>OW388157.1:12443514-13832808 GCA_936450015.1 Meganola albula
GGATTATCATCACAACAGTGCTACAAATCACACTTTTCCATCAACCCAGGTCTCAACATATTGCGCACGGTTAGTAGGTACCTGACAAAGAAGTACTTTACCGAATAAATCAAAACCGAAAACTATGAACTAAAATAGAAATTGGACGGTACCTGTAAACAGATACTTAAAGAAAGAGACCGATAACGGTAAAAACTCAAACAAATTGACAGCAATTTGCATATTATGTTGCCTATTGCAATCAGGTGTCGTTTGTAATATTTTTTCAGCAAGAATAACATACAATATTATTGATGGGGTTGGTAAAAGTAATGATCTACTAGAAACTTAGCATTCATCTCAATACACACTAACCATAACCTATTTATCAGTTTTCCTTCAACAGAAATGTGAAACAAAAGCAGCGCGTGAGCGTACTCTTGCTAAAATGCAATCTATTAATATGCAAAGTCGATACGGGAACAAAGTGACAAACGACATGACAGATCGCACTTGCAGTATTAACATTACATAAGATGAGGGCAAGGAACTTCGTAGGCGTGGAAAATTATTTGTCTTTAGTAAAAAGAAAGATCTGTAAATGAGAGTAAATGAAAAATTTACTACGGGTCGAAACGCACCGTTTACTGAGGGTTTTAACTCTCAGACTAAGTAGAGTTTGATCTCTGCAAGATATCGGCCAAGAACTGGATAGGAGTAACTGGTCGTGCCTACTAGCTTGGTTGCCTTTATTCAGCAGTGGACTAGATTTGGCTGATGGTTTAGAGTTACAGACTTTTTAGAGTTTACGTAAAACTTGCCAGCGGCTTCGCCCCCGTGCCCTTCCATTTGTATAAAAAAGTGAAATCTATAAAAGGGATAAAAAGTAGTCTATAGCCCTTTTCCATAAATCGGCTATCTAACAGTTAATATACCGGTTTCGATTGTTTGATAGTCCATTTATTACTCTTAAGGACTACTATTTGTAATATATAACTTTTTACTATTTTTTTCAGTAATGAGTCTCAGAGACTAGAGTGTCCAACCAAACTATTCTGATTCATAAAATTAAGGTATAGATAGGTAACGTCCGACCTAACTTTCATATCCTATCAATTTATTTACTGGAGAGAGAATTTTTACGCAATATGTATGGAGGTAATGTCAAATCCACAGAAAGAAAATTGAAATTGGCCGTCAGTAAATAAAATCATTTATTTCCTTCAACGTTTAACAATCAACAAATTCATTAGCACGAAGCAATTGAAACAAACCCAGCACTGTTCCCACGTTAACACAATACTGTTGACATTCTCACTTAGAGCACTCCTGTGTGTCACGATACTGTCACTCGTCACTTGTGACGACCCAGTGACAATGATAACGATTTGTGACAACATGCACGGAAATGTGCACCCTATTAGTGTTAAGTTTGTTTAATAAAATGTCAATAAGATGTCGATTGAACGTATCACGAAACATTTTATATCTAAGCACGAATATTGAAATTCGAATGCAGCATCACTCACCAAAACTGGTCTACAACCGTCTTTAGGAACCTTACTTACTAACTACTTTAATATTATAAATGCAAAAGTAACTCCGTCTGTCTGTCGCGCTTTCACGCCAAAACTAAATGATTTCAATTAAATTCAGTATGGAGATATTTTGAGATCCGAGGAAACACATAGGATGTTTTTATCCGACTACGCAAAACGGTTAATGATTATGAGTGATAACCAAAATACGCGCGGTCGGAAATCTAAACACCTATACTTATATCTTTACGAAAAAATAAGATTAATAAGTTATTTAGCGCAGCTTAAGCTCAACAAATAGAGAAGAGAAGATTGAGATACAAAACTTGTAACAGTTACATTAACGTTACAGTAGTGTTCAATGTAACTCGTGATAAATACATAGATCATCAAATGTGATGTGATGGGAGTTCAACTAACAGAAAGAAATTGAGATGTATAAATCAGGCATAATCTCAGAGGTAACTATCAGTTGCACTCAGACTAAGTAATACTTTGTACACGCAACATTGTAAAAAATGATGACGAACTTCAAGCCATAACAACGTAAATCTCTAAACAAGTCATTCAAGATCACACAATAAGCTGCGTCTGAGCATGTAACCGTCAAAGAACAATGCACTCTTATCAATAACATGTTAATAACCACCCAAAACTTTCTCAGAAGCCTTCGGCCTATTTCATTTCAAAAAGATAATACAAAACACTGCAATATAACTCTTATGTTAAAGATATAAAAACCAACAGAACAATCAAGAGAAACTGTGTATAAAGGTGTTGAGTGACCAATTTTTTATCATTATGTGTGGTCAGGAGCAGTCAAAAAACTAAAAGTGTTTACTTAAGTCGTAAAATGATCCTTATAAGCAGCGAATAGGTTTCAATGTCCAATAAATTAACGAGTATCAAGGCCACGCCAAAATGACTGGATAAGTTAGACCAAGAAAGTGTAGGGGTCGTTAAAGTTAATAGTTTAATTCAAAGGGTTTCAAGAGAAGAAATAATCATTAATAAATCAGTCATTGTAATATTTCATGCGTGAACTTCCTTGAACGAATCTAGAGGAATGAATCTATACCGGGAAGTCCCTGTTTCATTAGTTATAATAGCGTTGACAACTAATCTTACACTATCAATGACTGAAGTGTTGACTATCAAAGCGTTGCTCCATTCTGGAAGTGTTACTAAGAAATCGAATTAGTTAATTGTTTAGTAACTTTAATCCTAGACGAACTTACAAAAAAATGTTTATAAACGTTTATTTTGGACCTAATTCCTGTTCCTGACCTGTTTTAATCAACACATACTGTCTTGATTTATAAACACCCTACCATTTTACCGATGCGACATTTATTATGTCTAATCTGAAACTCCCTAATCAAAAATAAAACAATAAAGTCAATATTTTTATGCTAAACCTAATTTTAATGTTTCTTAAATTTATATCTTTTTGGTCTCGGCGACGGCTACCGTCTTGCGGCACCCAGTGTGTGGCTATTCGGGCCCATCTCTCTGGCTGCATCCGACTCAAATGGCCAGCCCACTCCCACTTTAACTTGGCCGTCTCGTGGCCCACATCTATTACGCCAGTTTTTTGACGAATCTCGACATTGGGGACTCTGTCTTGACGTTTGATGCCAATGATACTGCGCTCCATCGCTCTTTGGCAAATCTTGAGTTGGGATTTCTGTGTCTCGGTCAAAGACCAAGTCTGAGCACCGTAGGTTAGGACAGGCAGAACACACATGTCGATGAGTTTACGTTTCAACGAGATGGAAAGTTTGTCACTCTTCATGTACTGTTTTAAGGACCAGTAGGTCTTCCAACTGTTTTCGATGCGGCGGTTAATTTCTTTATCTTGCCTGCAGTTGAAAGAAACTAGCTGGCCCAAGTAAACGTATTCATCGACATATTGTATCGCCGAGGCCGATCGAGAAAAAGATGACGGGATGATCTGGATGCATTCGATATTGGATGGCCAGAGGTCGCGGGAGACCGGACAAATGGAAGAATTTGGGGGAGACCTTTGCTCAGCAGTGGGACAATATAGGCTAAATAAAAAAAAATCTTTTTGGTGATGCAATTTCTTTCTTTCTGTAATGATGTCAATCTTTTTTTTGTTCAAATAATTTATTCGACTCTTCTCCTTTTCCATATGCCTTTGATTTTACTTTGCAATAATTTCTTGATCCGAAAACACAATCATTATCATGTTGTTTTTATAAGTGTAAGTGAATTTGAGGTAATTGAAACTGTACAAAGCTGAGGCGGGTCATAAGTAGTCCAATAAACTACATTGTTAACCAACCTGCAAGCAATTGGGTTAATGTGGAGCTCATAAAATTACCAGTCGTGATGTCATTATTCAAGTACAAGATAACGATTTGATTAATATAACAAATTATAGAACTGGTTGCAAATGTCGTTCTTGTAATACATGAGTATGTGAGGATAGCTGCAATTATCTTATTTGAATTTTAAATGTATGCCAATTAGGATGAGATTTATTGTTCCGATTATGATAAGCTAGACTGTCATAAGATGCTCATGCTTGATTAACATTTGACTGGCCGGTGGCGGATAAGATGTCTGCTTTTCACTTCACAGGTCGTGGGTTCAATTCTCACCAAATAGAGACATTTGCATGATGAACCGATATGTTTGCTTTGAGTCTGAGTATTATTTTATTATCCATATTAAGTATGTATTTACAAAGGAATTCGAATTCGGGTTCAAATATCGAGTCTCTTCACGGCGCCGTTGTCGATCCTGGCTTCTGAAGTAGCAATGGCCAGATTGCGGTGGTGAGTTAAGTTCTAATAAAAAAATTACAAAAATTCTGTAGTAAGTATCATTAATTATCTGATTTCCATACAAGTTATGCTTTGTCTGGGATCATATGACTTTATGTGTTAATGATCCAGGATATTATACATGTTTATGTAAGAAATAGTGACTAGAAGCTTGACTTAATCGCAAACAAGCTTAACCGCAAACCTGGAAATCGGTCAATGGCTTGAAGGTAAATTAATTGCAAATTTTCTTTATAAAATTTATAGTCTCGAAACTTGTGAGAAGTGAAGATAAAAATATTGAAAATTCATGAGATGATCTCCCAAGTTTTAAGAGATACTGACTACATAAATTTTGAGTATATTATGCATTCAAAATAATAATATGTCATCAGAAATTCCATAGTTATCTCTCGGAAGATATAAATCCTTAATAGCTGAGATTTAAATCTTCCGTTTTAGCAACGATAACAGAAGTCTTATCAATGTTGACGACTATTTAACTTGTTAATTAATTTTGTTTATGCTGAGTTATATTTTAAAGAGTATTATTATAAAATGTAATTGTATATATTTACAAAAGAAAAGTGTTATGTGTAGTATATTACCAGTTATCTGGTTTCCATAGTACAAGCTCTGCTTAGTTTGGGATCAGTGGGCTAACTCACATAATTAAATAAGTTCAGTTGCGGTGCAGTTTCACATAGTTTCGATCAAAACAGCCCTTTTGGTATTCTCATAATTCTGACAACCGCTGTCAGATACGCTCGCGTCACGTACGCGTCACGCGAGCGATTTAGCGGGTATGTTATTTATATGACAATCACAAGAATACCATTTTGCACTAAGACGTAAACTTAATTGCAACGTGATTGCAACTGCAACGCAACTTGATCGACGCGTCAAGAAATTACGTGAATTAGCCTACAGATGAGAGTGTGCGTTAATGTCCCACTATATTATTATTAGTTCAATTCATATCTTGGGCAAAAGGTATTTATTTCTTCAGTTCTGTTATTAGGTTCTACGACTTCAGGTTCACCGAGAAAGTCCAATAAATAAATACTTAAAATAAATAATTTTGGTTCGGAAACGCTTACATTCAGATTTAGATTAGAAAAATACTTATTTTTTTTTTACATTTTGTGACTGATAGATAACTAAACTTTGATGGCCAGTAGGTAGATGACTTCAAAGGTTATAAGCTAAGTGCTAAGCTACTTGCAACCTTCAAGGAGTTTATAGCACTAACAAACTTTGTGGCTGCATTCCGTTATAGAAGAGATGTACCGAAGATATTTTTTGTTGAATAAATATGTACTAATGATTATTAGATTAATTAGTCTAATTCACACATCTTTCTTGTCTTTGTTTCAAAGCCAAAGTCAAACAATAATTTTTTTCTTTAAAACATTTTTTATACTTGAAAATATACAATTATTCTTTACGGAGGAATTTTACGGAATTTTCTTTCTTTATTGACGTAGCAGCTACTGAAAAACATGGAAAAAGTAAGGAAATGTGAATCGATCTTTATTCTGAAAACAATTTGGACAAGCACAAAAACAAGCTATATTGTTATACTGTGCGTACCGGATAACTAGAGAATAGTAATCAATAACTATGATTTACTATTGATAGATTATTTATAATATCGACTTTCCCTACCTTGTAGTTGTCACCGCGGAAGGCTAAATAAAGGTTATCGATTGCCCGATAAATCCGAGTTACGAAATATCGATACTTAAAGTAACGATAACATAATCGATAGTTGTGTTGGGAAATGTCACTACACTATCTTTGTAGGAAGCTGAATAACTACTGCCACACATAATATCTACTTTGGTGAAAACAGTTATGGTCTGACTTAGCCAAAGTAGCAGATATGAGCACTTATAATACCCGAAATGAAGGCAGAATTGATTTCCAGCCTAGTTAACGTCCTATAAATAATAGGGGTGAATCTACTAAAATTACTAATGTTAATATTTTTAGAACGAAGTCCCTTAAAACGGTTCTTGTTGTGGGTGTAGTAGATAGATAGATGGATAGTGGTATATAGAAATCGTTAACTGATATTTTCTGTATAATAAGAACGATATCTCGATCACTTTAACCATCGAACAAATAAACGCATCAAAATCTATCCGTATTACCACGAACTTGTAGAAAAACGTCATACAAGTTCGTGTGTTCTATTAGATTCTTAGATCTATTCTTAGATTCAAAAGTTATTTCTAAAAACTGTACTTGCGACCACTTGGCCACCGTGGTAGTCAAGGAACTACGTAAATAAACACTGAAATGACCAAAACAGTTCAACAATTGATCTTTAAGTGCATTATAATTTCCCATAACACACGAATGATTGTATTGAGCAATCATTTATCATACGCCCGACAGAGAATTGAATGCGTGTACACAAACACTTAATAAAGCGAAAACTCAAAGAAAACAACCCGTGAACGCCTACGCAAATTCCTGCAGCTAGCTTAGAGATAGAAGACATTTTAATTTCAACCTTACTGTAAATATCATACTGACTAATTTCAAAAGATTCAAAACCTTAGCCAGGAAGAAAGGTAGGTACCTATCCCTTTAAAGTTTGAAGATACATTCTATCTATAAAATACTAGTTAGAGGCTAGATTTAGATCTACAGATAAATAACCAACCCATTTTAATCTGTAATTAAGGCGATACAAATTGAATAAACAGGTAGGTTGGATAAAAACGAATTTAATTTAAAAACAGCAGTCCATTTGCTGTGTCCCACAGGGTTCATAATACACATTCAAAAACACCCACAAACAAAAATTCCTATTCAGTATTGAGATGTTGAGAGCATTGGTGCTAAGAACACACGTGACCGCAAGGATACCGGATGGTCTATATCCCAAGAAAAGATTTATCACTGCCACCCAGCATACCATTGCAATCAAGAATGATGAAATGGCAATGTCGCCAGTTTCCAAGGTATCTAAATTCCCGAATGACACTGTTGAGAAAAATTTCGAACCATTTACATATTAAATACCTTTTGATAAATTAGCAAGATAGAACTAAATTTAAGTTCAACTATGCTTATTTATTAGAATAAAAATTAAAATGGATACATTAATTCAATAGAGCAAAATCAAAAACAGTATTTGAAATGTTAGATAAAGCCTGGTAATCATAACTAACCATCAAAATGTGGGTATCAACATCAAAACACTAACAAGAACCGAATACCAAAGTGCTACCCAATTAACGAAAACTATCAAATGCCAATCGGGTCGTCAACAATCAAAGGTATGTATGCCAAACATAATGACAGTACTTGAACTTTTGACTATTTATTTCTAATGTTACTGACGATAATGTGAGAACATGTAGGTAATAATACACTTCCTAAATAACTATTTGGAAAAATCAGATACAAAACTCAGGAAAAATAGCTCTCCTCGACAGACATTGTCCTGTCATGTCATAACAATGAACAGTAAAATATATAAAACTTCTAACGCTATAATATGATTACACTAAAAAAGTAAATATGGTTTTAATTTTGCCGTGGACGTTTTTAATTTTTCTTTATTCAAATAACAAACAACAATAATTAGCTAAATCGGTGAAACCATTCAATTGTGATGCCGTGGCCAAAGGAAATAGAAATTCATGTTTTATTTTATTCTTCGATAGGCTGGCGCTTGACTACAACTTGCCTGATGTTAAGCAATGATGTAGTCTACGATGGAACGCGCCAGCCCAGTATACCGATTCACTTGTGATTACGAATGATTTATCGGTGAGAAGGTGGCAGTGGAATGAGCCTCTTTAAAGTTAGAAACCTTACAGGAGCGACAATTCCCAGGGTGGGTTGCTGCACTGCATGGTGTCATCAGACATCGCACCGGAACATGGCAAGGCCGCTTGGCGGTGCGGCTTTGTTTGGTGGGTGGTCACTAACCACGGCCGAAGCCTACCACCAGTTGATTGTCAACTGATTTGCACCACCCGGGGACCACGTGTGGGGATTCAATTATAGTTCTACACCCACGGACGAAGGCGACTCAGCCCCCATAGTTTTTATATTTATCAAGGTACTAGTAACTCATTTTTAGTCATGATCCCATTTTGGGTATATCTAGTCCTTCTCTAAGTGCTTCTATTTATTTCTACTGAAGCCTAGTCTGTTGTCGTCTGTGTCATTGTTCAAACCATCCTGGATATTCATTATGTACTCACTAAAGCAATCTTGATCTAAGATAATATAAAAATAGATAAAAAAAGTTTCGCTGATTTAAACATAAAAATAATTCAAATTCTTATTCTTCTTTGTAGGTTAACCATCAATGAGCTTTATTCAAATCATCTTAATTATTACTTAACATGATTATGCAAATTTGGGAATCTTTTAAGAGCCGTATCCAATAGTTCAAATTCTTCACGGAATCCACGTATCTTCAAATCAGACACACTAAATAAATGAACCAATTAAATGAAACTTATGTCTTTACTATAATCTACCATCAACATCTTATTTCTAAACCAAATTCGATTGCATTAATTAATGCTACTACTTAAGGCGACTACAATAGCTAATCACCGTATCCTACTTTGATGTGCAATTCAATTTTTCAATAATCGAAGAGAATTTAAACCATAAAAAATCGATAGCAACAAGCTTTCTGAAAAAAATCTGACTCGGGAAAAATCGACTCATTTTTATTCATAAAAATAATAATGCCATTCAAAATAGTTATTAACATTTTTTTTTAATTCTGATAAATCCATGTCCTGGTTTAGACTGAAAAGCATTTAAATTCAAAAATATTTTCAGATGAAGAAATTAAAAAAATATATATATGTTTAAAGAAAATCAAACACAAAACTAAGAATTATTTTATAGTCAGCGCATTTGTAAGGTAAGGGCCTTAAACACTGTATACTCGTATATCTGTCGCGTTATTCAAATCTAGTCAAGTATCGACTGCTGAAGGACCCTTGGAGGCGCCATAGACCAGACCTTCGGAATTTTTACAGAAATACACAGTAACTTCAATTGCTAATAAACCGTAGCCTTCAGCAATAAAGTCTATAATCGTATACAGTTTAGTTACAGACGCGAACTCATTTATGCAAATGTTGTAGGAAAGCTTTCGATTTCATAGGTATGTTGTTGTGCCCAGTTAATTGCTCGGAAACTGGTAATCTTACTTCATACTTTGTGTATGGAAAAACTGTTGCACTCGTTACGATTGTAAATAGAAGCTTCACAATTATTTTATCACTAGCTTCGACTCTTATTTCGTTTGCCTTTTTTTATGTAAAGTAATAACCCTTCACTTGCTTGCCACAGAACTCCTCTAAACTATCTATCAGTTAGATTGTTGGATATTCCATGTCCTCGAATGTTTAGTTTCACAATATGTCAGTTTTCTTCACTGAAATTAAGCGTTGGAGTGTGGGCACGATCAAATCAGCAAAATATTCCAAATAATTACCGCTGCGCCAGCACTTGTGTGTAAAATGTTAACAAAATCTGGTCATATATTTTTGGATGTTACTATATTAGTTTTATGTTAAATAGCAACAAATATCGATCTTACAAAGTTTCAAATAGTATTAAGATTTATTGAGTTTATTAGTTGTAAAATAAACACAGTTTAAATTAAATGTCTGCGTTGTTATTATGCAAGTAAGTATATACTTAAGATTTGCATAAGTGAACACTATGACTTATTATAATTGTTGTCTCATTTATTAAGTGTTAAACTACCTTTAGTAATTTCTGCATAAAATCTCTATCTATAATTTATAATGTCTAATAAAGAGGGAGTTTTTTCACCGTCAAACTATAAAAAAAATTAGTCTGATTAAAAAAATTAATTGGATAATCACAAGAAGAAGCAAAGCGATAGCAACTGCTAAAAATAATGTAAATTGGTTAAAGTATTTTGATGTGTTAAATGTTTGAATTATTTAAAGAAGTTTAAATAAATCAATTTAAAACTGCACTAAAATACTTTCCAAAGACATCACTCGCAGTGAACACCGACGCATTCAAAACGTCACGTCGTCGCTGACTAAAAATAATTGGATTTTAAACGGAGTCATTTACAGTACACGAAACGCGGTCTTCTTTGATACTACTCACTTTTTTACACAAAGCAATCACTCAATTGCTGTCAACAAAAGATAAGACACCATTTAATTTTTAGCGACAACTGAAAAAGTAATGTTATTGAAATATAAACGTTATGCCTTTGAAGTTAAATGCGATATCGTTGTAACAGCAAATTAAAAACTTAATGTGAGTATGACAGATTGGGGACAAGAAGCCTGTGTTGTTTCAAGTGGCAAATATTTATTTATTTATTTATTTATTTGGACAACCAGTAGTTATTACATTTTTTTTTTTAATCTAAATTAACTAGCACTAACATTATAATTAAATGCATAACATTTTAAGGTGCCACAGCATGCGTATGATTACATATAATGAAAAAAAGGGTAACACTTGACTTATTATAAAAATAACAAAACAAAATTATTTAAATGGGGAAACCAGAAATGGAAACAAATATCAATATAATAAAAAGAAAAAAAGAAAAATATATGTATAATGTATGTCTAACGTGTATCTTTAGCTCTCAACAAACTCAGAACTTTTTTCCTGAAGATAGGTAGGCTATCGGCAAAAATATCTAGTTCGCTGCAAAGGCTGTTATAAGTCTTAGATAGCCTGTGTACAGCGGAGAACTGCTTTAGATTGGTTCTGGCAGGAGGCTGGTGCAACAATCCGGCTCCGATTAATGCCTGTCTGGGAGTCCGTCTGGGAACACGGAAACTGAAGCATTTTAAAAGGGATGGACAGTCGAACCCATTTCTTAATATTTTATATAAGAACGTCATGTCATGTAGTTTTCTACGTAAGAGTAAACTATCCAATTTAAAGTGTAGTAATTTGTCTCTGTACGAAGGTAGTTGTTTAGATAGTTTATAAGAAAAAGCGAGGTGTTTTAAGAATCTTTTTTGGATGCGTTCTAATCTTAGCTGGTGTACGTTGTATTGTGGTGTCCAGACAACGCTACAATATTCAAGATTGCTCCGTACATACGAATTATATATTGTTATTTTTGTGGATGGGTTTTTGAATACTTTACCATTTCGACAAATAAAGCCTAACATTTTACATGATTTGTTTATTATATTATTCAAATGAGGTAAGAATGTTAATTTACAATCGAATAAAACTCCTAGATCTTTTAACTCAGTTTTTCCTTCGAGTATAGTCCCATCAATGTGGTATTGTGATTGAATAGTTTTATGGTTACGAGTGAATGTGACGGCGTAGCATTTATTTATATTCAGAGACATTTTGTTGACATTACACCAATTATCTACATTGTCAATGTCTCTTTGGAGGAGGTAAGTGTCTGAAGGACTTGTTATAGTTTTACATATTTTCAAATCATCAGCAAACAGGTAAGCGCTACTGTTTTTTATAGAGGAAACAATGTCATTTATAAATATATTAAAAAGCCAAGGTCCCAAGTGGGATCCTTGAGGAACTCCAGAGGTAGCAATGTACATATCCAATTTAAATCCTTTAATCACCACATATTGCATTCTATCCAATAAATAAGATTGGAACCATTTTAACAGTGAGCCGCAAATGCCGAAATTATCTAGCTTATGCAACAAAACCCTGTGACAAACTCGGTCAAACGCTTTAGCGAAGTCCATATAGATTGCGTCTACTTGAATACCTGCGTCAACTGCATTTGTTAGTTCATTATTAAATGTAACGAGGTTAGTGCTCGTAGAACGAGATTGGATAAAGCCGTGCTGCTCAGGGATAAAAAATTTACTGGTATGATATTTTAGGAATGGGTAAACTAAAGCTTCAAATAATTTGGCAAAAACTGATAAAATTGATATGGGTCTATAGTTTGAAATGATTTCTTTACTGCCGTTTTTATGGATGGGTACTATTTTTGCAGTTTTCCATTTTGTTGGGAAAATACCAGTCGATAAAGATTTATTAATTATAAGAAACAGTGGAAAACTCAGAGATGAAGCGCATCTTGAAACAAAATATGGTGACAGGTCATCAGGTCCCGCTCCTTTATGTATGTCGAGACCTTTTAAATGTTTCGAAATGCTATTGTAGGTGATATGTATACTACCAATACTATCGGATACTAAGTCAATATTAGCTAACGGCGTAAATTGGTCTGAGGATTTTGTGAATGTAGAAGAAAAGTAGTTTGCGAATTGATTGCATATACTTGGTCCATCAGAAGCGACAATGTTGTTAAATATCATAGTTTGGGGTATTTGGACTGCAGTACTACGTTTCTGTTTTAAGTATGTATAAAAGTATTTAGGGTTTATTATAATATTATCTTCAATTTTTTTAATATAGTCATTGTAACAAATGGTAGACAGTTTTTTGCATCTTTTGTTTAAAATTTGCAATGAAAGTTCATCTAAAGGGTTTTTAAATACTCTATACCTATGAAGTAGTTTATTTTTCTCTTTAATTAAATTAATTAATTGTCTATTAAACCAGGGTGGATTTTTGCCCTTACTTATTTTGACTTTAGGGACATATTTAGCTATTATATTATTCAAAATTGTATAAAATACCGAGACCATACTGTTCACGCATCCACATTGAGCAAATACATTAGTCCAATTTGTTTCATCTAACTCAGAATTTATCTTTTCGTAATCTGCTTTGTAGAAATTATATTTGAGGGCTTTGTTAATTTTTAATGATTCGCTGTCCTTAAACTCCATGGTTATTTCTAAGGGAGTATGGTGTGGGTCAATGTTAACTAAGGCGTTAGTTGTACCATTGACAGCTGTATGTGGTACATTAGTAAGAACTAAATCTAAGATTTTGTTTCTGTAGTTAGCAACGTTATTATATTGAATGAGGTTGTTGAGAGCTACAAAATCAATGAATAGTTGACCTAATGAGGAATTTTGATCCATTACGGGTTTATAAGTATTGCTATTATTCATAGGCCATGAGATACAACTTAAATTAAAGTCACCTAGAAGACAAATATTATCAACACTATAGAATACACGGTTAAAGTTATCTATGAAATGCTCGAGGACTGTTTTATTTAATGGTGGTGGGAGATACACAGCACATAATAATATGTGTTTCTGACGATTTATTTCTATTTTTACATATAGATCTTCGCATTGACTCTCTCCTTCTTTGTATCGAGTTGAATTGAATTTGTTTGAAACTGCTATTAACACCCCTCCACCGTTTTTATTTGAATGAAAACCTGTACTTTCACGATCTCTTCGGTAAACAGTATAGTGATGGTCAAATAGTTCTGCATCATATATTTTATCGTTAATATTGTGTCCTTTGTATTGAAAAACACTTTAGACAAGATAAATCTAATAAATTAATAGCCGACGATATATTTAAAGCTATTAAAAACCCTTGCTCGACTTGTAGTGAAACATTTTAAAATAGATAAAGAGTTTGGCTACTGACGTGTGAATTAATATTATGGATAGGTACGTCGAGTTTCTACAAGGAATAAACCGTGGAAATAATATTATGTATTTAAATGTACAGTTATCTAAGTGTGATTGTTTAACCGCAGTCACCACATTGATTAAATAAGAAAAATGTATGTTTGGCTATATGGTCTAGTTATATATAGAAGATAGATTGAGTTACCTATTAAAAAAAATTGAGTGAAATGGAAGAATAAACAATCTAACATGTTTACATGCTACCCCTATATACAACTAGATCATCTACCTTTTTTATTTTATACTTGATACCTAGCTAATAACCTAAATACAGATAGGTCTCTACAAATTGTTTTTCAAGTACATTGCAATTCAAAATTGTAATTGCTTATGTATCTCTGTATCTAAAAACAGCATTTCCACTAAAATCTTTTTAATGTAAAAACTCTTTTAATGTCGTCAGGTGTCATGTTACTGTCACAATGTTCAAACAACTTTGACAACTTGTCAGTAGGACTCCTCGATTGGCAACTTTTTTGTGTACAAGATCATTCACACCTTCAATGACCACTTGAAAAGGATACAAAAGGACAAGATCTTTGAAGAGATTTTTTGTGCTCTCTTTGTTTAGTGGCGCCAGAAAAGTCCTTTAAAATGTTACAAAAATTCAATTACAGTTTACACACTATATAAATCTTTATAATTATTTCATAAGACGAATACAAAAAAACTTAAAAATACATTCCTAAAAAGTAATCTTTGAATTAAACATCTTTATCCTCTCATATCTTTTATTTTAACAAACAAAATAAGTTAAAAGCAAAAAAAAATACAGATATTTCATCTACAGTGCACTAAGTGACAAAGTAAAGGTATATTACCATAACAGTGTTGACACAGATAATTTTAATAGCCATAATTTGGAATAGAAACCTCCCGACAAATTAGGAAACGTTGAAAGGCTTACAAATGAGGTTACGTCGGTCCCTTTTAGGGAACTAAAGGAATATTGAACATTGAACTACTTTCTAGCTCCGACGCCCAAATAATGAGATCTAATGTGGGTGCTAAGAGATACATAGGACATTTAAACATGCATTGGTCATTTGTTGTCTTTGATAATGTCAAACTCAATATGAATAGCTTTTAGTACAATTACCATTATCAGTTTAAAAGAAAGGAACTATTTCTTTGTGACTGCTATCGCTAATTACCTTAGAAATAAGAAAACAGGTCATTCTGTTACTACAAAGAGAATTGATATCAAAATTCTTTCTTGGGAATAAAAAAATCTTTTTTGGGGTCGACTATTTGATGCAAAATTAATAGTTCATTGTTAACTTCTTGCTTTTTCAAAGTAATTTTTTGGGGATACGTATTTCTATTATTAGAGTCACGATTAAAACGAATTTTGTCTAACATTGGTCGGCGTGTATGTAGTTCAATACCAGTAGTAGTTACCAATGTTCAAAACGTGCAGATTCAAGATACGAACACTTTATTCAAATTTTCTCAGAAACCTTTAAATGTTTTTGGGCTTACGTGTCGCTTTCTTAGAAAGGGCGCAATAGGGAATAACAATGGGCACGTTAAGTAAATTGTGGTCCCATTTGAAGTAGTTACGCTACGTTCTACAGAATAATGTTGTTTTTTAAACTAAGCACTCACTGTGTAAGTTATTACTATATTAGATTAAGTTGATTTAAATATCGTAATTCTTGAACAATGCATTTTGAAGTTATACAACGCTACAAATAAATGCATACATATTGAAATGTAACTTAAGTAATAAGTTGAACGAGTTGATTTCTTTTTTTACACATTAATTTTAGAAAACTTGACTATTATTATAATAATGCTTTGTTGGTATCTATCAGTATTATATCTAATAAAAGTCAGTATTGAACTGATAATAAAAATTTACAAGAACTATCTATTATCCGATAGTAGGTAACATCAGGTAGGTATTTTTACCATAAAATAAGCGTCTCTTGTAACAAATATTTTTAGTTATTAACTGATTATTCTATACTTTTTAGATATCACCATGATTTATTTCGTATTCTCTTCATATCAAAAAATTAGGACCTTATTCTCATTAGCTATTTTAAAAATCTGTTGTATTCGTCTGTGATCTACAATGTTTTATTATAATTGAGCAACAGTTTGCATTTTGCATCGATTTCGCTAAAACCTTTCTCTGTATATTTTACCATAACCTTTAGATTGAGAATATTTTAATATTTACTTGCTCTTGATCTTTGAGTAAATATCTATTTATTCATGAAACAATTTGTATCTTATAATATTTGACATGAATATGCAAAAATTTATTGATGCTACTATTAATAGTAGCACTGAAAAGGCGGAGATGTATTATGAAACATCATTAAATAAATTGTTGTTTGGTAGTACTATTTGTTTTATCATTTGTCACACGATCATCGGCAAGGCAAATAAACTTTGATGAAGGTATTAAATATATCATTAAGTACATATTTTTGTTTTGAAATAAAATAGTATTAAACATAAAGACTTACCTATTCACCATGTTAACTTAATCTAAAGCAAATCAAAAAACCATTTTAACACGTAAGCAACTTTCTTCCCCTCTGCAGTCAGTTTTGAGCCATTGATTTACAAAATAAATCCAAATTTTACTACACATTGTTTACTCGACATAAATAAAAAAAAGACTTCTAATTTCGTCGATGCCAGTACTAGGAACGCGTCGTGCAAATATAAAGGACCTCACGCGCGCCTTGAGGCACGCCCGAAGTTACTAAATAAACAATTATAGAACGAAAAAAGCTATTTATTGTTCCGGTCATAGGTTGAAGGTAGTTTTATTGCAGGATTTGAATGTTTATTTGCATTTACTGTTGGCAGTTCCACGTGTGAGATATCGAGGTAACTAGTTTGTAGTATGTGTAAAAGCAACAGTGGCGCAGCGGTACGGTAAAGTAAGGTCGCGGCTTCAAATCCTGGTCGTGTCCACACGTCTTTGTATGAATTGTTTCATCTCCGCTGCTCAATATCGGTGATAGAAAACATTGTGAAGAAACCAGCATGTCTTCGAGGACAGGTGACATCCACCAACCCGCACTTGGCCGTGTGTGGATTGAGGCCGAAACTCCCTCAACTCATAAGATAGTTGAGAGAAGACCCATGCAGTGGGACACTAAAAAAGGGTTGAAGCGAGTGAAGAAGTGAGTTTGTATCTACGTTTCTGAGAACAATATTTAAAATAAGTTATGTTTATCGCACAGATGATACTTAGCAATGTACGGATTGCCTCAAAGGAATAAAAATCCCTCGCTAGATTAAAAAGAGTGTTAGGACTTTTTAAAATTTTCTCGAAGTCAAGAAGTTGACGGTGTAACGCAGTCGGCTCGTCAAATTAGACGTTTAGGTAGCGTTTAACTGTTATTTCACTGGACTGTCAATCCATCCCATCGGGCTCTAAGACTTTAGTGAATATAGAGTACTCGTAGACCTGTGTTGATACCATCGTGTAGATAAGACGCCACTTTGTTCAAATATTGTATAAAATTGTGATCGTCAAAAGATCGCCGTATTAGGGCTGAGTCACCTTCGTCTGTGGGAGTGCACCTTTTATCTGAATCCCCACACGTGGCCCCCGGGTGGTGCAAATCAAGTGACAATCAACTAGTAATTAGGTTTACTTGTATTTAATTGGTGGTAGGTTACGGCCGAGGTTAGGGACCACCCAAAAGACAAAGCCGCACCGCTAAGAGGCCTTGCGTGTTCCGGTGCGATGTCTGGACACTATTTAAGAGGGTGGGTCGAAATTGTTGCTCCTTTATTTTTTCTAACCATATGGAGCCTCATTCCACTGTCACCTTTACACCGAAAATTCGTAATAATGAGTTAATCAGTATAGTAGGCAGGCGCATCCCAACGCAAGTTGTAGTCAAGCGCAGGCGTATTTTAGAATAAAAAACACGGGGTATTAGTGATTTGATTTTAATTGAATCGTTCAAGTTTTGGTCCTAGAACGAACAAATCAAAATTGGCTTATGATCGGACATTATGTTGTAGTAAGACATAAGCTAGACGCGACCAGTGGTCGGTGGTTGAAGCACACAATTTTGTAAGTACTAGATACAAGATCTCCTGAGCACTTGGCTGGTCAGGAGGATTATAGATTACGCAAAACATAATAATTTAAGAGTGATTATACAGATTAACTGTTAATAACCTATCGTAGTTATATTGATTTAAGGCAGGATTAGCCTATGTTTATATTTGGGCGAGCCCTTGTTTAGAAGTGTCATACTATAAAATTATATTGAGCTTTAAATATCTGCTTATCTCCTGTTAATCGCAGTCGTAAAGTTTATAAATAATATTAAATGCAAAAAGGACGCAAGATCAAGAGATTAAGAATTAACTTGTTGGTTTAGTTAAATGTTAAGTAACTTTAATTACATTATTGCGTTGTTGGTCCAGGTCCCGAGTTCAAACTCCGGGTCGAGTAAAAGTGCTATTCGATGTTTCTGGTAGGTACATCAAAATCTAAGTACCTAATAGCTATAGCGGTAATAAGGTTGCCATCTACATATATGGGACTACACATAGCCGGCAAAAGCCGGCTGTGTGTCAGCTCTAGTACGTACTCACAGCGTTTACTGAGCAATGTCCAATGTCCATGTTTGACAAAGAAACAAATAGTAAGTGTGACCTATCAGTATAGGTCACACTTACTCTTTGTTTCTTTTTTCTTCTTTTTTACTGTTTTTATTTATGTTTTTTTTTCTCTTTTGATGTGTTTTTTTTTTATTATTTGATTCTGTGTGTCTCTTCTCTGTCACACAAATGTTTTTCTTTCATTCTTTTTCTTTCAAATTGAAGTGTTATGGATGATGACACCGCACTATATCACACGCTAGGTTATGCTATATACATTAGGTAGAACAATTTCCTTCTATAAGAGTTTCAGTGGAGACCACGGATTGACAAACGCGTAAGACGCTATCAGATGACGCCATCAGACTAGATGGAAAGACGATCACTGTTACTAAAGTGACTGTTAAAAGATGGATGATAACACCTGGTAATCGTGCTCATTTGTTGCTGTAGAAATGATCTATGTACAGATTACACGGTTGATGAGATGATAAATTAATATTTATTTAATTACCTTTTGCTCACGTCTCACCTCTCGAGTAAATTGAATTGTACTTTGCTTCGATGGAAACTGAACTTTTTTGTTACTGGAGAGAAATCCTTTATGGACCCCTGCTCCAAATGGCGTAGGGCAAGGGTTATGAGGGAGTCCTGATGTTTAGCCACTAAATCCCTTCGGATATTCCATCTGATATCTAAGGTCGCTGGAACACGCGATACTTCTGCAATACCCGACTATAAGACATAGGTCTGTTCCAACTTCTCAGTCATAGAGTTTTTTTAATCTAGTTCAAAATAATAATTATTGCTTTCTCGTTAATATGAAAGTTCATTATGTTATGCAATAATAGGCTAATGGTTAGCTAACGATAACACATAATGTGTTACCTGTGCTATATTCTGTAATCGCAATGTCTAAATGATTCATTAACCGACTTGTACTAAGTTTAGATAGCTAAGTGTGGTAATACAAAACAAAGAAATGGGAGAAATTAAAAAAACAAACAACATTGTACTCGTTATTAGAAAGAAAGAAAAAAACATTTGTATCACAAATACAGGACACACAGAATCAAATTAAAAAAAAACACATGAAAAGAAAAAAAAAAACGTAAATGAAAACAGCTAAAAGGAAGAAAAACAAAAAGCAGAGTAAGTGACCCATCAGTGTCAAATATGGACATTGCTCAGTAAACTTATAAATGTAAGACACGTAAACATAATAATTACCTAGTTAATATAGTTATTGAAACTAAGACATAAACAGACCTATTTACTGAATTAACTATTAAGAAGTTATAAAGCTAGACGTATATTTTTAAGACTTAGAACTACCTCTTTTGTTTCCGCTTATATTTAAAGAAACCCGCATCAAAATCGGCGTAGGCCATATGGGCATATGACCGATTTTGTGGTCGAATTGAGAATGACCGGCCGATTAGTTATATTATACTACTAAGAAGTTCACAATCTCGAATATTAACTTTCTTTGGAAACGTTTCTCGACGAGATAACCTATAGAATGCCTCGTCGTGTAATAAGGGTGGACGGCACAAAAGCGGGGAGGATCGTCGATGCGGTGGACCATCGAAATCAATTCTGCTGTGGGAGGTCCCTTGAGTGCAGTAGGATGACCTCAAGCAAGGGGAGATGACGAGACGTCGTGTGGCGTACTGAATCTGCCCCCTCCAATACAACATGACGATCACGACCGCTCTGCCAAGAGTATAAGGAAGAAGATCTGATATCGCCAAACTTTATTGTAATTACCAGTGATCGGAATAGGTAGTGCAATTTTGAGGGATTTCATGACAAAATATTAACATGGACATGCCAAATGCCCATGATTACTATTTCGGTAACAGCTGGTCACACTAAAAATTAATATACTTTAAATCGGATGAAAACCCCGTTACCAATGCCACGAATAAAAAAATATTAATATCCTTGAAAATCGTCTACTCCATGAATACAATACATCCTTTAAAAATGATACTGCACGTTGCTGCTAGTACTATCTTTAAAGAGAAAAATGTATTTTGCACGTATAGAAAATTTCCGAAATCCCGTGATCGTATCAATATTAATATAATGTTTAAGGTATACCTATTCTGATCATTGGTAATTACTTTCTAACGGTTGAGGTTTTATATTTATGCCCTGGATCAACAACAAAGAGACTTTAACTACTAATTTCTAGTAATATCTTGTAAGTGACAATACTTTTTGTAGTAGAAAATGGTAAGAATGAGATACAGCAGGATGTCTAATAAACTTTAGCTGACTAATAGCCTATTGTTACACATTATTGAGCTAAACGCAACAGCGGCTGGAAGCATTCTCCTTATTCTTTTAGTCCGTGAGTACATCTTGTTGAAATTTAAAAATTAAACAAAAATATTAGTTAAGTAAGTACACTACAATATTTTCGTTGTACTTTGATGCGGATGACAGAATTTTTATGGGTTTTTTTTATTCAGTAAATTTACAACTTGTGTGTCTCTCTCTATCAACAATTTGACGGCTATAGGATCACCGGGATTATAATCCACACCGCTGGCCAAGTGCGGTTGGTGGAGGTCACATGCCCTCGAATGGTTAGTCTTTAGACATGCCGGTTTCTTCAAGATATTTCTCTTCACCGACATTGAGAAGCGGCGATGTTACTATTCGTGTGCATCGTCACCACCGAATAGATTACACACTACGCCAACGCAAAACCCCCGATTCTCACGATGTAGACATATATCTCTAATAGACATTTGTCGAACTAAATTGGCGATTTCTTTTGTTTTACAATGATATTCGCCATTTTTTTCGAAATTTGTGCTATACAGACGACTATCTCTTTTAATATTCTAATTATTTATATTTTATTAGGCTTCTGCCGTTAGTGACCACCCATCAGACATAGCTGCACCGCCAAGCGGCCTTGTCGTGTTCCGGTGCTATATTTGGTGACACTATTTAGGAGTTTTTGCTCCTTTATGGTTTTTAACTATATGGAATCTCATTCCACTGCTACCTTTCCACCGAAAATCATTCGTAATCACGGGTGAATCGGTATATTGGGCGGGCGGTTTAAAATCAGGCAAGTTGTAGTCAATCCCAAACCTAGTACAAAATAAAAAAATAATTTAAATATATAACAAATTTGATCATAATGTTTAGTATAGCTATTTCTATTATAATTTTCTTATCAAATTCTCACCATGAAACGACACAACTTCCCATCAATTAGTAATCTTCACAACCGAAAATGATGGCATTTATAAGTAAAATTAACAGTTTGTTCTTCCGCTGACGTTGAATTAACATACTAAATAGGTGTTTTATATATACCATCTATTTATTTAAAGACTAGTTAAGAGACTTGCTTTTCACGCCGCAGGTCGTGGGTTCGATTCCCACCCGAGACAAACATTTGTTGAAATATGTCTGTTTGTCTTGTGTCTGGGTGTAATTATCTATATTTAAGTATATATTTACAAAAGAAAAGTATTATTATTAGTATATGACCAGTTATCTGGTTTCCATAGTACAAGCTCTGCTTAGTTTGGGATCAGATGACCGTGTGTGTTAATGTCCCACTATATTATTATTATTATGTTTGTCTTTGTTTATCTCGGAGCTATGGAGCTCCGGACTTTTAAAAGGCGTGCGTGGGGCCGAAGCCAACACGTAGAGGCCCGTTAGACAATTTTGCTGTAAATGTAATGTGGCACCAACCGATTATTATTATTATTATTATTATTATTATGTCGGTTATAGCGCGAAACCTCTTTTTTCGCCATAAGATTAGGATAGTGTTATACATAACATCTAGTACTTAATTGTTTTAATGGACGCAAGGTAGGTACGTACAGCAAAAAGTTGAATACCATTAACATCAACTACCATTGTCTTATGTTCCAAAAATGCCTCATTATATTAATACCCACAAATACCTAGAATCACAAGTGACGTAACTAAAGAAATAAACATTTTAAACATTACTATTTTTTATCAGGAATACCTAATTAACAATTTCATTTCTGCAATTTTCATTTATATCCACCGGATCAAAGTTGAATTACTATCCAACACAAAAGTCCGTTGTTTCCCATGACTTGTTTACCAACTATGATTTGTTTTGACAATCCAATTCCTTTAACTGTCACATTTATCTATTCGAAGAATAAATGCGATAGAAAATGGCAGAAACGTTTTGTTATAACGCCACTATGCCACTAATAATCTTAATTCATGTACAAGGAATAAAACTTGATCCCAAATGCAATTTCTGTTGGAGAAAATTTAAGGCCTGTCTGTGTTTTGTGGTGTTAGTTATTGGTATATTTTCTAATAAACCATTAAGTTGCGAATATTAAATCGTTAGATATCGTGTTGCGTGTTTATGGATTTGACCTATATGCATGTATTACGTTGCTTTTCCACAGTTTCTACTGATGCTAAGCTTATTAGTTTTTTTTATTCTGTTAAAGGCTTGCGCTTGACCACAACTTGCCTGTTTAACAACAGTAAAGCAATAATGAAGTCTACGATGAAACGCGCTTACCCAAGAAATAGGTACTGATTCACTAAAGACTTGATTACAGGCAGATTATAGCTATCGGGAAACAGAGGTGCCGATAGCGAATTCCGCAACTTGGCAGTTCGCACAATAAAAGTGGAAGCAAAGCGTTTTGTGCGTACCCGTGGAATTTCCACCATATATCGATGGCGTGCAGTCGTACCTCTACTTGTAAGATGATAGAACGGAGATGGGGGAATACGATTATGTAATTCCAACGCACACTCTCCGAAATGTATCCGATAGAATACCGTAAGACTAGCAACCTTGGGGCGACGCTCGAGGCTTTACAATTTAGCCTTGACAATACTATAGACTGGCAGTAGGTAATTCAGGTACAGAGAGTAGTTAGCGCAGAGTCATAGCACGTGAGTTTCTTAGAAAAACTTAGTTTAACTGGTTTTTATCAGTACTATGCTGTGTACACCGAAGAGTAGATATGATGAATGGAAACCAATCCATAGAAACGTAACAAAAAGATATGTGCCACGAGATAGACCACGGGTTCGATTCCCAGTCATGCCCACACATCTTTGTTTGTATTGTTTCATCGCCGCTGCTCAATATTGGTGCAGGAAAACCTTGTCAGGAAACCATCATTTCTAAGAACTAATCGTTCGAGAACATTTAACACCAATCTGCACTTGGTCAGCGTCTGTGGTTTAAGGCTTAAGCTGTCTCGACTCCTAAAATAGTGGAGTGAAGGCCCGTACATAGCGGTGGAACTCTAAAAAGGGTTGAAATGATAACTTAATTAGTGTAAAAGCACCCTTACGATTCTTTATAAGTTTCAGTTGTGGTAAATTTACACATCATTTCATTATTTTGCTTGTTTAGTACCTTAAATATCACCACACATAATATTGTCTTAGATTTACGCGAATATCACACATTGAAATAAATCTACTTTATAACGGATTTTATGAACAACAAAACCCGTGAACAGGAAGTCTGAAAAGACTTTGAAACGTTGAGATCTAAAATCTAAAATAAACCGCGATAAAGTCCGTTATAAAGTAGGTTTATTTCAATTCCTGTGTTGCTAACTGGAAAAAAAACTTTAACATAAAACTAAAACGAAATTCCTGATCTATTTAGCAACCATTACAATCACTTTAGCTTTCTATTATGAAAAACCGCATCAAAATCGCTCGATACATTTACCCACTTTTATGCCACAAACTAGTGCCCAAAGCAAAGCTATGCACATATGAATCTCAATCATAAGGGTTGTTATATAACCTTTTTTCATCGGGGTTTAATAAAAATAAAAATTACGCTGTTTGAAAAGTTTAAACGATCATGGATTGTGGCGTAAACAACCCTAAAAATATCTTATTCACCCCTTGTAGATAGGCCATTGCTACTTCAATGGGCTTAAGTGAAAGCTTTACTAAAACAGTAACTATTAGTGTTCAACTAATTGGTGAAGATTTGTCAAAATGCACATAATTTTGTCATTACTTTAAACTAGTGCAGGGGTGTTATAGTATGGGAGTAAGATATAAGCGGTAGCGAGTTAATACTGGTGGATTGTATTGATTTAGAGTTAGATTTATAGATAGTATATTTGTCATAAATGCAGGTTACTAGAGCAGCGGTGGCGCAGTGCTTCGGGACTTGCCTTAGAAAAATAAGGTCGCGGGTTCGAATCCTGGTCGTGCCCACACATCTGTGGGTGAATTGTTTCATCTCCGCTGTTCAATATCGGTGAAGGAAAACATCGTGAGGAAACCGGCATGTCTAAAAACTAATCATTCGACGACATGTGACATCCACCAACCCGAACTTGGCCAGCGTGTGCGTGTACAATTTCCATCTACATCTAGCCATATGTAACATACAAATATATCGAATAATTAAATAAATAAAATTACTCAACAATAATAATAATTATATTAAATATCATTGATTATATTATATTATAGCTATTAAGTTTGATAATATAGTAAAATAAAATTTCTATTGAAACATATATAAAACATTAATTTATTTATGTTAAAACATTATATAATACCAATTACAATAACATATACATAAAGAAACTACAAAAATATGAATAAGAGAAAATGTATTATTAGACAACATAGTCCATAGTAGGTATTGTTAGTACTATAAAACAAAAATATCTGGATGACCGAGCTTTGAAATTTTATGAAAATCGTTGGAGCCGATTCCGAGATTCCAACTATATATAAATATATATACAAGAATTGCTCATTTAAAGATATAAGATAACTTGAAGTATATATTAGTAGAAGAGAACAATACACAAAAACAATACCAGTACAGCAATAATTGGTATTGTCTTAGATTTACGCAAATATAACACATTGAAATAAAACTACTTAGGTAGATAGGTATGGGCCAAATGACGCAGCCCATAAATTTATACACGGACGTGCAACCTGAAAATGGCCGCGTCCATTCTATCCGCTGTCATCCTCAGCATCCTGTTGGTGCTCCCCCACAAATCATATACCATCGAGGTCACCTTTTTAGGCATGATGACGTGGAAATCATCAACACCAGCATTTGTAAACATACCCGATGCACTGCATTTGCGTGGGAGCCAAAACAGAGCCGTCAATGCATTGTTGTACTGATCTTTTAAGGCGTTGTAAGTCCACAATTTCATCTTTCTATCAAACCTTTTAATTGATTAACGTCTTAAATTACCATTGAAAAGATACGCATTTAGGTGTTTTAATTAAAAGAAACATAGAAACTTGGTTCTATTTTCTACGAATTATTATTTCATGTTAGTAGGATAATTCAGGTAATTTAATGGAGTATTGACTTACTGAGTTTTAATCCAGCTTTTGCATATCGTGGTTGATTTTATTTGTTGAATTTAATGTCTATGTGTAATTTTTTTTTTTTTTTACAATTAAACTCCAAAAAAATTGATTTTGACCACAACAAAATTTTGTTTTGCATGTCATTGCATAATATATCGCTGTTGCGTATGACTTACACCACACAAGCGATAGTACAAACTCATCAACATTTCATCGCAGACGCCGGCTGCACTAGTCTGATTTATAGTTATTTTGTTCTTGAAATCTCACACCTTCAATTGAAGGGGCCTGAAAATGTATTCCATAATAACATCTCCCTGCTAGAGGTGTGTGAGCTAGCGGTATGTACTGTTAATGCTAAACTTGGAAAACCTCTTGAAGAAATTAAGCATAAAACTGTTAGTACCGTAGTAGGTCTTAGGGAGAGCGGAGTCTCCTAACACAGGCGTTACTTGCCTAAAATGAGACTTCAATCGCTAGCTGTTATGAAACTATTAATTTGTGAATCAATAAACTATTTTCATTTTTTTTCCAATTTTTTCATGTACCAAAATTTATTATTTCATTTAAGTATTTCAAGTAATCATTATGGGCAAAGTATTGAGCAAACGCAAAGTCATGGTTAAGAAACATCCGCAAATGGACAGGAGTAACCATCGCTGAACAACTATTTCCCCGTGTACAGGAGAAGAAGAGCTTCCAAGAGCTGATAGCTTACCTCAGTAGTGGAGGCACTTGAAGAAGAAGATTATAAAACCGAAAGGTAACTCGCTACTTAATAATCATATATCACAAAATTACAGAAACAACTTGATCTACGAAGACAAAATTTGTAAAGAAGGCAAACACGAGTAAGAGAGGTATGCCTAGGAATAATAGGTGTTTTGACCAAAATAGGGAACTCCAGTCATTATAGGAAAGGTAATTATTTATCAACCACTTTCGATCCCTTCGAAGACTTACTGGAGATAGTTTATTACCAATAACAACGCAATAGGTGCATTTCAATAGTATTTTCTTAGAATTACGCGAATATCACACATTGAAATAAAGAACCAAAACCCAAGCAAATTAAACTCAGAATTCAAGACACTGTGAGCTCAGTTTGCTTAAATCGGAACGCAACTTAAATGATAATGTTTGGAGGTAGTCAGTAATAATTGTGATTAATATTTTTGGACGTCAAATACCTCAGTCCACCCGTGAACATGAAGTCTGAAAAGACTTTGAAACTTCGGGATCAAAAATAAACCGCGATAAAATCCGTTAAAAAGTAGTTTTATTTCAATAGGTGCATTTCCTTTGACTTTACTGTAGTATTGGTCCCCAAGCTTCTAATATACAACTTGATCTAAATACAAACGTAATTTAATGAAACATAGACCTTGTTGAAATCATGATCGTATCCCCATTATTCACAGGTTCGCGATACGCAGTTCTAATAAATTTAACCTCCCTTCACTTTGGTAGAAAACCGAATAAATTGCAACTAAAACGAGCGCTGACTTAATTAAACTAATAACATAATTAATTTTTAACTTTTATACACCATCGTGTAACCATAATTATCTGCTGTAAAATAAGTTAAAATTCTGTCATTATTTTTGGGTTTGTATTTTTGATTTTAAAACCTTTTGAAACGTCTAAATATGTTATTATTTTTCCAAATAATATTTTTTTTTTTTCCAAACAATAAAAAGATGCCAGGGGATCTAAATGAGCATAGTTTTGGTACTTGTTTTACTAACAACAAGTAACTCATTTGGCGTAAGTTATATCATCAAGTCAGACATTCTACATGAAATATTCGATTCGTCTATACTGTCCCATAAAATAAAATGCGTACTCTATTTATTTATATTCAAAGATATTTATCAATCATAAAAAAACGACTCTTCATCTTTATTATTCCGATGAGGAACTCCTTCTAAAATATAATTTTTAATACTTTTAGAATCTAATCTAAGTTGGGTAAACTTAGATTAGATTCTAAAAGTAGACAATAATTATTTAGAAACAAGACATTTTAATACTACTTTAAGTTTTCTTTGCTTACCTGTCAATCAACTAGTAACAGCCACTACTTAACACACTAAACAAAATTCACAAGGCACTTCACTCTCACAACAAAACGGCATAAATATATATTTTTCAAAAAACAGGAACACACTGTCATTAACCACAATTTCCCGTTAAAATCAGTTTTTGACAACAATTTTCAAATTTGTAATCGATAGAGTTGTACTGTGTGTATCGATAGTCGATCGTTTGGTGCGTGTTGGCGGGTTGCGCGTGAGTCGAGTACTGGCTGTAGCTCGTCTATGCGCTTGAACTTGGCAAAGCTCGCTGAAAGATTTTTGCATATGACTGATGAGGTGGTCTTTATCGATGTTTAGTCGCGCCATTTTTATTGTGACGAATGGTGACTTTATAAATTAATTTATGGCTATTTTATAGGCTTTAAGTGTTGACTGCCAATCTTATTTTTTATGAATAAGCTTGCTTTTTACTACTGGCCGTTTCGCTTTTATTATTATAAAGAATTTATTCTGGGAACGTTATATTCTTGGGTTCATTGACAGCTAAATATTGCTTGACCTATTTTTTCTAAATAGGTACTTAAAACAATATTACTAATAATGTCGAACTAGATCATTTAGATTTGACATACATTAAAAATTAATATAAAATGAACTCCAAAAATAATATGATTTGATTTTATTAAAACCCAGCAAACTTTGAACGTACGGTTAAAATATCAAGGGATCATCCCGAAATTAAAATTACAAAATCATATAAGAATGAACACGAAGCTTGTTAATTTATTTTCAGCTAAAATGACAGTCTCTTTATAATTCAAATGTGTGCAAATGTGGTGTAGCGAAATGCTTAATAATCTGTAGGTACTTATTTCAAAAACAATAAGGTTGCATACAATCAGTACTTAACAAGCTAAGGGCGAGTACCTGCACTGCTTAATTGGTCTCATTGTTGCTGCAGAACCATTTTTACAACATTAACATAAAAAAGAACCTTATTATATCCGCTTAAAGTGTTATTTTGAATGAAGTTCAAGCTATTGTTAAGCATAACTTCAATTTACTGGGTAAAGTAATAGTGTAGTGGCAATGGATCCAAACTCGTGGGTTTGATTCCAGGTAGTTTTATAGAAATTCATAAAAGTGTTTTAAAGTCGTAAAATCGTAATAGGCCCATTTTAACAAATATCATCATGAAGAGAATACTCGTAATATATCACATTGTTAGTTCGCCAAAGAAATGTGTACCTATGTTTCTTTATGTAATTAATAATTATTTTTTATTTTTGTTTTTCACTTTCAGAAATGTCAAAACGAGCATTTCGTTTTGTGACAGTTTAGTACTTTGTGTACGCTTCATATTTTTTTAGTTGAAACGTGGTTAGCCGCACCTCTAAAAACAAAAAGATTTATTTTTTTAATATTAAATGAATAAACACTTGAAAATAATTAATAATATTTATACATAATAATATTTTCTAAAATTTGTTCAATCAATAAAATAAAATACGGTAATTTAATAATTTTACGCATTGTAAGTAATATTTTAATGGCCTCATATGTGACGTAACCCAGGCGTAGATCTGACGCGTTTAGACAGACGAATGTTGTGTAAGTTACATATGTCAGGAACAAATGTATCTCGACCTAAATATGCAAGAAATGCACACAAATTACAATTCGAAGACAAGACAAAAGTGTAAAGATGTCAGCTAATAGAAAAATAAAGGAATAAAGTCCACGCCACGAATATTTTAAATGTTCAGGATATTTTACATGTATTTCAATTAACAGATCTTTTTCCCAAAGACTGAAAATTTTCTGTTTAAAACATCAACACACTTTAGAACAAAACTTCAAATTTAAAAAAATACCAGTTACGCTATTTAAGTTTAGATGACTAATAGAAGTACTATAGTAATTTCACATATGTTTTTTTTTAAGGTTTTACCTGTTTGCCAATTGACGGAAAACACGCGAAGCATTTCCTTTTCAATATTTATGTCCAATTGACTTTAAAACAAGGGTAAGTAGCTTTACTCCCATAAAACTTCGTCTTAAAGGTTTCACCTCATTTTTTTGTAAAAAATATTAGTGTCCTTTTTAGAGTTAAATCAATTCGTTTTGAATAAATTTTTTAATAACAATATAATTTGGCATAAATGTAAAAATACAAGCTTCCGCCCACGGCTTCGCCCGCGTGGTGCTTATTGGGATAAAAATTGCTTATGTGTTAATACAGACCATAATCTATCTCTGAGCTAAATGTCGTCCAATTGCATCCAGTAGTTTTTGCGTAAAAGAGTAATTAATAATCATCCATACATTAGTAGAATAGTATAATTCCCAATGTAGGTATATGAAGTTCAGAGAATGTAATGCACGAGCAACGGTAGCGCAGCGGTATGGGTCTCGCCTTAGAAATATAAGGTCGCGGGTTCGATTCCCAGTCGCGCCCACACATCTTTGTGTAAATTGTAACATCGCCGCTGCTCAATATCGGTGAAGGAAAACATCCTGAGGAAGCTGACATGTCTAAGAACTAATCATTCAAGGACATGTGACATCCACCAACCCGCACTAGGCCAGAGTGTGTGGATTATGAACTCTCTTAACTCATAAGATAGTTGAGAAAACCCGTGCCCAAAAGTGGGACACTAAAAAGGGTTGAAGTGAAATGACTGCACGACGTCATCGCCGTAATTCTCTCGCTCGTGGATACTGCCCTTAAAATAGTCAGCCATATCAAAGTAAGCCGCTAAATATTCTTAATATAATAAAGATATTGATAAAATCGATCACAATTTACTTAAAATAATATACGGTTTCACATTACGAGCTTCAAAGGTAAATGTGATGCCTAAATATGTATGTCAAACGGATTTTTATACTTTAAATGGCATTTCAATATCGATTTCTGTTCTCAGAATCTATACGGTTGCTACGGCACCGACGCGTGGGGATAAACGAGTTCTGAGACCACGAGTGGACACCATATAGCATACCTTCAGACCAGGTGAAGCGTCGAGCTCAGCAGGGTGGCTGGTGGTTGGGTCGCGGTTGTGTCACTTTTGGTTACCTTATTCCACCCATGGGGGCAAGATGCGCGATGGAACACCCAGGGGAGTTTAGTTAGGGTAACCGGTATTCGGAGTCCCACATACATCCATAGAGGAAATCCCCACGGTCAAAAAAGAAGGGTGGCTGGTGGCTGGCAAGCAAGAGCTAGATGCGAAAAGCCGCGGGTCGTGGTGTGGTGTGCATTAGGAAAATCTGTATAAGGTTCTTAACAGATTTAATTTGGTTAATGATAAAGATAATCATCATTCCCCTTGCCTTTTTCCCATTTCTATTGGTGTCGGCTCTAAGTCTAACCTGATGCGGCTAGCTACCAAAATTATACGAGCTACTACCATTTAACGTATTCATAAACGTCTTATAAGCTCAGTATAGCCAAAATAGGTTTATATGAAAGAGACAAAGTCCATTTTAACTAAGCAGTCCTATAACATTTTTATGCATAAGACCGAATGATTCTATACTTAATAAAAATGATTATTTGACAAATTGTCATGTTTGAAAATATAGATTTACGCTCTCAGTAAGATATTGTAGGTACAGTTAGCGTCTGATAATTTTGATTTTCCTCCTAATTAGCCAAAATTATGTAAAAGACGTTATTTCAATTTAAAGTTCCCAGGCATATTAACATTCCTAATTTTTAAAATACTTAACCTTAGAGTTTTTGATAGTAATAAATACCTACTTTTTAAAAATCGGTCGTTGGTCTTGAAATATAAGGTCGCGGGTATTGTGTGAATAGTTTCATTACCGCTGCTGTGCAATATTGGTGAAGAAAAGCATTTTGAGGTTGCATGTTTAAAAACCAATCATTCGAAGACATATGTCATCCACCAACCCGCACTTGCCCAGCGTGGCTTAAGGCGTCTGTGGATTAAGGTCTAAAGTCTCTAACTCGTAAAATAGTCGAGAGAAGATCTATGCCCAACAGTGAAAAACTAAAAAAAGGGTTGAAGTGATGTAGTTAAGTATGGGTTACAGAATTAGCATAGCAACATAGCACATTGTTATTATAACAATTGAAATATTTACTGAAACTTAAACAATAACAATGCTGAAACGAATCGTTGAACAGTAAATATGTTTAGTTTTCATATTCGCTCTGTAGAAGGTTAATGACTTCGCTTGTTATTATAATATAAATATAATAATTTCAGACAGAAATTCTAAACATTTTCAGCTAGTAGTTACCGTTATAAAATCCCTACTAATATTATAAATCCGAAAGTAACTCTGTCTGTCTGTCTGTTACGCTTTCCCGCTTTACAGAACCGATTTGGATGAAATTGGGTATGGAGGTAGTTGGAGACCCGAGAAAGGACATAGGATAGTTTTTATCCGACTGCGTAAAAAGAAGGTAATGTTTTGGCGCGATAACAGACATACACGCGGGCGAAGCCGTTGTCAGAAAGCTAGTATGCCGATAAATACAGGCTATAACCCAAAAGAGTAGGCTTACCTTTTAATACCTTTTAACTTTTTTTTGTTGATGACCTAACTCAAGAGTCTTTAATGGTTCACCGGACTTTTTCGATGAGCCGTCCGAGGACGGTCGAACCGATCAACTGTGGCAACTGCTATGAGGGCGCCCCATGTGGGGACGAACCTCGGCTCAGGACGTTGCCGGACACTCTAGTTTTAGGAGATCGGGGGGCTACCTTTAAACGAGCAATTCTTGTTTATTTAAATGTATATAAATCACTTCAACCCTTTTTAGTGCCCTACTGCTGGGCACGGTCCTTCTCTCAACTATCTTATGAGTTGAGGGAGCTTAGACCTTAATCCTCACCCGCTGGCCTAGTGCGGGTTGGTGGATCCTCGAATGATTAGTTATTAGACATGCCGGTTTCCTCGCGATGTTTTCCTTCACCGATATTGAGCAGCGGAGATGAAACAATTCACACAAAGATGTGTGGGCACGAGCAGGATTCGAACCCGCGACCTTATTTTCCTAAGGCGAGGGCCATACCGCTGCGCGAACGCTGCTCTCAAGTTCAGTTACAAAATCCTATTTACGTCATCCTACAAACATAGCTACAAGTTCATTTAAACTAAATAGTTGCGCTGTAAACTGTAGCTACGATAAGCCGCTAGTATGCGCGTGCGCATTCCAGAAGTGCTGTACATTTTCAAAAGATTTGGTTCAAGATTCCAGAAGTTTGTTTCTGAGATCGGGTTTAAAGGATTTACAAAACATTTTGAACATCTTTGTAGCTCAAAGCTATGGATTTGAGCTTTTAGAAGTTCTGTTGAGTAGTTAAATAACTTTGTAAATAAGTTTAACCTAGCTTCCACTCAGGGCTTTGTCGGCATGGTATTAAATAAATAATAAAATAGGATAAAAGTAAACTTTGTGTAATTTCAGTCTATAATCTATCTATGATCCGAATCTCATCTAATTCTGTCAAGTAGTTTTAGCGGGAAAGAGTAACGAAGGACATGTGACATCGACCAACCCGCACTTGGCCAGCGTGTGTGGATTAAGGCCTAAACTCTCTCAACTCGTAAGACAGTTGAGAGAAGACCCGTGCCCAATTGTATGGCACTAAAAGGATCGTGAACAGAACTTGACTGAGCATGCTTTGCTACACTTCACGACTCAATTTAGGTACTTCAACTTAAGCAGAGGTGTGTGAAATGTCGTGAAAATATCAAAACCTTTTCAAATAATAATCTTTAATAATCTTTATTGTACCAATAAGTTGTTTACATATTTATATGCAAGCCCTGATTCCCAAACTAGCGTGAGCTGTGTGCTGGGAATCAGTTCCTTCCCAGTTAGGTGTATCAGGAAGTACAAGTTTTATTAATACAATTCTATTAGTAACAAAATATATTGAGTAAATATATTAACAACCATTTAGAACAACAACCCCTTACAACCTTTGCGCCCGTAATCACTCTGTTGGAATGTGGAACTTGCTGAAAATCAGTGTTGTGGGTCGCCTCTAGTAGGCACTCTCAGCGTTTACTGAGCAATGTCCATGATTGACACTGATGGGTCACACTTACTCTTTCTTTTTAATTTTTCTTCTTTATAATTGTTTTTATTTATTTTTGTTATTTTCTCTTTTCATGTGTTTTATTATCATTAGATTCTGTGTGTCCTGTCTCTGTCAAATATATGTTTTTCTTTCTTTATTTCTTTCTTTCTAGAATCTTCGGCCATATAGATGGGACCATGTGGATGAAGCCCCGAGCGAAGGTTAGTTTAAACAAAGTACACGTTTTCTCTGTTAAGTTTGATTATAAAAATTCCGAAATAAAATATTTAACAAGCACCAACAACATTAATTCCTGTTGATTCTTAAACAAAGGAATCTAAACATTAATCTGTACAACTAATTTGTCACTTACCACGTTCAACCGGCCACCGGGCTAGATCAAAGGAACCGCGGCCCTTTATAACCGGTAGCGATCAAAAACACCGAATACCCGTAAAAATAGAATTATTTGTACGTGATCGCGCTTCTAGTTATGTAATTAGGGATCCGTAATCATAAATAGGAATAGAAACCTTTTAATTAATTTATGAGTATTTGAGAGCTGCGCTGGCGCAGCGGTATCGGCCACGCCTTTGAAATATAAGGTTATGGATTCGATCCCGGTCGTGGTCACATATCTTTATGTGAATTATTTCATAGCCGCTGCTCAATATCCACCAACCCGCACTTGGCCAGCGTGTGTAGATTAAGGCTTAAGCTCTCTAAACTCGTAAGATAGTGGAGAGAAGACCCGTGCCCAACAGTGGGACACAAAAAGGGGTACCTAAAAGTTAAGTGATGAGTATATATTGGGACGACCTCTGTACAGCAATAAAGCGGTGTAAGCCGACCGATTGGGGTATACTGTGCTCGGAAGGTCGCGGGTTCGATTCCCGCCCCGGAGAATCTTAGTGTAACAACAAATATTTGCACCGCGCCACCGCTGCGGAAATTACAGTAATTTCGATACTAATTACATACGAGTGGCTATAGCAACACTTTAACCAGTAAATTGGTTGTAAAAGTGTCCCTTACTGCCGAGTATTACATTAGATACTAAATTGCAGCGAACGTAAGTATCTGTTATGAACAAATACTTGAGATTAGTTATTAGCAACGATTATTTTAATTAACTTCATATTTTATGCACTTAGTTAATAGTTTACCAAACCCGAATTTTTGTAATTGCTTATTGATAATTCATTTATTTATCAATAACACGCCAATCTTGTCAAGTTCAACGCTGCTAAAACCCAGGCGTGCCTATTTTCCGCCAAAAAAATGCCATTTCATTTGGTTCCTACTTTCCGAGGTGTGTCCGTGCCAATTACAGATCACCTGGAGCTTCTTGGCGTCAATAAGACTTCGACCCTCAATTTTGACCCGTACATTGAGTCCAAGGCTATAGGCTATAGGTATCCTAGTATCAAAAATTAAAAAATTACCTGTAGGTCATCAACCTCGACCCAAATACTGACAATACATGCAATGACACTCGAAGAGTGAAAGCGTTTTAAACTAAATGACCATAATTAGCATCATTAGTTGTCGGTAGACGCAGATTGTATCAAATTAAGGACTGAACACATACACACGCGATGTGCCGACTTTGACGTCGTGTCTGGTGTCATTTATACCGAATAACCTCTTTATCACTTACAATGTATAGCTAATAAATTAAACGTGTTTTTATAACAATCTGACTTGTATGTACACGCGCCTATGTGAATCTGGTTTTTAAATAAAATTAGTTATTCATTAATGTTAAAAGCACGAAAAAAGAAGAAATGCTGTGAAAAAATGTGTTATACAAAGTATGTGTACTCTGAATGATAGATTAAGTAATGAAGTAATAAGAGAACGTTTTGATTTGAAAGAGAATTTAAATAGTGACAGAAGTAGAAAAGGGTATGTTTGGTAGTTTGGACATGAAAAAAGATGGGTGATGGAAGGCTTATAGAGTATTTAAGGCGTCAAATATCATACAAAATTGTACAATGCGCCTTTAAGCAGCGGACTTTCGCCATTCAGAAACAAGGCAACTTATTAGAACAGTCGATAATTTTAATTGCAAAATATCAGACCAAATTAGAAGCACTGCCCTGCCTTAGTCAACCAAGAAATTAAACAATGCAAAGTTGACAATAAGCAATTTTGCTGTCAAATTAGCAACTAATATAATAACAGCACACCCACAACTGTCCAGGGTGCCATTTAAACCCCCAATCCAGCCACAATCAAAACAAGCAATGCAGGCAAAGCTAATTAATTTATATTCCAATTCGATCGACTGTCGAGATATAACAGAGGCTGCTTAGTCGCCGGAGGCTTTGTCATATTGGTATTTGTTGATAGTATTATTTACGATAGTGGAGCCGCTGAAATGAATTATTCATTAATTTAACTGTATATACTTCGGTACGTATTTCTGTGGAGCTCCTTTAAACGAGTGCCGTAGGATGGCGATATTATGAGAAATGGCGAGATGTTGTAAGGTGTATGAAATCTCCCAATCACGATCGCTCTGTCAAAAGTTTAACGACAAAGAAGAAGGCTTATCCCTGAACTGCAAATACCAAGAACATGGTCAAGACAGTGCGCTTGTCTGAATACACAGTAAATTTAAACATATTTTTTATCATAGAATGCCCTTTAGAACAGTGCTTCTCATACATTCCCTCTCGTCACATACCTCAATGGATTAAAAAGGAGAGTAATCATCACATGGCTGGAATTATCCTCTGCTGGACTTAGGACATCACATTCATATTTCCGTCGTATTCAATCATTACATTACATTATTGTGATTTGTGACTAAATGTAATTTAGTTATAGATATCTCATAAATAATACTTCGAATATGATATAATTACTCGCTCGAAATCTTCTGCTTGTAAACAACATTATTATTTGGCGCCGTCGAGACAAAGTTCACATGGAACTTAGCCAATATTATTGGTTAGGATAGCATCTTAGAATCTACGAACTACATCGCTATATTTGTCTCGTAAAATCCTTTTTAACATGTTGGTTAACCTTCTTTACGAATATCTACTAACGGCACACTCTTTATTATATCCTGTTTTAAAAAAGATCATAAATACATCAAATATTAGAATTTTGGTCTAGTTATAATTTGTGATAAAAGATAGGATTCTATTCAGTGTTGTAATGCATGTCCAGTATGGCAATACAAGTCTTACGTCTTTAGAAAATAACAAATTTTCACCTGTAATTTTAACTATAATTACAAATCATTAAAGTGATTGTGTCTTATAAAGAGCTAATTTTTTGTTTTTTTTTTTGGACCTAAAATACCTCAGTCCTCCCGTGAACATGAAATCTGAAAAGACTTTGAAACGTCGGGATATAAAATCTAAAATAAACCGCGATAAAATCCGTTAAAAAGTAGTTTTATTTCAATAATTTTTATTTTATTACAAATTTTTGTTTTTTTTTGTTATGCTGTCGTCTTTATTTTTTTTTTCTGATGACCTAACCCAATCGGCCGGAAGAGCCTCTATTGGTTCACCGGACTTTTTCGGTGAGCCGTCCGAGGACAGTCGAACCGATACTGTCGTCTTAAGTCGATCTTCCTATATTCTAGTTAGAGCTGTGAATTAAAACACTGGAAATTATCAGTGGTCACCATTATTGTTAACGAAAGAAAATATATGTAACACTATTTCTATCCTTAGAGATAATCCAGGATAAATACTATTTACAATCAATAACTCTGTTTACCTGACCTTTACAGGGATTTGGCGATGTTGGAAACCGCCCAAAGTGTATGACAATAAAATTTTGATGATCATATTAGTACAGCTAGTTCAAAAGATCTGATGAATTTATGGTATCAGATGTACAAATTATCTGAGAGGAGTTATAGGGATTTAAATAAACACGTGTTTCAATATTTTGTTATATCCATGCTACTGTATATATTGGACGGTAGATATTTACATAATAAGTGCTAAGTTAGTACCTACGCTTAGTTAACAACAACCTTTTAAATTATCCTATCTAAATTACCCAAAAGATTATCTCTATCTCTCTTATCCTGGGACCTACAAAATAAGGTGGGGACTATTGCTTCCACCGGCTATAAATCTGACTTCTTTGCCCGAGCTCTGAATTCATAAATAAATAAATTGATGAATCCTTAGTTGAAACTTGCATTTTTTAATTAAATAATAGGCTTGGGCTTCACCATAACTTTCCTATAAAGTAATAATGTGGTCCATGATGTAACGACACTGGTGAGTTTAAATCAAAAGATTTGTTGTGAAAATAACAGCAAATTCCTCAACTTGGTAGTACGTTTAATAAAAGTGGATCTCAGCAGACTTCATAGAAAATCGTAGATAAATTTTATTAGCAGGTTGAAAAAAATTGAAGTTTACTTTCTTTTGATACTCGTAACATAAATTCTAAATTCTGGGACATTAACACATACGGTCATCTGGTCCCAAGCTAAGCAGAGCTTGTGTTATGGAAACCAGATAACTGGTATATACTATACAATATAATACTTTTCTTTTGTAAATATATACTTATAATAGATATTTACACCCAGACTCGACACAAACACAAATGTTTTCATCACTAATGTTTGTCTCGGGAGGGAATCGAACCCACGACCTGCGGCGTGAAAAGCAAGTATCTTACCGACCACGCCACCGGCCCGTCAACGTAAAATGTTACTTCTGCCTCTGAAGTTGTGCACAGTTCCATAGCAACTCAAATAATAACAGCTCGGCAGCCAATAATCGTTGAAAATAAATCAAAACCCGGTATCGTGATTATTAGCGACATGATAAGCGGTTTTACTGACAGTTAGGTAACCTTAAGTGTGAAAACTAGCGGTGTTAAATTACCTAAGTGGCTTTATCAAGGTGCCAGGTTTCAATAAATCGAGATTGTTAAACATACCTACTTATATACTTATATCACTTCAATTCAACCCTTTTTAGTGTCCCACCGCTGGGCACGGGTCTTCTCTCAACTATCTTACTAGTTGTGAGAGTTTAGGCCTTAATTCACACACGCTGGCCAAGTGCGGGTTGGTGGATGTCACATGTCCTTGAATGATTAGTTCTTAGACGGTTCCTCACGATGTTTTCCTTCACCAATATTGAGCTATGGCGATGAAACAATTCACACTAAGACACGACACGACTGGGATTCGAACCCGTGACCTTATATTTCTAAGGCGATGCCCGTACCACTGCGCCACCGCTGCTCTTATAATTTAGAAGAATAATGCACTTATAATATAGAAGAATCAAATGAAGAAATGTACTATTAAAATACAGCTGAGCTGATGGAAAATTTATCGCAAAGATAACTTGAAAGAAAAGAGGAAGAAGATCTAGAAAGAGGTGAAGAAGTAAGTAAATGCCAAGATATTGCCGCTAATTATCCTATTAAAACCTTGCCAAAAACTTGATCATAAGTACTATTTTGGTCTCGCTTCAACCCTTATTATTGTCCCACTGCTGGGAAGTCCCTCGTAAAGGCAGGTATTATGATGGAAAGCGGAGCGTATGTTGTGTTTTAGCATATTGAATAGAGCGCTAACGAAAGAGATAAGCATCCTTTATAGTAGGGGAGCCGAAGAGGGGATTTTGTGATTTACTCCGACACATTGCGCTCTGTTGAAAACCTACACCAAATCTTAACTTCTTATATAGGACCGCGAGTTTACGCCAGCCAAAATATTTCTAAGACATATTTGTTATGTGAAAATACCTGAATTCGTCAGAATAATGTATAATGAGTACATTAAATTTTGATAAGTGTACATTCAATAATCAGGCGATTTGAGCCGGAAGGAAAAGGGAGCTCTTCAAATTCATGATGCTTTCAAGCCACCTGGATCCGCTTCAGTTTGTTTAATTCTTTTTTTCGGTTAAAATAATTTATAATTGCCAGGAAAAGAACACACAATAATTTTTTTTACGCTTTGGAAGTACCAAAAAAAAACTGAAAACCCTTTGCCACCGCTGAAGACGTGGACATGAGGTAACCTTTTTTTTTTACTTCCACATAATCTTTAAAGCCGACTAAGTAACTACTTTTTAGCATCTTCGGCTCCCCTATTACAAAGTCTTGTAATGTCGCCTCTAGATACAAGTAACTTATTGCATGTCTTCAAACTAATACAGGAAGCTTATCATACCAGCATATCATCCTAAACCTTAGTTATTACTTAATCTGCAACAATAATTTAACTAATACATATTTCTCCTAACTCCCTAGTCACAACACTCTACTAAAAGCCTCAACATCTCGATGTGAAGTTCTGCGAACTCTGTAATCGAGATAAATGGTATCGATTTATATCTATCATTCGGATCGTGTCGATTCGTTAGCACTTGATCATAGTTCTGTGCAAGTTTTAAGCGATTGCGATTAGACGTCGCGTCGCGTCGCGTCGAACGACAACTATTTATAAATACAAGAATTATAAAGCTGTACAAAAATTAATATGTTTTATTACTGTACTTACTACCTATTTATTAGTTCCCCTTTCCTCTGAAAAGGCAGAGGATATCGTTTTTAACAGACTTCAGAAACCAAAAGGATAGATCCCTGTTCGTTTGTATGCATGCTTTTTTTATGTATGTTCGCAGATTACTCCGTCATTGTGAACCGTATTTGTTTTTTTTATTAAAAGAATATACTCCCAAACAGAATTGAGAAACCCATTGAATTTGTTTTTGATCTGATGATAGGCTTGGAGACATAGAACAGAAGAGAGAGATAAGACGTATTCTAAGATATTGTGGAAATGTTTGCTATTCTTCATCAAATATTTAGTAGTGTAGAAACACCTATTTGTTCAGTAGTCTCAAGATCAAAGGCGTTTTAACTACAATTAATTAAGCAATCCAGTTCAATTCACAAACTCATAATCAAGCTAAATTACTCTAAACAACACGTAAACCAGCGTTAACTAGGTCTAAATTAGCTTGAACAATTATCGATTAAACTATTACATAACATTACATAATCAACAAAACAAGGAGAACTAAAAACAAAAGATACAAGTGAATGTATCAAAGAGGATAACACGAACTAATTTACTGCTTACGACACGGAGACGACACGACTCATTTAGAATGATGTAGATGAAGACAACATTGAACAGAATTCAGAACATGCTGAAAGCTTTAGTTGTGAGTGTTTAAAACAGGTCAACAGTTAATAATATCTAACTTTACCATTAAATTTTTGATTGAAGTGATTGTGAATATTGAGGTACGCATTCTCAAGATTTTAAAAAACGATTGTTAAACAATTCAACGTCTATTGCAGATGATTGTAGCAGTGTTCTGTTAGAGGCACCGTAAACAAATCAGGAGAGAGGTACAATAATGATATTAAGACCGAAAGTATTTATTGACAAAACTAAAAATTTAATTTACAATTAAACTTGGTCTTTTAACTATTAGAACTTTTTATCCTAGATTCAAAAATAATTCAGCTGTTGTGTTACCTCATGACCTTACTTGTCATTTACCTATACATAGAAAGATAGAAATATGATATAGTTATTTAAAGAATCAAGATAGAAATCGTGAAGTATAAACCACGTCACAACAAATTGTCGATATCGGGCGTATCGAGCTCCTGGTCCACACTCCAGAAATAGGTATACTAGACACAAAACAATCAATACGTTGCACTACTTTATACTACAACTATTTATATAAATGAAACTTCAGTTTTATCTTCTTCGTCTGCATGGGATCTAGTCTTACCTACTAGATCAAACTTTTATCTAAATTACTTACAGCTATATTGAAAGTTTAAGTAGCAAATACGCTAACTTGACATTTAATAAATTAATAGGTTACACAGTTGTAAAATTTAATTTCACGTTCACTAAATTAGGAATGCACTTCCGATCCGCATGTGTGAGAATTTTTATGGGAAAAGATATTCTATTGTGGCACATAGTTTAGATGTTTTCCTGTTCCATTTAGTAACAATGCCAATCAAGTGTTTAAAAAATTTGAGATGGTATTAGGAAGAAGTAAAATAAACTGTCTCACCAATTTGATTCGATTCAATAGGAAGAAGATAGAAACACAACACAAACTAAAACTAAGATAGCGCTTGCAACACAAAAATTTGGTAATTATTAAGCTTCAAATAGTGCAATAAATCCTGTTCATAATAAATTAGATGCTATTTAAAACGTGCTGCATTTCAAAAATAAAATATTAATAAAGATCTCCAAAAGAGGAATCCGTTAAACAACAAGTCAATCAGAGAAATCGATTATCGCTATTGTCTTGCGTGGGAGTAAATGAAGGAAATATTACAAAAGGCGCCTTACAAAGTTGATGAGGCGGAACACGACGTAATTAAACCAATCAATTAAGAGTTTGATTTGGACTGGTAAAAAGCAAAGTTGATGATCAATTTATAAATGGAACTCTTGGAAGTGGTTAAAATCAAAACCGTGTAAATATAATGAAAACTTTAAGTATCTAGTAGGTAATTTATAGTTAATATTTATGATTTAAGCATAGTGCATGTCGAAGCCTACAACGAACGCCTTTAAATTCTTATATTTAGTCATACTAATATAAAACTTGGTTATCAAAATATAAAAACTAACCTTTTTCTGTTAGAAATAAATTCAGTGTCTCTAGCTAGTTAAATAACATACTCATCGAAAGATCGAAAAGAACAAAATGTACAAAATTGACATAGGATTTTCACGTAACATTTTGTAGGTGGATGTAAATACCATTCATTTTGTTCTTTTCAAACTTTATAATCAAAATTATTTCATTTCGTTTTAAAAATAATGATTAATGAGATTAAAGTATTGTTGAATTCAAAAACTAAAATCTCAAAACACAAAGTGCTAACACGCACCACTGTATCACTTGCACCAAGTACTGACCTCAAAGATTGTCATATTAGAATTGATCCGTTACTTATTGGACACTATCCAAATGGAGCTAATGATGATAAATAAACGCAAAATGTAAACCAGGATTAGGATTAGAAGCAGACAGTGAGATAATTTTGTAATTAATGATGATTTCAGCGAATGAACCCTGAGTATTACCTTGCTGAAAGGTGGTAATAGAAATATCACGTAAACGAAAGTTAATTTCGTCTACAAACTTATAATATTTTACGAATTTTAGCAAGTAATCCTCAGATCTAGATATATAAATTTTATTTATTGCATGGACTAAATGTTGTTAGATATTGAGTTTGTGAGTGATTCTACGTGAAAATGGTTTCGGAGCAGATTTTGATGTGTAGGTATATGCTGTTAGTTATAGTTACCTGGATTAACATGTATGCTTGTTAAAACCACTGATTCCAGTTGAAAACTACTGTTTACTCGTAACTATGGATAATACATAACAATGATGATGATGGTCAATATTTATTAATGACCATCATCATCATTGGTAGTAGTCGATTTTAACGTGTGGATTTCTGAAATAATCGATTTTCAAGCATTTTTGCTAGCTAATAATGATATCAAAAATAAAATACAGAAGCTACACTAAGTTTTAACAAACATCAATCAAGTTAAATTATAATAAATTAATAAAAAACCCATCACACAAAATTCTATATTGTGTGATGGGTTTAAATGGGTGGGAAAAGCACAAATATTGTATATCAATGCGATGCGGTTGCCTTATTAGGTCAAAACTACCACTACTTCATTGCAAATCTTAACTATCAATCAAATTTCTAATCTTTATAGAAATATTATCACTGATGTCAAACGGATTGTATTTAGCTGTGCATTTACCTATCAGTTCTTGGAGACAGTAGATTGTCCAGCTGCGTTCCAGTGAGATCTGATAATGGATCGCTTTCATTGACTGAAGGATTTGCATAAAATTATGTAAATCGTCTCATTGTGATATTGTTTGTGGGTGGAACTTTCCAACAACATCACATCATGTTTGCAATTGTAATGCAGAGGCTAAATTAACGATTATGGCAATAAGGCCTACTGACACTAAATTACAAATTATATTTTATAAAAATGATTAAATTCAAAATGTTAATTTATTTAAAATACTAAGGAATTATTAATTAAAGATTATTAAATATAGACAAGTAATTTAGTACATTAATTGCTTTTAGGAACGATTAAGAAAAAAAAATGTATGACAGTATTTATTTTTGAATTCCTTTTATAAAAATTGTTACGTTTGAAATTTATAAAACTGGAATGCAAATATTCATCAATATAAGTTTTAAGTTTTCACACGAAAAGGATATGACCAACATTAATTAGAACAAACGTTACAGATTAAACTGTCATCTATGATTCAATTTATAATGGAATACATAAAATACTAACTACATATTCTGAATAATAAAACCTCATTCAGAACTACTAAAGTTTCAATGTAAAACACATTAACAACTATTAAGATAACACCTACAATGCTCCTAAAACCAAATTAAACGCTTAAACATGTCATAAAACTGCAGAACAAGCTCTTTTTAAAGACGATCGTAAATATAAAGAGATGTACACAAAAATAGTGACAACATAAATCAAATGTTTTCAACGCATTGATAATGTACGACCCACGCGTCTAGTCCTGTCCACAAAACATTTTGTGGCATCGTAAAACGCTTAATAGATACTTGTATGCAACTAAAATTATACTTAACACTGTAGTTAACTACAGATTTTTATTATCTAGAGCTTAGCATTCAACAGATTTACAATTATGTATCAAAGTCTGCAAAAACATAGATATGCAAGGGTTTTCGTAGACTTAAATTATAAAGCTAATTAAATATCAGTAACTAGAATAGTTAATAATGATGTTATTTATTAAAAGATATAAGATATACGGTCGCGGGCTTGATCCTCGGTCGCGCCTACTTATTTTTGTGTGAATGGAGGACATACAACATCCACCAACCTGCACTTGGCCAGCGTCAAAGTCAAAGTCTAACCTCTCTCAACTCAGTTAAGATACTTGACAAAAAACCGGTGCCCAGCAGTGGAACACTAAAAAGGGTTGAAGCACAAGCAGAAACAGAAGCACATTAAAAGTTTTATTAGGGAGGTGATTTTCTGCATTGTACTAAAATTGAATTTGTATGCCTAATTTAAGAGCACCATGATAGGTGGTACAAAATTCCGCTAATATCTATATACATTTGTATCTATGGAAACAAAATGGCCTACGATCAATAGTATAAACTATAATCCGAAAGCTATAGCTTGGCTACTGCTCGTAAATCAAGAGATTTATATAAGGAGCAAGCGTGGGCCCACGACAGCTCCTTGCGGCACTCCAGTAGCGGTACTTCTTTATACTATACTGTTCTTGATTTCTTATTTAGAACTAGTCTTATGATATATTAGTTCTTATTTTTAGCCTGTTTTTACTTCTTCAGGTAGGCAATTCACATTTTGTTAGTCATTTTTAGATTTCTTTTAGATCTCTCTAGGCATGAATTTTAACGGGCTAATACTTAGTCGCAAAGGATAGCATTTTGAGGATTAACATTCTCAAGCCTTAGCAATCTCGTACAGTTCTCTTTAGCTAATTGTCTCCCACTATGCTGACACTATGGAATAAGCTCCTAAATGACCACAACATGGGGCTATTTAAAAATGGAGCAATAATAATTCTATAAAGAATCTGCCATGCACGAGACTTTTCTCTTTTGGCACCTCTGGTGTTGCAAGCGTTTATAGACTTTGGTGACCGTTTACTATCAGTGGGCTAATTCACGTAATTTCTTGACGCGCCGATCAAGTTGCGGTGCAGTTGCAATCACGTTGAAATTAAGTTTACGTTTTAGTGCAAAATGGTATTCCTGTGATTGTCATATAAATAACATACACGCTAAAGCGCTCGCGTGACGCGAACTTGACGCGAGCGTATCTGACAGCGGTTGTCAAAATTACGAGAATTCGAAAAGTGCTGTTTTGATCGAAACTTTACTGCAACTGGACTGCAACTGTACTTATTCAATTACGTGAATTACCCCACAGGTGAGCTGTATGTTTGCAAGCTTAACAGTATAAAAAATATTATTATTTGGAAGTCGGTTAATTAATCAATATGATAAATGTACATAATTAGAATATGATGAAATATTTTTTACGTCCTTGTCAGTTTTTATTAGTAATATCTTTATAAATGAAATTAATTATTGTGTATAACACAAATTACCTCACAAGCGACTAATTAACTATAAAATATACACAAATTAGTTAATACCGGCTAATAGTTTTACTGTAACCGGTTACTTTCCGAGTCTAATATATCAATGTGCGAGGGAGGACATGCGGCTGTGTGTGGTCTGAGGCTTTACTATGGTTAAGTGTTTCATTCGGTCGTCCGAATTTTTGGATTAATTATTCACGGGCCGGTGGCGTGCTTAGTGAGATACTTGCTTTTCACGCCGCAGGTCGTGGGTTCGATTCCCACCCGAGACAAACATTAGTGATGAACATTTGTGTTTGTGTCGAGTCTGGGTGTAAATATCTATTATAAGTATATATTTACAAAAGAAAAGTATTATAAGTATAGTATACCAGTTATCTGGTTTCCATAACACAAGCTTTGCTTAGCTTGGGACCAGATGACCGTGTGTGTTAATGTCCCAGAATATTTATTTATTTATAACTCTGAAGTGTAGTGTGTACAAGCTTATACAAGCGTAGTATAATGTATGCGAAGTTTTTCTGTCATCAAACATATTGTAACTTCTATAAGTGCTGGCTTAACTTATCTGTCGTTACATACTAGCTTATTTGTTTCAAGAAAAAAACATCCTTAAGCAGCGAAATGGAACAAATTTTTCACTATTAATTTAGCTTATTCAATTGAACAATGTGTAATAATTAATAGTGTAATTTAGTTTATTACTTTCTCTATCAGTTAATTTATATTATCTTTACAATTTACATTAATTTTTTGTAAGTTTAATTTTGGTGTTATCTAAATCGATGTGTTTGAAAGTATCAAAATTTTATCGAAGGAAACATTTCAGAGTAGGGTATCTGGTATAGTGGTCATTATTAAGTTGTTCATGTTTTAAGTTAGTTCTGTGCGATAAAATCTTTCCGCTGAATGGAATTGTAATTGTTTGACTTTTGCAATATTTTGTTAATTTAATTGCTTGGATAATATACAAAACAATTTTTAATTATGATATATTTTTTATCTAAATATATAAACTGACTGACTGACTGACATATCAACGCAGAACCCAAACAGCTGGGTCTGGAGACTCCAAATTTGGCACATAGGTTCCTTATGGAGTCTAGGGGTGCACTAAGAAAGGATTTTTCAAAACTCACCCATTAAGGGGGTGAAACGGGGTTCCACCAATAAGAAATAAAAACATATGATAAAGGGTTCTTATAGATCTGTCACTTGGCTAATATTTATCCTAACACCACGCGGGCGTAGCTGCGGGCGAAAGCTAGTTAATTATATTTATTGATAGTGATTGTACCATAGCTTTATTCGCATATCACATCTATTTAAAATTGGTTCTCACCGTTAATACCGTCAGGACCGATATTTATTGAATTCTTTCCATAAGTTCTTTCAAACGCATATTATCAATTCTCTTTATTAACCATACAAAAAGTCTCCTTGGATATCAATGTATAAGTGTCTTTATATCATCCTGTATAATCTTTATTCATGAGACTGCAAAGCAAAGTGTCACTGTGCAAAATTATGTCAGAGACCAGAAACACTCAAATGTCTGCCATAACTTTTACGCTCGCCATAAGATATTCTCTTTTATAGATAAAGAAATTGCTATAGCTAGACTGTTTTATGACTCATGACTCATGAACTATTTGGTCATAAACTGGACAGCGTTATCATCAATGGCTAAGGATTTATGTTTGGCGAGTTTGGCATTACCTACAGTGATGTTATGTAGAAGTGTTTGTGTTGAGATGTCATGGAGAATTTCTAATTCTAAAATAATCTTTGAATGAAAAATTTAAGTTTCAGGTTACGTACTTACGTTTTAATCTGGGTGTACACTAGTTTGCGAATCTCTTTTCTCCGCGTTCTTGCAACATTGCCATTGCTGGCTCCGCGGCAAACGATCCTAGCTATGTTGATTAGCGCAAATACAAATCGGAGCGCATCCCGTGTCCATTGAATGAAACTGTTTCTAGACCGTAGAGCGCATGAGGTTTGCGACTAAAGAGCACGTCCATCTTTAGGTCTTTATTTTATTCAGTTATCTAAGTAACATATAATCGCAATGATTGCGATTATGTCCAAGATGGCTAAAAATACAAGACAAAGCGTTATACTTATCTACACTCATACAATACCAGAGCTAGTTAGTAGTATAGATATCTACATTATTATATGACTTTGGAAAAGGACTCGCTCATTCTTTAACGTATTTACTGACATTTATTGTATTGAACTCACATCAAGATCATCAACTATCTGACGTTTCACCAACTATTTGTAGGTTCCATATTACGTAATGGGTGCGGATTTATGCCACACACTTCATCACCCATTTCAACTTCAACTCTTTTTATTGACTCATTTCTAGCCACGGGTTATCTCTCAACTATTTTACAATTTGAGAGAGTTTAGCCCTAATCCACACTCTGGCTAAGTGTGCGTTTTTCATGTCATATGTCCTCGAATGATTAGTTCTTAGATATACCGGATTCCTCACCGATATTGAGCAGCAACGATGAAACAGTTTACAAGATTGGGCGCGACCAGGAATCGAACCCGCCACCTTATAATAACACTGCGAATTCTCTCTGCAAAGAACTCAAAAATTACAAGCAATAAAAGACAAGAATAGATCAAGCAAAAAAAATAGTCTGGCCAGTTAAAGAGGCTAGACATTTTTTATTGCCACTAAGTACCTCATTAATAAACATCAAAAAGATAAAAACGAAAAATATCTAAATCTGAAGCATAAATATTCTATTAATGACTTGATTCATACGAATACATTATATTTTGAGTAACTTCCCATGAATAGGATCTTCAATAAGTATTTGATTTCTAATCTTATTTGTGAAAATCGCTAACATTCCAGTTTAGGCCGTGTGTAATAGGTACATTGAGTGAGTCTATAGCAATTTTTGGATGCCCAATCAAAAAAAAATGGTTGCCTGTAAAGTCGGTATACGGGCGAAAGTTTTACGTGACAACGACTTTGAGTGGTAAAATAATTTTAATGTGAATATTCATTCGTATAGTAGGAAGAAGGATGAAATAATAGTAACAATTTAAAACATTTATTTATACAAAGAATCTCGCTCTTAGGCGAGCTAACCATGCCCGAGTGGAAGGGACGCGTGCCTCTCACTCGCTCTCATTGTGAGCGCATAACGTGAGCGGAGCGTAACGCAGTTTCTTGAAGTGTCACCCGGCAAACCAATTTATAAGACGTTGTCACGTCAAAAAAATCCTAATATAGAGAAGGAAATCGTGTTAATAACTTGATAATAACATTATTACTAAAATAACAAAATCGTTAATAACCATTAAGTTATTTTTATTACCGTTGACCTATAGATTTAGTTTTGGCAAACAATCCTCAGCCGGATCATTAACTATAGATTATCATATAAATCGCAGATTAAAATTATTTATAAAAAAAAATAACTTCCGACCGTGACTTTGCTCGAAAAAACTATACATGGACTTTGGACAATACGGATGACTACAGTGTGTGAAAAATCGTATTTTTATTAGTACATCAACAAGAACTATTCTATATTAGTATTTTTTGCTTTATTATTGAAATAAAACAATATTAAGATATAACGGGAGCAGCGGTAGTGCAGCGGTACGGGCCTCGCCTTATAAAAATAAGGTCGCGGGTTCGAATCCTGGTCGTGCAACACATCTTTGTGTGAATTGTTTCACCTCCGCTGCACAATATCTGTGATAGAAAACATCGTGAGGAAACCGGCATATCTAAGAACTAACCATTCGAGGCACTTGGCCAGCGTGCGCGGATTAAGGCCTAAACTCTCTCAGTAGTCTCGATAGTTGAGAGAAGACCCGTGCCCAGCTGTGGGACACTAAAAAGGGTTGAAATGAAGTGAAAAGATAGTAAAGTAGGAGTGTTATACTACTGTATAAACTTTTTTTTATCGGTGAGAAAGTGACAGTGGAATGAGCCTTCATATGGTTAGAAGCCATAAAGGAGCAACAATTCCGACCCGCCCTCTCTCCATGGTGTCACCAGACATCGCACCGGAACACGGCAAGGCCACTTGGCGGTGCGGCTTTGTCTGGTGGGTGGTCACTAACCACGGCCGAAGCGTATCACCAGTTGAAAAAAAAACTTACTGAAATGTGACCTCATTCGAGATTTTGCTTGGACATTATCGTCGTAATCTTTAAGTCACACAAAAAAAAGGAAAAACTACGTGTCCAATTAATTTATCTATCTGAAGGACAAAACAAAAAAATCATCTTTGAAGTAATAACTTACTTCAAAGGAACGAAGAAAGAACAAGCAATAATGATTTTAGGACGAATTTAATCTGGTCGAAAATAACAAACATACTACCTTTTTAATTAATAGTATCAGAAGGATGATGAAAATGTCTCAAATGCCTTTCAATGTCGCCATGTCACCAAAATAATAATTATTAACTAATTAAGACAGAACTAGACTATAAATAATAAATCTACAACATTTTACAAGGAAAACTATTATCAGTATCGTAAATATTGTTAATGTCCTGCGAGAAAAGAACCTACCTTCGCCGTTCTTGGTTCGTTCGAACTAATATTAATTTTTACGTGAAGCAAATACTTAAAAGAAACACAATTAGCATTCTAAAGTTGACGAAGAAGTTAAGAAGCTAAAATTAATAAAATATACAAACTTCACACATACTCTTGGGTTGCCATCTCCAAATTTTGAAATCCAGGATTTAAAGGTAGAAATATCAGAACATTTCGTTTTAAAGCCAGGACTATGAAAAGAGCAGTGCCTATTGTTATGTGCACTGAAAATAAGGTCAATAAAATCAGGGCCCAGTGAAACGATTGGAGATCTTTTTCAGTAGTAGTAGGCCAATTTTAAAACATAGTTCCTAAACAGAACTCTTTAAAACTCAGGACAATGCTTAGAAACTATTGAGGACAAGCCAGGATACCGTAAAAGTAGGACACATCCTGGGAAAACAGGACGGTTGGCAACCCTAACATACACACACACAATCATAGTAATCTATTATTTACTTAAGTACATCAACAGTGTACATCCTACTGTAAAACTACCTACAGACAGACATGTCGAATTGAGAAGAGTTCTAATTTTGAGGGGCATCACATACCCAACTCCACTCAAAAGACATGACGTCATACCAATCCGGAGTCGCAAAAGTAAACTTTTACCAACGATTAGCATATACACAACTTCCTGACAAGAACAGTTGGAGGAGATCCGCAGTCGACGGGAACACCTCGTCTGGCTGGAAAATCTCTCTTTACACTGGAGGGTCGCTACCAACTGATCCTCCAGTCACCTCCACACATTGGCTACTTGTTAATTTCTTCTTTTTGGTCGTATCATGTCTGAGGGACGTGATTGTGGTGCGCAATTTGTGCAATCACCCTTCTCCAGCGTACTCTATCTTGCACCATTTGGATCGACCTTTACAATGTGGCTCTTGTGACCTCCTGCGTAGTGCATGTCCATCTTGTCGGCGATCTACCTCTGCCTTTTTTTTCTTCAGCACAACGAGTTATAATTAGCCTTTCTAGACTGTCTGGGTCTCGCCTGTGTGCCTGAAGAACTTGAGGCCTCTCTGCCCACAGATTTTAACTTATTAATTTAATATTAGGTATATTAATTTGTCATTAAATTAATTATTAGGTTCGTCCGAAATTGTTATAATTAACGAAGCAAAAAAGAGTAGACTCTTCGAATCAGTAAAATTTCGCTTGACATTGATTAGATGAGAGCCAGTCATTTGGTTATCAATAGACATTTTTTATCGGTTTAACGTCTTATTTGGCAAGTTGAAATACTGAATAGGAATTTTAATTAGATATATTATCGATCTATCAGCATTAGAATGTTCTATTTTTTTTAACTTTTAATGTTACGTACAAGGAATTTTTGGGTTTCTCGAGTTACATTCACATGACTCGTCTTAAGTCTACTCCATAAGTTTATACAGTATTGTTGCTAAGACCCTCTTTATGGTCAATTGTAAGGTGTTTTTCCAATTATCTTTACGGCAATGGGTGTATGGTTAAGGTTAATGACTGATAACAATCTATTGCCCTTAAGTTACTAAACGTAGAAATTATTACAAACCATAAGTATTCAAAAGTTGTAAGGTATATTTGAAGGGTTAGTTAATTTAAAATTTCCTTGCAACTGAGACAAAACCACTTCAATTTCAAATATTGCTATAATAATGCGAAGAATTCTCTTGCGCATTAAAAGATCGTAAAACCCCAGTGAGACGCATTTCTGCTTTTCCCACACTTAATGTCTTGGCTTCACAAAACGGTCGTAAACTTGTCCCAACATGCCCTTTTACTGCCTCAATCTATCAAAAACCGGACTAGTTTAGGAAACGCTTTTAACGTGTGTAAATCAATTGGAAGGATACCATAAAAAAATACATTTACAATAGATAATATAGTTCATATTTTGATCCGCACACAAATATTATAATATAATCGTACTTTACTGTAGTATTTTCTTCGAATATCACACATTGAAATAAAACTATTTTGTAACGGATTTTATCGCGGTTTATTTTAAATTTTTGATCCCGACGCGACGTTTCAAAGTCTTTTCAGACTTCACTTTGAAACGTCGGGATCAAAAATCTATAATAAACCGCGATAAAATCCATTACAAAAAGGTTTCATTTCAATGTACTTTACAGTTTTATTGCTATAGTTGAGTTCAAAAAGAGGAAGATATCAAAATGTATAGATAATTTTATTTGATCAAGCATAACTCCATGATTTAACTAGAAATAGGTTTAGGCTTGGAGCATCATTGATGTAGCGATACGAGCCTTGCCATAGAAATATAAGGTCGCGGGTTCGATGCCCGTCGTATTCACACATCTTTGTGTGAATCGTTTCATCACCGCTGCTCAAAGGAAAATATCGTGGGGCCCGCACTTGGCCAGCGTGTGTGGATTAAAGCCCAAACTCAACTCGAAAGATAGTTGAGACAAGACTCGTGCCCACAGATGGGAGACTAAAAAAGGTTGCAGTAATGTGAAGTGGAAAATCGGCCGTAAAAGTAGCAGTCTCATATAATTTTGAAGTACCGACCTTTTTTTTTATAACCCGGGAAATTTACTGTTAGTTCCATGTAGGAATAATTATATAATGAAATAAATATCTACAGATGTAATCGGGAAGAAAACGAAGCAGTTAGATATTGTACGAATGGCATAGCAAAATATAAAATGTGTTTTTACGACAGCTCCGCAAGGTGAGTGACACAGAGACATTGCAGTTTGCTGTAAATCACCCATTTTATTGTTAATATCGTAGACACAGATTAATGTATGAATTAGAGAGTGAGGGCAAAATTAAGACAGAAATTGAAGATAGAAGCCATACAAATGGTAATAAACACATAATACATAAAAATTATAGTCGCATAGCAGGAGCATCATTATATGGAGCAGCGGTGGAGTATAGATCTCGCTCTTGAAATATAAGGTCATGGGTTCGATTCCCTGTCGCGACCGCACGTTTTTCATCGCCGCTGCTCAATATCGGTGCAGGAAAACATCGTGAGGAAATTGGTATGTCAGTCATTAATCATTAGAAGATACGTGAAATCCACTAACCTATTTAACTCTCACAACGCTTAAGATAGTAGAGAAAAGATTAGTGCCCAGCAGTGGAACACTAAAGATGGTTAAATCACATAGTCGCAAAAATATGACAATCTGTATTCGTTCAAATACAAAAACTATTTTATAACGGATTTTATCGCGGTTTATTTTAGATTTTAGATCCCGACGTTTTATTTTTCGATCTGTATACGTCTCCGTTACACCATTTCTTGCTTATCAAAAATTACTTCTAGCTACGTCAGTATTTCGCATATAACATCTGGTTTCACCCACCCAACAGTCAAAATAAGATTATCATCATAATTTCCATAATTAAATCCATATATCACAATATATAGCACCACTTTTCAGGAAAAATAATATCGTGGAAAATTGAGCCATACTTTTGTAATGTTTTCGGTTCAACTATGTAAATGAACGAGTATGGTATCAATCAATATTAATTTTGTTGTAATTCAACTGAAGTATATCAAGATATATCTTGACGTGACGGTGTGGCGTGGCGGTAAAATGCTTGTTTTTCACGTCACAAGTCGTGGTTCTATCCCCCCAAGACAGCCATTCGTGTGGTGAAGTCTGAATATAATTTTCTTTTACAAGTACGTAGGTATTTACAAAAGAAAATTAGTTATTTATTATATTATCAGTTACTTGGTTTCCTTAATACAAGCTATGAGTTTAGAATCAGATGACCGTATGTGCTATTGGCCATTATATTATATATTATTATTCGTATTTATTTAAAATATATTACAACTAGCTCTTCCCTCCCATATGTAATGAGCAGAAACACTTCTAGCCAAAATAATGCCTCTGTTTCATAAATTATCTGTGATATTGTTTTGACTACTGCATTATTGCGGTGTTTTAATGTTAGCGACACTCATATAATTATTTAAAGTTGTAACACTGTTATGTGCACCCCCGGAGACTCTACTGTTAGTAAGTCTGCTAGCCAATAAGTCACTCCTTGCAGCGACTAGGTGGGCGGGTCATTCTCTTCTCTTTAAAATAGTTGAGGAGGGCGATGGCTACTCTATCAAGGCAAACTCGTGTGCCGGTGCTGCTCGAGGGTGACCGGTCCGAAGACAGCGGATTTGAACGAGATGTGGATAACTAAATGGAAAAAGACACAAACATAACGGACTCTAGGCTCCCATCAACATTAGGGGGCGAAATGACTAAATAATGTATAGACTCCCGACAACATCAGGAAGCCCTCTAGCATTGTAATTATTAATAATATTAATTAAGGCCATTTAGAGATATAAGTTTAAAAACACCACTGTTGAAAGGTCTATGGTGTGAAAAAATAAACACTTTTTTAAAATACAAATCAATTTATTGCTTTACATTATTTAGTCATTTGGCCCCCTGATGTTGATGAGAGCCTGTCCGTTATGTTTGTCTTTTTCCATTTAGTTATCCACATCTTTTTCAACTCCGATGTCTTCGAATCGGTCACCCTCGAGCAGCACCCGCGCACGAGCTTGACTTGATAGAGCAGCCATCGCCCTCCTCAACCATGTTGTAGGGAAGAGAACGACCTGCTTACCGAGTCGCTGCAAGTAAGTGACTCTTTGGAGAGAATGACTTACTAACAGTAGTGTTTAAACGCTTTATAATATAGCAGTGTACTCGTACGCATCTTTATTGTTTCTTTAAGACAATAGTATGTTTTTATACTATCTTGTCTATAACACACATGCGCACTAACCTACATTAATATAAGTATTTTTCATTTTGGCATTCATTATTCAAAGATTAAAGGAACAATAATTTACGATTATTATCACAGACTAGAGCATCATGTCATTAGCAAAATCTAGTTAAATCACAATTATTTATAGCTATGTCTAATTGTATGTATTTGACAAGTGTGGAGTTTTACGACATTTTTACGACTTTAGACAGCGACCACACTGGTGTTGTGTTCAGCGACTGTAAGGCGGTGACAGTCTACAATAGTTTTGCTAGTATAGTTTAATATTACTTTGTAAAGCGACTAAAGCATGTGATCAAGAAGAACATAGTTTATGGAATAAAATTTGCATTTTCGTTGTACTGTTAATTCGTATATTACGGCTTCGCATTTCAAAAGAAAATAAGGATCTTTCTTGTCAGGAACGGGTCGACCTAGCAAGTAGAAATTTTTACCGATACTGAGGTCTAAAGTCCTTATTAGGTGTCAACACAAAGTCCAGTGTCCGCACGAAAAAAAATATGGGCAAATTTAGATTTTCGTGACTTTGTTTTTTTTGTACCTTTTTGTTTGCATAAAATCAGGCAGGTTGTCAAGCGCAAGCCCATTTCAGAATTGATTAAAAAAAATACCTTAATTTGTTCCCTTTACTTGTGTTTGTCTTGAAGATCACGCTTTAACTAAAATTAACAATTCTAAATCAACCGGAAATACACTATAGGTTTTGGGCCGAAATCAAAACTAACTTAAAACATAACGTTTGTCGTTTCCAAAGAAGCTCACGTAGTTAAGGCTCCCCCACACAAGCGCGTTATTATAGCTCAATAATATCGTATACGTTATTGCGATATCTGTTTTCAGTACATTTTGTATTAGGATGGTCATGTACACACTGCTGCGATAATAACGCCGCAATGGAAGTAGGACGTTGCGTTTCTCTGTCCTGCGATATTCCTTGCATATGTACGTGTAGGGATGCGCCGATGTTTTTGCATACCTGAGAGAGATGGTATAATAGTGCCGTCGCGGCGCGGCGCTCTCTCGTAAGAAATATCGGGCGACAAAAACGCAGCTGTCTGCAAGGAATCGGGACGCATTATCGCAATACCGCATGCGATATTATCGACCTATAATAACGCGCCTGTGTGGGGGAGCCTTTAAACTTGCAATCAATCGCATCGCTTGATTATGATTGGTAGAGAGCCTTTATACTCTCGTCTTGAGTTAAAAAGAAGTTTCACTGCAAGAACAACGACCTACAGCGATGGTCACGTGATCATGTTCTATGATCATAATGTCACGTTTTGCAGGAATAATCCTAGGCAGGTGCACCGGTTGTTGGTCGCTTTGGAGACAATACCAATAACACTCGCAAAAATAAAAGTACGAGGCAGAAAGTAATAGTTATTACAACGACAGTTAAATATTTTCTGTTCCTCTTGAAACATATAAGCATTACTTTAGTTTCATTATTAGGATTAGTTTATATACTTTAACTATATTAGTTAAACAGTATAGCCTTTCGTAGTATAAACCTTTGTAAGCAAACCGCAAATATTTGTGACCATCTGTGTTATTTTGTGTTAAATAAAGATATTATTATTATAATTATGCATTATGTTGAATCGCATGTTGTATTGTAGCCTAGTTATTTTATGTGCATGCTGTGATTTCCTACAATTGGAGGAGCATAGTGAGAAGTGATTTTTACTTGATATATTTTTTTAATGTATCTATGTATTCCCTGTTGGAAATCCTAATAAATAAATAACTCCACAGCAGGTAATGAAGAAGGTGATTATAGAGAAACTATTCATTAAATATTGTATACCAAATTCTACTTATACTCACAATAAAACAATTTAAAAATCAAATGTAAAAGTTATTCAACTCGCTGTGTGGCATTGCCTTTAGACATATTCAGGGGAGGTAAACCATGACGACAAATTGAAACTTTGATACAGAATGTTAACGAACTGACACAGATATTTAATTAAATACACGTAACATCAAATAGCTCGTTATTTTGTTTTAAAACAAAACACGGTCAAATCAATTATTTCGGTCTAGAATATTTTATTATAACATTATAATTCTAGAATGAGGTTTATCTAGTCTAGGATCATAATGTAAGGTTATTAGATCTAATAACCTTACATTATGATCCTACAACATTAGCACAACATACAACATTAGGTATTCGATTTTGGAACAAAGACAGGTCACAAATTTTAACCTGTGTTAAATATCGTCAAAGAAATCCGAAAACTAAGACTATCTCTAAGACTTTAAAACGTCGTGATATAAAATCTAAAATAAACAGCACTAAAATCCGTTATAAAATAGTTTTATTTCAAATCGGAATGATTTAGATGTGACCCCCACGCCCGATTTTCCACAGATTTTGTGACCTCAATAGTAATTCCAGCCCCCTGCCCAACTAAAAGAACACCCAAGGGTGGCTATTCTTTTAGTATTTTATATATAGTGGATAATAATTTCTATTAAAATAATAATAAACATACATGTCCGAATAGATAAAAAAATCGATATTTACAAGAGAGCGTAAGTCATTCATCACCAACAATTAAAACACATTGAGTTGTATCTGGCACTAACTTATAATTCTAAGCTATAAATTAGTTCAGAGATCAGATTAATCACAGTGACTAAATTAAATCAATCTCAAGATACCAACAATAATGCAGTTAAGCGTTTACATCGATAACATTATTACAATAACAGGATACTCTATTCGATATCAAAGATGTCAATTAAATAATTTTATCTCAGGTAGCCTCCTCATCGTCATCGGCTCATTGCATTACACTGCTTGACATATAACTCTCCCAATAAGCACATTTTCTGTCTTCGGCTTGTCACATCCAGCTACAGCCGGCAATCTTTCGCAGATCATCACATTTTGAAGTGAAAACTTCTTTAGCGGCGTTGAGCACTTTTTCTGTAATGGGTATAAAATCTTAAACTCGCGTCAGGACACGTGACCTGATCGAATCGATCCCCTCTCTACGGCGCGGCGAAAATGTATGCCTGGGCCTACTGTTTCGTTTAGGCAGATTAAGATGTTAATAATCAAGTTTTCACTTCTGCCGGCACTCCCGGAGTGCAACCCGTCTTTTTTTTTCTCCCTAAAATGAAATTAAATGAAATAATTGTACATTCATTTTAATTTAGAAAGGTGATTCTAAATAAAATCTTCCAATTTCTTCATATTTTAATCATGGTGAAAAATATAAATGTAGAAAAATATTTATGTCTAAAAGCTCTTAAGCTAATAAATCACTGCAGGTAAGTGAGTAACTCTTAATTCACTACTATTATCGATAAAAAGTACTAATCGATTGCTCGTATCATAATAAATCGAATAAAACTAAACAAGATTCCAGTTAAATGTTTAACAAACATCGAGATCTATAGTTACGTACCATAAATATTGCCAAAATCGGAACTGATTAAGATATCAAAAATGTTGGCAATCTCTGTCACAAGAATTTCAACTTAAACTTCATGAATATACGAATCAATATCATTTGTGTTACTGTTGCATTGATTGCTTTTTATTTTCCGTGTTTCAAGTCGTGGGTTAGATAAATGACTTTGAACTTTGTTACTTTCGATTTAAGGTCGATATTTGAAGAGTTTAATTAATGTTTGCCAAAAAGGCGGTCTCACACGTGGAAGTCGCACAGGGTTTGGGTAATCATAAATTCTGGAATACTAATAGTCAGTTCGGGAATGGCCTCAGGCTTGAGTGAATGAACTGTAAAATGTGTTTCAATATTTTGCTTTTTTATTTTGTTTTCAGTATAAGACCCGTTATTATGAATAATTTTTCTTTACTCCAAATATTTTTGGGAACTGAGTCTCGCTAACTGCTATGAACTACTATAAAGGTAGGACTTTTTTTGTATTCATGAAGATCGGTTTATTTTTTACTAACTTTCTGACAGCGGCTTCGCCCGCGTGTATGTCGGTTATCGCGCCAAAACATTACCTTCTTTTTACGCAGTCGGATAAAAACTATCCTATGTCCTTTCTCGGGTCTCAAACTTCCTCCATACCCAATTTCATCCAAATCGATTCAGTAGATTAAGCAGGAAAGCGTAACAGACAGACAGAGTTACTTTCGCATTTATAATATTAAAGGAAGTAAGGAGCCTATATTGGCCTCCCTCATAGACTTTACACTTGGTTCACAGCATAGTTACGTTATAATGGATTGGTTTATATGAATAAAATTTTTAACTAGACACATAATATTTACCAATATAATTAATTGTTAAACTATACAAAAAATTTACGACGCCCCCTATGGGTTATCATTAAACTTAGTAACACAGTAATAAAAAAAAATATTAATAAATAATAAATAAGTATTCTAGGACATTAACACACACGGTCATCTGGTCCCAAGCTAAGCAGAGCTTGTGTTATGGAAACCAGATAACTGGTATATACTATACTTATAATACTTTTTTTTTGTAAATATATACATTTAATAGATATTTACTCGATACAATCTTAGCAACCACGCCACCAGCCCGTCAAAATGACATTATAATATTGTTAATAAATGTCGGTCTGCTTGTCAGTGTCGTAGGTACATTTTACATTAAAATCGCTTAATTTTAAAATCAGAGTAAGGCCTTTAGGTATTATACATTTTTCCCCAAGTGCTGATATCCTGCCAATATCACTGTAGAAACCCTACATAGTAATAACACCATAAAAAAATTGGTTGCCTGTAAATTCGGTATACGGGCGAAAGTTTTACGTGACAACGACTTTGAGTGGTAAAATAATTTTAATGTGAATATTCATTCGTATAGTAGGAAGAAGGATGAAACATAGTTGAGTGGGAGAGAGACGCAAGGCATTCGGCGGGCCTCTCTCTCGTTCGGTGACTCATCGTAACGTTACCGAGCGTTACACTTTTTCATAAGTGCCTCCCAGCCGCAACCTAATTTAAGACGTTGTCACGTCAAAAACAAAACCACTATGAAAATACTTTTGCGCGTTATTATCAAGTTGCCCATAGAATAATTAGGAGCATGATGTACGCCGTAATTATCTAATGCAATAATATATAATAACTAGTGTACGGTTGATCTGTTAAAAAATGATAAAATGATATCTAATGATAAATTATGATATATTAACTACACAGATTTACACTATAGATTTGATACTGCTAATGATAGGTACTCGGCGCGGAGTTGACAACTGAGGTATTGGTCGCGGAGAATGCTGTGTCGACGAATTCGCTACAATTACCAACTGATTATAATCACATTAAATACAATAATAATTATTATTGTATTTAATGTGATTTTTATAGAAATAAGTAGGCCACTGCGCGGTTGCGTCGATATAGAACTAATACTAATAATATGTACGGGTTTGCCCCTACAAATAGATACTACAATCTAAGTAAGTACCTAATTAAAAATATTATGATTTACCTGCCTGTCGTGTGTACTACACCCTTAAAGATTGTTGTACTACTTTTGGATACTATTAAAATTTAGACATTTATATTACCCTAAGCCCTAGCTTAGGGTTATAGATAATTTTTTGTAATAAACAGATTTTTCTATGTAAATAACTTTTTGTAGATTACCAATTTCCACGTTGGTGGGACTGCAGGTTACAGTTAACTGGTTAGGAATAATTAATGAATTATGTTTCATGCTATAATGTTAATATGTATTTGTAAAGTTATACCAGATAGTAAAACTCAACATAAAATGTAAAATTACGGACATAAAGTAAGAAGGTAAACCAAACGTCACTCCTAATCAAGTTCAACTTATAAGTTTGTCTTATAAGTTTTCACTTTTAGTTCATAAGTTTAACTTATGGCCATAACAATATATAGAAGACTAGTGGCCCGTCCCGGCTTCGCACGGGTAGATATCGAGTGGTTCCGCGACCCTCTGGTATAAATGAGCTGCGAATCACCAGGGAGGTTTTAGTGGATATCCTTTGGGAGTCTGACTGATAATTTTCTTTAATCGAAGCACGTCCAAAATGAAATGACCGAATAACATAACAACATGCTTGTACTGTCAACACTGAAAAAAATTCAATTTGACAGCACAATCCCCATTAACAAAATGATCCGCCATTTATTGAAATCATTTGTTACAAAAAATGTGATAAATGAAAAACCGCCCGACCGATTTTGTGCAAACTTCACATGAACCATCTACTAAATAATAGATAGATGTTTTTTCGTGCGTGCAGCCGGCTCCATCGAATTATAAGACGTTGTCACGTCAAAAAGTAAAATACCTATAAAATAGCTTACTTTCATCTAAAAATACAATTATTATAATGTTATAACATTATAACATAAATAGTGTTAAGTGTTATTTAAATAACATTTACATAAAATTTCCCGGTAATTTGTAATTATGTATGTCACCTTTGACCGTATCTACTAAATAATTGGTTGTATAAAGCCAAATATTTTTGACGCCGAGTGTATGAATATATAATAAAGTATAACGTTAACTATGTGAGTTATGCAGCTAAATAAAAATGTAATGTTATAGTTATTTATTTCTCAATTGATTGCCTTTAATTTTATTCAGATTGTATTCGTAGTACTTACTAGTAGTTAAACAAAAAACATAACTAACACAAACATTTTTCAAACAAAAATCAATTTACGAATTCTTAAAAAACCATATTAGGTGAAGTTATAGAACATTTCTGTTATTTAATAATGTGCTTTCTCACAAAGTAAAAACACTTTCTCAACTATCACCAAATTAACGGAATAGTAAACACGTTGCTTTCGAAACAATACACTCATTTATAACAACTCATAAAATACCTCTCAACTGGTGAAAGAAAAGGAATTTTAATATAACTTTATTAACCAGAAACTTTCCCCAAAAATAGAATCGTTAAGAACTTGTCAATGTCTATCAACGCCCATCAAGCCAAGATTCAAAATACAATCTAGCAATCCTGCGACAGAAATATCTATATTCTTCAAACGAATAGAAATCTTATACCACACAAAATAAGGTTAAGGTTCCCAAAGCTGTCTCACCATCACACTGTACTCTTTTAATTCTTTCTATTAACATTTTTGTAAACGTTTTTGAATCTCATTTACCAGTAAACAACTGAAGAATTAAGGTGTCAATCTTTATTGAGATTTTTCAAAAATGTGCTGAGAAATTGTTATTGAGATCGTTGAGTGAGACCTCTTTCACTGGACGTGTCAGTGTTTGTGTGTAGTCACAATAAAATTGTAGAGTTTATGATGTTTTTCATTCATGTTTGGTCGTAAAGAAATGTTCTGTAATAGTTTTAACTCTAATTAACTGAAAATATTGTTTTGAAGTACACAGCGGTACCTACATATTGTGTGATGCCAGATTTGATTAGTAAAAAAGTTATCTTGTTTTGACCTATCTATGAAAAAAACGAAAAGGCAGCAGTGATGCACTGGTATCGAACATGGCTTTAAAATATACCATCTTGCCGTGCCAACACAACTTTTAGTGAAATTTAATGTAGGAAGAATTATTCACGATGTTTTTCTCTACCGGGGAAGAAAAGCATTAAGAATAAATGTCTTGGAACCAACATTCGAGGACATTTGTAACATCCACCTCCTCGCAATTAAGAAGAATTTCCTCTTTCAAGAAGATCCGTGCTGAGCAGTGGAACAGAGAGCTATTAGGTAATCAAATGTGAACTACGAATAGAAAATATTGCTTTGGTTGGAAACATAAGAAGCTATAAGAATGTGTTTTTGAATCATTAATATTTTGGTAAATTAACATGATAACAAGTCAAACGTATCCAACATATACATATCCGATGTCAGCACCTCGTGCGAGACACACGAAGTTATTTTAAAACATAATGTTTCAAATATCTCCAGTTTAAAACTTGTCAAGCAGGAACTTAACTTGTTTAATAAGAGTTCCGTATACTTTTCTTCAACTTGACCCAGTAAAGACCTACATAAAGGAGTACCTACATATTTTTGTACCAATATGACTTTTGCGCTGAATTTAGTAAGAAGCATAAGCCATCAATATCCGACGGTTTGCAGAGGCGAATAACAACAACATTTTACTAGCCAGTTACACTCAAATTTGGATCTTCCTATTAAGCTTTCTTTTAGGCACTTAACCCATCACCGCAATCCCGCTATTGTTGCTCTTGTAAGCCAGGATCGACAACGGCGCCGTGAAGAGACTCGGGATTTGAACCCGGCCAAGTCTCGGGACACCCAAACTGTCTAGGATGAATTTCCCGCATGAATTTAATTAAAAAGATAATAGGAGGAGTAGGACAGTTACATTGTCCACTTCCCTGCTATCACGCTACAACTAGCTAGACCAACTTATAAGTAGACCAAAAAGGCAGGCATAAATAGAGCAGGAAACTTCACAATCTTTGGTTTGTTATGGAAAATTCCCAATCCACTAGTTTTATTTTTATATGTCACACGGAATCCTCCCATACATCTGTCACACTTCAATCTAATAAACGAATTTAAAAATCTCGACCACTATAACTGCTATATATCACGCAAGTCACAAACGATCAAAGGTGATCGTTTGTCTTTGTAGGGGCGATTAACTGAAATAAATAAGATATCAACACTGTCTGGTGAAGTAAAGACGAGTAAAAAATAGCACTTTTATATGTCTCGTCAGACGTCTGAGAAACATAATGAGGAGATTTTGTGTTACTGGTGAGAACTCATTTTGTGGCACTTGGATACCACTTTATTAATAGATAATGTCGGTTAATTGGCTCTCTTCTGTGTTGGGAAAAACAGCATTAGGCACTCAAAGTATAATATAGCCACATACCTATTCTCTCCTTCATTTCAGAATCAGCTTTACCTGAAAAATAAAATGATATGTAAATAAAATAAAATAAAGTATGGAAAGACAAGATTGGAATATGTTCAAAACATCAGTTAGATAATATCAAAATTGACCAGAAATTGTGCACACTTTCTCTACATGTTGTAATCTAAATTTAGATAGCCTTATAAACCTGTTTTTCATAACACAAGAGAAAATAAATTGAATTTGAGAAGCACATTTAAAATAAACAGGAATACTAAAATCTCTTCAACTTTATCATAAAACGTACGTAGAGATATTTCAGTTTGAGTAGAAAGATTTCTAACTGTACTTATCTACAATTAATTTTATAATATTCAAAGCAGCTCTTGAATAGGCGCCACACCAATCGATATAAAACCAATAAACAACAAAAAGAAAACGCATTCAAACAATATATTCGGAGATAAAGGATTCTACACACGTAAGGACAACTGCAAATAAACCGTCGCGGCGGCTGGACCGGCGACTAATAATCGCAATATGTATGCGACTGGCTGCTCAATGGCCCTGTCAATATTGGACCACCTCAACACGGCACGCTCCTCTTAAGTACAAGCACACAGATGGTCTAAATACCTTATTATTCCGTGTTAACTAGGATAAATTGACTGTTAGTCATTAGATTTTGACGAAAGTTTGGGATAAAACTCCTTTTATCGATTTCATATGATAATAAATCGAAATTTCGGAAGCATCCCGCTTTCATAGTCCCGAGTTCTACAGTGAAACAATCACATATGTATCCAGCAATTTTAATAGAAAATGATAACATATCCCTCATGTAAGAAGTTATTTTGAAAGCATATATTTTAATTTTTTAACCACTTTTGACTTTTACCGACTATACAAGTTAGGTCATTGTTCTTCAAAGCTGTTAATAGTTACAAGAAATCATAACTAAATGACATCCGTATGACAATACCATAAAAACTATTTAGTTAAAACCATTCAAATGTAAAGACCATGCGGTGAATGTAACACTTCAAACCTGTGGCGCCAATTTCAACAAATCACCAACTTACATTGTAACTTAACATAGAGATTTTCGACTTTATACAAACAGGTTAAAATCCACATTTGTTTACACATAATCTAGTAACTGAAAATAGAAGTTGGGAAAAACTTATGCGAGTAGACTCAGTCGTTGGATTGGACAAATGTTGGCTCGTTCTGAAGTGACGAGTCATACAAATTACACATTAACGACGATTTAAATCGAGCCTTTCCTTTTCCAATTCGTCATTCGATGTCGTTTAAAACGGGATGGAGGGAATAGAGCGTAGTTTTGCAAATCGTATTAGTACGTGTTTAGCGTGAATCGATTTTGTAATGTAATCGATTTTATCGGTTCCGTATTCAATAAATAAGTGAAAACTGTGAAAAGATGTGTTGTGGTTTCGAATGTTTCATTCAGTTTATGATTAACACTCGATATTTTATTAATAGTAGATATTTCACATCTTTATAACGATTTTAACTATTATGATATCAGCGACCTTACAGATGTTGCTAAAAATGGCGGACATTTTGACGATAATGAATTACCAATTAAGACACATCAGATTGATAGAATAATAAAATAATAATTTTATTAATTCAACCGTGAGAAATTAATTAAATTAAATCGTGGGAAAATAAAGCCAATGAATAATTTACGCTAAATGTTAAATAGACCAATGATCACTGTCTAATCCTTATCTCAGAACAAGAATGTTTACAAACAGAAGGCCTCGCTTTAAAATTTTCTGTCGCCATAATTCACGAGAACTAAGATCTTATCATTGATGCAAATTCTACAACCCACACAACTTTAAAAACACATTTTAGTACCAATATGAAAAGATTAGCTCAAGGTATTATTAGCAATATAAATATAAGTTATAGTTTTAATAACACTTATCAGATGTCACAGCAACGAAAGCTATTCCATGCTCATTCATTGCCCATGTTACAGTCTCAGCAAACTTGGGACAAAATGTCGCTGAAAGCAAAGGATTGCAAATTCTTGAGGGTGTAAAGATCAATGTCGGATCTAAAAATTGAAATCAATAAAAATCGATAACATTAAATCAAAACGGTTAAAATCTAATCCACAGAATCGTGATCATGATTATGTATCAAATCGTAGACACTAGAGCAGGGCCTTGAGCTAAACTGGCTATAAAATACATTTTTATAAAGTTTGCTGCGACCATCCAGGACCACACAAAGTTCGGACTCAAAGTTTCATTGTAATCCACTTCAAACGTTTATTCTTCTTCGGCCTTCTCTCAACTATCTTATGTATTGAGAGAGTTTAGGCCTCAATCCACACACGCTGGCCAAGTGCAGGTTGGTGGATGTCAAATGTCCTCGAATGATTAGTTCTTAGACATGCTGGATTCTTTACGATATTTTCCTTCACCGATATTGTGAAGCGGAGATGAAACAATTCACACAAAGATGTGTGGGCACGACCAGGATTCGAACCCGCGACCTTATTTTTCTAAGGTTTCGTTGCACCACCGCTACTCTTTCATTATAATTACTGTTCAGTAACACTTTTTCCATTAACTTTCATACCCTTGGCATACATCACGCCAGCCGGTTCGTGGTACCCATTGTTGTGTCTAGACGGCAATTGACACCATCGTATGGCAACAATATTTCGTATTATACGAGTACATCTCTATTACCGTTTCGAATGTTATCATCTACGTTAAACAAAACTTTTGAATCCACATTTAACAATCAATAAACATTTTTATTCATGTCATCAAGTACCTAAAAACAATTGAAATAAAACTAATTTATAACGGATTTTAACACGGTTTATTTTAGATTTTAGATCCCTACGTTTCAAAGTCTTTTCAGACTTCATGTTCACGGGTGAACATGAACGTCGGGATCTAAAATCTAAAATAAACCGCGATAAAATCCGTAATAAAGTAGTTTTATTTCAATGTGTGATATTCGCGTAAATCTAAGACATTTTTTTTTATTCTATAATACGTTTGCGCTTGACCACAACTTGCCTGATGTGAAGCAATGTTGCAGTCTACGATGGAATGCGCCTACCTAATAAATATCGATTCACTCATGACTTAAAGACAGGTAGATTATAGCTATCGGGAAACAGAGATGCCACAACTTGGCAGGTCGCACAATAAAAGTGGAAGTAAAGCGCTTTGTGCGTGCCCGAATACTAAGTAAAAACAAGTTGAAAATTTATCTAGTCACACTCATCATTATTCTATTAAGCACAACAGTATAAATATAGTCATAAATCTACTTATGCATTGTATATACATATTTAATTAATGTGTGTACGTTTGTTGGTGGTCCTACATCAACATAAATCTTGTAGTACAGATGCAATAAATATTCTCTTTATATACAAACATTAATTTGGCAGCAATGGCAATTTGGTAAACTTCTTCGGGAATTTAACTAATGTCATAGGTAGTCTGTCTTGGTAATATTCAGTATTAATCATTCTAACAATTGAGAATATTATTTGTCTTTCTTCTCCATCATTAGAATTAAAATGACTGCAAAAGAAGAAGAAGAGAATCTAATCTGTCTTTTTTTAATGTATAATGTGCCAAACAAAAGACATTTATTTGCATAAAATATAATAAAATAAATAAACTAATTCTAAAATTCTATCTTAAAAACTGGATAAGGCGTCATAAAATACCCCTGACAAAGAAAAAATATTTAAGACCTGCAAGAAAGAACAATTAGAGTTATTCAAATCTGTTGAAATTCTAATTGATTTGAAATTGAATCTACAACTATTCACAAGCGAACAATTTCCGGGAGTAATTTTCCGCTGAATATAAATAGATAACAAAATCAATAAACCATTGACAGCTATGGTGTATATGCATAATCCGGATAATAATCCGGAGGTCCAACGGTCCAACAAATCTAAGAGGTACCGTTTGTCGTTTCACTGTTTTCTATTAAATTAGCTTAATAGAGGCGTAATTCACGCTATTTTTATTAGCTTTCCTGTAAAATAATTGAATTATTAAGCTATTTTTATTTTAACATAACATAAACAATTTTCATACAAAAAATAAAATTCTAAATGTACTACGTTTAGAACTGTCAAATGGTACTTCTTAGATTTGATGGACTGTAAAACACGCTGCTTGTAAAATACTGCACGTTTATTATCTTTCAATACAAAAAGTACGATAAAATGTGCAATACTGATGAATCGTCTTTATTTAAAATAAATAATTATTTTAATAATCTTTCGACACTTTAACAATCCTTCTTCGATTATAAATACATTTACACGTTTACACACAGACATTCAAATTCAAATTCATTTATTTCACATAAAACAGGGTACAAAAAGGTCTTAAATGCTAATTGGTCAGCCTATTTTGTCTAAGGTAGACATGCAAAATTATATTTAATCTATTATATTTTACCTAAAGCACTCATCTTTCGTTTCCATTGACATTTCGTTAATAGGTTTTAATAAAATTGCATTTGTAAATGTAATAAAATTAATATATTTTTTATAGATACAAATAAAAATATCTAATAATAATCAAATTCCGAGATAACTAAATGCAAATGTCCCCAAAATTAAGATCTTAAGTCCAAGCATTTTATAGTCGTCGGAGACCATAAAATGTTCAAGAGATTACCTAATTTTAATAGAATTTATTTATTTAAATAATTCTGACTGACTGACATTTATCCTATTAATGTAACAAATCACAATATTTTAAACTGTAAATTGTCATAATTTTGTCATTACCTAAAAATAGCAACGGTCAGCTAATTGTTTGTTGACCATGCGCAAGACTCTTTGTCAATAATTATTTTCAACTCGGCAAAACTGACTTTTTGACCCAGGGGCCCGGAGTTATCATATTCACAACAAGCCTTAATATCTTGAGGACTAATAAAGATACTTATTGTATTTGGATTAGTATTACAGAAAAGGGTGCATTACTGCTGCAAAGTCAACGTTTACTATAGAACGCTAATGCCTCGCCTTTATTGCAACTTTTGGTTGCAAGTTTGCCTTTATGTTAGTTGGTCAGCATTTTTTTTTATTCTTCGATAGGCTGGCGCTTGACTACAACTTGCCTGATATTAAGCAACGAATCACTCGTAATTACGAATGATTATCGGTGAGAAGGTGGCAGTGGAATAAGCCTCCTTAAGTTTAGAAACCTTAAAGGAGCAATAATTCCGACCCACTCTCTCTGCATGGTGTCACCAGACATCGCACCGGAACACGGCAAGGCATGGCGGTGCGGCTTTGTCTGGTGGGTGGTCAACCACGGCCGAAGCCTACCACCAGTCGATTGTCACCTGACTTGCATCACCCGGGGACCACGTGTGACCTCGCCTTTATTGCACTTTTGGTTGCAATATTGCCTTTATGTTAGTTGGTTAGCATGTTTCAGTAGTATTATTAGGAGCCAGCTATAGTGAATCAAACTATACACAAAGAAACGTTACTGTATTTCAATCATCTCGAGTATCATGTTCTATCTTTGTTTGGACTTCGTCAGTTGTGCTCTGAATTGTTTCAGTGAACGATTTGTTTACTAACAGTGGCTAGTGCTGAATGATCTCTATTTTGTCTTCATACTTCACGTTTCATAATAATTGTTTAGGGTCTTATATTTATCTACTAGTAAGTAGAATTCAATTCAGTTCGATTTACAATTCTGGACAAAAATTATTATAAACTTCATAAAAATCGTCTGGTAACCCACTTCTCATTAATTGTTACGTATTAACACAATCAGTTAAGTATTTTGTGTCTTAAAACTATAATGAATGTTAAATCTACTGAATTTTCAAGTAGATCTTTTATCGTGCCTTCATCAATAGGTATGTATGTATGTCCCATAACTAACTTCAACTAATAATCGGATGGTACATCTACAATTTTATTCAGTCTTATATCACAACTGTCAGTATCTGATTAAAAATATTAACAGCTTCATCAAGTACATCAGTTAAAAGGTGTGAGATTAGAACCTTTCCTAATTTGGGCATACATGCTTACCATATCCTTCTATTTTAATTGGTACTTACTAATCGACTCTCACTCAATGTTCTATGTAAACATTGTGAAACTTCTCTGTTGACACCTCGCCCTTAGCTTCTTTATCATCATCTATTACCTTTATTGTAACTGTATAAGGTATAAAATCATTTGCGTCTTTAATGACACCTATATTTTAAGTTAAGTGCACTAGATCATCATTCGTAGTCTCTATTACAATCCTACAAGGTTGAAATTTCCTTGCATTTTGAACAAAACTACTTTTTGAAAAATTATTAGTTAATGTTGACTGTGTTAAATCTCTTAATCGAATCGAACGTGAGTCAGTCATGAATTTTTGTTAGTATTTGTGTTTCGTATGATCGTTTGTTGGTTTTTTAACTAAACGGAATAATAGATGTTTAAGTTTCTATAGAAATATTATTAGCGCTTGCATTTTATATGAAATTTAAAAGCTTTTGTATGAGAATAACTGTAAATAAAAGTAGGCTATTAGGTTTAGTTATCTTCTCCTAAAAAACAAACCTACTTCTTTAATCTTACTGTCGATTGCTAAAAATTAATGATAATCTTCTCAGTAGCTTTTGAGTGTATCGCAAACATGCACACAGAGAGACGCAACTAGGATTTTGTTGCTTAATATGCAGTGATAAGCAACGTCTACTTTGAAATTGAGTTTACAAGATCTTATAGGACCTACATTTACCTCTACCCACGCCTAAAAATATACAGGTGTTAGTGTGAATAAGACTGATTAAGATGAAAGTGTAGAAATGAGATTAACATGACGTAACATAAACACAATAAATCATATTTTTCATTTCACACATTTCCATGAATAGACTTTGAAGTTCGTGAAAGTCGGGTAACAGGTTACTATACAACTTCGTAAATATACAAAAAAGCGCAGCAACGTTTTGAAACCAACTTTAAAGTTATGAATATCTTTAAATTACTTGGTTCTTTACTCCGTATTTTAATCAGAATCGAATCAGAAAAATCATAATTACTTATTAGAAATTAGAGAAGTATTTCTTCGTATTTTGCGCAGGTTATCAAAAATATGAATTTTGATTGCTTCTATAAAATATCGTTTTAGATCTTTACCAGAAGCAATCATACTTTCTACATCTTCTCCGAAATAATATTCAATAACGTCATATTCTTCAGCATCTTTAGTTACTTCGTTTTCATCGCGAAACTTCCGCAAACAAAATCATATTTCAAACATAAACTCAAACAAATCAATGAGAGTGAACCTAAACTATAAACTCGCCGTTCTAAGCGCGTGGTTTGCAATAAAAACGTGTGCATTGATTCTGATTTACGACATCCTAATAAGGAAATATACTTAATATTGTTCAATCAGTTTCACTACTAGAAAGGATTTTAGTTTATTACCGACTGGCTTCCGCCCGCGGCTTCGCCCGCGTGGTGTTAGGATAAAAATTAGCCAAGTGACAGATCTAGTATAAGAACCCTTTATCATATTTTTTTATTTGGCGGAATCCGTTTCACCCCCTTAAAGGATGAGTTTTGAAAAATCCTTTCTTAGTGCACCCCTAGAGTCCTTAAGGAACCTATGTGCCAAATTTATAGTCTCCAGACCCAGCGGTTTGGGTTCTGCGTTGATATGTCAGTCAGTCAGTCAGTCAGTTTCTTCTTTTATATATTTAGATTAAGACTGGTTTTAAGTTTAACTCTTACACTAAACGATTAGCTGGAATTAGAATCGTCTCCTAAATCACATACATGCAAAATTAATCCGGATATCCATTCCTTATAAAATGATTCGTTAAACTCTGCCGAGTTGTTCATAAATTCGATAATTTTTATGTCAGGTTTAAATGCAGGTCAGGTTTCAGCACAGCCCGTAGTAGTCAGTAAAACATAATAATGTAATCATTACCTCAAGGTAGGTACTTACTTAGGTATTAATAGTAAACAACGTTGTAGTGTCTGACAAGATACATATGACTAGAAAGCCTGCAAATAATAATTGGATCCGGAAACCCAGAGCACTCCGAACCAGTGGGATCATCTGTGCTTCCTTTTGATACAAGAAGGCCTTTAGTATTGTCTTCAGCTTATCCATGATAGTTTCTTCTTGTATGGCCCATAAGGTCTACTCATAATAAAGGTATATCTCCATTTATTAAAGCTGGCGCCTAAAAACATTGCGGTTGGTTAATAATAGACTGTAGAGTCGAGGAAACCCCGAAATATTCTTTTACATCAGTAACAGGAGTAATGTATTTCTAACCAAATTAGGTAAATAATAAATACGTGCTGGTAACACAAGCTTTCTATCTTTCTTTTGACATAGATTAAAAAGTTAGAACTATCACTTAAGTCTTAGATATGAATCAATATTAAAATAGCCCACTTATCATGTTGAAAGTAATATTTTGTATAACTTTATGGCCGTAGACCGTTAAATGCATGAAGATTTGTTTACCATAAAATAACAGAAATGACGTATTATATTGACCATATGCATATATTGTTTTATATTTTGTATCTTGGGGCTTACGTAAGTACTTACTTTGCTAATCTATTATAAACATTCTTGTAGTTTCATCATCATTCCCCTTGCCTTTTTCCCATTTCTATTGTGGTCGGCTCCCAGTCTAACCTTATGCGGCTAGCTACCAGAATTATACGAGCGACTGACATCTGACCTCAAAACCCGTAGGGAACCAGTAACCGAGATGGTTAGACCAGGTGTCAGATTATATTGGCTTCTTACTACGATTGCCATAGATGTGTTAAATGACAACCGGGACCGACGGTTTAACGTGCTCTCCGAGGCACGGAGGGTAGTCCCTCAACCAACCAGACACCGAAACAAAGGAGACGTTCAAAAAATGTATAGAGCCTGGGATTAAAATAATTGTAAATTTGAACAGCAATCTGAGTTACGTAGGTTAATAGAGCATAATTAATTAAATTTTTTGGTGTATTTAAAATAATTTTACACACCCCCGTTTTTTTAAAAATTGAAATTGAAAATAAGAATCCTTAATGCAATATTATGATTATTGCAATTGGCAACCCCATGGTCAAATGTCAATTGAGCAACCAAAAAAATCAAAATTATTTCGACGCTGTCAATCAAACTGATCAATGACAATGACATCATGACGTTTCCCGTAATTATATTTTTTTCCACGCGTTTTGTTATTACACTAATAAGATAACAAATATTTTTCGTCATACTTACATTAAGCTGCAGCTAGAATAATATTACAAGAGAAAAGTACTGTAACAGAATGCAATTGTTGACGTGATTGCAATATTTATACTGCTTAGGAAACGGATAATTAAAGGTAATGTGCGTTTTGTTTTTCTATTACATTTTTTTGATTTTTACAAAAATGGTTGCTCCTAAAATTCGTGTTTAGTTAAATTCTAACAGCTTATTAAATAAGCTTTCCAATGAGGTATATCACATTGGTGTTCAAAATTCTAGCCCACTTTTGACCTCTCCTTTATGTTGATACACAAATATTGTCCGGGGCGGGAATCGAGCCCGCGACCTCTCAGGCACAGTATAGCCCAATCGGACGGCTTACACCGCTAGACTACCGAGGTCGTCTTCTTGTAATAGTTTATCATCACCAAAATATTAACGTCCTATCACTAACGGCTATGCAATAATTAGGCTAAGCGAAGACCCTAAAAGCGTCCTAAAGTACGCTACTGAGCACAATCTTAGGCTATTCTCATCCATCTCTTATCAACCATCTTGAAGAGACTTTCATTCCTTTGCATATAATCTGAGGGTGGCATCTGCTACTTTTGCAAAGGCGTTATCTCCGTTCTAAACTCCGTAACCCTAACCGGTTTTCGCTGCTGCAACTTAGGCATACATTCTCACTTTAACTTACCAATCTGGTAAATGTTTCAATTGTGAGAATGTATGGATTCTTGGGATTTATATTTGTTTTACATCCTAGTTTTAGATTGAGCTGAAATATTGCACAATCACTGAGTTTGGGTATAACAAATTAAGTATTTGCTTAGTGAATGCATATAGTTGTTTGTTTTTTTTAGGTGTTACATCACCGATGCATAACCCTTGTAGGTTATAAACATACAATTCATTGTCCTCTCTTTTTCCCTCGTTATTCTTTTCTCAAATACCAAACAGACGCACTGGATCCATATTTCAATCAGGGCCGATCTGCCGACATGTATTTACAACATGTTTAAAGGCAGGTCTATTTTAGAAATGTTAAATCCGTGTGCTTATATGGGCTGTTTGTTTTTATATTGGGAAACGGTGATCTGTACCAGATAATGTTGGTTTAATTCTAGCGCTATCAGTTACTTATGTGTTGTTGTTAGTAAATATTATTGTAGTTACTAGTAGCTACTTAATAAACGAGCAACGAGTAGTTGGGAGGGAAGTCTTGCTATCCGGTGCCTTATCTTGAGAATCGTTAGAATCCACAGCCAATACATTACTTTGTGTTGTTATTGCTATTACAATATCTGCTCAATAACGATTAAAAAAAAATTTGAGAACATTACCATCCCTTGCCACCATGCCAACATCTAGATTATGTAAGAAAGTTTAGATTATGTAAAATTCAGTCTATTTAACGAACTTACTGACTGGCCTGGTGGCGTAGTGATTAGTGACCCTGACTGCTAAGCCGATGGTTGTGGGTTCGAATCCCACCCAGGACAAATCTTTGTGTGATGAGCATTATTGTTTGTTTTGTGTCTGTGTGTAATTTATCTAATATATGTTTTAAGTAATTTATCCGTTCCCTAGTACCCGTAAAACAAGCAAATATAATTACTTTATTTGGTACTAGATGGCGCTGTGTGTAAGTGTGAAAATATTATTATAATATACGCTTAGCCTATTGACTTTGTTGGTAGTGTTTCTCAGTAGTTGCCAGTCATTCACTGCACGGTGGAAAAAAAAACTGAAATAATAATAATAATATAGTGGGACATTAACACACACGGTCATCTGATCCCAAACTAAGCAAAGCTTGTACTATGGAAACCAGATAACTGGTAATATACTACATACATATAATACTTTTCTTTTGTAAATATATACTTAAATATAGATAATTACACCCAGACACAAGACAAACAGACATATTTATACAAATGTTTGTATCGGGTGGGAATCGAACCCACGACCTGCGGCGTGAAAAGCAAGTATCTTACCGACCACGCCACCGGCCCGTCGAATATTTTTATGTCGACGCACATCTCAAGAATAATTAAAAGTATTTTCATTTAATTTCACGTTACTAATAAAATCACTTGAAATCATAGACTAGGGATTTTTTCGCATCCCTTAATAGAGTTAAATGGTGATGGGGGTAATTTTTTCAGGCGACAGCACTCATACACGCATCAAATGTACATCTATATTTCGTAGGACTTACAAATGTAAAAATGCAATACGAGAATTACGAGTAAGTTTATGTTAAAAGTGAAGATGAGTCAGTAACCAAGCAACATGTGAGTAGTAAAATAGAGCTGAGTTTACTTATATTGTGATAGCTCACGTTTGCCACCCACGGCCGCTGCTAAATACGAATGCAAAAGGAAAGATAAACGCTTGAGTCTATTCTGAATGATCGCGTTTTAGCGCCTTGTTATCGCTGTATTATTGTTTTATAGGAATACATTTACGTTTAGAGCAGCAGTGGCGCAGCGGTACGGGCCTCGTCTTTGAAATGTAATATCGCAGTTTCGATTCCCGGTCGTGCCCATACATCTTTGTGTGAACTGTTCCATCGCCGCTGCAGGAAACCGGCATGTTTAAGAACTAATCTCTGACGGGCCGGTGGCGTGGTCGGTAAGATACTTGCTTTTCACGCTGCAGGTCGTGGGTTCGTTTCCCACCCAAGTCAGATATTTGAGTGATGAACACGTCTATTTGTATTGAGTCGGGGTGTAATTATCTATATTTAAGTATTTATTTACAGAATAATAGTAATATTATGTAGTATATTACCAGTTATCTGGTTTCCATAGTACAAGCTCTGCTTGGGATCAGATGACCGTGTGTGTTAATGTCCCACTATATTATCAAATCAAATCAAATCAAATCAAATCAATTATTTATTTGCTAAGAATACATTAAATTTTTTACAGGGTCAGATCTTATGTCCATAAAAGTCATTGTATCCTGCATGCGAGCAAGCGTGCAAATTATTATTAATATTATTAAAACATATTTGTATTAAAATTATTAAAACATATTATTAAAATTATTAAAATGAATTATTATTATTAACTACTACACAACATAATTAAAATTACAACAATTAAATAATAACAATAAATAACAATGTGTCAATATATTAAGTCAAAATGGTACCAATCCCCTATCTATTCATAAATTAAAATCCATAAATTCCTTGACACTATAAAAACATTTACTCTGAAGCCAGTTAGTCAATTTTGTCCTGAACAAATTTCCATGTAAAAGTTTAAGCTCATTAGGTATTTTGTTATAAATTACTAAACACATATTAAATACATTTTTCTTATATAAATCTTTATGACATGGTGGTTGGTATAAGAGATTGCAAAATTTTGCTCTTTTTTGCCGTGACAAAACTTCACTACGTAGTTTAAAGTAATGCATGTGATTTTTAGTGAATACGCATATATCTCTAATATACATACATGGAAGTGGAAGAATGTTACATTTTTTAAAAAACGGTTTACAGCTATTATTATAGCTATTATTATTATTATATTATAATCATTCGAGGTCTTGTGACATCCACCAACCCGCACTATAACCCGCAATATAGTTAAGAGAAGTCCGTACCCAGCAGTGAGACACTAAAAGGGTTAAAGTGAAGTACCTATATTCTTAGGGACAATTTACAAGAATTTAGTTACTACAAGTATAATCATCTGACATACAGCTTATTAACACTGATTGCGTGTACGCTATCAACATTATTGCAAAATTATCTTACAACAGTAAAATTTGCATTAGTTAGCAAAATCTGTTGATTGTACGAGCACTTGGGCAGTAGGTACTGGTACCTATTTTATAATGTAGTCTATTCATCGAACTGCCCTAGTAGGCTAATGATAGTGGCTGGTATGTGTTGATTTGATAATCTCTTTCTTACGTATTTTGTACTAGTTTCCGCCTACGGCTTCGTCCGCATGGTTCTTATTGGAATAAAAAGTAGCTTCAATGTTTTTTTTTTTTTTTTTGCAATAGGCTTGCGCTTGACTACAATTTGCCTGATATTAAGCAATGAGTCGTCTACGATGGGATGCGCCCGCCTAATATACCGATGCACTCGTAATTACGAATGATTTTCGGTAGGGAGGTGGCAGTGGAGTAAGGCTCGAATGGTTAGAATTAGAAATCATAAAGGAGCCAAATTCCTACCCATCCTCTTAAATGGTGTCACCAGACATCGCATCGGAAAACGGCAAGGTCGCTGGCGGTGCGGTTTTTATCCAGACTATAATCTATCACTGTGCTAAATTTCATCCAAATCCGTCGAGTAGTTATTGCGTGAAAAGGTATCAAACATCCATACATTCTTACAAACTATCGCGTTTATAATTAGGATTTCGGCTACAGCAACTTCTAAACTAACTAGGTTAGTACACCGGAGATATTATAGTTTTTTTTTATTCTTAAATAGACATGGACTTTATTACAACTTGCCTAAGATAACTATGATGGAACGCGCCTGTTTAATGAACGGATTAACTCGTGATTATGAATGATTTTTGGTGAGAATGTGAGGGAGGAATGGGGCTCAATATGGTAAGAAAGCATAAAGGAGCACGAAAATACTTAAAAATGGTGTAACCAGACATCCACCAACTCACACTTGGCCAGCGTGTGTAGATTAAGGCCTAAAATCTCTTAACTCATAAGATATTTGAGAGAAGACCCGTGCCCAGCAGTGGGACACTAAAGAGGGTTGAAGTGAAGTGAAGAGACATCGCACCGGAACACAGCAAGGCTGCTTGGTGGTGCGGGTTTGTCTAGTGGATGGTCACTAACCACGGCAGAAGCCTACCACCAATTATTGTCACTTGATTCAGAAAAAGGATGCACTTTTACCTAGTCTGAGAGCGTCATGCATAACGCGAGTTAAACACTATTATAAAATCCAATCAAAAAGCTGTCAACTGTTAATTACTATAAATATACAATTAGTAGGTACATTTTATTACAACAATTAACAATCTGTAATCAAACACTCGAGTCGCACTATCTGAAGCTAACCGATGAGTAGAATCTTGATAATTGCATTAAAAGATTATTACTATTAAAATTTATGTTAATCTAACAGTTCGCTTTATTTAACATCTGTGACAAAATTAATGTTATATTCAAAACTACCTTAAGCTCAGTAGGCTAATTCACGTAATTAATTAAGTTCAGTTGCAGTTAAGTTTCGATAAAAACAACCCTTTCCTATACCCGTAATTTTGACAGCCGCTGTCAGATACGCTCGCGTCAAGTTCGCGTCACGCGAGCGCTTTAGACTAGATATGACAGCTAAACAATTATAAGAATACCATTTTGCACTAAGACGTAAACTTAATTGCAACTGCACCGCAACTTGATCGCCGCGTAAATAAATTACGTGAATTAGTCTATGGTCTCACATGCAAGTTTTTGTAGACCGAGGTATTAATACCGTCCTGCCAGCCACTATATATACTATAGCTACTATCCAGGTACGTAGAAGATTGTTAGTGAACAAGTGTGTGCGCGATACAAGAGCACTCTCTAATCCCTTCATTCTCTGAATATAATGGCACGGATTGTCTTACACAACCTGTAAATGTTCAGGTACAAGACCGACGGCTTTACGGGGTATCACAAAAACGCATAGCGATGGATCGAGATTTGTTTAAGTGTGCGTCGACGCATACACACGAGACTATGGTGTACACATACAACACGCGCGATACGTTTGTATGTAGATAATTACATGTAATATGTACATACTTAGATTATTACACCCAGACTCAAGACAAACAGACATGTTCATCACACAAATATCTGAGTTGGGTGAAAATCTAACCTAGGGTGAAAAGCAAGTAAGTATCTTACCGACCACGCCACCGGCTTAATAGCCATACGCTTTCATAGACATGAAAAATAGGTATATGGAAAAAGCTTATGCTTCAAGTTTCAAATAAGCTTACGACTAAATCATAAACTGTGAAAGCTTTGAATCGAGCATTAAACTGCTAATACGTAATAAGTAGATTTTATGATCCCATAAGTTTCCCATAAATATAAATAATATATAGTACCTACCTACATATTTATATAGGGTGATTGGTATGATAATATACCTTGCAAAGAACGGAAGTAGCTTTTGCGACAGAGTTTATCCAAAAGTACATTGTCTGAAAGTTAGTAATTTCTAAGTTATTAGGGTAAGTAGTAACTAAAGGTAACTCTCGACAGAGTAATTAAATAAAAGAAAAGTCTAACAAAATTTGTGAAAAATTTGCTGTGTTTTAACCACCAGGCTGTGACGGGCCTGTGGCATGGTCGGTGAGATTCTTGCTTTTCACGCCGCAGGCCGTGGGTTCGATTCCCACACAAGTCAAACATTTGTGTGATGAATCATGTTTGTTTGTCTTGAGTCTGGGTGTAATATCTATATCTAAGTAAGTATGTATCTACAAAAGAAAAGTATTACATGTAGTATATTACCAGTTATCTGGTTTCCATAGTACAAGCTCTGCTTAGTTTGAGATCAGATGGCCGTGTGTGTTAATGTCCCACTATATTATTATGATTATATATCACGTTTTCTCAAGTGCCCTGTTCCTTTTCGTTGATCATGACGATATCATCACCATGATCGGCAGCGGTGGCAAAGCGGTACGAGCCTCGCCTTAAGAATTCGAGGTCACGGGTTCGATTCTCAGCCGTGCTCACACATTTTTGTGTGAATTGCTTCATCGCCACTGCTCAATATCAGTGAGGGAAATCGGCATGACTAAGTACTAATCATTCGAGAACATGTGACATCCACCAACACGCACTTAGCCAGCGTGTGTGGTTTAAAGCTTATACTCTCTCATCTCGTAAGATAGTTGAAAGAAGACCCGTTCCCAGCAGTAGGACACTGAAAAGGTTGACGATGACGACCATCATCATCGTCATCAGCTTTTTCAGTCCACAGTCTGGGGACTGAGTCACCTTCGTCCGTGGGAGTGCACCTTTCATCTAAATCCCCACAAGTGGTCCCCGGGTGGTGCAAATCAGGTGACAGTCAACTGGTAATTATGTTTACTGGTAATTAACTGGTGGTAGGCTTCGGTCGTGGTTAGTGACCACCCACCAAACAAAGCCGCACCGCCAAACGGCCTTGCCGTGTTCCGGTGCGATGTCTGGTGACACCATTTAAAAGGATGGGACGAAATTGTTACTCCTTTATTGTTTTAAACCATATGGAACCTTATGTCCTGCCACCTTCTCACTGAAAGATACAAGACTACAAGATAAAGAAAGTACAATATTATTCCTGTGTCATATTACTTCTGTCAATAAAGATTATATTATTATTATTATAAAAAAGTAAAATATACACTACCAAAATATTGTGGCGTCACATACCTAACGCCACTCATGAGAGATGACGTCATAGCAATCCTGAATCGCACAAGCAAAGTTTCACCGACGATTAGAATATATACAACTTCCCGAGAAGAACAGTCGGAAGGAGTTTTTTTTTATTTTTTATTTATTTATTCAAAATATAAGTATCACACAAAACATCATCCGTCGCCAAACTGTACATACAGTTTGTAGGCGTCGCGCTCATTCACATTTATAATATGTACTTATACTTTTGAATTACACCTACTATACCTAATTACAATTTTATGCATGCATTTTCCTATTTATTTATTTTTTACTTACTTCCAAATATATCTTTAAGTTTCCGTTTTAATTTCAATTTACATTTAATTTTGTTTTCCTCCCTTAATATTTCATATTGGTTACATAACTCTGGCACTATATACTGTCTAGTCCTTTTACCATAATAATTATTTACTTTTGATTGCGTTAGCTTTCCAATCTTTGACGTTCTAACACTATATTTATACTTTTTCTTAACTTTATATTCTTCTTTATAATATGATTCTAACGCTATTAAATATTTAACTTTTGTGTCAACAGGTAGCATTGCACATTCTATATAACTTAGAATAATCATCTTTATACTTCTTTACAACATTTTTGTCAACCATTATTTTTAAAAATCTTAACTGTATCTTTTTTATTTCCTCTAAGTAACTTTTAAAAGTTAACCCGTAGCAGCTTAGGCCATAGCTAATTAATGACTCAACTAATGCGTAATAAACCATATATAAAGTACGTTTATCTAATATTCCTTTAAGTGTATAAAACTTGCTCATAATTGATCTCAATCTATTGCATACTAAATCTATATGCGGTCTCCAGCTAAACCGGTTATCTATTATCATTCCTAAGTATTTTATCTTATTTACTAATTCTAACTCCTTACATTGGCACACAACCTGCTCATGTAAACAATCATATGAATGGCCCAGGATGCGTAAGCTAGGATTTAGTACCGCGGTCGCCGGGCATTACACCTCGCCCGGCTGGAAGATCTTCCCTTCACTGGAGGGTCACTACCACCCGATCCTCCTGTCACCTCCACAATATAAACGATCTTGTATTTTCAGTAGCACACTGATTTGTACCAAGAATGATCCGCGAGGGTATTGAAATTAAAAAAAATCCTAATTTCAACAGAGAAAATGGTTAGAATATACCACCAGCTTGGGACCCAGTGCTTAATTTACTTATACCAACACCCAAGCAAAATCGACTCAGAATTCAATACACTGTAAGCACACTTTGGTTAAATCGGAACGCAGCTTGAATAATACGATGTTTGTAGGTACTCAATAATTGTGATATAAAGTTTGGATGTCAAATACCTCAGTCCACCCGTGACCATTAAGTCTGAAAAGACTTTGAAACGACGAGACATAAAAATCTAAAAATTAAACCGCGATAAAATCCGTTAAAAAGTAATTTTATTTCAATAAACGATTTAAACAAAAGCCTGCTCTTATTTATAAACAAGACAACATTAGAAACTGATAAGGCTTAAAGCCCGACCGGTACAGGAGGAAAGCTCCGATTCAAAAGCTGTTTTGATTTCCATTACTGGTTGTATGTCAACACTAGACGATGACAAATCTATGGATAGAGTGTTCCATAGACTTACAATAATACTAACGAAAGACAATCTAAGAGCATAATAAATAAATAAATAAATATTCTGGGACATTAACACACACGGTCATCTGGTCCCAAGCTAAGCAGAGCTTGTGTTATGGAAACCAGATAACTGGTATATACTATACATATAATACTTTTCTTTTGTAAATATATACTTATAATAGATATGAAGGCTTTCGAAGGTTTTTTTAGACTAAAAAATATCAAGATTAGCAGACAACTTTAGGTAGGCGTGAATAATCGGGTAAGAAGACGGTATTTCAATAAAATAACTACAGCAAATATCACTTCACCCCAATCTCTCGATAGCACAATCATTAATTCTACCAGTTAATTACAGATCGTTAAGATGACATTGGATTAAAGCGTAACGTTCACCGAGCACGTTATTGCATCTGCACTACCGGACGCCACAACGGTTCAACGCGCAGTGTCAGCCATTCTAAGATGGCCGCCCCACCCGCGCTCGGTGTTCATTCGTTCGTAATGACATTCTCGAATGACAGGTTACTTCAAAGACGGACGCGATGACAGTATAAAATGACAGCCGATGCATTGAGAAGCAGATGTGCCAACACGGCCAACCCTGACGAATCGCACGACCTCGTGCGCATAGTATCAGTCTGCTCGATGACATGTCATTCTTTTCTACCTGTTCTAATGAAAAAGTAAAGATAGACATTAACATACGCTCGGTCCTTCCTGACCGAACTCAAATTCATCGCTATTGCATAATAATATGGACCGGGCATGCTAGTCTCCTTCATACAGTTACTCAACAGTGGCCCGGGCTTACCAGGCCCCTTTAACCAACTACTTAAGCATGGCCCGGGCATACGAGGCCCCTTCAACAACTTACCAAAGTATGGCCCGGGCATACGAGGCCCCTTCAATAAACAACCAAAGCATGGCCCGGGCATACGTGGCCCATTCAACCAATTACCAAAGCGTGGCCCGGGCGCACGAGGCCCTGTCAACCACTTACCAAGATACGGCCCGGGCATACGAGGCCCTTTCAACCAATTACCTCAACATGGCCCGGACATACGAGGCCCATTCAACCAATTACCAAAGCGTGGCCCGGGCATACGAGGCCCCTTCAACCACCTACCAAAGTATGGCCCGGGCATACGAGGCCCTTTCAACCAACTACCTAAACATGGCCCGGGCATACGAGGCCCTTTCAACCAACTACCGAAGTATGGCCCGGGCATACGAGGCCCTTTCAACCAACTGCTGAAGCATGGCTCGGGCATACGAGGCCCTTTCAACCAGCTTTACATTAACAACCGTCAAAGTGTGGCTTACGCGTACTAGGCCTCTTGCAACCACCTTACCATATAACACTTAAACACACATGGATCACTATTTCTTCGACTAGATACCGTCTCCTGTTGGTTTTACCCTTCACATCCCAACTTCTGATGAAGGCTTTCGAAGGTTTTTAGACTAAAAATTATCAGGATTAGCAGACAACTCTAGGTAGGCGTGAATAACAGGGTAAGAAGACGGTATTTCAATAAAATAACTACGGCAAATATCACTTCACCCCAATCTCTCGATAGCACAATCATTAATTCTACCAGTTAATTACAGATCGTTAAGATGACATTGGATTAAAGCGTAACGTTCACCGAGCACGTTATTGCATCTGCACTACCGGACGCCACAACGGTTCAACGCGCAGTGTCAGCCATTCTAAGATGGCCGCCCCACCCGCGCTCGGTGTTCATTCGTTCGTAATGACATTCTCGAATGACAGGTTACTTCAAAGACGGACGCGATGACAGTATAAAATGACAGCCGATGCATTGAGAAGCAGATGTGCCAACAGATATTTACACCCAGACTCGACACAAACAGAAATGTTCATCACTAATGTTTGTCTCGGGTGGGAATCGAACCCACGACCTGCGGCGTGAAAAGCAAGTATCTTACCGACCATGCCACCGGCCCGTCTAATAGTAACTAAAGTAGATTTGAATTCGAAATTTTATTTTATTAGTGTAAGTTTTTTGTTTTTTTTTTTGAGTCTCCAATGTCGAAATTCGTCAAAAAAGTGGCGTAATAGATGTAGGCCACAAGACGGCCCAGTTTAAGTGGGAATGGGCTGGCCATTTGTGTCGAATGGAGCCAGAGAGATGGGCCCGAATAGCCACACACTGGGTGCCGCAAGACGGTAGGCGTCGCCGAGACAGACCGAGAATAAGATGGCGGAATGATCTGGATGCATTCGATATTGAATGGCCAGAGGTCGCGAGAAACCGGACCAGATGGGAGAATTTGGGGGAGGCCTTTGCTCAGCAGTGGGACAATATAGGCTAAAGAAAAAAAAATTAAGACACACTTGCAAACAATTTCTATTAAAGCGTGTTCGATAAGCAGCGGTGGCGCAGCGATACAGGCCTCACTTTAGAAATATAAGGTTGCAGGTTCGATTCCCAGTCGTGTGTACATGTTGTGTGAATTATTACATCGTCGTTGCTTAATATCGGTGAAGGAAAACATCGTGAAGAAACCGGCATGTTTAAGAACTAATCATTCAAGGACAGGTTACATCCACAGGATTAAGGCCTATACTCTCTCATCTCGTAAGATAGTTGAAAGAAGACCCGTGTGGGACACTAAAAAGGGTTAAAGTGAAGAAGTGTGTTGACCTGTATATCCATATTATATAATAGCACCGTCAGATTTCCTATTCCTTTCTATTTCCAACTCCTATTATCTTTATAAATTCGTGCGGGATACAAAACTGTTTGGTGTGCCCAGACTTGCAACAGTCTAACACCGCTAGCTTACATTCGTAGCTATTTAAATCCAATTAACCCCGTTCTATGTAGCTGCTTCGCCAAACAAAAAAAACAAAAAACAAAAAGACAAAAAAAAAGTTCTTTCTACTCATGCGAGTTTTAAATCATCTTTACGGAGTAATATTAAATCTATGGTTATGTTGTTGAACATTATGTTAGTAAATACATTATTAAGTTTACATTCACTTGTAGAATAATATTAGCTTTAAACTTTATAAGAGATAAATGAGATTTTATAGAACCTATGTTAATAATAATAATACAACATACATAATACAACATTGTTGATCTTCTTAAACACTTGTTATTAAAACGCAAATGTGTGGTATTCTTTAAAGACAAGGGACGATTGCCGAAATTTGCTTACGAGACTAATTTCTTTTTTTTATTCTATAATAGATTTGCGCTTGACCATAACTTGCCTGATGTGAAGCAATGTTGCAGGCTACGATGGAAAGCGCTTACCTAATTAATACCGATTCACTTGTGACTTGAAGACAGGTAGATTTTAGCTATCGGGAAACAGAGATGCCGGCAATGAATTCCACAACTTGGCAGTTCGCACAATAAAGGTGGAAGCAAAGCGCTTTGTGCGTGCCCTTCTCCATCGGTTTCTTATAAATTTGATGTATATGTCTGTATGTCTTTTTATCTGTGTACAGTTAGGTATAGTAGAGGAGAGTGTGTTGAAAGAGCCGGGTCTTGAAAGAGCTGATATGATTTTTACTCACAATTTATTTTTTATTGCGCAATAGGCTTGCGCTTAACCAAAACTTGCCTGTTGTTAGTCTACAATGAAATACCCTTAGCCAGTTAATACCGATTCACTCGTGACTTAAAGACTGGCAGATTATAGCTATCGGGAAACAAAGATGGCGGTAGTTTGCACAATAAAAGTGGAAAAATATGACTAGCGAATTCCCCAATATGGCAGTTCGCACAATGAAAAGTGGAAAAATATGACAGTTCTACGAAAACATTTTTATTTTCTAGAACTGTCATGTTATTGTGAGTAATAGTTATCTAGTGTTGCTTAGTAAAACATTAACTAAACTATGGTAGGTTATATGTAAGTTATAAAAAAATCATATCGGCTCTTTCAAAGTCCGGCTCTTTTACACACACTCTCCCCTAATGTGTAAGCCTACCGATTTTGACGTGATTTTATTCATGAACCAATGCTGAAATAATTAAGATGGTTCTTAACTATTCTTTGTTTTTCCTTACCGTGCCAAAAAGGTAAACAAAGCTTCAGTTTTCGTGTCACTTTAGAATATCACGATTTTATCAATGAACCACACTATGTATCGACTTATAAATGTCTTAATCCATTGAGTAAACACTTTAACTATGAAATTAACTGAAAAATGTTTTAAATCAACCAGTTAAATACGAATTATTGATAAAATTCTAAACACATTCCAAAATTCATGACCACAGGTTATGCAAGGACACGGGCTGTTTGACATTTTTATACTTTTTAAATTAGAGTGTGGACATAGATTTTTATGGATTCGATAACCATAGATTTAGGAAGAACTGAGTGAATGATATCCAGTCAAATGAAAATGTGATGTTTAGATCGTACTTTAATGTAAAGTATTGTCCTAAATTATTTTATTACTGTCTTCTTTAAATATGAAAATTTTGTTTTTTAACCATGTAACTGATGCTGTGTGAAATTGAGTGCATAATAAATATAATTAGTTGTATCGTATCGTCACTCATTCAAATGTTCTAAACGATCATTTAAATAAAATCAATCTGTGCTTCCCTTGGTCACGTCATTACTTGAGAACGTTTACACCAAAATGGATAATTTATGTATCTATGTGCCTAGATTTAAAAGTTACTCGGAAGTTTAAAAAAAAACAGCTCTGCCTATTTTAAAAGATCTTGTCCTTAACCGTTGAATACATGGTAAGGTTGTAGTCAATTTATCGGTATTCATCTAGAGCAGCGGTCGTCAAAGTGCGGCCCGCAGACGATACTTCTGCGGCAACAAATAACTTCGATGCGCTTGCGTTTTCATTTTTTATAACCGCATGACTCCTCCCTCCCTAACTAACACAGAGTTCATCCCGCATCCGCATTAACCTACTCAGATTTACTATCAGATTATTGATTAATAAAAAATTAACAAAATAGCTTGTTTGACCCCTCATCTTAATTTTGGTGACTGGCCAGAAAAAGAGAAAAATATCAAAGAAGTCGTTGTAACGTTTTTTTTTTAATATTTTCATATTTTTTAAACATTTATAATATTTCCTGTTTTCAACAATTTATTTGAGATACGACTGCATTATTGTATTCCAGTGTTTTATTAAATGTAAAGCTTCTTGGTTCCGAATAATGAATGATTAGAAATCTATTCAGTTACTCTTTTAACAAATCATTCAATGTATTCAATCATGGTGGCCCTACCCTAAAAATATAGTCTCTGGTTACGAGGCGGCCATATTTGTTGTTATAATATGCATCCTAAGGAAAAACAAGGTATAGAATAATATTTTCGCCTTAATTTTAAACATTATATAAGACTAGCTTCCGCCCGCGGTTTCGCCCGCGTTGTGTTAGGATAAAAATTAGCCAAGTTACAGATCTTTAAGAAACCTTTATCATATTTTTTATTGGTCTTAAATCAGATCATGTTTGTTTCTTTTAATCGAAGACGTCTTACTCCATTTTGGAAAATTATTTTTGTACCATTTAAGTCTTGTTAAAATCTTTAGTTCACCAAACTTTGTTAGAAATTTTAAAAGGGTTATTCCCGTCGGAAACCAATTAGGGTTATTCCCTCTAGGCAACATCCCCAAGGAACCCGTTTTATATAAAAATTATAAACTTTTTTTTTTTTTACTTTTCCCGAACGTTTGTGAATACTTAAGAAATTCTACTCAAAACTATACCCCACACGGTATACCGGGTGGATAGGACCGTCCTCCACAAACTGATAGAGTGAAAATATACGGATTTCACTCTATCAGTTTGTGGAGGACGGACATACTGAGATGATTGGTACATGAAATTAGGTCAGAAACTTTGTGGATATTCACTAATCGTGCTTTGTTTTGTAAAATTAGACAGAATATATCGATACCTTAGAAACCATCAAAGAAAACCGCCAACCTTTCCACTATGAAGTTAGTCATTTCACGCATCGTTCCTCAAACTAAAGCATTGATGAATGTTTTATTTTAGCTTTCATTCATTCAAATTAAGTTCAGCGTACAGAGTAGCAATTGCAAATGAAAAAAAAAACAAATCAACATAATTTAAATAATTCGAAAAAAAAATCGTTGAAAAATCATTCTACTTAAGCAGTTGAGTACCTACACCCTCTCAATTTATCGGTTCGACGGTCCCCGGACGGCTCACCGAAAAAGTCTGGTGAACCAATAGAGGCCCTTCCGGCGATTGGGTTAGGTCATCAGCAAAAAAAAACCCTCTCAATTTGTACACAGATACATAGATATACGTTTCAAACTTATTATATCCCTTTTTATGGGGGGTTAAAAACTCAACTTGATCGATTTATCTTCATTGGTTATTATTAACATAGCGCTCATTACTGTACCATCTGAAGATGAAGGCAGAGATGAATATCACCCACATTTTGTCGGCTATGTTTTAAGTATCATACGTAAAATAAGGGTCAATTGACGTTTAACGGACACTTTACCGAACTTCGAGCTGCTATCTTACAAATATTTATGTTTGGACCAACTACTGTCTAATCTACCGAATTAGCACCGACTTCAAATAACAGATGTAAAGAAACTAATTTTTAAATTTTATAACGCGGTCATTTTTTCTAAGAAGTTTTATTTTACATTTTTTTGTGATGCACCCCGTACTATCCCCGAATTATTGTAAAACCTTATAAAATTCCACTACCAACGATACCCCGTACGGTATTTTTAATCATGGAAATAATAAAAACCTTCAACCCCTATGACAGACATTTAGGGGTTGATTTATAAAAAAAAGTAGCCTATGTTTGAACCATAGTTTTAAACTATATCCCTACAATATTTCATCAAAATCGGTCCCGCAGATTGGCTGTGAAAGTGTAAAGTAATAAAACCTTCAACCCCTATTACAGACATTCAGGGGTTAATTAAAAAAAAAAGTAGTCTATGTTTGAACCATAATTTCAAACTATATCCTGTCAAAATTTCGTCAAAATCGGTCCCGCAGTTTGGCCGTGAAAGCGTAACAGACAGACAGTACATCGGTACATCCATATCGGCCCAGCAGTTTGGCTGTGAAAGTGTAAAGTAATAAAAACCTTTAACCCCTATGACAGATATTTAGGGGTTGTTTTATGAAGAAAAAAGTAGCCTATGTCTGAACCCTAGTTTTAAACTATATCCCTACAAAATTTCATCAAAATCGGTCTCGCAGTTTGGCTGTGAAAGTGTAAAGTAATAAAAACCTTCAACCCCTATGACAGACATTCACGGTTGATTCTGGAAATAAAAAGTAGCCTATGTTTGAACCATAGTTTTAAACTATATCCCTAAAAAATTTCATCCATATCGGTCTAGCAGTTTGGCTGTGAAAGTGTAAAGTAACAAAAACCTTCAACCCCTATGACAGACATTCAGGGGTCGATTTTTGAAAAAAAAAGTAGCCTATGTTTGAACCATGGTTTTAAACTATATCCCTAAAAAAATTCATCAAAATCAGTCCCGCAGTTTTGCTGTGAAAGTGTAAAGCAATAAAAACCTTCAACCCCTATGACAAACATTCAGGGGTTGATTTTTGAAAAAAAAAGTAGCCTATGTCTGAACCATGGTTTTAAACTATATCTCTACAAAATTTCATCCATATCGGTCCAGCAGTTTGGCTGTGAAAGTGTAAATTAATAAAAACCTTCAACCCCTATGACAGACATTCAGGGGTCGATTTTTGAAAAAAAAAGTAGCCTATGTTTGAACCATGGTTTTAAACTATATCCCTAAAAAAATTCATCAAAATCAGTCCCGCAGTTTTGCTGTGAAAGTGTAAAGCAATTAAAACCTTCAACCCCTATGACAGACATTCAGGGGTTGATTTTTGAAAAAAAAAGTAGCCTATGTCTGAACCATAGTTTTAAACTATATCTCTACAAAATTTCATACATATCGGTCCAGCAGTTTGGCTGTGAAAGTGTAAATTAATAAAAACCTTCAACCCCTATGACAGACATTTAGGGGTTGATTTTTGAAAAAAAAAGTAGCCTATGTTTGAACCATGGTTTTTAACTATGTTCTTAAAAAATTTCATCCATATCGGTCACGCAGTTTGGCTGTGAAAGTGTAAAGTAACAAAAACCTTCAACCCCTATGACAGACATTTAGGGGTTGATTTTTGAAAAAAAAAGTAGCCTATGTTTGAACCATAGTTTTAAACTATATCCCTACAAAATTTCATCAAAATCGGTCCAGCGGTTTGGCCGTGAAAGCGTAACAGACAGACAGACAGACAGACAGACAGACTTTCGCATTTATAATATTAGTATGGATACCACCAGACGCGCGCGCGACATGGTGCTAGTGCTTAATTATATCTATCCTTATAGTTGCTTCCGAATTTGTTGCTTGCATGTACGAAATGTCTCCTAAAACGACACTACCCATCAAAAATAGCTACCATAAGCCCCCGTACACACAAGGTCGAGATTGTAATAGTCTCAAGGGAATCACGGCTATAGACCAACTATTTGTACCATTAAAAACAATTTTCACGTTAGAATTTTGGATGCCAGTTAACATTCCACTAACAACAAAGAAATTCAAGATCACGTCTGTGAATTATTAAGATAGATGCTTAATGGGCTTTAGGGTGGCATATCGTTTAAATTACTGCTTTAGTGGGCGATAGGAGCAAAAATAATCCGGGTACCTCACTAGCATGCTATAGTGACGTCACTAGCCATCATAGATAAACAATAAATAAATAAATAAAATATAAATATTCTGGGACATTAACACACCCGGTCATCTGGTCCCAAGCTAAGCAGAGCTTGTGTTATGGAAACCATATAACTGGTATTTAATATACTTATAATACTTTTCTTTTTTAAATATATACTTACAATAGATACACCCAGACTCGACACAAACACTAATGTTTGTCTCGGGTGGGAATCGAACCCACGACCTGCGGCGTGTATCTTACTGACCACGCCACCGGCCCGTCAAATTAATATATACATAGGTACTATACGTTTCAAATAAGAATAGGACTGGAAATCCACCATCTTGGACCGGAATGTGCAACTTCACATTTTTCAGTACGGTGTGCAAAAATGTTAGTTCAATATAATAATCACATCTAGATTAAAAAAAAAATAGGTATATCTTGTTGCTGTTTTAGTGAGATTGGTAATTTGGAGTGAAATATTTAGGTACGAACATATTTTATTAACTTCGGACGAAAAAAAGGTGTTATAACTTAAAACGTGTGTTTAAATCCGTGTTTAAGTATTTATGTACACGTTTGTGGCATCTTAGCGCGTAAAGTTACTTGGGTAAGTAATAGACTTACATTACTTTTATCTGTGGTTAAATAGTTCTTTATGAGATTTAATTAATGTTTTACAATTTTGTAATTCAGATCGCGATACACGAGTTAAACGTTCGGCCTATAATACCGACGTGAAATATAAGCAATAGTAATTCGAAATTGATTTAATAATAAAATTTCAAGTCGGCAGTAAAATGTTACTCTGCTACTTGAATTAATGAACAAAATCCTGTTAATATTTATTATCACGACAAAGGTTAATTGGTTATTTGCACTTCACTTGTATTATAACTGCAAATTAACATTTCATTTTCGTGGAATAACTCGATGTCGCTATTATAACTAGTTAAATCTAAACGTGTTACGTATTGAAATAAAACTATTTTATTAAGAATTTTATCGCGGTTTATTTTAGATTTTAGATCCCGACGCGACGTTTCAGTCTTTTCAGATTTCATGGTCACGGGTGGACTAAGGTATTTGACGTCCAAAATTATTAATCACAATTATTGTTGACTACCTACAAACATTATCATTTAAGTTGCGTTCCGTTTTAAACAAACTGAGCTCACAGTGTCTTGAATACTGAGTTGATTTTGCTTGGGTTATGGTACAAGTAAATTAAGCACTTTACTTACTTTTTTTACGTATTTATAAAGGCTAAACGACCTTTTTAAATAGGTAAGTTGAATTGTTAGTTCAAATTACTAAAATTTCACCATTACATCGGAGAATATGTTACAAAAAAAATACAAAATAAATTTAAATAAAAAAGAAAAAAAAATACATAAAAATTAATCACTAAATGTGTTGCTAATTTAATTTATTTTTATATTCTTTGAAATACGAGGAAGGTTCTCACGCAGAGATTTTTTTTAAAAATTGCCTCAATAAGTCTATAAACATCACTTTTCTGTACTCCCATACAAACGATATTACCAGAAAAAAACCTACGCCAAAAACAGTAAAAATAAAATAGAACTTACAATACACCAGCGGACCCCTGCAGACGTCGTACTGCCCGGTAAAGCAGTGCCACCTACCGGGTCCAAAAATAGATGGTTCTCTATTTTTATTCCTACGATTTTATGTCATAATTTAACATTGCATAATGTTACTTGTCCTAACATTAGTTACGCATAATATCCAAAAGCATAAGTTTACTTAAGCAAAACGACGCATAAGCATAACTATTTTAAGCATACAAACTATATTCCGAAAAATTTACTACAAAATATTTTATAACAATATCACACTATTTTATTATGCATTATATTTTAAAGCATAGATAAGCATAAAGCGCTCGCGTGTGTGATGATTAAAAGTCTAACATGGGTGAATTGGTTTTTGGGACTTACTAACGAACAGGGATTGATTCGATTTTGGAACTCTTCAACCGCTGCCACTGCATGGCAGTGATGATTAAAAGTAACCTCACCCACAGCATTTCGGAATGGGTGGATTTGTTTTTGGGACTTACTAGCCATTAACCATTATGTCTAGTATTATTATGCTAATTAAAATTATGGTAAATAAAATTAGCTAAAAATATGATTATGCCAACATAAACTGTATGCCAGAAAACAATTATGGCTAAGAATTATTATGACAAAGCCAATTATGGCAAAGCTGGTATGCTGGTAGCGTACCAAGAGGGCTGGCAGCAATGTCAACTTAGCAATGAATTTAGGCAAAGAAAAAAAGTGACATATGAATAAAAGAAACACCTTTATTTAAGTAGATCCAATGTTAAAAGTGTTGCAGCAAAATATTTTTCGGCTTGCAGTTTATTTCAATTAGTCTGTAAGACGGTATTAAAGCTTGCTGCAAAGACAATTTATAGTTGTTTATTACTTCAGTAAGCGCCTGCATGCAATTCACGAAAAATCTTTAGCCTCGGCCCTCCGTTATAGTAACGTTGGAATGTACAGGTTGTTTACTATATAACTTTGGATGTAGCGTCGATGATGACAACGCAGAATGGTCCAATCTTTCCAAACTGGTTGTCATACTAGTAAACACATAGACGAGTGAAGTCGCAATGTTTTTTTTAAACTACACTTTACTTTGCAATGGCTCCCACCATCGGGGATTGGGTCGCAATAGTTGCTCCTTTATGGTTTCATTGTGTACAACCATTTTGTGACTCATTGCACTTCCGGTAGTCACAAATGAATCTGTATTTATTTACTGGATAAGCATGTTCGACGTCATACAAATTGTATATACGAATTTAAAAAAAAATATACCATCTACGTTTATAATTACACTAACCTTAGGAATGTACTTTTTTAATTCTTTATGTTGGTGTGGTGATCTTTATTTAGGTTATATCAACGATGTAACAAAGTTGCACGATATTAATAAATTGACTCGGTGCAGTCTGGTTACAAAAATAACTTCGATTCGTATACAGCTGTTTTAATTTGACAGGAAGTTTCTTCATGAAGTCCCTATAATGTGCCCTATTTTTTATTTATTCTTAGTTATTTTTCTTATGAAAACCTTAATCATAACCCATAATAAGCAGGTATATGTATATTAAGATGCTTGCTTTTCACGCCGCAGGTCGAGGGTTCGATTTCCACCCGAGACAAACATTTGGTTAAATATGTCTGTTTGTCTTGTGTTTGGGTGTAATTATCTATATTTAAGTATATATTTACAAAAGAAAAGTACTATATGTAGTATATTACCAGTCATCTGGTTCCCATAGTACAAGCTCTGCTTAGTTTGGGATCAGATGACCGTGTGTGTTAATGTCCCACTATATAATTATTATTATTATATTGTAAACCTGCTACTGCAGGAAAACCTGACAGCATTTTAGCAACCGGAAATTAAACCCGGAGCATTTGCGAAACTGCCACTCCGGCCATTTGACCACCAACGAGGTAAGTAATAAAAAGGTGTTTTAATTCTGTAAGCAATCCATTTTTTGCCGTATTTAACTAAATATAATTGCCACTGCAACCACCGATCTACTGCAGTGTATTATTTTAGAACATAAAAATTTAAGAGCTGTGCAAAACAAATTTGTTTACGCTCTATGTACTATAAGGCTAGCTCCACACTATCTTTCAAGTAATACAAGAACGCGCAGTACAAAATAGTACATTCCGCGAAGCCTTAGCTGAACCTTGCATACTATGCGTTTCAAATAAGAATAGGACTGGAAATCCGCCATCTTGGACCGGAATGCGCAACAACTTCATATTTTTCACATCTAGGTGAAAAAAATTGAAATGCATGTTCACGCGGAGATTGTGTTTTGGTCATTTAAACTCGTTCAATCACGACCGACACAGGACTAAACTAAATAAATTACATTTATGAGCTGCTGATTTTACAGATAATGTAGTTTACTGGATTAACATGTTAAAAAGACTGACCTATGGTGCCGCTGAACCCATAATCATTGGGGTAAAAAGAAATTAAAGTGGAAACCAGATTGGTAAACGTAGCGTAGCTATTGAACTAGATGAGAACGGCCACCGACAAGCCGTGGAATTCGTTGCCGGCATCTGTTTCCCGATAGCTATAATCTGCTTGTCTTCAAGTCACGAGTGAATCGGTATTTACTGGGTAAACGTGTTCCATTGTAGACTGCATCATTGCTTCGCATCAGGCAAGTAGTGGTCAAGCACAAGCCTATTAAAGGATTAAGAAGAAAACCTTCATAACAGAGATAACGACTTTCTTTTTGTTTTGTCCGTCAGATCGTAGTCTATGATGGAACGCGCCAGCCTAGTATACCGATTCACTCGTGATTACGAATGATTATCGGTGAGAAGGTGGCAGTGGAATGAGCCTTCTTAAGGTTAGAAACCTTAAAGAGCAACAATTCCGACCCACCCTCTCTGCATGGTGTCACCAGACATTGCACCGGAACACGGCAAGGCCGCTTGGCGGTGCAGCTTTGTCTGGTAGGTGGTAACTAACCACGGCCAAAGCCCCCATCTTTCTAACGGACATATTGAAATACGATATTTCATACCTTGTCGTCAACTCTATTGCATGCTTTAGAAAATATCAACAAAGGATTCACTACAATGGTTGCCCAAAATATAAAACATGCGCAAAACATTCGCTAGTGTAGATCCAGGATAAATTGACTAGTCTAGACATCAGGTGAACATAAAGTGACAAAGAATAATCTAGATTTTTTGCCTCATAACTAACTAGCTAGACCGGAGTAAAAACAGTAACGTATTGTTTGTAAGTCTGCCAAATTGCATCGTAAAAACTGGATACTTAGTCTGGTTTTATATGCGGTTTGTCTGGACTCTGTATTTTTATCTTATAGTAAACGTATTTTTAGAATTACAAAAGTTGTATTTAAAAAAACACGGTTAATCTTGTTAAATTGACACAATGTTTATTATTGTTGGGTTGATGTAGCAAAACGTATTTAGGATTGCTAATGAGTATGGGAAATATTTATTGAAACCCCTAAAATAAATTTTTGAATTTATCTATTAGAACAGCATAATATAAATATTTTTCATTTCATTTCATTTATTCATAAAACAATTGGCATTGTATTTGAAATATAAGCAAAACTACATTAAAATAATAAATAATAAAACAATGATTACAACAATAAACATGAAACATAAATTAATAACAATGATAATACAATAAATAATTTAAAATATCAATCACATAAACAAAATACATTAAAATATCAAGACAATAATTAATTTTTGGGAATAAACTATGAAATTATTTAATGTCAGATTTTTTTTTACAATGATTTATAAATTCGTCGACCGAATAATTCCATTTTTAACATCTTATAAAACTTTTTAGTTACAATGGACTTTACTAATATAAATGTCAAGATGACAGACAAAGACAAACAAATTATAAACCTATTTTAGCTATGACAATGAAAATATGCTTTATTTTTTTTTGAGACGCAAGTCTACATAAAAATTATCCAATTTTCTTTTCTTACCGTTCAGTGAATGACTGGCAACTACTGAGAAACACTGCCAAAAAACTCAGTAGGCTTTTTTTCTTTTTTAAATGAAGTACTTATATCTATTACATTTTGTTTGTTTAGTGTGTTGAATTAGAGCGACTTAAGCTTTTTGACAGATCCTTGAAAAGAGATCGTGCTTCTGGTCCCACGGACCCAGAGCCTCAACACGAAACGGCTTAACCACGTAATTTCCCGCAAGGATTTCGTATTATCACCGCTTAGCGTATTATTCATATTTAACTAAAAACGGGACGTTAACAATCCTAGAATTGCTTTATTAAATTGAGACTATTTCTATAAAATTATCGGAAATAATAGCCCACTTAAAAGTGATGAAATGACTAATTTACCATTGGAAAGTCCTCCAGACGTTCCCGACAAATCTTGGACTGCAGAGGCGGCCACTTGATGGATTCGAAAAATAATTCAACAATTTATTCATTGTTTTTCGACTTCATTTTCAACTTTTACAAATACAAAAAATCTTCTATGACTGTGAAAATAGAGTTTAGATTACAGATTTTAAACATATCAGAAGTTTATTTAGCACCGCTTCTGGGAATTTGTGGACCACCTAAGAAATAACATTAATATTAGTTGTCGAGTTGTGAACGTGAATTCTGTCAGTAATAATTTGTGTTCATATACTCATTACTATAGAGAAAAATGGGTCCTACTATCATGTTTTATTCGCGTGATATCGGTTGTTATTCTCTCAACAGGTGTAATGTGGTGTTCTTAATACAATATCTTTATTATAATGTCTTTTTTAATTTTAATAAGTATCTAGTTATTACAAAATATAGTATTAAAACAACACATATTTTTATAATTAAGCCTACTAATAAAATGAAAATTATGAGATCTGATTATACATAAATTCATAATATAATAAAATTTTAAATGCGAGCGCTTTTATGCATGCTAATATCAGAAACGACTTTACCGATGCGAATATGGCTACCTAAGGAACTAAAGTTGGTACCTAACCTAAACCAAAGCGTCGAAAAACTTTTTCGCATCATTATCTTTCGGCAAATCATTCTCTGAATGTATGTTATCCACGGCAGAAGCACCTAATTTGCACTATCCGGGGACCATGTATGGGGATTTAGATTGAACAGTACAGTGACTCAGCCACTTATTTCGTCCATTTATTATTTTCTTTCTTATCTATTTTATTTTTATTTCTTATGTTCTTATTTTCGCCATTTCTTATTAAACGATGTTTTTCACGTTTGAGTATTTTTATTGAATCTTTATATCTTATTCTTAGCTCAATATTATTTACTACAAAGTCGAATCACATAGCAACCATAAAAATTTGAATAATCGTAACTATATTCATAAATTTTTATTATTAAAATTATTGTGATGACAAGTTTGTCGCGTCGCAGACGCAGACGACGCGTCGTAAACTGTCTCGCCACATTAACGAGCGAGCTGTGCCAAACTAATATTTTCTTTGCGTAGCTTTTGCTCTATCTAACGGGTATCCCCAAACAGTATATATTTTGCATGCTTGCGGCTTTTACCTTTCACATTGGGACGTGAAAATTAAGCCTTAAATAGGCCATTGTCCAATCTGCTGATTACTGTACCTCTTCGCTATGGAAAGATGAATATTAGCAAATGTAGGTGTATTATTAAAATAACCGATCTCTCGGTGTTAAAATCCGACTTATTCTTCGAATTACTTTTCATCCACTTCTCTCTGCACTAAAAACAATGTAATATAGGTATAATACTAGCTATAAACCTTCCTCTGGAATCACTCTATCTATTAAGAAAAACTGCATCAAAATCCGTTGCGTAGTTTTAAAGATCTAAGCATACATAGGGACATAGAGACAGAAAAAGCGACTTTGTTTTATACTATGTAGTGATAAGTACAAAATTAAAAAATATGCGCCAATCGAGTTTTTTGGCAGTGTAACGCAGTATAGCAGGCAATTAACTTTACATTTTGACACGGGTGTTATCACAGATAATGTAATACTCTATTCTTAGTAGTTGCCACGGCATTTACTGCACTTAGGGAAGATAAATTGGTCAATTCTATGTAAACTCACGTCTAAAAATGTATAAAGAATTTTGAATTTAGATTTTTTAACTTTTTCTCTGTAATTCCTATTATTTAATAATTCCTAATAATTTACTACTTTCGGATAGTGCATTGATGTAATAATCACTATTAATTAAAATTATATTTACCTTTATTTTCTTTATTTACTTGTGCAGTCTGCATGTGTCTCTAAAATCAGTGTAATAACTGTATGAACCACAATTATAATGTAACTTATCAACTTACGTTCTTGGCAAGATGGAACACTTGGCTGGGGGAGGCGCCATTTATCATAAATATTGTTTAATTAACTCGAGTAATTTATTACATGACATCTTATGAGTTATTTGTGTGACAAAGTATCATGTAGAGTAAAGGATACACGACTTTTGCTTAACTAAGAAAAAACGTTGGGTCATCTTTGAGTCTGTGGAAAGAATATGTTGTCAAAATTCACAAAGTATAGTTAGAAACTCGAATAAAGACAAATGGAATAAAATCAAGTATAGTTTCATTATATAACACTGTAACAAAAAATTTATTTACTTAAAAGAGTCATCGTCAACATCAACCTCTTCTAGACATACCAGCCTGGTGGTTAGCTAAAAGCTAAAAGTTTAAGTACCAAATTACTGTCAAGGGATACTGAATGTTTCAATGTTCACTGAGCGAGTTCGAAGGCTGTTTACCATATTTTAAGTTATAATTTTAATTAGTGTTTAGTTCCCGCACTATCGCATTAGATGAATCTGTAATGATATATGGTAGTATTAAATAAATATCGCTTGCTCAGAAGAATACTGTATTAAGTCAAAATTTGGCGCTAACTGACTTAATAATACAGCTCGACTAAAAAAAGTACGTTCTTCCTTTTGAATTAGGTTGAAAACCGCTTAAGCCAATAAGGAAAGTTACATCTCTATTCCTCTCGATCTTTCTATTCCCTAGAACACGGAAGAACGTACTTTTTTTAGTCGAGCTTTATTATTAAGTCAGTTAGCGCCAAATTTTGACTTAATACAGTATTCTTCTGAGCAAGCGATATATAAAAAACGGTTTCCAATGTTACTTTATTTGAATTAGCAAAATATTTTCAACCAACAACAACATAGCTCATGACTATATCCTGTTATGTAAGACTTAAATGTCAATCATGTTCCCATCGGATTAGTGACAAAGATCCCTAAACTCAAGCTTCTGCTAACATGTCTTATTTAAACAAACTTTTTAGTTTCCATAAAAAGTTAATGAATGAAAAGGGATTAGATTGTTTTTCTTTATTCGTGCAGTCTGTAATAAACTAAAACAAAAAATTCGAATACCATTACTCGCAACTCGTAGCAAACGTGCTACCATTAGTCCAACATATAATAATGTTTCCATTCATTTAAATAATTAAATCATTTGTTCTATAGAATGTACTCCACGGTTGACTCACTCAACATAAAGCCGTATAAAAGTACTGCTTAATATTATTGTTGCGCAAACTCTCCGTTTTGCGCTTGATTCGTATAAAACAATAGCTAATTCATTACTGAAATCGAAACAAATACTGCCGTCGTCGGTAAAAATATATGAACAAGTCATGGGAATTGAAAATACTTTCGCTTTTCAAATGTATTCGATTTGTTTGTTTGGGGGCTGAGTCACCTTCGTCCGTAGGTGTACACCTTTAATTGAATCCCCACACGTGGTCCCCGGGTGGTGCAAATCAGGTGACAATCAACTGTAAGTATGATCCTTACTGAACTGTAAGTATAAGTTTTAGATGCTTCAGAATATATTTGTTGTGGATGCGTCTTGGTATGTTGAGCATCGATCTGATACCTCTACATGTGGTACTTTTTTTTTACTCGGTAATAGGCTTGCGCTTGACCACATCTTGCCCGATGTGAAGCAATAATGTAGTCTACTATAGAACGCGCTTACCCAGAAAATACCGATTCACTTGTGATTTGAAGACATGCAGATTATACATAGCTATCGGGAAACAGAGATGTCGTAACGTATTCCACAACTTCGCAACATTCTTGATAAAATTTATTTAAAAATTATAACAACTTCATCTGCTTTTCAACTCTTTGCATCTATATATATAAAAATCAATTGCTGTTCGTTAGTCTCGCTAAAACTCGAGAACGGCTGAACGGATTTATCTTATCTTGGTCTTGAAATGTTCGTGGAGGTCTAGGGAAGGTTTAAAAGGTGAGAAATATGCGGTTTGAAGTTTGCTGGGACAGCTAGTCTCTGATACCTAAATATCAAAGTCCTACTTACATTTGTTTTTGAGTATCGAAACTTATAGTCAGTTAAATCTATTCTAATATTATAAAACTGAAGAGTTTGTTTGTTTTTTTAAACGCGCTAATCTCAGAAACTACTGTTTCGATTTGAAAAATTCTTGCACCGTTAGATACCCCATTTGTTGAGGAAGGCTGTAGGCTACTTTTTATTCCACTGCTGGGCGTGATATGTAGTTCACGCGGGCGTAACCGCGACGGAAAGCTAGTACAATTATACATGGCTGATTCGTACACACCCGATCCACATTTTTATAAGGATTTAAATCTATTGTGTCCTCTCTGCTTTTAGTCATTGATAAGCTTCGATCAAGTTTCGTAAACATGCTTTATTTATTGTTATTATAATGTACTTAATAGTTAAATTTAACATTCGTGTAATTCTATTATCATTCTATTAAAATATTTTTCCACAACATTAGGTACGTATCAAATATTATAGGTATTTTTAATATCTTGAAATTCTGTACAATATACGAACGAATATACGAACTTGTAAACTTTATTTTTATTTTTTTATTCTGAGACATTAACACACACGGTCATGTGGTCCCAAACTAAGCAAAGCTTGTGTTATGGAAACCAGATAACTGATATATACTATACATACAATACTTTTCAATAATAGATATTTTCACCCAGACTCGACACAAACACAAATGTTCATCACTAATGTTTGTCTCGGGTGGGAATCGAACCCACGACCTGCGGCGTGAAAAGCAAGTATCTTACAGACCACGCCACCGGCCCGTCAAAACTGATTGACTGCTACTCTTTCATAGAGAAATAGTTAAATTATAATACACCAGCTTCCGCTCGCGGCTTTGCCTGCTTGGTGTCGTTTTCACCACTTAAGGGTAAGTTTTGAAAAATCCTTTATTAGTGTACTTCTACACCACATACGGAACCTTTGTGCAAAATTTGGGGTGAAAAAGAATGAAAAATAAAATAAAAGACCTCGATGTACCTTGTGTTGCGATTACCTAATGATCGAATTGAATTCAAACGAGTTAATCTGTCACTAATAAATCGTAATATCATCAATTACTGATCCAAAACTGTTTATAGAAACATCGTATTCGTGAGAATGATCGATAACAATGGTGTTTATAAACTCGATTGCTACTGTTTAGAATTTATTGTACTTTGAGTACTTGTTTAATATCGTTTCACATCACTTCCTTAAGATCGAGATAACATTATTTATTATAAATTATTATTACACTGCTTTAGTTTTCTAATCGACTTTTAAAAGGAGAAGTCTATCTTCGTTATTATTATTAATCAACTGGTAATTATGTTTACTGGTGACACCATTTAAGAGGGTGGGTCGAAATTGTTGCTCCTTTATGATTTGAACCTTAAGGAGCCTCATTTCACTGCCGAGTGAATCGGAAAATTGGGATCGAAACGAAAACATCTACAAAGAAATTATAGATGCATATGCATATTATCCTTTATTTGTTTGAAAGAGCTTTGTTCCAAAATGGCGTAATGGTTTCAATTTGAAGTCGTCTTTAAGGTCCCATAAATGAAGGTAAAAACAGAACCCTTGTAATATCCCTCAAAATCAAAATCAAAATCAAAATAATTTATTCGCATGGAATACAGGTCAAATAAAGGTGACAAATGTATATAGTATAGTAAAGGTGACAAATGTAGTAGTACTCTGTCTGTCACAGCCCGAAATTATAATATATATTGCAATTGCAATAAATGTTTGCTCCGAAATTACTGGATTTCAAGTCAATCGACTTGAAATTTGGTACACTTATGTAAATTTCCAGAAAGGTTTTGTATTTGTCCTGGATCGTACAAATCAAAAAGATAACAGTAGCTAGTCGTATAAAAAAATGCGACCCACATTTTTACCTTGTTCTAGAATTGATAGCAACACATAAACCTCTCTCGACCACTTAAGTCCACTCGTTAATAACACAATCACGAAAATTTTGCTGATTTATTAATATTTTCCATACACTCACGATTAATTTATATAAATTTTCCGTGATGAAATCCCATAATGAATACAAATGTAACCTAGTTCGGTTTTCTTACCTACCAAATTTTATAGAATTTGTTATGGGAACTTACTAGCAGGTAACACTACTAAGCCGACCATTTAACTCGCGTATCGCCTATCGGCAAGATTCGGACTCCTCAAGTTGCACAGACAGTGATGATGATTCAAGCGATATGGGTATTAGTGACGAATAGACTTACATTACTTCTATCTGTGGTTAAATAGTTCTTTATGAGATTTAATTAATGTTTTATCAATGTTTACCTCAGATGGCGATACGCGACTTAAACGATCGGACAATAACACTTAAAATTATATTACATATATTTACGGTATAAAAAATATAGAAATAGATTTATGTTAAAATAATAAAACATATCAATTCATAAATAAGTATTGGAACATAAAATTGTGTGTGCCTTATTGATACACTAGCAGACCCGCGTATCTTTGTCTGCATTAGTCTTAACATGTACCTGTAGCCTTCTTCGATAATTGTGCAATTCAAAACTAAAAGAATTTTAGAATTCAAACCAGTAGCTCCTGACATTAACGTATTCAAACAAACAAAATCTTAAGCATGAAATACTTTCCACTGGCGGCTTTGCTCACGTGACCAACATTTTATATAATTCACAACGGTAATAAGAAGCCCATGGCAATAAATGGACTGTCTACCAGTGCAAGAATTTTTCAAATCGAACCAGAAATCCCTGAGATTAGCACGTTCAAACCAAACAAACTTCAGCTTCATTATATTAGTACAGAAACTTGTATAACATACGCATTAACATTCCTATACTTTATGTGAATGAGCTATATAAATTATATATTAATTGTATTTTGATCACTCCATCTTTGAGTGATCACATAACTAGCCAATGATTACATTGTGTGACACACAACCAAAGTGTCAGCAATCCGATTGGCTGGAACCGGTCACACAAGATCCTTGCTCATTAATACGGATCGTAACTTTATAACCATTTAATTACTTTACTGTTCAATGGCATGGTTTTATTTTACTGCAAGTGTAGTATGTTTTAATAATATGTGTATGACTGTCATCGCAACTTTGTATATGGTTACAAAGAATTATTAGAATTCAGGTTTACTTATTAGGTATATTAGCGTCTTTGCGGCAATACTTTTAGGTACTAGATTAGGTATAATACTTACTTGAATATTTTGTCTAACAGTTAACTGATGGAAAACAGACACACGCAGCAAAGGACTTGTTTTTTAATAATCTTTTTCATAAGCAAGAATTTTAGTGGTACAAAAGTAACCTTTGTAATTTACGTTGCAGTACCAACAGTTTTTGGGTTTAGCCTGCGCTCAAGTGCTAGACACCTAACGTGAGCGAAGAAGCGTATACTTAACTTACAAATGCATATTATGTAGATGTTTTAGAGCAGACATAATTCCAGGACTACAAGTAAGATTTCAGGTTTAAGGCATGAAACATCTCTTGAGATCTCTCTTGAGAGCACTCTTGAGATCGCTAACATGAGTTGACTAGCGCGCAAGTGGCAACGACTATAGCAGAAAACAACCACACATCTCAATTTACTACTCAACTTCTCAACTTTTATATTTTCATTATTAAAGTTTATGCTGTTTTATCTTCTGTTTAGCAATGGAAGGCTTAAAGTCGCCATCGAAATTTATAACTTCTTCGTGACCATTATTTATTGTCACAGCACTTTAGTAATCGTGTACTATATATTATTTAAGTAATACAAGCATGAGTAATGTTATGTAATTAGTTTATGTTACATTAATGAAATCAACTTATAATCTTAGCCAACAAGAGGACATGCATTTAACGCGTGCATTTAAATATAAACATCAACTTATATTCAGTGCATAATTCTAATACATTTCAGTGGTAACATTTAGAGCATACCAAAATTAGATTAGAGAAATACAGAATACGTATTACAAGATTACCACACCTGTTAGGATCGATTCACACCGAGGCAGCCTCGGCTGACAGTCTTATCATCAAACCATCAATGTTCGCTGTACATTGGTGTACATTCACGCAACACCAAAAAAATAAATTTTGTGTTTAAATTTGGCCCTCTCCACACCTTCGTAATCGCTAAGATTTCCCTTTGTAGGAGTACAATCTCATTAGTATTATATTAATATATTAATATTAATATATTATATTAATATCACACATTGAAATAAAACTACTTCTTAACGGATTTTATCGCGATTTATTTTAGATTTTAGATCCCGACGTTTCAGTCTTTTCAGACTTCATGTTCTCGGGTGGACTGAGGTTTTTGACGTCCAAAAATATTAATCACAATTATTACAATATTATTATAATATAATAATCGCTAAGATATCCCTTTGTGGGAGTACAATCTCATTAGTATTGTCTTAGATATACGCGAATATCACGCATTGAAATAAAACTACTTCTTAACGGATTTTATCGCGATTTATTTTAGATTTTAGATCCCATCGTTTCAAAGTCTTTTCAGACTTCATGTTCTCGGGTGGACTGAGGTTTTTGACGTCCAAAAATATTAATCACAATTATTACAATATTATTATAATATAATAATCGCTAAGATATCCCTTTGTAGGAGTACAATCTCATTAGTATTGTCTTAGATATACGCGAATATCACACATTGAAATAAAACTACTTCTTAACGGATTTTATCGCGATTTATTTTAGATTTTAGATCCCATCGTTTCAAAGTCTTTTCAGACTTCATGTTCTCGGGTGGACTGAGGCATTTGACGTCCAAAAATATTAATCACAATTATTACAATATTATTATAATATAATAATCGCTAAGATTTCCCTTTGTAGGAGTACAATCTTATTAGTATTGTCTTAGATACGCGAATATCACACATTGAAATAAAACTACTTCTTAACGGATTTTATCGCGATTTATTTTAGATTTTAGATCCCGACGTTTCAGTCTTTTCAGACTTCATGTTCTCGGGTGGACTAAGGCATTTGACGTCCAAAAATATTAATCACAATTATTACAATATTATTATTATATATACAATCTCATTGTCACTGAACGGCACAAAGGGCTTACGCGATGCTTGAAACAACGTATCAACACTTATGTTCCGCGGTATTTGAGCCCCTCGTATAAAGAACCCTTAAGTCACGTCGGTGTGTCTTAAACTTTAACTACTTGTATTTGAACATTTTCTTTGACAGCTATCTTTATCATAGTATTGTCTTAGATTTACGCGAATATCACACATCAATGTGATAACTCCGTTAAGAAGTAGTTTTATTTCAAAATAAAACTACTTCTTAACGGAGTTTATCACGGTATATTTTAGATTTTAAATCCTGACGTTTCAAAGTCTTTTTTATCGTCTAACCGTCATGAGACTTACAAAAGTCGTAAAAAAACGCAGCACGCTCCTTGACCGAATCTAGGCGATCAAGCGTTGCTGTCTCTGCGTAATATAGTCACTTCGGTGTGACTTGAGCCTTACCTATTTGTATTTAGACACAGTCGATTACAAGTCACACAAATTGTAATAATCCGTGCACTATTACTTCACCTGTAACATATCGGATGCGGGAACTCGTTTCGTTTCAACCCAATTTATTTCTAGTGTAGGTAGAGCTTTAATAAACTTTTCGTAATCTAGTACTTATATGACATATGGTTCTAGTTAAATAAAAAGCTTAAATACTTTTAATTCAGGTAGTAAAATTTTGAAAATAATTTTTTAGACTTTTTTTTTCTTTTTGAGCTATAGCTAAGGGATGTAAGCAAGTTTAGCTTAGATTTTTATTAAAATAATACTTAGTAAAGTAGTAGTAAGATTCCTCAGCGAGCAAGTTCAAGCAGCGGTGGCGAAAGGGTACGGGCCGTGCCTTAGAAAAATATGGTCGCGTGCTCGAATCCTGGTCGCGCCCACACATCTTTGTGTGAATTGTTTCATCTCCGCTGCTCAATATCGGTGAAGGAAAACATCGTGAGGAAACCGGCGTGTCTAAGAACTAATCATGCGAGGACATGTGACATCCATGAACCCGCACTTGGCCAACGTGTGTAGATTAAGGCCTAAAGTCTCTCAACTCATAAGATAGTTGAGAGAAGACCCGTGCCCACCAATGGGACAATTAGGAATTGTGTCCAACGAATGGAAATAAACTCGTGTATACTGTATATAGGCCACTGTCCCACGTCATAGCACAGAGTATTATATTAATGTGTAAGAGCCCTAAAGTCGAATTAAGAAAAGCCATTCAGTTATATCTTAAAAGATCTCAGTCACATCTAAACAGTTGGACTTGAATGGGTGACAATTTTACAACAAAAAACTGTTTAACGGTAGATACCGCATTTATGTCAGACGACATCTTACTCAAGCAGTTTAAATGTTAATATTTATCTCAATATCGGTAAGTTACAGAACTTAGTATACACGATCAGAAGTGCAACTCTTCACAAAAAATGAAATGACAGTCAATTTCGCAATCACTCAATGTATTTGTTAATACAGTTTTATTATTATCGTTTGACAATGACACAGCTAACTGCTGGTCGTCAAGAGAATGACCGCATTAAAATAAATCAATTTGAATGGCAAACTAAAATTCTGTACAATTTTACGTTTACGCATTTTTTTATTGGTGAATACTGGGACATTCCGTAGGGTTTTATAAAGAATTCTGTCAAAAAACCACACAACGACATCAATAAAGACACTCATAGTTGAACAAATTTAGGAAGTACCTTTTAACATTTCACTTTTTTCTATTAAATTAGCTTTATAGTGGCGTAATTCACACAATTTTTATTAGCTTACCTGAAAAATTATTGAATTATGAAGCTATTTTCATTTTAACATAACATAAACAATTTTCTACGTTTAGAACTGTCAAACGGTACTTCTTAGTATTTGATGGACTGTAGTTGCGTCGTGTGTAAGCGGACCTTCTGTCCCTTTTTATTATGCGACTACAGTAACAAAATTTATAGAGTGTTACACAGGTAGTATGTAAATTCGTTTTGTAAGAAGCATTTTGATAATATCGCATTACAAAGGTTTGGATTAGCAGCATTAAGTAGCTTTTTTATTGGATGTAATTTTAATGTTGTTGTTTTATTTCGAATATTGTTTCTTAATAAAATTTTCAACAATTTTCAAATAACACATCAGTAGGCGCTACGCGAATAACAGAGGAATCAAATTTGAAAAGATCACGTCTTATGACGTTGTCTATAATCTATAAACTTGAATTCTTTCTAAAATTGCCTGACTTTTGTGTACAGTTTGTGGCCAGTTTTCTTAAAAAGGCCTTGATATATGTATTTAAATAAGTGCTTTAACTAACTATGTCAAATCGTAATTTCAAATCCTTAGGTTTTGGCAGTTGATAATATCATTAATATTGCATATTGAGAGATCTTTTGAAATGTACCTCTATAATGTCTTTAATGTTACTCCTAAAACTTGTCTTTCTTCAAAGTACATCTATATTTTACCACATTCTTTACAAACAATTTACCAACATAACCCAAACTATTCGAAATTGCTGTCTTGTCAACTGCCACGATTATGCATTACAAGAATCGATTGTTGCGAATAAAGAAACACACGAACACGACGAACAATCGATTGTATCGATACAGAGTAACGAACGGGAATTGTATCGATTGTGAAACAATCGAATCGACTTCTGTTTCAACTGTAATCGTATTTCATATTGGCACAAAATGTTTTGTGTTACTGATCGAAAAGGTTGAGTGGGAAAAAGTTTTGATCATTTAAAATGCTTTAAAAAGGTCCTACTCTCAGATTCACTATTACTCTAAATGAAAAAAAAAATGAAAAAATGTTTATTGAAAAAAAGAAATGTTACGGAGATATAAATTTTCCGGTGGCCCCAAACTAGGCATGGCCTGTACTATGGGTGCCGAGTACGATTAGCAGATATTAAAATTAAAAGATTCGGTCGTTGTCAACGGCTTCTAAACGTCAAAATACGAGGATATTTTCTAAATATAAAACACCAGTAACTACGACTTACTTCTAAAGAAAATGTGGCGGCTTGCCTAAGCTAAATCAATACATAACTGTTATGTCTTGACTGTCCCGCAGCTGGGGACAGGTCTCAAATACCTTAAGAGTTGAGAGAACATAGACCTCAATCCGTACACGCTGACCAAGTGCGTGTTGGAGGAGCTACGACTAGGTGAAACGACGATTTTAGTAAGATAGCTGGCAAGAGCAGGATGAAAGTAGCACTCAATCATGTTTAGCGACGTGCTTTAGGATAGGTCTATGTCCAGTATCCGGATATAGTATATACATGCATAGTGACTAAAGTATTTGCTCTAGATACCGGAAAATCTATATATATAAAAGAAGAAACTGACTGACTGACATATCAACGCAGAGCCCAAACCGCTGGGTCTGGAGACTCTAAATTTGGCACATAGGTTCCTTATGGGATCTAGGGGTGCACTAAGAAAGGATTTTTCAAAAATCACCCTTTAAGGGGGTGAAACGGGGTTCCAAAGTTTGTATGGAGAAATAAGACCAGTGAGTTCAATTTCGCGGGTGAAGCCGCGGGCAGAAGCTAGTTATACAAAAATACCTGCTAAGAAGGTAGCGGACTACAGAAGAGCATCTATTCTATAGTTTCTGCCAACCTCCATGGGAAAATGAGTGATGGTATGTATGTAGTAGGGCATCTGAATAAACTTAAAATGTCTTCAAAAAGCAAGGCCTTCTAAACGCCACAATCTGCTAAGTGATTGCAAAAAGTTTTGAAAAATCAGACTTCTTTCAAAAGTATTAGTAGGTCGCGGTCGTGAACATGAACATAAAATTATAAATATTACAAATATAATATGTATTAATAAGCTGTTAATACATACTTTATAGGCACTGTGTAATACAAATCAAAGCGAAAACATAATATATCGATGGCCTCATAGAACAAAGTCGTATGGAAAAATACGACAAAACACATTTTAGTGTCGATTTGTACTACCCTCAATGCGAATTATAATACCCCATTTTCAGATTTTTTCTAAAATGTATAGTCTCTCAGATATCGAATAGAACATAGTCTTATCACCGCAACACTACCCTGAACAAAGTGGCTAGCGCACATAGGTACATGTTCGCGGCGCGTAGCGACTCGAGCGTTGCGGCGTGTCACCATTTGCGACGCTGTTCTACGCGAAGCGGGCGTATAATAGGGTTAACTGTTATTTTGCGTATATAAATATTTTTTGTGTCTTAAAATAAGGAAATTGCGTGTGAAATTAATAATCAATATGTTGGCAAAGCACTCACGTAAAAGAAGGATTTTAGACTTGGTTTTAGACGAAACCAGCAATATTACTCCTCGTGAAGAAGAGCTCAAATAAACGAAAACCACCCAAATGAAGGTAAGTAGCTTTTCAATTATTTGATAAATTTAAAAATAATCTATTTAAAATGCTAATTAATCTGGCAAAGACAAGTGTTAAGCTATTTGACTAAAATTCTATTATTTTCCGTTGCTTAATACTATCCGCCATTGTTCTACGTAAAATATGATTTCGTTGTAATTGTCGCTAAGTGACAGCTTTTGCTTAAAATTGTGTTTCAAATAGTGTTACATTATAAAAAACATAATTTTGCTTGTTACAAATTTCCTTTCGCATGTTTACCTAAAATTGTGTTCATTGGAAACTGAAGTCAATTTTAGAGTCGCATATACACATACGACTTTATTCTATGGAAGTGGTTTAAGAGAATATCATCTTATGTGTATATAAGACTTTGTTCAGTGGAATGTTAATATCAGATCAAATGTCGTGTGTGCATATTTAAGGGAATTCACAGAATAAGGGCCGTCGTTAGTGTTTAAAATAATTATGCTGATGGATTTTTGTGTAGTTTATGTACAAATAGCCTAATCTAGACTAATTTTTTACGAGTATCCATAAGATTTGGCTCCAACACCGCATCCGCACAGTTTTTGCAGTACTTCCATGCAACTTTGCACCTCTTCCATTTTGCTTTGCACTGTTTCTAGATCTGCTAGACCACCAAGATCAAATAAATATTATAAGAGTATCGCCTGCACCTGAGCTCAAAGATGTGCAACCCGCATCTAGTTTGTCACATCCTTCTAATATAGAAGTTGAGCAGCCGCCTAATGTATCCCCAAGTTCACCATAACTCTATAGTAGTCTAAGTATGAGTCGAATGTTTAAACTGTACTAGGAATGGTTTGATGGTTTAAGATTTTCAACCAAAGTTGAGTCCAAAAAACAATATAGCGATATTGTTAGTAAAAATTTCAATTTATCTTTTCATGTTCCCAAAAAAGACCAATGAACACAGTGTCATTCTTAGCAAATAATCAGCAAATCTTTGGTGAAGATACGAAAGCACAGGATGATCATTTGAAGGCGAAAAAATTATCAAGGCGTATTAAAGAAAAAGACAAGCAGGCTGCATAAAACTCCGATGGCTCTATACTAACAGCGGTATTCGATTTCGAGTAGGTAGTGTCTTGTCCACATGGTGCCGTTAATATTTATTATTATAAAGTAAAACGCGTTTTATAATTTTACTGTTTTTGATATAGGTGCAAAAAAGGGTGCTATTTGTGGGATGAAACAGTTGTCAATCGAGGGTCGAACGAAGTAGCTAGCTGCCTCATCAACAATTTAATTTCTGATCTGATAATTGCCCAGGGAAGAACAAAAATCGATTCGTTTTTTTGTCGTATTTGTATGCCGCAAAAAATACAAAGTCTTAATTTACTATCGTTTTCTAGAAAAAGGACGTACGCAGAACGAAGGTGATAGTGTACACGCCTTAACTGAAAGATCTGCTACCTGTAAAAGTATTTATATTTCCGAAGACTGTCGTTTGCTTATACGTTGGGCAAAGGCAGAGGGAGCGCCTTATGTTTTGAAGAATTTAACACAAGAAAACGTTTTTGATTTCAAGTCCCACGTCAATGCAAAACTTGGAGTAGAAAGTAACTAAAAAGCCATTGCATGGCTTGATATCAAAGAAGTTTTCATAGATGAATCTAAGACCAACAAGCTTTATTACAAATACAATCTTGATGATGAAGATTATAAGTGTTTATTAGTTCGTAATAGTACTAAAAAAAATATTGTTTTACCTATTTTAAACCGTGCCTATTCTTCACCACTCATGCTATCTAAAGATAAGTATAAAAATTTGGTTAGTATGGTGGATACTCACGTGATTCCTGAACAATACACAGGCTTTTTTAGAAACTCACAACACAAAAATAATTAAAAGGAAAAGATTATTCTATTGTTTTAATTTTGCTACATATTTATATTAAATTTGTTTCCTAAATAAGTTAAGATTTACCTTTTTGGATTAAGATTTTTAAATGTGTTGGTGCTTAGTATTACCTGTGTATTGTAATTTGTAAAGAATTTGTGATGATTGACATTTAATAGAATAATTACTTTTATCGTTCTCATAATAATAATTATAATATGCAGCAAGCAACTAACTCTGTTAACTGTTAGTATATTAAATTTGTTAAGTGTTCTATAGTTTGATCTGTAATAACAGCTAACTAGTATTTAGATAATGCAGTATTAGCGTTTTATACCTAGATTTAATAGAAACTTCCGACTGATTATTATTGAAGAGTGTTCCTTTTGTTACATAAATTGTATAAATTTTAATAAAGTTTAATTTCGCATTTATTTGTGAATTTTATTTCAGATCAAATCCGTTTTGGTATAATAGTATAGTTGACAATAATGAGACATTTACTGAGTGCAATCACACTAATACATATTTAGTTACGACGCGGTTTTAAAGTATTGAGCTCCGAAAAACAACATTATAAGTAATCATACGACCTAATCTTTTACAAATAAAACCTAAAACAACGTCATATTTGCACATAAGCCACCAGGCAATACATAAAACAACGTCATGAGGTAAAATAAATCACGTTTTTTCCATAATTCTAAATAAATCATTTCAAAAAATGTAAAAAAATGTACAATTTATTGCTACTAAGTGGTATTAATACCTAATAAAAACGTCAGGTCTACAGTTAAAAAAATATTCACATTTATGTCTTTCAAAATCTTTGGAGGCCCGTATCTCAAAACAGTAATTTTGTAGATACGACTTTGTTCTATGAGGCCATCGATATGTTATATATTCTGTGACCAAAGTTGTAATATACATAAATTATCACATAGATATTGTATAATATTTTGTTTAACGGTAATTATCATAACTTTGTCTAGTTTCCAAGAACCGTTGAAATTCATTCATAATAAACAAATTAATTGGAAATAGATATTTTCGTCAGATAACTTAAATAATTTAATGGGATTGACTAAATAAAAATTTTAATACTTAATCTTTGTCGTGTCGGAATTAATGCGTGAGGCAGAGATGACAATTTTAAGAGAGATTCTATATGCAAAGAGAAGATCCCACTGGGTCAAAGTGCTCTGCGTCTCCCAGCCAGGCACTTTACTGCTCCACAGGGGAGGTACCTCAATGGGACTTAATCCATTACTGCACTCCCACCAGCTAACAGACTGGCTGGATTAACAGACGCGCCGTGAAGAGACTCGGGGAGGGGGATATATCTCCAGCTTACAGGATACCGAATAAAAATAAACATACCACAAAGTCAAATACGCATAAAGGACACAACTCCATAGAGCCACCCATTACCCGACCCGCTCTCATCGTTAAGCTAGGCAGACGGTAAGCGTCGTCACCAATAAACTTGTATGTTAGCAATGCGCAACACAAGGCAAGCATGAGAGAAGAAAGTTGTCACCGAGTGGTCAAATCACCGTCTGCCTAAATGGCTTTCGACCGAGGCTTTTGATACAGTAACACTATGGAGTTGATCTAGTGAACGAACGTCCGACGGGCCGGTGGCGTGGTCGGTAAGATACTTGCTTTTCACGCCGCAGGTCGTGGGTTCGATTCCTACCCGAGACAAACATTAGTGATGAACATTTGTGTTTGTGTCGAGTCTGGGTGTAAATATCTATTATATGTATATATTTACAAAAGAAAAGTATTATATGTATAGTATATATATACCAGTTATCTGGTTTCCATAACACAAGCTCTGCTTAGCTTGGGACCAGATGACCGTGTGTGTTAATGTCCCAGAATATTTATTTATTATACAAGTCCATATTAGTAATACTAAACGCACGAAGCCAGGTGGTACCCTATGAAGGCTTGCCACTCCTGAGGCATCACTGGCGCATTACCAACACTTCAGATGTCGACGGCTCTGACTACCTCACACCCAGTATTAACCAAAAGTTATTACACTGAGTGTACTCTGTAAGGTGGCAGTACCTCCCCATTCGGGCAGTCCATAGAAATAAAAATGCTATGCCCTGCTTCTCTTTTATTCAGCAAACACACAGATTTCTTTTTTAAGTTCTCAAACATGCAGGTTACCCCAAGACATTTGCCTTCATCTATATTGAGCAGCGGTGATAAAATTCAAACAAAGATATTTGGGCACGACTGACAATCGAACCGCGACCTTATAGTTTAAAGGCGAGGCTTGTACCGCTGCGCCACCGCTGCTCTGTTGAGGTTTATTTTCTCCAAATTTGTATGAACCATTAAATTTCATTACTTTTAATCTGCTCAAACACACGCGACGTTCAGATACGTCACACAAATTAATTTGTGCTAAAGAGACGTGTTTTAGTGTTAGTTATAAAAAAACTATTACTCTTTTTATAATCACTAGAGATTCTCAGAAGTGTCTCGTAAATATTAATTTAAGAAACCATCTTTATAATAATACATCTAGTAGTTATTTTTTTTAATTTCACTATTCTGTGGGTTTATTTGGTTCTATGCCAAAGGTCTACTATGGTGGAGTTTATTCTAGTTCGCGCGCTTTTCAAATAACTGATTAAGAATATCTATAGTAAACTCCAATTTTTTTTTTTGACATCTTGAGAATCGGTCAAATCACCTAAAACATTCTACAGATAAATGTTATCTGACGATTAAAAATTACATTTTTTATACCCAATCTTAAAAATAAATAAAAATAATATTTTAAACAGGTAACGTTTGTTGAAAAACCCAATCATCTACTAAAAATCTCAAACATGAGATATGTGTGTAAAAACTAATTCGAGAAATACTCACGAACGAAATATTTTAAAGTAGTAGAGCTACAGGTTTTAACAGTGGGCCATTGTTACAAGACCTACCGTAGTTATTTGATTTATTTACGAGAGGAAGTATTATATTAAGACATTAGGAAGATTAGGGAGATCAACGTTTATTGACCACTTTTCTTTGAAAAAAATATTTACACGAACTACCGCTGTTAAAAATTTGAGTTTCGAATGTAAAGTTATATCAAACTTTTACAACCTTTCAGAAACCTCTTTTACCAGTCATGTTAAGGACCTATGCTACCCATGTTTCGCACCAGCGAAACATTTTTTATTCTATAGTAGGCTTGCGCTTGACCACAACTTGCCTGCTAAGCAATGATGCAGTCTACGATGAAACGCACTTACCCAGGAAATACCAATTCACTTGTTACTTGACGACAGGCAAATTACAGCTATCGGTAAACAGAGATGCCGGCAACGAATTCCACAACTTGGCAGCTCGCATAATAAAAGTGGAAGGACTTTGAAAACATGTTGCAAGCATTCTATCTTTATCACTTAGGGATTAGTAGAAAGAGATAAGACCATGCTTGTATCAAGTTTTGTTGTACAGTGTAAACACAGTTATATTAGCGATCATTATTAACATAAACAACTCTTGGTCACGAAACCTAGCGTCGAGCGGTGAGATTAGCCATTTTGCAGTTCATTGCCCACTCGCGTTCTTGTGTTTTTCTACATTACTAAACCAAATACGTAATGAACGACAAAATCGCTAGAAGCGCCTCTTGACGCTGAGTTTCGTGAACGGGCTATTGTGGTGTTGGTAGAGGTCACATTTCGGTGACTATCAAAGACGAGACTATTGCTGTTGAGCTGCTTCTAAGCTACTCCTAATTTTTAATGATGAATCAAGCGATATGGATATTAGTGACGAATAGTCTTACATTACTTTTGTTTGTGGTTAAATAGTTCTTTATGAGATTTAATTAATGTTTTATGACTTTGTACCTCAGATGGCGATACGCGAGTTAAACGGTCGGCCTATAACGATGCAGTTTTATCAAAGCGCTAAGGACAAAACGAACAAGTTATTATGCAAAATAGTCTCGTTATAAAACCAGGTATATTTTTACAAGTATGTACTAAAACAAACTGTGAGCTTCACCCTTCAATTTGAGCCAAGCGGTTTGCTGTAAATAATTATGATATCAGTTCGGTCTTAGTGAGAGCGGAAAGCGGAAAATAAACCTCCGTTGAAAAATTTTATTACGAAAATAGTTTCTGCGGCCATAGGAAAATGGTAAGTTTATCTGCAATTTGTTTAAAGTTATTAACTTTAAGATACGGGAACAGATAAATTATACTTAGAGGATTGGATCCCGGGATCCCGGTCATATTTTATGTAAAATTAAATGAAAATTATATTATTTATATTACAGTCATTCATTTCATTTTTCATTTTCAACTTACATATTAATATTGTAATAAAAATATGATTGTGTAATTCATAGTGAAAGTAAATAATTAAATTATTAGTTATGTTAAGCTCATTGTATACAAATGTTGTGTTCACCTTTATGAGTCTTATCATTATTATATGAAGGTGGGTCGGAAGTGTTGCTCCTTTATGATTTCTGACTATATGGAGCCTCATTCCACTGCCACCTCCCCACCAAAAATCATTCGTAGTCACGAGTGAATCGGTATAATGTGCGGGCGCATCCCATCGTACACTACAGCATTGCTAACATCAGCCAAGTTGCAGTCAAGCGCAAGCCTATTGTAGAATAAAAAGAGCTAAATAATTGCTGAAATGTATTTAAGAATAATAAGTTGTTTAATCAAATAAATAAATAAATAAAATAAAATGAGTGCATAAAAACACTTCCAACCGACCATTTACTTTGACCAACTGCAGTTTTATGAGTGTTTAACACGATTGTAATTCCATTGAAAGAAAGGGATGCGATTATACAATGCGTATATCGGCATCCCTTTCTTTCAACGGAATCACAATCTAAGCACTCGTAAAAGGCAGCAGCACCAGCGGGCTTAATCGAGGCGATTTATTCTGATACCAAGGTAGAGTTCACTCGCTGATCGCTTGCAGTAGGGCAACACTTGCTCTCCTGCCACCCACAATTATACCGCGATAGCTAAAGACAAGTTTAATTTTCAATCCAGGGTTGCCATTTTTTAAACAATTTATCACTACTTAGTATTTTTTTTAATATAATATGTAGGTAATATGATCTTAACTCTTGTCAGTGTACAGATGCAATTTCTTCTATTTTTCTCTGTTTCTCTATCCACTGCGATTTTTTACTTCTTTATTTTTTTATCCTATAATGAGTAGGCTTGCGCTTGACCACAAATTAACTTTTGTCAAGCGATGACAAATTGCAGTCTACAATGAATCGCGCTTACCCAGTAAATTCCGATTCACTCGTGACTTGAAGACGACAAGTTCTATTATACTAAAATTAAATTAAAATATTATTGTACCTACTAAAAATTCATCAGCTCTTTAGATAGTTGAAACGGGACCGATGATGTCTCTAGTTTTGTGGGGCAAGGAAATATTGTAATGTTGTGAAATTTGATAGTAAAGATACATACATACATCATACATTCATGGGAAGAGATGTAACGAGTAACGTATTCGACATGATGGCAGCTTTACACGTAGTGTAGGTATGTCGAAATACGATCTTTGAACAAAGAACATTTAAATTCGATTTCGAACAAGTTTGAGGTAACATATTATAACGTCTTACAAATGAATGGTAATGTGTGAATCGGAATTTACTAGACAAACGCGTTACATCGTAGATCTCATCATTACTTGACAGTACGCAAGTTGTGGTCAACTGCAAGCTGTTAGTTAAAGTATTGTTTATAAAAAAAACTGAACTTACCATTTAGCCAAGGGATTTGCAAAATTATACAACAGATCAATACGAATAGGATTCTGTTGAAAGAAAGGGCGCAAATACGCATTGTAGTTATAATCGCATCTATTTCTTTTATTCGGAACTAGCTGCCGCCCGCGGCTTCGCCCGCGAAATTGGTTTCACTAATCTTGTTTCTTCATACAAACTTTGGTACCCCGTTTTACCCCCTTAAAGGGTGAGTTTTGAAAAATCCTTTCTTAGTGCACCCCTAGACCCCATACGGAACCTATGTGCCAAATTTGGAGTCTCTAGACCCAACGGTTTGGGCTCTGTGTTGATATGTCAGTCAGTCAGTCAGTCAGTTTCTTCTTTTATATATTTTCATCGCTTGCAATACTCATAATACAGCAGATAAAGTTCACGTGCTTCGCCTTAACAAATAAAAAAAAACCTTGTCATTAATACAACCAGTCTTTTAAGAGTTTAAGGTGAAAATTGCTGTCGTAAAAGTCAAGTTCTACCCTATCTGTGTGCCAACCACTTAATAAACGCCTTTACTGCTCTCCCCGGTAGTATAAACCTACTTGTTTAGCTACGAGCCGTTTAAATTATCTAAATTTATAGTATTTTAATTGCAAGCTAATACAAACTCAGCGCCAGGAGTGGATTTTAAAGTAGAATCTTAGTTTCATCAATGTTTGTTTACAGATATACCTATTTAGGTGTGAGCCCGGTTGGATGTTCCCCAAATGATAGATTAGGTACTATTATAATTACTTTATTTAGTCCACAAATACAATAGGTATAGGTACCGTTCATTGCACACCGTGATCACAACCGGGCTGGTGTTAGCAAGTAAGTATGGGATCGGTAACGATGAGAGACTTCAACATATACGTACGTATATATGTACGTTTACTTACACTTACTTACTTATAAACATATGTGTGTCCCTACATCTACAAGAAATTATCAAAGTTGTTGGTATACAAAGCACTCAGGGTGCGCCCTGGACCTTGATTCTCGCGCTAAAGACATTTATCTATAAAGACATTTGTCGAAAAGAAATAGCGATTTCTTTTATATTTCAATGACATCTGCCATTTTTTTCGACATTTGCGTGCTTTAAACATTTATCTCTAATAGATAAATATCGAAAAATATGAAATTATGAAAAAATGTCGCATTTCCAGTATAAGCTCACCGCTCATTGTACGGAAATCCTATACAATGCGAGATCAGCTTATACTGGACATGTAGCTGCATGTGTAGCCGTGTATACATACGATCGTGCAAGAAATAGTTTATAATTTTTTTTCATTATTTAACTACGCTTGATTAGCACTTTCTTTTGGGATGACCTAACCTAATCGCGGGATTAATTTGCACCCATAACGTATCGAGGTAAAACTCAAAGTTAAATTCAAGTTTAACATTGAAATAAAACTACTTTATAACGGATTTTATCGCGGTTTATTTTAGATTTTAGATCCCGACGTTTCCAGACTTCATATTCACGGGTAGGTAAATCTAAAATAAACCGAGATAAAATCCGTTATAAAGTATTGCTACTTTTTAACGGATTTTATCGCGGTTTATTTTAGATTTTAGATCCCGACGTTTCAATGTGTGATATTCGCGTAAATCTAAGACAATATTACGTTATAAAGTAGTTCTTTTATTTCAATGTGTGATATTCGCGTAAATCTAAGACAATACTATCCAAATCCAATGTTTTTTATTCTTTGTGTGTTTTAACTCTACATGAAATAAGACAACAAAGTTAATTATCATTGTGTTGTGTTAGAGCGGCTTAGTGCTAAACAGAGGGCTAGGGCTGTGCTAGTCACTAACATAATTCCACAATCTATGAATTTTTGTGATACCTACCTACACATTCACTTCCACCCTTTTTAGTGTCCCACTGCTGGGCACGGGTCTTCTCTCCACTATCTTACGAGTTGAGAAAGTTTAGATCTTAATCTACACACGCTGGCCAAGTGCGGGTTAGTGGACCAACACATTACTGAAAAATTATTACATTTTCAGATTTATGACATAGTAAGTATTTTTTTTCTGATGAATGACATTTTGAACTTTATCATATCTATATCTGTCTAAAAAAATACTAACCCTTTTGGCTAGTCACTTAAAAATCCACTGCCAGAGGTTTTAAACCAGAGGTTGCTTTTCTTTCTGTTGTTGACTGTACATAAGTGTTTAAGGAAAATAAACACTATAAAGAGCTCTTGATACCAGGAGTGCATGATTATAGAAGCGGGTAACGTTAACACCCGCTGATACCATCACCTATCATTTGATGACGATAAAATAAACAGGCGTACAAGATTGACGCACTTTTAACAAGACAGCTCCATGCAATATTCATGTACGCGCCCTCAGAGGATGTTAGTAATCACGAATGTTCACCATAACCAGAATTATTTATGTAGAGCTAGCGATTTTTAACCGAATTCATTTATTAAGTATTTTAATAATACTACGACATTATATTCCTTAAAAAACTGTTGACTATTATGATCTATATGGATTCTTTTTTAACGGGCCGGTACCGTGGTAAGATACTTCCTTTTCACCCCGCAGGTCGTCGGTTCCATTCCCACTCAAGTCAGATATTTGTGTAATGAACATGTCTGTCTTGAGTCTGAGTGTTAATATTTATGTAGGTAGGTACATATTTATAAAAGAAAAGTATTATATGTAGTATATTACCAGTTATCTGGTTACCATAGTACAAGCTCTGCTTAGTTTGGGATCAGATGGCCGTGTGTGTTATGTCCCTCGATATTATTATGACTATATTTGTGTGCATATGTAACTTATTGTAATTACTTTAATTCTTATATGAATAATGCTGTTTAATGTGCATGCGGCAACATATTATTATTCATTCTCATCATTCGCGTATCGCCATCTGAGGTACAAAGTAATAAAACATTTATTAAATCTCTTAAATAACTATTTAACCACAGATAATAGTAATGTAAGACTATTCGTCACTGATATCCACATCGCTTGAATCATCATCACTGTCTGTGCAGCTTGAGGAGTCAGAATCTTGGCGATAGGCGATACGCGAGTTAAACGGTCTTCCTATAGTTAACATGTCAAACTAAATAAAACTAGACAGAGTTAAATAGCAAAATGGTTTCGATCAATTACGATATTTTAAAAACGTGTATATTCCTTAATTACCTATTACTTTAATAAGGCATCTATTTAATACCACCTTCTAACAAAAATAAAACTCCTGGGTGAAAAAATGCCAAAAATATTATGGGTGTGTAATCAATCACAAAATCATAAACTATTTTTCTGATATTAGTTAATTGTATCTCCAATCATAACATTAAACTTTAATCACTTTCCCATAACGACATTGTTAGTAATGTCAATGACCTGCTGAAACTTATCACTAATATGCCAAACAATTATACACTCTAACAGAATTGAAATAATGTTTTAACTAGCTCGTTCACATATCATTCGCCCCCCAGGTTATGCTTAGCTCCATATTTTTCAGCACTAAACAGCTTCCTCATGTGGAACTAGACGAACAAATAACTTCAATATGTTGATTTTAATGGCGGTGACAATTTGTTTATAGATATCACATTTGAAATGTATTAATAAACCAGCCGGGAATTGTCTATTTCATTTATGACAATTCTCGGCCAGTTACTCGTGAGAAAAATTAAGACGTTAATCATCACCTTGTTAGTCTAGTAAAAAGGGTTTTTTTTTGTCTGAAATAAGCTTTCGCTTGACTACAACTTGCCTGATGTTAAGCAATGATTTAGTCTCCTTCATGTCTTAACTCGTGATTACGAATGATTTTCAGTGAGAAGCTGCTGTAGAATGAGGCTCCATATGGCTAGAAACCATAAAGGACCAACAATTCCGACCCACCCTCTTAAATGGTGTCATCAGACATCGCACCAGAATACGGCAAGGCCACTCGTAGGTGCGGCTTTGTCTGGTGGGTGGTCACTAACCACGGGCGAAGCCTACCACCAGTTGATTACCAGTAAACATAATTAATTTCCAGTTGTTTGTCACCTGAATTGTACCACCCGGAGACCACGTGTAGGGATTCAGATAAAAGGTGCACTCCACGGACGAAGGTGACTCCCCAAAATAGGGTGATTTCTCAACCACAAGGTCCTGGATTCCACTTCCAAAGCACAACATTGTGCAGAATCCGCGACTCTTAAAAGCTCTGAAAATACTCTGATGGCTCTAAGTTGTGCTCAAACAATTTGTAAATTGTATTAAAATAAAAAAGTGTCATATTACTTATAATTTATCAGGACCGTTAATTTATATGTGTAGAAAGTGACAATTTTTAATATGTTTTAGGATTTATTACAAAAATTTGTAAGGCCACCGAGCGAGAATAGCTGGAACTCATTTAAAATAATATTCCAATGCCTTACATATTAGTTAATAAACCAATATTATACCATTAATCACGAAAACAGGTGTGAAACATACAAATAATAACTCAAAAACGAATTAGGAAGATATTTTCAATTTATTTAATTTATTGGTTTTCATAACTCAATACTTTATATGTCACAGCGCGTAACCTGCTATTGCCTAAACAGACTATTAGATGTCACTTTAGTCGCTTATGATAACATTCAGTCTGTCAGTCGTCAAAGTGACAAGACGTCAATGTCACTCACGTTGCTTTTCTGTGATTGTCATTGATATGTCAATCGACTTTCTGTGAGGTCGGTTGGGTAAGCACGCGGTTTCTGCAAACCAAATTAGATGATCTCACAAAAAGGAATCTATTTCCATCAAAACATTTTGTGAAAATTTGTGATTATGGAGATGTTGTAATCATTGCCAGAGATATTGATTAGCTTTTAGCGATGGTATTTGGTGGTCCCATCGAGATGCATGGTAATGGTGTATCTGGTGATATTAAGTACGAAGTGGAAGAACCGATAACCACTGGTATAAGGAAGTTCTTGAGAGGAAACAGCGTCTTGGGAAGCACAGTATAGGGCACCATTCAGTTAGGTGGAGTTTGCAGCCGGCATCTGTTTGGTTTGAATGGTGAACCAAAAATGCAACTTACAGCAATATGTTTTATCACAAGGTACCTACTGCTATTAGCAGTAATGGTCAAAATCGTAAAAGTATCGTCTTAGACCTAAAGATTCAAAAATTCTGTTACATTCACCAACCCGCAATAGGCAATGATGTTTGTGGGTTCTAAAGATTTAAAAAATATTATTATGTTGCATTCACCAACCAGAAACCGCTGGTCGCGCGTTTGTGACAACTGTAAGTTGGTTGACGTGGAATGTTAAACGGTTATAACTTATTTTACTTTATTTAAATATGTTAAGGTCTGTCTATGAATTTTGTGTTCTCAAGTAGTTGGGAGACACCAGCAGCAGTGAACACACCAATAGCACGAAGCAGTGGGACGCTAATGAGCTGTTGTTTAGTGATGTAACGGGAAACGTTTAGTAGTAGAAGCAATTAAAAACAAAAAATATGGCAATCTTCATCTTGAAAGTTGAAACGGGTTTAGTGATGTGCTATACCTACGTTTATAACGTAATCATTTTATTCATTAATTCATTAATCATTTAATCATTAATCATCAACTTTATTAAACTCACTTATTGTTTTAAACCACAAAGCTGACACACAAGCATATCAATTGAGCCTTGTAGGTAAACTATGTTAGTACTAATAGTTGTAAGCAGTCGGTTTATCATTCACTACACGATTTTTAAAGATTATCATTTATTAGTTATTACATAAAACACGAATTTGCAAACGTAGCATAGAACGCCCTTAGACTAGGTGGAGTGACGATCTCAGAAGGGCGACCAGCAAGAATTGGATAAGAAAAGCCGCGGTTCGTGCTCAGTGGCGTACTTTAGGAGAGGCCTATATCCAACAGTGGACTACAATAAGCTAATGATGATGATGAAAATACTAATATCAAAGTAGCCCAGTTCCCGTTTATTTGTGAGGCTGCAAGGAATTACAACCCGTAAAAGCATTACAACGTCGCGAACGTCACGATTGAACTAATAGGAAGTTTAGAAGATAAACAACCTAAGGACACTCAGATATAAAACCGTTTATGCAAATGACACGTTAAATATGATATAACCCCACAATTCTATTTGCTGAATATATTTGCACTGTCACAGTAAACATTAACTTTCTTTGCATACGATTAGGGGCAAATAAACTGTACTCAATTTTATTCGCATTATTCCGAACGATGTGTGCCAAAACGACTCCATTGTCCTACTGAGATAATTATGGCCCTTGAATGAATGAATGACTGTAATGAATCCTGTAAGCCAGGATCAACAGCTGCACCGTGAAGATACCTGGGATTTGAACCCGACCAAGTCCCGGAACACCTAAGCTGTCTTGGATCCCGCAAGAATTTGATCAAAAAGATAATAGGATTCCGTCCGGACAATTGCCCTAGATACGCCATTACTTAAGTAGAATTCAGTGGTACTTAATAGGACCAGCATGGTCAATGGCATTCGGCAAACCCGTTCAACTTCTAACCGCCCAGCCTGCAAGCTATACAAAACTCTAAAATAGATTCGAAAATAATGTGCAAAACTGAAAATTTATATTTATTCTTCGTCCATTACTTTTTAAAAAATAAAATTGTAACACTATTAAATAAGACACAACAGAATTATATGTTTTTAATAATAAGGGGGTTAGACACTACGAACTAATATACTGAGCCATCAAGGAAATTAAAGTATGTAGGTAACATGTTAACTGTATAAATAAAAGATTAAGTAGCTGAAACAAACAGAGTCTGTAGTTATTTTGCCGGCAGTGTACAGAGGCTTATCTTGGCAGATAGTGGTATTCTGCTAGTGTAACCAAGATCACTTACTTATTATATAAATGATTTATTCAACATTGCCTCCCATTGAAAAATCTTGTAAGAATAACTAGATAAATCATCAAGTCGACTAAACCATACGATAATCTAGCGACTACTAGGTCGCTTAGAGCTCAGAGTTCAACCATATTGTAAAAATCTCTCTGCACTTCTTCTTCTAGACTTAAGGTATGCCAAATTTCGAACTTCACCGTCCACGTTATTATCGTAAAAAGGGGTATAAAGTTTTTGCTTCACGTATGTATTTTCAATTATGCTAATGAACATTGGAAAGCTTCAGTAACGATCTTTTTTTATTCTAAAAGCACACAGACCTTTCGTCTGTGCCGTTTTTAAACTTTTGTCCTTATGTTATATACTTATTAATTACTATGCTAGAGGGCTCCCTGATGTTATCAGGAGCCTATACATCATTCAGTCATTTGGCCCCTGATGTTGATAGGAGACGATGAAATTTGGAAGCGAGAGACCCTTATTGACCTGAACGATACTCACCCATTATAAAGTTGGAGGTAACTATACGAATATAATAAAATCACAACAGGTAGAGTAAAGATGTCTAGAAAAATTGTACATGTCGAAACGTTGACTGACTGCGAAACGTTTCGCATCTCACCGAGAAAGTTTACTGGGTAAATGGAATGGCCCTTCCAAAAATTATTAGGTAGATATAAAGCTAAGGTGTGGAACACACGATAAATACCACCGACAATGGCTCATCCATCATCAACTGGGTGAGAACGAATAATATAGAGTTCAACTATATCAGGGTTAAGGCTGTGCCAGCAGGCAGACGAATTTTTATCAAATTCAATTTAACGTCTGCATGACAGATAACGATTTTGTTTCGCATGCTGCGTGCTGTTGGCAGCTGCTATTAGCAACCTGAAATAGTATTATTACATAACATTACGCTTGTATTACATGATGGTTCAAGCAAAGGTGAACATCACCAATATTTCGTCATGTTTTAGGTCCCATATAGGGCAAGTCGTGCAGACATCACTATCATTATTCGTAACAGTACCTAGACAACTGCCTCGGTGGCGTAGTGTGTTCACCTGAGAGTGCTGGGACCTTTTTTCTCAGCACTAGTCCACAGTCACTATCGTAGAACACGTCAAGCTGTTGGTACTGCGCTCGATCACTCGATGGTCATGTTGGTCAGCAGTCGTCTTACTGGACTCTATGATGCACACTTGTGCTCAATAATCTTCTGCGTTCGCATATTTAGTCTGTCCGAAACATGTTTCGGAGTAGTTTATTATTTTAAATTCAATGGTAACGGTTCGCTAGTGAGTTCCCAGCTTTACATGTTTCTTATATATCAAAGATTGACTGGGGTCTAGTTTCACATTCGTATAAATGACAGTAAGAGTTACAGCTATCATAAAATCATATCTAATAAAGCCAGGCATTTAACAGAACGCTCAGCCACTTTCAAAGGAAAACTGATGATATTTAACTGAAAATAAGTACTAAACATTAACTGCCTTGTCTAGTGGTAAACGTGTTAATAACCGTGAGGTCTCAGGCTTGAATCTCGGGTCGAACACAAAAGACTAACCTAATATACCTCCTTAGAAAATTCAGTTGGGAATTCTGCACAACGCGATTGGGGTCATAAGTCCAGTAGGGCGTTAATGGTCATATTCGCTTGCATAGCACTGCGCGTCTACATAAGTGTGCAAAATGTTTGTTATGCAAAAAGGTCGTAAGTACGTCTCGTTTTGACGTGATATATTCGTAAAATGGCAACTGGACTGGCCGAAACCGCACGGTAATAGGTTAGTACCTTATTACTATTTTATGGATCTAAATATAGCCGCGAAAATTGAGCGATATTCTCCTCTGTTAAAACTTCTAGGACTATGTGTTTACCGTTTAATAAATATAAATGGCAAAACGACCTTAAGTTCAAATGGAAGAATATAGATTTTACAAGGTTTTGATTTTAAAAAATCCGATCCATTTTCGCAAATTCAGTGTTCCAAAGTTGCATGTTGGCATATTAAAAGAGTTGTACAACATTTCATTCGAATGAAATCAAATTCAATTAGTCGATTATAATTGCTCGCGTCGATGCAAACTTTATCGATAATTGGATCATTAAGATAACTTAAATTAGCCTTATCATTTAGAAGCAATCTTTCGCAACCCCAAAGGGTACGTTACCAAACCAAGCGATACAAATTTACATAAACTTCTTGTATAATACGATCGAGATATTTTTCGACCGGCATTTCCAATCAAGCTTTCTAAAATAAATGTATACACATTTGTAGGCGACATATTTGTTCGTTCGAGTAACGTCGTAAAGACGACTGTTTTTTTATTTCAGCTGATCAAATGTATTAGTAGAATAAATGTGTTCTATTCTTAGTTCCCTCGTTCGCTGTTAATGTGTTTTTATGTGATTACAATTACATTGTGACATTGTATAAAACTCATTATATTAATATCCTAACTTACCATAGATAATTTTGTGTATTTGTGACAGATATCAGCAAACCACTTTAGTACAGCACAAAAAGAAAATAATTAAAATGTAATAACCTAGTCACATTTATATTTCTAATTATATGACACTGCACATCACTCGCAGTCACTCACTCACTACACCGAAATTAGAATCGATTAGTCGATTATTAATAATCGGCTAAAGGTCTATCGATGATGTTACGCGACGGTGATGAAGTTAGGTGGTAAGGCGCGTTCACAGGAGCGCGCGTGCGCGGTGACTTCAGATCTCACACTGAGCCACCAATACCGGCACAAGACAGCAATAATAACCCACCTCGTTATTTTATTTCCTTTTTTTTAACTGAAAATCTGCAAGATTGACGCCTCGGAGAGCGGTTTTCTTTGATACCTTGAGCTTTTTTTTTCGTCAAACACACTTCGCCGAATTTAATTCGGATGCTAGCGTGTCACAATTTGACGGGATAATCCGCTTCCAAATTTGAATTTTGCTTTTTTAGGGACTTATGAGGTATCTGAATTATACTGGACAGTAATAAAGATCAATTTGGCGCCTTCTATAGTTTTTAAAGAGGTTGAATGCCTCGAAATTTAATTTTAAGATTATATAGGTACTGATCGTCATAAAGATATTTCATGAGAACTACTTGTCTTCAAATGTCATTTAATTAAAATAGAATAGAATTATGACTCTCAGTGAAAGCAAGAGATATGTAAATGGAAATGATTAACTTATCCAATTATCGTACGAATAAGTAAATTGTAAGTCAAATGAGGGAAACCAGTTCAAAACACCGCCTCAATGAATGCTGGCACCAACCCGTTCTGTGTTAAACTCATTAAGTGTCCCATCACTAGTGTTCAAGTGCAGACTATTTTGCAGTAAACTTATGATTTCTAATAGTTAAGTCTTGTTCTTTGTATTCGGATTGCATTTGTCGAAGTAGAACCAGATTATTTTGGTCAGTAACACCAGGTACGTTTTGGTCAAGTTTTGGCGCGAGACTATTTCAGAATTTAGAAAAATCGCGTTCATACGTCAAAACTTTATTACAACTCTTTTGTGATACATTTATTTACAACTTAAACGTACGCCTCATTCGTACACCACCTAAATTAATGAGTCGAAAATTCTCCCACATCTATATTTTCCGGGAACGTACACGTACGTGCAAAATCAATAAAATCTTTGCCCAAGTTATAATATGGTGTACCTGTATTATCCTTCATTAGGCCAACGTGAGTAGATAAAGTTGAGAGAAGACCACGCTTAACAGTGGTATGCTAATAGGCTGTTACTAACTAACTAGTCTTAGTGTCCGTACACACTACCCGGTTAACCGTTCTATGGTCCGGTTATTGGTTTTAATGCAGCCAGATGAATGTTCGTTTGCTTTAGGCTGCTAAAAAAAACAAATAAATTCCTCTTAGATTTACGCAAATATCACACATTGAAATAAAACTATTTTTTAACGGATTTTATAGCGGTTTGTAATAATTGTGATTAATATTTTTGGACGTCAAATACCTCAGTCCACCCGTGAACATGAAGTCTGAAAAGCCTTTGAAACGTCGGTATCTAAAATCTAAAATAAACCGCGATAAAATCCGTTAAAAAATAGTTTTATTTCAAATAAATTCCTTAAAAAAACGAGACCATTTCGGGAAAAACTCTTTTTAACAAAAAAAAATTACAGTATGTTCTGAAATTTACTCGATCATCAAACATCGAATTAAACGTCGGGATGTAAAATCTGAAATAAACCGCGATAAAATTCTTGAAATCAGTATTTATGCCCGAGTTATAGTTGGTATCCATACTATGTGACGGCGCTCGCTTAAAAGGGCCAGCATTCAGAGTGTCACGGTGGTGTCTTAAGGTTCCCGTGACACCCTGGCCAGGATACGCAAAGGAACACCCGGGGGGTTTTAGTTTGGGTAACCAGTATGGAGTCCCACATACTCCTTACTGGTACTTATGTACTTTATGGATCCCCCGCCCTGTATGGGCGCAGGAAGGCATCTATAAATGATTTCCACCCGCCAAACAAAAAAAATGAGAAATCCAAACTATGAAGCTCCCCTTAACAAAGCTAGTAGACAATGGATTCTGATAAATTTGTTTTCCCAGTTATCGGTTACGGAACCGTTTCCGGCTACAATGGCCTGAGAATAACCGTATAGTGAGCATTAAGTGGAGTGACGATTGTACAATCTTCGAAGTACATACATAGGTACATAATTATCAACCGTCCGTCAGTAGCGATGCGGATATCGGCGACACGGGTGTCATGTTGCGAAAATCAGGCGATCTCATGCTGTATAAACATCGTTCGACCTCACCCGGTTAGTAATCAAAACATTGCAGGTGCGTCGCTTCCAGTTGTGAGCTGTGTTCAGCAAAAAAATTACCAGATGGTACTCTAAAATTTAGGTCACAAAAGTTAAAAGTCTACATTATTAGGGCTTACCTAGATTTCGGTTTCCTTTGTTTCTGCGGTAAAGACCTGCATGTAATGCTCGGTTTTGTCTAAAAATGAATGTAAAAATTCCTTATTAATTGAATAACAAGCGATTTGAGTGCCATGCTTAAATTCATGAGTCCTTTCAACAGGTGACAGTTTGTGCCCATTCGAGCTATTTGACAGGCCCATTTCTATTAAAGTTTTTGTATATACTCTATGGCATCTATAACTTTTATATATGATCTGAGTTTTAAAGCTTGTCCTTTTGTCTAAACTTTACTAGCTAAAAATTATTTTGTAACGGAACGCCTCCGCCTCATATTTTTCTGGAGGTGGTGTAAATGACTGCGACACAAAACGACCAATGCACTTAGTCATTTTCGTACACATTATTTTATTAATTATTTATTTATTATTTTTAAACTGTTTTTTGGACTACTGCTACTTTTATAAATCATGAAGAGGTTTAGGGTTTTGAAAACTAACCCAGTGATGAACGAGTCTCCTGCACGAATTAAATCAGAGAAATAGTTGAAACTTTGAAAATTTTTGCAGTCCAGTGTATGTTCTGATAAAATGGCTCTTTGAAATCTTGTTAAAATGGAAAATAATGTAGAATAGTACATGGACTACTTTTTATCCTAATACCGCACGGGAAAAGCATTGGTTTGAAGCTAGTAAAAATAAATATGTTATCATTATCATTGACCACCGCAGATTTTTTTTTGCAATGTCAAATGTCAGTTTAGTCAGCTTAAGGTTCTTTACGAAACTTCAATGTTTCTTATTTCAATTTTAAATTATATCAACGGGTACCTACCAAATGTAACTTGTCCCATCGCACGCGCATCCAGCTGCATTCCTTATTCAAATGACGGCGTATCTCACGCAATACTGGCCACAGGTAATTAATGCGGTAATTCTATTAATGAGCACATGGGAACAAAGATTAAAAAGAAATGGGAACAGATATCACACATGTTTAATAAATACGAATAATAAATTTAAATATGATAATTATACTCAAGTATTCATTTTTATTTATTTATAAATAAGTAAATAAAAATAAATATTTGGGTATAATAATAATATAGTGGGACATTAACACACACGGTAATCTGATCCCAAACTAAGCAGAGTTTGAACTATAGAAACCAGATATCTGGTAATGTACTGCTTAAAATACATTACACCCAGACACAAGACAAATAGACATATTTGAACAAATGTTTGTTTATAAAACGATACCTAAAAGACACGTTTTCCAAAAACGAAATGCTTCCCAATATCACTCGCCATACACGTGGCGCCCAACTGCGAAATTTTTCGCAACGATAAGATTAACATAGGACTATCATCAGATTTTTGAAATGCGACTCGGACGGTGTGTAACAATAATTTGTCGTAATAACGCAAGACAAACAGATATGCTTATCACACAAATCGTCGTTGAAGTTCTAGCACCACCTAAGTGAACATTTTGTGGTCTTGACATTTCGATGTCATTCGCTAAAAAATCGAAAGATGCGTTGTTTCAGACAATCAGAAACAACCATCGTCCAACAAATAGAGCTAACATTAAGTAGGTACACAAATAATTAATAGATGGTATTCTCTTGGTGTCGACGCGAAATTGTGTCGTATTTTCTTCCTCCTAAAAGTTGCTACGACGAAATGTTTGTTTGGGTGGGAATCGAACCCACGTGGGTTCGATTCCCACTCGTTCTGTGGCGTTAAAAGCAAGTATTTTACCGACCACGTCATATGATTGATTTTAAGATGGCTATTGATTTCATCTTTTGTAAAACACCTAAAACACCGAGGTAGAGCGGTGGAGCCTCCAGCCAGGTGGAGTTACGATCTTAGAAGGATAGCAGTGGCTGGATGCGATAAGCCGAAGAGAGTGAAATAGCGCTTATTGGAAGAGGCTATTTTCAACAGTCGACTACAATAGGCTGATGATCATAAGGTAGAAAGGTACTTAGAATATAGCCAGTGCAACGATTCTGATGTTGTTACATCTGATTTATCTACTCTGTGACCTTATTGGTATCAATTATAAACAGCGTTCAATCAATTTTGAATAATTTTAGATTGAATTTGAACATTATTTTGGTGCTTTATTTTAATGTAGTTACTTAGATAAGTTGTTCAACATTAACAAAATTCCGTAACACTTAGTAATATATCAGTGGAAGAAAACATCGTGAAGAAACCGGCATGTTTAAAAACTAAACATTTGAGGACATGAGACATGACACTAATTTGCACTCGGCGTGTATAGTTTAAGGCTCATAAGATTACTCTTAAGATAGTTGAGAGAAAACTGTGCCCAACTGTGGAACATTAAAAGAAAAATTAGGCGACCCGTGAATCAAACCTACGTCAGTTAGCAACTATACCATGGAGGGTTAAACACAATTTCCTCAATTTGAAAACAAAAGAAGTCAAAAGTCACTTGTCACCCCGAGGCGCAAGCGCAGGGTGGCGAGACAAGCTATTATAATCAAACAAACTTAACCCACTGTTAACCATTCTAAACTAGACTCTATTACAAAAGAATAAAGTTCATCGACAGCTTAAATGTGTAATATTTTGCCGCCAAAAGATTTATATGCAAAAATTACTACAGAAATTACGATATCTGTAAAAAAACAAATTATATTGTTCGATTTTGGTTACTTTTGATGGATTGTGATAAAGGGTAATTTACCGAAAAATATTTTTTTTTGTAACTACGATTAGTCTGATGTTATAACGATGTTTTTTTTTTCTAAAAATTGATATTCTACTCATTCTGGTGTCCCACTGCTTGGCACGGAACTTCTCTCAACTCGTCAAGTAGTTGAGAGAAGTTTCAGGCCTTAAGCCACTGGCCAAATGCGGATTGGTAATGTCACATCACTTTAAACCTTTTTTAGTGTACAGGGCACGGGTCTTCTCCCAACTATCCAAGAGTTGAGAGAGTTTAGGCCTTAATCCACACACGCTGGCCAAGTGTGAGTTGGTGGATCATGTCCTCGTATAATTAGTTCATAACCTTAGGGTTCCTTGCGATGTTTTCCTTCACCGATATATAATAATATAATTATTTTATAGCCGTTGTTTACAACGGCTATAAAATAATTCACTCAAAGATAATTATTTGGACTCGACCGGGGATCGAACCGGCGACCATACTGAAGCGACGCCGATACCGGTGCGCCAAAAATTGAGCAGGTGCCTTCTGCCGAATCTAACTCTTCTGAAACGAATCTAAAAAGATTCGTTATTCGGATCGGATTTATAGATAAAAATATTAATATTGAAATAATTCCTGCTATTTCTAATAATTGTGTTACACTTTCACGCAAATACTGGAATTTGATGAAATTTTACACCGAGATAGATCATAGTCTAGAAGTACAATTAATAAAATATTACAGATTTATTCATGCAAGTAGAAGGTTAATCTAATTTAGCATTTGTTTTTGTAGTTAAATAAATGTAGGTTTTTAACATTAAAAGACAAAATTCGAATTTAGCCACAGCCTAATCTCTGCAAGGAGGAACGATTATCGATACAATATCGATTTACACTATTGATATCATTCGATACGGAGCTCAATCGGATTCTATGCATTCCTTTTTAGATCCGATTGTAACTCGAATCGGTCGATTCTCATTATCGATTATTGTTTTTATTTTTATTTAATGTAAACTATCGAACCGATTTTATTACATCATACTTATTTAAATAACTGTTTGTCGCCTTATTTAGGGGCCGTCCAGTAATCACGTGAAGCTTGAAAGGTGGGGGGGGTGTTGAGAAAAATCATGAAACGCCACAAGGGGGGAGGAGGGTGTAGTAAGATATCACGTGTATTTATTTTTCTTTTCTTTTTTAAACTCGCGAAACAACCTGCAGCCTTTCTGTCTATACATTTTTATCATGGTCCTTAATTTTAGAATAAAATAAGATTAGACTTTATACCTGTATTGTGATAATATTCTAAAATATTCAAAAAAAAATTAAGATTTTTGTAGATTCTAAAAATACACGTGATGTTGGGTAGGGGGTGGGGGAGTAGTCTTAAGCCTCACCATGTATCACCAAAGGGCGAGTGGGGGGTTAAAAAATGTTTAAAAAAGATCACGTTATTAATGGACAGCCCCTTAAGTGTAGCATTTTCTGTTTATGTTGTAGTACCAAACTTATAGCACCCCTATTATTCAGGTACCTTTTGATACTACCTATTCAGTGCAATCTTTGAAAACATTTGACAGTATTTGGTACAATAACTCGATCGTAACATACGTAACACAATTTGATATCGCCCAAAGTATCGTTAACGAGTTTACTAATAGACTTATAATAAATTGTGCGGCGACAAGTGACTTCATAGAGGGTCTTATTACAAAATGATAGAGAAAGTATTTGATAGTTTCTTTTTCAAATAATTTATAAATTACCAATGACGTCTAAAACTGGAAGTGATAAAAACCTTTATGGGCTGATTTTCTAAGTTTTCAATAGATAGATCATCTTCAGGGTTCTTTGCCTCAAAAGGTAAAAATGAAACTATAGGATCACTCCGTAGTATGCACGTTTTATAATTTTATTTATCATTTTGGGCCCAGCAGTTTCGGATCGGAGATAAGGAGGGCGGTATGGTAAATTTTCATCTATTTACTTAAATAATTTCAAAACTATGTACTTACGTAAAATTACAAAAAATATATCACAGTTCCCAAAAATGAACTCTTTCATTTGATATGATATGTAGTCATAAAAATATTTATTTTTAACTGTCTAATTTAGCCACTAAAAGTGACTCCCATATTTAAAATTCATATAGGTACTTACATACCTCATCCCTTTATGTGTGAGTGTAACAAATTTTAACTCAATCAGTCCAGTAGTTTCGGAGTAAATTGACTGTGGCTAACGGACAGATAGTCACGGGAGAGACTATTTACCAGTTACTTAACACTACATACCAGCTCCTCTGGTATTAAACGGAACCCTCACCGTGCGAGTATCATTCGGTCTTAACCGTTTTTTTTTATTGTAGTGATGGAGTCAAAAAAATTTTTTTTTAATTGAGTTATATATCATAAACATTTAAAAAGCTTTTTGGTTTAATTTACCCATGCCTATAGGTTTAAAAAATTCTGAAAAGTGAGTAGGTGTTTACTAAAAAATAAATCTAGATTATTGTAATATATTATACTACTATGTAGGCAATATGTCTTGTTTAACCAGTCCAGTAATATCCGAGGTCTGTGGTCGTGGATTATGTGATTAAAGTAGAGGTATCTGAAAGTTTTGGTAATTTATTACACGTAATACTATATAATGGACTACGTTATGACACTGCGCAGTGTTAATCTAGTTGTCATTGACAGTTTAAATATACAGGGTGATACTAATATAGTGTCCAATGATTTAAGAGTAGGTAGGCAGAGTAAAACTATGTAAATTTATAATTCACATTTGAATATTACAATTTATTGTCACCGTATTTGCACCATACGAGGATTACGTGTGGGGATTGTAGGTGCACTCACCGGGTAGTAATCAAAATTGTGTTTTCCTGTTTATAGGGCAAGCCTATCGTCATATTTTTTGCGTATGGCAAACCGTAGTAAAGTGGTCAAAGACACTAGAATTGTAATATGGATAACGAACAATATTCAGTGACTCAGTACAGAATAAAAATTTTTCAAGGATCGTTTATTGATATTATTATTATAAATAAAATTCTGCGATATTCAATATAGACTGATATCGTTAATGATGCTCCAAACCCCATCTTACTGCTATCAATAGGTGTCTGTGATGTCTGTACAAGATAGACAAAAGAAAGAAGTTATCAAAACACTATAAAATATTTTAAAATAACATCCGTGTGATCTTGTGAGGTGATGTCATTGAGTTATTTAGAGATTGAGAACTATATTCATTGCTTTAACTAAATCTGAGAGTGTATTGTTAAAGAGGAAATGTTTTGTAACACCCTGCCACAGAAATTAAACTGTACTGTAGTAACATTTGTGGGAAAATCAATGGCCTCAAGTATCAAACTGTCAGAAGGAAAGAGCACAATTGTTAAAAAAAAATTGTCAGGATTGCCAACTTTCATTTCTGTAAGTGATAGCTTTGATTGTCAGCACCACTGCCATTTAGTACTGTGCCTTAGAATTTTACCTACATTTTACACAAGAAACCAGCGATTTTGAAAAAACACTAGCTGAGCACGAATTTAGAGGTTTCGATTTAATCTTACCATTAATCTCCTAGTTATACCAATTTCCTTACTTACCTCATTACGCTAAGTATTGTCGATCAATACCAGGGCATCATAAAGCTGTAGATGATTACAAAGCTGCGTACGCTGAGCTAAAAGCGGTCACAGTTGAATCACTAAACGCCACGTTTGCTTCCTAGTTACTCCGACTAAGTAATGCTCTCCTGGTACCTGATTGGCATTATAACAAAGGTTAGCAAACGGAACTATGAAATAAGAGCGTGTTCCTTCTAGTTAATTGTGTAATATTAAATGATAGGGTGTTAACTAAAAGCAACAATGAATTTTATAAAACGAATAAATATCAAAAAAAATTTAACTCCAGCTTCACCTAATTTTTATTCATTCAGTTTAATGTACCTAAGCCCAAGTCCCATTTGTCTATGAGCATTGCGCAAATTTACCAAAGGATCGGAGTCACCCTTCGTCTATATCTATATATACTATCTGGTTTCAAACGGTGGAAATCGCGGGCGAAACTTGTAAATACCTTGGCCAAATGCATTATTACATAGATCAGTCAGACTATCATTACTCGAAACCGGATAGACAGAACCTGCCCGTCACTCACACATCATCCAACTTCTAAATATACAAAACGCACGCCTAATTTTCTTCTAATTATCTTGTCTCACATAAATCACATTGAGAAAACCTCTAACCACCCCTTTCTTAGGTACTGTTGCGGACAAGACAGGTCCTTAGTTCGCTAGCTAAGCTATTGGGTTTTTGGAACAGAACTACTTGTGTTAATCGAAACTAGAAGATCGATAGGCTAGCTGCTCCTCATCAAGTGGGAAATTCTGATCACTTAATCAGAAAGATAAAAGGAGTCACGGGACTTGGCAGAGCTTCACACGCACTGCTGTCGATCAGCATATAGGATAAAAATGCCGGGAAAAATGCTCGGAATGGGTCATAAATACAGCTGGCAAAAGATATTCGCGTGACCGAAGTACACCTCCGGGTATTTTAAACTAAACTAAACATATTTTTTTGCTTTTTTATAATATTTAAAACATTATGACCTGAGTGGTGTCACTGACCACACACAACACACTTCACATTGTGGTCACGTAACGTCTAGACTGCCACTACTGCCACAAACCTTATAAAAATGTCCAAACTGTCGCTGGTTACTTTAAGAGTTAACTTTAAATGTTTTAATATTAAAACAGAATAAATATAAACTAATATTTACTTATTTGAAGGCTGATTAAAGGTATACGTGGACTGTATAAAAATGCAATAAATTTTACAGAAATAAATATAGGTAAAGCAGTAGGTGTCAAGACTGCAATTTATGTAGTACATTTGACAGTCCATAAACAGTAATCCAACACGGTAGACGCTTTGTATTTGCAACATCCTACTAATATTGTAAACGCGAAAGTTGGTAATAATGTATGGATGTTTATTAATATTTCACACAATAACTACTGGATGAAATGGAATGAAATTAAGCACATAGATAGAATATAGTCTGGATTAACACATAGGCTAGTTTTTATCCTAACAAGTACCACTAGGGCGAAGCTGTGGGCGCAAGCTAATCACTACATAGTATAAAACAAAGTTGCTGTCGCTGTCTGTCCGTATGTATACTTAAATATTTAAAATTACGCAACGGATTTTGAATCGTTTTTATTTTAATAGATAGAGTGATTCAAGAGCAAGGTTTATATGTATAATACATGCACTATATCTTAGAGAAACACTTATAAAATTAGAGGTTTTAAATGTGATTAACACACACGGCCATCTGATTCGAAACTAAGCAGAGCTTGTACTTTGGAATCCAGATAACTGGTAATATACTACTTAATATACTTTTCTTATGATAGTTACATAGAGTTAAATAAAATACTAAGTAAGTGTGAGTGGTAAATTTTTTAATATACTTCAAAAAAAAGTAGTTACTCAGTCTTTTTTTTACAAAATGCTTTCATTGTTTTAAACAGAATATATTCTGATATGGTTCCATATAAAATTAAAGGGGGATTTTAGTTGTTAAAAAGATTTTTTTAAAACTCATACCAAGTATCGCGTTTATTCCTTATCTCGGCCGACATGTCCACATTGTTCACACATGCAGTTATAAACACCATGATTTTGATAAACAAGAGACAAGTCCACAGTAATTTATAACATCCGAAAAGCACCGAACCTACATCGAGGGAAGAATTTTCAATATTCACAACATCAAAGTTCTATGAATCAAGTAGATTTTGATAGGAAAAATATTTTTATTAAGACTCGCCTCTAAAAAAATAATAAAGAACATTTTCAGTTCATTTCAGATGGTAAACTATTGCTGCTAAAAATTTGATAAACTTAAAATTCCAATATAAATTACTCTATTATATAATTTGATGTACATAAAGACACAATTGGACTAGATAAAAAGATCGAACTGAATAACTGAATACAATCTCAACACTAACCTAAATTAAGAACTAAACTAACTAATGTCTAACCTAAACTAATGCGTAAAAAAATTCTTCCGCATCGTTGTCTTCCGTGAGCGTACCCAGAAGGCTAGCATCGTCAGCGTTTGATAGGAATACTGGATCCCTTGCTCGGCCTCCAGCCATCTGGTTACATGAGTTGTCAACTTGGCGTTATGACAACTCCTTGAAAAGGGAAAGTGCTTCTGGGCCCCACGGAGCCAAATGTACAGTCGGCTACTCATTAAGCTATACATTTCTAGTATAGGTAAGCACCGATTATATTCAATAAGCTACCTAAAAACATTGAAGATCAACCACTAAGAATATTTAAAAAACGGTTAACCGACTTATTGTTAGACAAATGTTATTATTCTGTAACAGATTTTTTAAATTACGTACTATAAATGGCCGGTCTTTTTAGTTGTTTATATGTTAAAAAGTAATTTGTGTTCAAATATGTAATGAAAAATTTCACTCATAAATATTTTGTATGTCGAAAGGTATAATGTAGAAGGACTTTTAAACCTTTTATAACATTTAGTACTGTACTACCTACATTGGTTACAACTAAAAAGTTCATAATTCTTATTCTTAAAAAGCTGACCTCTAGTTTTAAGGAAATCCTATACAATGCGAGATCAGCTTATACAGGAAATGTAATTAATGCGTTGCCACACACGTACAAGTGTTTTTCAACGCTGACATCGAAAATAAAGCGTAATAAAACAACCAATGTAAAACTAATATAAAATTTTAATAATAATGTTGTTTTTCTTCAAGCAAATTAATGGTGTTCGTAGTCTCGCGTCAGGCCACGAACTCGGTAGGTGAAAAAAATCGCACGTATCGAACATTTGCATATGAAGTGTGAAGCATCATAATAAGGCCTCGTTTTAGCTGCACCTGTGGGAATCGACGTGTTTCGACAACATTACCTACCTACTGAATATTTACGGTCTTATTCACAAAAATCTTGACTCTAGCTAGATAAAATGGACTTGGTCTCTTTCCTACTAGTATAAATGTCGAGATGACAGACAAAGACAAACGATTTTTAAACCTAATTTTTACTTTATTGAGCTCATAAGACGTTTATGAATACGGGTGTCAGTGTACATTTTGTTGCTGATATAGTTAGAGCCAGGCAGCGATGGCGCAATGGTACGGGCTTCGCTTTAGAAATATAAGGTCGCGTGTTTGATTCCCAATCGTGCCCAGACATCTTTGTGTGAATTGTTACATCGCTGCTGCTCAATATCGGTGAAGGAAAGCATTGTGAGGAAACTGGCATGTCTAAGAACTAATCATTCACCAACCCGCACTTGGCCAGCGAGTGTGGATTAAGACCTAAACTCTATCAACTCGTAAGATAGTTGAGAGAAGACCGATATCCAGCAGTAGGAAACTAAAAAGGGTTGAAGTGAGTGTGTGATACGTAGAGCAGCTGTGGCCTCGCCTTTGAATTATAAGTTCGGGTTCGATCTGAGATCGTGCCTACACATCTTTGTGTGAATTGTTTCATCAACGCTGCTCAATATCGGTGAAGGAAACCGGCATGTCTGAAAACTATTTATTTGAGACCATGTGACATCCACGAACCCGCACTTGGTCAGCGTATATTCCTAAACTTTCTCAACTATCTTAAGACTTGTACCCAACAGTATGGCACTAAAAAGGGTTGAAGTAATGAGTACAAGTGAGTAGCAAGCCGATAAGAACAAGTATTTAGATGGACAAAACCAAGCTAGTTACACAGCCGAAGCCAGTCACGTTAACATTAATACCAATACCTACTCCAGAGCAAGCGCTGAATCCGAATCCAATATCGACCCTAACAATAACGCGAAAGCTGATCCTAACGCCGTCGGTGATCGTGGAGATAACGTTAAAAGACTGCTGACACGTTTTACGCTGTCATCGACATACAATGCTGACATCGACGCTAATAACCACTAACGTATAACGACCACTACACCAAGGAAGACCTAGACGGCTGTTGACGACAACAACGATGCAGGTGAATACTTTACCACCCAAGACTTCACTAACATTACATGACTAATCACAGACAATTTTTTTACAACACACGTAATAAGATAAAAAGCACATTATATAATCCCAATAAAACATAGTAAAATATGTTTAAATAACACTTTTAAAACGTTAAACGTTCTATAAATTTATTAATAATGTCTAAATCCGCAAATTCAATATTCAGGCCATGTGTGTTACTAAAGTACGTTTTGGTAATGAGGTTTTGTTACATTAATGAGATAATAACGAATCTATACACGATTCATTTCTCATTACCACCCGTGAATAGTATTACAGGACCACCAGCAAATCGTTTTAATATTATACTTAAGTAGATATAGGTCATAATTATGTTAAGTAAGTGGTGTGCAAAAATGTATTTGATTTAATATTCAATTTGAATTCACTGCATGTCATGTTCATGTAGCTGTAGAGAATGCAAAAGTGTAAATTCTATTAGAGATCTGAAAGAGATTAAAATGTATTTAACAGTAATTAATGTTCGTAAATAACGAAATTATATTCTAAAACAATCATTTTTTAATTAGTGCCTAGTTTTGGAAAGGAATTCCTTATCGCACGTTATAATATCGCTTGATGAATGAAGTTAGGCTGAAAGAAGTATAACCGGGGACTGGGGATGACCTAACCCAACCGGCCGGATGGGCCTTTAGTCACCTTCGTCCGGGAGTGCACTTTTTACCCGAATCTCCGCACGTGGTCTTCGGGTGGTGCAAAGCAGGTGTACAGTTTTCTTAAATAAATAAAGAGAAATTCAAGGAAAAGGGGTCTCGAAATAGTAAGAATGATCTCGAATTTTCGAGAACATTCGCGCGGATTCTTTTCGGTAACAACGGCCGGTATAAAAGGCGGTCGTATTACCGGAACGAGTCAGTCGCAAATGGTCAGTCGCAAAAGTCAGTCGCAAATGAAGAGTCGCAAATGAAGAGCCGAAGAGTAAACAACAAAAGGAAAAATCTCGAGATCTCAAGACCGAGAAGTAATTTTTGGAAGAAATTGTTGTTTGCATTTCAAGACCGGGGTTTCTCTAGTTGGCCAGAAGTGCCGTACCTATTTCACTGGATATACGCATTTAGGGGTGCGTGGGGTAGGTGCCACCAGCGGCGAATATAGGAAGGTCTAGTTACCTACCAACAAACATCATCATATACTCTAGGGACACATACCCTGGAGTATAAGGAACCCACTCGACCTAGCAAGTCTCCTACTTGGGGTGGTACTTTACGTATAGGGTGGTGTCCATTACAGCAGGTGACAATTAACTGGTGGTAGACTTCGGCCGGCCAGACAAAGCCGCACTGCTAACCGGCATTCCCGTGTTCCGGTGCGATATCTAGTGACACCATTTAAGAAAATGGGTCAGAATTGTTTCTCCTTAATGGTTTAAAACCATATAGAGTCTCATTTCAATGTCACCTCTCACCGAACATCAATTCGTAATCTTTCACGAGTAAATCGTAGGTACATTGGGCAGGCACGTTCCATAGACTAGATCATTGCTTAACATCTGGCAAGTTGAAGTCAAGCGCAAGCCTATTCCAGAATAAAAATAAAATCAACGGAAATTGTTTTTGGAGTTAGCGCTATTTGTGAATGTACTGAATAAATATACCTATTGGATAGGTCTACATACTATTGCCTTAGATCTACGCGAATATCACACATTGGAATAAAACTAAGAGTACTTTATAACGGATTTTATCGCGGTATATTTTAGATCCCGTCCACCCGTGACTGACACGTCTGAAAAGACTGACTCGTCGGGATCTAAAAAATACAATTCATAAAATAATCATAAAATGATCATAAAATTCGTTATCAAGTAGTTTTATTTCAATGGATAGGTATATTTAAAAAGCGTATACCTCCATTTAGTTACTAACCTAAACAATGTATTTTAGATACTCTGTAAATTTTTATTAGCAACTACTTGACACGGCAAACTTCGTACCGCGTAAGAAAAAGAAAACCAAAAGGATTACTTTAAATATTTTGATTTCTGAACGACGAACGATTATTCAAAATGAAAAAGAACATGAAACTGTTTGGCAGGTATAGTTTGTAAGGGAAACAGGAATTGTTGTTTTTACTATACTTCAAGCATTTGTTACATATTTACTTTTAAACCTTCCCTGTACTTCCTTAAATAATTCAAAACTAAAATTAGTCAAATCAATCAAGCAGTTTTCGAGTTTAAGCGAGATTAACGAACAGCAATTGATTTTTTTTTTATATCTCTAGATGTACTTAAAAAGACTACCTACTTATTTTTTTAATCTCCACCATACATGTAGGTGCAATGGGATCGTTAACCCCATAGGTATAAATCTAATAAGTAGAACATTGACACCATATCGTGGGTGTCTCAATATGATTATGATATAGGAGCTGTCGATTTTAATTAATTCTATTCGTAATATTGATATGATTACGACTGTTTCGCGGACATACAACAGTGGGGGGTCAAATTTATCTTCTAAATAAACTATGTTTCGTAGATAGAAACAATAAAGCCTACACATTTTACTCAAACAAATAACAGTTTATCCAAAATAAGTGATTTTAGGTTATGTAAGCTAAAATCGTAATAGCTAGTATACTGCCTACTAAAATATTATGACAATATAAATAACTGAGTAGATACGTAGGTAGGTACTCGGATTGTTTGTTACTATGGATATGAATTAACGAAATAATTATTGTAAAACGAACAGCAGCTATTAGGTAGGAGTTCTAAAGTCCTAGTATTTTAATACTCGTAGTTGTACCTACTCACGTATTAAGAAAATATTATATACCGACGTTTTTAAAATTCCTTTGAAGAAAATAATTGGTCAGTAGCAGCTTAAACTACACTATTTCTAGAAAACAGGCAAAATTTTTGAAACTTTTTTTCTAAAAATTTTATTTATGTTTATCGGCTAAGTTGTACTATGTAAGTTTGTCTTTTAATATCATTTCAATTGTATAAACTGCAATATGATGTTTTTAAATTAAAACTAATAATTTATTAAAAGCAAACTGTGACACTTTGCCCACTGTTAACATCATTCTATGTATTTGTGAAAAATTAGCATGCCTACGTAAATTTTTCATAGATAACCATTATTTTTTAAACTAAATTAATGAAGTAATTATAAGTAATTATACACAAAAATAAAATTAAAAGAATGTTCTAGAATTATAGGAAAACTACCAAAATATAAAATAATTGCAAAGGTAAATCAAGTAATCGATTTAAACTACAACGGGTAGCTGCTAGTGACATCTAGCGGTGAGTAGATATAGTTTGTAGCGACATCTAGTGAGTATAATAACAAATACAAGTTATAATAACCCTCGTATATATTCTATTCTAGTTGATTTTATAAACTTAAACACCAACTTAAAAATTTAATCCTTCCCAAATCCTATCCTGGTTTTTCCATCCGCTCTAAATTAAATTGTTTTAATGTTTTATAAGTTTCCTTAACTTTGATATTGGCAAATGGTCTACAACCGAGCCATTAAAAAAAAAAAAAAAAAAAAAAATACAAGTTTTACACTAGGAATATAGATGGCACTATTTATATTTTAGTACTGGCAACATTATACTGTCAATATTAACAAATTTTGAACCGTACTTTTATTTCTCTGTCTGTGGTGTTTAAATTGTCTGTGATTGTATTTTCTTCCTTCTTTGACATTTACGAGAAATGGTGCAGAGAATCTGAAAATCAAAACAACACGTGTAAATAATGCGTATTGAAACATGTTACTTCTGTTCGTCCAGGATATATCCTGGACATGGAATCCAATTCGTCAGAAATGATTGCAAGGTATGTTCCTAATCAACGCAATACGCCCCGATAATTTTTATCGTCTTGCCTGTAACTAACCTAACCATTTCTACAGATTTTCAGATTCTGCCGTTCCAAATGCCATGCAGCATTTAAAAAGAAAAAGAACCCACGTAAAACCAAATGGACAAAAGCTTACCGTAAGACCGCTGGCAAGGAACTGGCTATTGACCCATCATTTGAGTTTGAAAAACGTCGGCACGCTCCCCTCAAATACAGTAGAGAATTGTGGACTAAAACGATTGAGGCGATGAAGAAGGTGGAAGAAATCAGACAGAGGAGAAGCAATAACCACATAATGCAAAGATTGAGGAAAGGAAGAGAGGTGGAGTGGCAGAGAGATGTACGAGAAGTACAAAGAGATATCTCGTTAATCAAGTAAGTCAAATATTTGGTTAAAAACAGTGGAAACTACTTCAGTTCATTCTTTTAAAGGGAATGTATCAAATAACTACTTTACCAAAGTATATTCAGCTTTAAATGACCCACTGACTGTACTACATTTCATGTGTAATAGTTGTGCAAGTTTATGACAATCTTTATCAGAATCTGTTTAGAATTAACCTTTTAACCACTGTGTCACATTTAAGTGACAACTGTGTTGTTCCCCGTGTCGCATTTATGCAACAAATAACAGCATGTATTTTTTGTTCTATTTTCATCCTTGTAAGTACATAAAGCAATGTATTTTTGACAGGCAGTTAAAAGGGTAAAACTGAATTCATTATTGGCATGTTTTGAAGCCTCTTATAAAATATGTCAATTAAAACATGCATACTTTATGCTACATAAGTTGATATCTTTAACTAATTCATAAGCATAATTAATAGTTATATTTATTTAGTTATTGACGGGCCAGTGGTGTGGTTGGTAAAATACTTGCTTTTCATGCTGCAGGTTGTGGGTTCAATTCCCATCCAAGTCAGACATTCATGTGTTAACATGTCTGTTTATCTTGGGCCTGGGTATAATTATCGATATTTCGAGATCGAGAAAAGTATTTTAAGTAGTATATTACCAGTTATCTGGTGTCCATAGTACAAGTTCTTGCTAGTTTGTGATCAGATGACAGTGTGTGGTAATGTCTCACTATATTATTATTATATTTATAGCTATGTCTGCTATTTTCTTGCACAGTCTTAGAAAAAGAACAGGATTGAGGCTTAGCTGTTTCCAATCTTATAACTCGCTGATAACTTACCTCCTCACAATGTTTCCATGTTACTTCTATTGCAATCCCCTGTTAACGGAGTAATCTTTGTCCTAACAATATTGTGCCATCTAATTATGTATGTGTTTTGTATCACAACCTTTCTACTATTTTTTATTACATATATCAAAACATTAAAATCTACACAATCATCGAATTCCATATAGCTTGTGTTATGAAAACCCAATAACTGATACATTATGCATAAAAATTTAAAATAAAATTATTAAACTACTTTTCTGTTCCTTAAAGATATAGTTACACCCTGACTCAACATAATAAGAAGACTCAAGATAATAATAAATTCTTGCTCACATGTCTGTTTTGAGTGGGAATCGAACCCACGACTAGCAGTGTGGAAATCATGCACCTTACTGACGTTGACAGCAGCAGTAGAGCAGTAATACGGGCCTCACCTTAAAAATATAAGGTCGCAGTTTCGATTCCTAATCACACCTATATCTTTGTGTGAATTGTATTATCTCCGCTGCTCAATATTGGTAAAGGAAAATATCATGAGGAAACTGGCCTTTTTAAGAACTAAACATTCGAGGATATGTGCCATCCACCAACCCACACTTGGTCAATGTGTGTGGATTAAGGCCTAAACCCTCTCAACTCGTAAGATAGTTGAGAGAGGACCCGTGCTTAGCAGTGGGTTTAAGTGACTGACCATGCCACTGGCCCGTCACACATTTAACTCATTTTCTTATTTGTAGATCCCCAGCTGCTGGTCTGAAACAGAGACAGCTAGAGGAGGAGACAGATATGGACTTAGAACCAGAGACCATTGAAGTTATTGATGCTAAAGGTCGCAAGCAAGTCATTGAGGCTCCGGTCATGGTGCCAGCTACAGGAGAGATGATTGAAGATGGTGGGGATATTGAATTGTGAAGCAAAGACTATGTGAAACACAAATGGGAGTTACATTTATTGTAATAAGTTTGAAATATTTCAAAATAAACAACTGTCCAAAATTAAGTCTAGTTTAGTTTGTTCTAGAAATTGTCTTCTGTGTTTATATATTTCCGTGATATTCTTACTTAAATCTATCTATATAAAAATCAATGCCACTTTTCGTTGTAATTTTATAACTCAAAACGAACTTACCAATTCAACCAAATGTTTAGGCATTATTCGGACTATTTAGTAGATGGTTTATGTGAAGTTTGCACAAAATCGGTTGAGCGGTTCTTTATTTATCACATTTTTTGTAAATTGTTCAGTGGGCTGAAGCTACCCGGGCGAAGCTGGGGCGGGCGGGTTTTCACCTTAGACAGTTTTTCACCCGACTTCGAAAAGAATGTTGTCAATTCGACTATGTTTTTTTATGTATGTTACGCTATAACTGCGCGAATTATGAATTGATTTTGATGAATATTTTTCGTTTCAAAGGGTATAATTTCTAGTCGTCGTTTTAGCCTACACTCCAACCTATATGCCTCTGAGTAGAGACCATCGCACCATGTTAAAATGAATTTTTTTACTACATCTGCTGGCACCCCAGTCAAGGGCACAGGCGACCAGTCAAGGAAATGGGCGTAGTTATATTGGTGTTTTTCGACTCTTGTAGTATTCAACTTACCTATAAAGAGTAGGCACCAATGGCGAAGAGTCCATACAAGCTGATTCCCATCGGCTTCCCTTTAGGAATGGTCAAAATCACACGTGCTTAGTAATATAAAGTTTTAAATAGCAATAAAAATAAGTATAGCATCAAGTGTAAGAACGATCGGTGACTGTAGTGAAGAGATATTATTTTCCTAAGTAAGAACTTTTTTGCTCCGGCTTCCCTTTTTCAGACTTTTACCCTTCGCCACTACTAGGCACAGAAATTTCTGCAAAATGCGGGCAACCCGACTGGGTAGGTCTGCTGTGACTACCATATAGAATATTAATGCAGTTTTTATATATTCTTCGATAGGCTGGCGCTTGACTACAACTTGCCCGATGTTAAGCAATGATGTAGTCTACGATGGAACGCGCCAACCCAGTATACCGATTCAATCGTGATTACGAATGATTATCGGCGAGAAGAGTGGAATGAGCCTCCTTAAGGTTAGTAATCTTAAAGGAGCAACAGTTCCGACCCACCCTCTCTGCATGGTGTCACCAGACATCCCACCGGAACACGGCAAGGCCGCTTGGCGGTGTGGCTTTGTCTGGTAGGTCACTAACCACGGCCGAAGCTTACCACCAGTTGATTGTCACCTGATTTGCACCACCCGGGGACCACGTGTGGGGATTCAATCAAAGGTGTACACCCACGGACGAATGTGACTCGGCAGTGTAATAACTTGGTTGTTTTCCTGGGTGTAAGATGGTGAAAGTAAGGTAAGGTACCAACGCCGGAATGATGTTTCTGGTGTTGCAAGCGTCCATAGACTACACCGGTGGCGCAGCGGTACAGGCCTCGACTAAGATTTTTATGGTCGCGGGTAGTATTTTAAAATATTTTTGATGTTATCAAAAAACGCGACTAGACTAGCTACATATATTAAATTCAATTAGGTTTAAATAAGCTTCATGTGACATTAAACTGATATAAATCATAATTACAAAGATTTGGTGTGCATGATTGTTTCCAAACTGTACAACAATTGTACATTTAAAAAAAAACAGCCCAACCCATAATTCATCACGTCTATTAAAATTATACACTCTAACTTATGAATACCAGAAAGTGTATCATTTATTTTATATAGGGTTACTGGTAATTCGTTTAAAAAATACTTTATTTTAAAGATATACTCATGATAACAAACATCTTTACCAAAGAAACTATTTTTGTGTAGCAACTTTTTGACGTGATTACGTCTTTAAAATCGTTTTAGTCGGGTGACATGTTCAGAAACTTGTGTCACACCAAAATCTCACGAGCGCAATCGCAGGTATAACGAGAGAGAGACGGACCGATCTCCCGTCTCATCTCGAGCGCTGCCAGTCATTCCGTGAAACTTGTCACGCGGAATCCTCACGAGCGGAGGCTGGCATAGCGTTCGAGTGAGTGGACCGATCTTCCGTCTCTCTCACTCTAGCGGCATACTTCATTAATTCCTTACTTCCCAAAAACTTATATCACCAATAAGACGTTATCACGTAAACATCTCGATCGTAAACCTACTTTACAAACAACCAATTTTTTTTAATATTTAATACAAGCTTCCGCCCGCGGCTTCGCGCGCGAAATTGATCTCACTAATCTTGTTTCTCCATACAAACTTTGGAACCCCGTTTCACCCGTTTAAAAGGTGAGTTTTGAAAAATCCTTTCTTAGTGCACCCCTAGGCCCCATAAGGAACCTATGTGCCATATTTGGAGTCTCCAGACCCAGCGATTTGGGCTCTGCGTTAATATGTCAGTCAGTCAGTTTCTTCTTTTTGGAACGAAGTTCCTTATCGCGCGTTGTGCAAGGGGGCTAGACGGAAAAAATTCTTACGAAAAGTTGTCATGATACTTCTTGCTATAGTAAGCTATTATAAGCTGTGCGGCGTGCGCATGTTTCTCTGTCTGTTTATTACGAAAATTGAGCCTACTGATTAAGTTTATATTACATTATATTTGTTAATAATAAAAAATATATTATTATAACATAAAAAAATAAAATTTTATTACAATTCCTTCACTAATTAATCGAAAGGAACTTCGTTCCTCCGGGTGTCCCTTGACACCTCTCAAGTTTTATATATTTAGATTAATTTTGAGTCGCTCATTAAATAAGACGACTAATCTTCGTCTAATCGACGCGAGTTTATACGAAGATGATATTGAATTGTGTTGTAGAGAGATCGTTACCAAGGCGACACCTACCGCTTCACCTCATCACGCATTTCGTACCTCCCTAATTTACACTCCATTAAGTCATCTTACTGCAGACTTAATATTAAAAAGCCAATTATATTTAACTAGCTTTCCGACAGCGGCTTCGCCCGCGTGTATATCGGTTATCGGGCCAAAACATTACCTTCTTTTTGCGCAGTCGAATAAAAACTATCGTGTGTCCTTTCTCGGGTCTCAAACTACCTCCATACCCAATTTCATCCAAATCGGTTCAGTAGTTTAGGCGTGAAAGCGTAACAGACAGACAGAGTTATATTTTAGCATTTATAAGAATTTATAATTTTAGTAGGGATTATTATTTAATGGAAAGTTGCTCCAAAAATTGTTAATAATTATGAGCTCTACTAAACTAACTAAAACAAGTTGAATTATTTTTGACACAAATTACCAGTCACCCTATACTTGTAATTGCCGAAATTACCGAATGAATAGAAGGTATTTTATTTCATTTGATTACAACTTTGTTTTGTGGGAGGTTGCCGTTGTACGGTGACGATTCTACTTGGACGCAATGTTCCGGTTTTATTGCTTTTTATTAATAATATTTTATGTGTGCGGGAGATCTGGCTCTTCTGTAAGTAATTTTTAACCTCCGACGAAAAGTAGGCGTGTTTTAAGTTTGACGTGTGTAATAGTACCCTTAGTACTTACGAGTTGTCATTACAAAAAAAAGTGTTTGAATTATTATGTAACATTATATTATTATTACTAGTGAACCCCGCAGACGTCGTCCTGCCCGGTAAAACAGTGCCCTCTACCGGGTCCGAACATAGATTACGACCGACACTCAGATCTACCCAACCAAATTATAAGAATTCATAAAAATCTGTCGAGCCGTTTCGGAGGCGCTTTTTTTTATTTTTCTCTATTTATTTCTCTCGTACTTCAAGGAGTATTCTAAAAAAAGGAATTAGCGAAATCGGTTCAGCCGATCTCGAGTTATGCGCTTACCAACACGTTTTGCGATTCATTTTTACTTAATAGATTGTTGAGTTCGGATTCAAGAAAACTGTGCTCACAGTGTCTTGACTTCTTAGCGGATTTTGATTCGGTTTTGATACAAGTAAGTTAAACACTGGATCCTAAGCAGGTGGGAGTTTGAAACGTCGGGATTGAAAATCTAAAATGAATCGCGATAAAATAGTTTTATTTCAATGTGTGATATTCGCGTTTTAAGAAAATACATTTTCTTTATTTTTCAATTTATTATCTTGACATTCTTGACATGTTTCTGATAGTATTAGTTACTATTCTATTTCCAATTAATATTAATTATTTTTTTATTTTATTTTGAATTTAAAAATGTTTTTCTTAACGGATTTTGACAAGTTCAAAACAGCAAGTAAGTAGGTACTACCTAACGTAACGTACAATCTAGGGGTACCTGGTCACTGACTAATATATATGATGCTTGGTGTCTGTGTATCTTACAATGTTGTGGCATCGTAGGTAACTTAAAGCACTTTACAAATGCACGTAAATAAGAGCTACACACAAACATGTTTAAGAACTAATTATCCGAGAACATTAGACATCCACCAACCCGCTCTTGGCCAGCGTGGTGGATTAGGACCTAAACTCTCTCAACTCGTAAGATAGTTGACAGAAGACCCGTGCCCAGTAGTGGGATACTAAAAAGGGTTGAAGTGAAGTACTTAAGTAGCGGACTTGCTTATTAATTGTGGGATTAATTAATTTCTAGCTCAGACAAGATAAAGCCGTATTAAAATATTGCAACCCTGTTTATTTCGTGAACTGCAGTACTTTCACAAAACGAATCAAAAGAGGACAACCTTACAGGACCAATGTAACGTTTACGACGTTGTATGAGATACAAAATAACGTTACGGTAAGCAAATGTGGTGAACGGAACGTTGCCACTTTATGGTTCGAGTTTACGAACGAACCGGATTGTCTATGACAGGGATGGCGAACTAAAGGCACGCGTGCCTATGATGGCACGCGGCGCAATATTTTGGGCACGCCACTAATCACAAAGGAGAGGTCAAAAGTGGGCTAGAATTTTGAACACCAATGTGATATACCTCATTGGAAAGCTTATTTAATAAGCTGTTAGAATTTAACTAAACACGAATTTTAGGAGCAACCATTTTTGTAAAAATCAAAAAAATGTAATAGAAAAACAAAACGCACATTACCTTTAATTATCCGTTTCCTAAGCAGTATAAATATTGCAATCACGTCAACAATTGCATTCTGTTACAGTACTTTTCTCTTGTAATATTATTCTAGCTGCAGCTTAATGTAATTATGACGAAAAATATTTGTTATCTTATTAGTGTAATAACAAAACGCGTGGAAAAAAATATAATTACGGGAAACGTCATGATGTCATTGTCATTGATGAGTTTGATTGACAGCGTCAAAATAATTTTGATTTTTTTGGTTGCTCAATTGACATTTGACCATGGGGTTGCCAATTGCAATAATCATAATATTGCATTAAGGATTCTTATTTTCAATTTCAATTTTTAAAAAAACGGGGGGGTGTAAAATTATTTTAAATACACCAAAAAATTTAATTAATTATGCTCTATTAACCTATGTAACTCAGATTGCTGTTCAAATTTACAATTATTTTAATCCCAGGCTCTATACATTTTTTGAACGTCTCCTTTGAACAGTTGAACTGGCCAAATTTGGCGTTGGCTTCGCACACCAAAATATGTTACGCACTGTCTCTTTTTACTCATCCTAGAGCGATAGAGTTGTAAAGATTATACAGCATATTGTTTTCTTGTTTATTTTTCGCCGGTGCAAACCAGAGGTCAAATTAGCAAAGTTTATAAGTCAAATTAAAAATAACTGTAATATTTGTACCTAAGTTATTTGTAATTAAATCTGAAACGACAGATCACACTAGTGTTGCTTTGATTCGAAAAGCAAATAAATTGAAACATGTACCTATACACCTATATACCTATATGTAATATTGAATAGTAATAGAGGGTTTGAGTGTGATAGTAGTATTAGACAAGTTTAGATAACAACATTATTTGACGGCACCTCTCTCTATGTCTTGATTTTTTTTATATAAATGGCACGCCGCGCCGGCACAAAAAGGTTTGCCATCCCTGGTCTATGACATCCCGGTTTCTTTGTCTTCCGCACCGGGGTTTTCAGACAGGGTGTAATAGTGTGATTATCAATTGTATTTTCGCTGCACATAATTATAATTGTCGATCAAACACGTTTATACAACTTAGTAACTGTCGTATAGCATGTACAAGTGTTATGGTGTCATAATAATTACATGCCGAGTTTACCAACATGTGTTCTATTATTTCGCGGTGTGAAAGTTTAGGTACTTACTGTAAGTAGGTACCTACTTTAATAGTTCGCAAAGTAAACCCATGAGTGTAATGTACCCATATCATCATGAACCCGTCAAAATAAGGTTTAAAATTAAAAATCAAAAATGTCATCAAATTATTTGACCTATATTTCCAGTTAACTTTATTTAGTTTTCTAGCATTATTTCTTATTTTTATCGAACGATTTTAATTTCATAACCTACTATCTTTCCGCCCGCGGCTTCGCCCACGTGTATGTCGGTTATCGCGCCAAAACATTACCTTCTTTTTGCGCAGTCGGATAAAAACTATCCTATGTCCTTTCTCGGGTCTCAAACTACCTCCATACCCAATTTCATCTAAATCGGTTCAGTCGTTTTTGCGTGAAAGCGTAACAAACAAACTTACATTCGCATTTATAATATTAGTATAGATATAGATAAGTCGGTTAAAAATTATTTTCAAAATGCATTTTTACTTATTAGTTCAAGATGTATTCGAAAACCAAAATTATCGTATTATACTAGGAGTACTTACAATACCTTGAGTTTATTTTGCGAACTTATTATCGAGTAAAATAAACTTTTATTTTCGTTAGGCTTTATGTTACTGGATGTAGTTCATTCATACAAAAAGCATACTTAGTATATTCCATACTCAGTAAAAACAAATAACAAAATAAGTAGTTTTAAACTGGTAATAGACGCACAGGTTTTATACTTGTCCGGTTACTAAATAATCTCACTAAACAGGGCAAGTTAGACCACGGTCATTATGTCCCTGTCTTAATTGTAAAAGGTGCTCGTCTTCCTTGTTGCCCTCCAAATCTTTGTACTGTACCTCGTGTATCTTCTCTACTTCATAAGCTTTTTTTCTTTTTTTTAGTCTAAAATAGGCTCTAGCTTGACCACAACTTGCCTGATGTGAAGCAATCATGCAGTCTACGATGGAACGCTTTTACCCAGTAAATACCGATTCACTCGTGACTTGAAGACCGGTAGATTATAGCTATCGGGAAACAGATGCCGGCAGCGAATTCCACAACTTGGCAATTCGCACAATGAAAGTGGAGGCAAAGCGCTTTGTGCGTAGGTACCCGCGGAATTTCCACCATATAACGGTGGCGCATAGCCGTACTACCTCTACTTATCCGATGGAAGAACGGGGATGGAGAAATAAGATGGTGTATTCCAACGCACACTCCGAAGTGTATCCGATAAAAGCCTGTGGAGGGTGACTGGAGGATCGGGTGGTAGTGACCCTCCAGTGTAAAGGGAAGATCACCAGCCGGGCGAGGTGTAATGCCCGGCTACCACGGTACTCCCTCCGACTGTTCTTTTTTTTTTGCTGATGACCTAACCCAATTAGCCGGAAGGGCCTCTATTGTGCCGTCTATCGTCTATCTAATGAGCCGTCCGAGGACGGTCGAACCGATTCCGACTGTTCTTATCGGGAAGTTGTATATATGCTAATCGTCGGTGAAACTTTGCTTGTGCGATTCAGGATTGCTATGACGTCATGTCTCTTGAGTGGCGTTAGGCATGTGACGCCACAAGCGCGAAAGACTAGCAACTATGCGGCGAAGTCATGAGTGCGAGTGGTAAAACTGGTAATGCATTTAGGTAGCTATGTACCTATGTATTTATGATTTCAGCTCAACATTGACATTGCTCAAAAAGGCCAACCTCGGATAACAATATTAAGCATGAAAGTATGTGATGCGTTTAAATATAAATGGGTAGTCGACTATTTAAAGGATTTTGCAGACTTTAAACCACATTGCAAAATACAAACTGTAAGTACATATGTAATGAATTCCAGTTAGGAACCGACGGAGGACTGGTGGCTCCAGGACCTCCTTATCGACGGTGCTGGTCGTGCCCGGATTAAAACACCGATGGTTCACTGTTCACTCGTTCATTTATTCACCATAGTACGATCTGGTTGCCGACTGCGATGCAACGCAGTACTTTATACGGCTTAAGTACAAAATATTGATGTCACAACGACAGGCTCGGATGACGAGCCCGTGTGGAGGACTGACCAATCTCGTCCGTTTTGGGGCGGAGCTAAATTTCCCCTAATTTTAATCTACAATGTGATTGGTCAGCCCCCCTTACAAGAATAGGTTTTTATAACTCATTACCTTATATGGTCACGTTTTTCGCCGTTTCCAAGAAACGGCTTATCGCTTTCTAGGAAACGGCTTCTCGCCTTGTAGCGCCTAAGTTTAATAAAATCTACCTACTTCTTGTTTCTTTTCCCAGACCTACTGCTTATTTATCCTATTATGTTTCCCCACATTAAAACACTATAGTTTCCTCATTTATTTCCAAAAAACCCTACTAATTACCCTTATCACAAGATTACTTGTTATCATAATACATCATTTAAGAGACTATTTCTTCCTAGTCACATACACAGTAACTTACTAACAATAATAATATACAAACAAATATGTTATCTCTTATCAGCTAACTATAAAACATATTAACAAATCTAAGTTATGTTATTAACCTAATTAGTCATTGTCAGCGATGTCGCCAACAATCTCCCCTCCAGTGCACGACGCCTCGGGCACTTCCTCTCCCGGTCGCGACGTCGCTGCAACCTGGATCAGCCGGGACACTGGTCGTCGCATGATGCCTCCCTTCGTTCGCACGTTCGCTACTCTTATCCTCCCGTCGGGGCCTGGGAATACTTGGACTATTACTCCCTTCGGCCATATGTTGCGCGGTAGCGACGCGTCGGCGACGATCACCACATCACCCGGCCGGAACTCCAGTGCTGCTTTCTTCTTCATACTTCTGGGCATGAGAGTGGGTAGATACTCTCTTAGCCATCTGCCCCAGAAGTGGTCGGCCATCCTCTGTGCCGTTTTCCAATTAGGCTTCCCGATCAGATCGCTGTCCGCGTACTCTCCTAAGGTCGTTAACCCGCACGACCTCCCGATCAAGAAATGGTTCGGGGTCAACGCCTCTTCGTCCGCTGGGTCGGCGCTCAGGTACGTAAGCGGACGTGAATTCACAGTGTGCTCCACCTCAGTGAGGAGCGTGTACAAAACCTCTTCTGGCGGACTTCGCTCTCCCAGCACGGCGACGAGGGCGGTCTTTACCGATTGCACAAGTCGCTCCCACGCTCCTCCCATGTTCGGCGCTCCAGGAGGTATGTACTTCCACGTGAAGCCTTCTTTTTCTGCAGCTCGTCTCAGGTCGTCCTGTCTGATCTTCTCTACTTCTTTTTTCAATTCGTTGTCTGCTCCCACGAAATTGGTTCCATTGTCGCTAAACATCACTCGCGGCGTCCCCCGCCGCGCAGCCATCCGTCTCAGCGCCATAATCATAGAACTCGTGGATAATGATGCAGCGAGCTCTATGTGTACTGCCCTCGTTGTTAGGCATGTGAAGAGCGCTCCCCAGCGCTTTTCCCGACGTCGCCCGATGGTGACGTGCATCGGTCCGAAATAGTCGACCCCGGTGCACGTGAAGGGTGGCTGGTTGTATGCCAGACGTTCACGTGGCAGATCCCCTTGCGGCGGCGTCCCCGGGTTGCGTCTCTTCAGTTTGCACCACTGGCAGTTGCGAACTTCCTTTCGCACGGCGTTGCGCAGAGCCAAAATCCAATACTTCTGACGGAGCTCGTTGATCACGGTGGCGTGGTTGCCGTGATGAAGCCGCTGGTGGTAGTACCTGATTAGAAGGCGCGGTACCACGTCTCTCCCGTCTAACACGGGCGGCGCGTGCTCCCCTCCGTGCGCGAATTTCTTTGTCCGACCGCTGAGACGTAGCAGACCCTCTTCGTCGGTGGCTACGTCTATCCTTCGCAGACGGTTGGACTCGCCAAAGGATCTTCTCTGGCTCTGACGAATTAGCGACTTCTCAGCTTTCTCTAAGTATTTCACGTCTATAGGAGCGACGATCGACTTGTTCTTTACCGGTCCACCGACTGTCCGCCTTTTCTGTCCGCACCTCTCCGCGAACTCGAACAGCCGGGCCGTAGTTCTAAGCAACCTTGTCCAGCTACTAAATCTGTCCGGGTCGGGAGTCCTGGTATCTGCGCCGTCGCCTTGTTTGACGGCGCAGACTACTCTTCGTTCTTCAGAGCTCCCTTCCGTTTCCGACGTTATTTCCCTTTCCGGTAAATTGTCTGTCTGCGTCTTATATTCTTTCTTGAGGGCTTCGTTTCTATCTATCTTTCTCTCTACACCCAGGAGCCTATTATACACCTGGGCGTAGTTGTCAGGCAGCACCTCATCTTCCTTTTTCCACAGCAAACCAGTCTCGTACCTCCCGTCTGGAAGTTGCCTCGTAGTGGCGTTCAATATTGACAGTGCTCGTTGATCTGCGTCGTTACTCGGGCGTCGAAGTTTTATGCCGATGGAGTCCAACTCAAAGTGTTGCTTTATTAACTTCTCAATGCTTTCTTCACTGTCGGCGGCTCGACAGTGGTTGACGAAACCGACCGACGTGGCGGCTATCCCAGTGCAACACCCGTGCAGGACCCAACCGAGCCCGGTGAGTGACGCGGCAGGTTCATTTCTCTTCCCTTTGAGTACCTTTCTTGACACTATCAAATCCCAGTTATCTTGGCCAATCAGGAGCGCTGGTTTCTCCTCTCCATACGAGAGCTCATCTAGTTTCCCCTTCAAATGGACGCAGTTCTCAATATCCCTCTTGTTAACGTGCTGCGGCGACAAACTCAGCTTTTCTACGGTGCGCACGCCCCTTAGAATCTTCTTGTCTTTCTTGTGCGCACCTTTAATTTTCAGGTTCATCTTCAGCGAGTCCTTCTTCTCAATTATTCTGCCACCGACGGTCTCCAGGACGAGAGGTACTTTCTCGCCGGTGGCTCCGATGCTCGCAGCGACGGCAGAGTCCAACAGCGACACCGTGGACCCTTCATCCAGTAACGCCAGGATCCTCTCTGATCCTTTAGGGCCGTAGACGTCCACAGGGATCATCTTCAAATATATCTTCGTTCCATCGGCCGTAGCGTATACTGGTTTCACGATTTCTTCTTCATTGCCCTTCCCTGGCTTCTCCCGCTGCGAAGATGGTGCCGTTGCCGTTGAGTTGGCAGGCTCCGAGTGCAGCATACTGTGGTGCGATCGCTTGCACCTCTTGCAGGGCGGCGCCCTGCAATCGTTCCTCAAATGTCTCCTGCGCAGGCAACGGAAGCATAGCTTGTTCCTCCTCGCTACCTCCCACCTTGCGTCTATGGAAGAGTTCCTGAACCTGACGCATTCAGTGATCCAGTGTTCTCCCCCACATTGGAGACAGTGCTTCTTAAAAGCTTCTCTGTTCGTCGCGATCGTTTCATATTCTTCATATTCCCCGTATTCCTCTTTCGCCGTATGCACAGGATATCTGCGTTCGGTTACCCGCTTCCTGTCGGGTGCTGTGCCCTCCGGCGGCGCGTACGTGCTGCACAACTCTGCTTCGTAGTCCAGGAACTTTTTCAACTTTACCAACTCTGGTTCTTCCTCGTAAGCGCGAGCGCGGCTGAAATCTAGCCAACGGTATCGCATGATCGGCGATAGTTTTTCGACGATACATTTGCTCATTTCGGGTGAGTGAAGATAGTGTGGCTTGTTCAGTGCACTTATCGTGGTCACGGCGTTGCTGATCTTGCCTGCGAAGATGCATACTTCTTTGGGCGTGTCCCCCGCTCTAGGTAGCTCCCTTAACCGTTGGAGCTCGGTCAGCGCCAGCTGATCTGGTCTGCCGAACCTTCTTTCCAGAGCGGTGACAACCTCGTCCGGATCCGAAGCGACGAACAGCAAGCTTCTCACTGCTTCCTTCGCCGGACCCTTGATGGACTTCCTCAGTCGCGCCATGTTGTATACGTCGGTGCACGATGCCTTGCTGTCTTCGTACGCCCTCTTGAACGGCAGCCAGTCTTCGTGGGAACCGAGAAACTCGGGAAGATCCCATAGCTTCGGCGAGTTCTGGTTTACCTGGCTGCTCTTCGTTGCGCTGACGATGGCCTCTGCAAGCTCCTTCAAATCACTTCTTTTTTCAGGTTGTACGTACGCGTGTTCGTTGTGTTCTTTCTCCTCGATGTAGGCGGCTGTGTGATCCACCCAGTTCTCGACGTGGGCAGACCTCTCAATTTCGAATTCTTCATCCAGCCCCTCTTCTGATTCACACTGCACCAGCTCTAGTTCCGTCTCCGCGACGGCTACTGCATTCTGTGCGACTTCCAATTGTTTTCTCTGTAGTTCCAGCCGGGCCTCGAGTTCCATTCTTCTCGTCGACTTCGTCGATCTCGCGGTCAATTTTCTTTGCGGTACCACGGTCTCTGCAGACGCGTACAGTGGGACTGCCGTGGCCTTCCCTCCATTGTTCTGCGACCTTGTGGTCCGCGACGAAGTCGCATTCCCATTCGGCGGCACGTTCTGTGCCTTTGTACTTACTGGATCGGGGCGCGCTGAGCGTGTGCGCACTGTAGAGCTGGTGGGCGGCGCGGTGAATACCGCGGCTTGCTCGGCATCTCGCGGAGCGGTGGGTGGCGCAGCCACGTCCCGGGCGCCTTGCGGCGCGGAGACGTGCGGAGCGCCGTGCGGCGCCGTGACGGTTGCCGTGGCGCGCGGCGCAGCCACGTCTCGGGCAATCAGAGGTGCGGAGACGTGCGGAGCACCGTGCGGCGCCGTGACGGTCGCCGTGGCAGTCGGCGTGGCAGTCTGCGCGGCTGTTCGCGGCGCTGCTGTGAGAGGGCGTCTGGCGGAGGTGGCGGCGGCGGCCGCGGCGGCGAGGAGCGGCGTGGCCTGGTGTGCGGCGATCAGCGGCGGCGGCGGCGGCGCTGCGGCGGCAGCGGCGGCGGCGGCGGCGGCACGGGTTCTGATTCCCGTCGATGTATCGCCGGATGCGGCGGTCGAACTAGTCTCCGTAGCTGGCGTATTCATGGACCAGTCCGACACCTCCGCAGACTCCTCCCTCTCGGATCGTGATCGCGTCGGCGGTGATCCAGATCGTACGATCGGCATTTTTCCAGGTCTTCTGTTCGGCTCCTATCCGGCTCGCAAGGACCAACAATTGTAATGAATTCCAGTTAGGAACCGACGGAGGACTGGTGGCTCCAGGACCTCCTTATCGACGGTGCTGGTCGTGCCCGGATTAAAACACCGATGGTTCACTGTTCACTCGTTCATTTATTCACCATAGTACGATCTGGTTGCCGACTGCGATGCAACGCAGTACTTTATACGGCTTAAGTACAAAATATTGATGTCACAACGACAGGCTCGGATGACGAGCCCGTGTGGAGGACTGACCAATCTCGTCCGTTTTGGGGCGGAGCTAAATTTCCCCTAATTTTAATCTACAATGTGATTGGTCAGCCCCCCTTACAAGAATAGGTTTTTATAACTCATTACCTTATATGGTCACGTTTTTCGCCGTTTCCAAGAAACGGCTTATCGCTTTCTAGGAAACGGCTTCTCGCCTTGTAGCGCCTAAGTTTAATAAAATCTACCTACTTCTTGTTTCTTTTCCCAGACCTACTGCTTATTTATCCTATTATGTTTCCCCACATTAAAACACTATAGTTTCCTCATTTATTTCCAAAAAACCCTACTAATTACCCTTATCACAAGATTACTTGTTATCATAATACATCATTTAAGAGACTATTTCTTCCTAGTCACATACACAGTAACTTACTAACAATAATAATATACAAACAAATATGTTATCTCTTATCAGCTAACTATAAAACATATTAACAAATCTAAGTTATGTTATTAACCTAATTAGTCATTGTCAGCGATGTCGCCAACAACATACCTAAGTGTATTAGGCAGGGTTTGGAGACTGGAGGATTAGTTGGTAATGACCCTCCAGTGTAAAGGGAAGATCTTCCGGCCGGGCGTGGTGTGATGCCCGACGACACAGGCCCCCAACTGTTCTTGTCGGCCAACTGTATATTATGCTAATCGTCGGTGAAACTTCGCTTGTGCGATTCAGGATTGCTAAGTCATTCTTATAAGTGGTTAGGTATGTGATGCCACAGTTTCCTAGGTGGTTTCCTAGTTTCCGGAGCGGCAAGCAGTGCGGCCCGCCGCGCCGTCCCATCAAGCAGGCACTCGACTTGGCCGCGCGCGTGCTCTTTCAGACGAAGCGGAAGGGTGCTTTTAAATTTCCCCCACCCACACCACGTGACGGCCAGAAAGGGCGAGCCAGCATTCAGGGGGTCATGGTTGTGTCACTTGTGGTTCGCATGACCCCCTGGCCAAGATGCGCGATGGAACGCCAGGGAGGTTTTAGTTTGGGTAAGCATTCGGAGTCCCACATACCCCCCGCCCTGCGCCCATACAGGGCGAGGGGATCCAGTTAACTTTTAGTTACTAAAAGCCGCAGAAAGCTGTTGCCGAAACCCGGCCAAACAAGTTTCTAACTCCCGACAAACTGAGGAGGTAGAATACCTACTTACATAGGTATGACGTGTGTATCCCTGAGTTTTTCTATGGGTGTAGGGGTGACGGTAGGGTTTGTAGCATTATTGCGCACGAATGGATCAATTTTGAAGTGGGGTTTTAGATAAACTTGAAGATATCGAGGTGGTTTATAGTTTGACTGGAGTGGTTCAATTTTTAACTTAAAGGTATCCCTTTTAATATAATGAGAAAGGAACTCTATCTTTCTGTTACATTTTCACGCCTAAACTATAAACCTAATTTAAATGAAATTTGGTGGAGATAGTCTAGCTAGAGCCTAAGAAAGGACATAAGCTACTTTTCAACCGACTTCAAAAAGAAGGAGGTTCTCAATTCGACTGTATGTTTTTTTATGTTTGTTACCTAATATCTTTGTTATACAAGAACCGATTTCTATGATTCTTTTTTTTGTTGGCAAGTAAATGCTTCCGTGTGGTCCCATTTAAATTTGATCAAGATCTGACCAGTAGTTATTGAGCTATGTCGAAAGAAGCGTCATTGTTTACGCTAAGCGCGCAGCCTTCCAAAATTATTAGTGCAATTGCCCTAAACGCATAATTCTAGGTACCTACAATTGAAGTCGGTTTTGTGTTGTTGTTGCAAAAAGAATTATTATCCTACACGCGGGCGAAGCAAAGCGAAAATGAAATCAGGTAGAGTCCGTGTCACGAAAGAAGTCCCGCGGCATTCAGTGGAACTAATTATTAAAGATCGGAAATGTTTCTCAATTTGCAAGAAATTATAACAATAAGAATGAAGCCTGAAATTATTATAATTAAAATTTGGAGTTGAGAGGGTGTCCTCTCAACTCTAAATTTTAATTAGACTGTAGAGTCGCCAAGCAGCAGCATCCTAGCGCCCCGGCTGCGGGACTTCTTTCGTGAAAAGTACTCTAAGCTGCATGGCTTACATGTTAGTCAACAGCTGCTGTTTGCCGAATAGTGTTTTATTAGATAATATTAGTACATATAATAGTGTTTTATTACTATTACAGGTACTAGGTTTGCTAGTTATTTTAAACTTTTTAAGTCGGTTTTTTTTAAACGTATTTTTTTATATATCAGAATATCACGGTAAAGATAAGTCCACTCAACGCACGACTTGCAACAAAGTAGTCTATAGCGATCGCCAATATCGCCATCATTTATGTCGATGACATTAGTTTTCAATCAACATTTACCTTTCCTTTTCGACATATTATGTCGAGTTCGAGATAAATGGCTCAAGCGCGAGGACCGTGCCGTATCTGTCCCAAACTTTTACTTTTATCTGAAATTTAAATTGTCTTATCTTTGTCTTCAGGGTACCTATCACTTCTGGAACATTGAGTTACCACCAAAGAACTTTCCGGTACCGGTCCCGGCTGGAAACCTCGACGCCTGGTTGTGGACATCTTCAACGTCCAGTAAGGAAGTACTGAGCGAGATGTACCTACAGTTGATTAGTGAATAATAATTTACACAACATGTCTAAACTAAACAATCAAAACTGACACAAAAAACAATTAATTATTTTTCTGTAATTAATTTTAAAAAATATTATTGGTATGAAGATTTCATTAAGATTTTATTTACACCGTGTTATTTAAGGGCGCGAACCCACTATGTCGTGATGGTAGATTGTCGTGATGGTAGATTGTCGTGTCGTTTTAAGTGTTATGGCTTATATGTTTATATAAATGGAGGTGTTCACATATATAACCACGATTCATTGTCGTCTACTACTTTTTTGCGGCGACAACAGATTGTTGTGACAAGTGGGAACGGCTAGCACGACAATCGTGAAACGATGAAAGATCGTCACGACTAAATAGTGACGGCAAATAATGTGTATAAACGCACTTCTGATCTCCAAGAGAGCGGAGAGGCGACTGTAGGGTTGCAGCTTGCTACCGATGTCCAAACGTCAAAACAACTGCAGTGAAATGATAAAATGTCGTCGTTTTCCAACGGAAACAGCTAGATACGACATTTACTAAACGATATTTTTTTACGATAAGCAGTCGATACAATGGAAACAGCTAGAGACGATAATCGATAAATTATCGTCACGAAATAGTAGGACGCGCCCTTAGTCTTACAACCCCACCTCATGTATACCCGATGACTAAAAGTCATTTAGAAAAAATATATATTAAATAAATAATGTTAGGTGTCATGCTTACTTCCTACTAATATAATAAGTAATAGATTATTAAAAAGTTTGTATACATGTAAAGATGTGTAGATGAATATTTGTTACTCTTTGCAAAAACTACTGGACGGATTTGGCACAGAGATATAATTAAGTTATTTAGGTATTTACTAATAATAAGCGGGTGAAGGCGTCTAGAAACATGGGGAGCCCTCAAGGCAGTTGTTAATTGTCATAGTAGGTACTTGATCGGTTCGACCCTCGGCTCACTCAAAAAGTCCGGTGGACCAATAAAGGCCCTGCTGGCTAATTGGGTCATTGGGTCATTGGCTAACATCCGCAAAAAAGCAGCCGGCAGCTAACGATTAATAATAGGTATTCTAAATGACTGGTAATCATCGGATAGGTATAATGAAGTGGGCTACTTTTATAAAACAACTAAAATTATACGTTGTTTGTTTTTTGGCAAATAAAAGTCGATTTTGATTAATTCTAGTTTTCCGTTTTTTATTGCTTTATAGTATTTTTCAAGTCATCATCACTATTGTCCGACCGTTTTACTCACGTATCGCCATCTGAGGTACAAAGTCATAAAACATTAATTAAATCTCTTAAAGAACTATTTAACCACAGATAAAAGTAATGTAAGACTACTCGTCACTAATATCCATATCGCTTGAATCATCATCACTGTCTGTGTAGCTTGAGGAGTCAGAATCTTGGCGATAGGCGATACGCGAGTTAAACGGTCGGCCTATTGTGATTATGTGAAGTAAGAAATTAATTTGCATTATATTTTGATACGATTATTGATAAGCTAAATTTTTGCAAAAATTTCGAGTCGTTCTCCCTATTAAGTACCTGTTTTTCTGAATTCTCTTTGACCTAATAAAATATGTGTGTGACAAATGAATGACAATTTGTGGCCTTTTCAAAAGTAAGGGTTGTCTAAGAAAATAAATTGATAAATATATTTTTTAATTTGTATTCTTTTATTTTCTAATTTATTTATCAAAATTTAAACGTCACAATACTAATGTATATGGCTCAAATAACGTAGATTTTAAGGCATGATAAACCTTTCCGGTCACCGTGTATAGTATAATAATGGTAGGTACCTCAGTAGATTGAAGCATAATACTTTTTAATTGTATCAAATAAGTATTGATTTACAACCCGGCGGCTGTTAGGGCGTAATCCGTTTAGAAAGCGTATGTTACAAACATTTTGTTAGGTAGTTGTTCGTTGTATCAGCTAGATATGTGACAGTAGATGAAAAATACACATACAAAAATCCCCGTATTAATAAACGTCTTAGGAACTCATTATAGCTAAAATAAGTTTATAATTTGTTTGTCTTTGTCTGTCATCTTGACTTTTATACTAGTAAGAAAGAGACAAAGTCCACTTTAACTAAAGAGTCAAAGATTTTTATGCAAGACCGTAAATATTCGTATAGATGTTGACGGAAAAGTGAGTAATTGTAGGCATAATAATAATAATAATAATAATAATAATATCGTGAGACATTAAAACACAAGGCCATCACATCCCAAACTAAGCAAAGCTTGGACTATGGAAACCAGATAACTGATAGAAAATAACATACTTAAAATACATTTCTATTGTAAATACATAGGTACTTATATATAGATATTTATCTACACCCGGACTCAAGGCAAACAGAACACAAATGTGTGACTCGGGTTGAAATCCAACCCACGACAAGTATTTTACAGACCACGGCCCATCGTATTCTTAGGAAAATTATTGGTACAATTCCTTAAATAGGTATGAAATATGTAAATTTAAGGTTTTGTAGTAGGTACCTATATAATATTCTGGGAAAAATACACACATCTGTTCGACCGTCCTCGGACTGCTCACCGAAAAAATCCAGTGAACCAATAAAGGCCCTTCCGGCTAATTGGGTTAGGTCATCCGCAAAACATATAAACACGATTATCTGATCCCAAACTAAGCAGAGCTTGTATTTCTGCTTGTAAGTGCTACGGAAACCAGATATCTGATATACATAATAATATACTACTTACATAGTTTGTAAGTTTCTTTCGTATTAACGAATATTATTAATAACTTTATGATTGAATTTCCACGTAGAATTTACTAGAATGTTTACACCCCTCATCATCATTCCCCTTGCCTTTTTTCTATTTCTATTGGGGTCGGCTCCCAGTCTAACCTAATGCGGCTAGCTACCAGAATTATACAAGCGACTGCCATCAGACCTCGAAACCCGTAGGGAACCAGTAGCCGAGATGGTTAGACCAGGTGTCAGATTATATTGACTTCTGACTACATGTAACGATTGTCATAGATGTGTTAAATGACAACCGGGACCGACGGCTTAACGTGCTCTCCAAGGCACGGTGGGTAGTCCCTCAACCAACCAGACACCGAAACAATTTTTTGTTGTTACACAAATATTATCCGCGGCGGGAATCGAACCCGCGACCTCCCGGGTGTATAGCCCAATCGGACGGCTTACACCGCTCGATTACCGAGGTCGTCTGAATGTTTACTACCCCTGTTTATTATTAATTCAATTAGTGAGGCAAACAACTTACAGTTAAATAACATTAAACAAATCTAAACGTTGTTCACTTCGAAATCGATGTTTTAACTTGTTTTCGTTTAAAATATTTTTTTTTAAATAAAATGGCGGTTTATTCATATATTTCCGGGTTAGTGTTAGCATGTGTGTCTTATATACTGTATCAGAAATATTCCAATGTGTATGTTAGTATTATTAGCAAACCACAAAAGAAATATGACTACATTATTGGTGAGTACCTACTTACATATCGATGGTCCCAATCAAGAAAGTAGTATCTACAAAATGACCACTTTTCAGTAGAGCAGTTTGAAGTTACTTTTTATAGTAGAATTCATTCTTGCGAATACATTTATGTAAAAAAGTGAAAATCGACAAAATGAAACTATCGATTTTCATAATTGGGCGCTCAAGTAGTTAATACATAATAATATGCATTAACTACTTGAGCGCCTGGTTATCTTTCAATAGCAACATTTTCTCAAAATTTGATTACAATATCCAAATCGCTTATTAAACGTGAGTTTTTGGTCTCGAGTCCCGGGTCGAGCAAAAACAGGTGACTTATAAAATTCTTAATAACAGCTCGAAATTAAGAATTGTGCTTGAAAACGGTAATAATTATTCAACATTGTGCGCCTGATTGTTTTATATGTTGGTATTATTATTCTCATAGTTTTTTGTTCTGAAATAGGCTTGCGGTTGACTATAACTTACCTGATGTTAAGCAATGATGTAGTCTATGATGGGACGCGCCAGCCCAATGTGCCGATTCACTCGTGATTACGAATGATTTACGGTTAGAAGGTGGCAGTGGAATGAAGCTCCATGTGGTTAGAAACTATAAAGGAGCAACAATCCCGACCCACCTTCTTAAATGGTGTCACTAGAGTCTAGACATTGCACCGGAACACGGCAAAGCCGCTTGGCGGTCAGGCTTTGTCTGGTGGGTGGTCACTAACCACGGCCGAAAGCCTACCACCAGTTGATATGATAAACATAATTTTTTACCATTTGATTGTCACCTGATTTGCACCACCCGGGGACCACGTGTAGGGATCGAGGTATAAGGTGGACTCCCACGGAGGTGACTCAGTCCCCAAAAAATCAGGCGCACATTAAAAGCTAGATCTGTATAATGGTTTCTGATTTTGAAATTAAAGAAACTAATAAAAAGATACCCTCATTCTTATAAGTAAAACAAAGTTCTTTTCAAACAGTAGGTGCGGGTACTGCTGGTTGTGTTCTGGCCTCGCGACTCACGGAGGACCCTAAAACGAAGGTCCTGCTTATAGAGGCTGGTGACTACATGGGGTACTTCACCAATATCCCCCTGACACCCACAGCTGCCCAGCAAGGCCCTAACGATTGGGCTGTCAAAAGTAAACCACAACGATTTTCGTCTTTCGGATTACGGGATCAGGTAAAATTGTTTAAAACTATGAAGGTCCAGTGTGAGCAAATAGATCTTTAAAAACTGGACCAGTTGACGGTGATCCTACAGCGAAAATAAAATAAAAACCTTCCCGCTATGCCAGGCTAGTTGTGTTCCCAGCGACCTCGATTCCAACTGTTAAACTATTAGGTCAGAAGGTTTTAAATTACTTGTGCTAATGGTCAGTAAAACTTTATATGGGATATCTCTGTCTTAGAGTTCAGGTATTTCCGAAGATAGTACTCCCAGATTAGTTAAGTGCATTCTGCTATAGTCTAGTATTTGAACCCAACAGTGGTAATAGGATTTTTTATTCAATGCATCGTAAAGTAGTTGCATGAATCCTCGACCAAACCTTTGGGTCTAAACACGATTTCCATAAGTTTGTAAAATTTTACTCTCCGTAAAATACTTGTTTCAGTCACAATTTATCCCTCGAGGCAAAGGTCTCGGCGGTTCAGGACAAATAAACTTTTTACTTCATGGTTTTGGTCAGCCCGAAGATTATAACCGTTGGGAAGAGCTAGGATTCCATGGATGGGGTTTTGACGACTTGAAGCCGTATTTTATAAAGGCGTTTGGGACTGTTAGTCCTGAATTTGATTCAAAACATTGTGCTGTTGATGGAGAATGTCCAGGTTCTAAGGTAATTATTGAATAGCCTTTCAAGGCCTTCTAATCATGGTCATGATTGGTCATGCATAAAATCTTTAGTAAAGTAGTGTCCTCTGATGCTAACGGGTCTTTTCTTAAGTTTTTATGGGACTTAACCCACCAGTAGACCACGATTAACAACAACGCTGTGAAGAGACTCGGGATTTGTACCCGGCCAAGTCAAGGGACACCTGAACTATCTGGGTTTCCTCATTAATTTAATCAGTAAGGAGTTAGAAAGTTACATTGTCCACTTCCACGTATTTTTTAACGGTTGACAAAGATTAAACCTTCTCTCATACGCTGCCCAAGAGAGGTTTGGGGAATGACACATGTCCCAAATGTTAAGTTCTAAAACATACCGCTTCTCATAAATACAATGTTTTCTTTCGTAGTTTATTTTTATTGTAAGATCTTTAATGATCTGATCTTTTCTTTCTTTTTATGAAGACTAAATAAACAGTCTAGGAGCTAAAAATAATGTTTTTTTAGTCTCCCATGGAACTAAAACTAATAGACGATAAAGAAGAACTGATGGCCACTTTCAAGCAAGCGTCGTCAATAATATCAGACAATACCATATTCCGTAGACCAACAGCCACAATCCAAGATGGTAGAAGACATTCTTCATGGGATGCCTATTTAAAACCTGTGTTGTATAGGAAAAATCTACATGTCCTATTAAAAAGTCAGGCAGTTTTTGTAAGTACAACAATTATTATTTAAAACTTCTACTGACGTAATAAATTAAGCGTTAGCAAATGTTTTAGCTGATGGACCTTTGTTGATTTGGTCCAAAAGATTCATTACTTCCAAACTTGTGAAGCAACGCACCAAATATCCGTAAAAGGTGTGAAAATGATTGTACCCGAGGTTATAACTCTACTTAACTTTTTTAGATACGTTTTGAAAACCGAAGAGCATCTTCACTGTACATACTACAAAACCATCGCGAGTTGGATAACATTTTTGTAAAGAAAGAAATCATTTTATCAGCTGGAGCTATCAAAACTCCTGAACTACTGATGTTATCTGGGATAGGACCAAAAGCAAGTTTGGATAAGTAAGTAAACTCCACTTTCAAAAAAATCATCTCACATTTTATATACGAATTCCACGGGTATTATAATTGGGTTTCCACTTTGTTTGCGAACCTTCTGCGCCCCGCACTCCTGCAGTTTTGCAGTTCTCAAGCACTTCGGCATATAATCAACTCGGTTTTTAGCGCAAGCACAAAGTGGAGCGCAAGACGTCTATTTTTCTACATATTTATCCTCGTTTTCACCAGTGGGAACAATACTATTTACCAGATCCTTTCACATTTATGACTGCAGCAAGCTGCTAGTCGGAACATGACGATATTTGATGCTGTGGCTTTGGCAGGTGGATGGAGACTAGACACGGGCAAAGCTTGCCACCAGTGAGCACCGCATGCTTATCACCAGCCAGGCATAACATATAGGGTCTGGAACACTACGCAAAATAGGCGCACTAATGACGTCGAGTTGCGGAAACCCAAGCCCGCTACAATCTACAATCTAGGGTCTGGAAGGTAAATATTTCAGACAGGACTAGTACAAAATTTTGATAATTTTCAGGTTAAAAATCAAGGTCGTGGTAGCCAATGAAGACGTAGGTAGAAACTTCCATGACCATATGAACATGCCGATCTACGTCAGCATCAAAAAACCTATCAGCATCACTTTATCTAAAGTGTTCACTTTTCAAACTGCTTGGGAATATTATTGGAGAAGTTCAGGTTAGTATAGCTCCATGGATGTTAAGTTTCATTTCGTTGTCAAGCAGACTTGACCTTGAGCTTTACTTTGATTGTTCTTCTCTCAACAATCTTAAGTTTTAAGAGCTAAAAGGTCCGCCTTCATCTTCACATGCGGATTCTAAATCGCAAATCGAAGGTAGCTTTCCATAACTTAACCATAGCAGCAGTGATTTTCTTGTACTCGTAATTTTGTTTGTTACCATCAGGTGTTCTAGCATTCCCTCCGTTAGCGGGCACGGAGTACCAGAACTCCTCAGCACTGATGCTGTTCTCAATGGGAACTTCTAGCGAAAGACTTTTGAGGGATCTTTCTAACTACAAACCTCAGGTAATTGACACTTAATATGCAATCAAAGTTTATTCATTAATAAGACCCGTAACTTTGTGTTCTGTTAATGCTCTCAAAAATTAGGAAAAGTTAGGAGTATCCTAGCTACATTTTCGGCTACTGAGGTCAGTCTGAGCTGACTTCTCGGGTGCGCAGGAGATATTATATTGCACAAGTGTATACGTAAACATAGGCTCACTCTTAATTCCCTTCACGCTCAGAGTCCTGAGGGACGGGCTGACTTACACAACAGGTAAAAGATCAGGCACAGAATTGAAAGATAATGTTCTCCAAGCTAGAAGACTTTTTTCCAACTCCTCCTATAATCTTTCCCATTAAATTCGTGCGGGATCCAAGACTTGGCTTGGTTCAAATCCCGAGTCTTTTCACGGCACTGCTGTTGATCCTGACTTACAAGAGTAGCAGGGATGGGATTGCGGTGGTAGGTTAAGTCCCAATTAAAAAACATACATAATCCTAGAAGAAACGTTGCAACAACCAATTTCTTCTCTAACCATTGAATTCTTTTTGAAGGTATTTCGCAACACATTCCCTTTTTATAATCATACCAACAAAGAAGGGTTCATGTTCCTAGCAACTTGCACACAACCCAGAAGTAGAGGATCTATCAGTTTAGTAGACGCGACTATATCAAAGCCACCACTAGTAGACCCTAACTATCTTGAGGAGGCTTTCGATGTACAATGTATGATACAAGGTAAGTTTATTTATTTTTTATCAAGAGACCATCCAAACCATAGACTAACAGTAATTGCCCTGGGCCACTACATATTTAAACATAGGGATGATGACAACGAATGAAAAATCGTATTTTAATTAGTTCGTCAGTAGGATTACAAAAAAATGTTAGACACGTACTTTCTGCTTTATAAAATACGTTAAAAAAAAGAATAAGATTTATTTGACAGATACTGGACACAGAACATGAAAAGAGAAAAAATATGAAAACAGTTAGAAAGAAGAAAAAATAAACAAAGAGCTCAACATTGCTCAGTAAACGCTGTGAGTACCTACTAGAGGCGACCCACAGCACTGATTTTCAGCAATGTCCATATATCCAAATATTATACCAATATTTTCCTCTATCTGACGAACATAACAAAAAAATACTTTCGTCATCCCTATTACAGAACGAAGCGATAGCGAAAGATTAACATAAGATTGTCACATGACATTTCTAAGTTAATGTCAGTGCCATACTATTTATTTGTTCTTTTCGCTCTTGCGCTGTCGCCTTACTATGTTATTTGCCTAGAAGCCAGTGGTCACCATGTTCACTTAATAACCACGAGGTCTCTGGTCTTGCAAAAAGACGTTCCTAATTTACTTAGAATAATCTCATTGGCCACTCCACATTGGGAATAGTGCTCGAAAGGCAGTAGACTCGCCGTAGCACGTATAAGACCTGCTAAATGTGGATGATATTCATTTCTGTCTGAACTTTCGAGAGTGCAGGCGTTTGATAAATGTTAATTATCAATCTATGCTGGCAGATCAGTCTTAATACAAGTAACTATTAGCACCATCAATTTAGAAATCAGTCAGTGATAATTTTCTTCTACTAGACTTTTTAACAAACATTATCGACTGTCATCATACTCCCTTGATGTCTTCGCTTCGCAACCCTTTTTAGTGTTCTACTTCTGGGCAGGAATCTTCTCTCAACTTGACGAGTTAAGAGAACAACGCAGCAAGAAAAGGATATAGGACGTCTTAAATATTGGCTTTAATATGTATTAACAAGACTAGTGTCATTTCCTACAGCTATTCGGAGAGCAGAAAAATTGATAGCCACAAAACCATTTCAAGAAATTGGTGCAACAATTCACTGGCCACGACCAGAAAGATGTTTGTCGTTTTGGAGATACAGTAAAGAAGAACAAATGGACGGAGGGCAACACAAGAGGATAAGGTGGGTGTAAATTTCTCTTCAAAAATACGAGAACAACCGTAGAGAAATTTGTACTGACGACCTCGGTAGTCTAGCGGTGTAAGCCGTCCGATTGGGCCGTACTTCGATTCCCCGGACAATTTTTGTGGATCAATAAAGAATTGGTTCTGTATCTAGTTGCTTGAAGGGCTATCCGCCGTGCCTTGCAGAGCATGTGAAGCCGTCGGTCCTGGTTGTCATTTAAAACATCTATGACAATCGTTAAAGGTAGTCAAAAGTCTATAGACTGTATAGACTGACACCTGATCTAATCACATCGGCTATTTGTTCCCTACGGATTTCGAGGTCTGTTAGCCATCGCTTGTTTAATTCTAGCAGGTTCGACTGGGAGCCGACTTCAATAGAAATGGTGGATGTCAATGGAACTGGTACACGGATACAGACACACGACGAAATTATAAGTCTTTTTGTCGCTTTTTAAAAGTCGAAGACTTAACCTAACCTAACCTAACCTACATTTTGATAATCTTTCTCCAGAATGAAAAATAAATCAAGATCAAAAGCCAGGTCACCAAAACAGTCGAGACCACCTGACACCTTCCTGGAATGCATTATTAGAGAGGTAGCTGTGACAGGTCACCACGCTAGCGGCACCTGCGCCGGTGGTAAAGTCGTTGATGATCAGTTACAGTAAGATTTTATTTTATGTCTTGTACCTATAATGTCATTTATTTATTTATAAATTTATATTTAAGTACAAAAGTCAAGTATTATATGTAGTATATTATCCTGGTTTTCATAGTACAAGCTCTGATTAGTTTGGAATCAGATGGCCGTGTTAATGTCCCACTATTATTATTATTTTGGACTTAGTTTTGTTTTTCTTGGCTTTTCACCAGTTTATAGCACATTTACGGGCTTATACCAAGTAAATGCGCCGTATGGGGACATGTCAATAGTTGTAGTGTTTGGATTGGGGGCTATGTCATCTGCCTGTATGAATTTTCGGATGATTGTACATGTGTTCAAAATAGCTGTTTTTTGCAAGGTTATGTAGATGGACTCTTATAGGGCTATTAATTTTAAACTATGAATGAGATATTTTGGGATAACACTTGTCGTTCATTATTATTATGATTATTACTATTATTGTTTTCAGAGTTAAGTCTACATCTAATCTTCGGATCGCAGACGCAAGTATTTTCCCATCACCTGTGTCCTTGTACCCAAATTCTGTATTAATAGCTATTGCAGAAAAAATAGCTGATCATATAATTAATTGTAATTCAAAATAAACGGTGCTGCTTAATAAAGTATTTCATTGATTGACCAAAGTAAGTTTACAAATCTTGGCAGTGATGTCATTTCTCTTCATAGCTAGTTTCGGGTCCCAATTCTCGTGCTTTACACATTTATCTCTAATAGACATTTTCTAACAAAAATGGCGATTTCTTTTGTTTTCAATAACATCAACTATTTTCTTCGACATTTGCGCGCTTTCATTTTATTTTTTATTTTGATGGACTTTAAAATAAAATCAACCATCATCATTTTTTTTAATCATCAAATATTTTGACATTTGTAGACAAATGTCAAAAAAATGGCGGATATCATTGAAAAACAAAAGAAATCGCCTTTTTTGTTGGACAAATGTCTATTAGAGATAAATCTCTAAAGCGCCAGAATCGGGGCCCTGGTCTCAGCGATTTTCTTTGCTCTTTGGACAGGTCGATAGAGGAGATCTTACAGAATACTTCATCCCTTTTTAGTGTCCCACTGCTGGACACGGGTCTTTCTTATGAGTTGAGAGAGTATAAATCCACACATTTTAGCCAAGTGCGGGTTGCAGGACGTCACATGTCCTTGAATGATTAGTTTCCTTACGAAGTTTTCCTTCATCGATTGCAGAGGAGATAAAACATGGCACACAAAGATGTTGGTACGACCGGGGATCGGACTAGCGACCTTATATTTCAAAGAAGAGGCCAATACCGCTGCGCCACCGCTGCTCCCGAATACTGCAAAATAATTGCAGTGTTGTGCTTATTCCTGTTTGCTTGTGCACGTTGAAATACTTATAAACAGTCAGCTTGCGTGAATAGGTATGTCCTTAAGATAGAATCATAGAGAATCTGCCTAGTTGGTCCATTGACAAGCATAGATAGTCACATAACAACTGCGAGGACGCAGGTTTGAATCCCTGGGCATAAAATGACTCCGGCAAATAGAGCAGCAATACTAACGATTCTTGGAACCTGTACGCACTAGTGGTTTACCGCATGCGGCTAGCCGAACTTCGATTTTTATATGAAACTGCATGATCACACTTGGGTAAGCGCGTTTCATTGTAGACTGCATCATTGCTTAACAGGCAAGTTCTGGTCAAGCGCAAATCTATAACAAAATAATAAAAAATCTCAACACATTGACTGACCGCATCCGATCTATCTCATCTGTATCTGTATTCGTGGTGTGGATAAAAATCAAGAGGATTGAAGTTATATTAGTCAAAGTATAAAAAATATTATTTATTCGGCAAATCAAAAACAAGATATTTGTATTGGTATGTCATCTTTTTAGTATTATTGTTTAAATAAAAAAAATGTCTTTGTTGCATGCGGAATTTGCCTATAATAAGTTATGCATTCTAGTTTATACTAAGTCATTCCTTGTATTCAAGCTTTGTAAAAATGTAATAACTGCCACGAAGTCGTTACACCTCTATAGAAGAATCTTGAATAATTCCAAAAAAATCTCGTTATAAATAAATTTTTAATGAAATAGTAAATAAAATTTGCGTAGTGTTACGCTTTCAAACTTTACTTTTTATGTATACACCTTTATAGTCATATCCAAAATAATCTTTTCATTGGAGGTTGGTATCAGTAAGAATTTCGCGACTGCATCTCCCGGAGGTAACGGAATAGGAAAGTTTTTTGGCGGTAATTCAATGTTCCAAAAGTGATATGTTCCCTGAAAATTAAATTGAAATAAAAAAAATGTAAACCTCTTTGCACTAAAATGCACATTAACTGTACAAGATGAACCGTAAAGAATTTATGCGAAAGTTACTCTGTAGTCTGTCAGTCTGTCGCGCTATCACGCCAAAACAACTGAACCAAATCATTTATTCATTTATTTATTTTATTCATACATTCATTCATTTTTCATTCATTCATTTAAAGGGTGGGGCGGAATTGTAACTCCTATATGGTTCTAACCTTATAGAGCATCACCGAAAATCATTCGTAGGTAATCTCGAGTGAATCGGTTTGTTGGGTAGGCGCGTTCCATCGTAGACTACATCATTGCTAACATCAGGCAAGTTGTAGCCAAGCGGAAGCCTATTGCAGAATAAATAAAAACCTTAAAAATTAAAAGGAATGATACTTACAGCTTTCATATCACATGAATCTTTTATGTTTGTGAACTTATGGAAAAAATCTACGAACCATTGATGCCTCATGGCGTCACAGGTTTTTGTTTTAAAAATTTCTGCTTCGGAATGGCCTTTTTGTTGAAATATGCATTTTAACTGAAATCAATCCATATCCACTTTTAAATGCCAAAGTAACTTAAGTGTGTCTGATGCCACCACAAGCCTAGTGTAATATCATTAGAGGATATTCTGGTGCCAATTATAGATCCCACAAACTTGCAAATGACATATAATTCTAAAAAAAGGGTGTTAGTTTTGTACGAGTACGCTCTTTTCATCCGTCTGGTAAGTACGGTTGTGAAGTGGTTTAAGTATTGTTGACAAATGGTGACAAAAGTGTAAATGTAACATTAGTTTTGTACGGATCCACTCTTTTCATCCGTCTGGTAAGTACGGTTGTGAAGTGGTTTAAGTAAGAACTTCCCTTGCTCCGTCTACCCTTTTCCAGATTGCCACCCTACGCCACTATCGGTAATGTATACAAACTATTACAAACCGTGCAATTGTTGACAAATGGTGACAAAAGTGTAAAAGTGACATTAGTTTTGTACCGATCCACTCTTTTCATCCGTCTGGTAAGTACGGTGGTAGAGTGGTTTAATTAAGAACTTCCCTTGCGCCGTCTTCCCTTTTCCAGATTACCACCCTACGCCACTGTAGGTAATGTACACAAATCATTACAAACCGTGCAATTGTTGACAAATGGTGACAAAAGTGTAAATGTAACATTAGTTCTGTACGGGTCCCCTCTTTTCATCCGTCTGGTAAGTGCGGAACAACTGGCGAAGTATTGCGGGTCACACGTTTTAATAATAGCACCGTTCTGTTTGTATTTGAACTAAAACATCAAAATAAAATTAGTTCTAAAATCGCGTTTACTTTAAAATGTAAGAAAATAAGTTTAACCTTTTGACCGCCACGCCATAACGGATCTCCGTGCTCTGTACGCTAAGTCCAAAAAGTCAGTTCTAAGATGTACAAATAAAACTCGTAAAAGTAATGATATAATTTGTATATTTTGTATGTTTATATGAGCTATTTCTTGACGGGTATATACGTCATTGGCGCACAGGGTACCTACGCGTGCGCATGTCGTGTTTATCCGGCATTGGCGTTCAAAAGGTTATGTGTGTTTATATATTAAACAAAACTTTCTTTTAGTAAAATAACAAATACATCTACAAACTAGAAAAAAAAAATTCCATCGTGTTGGTTCAATCCCAATATATGGCAAGCGTATCTTCTAAAATAATGTTAGTGCAGTTTTTTAGTAAATGAATTTAAGGATATAAACTTGTTATCCTTCAATCGCGGATTGTCTTATATTGCAATAAAAATATATTAATGAAAATTGACTTACACCATAAATGCTCCATGAAAAGGCAAGAAACACAATTGAAATATAAGCTAAACGTAACATGGTGTATTCAGTACTAAATGTAATAATTCTATGTCCTCGAAACATTTAAGTCTGTTTCAAACATTTTGTTTAATGAACAGCGTCCACATCATCGGTAACGATGGTATTAAACCTTGATTTTCACGTCACAACAGCTCGTGGGTTAGACTCTTACCCAAGACAGACATTTGTGTTTGTCTTTGAGTCTAGGTGTAATTGTCTATATTTAAGTATGTATTTACAAAAGAAAAGTAGTTTATATATCAGTAGCGAATAGTGGAAATTCGAAAAAGGGAAGACGGGGCAAATTAATTGCTAAGTATTTCTTTTTACAAACTTACTAAAAAGTGTGTACTGCATATTTAATTAAGTACCTACGTTATATTGACCAATTCCAATGAGAAGCCGATAGGAATCGTGTTGTGGACTCTTTGCCACTGATAGGTATATCTGCTTTCCATAGTACAAGCTATGCTTAGTTTGGGATAAGATGGTTGTTTGTGTTAATGTCCCATGAAATATTTGTTATTATTAATTAGAAACTAAATGGCGCTGTGTATGTGTCAGAATATCATTATTATAACTTTGTTTATATTGACTTGATGGGCCGGTGGCGTGGTCGGTAAGATACTTGCTTTTCACACCGCAGGTTGTAGGTTCGATTCCCACCAAAGGCGAACATTTGTGTTTGTGTCGAGTATATATTTACAAAAGAAAAGTATTATATGTATAGTATATACCAGTTATCTGATTTCCATAACACAAACTCTGCTTAGCTTGGGACCAGATGACTGTGTGTGTTAATGTCCCAGAATATTTATTATTATTATATTTGTTAAGTATCAAAGATTTGAAATAAAACAATTAATCATAATTTATAATCAATTTTAATGATGTAATTGTAATTATTTATCCTTTCTTTTTGCTTTTTATATCGTTAGCACTATTTGCGTTGAAATGAAGTAACGTGACGATTTCTATAATCTTTTCTTTAGTAGCTGTGATGAAGAGCTCATAGCCTATGTAATAATCACCGTTCGCTAGCGGAATAGGCACATTCTTCGGAGGTAATTCCATGTTATAATAAGAATACCTACCCTGTAAATAAACAGTAAGTACAATATTTTTAAACCACACCAGGAAACAACGTGTATCTAAATATGAAAAAAAAACTAATTGTCTGACTGACATATCAACGCACAGCCTAAACTGCTGAGTCTAGAGACTCCAAATTTGGCTCATGATTTCTGTATAATTCAAAAAGAAAGAAAGGATTATTCAAAATCCCTTTTGATTTTTGATTTTCTGCCTACAAACCGCCTGAGCATATAGTGAACGCTAACCTTTAAAATGATTTTTATATTCAATAGTCATTTATTCATAATTTAAATTATACGTCGGTTATATAATAATTTAAATAATTTAAACATTTTTAACAGATTCAACTACTTATAAAGAGTATTATTATATAAAAAAATAAATTTGAATTTATAAATAATTCGTCAAAAGTATAGAACGCTTGCTCGACTCACGAGCGCTTGAGACTGCTCTTAAAGCTGGCAAGACTATTAGGTACAATAACTCAATAAACTAGCGTTTCTCTCAAGTATCTTACGAATTGAGAGAGTTTAGACCATAATCCACACACGCTGGCTAAGTGCGGGTGGGTGGATGTTACATGTCCTCAAATGAATATTTCTTAGACATGTGTCGGTTTAGTCACGAAGTTTTCCTTCACCGATATTGAGCAGCCGCGATGTAACAATTCACACAAAAATGTGTGGGCAATGGGAATCAAACCCGCGACTTAATATTTTGAGGCCCTTACCGCTGCTATATGATACAAAAACTAGGTACATAAGTATACCTTAAAAATACAAAATGTCATAAGTACAGAAATAAAACTATCTAATTACGGATTTTATCGCGGTTTATTTTAGATATCAAATCCTAGTCTTTTCAGACTTCCTTGTCACAGGTAATACTTGGTCACATAAGTACCTACTTCATTTAAAAAATAATAAAAACCTACTAAGTTTTTGGCTGTGTTTTTCAGTACCTAGTTGCCAGTCACTCACTGCACCATAAAAAAAGAAATAGGACTATTTAGTGGATGAGTCTCAAAAAAAAAACATTTTCATTTTGACGGACCGATGGCATGGTCGGTAAGATACTTGCTTTTTACGCCGCAGGTCGTGGGTTCGATTCCCACCCGAGACAAACATTAGTGATGAACATTTGTATTTGTGTCGAGTCTGGGTGTAAATATCTATTATAAGTATATATTCACAAAAGAAATATACGAATAGTATATAGTTACCATTTATCTGGTTTACATAACACAAGCTCTGCTTAGCTTGGGACCAGATGACCGTGTGTGTTAATGTCCCAGAATATTTATTTGTTATTTATTTATTTTATTTTATTTCAGTATGACCAAACGTTTATGGCCACATTGTAATCAATTTTGGTAGTCCACATTAAAAAAAAAACTAATACTAAAACTGTCTACAATTGGTCGCACCAAACTCCTCAAAGAGGCGCCAATGACGCGCGCATTTCGCAGTCTAAATATCATGGCAGAAAAGCTAGACTTGTTCACCTGTTATAAGAGTGAATTCACAAGAATGACAATGTATACATTGTTTTACCACTTGAAAAAAATGTATAATTTTGCATGCATATATAAATAAATAAAGGAGAGGTCAAAAGTGGGATAGAATTTTGAACACCAATGTGATATACCTCATTGGAAAGCTTATTTAATAAGCTGTTAGAATTTAACTAAACACGAATTTTAGGAGCAACCATTTTTGTAAAAATCAAAAAAATGTAATAGAAAAACAAAACGCACATTACCTTTAATTATCCGTTTCCTAAGCAGTATAAATATTGCAATCACGTCAATAATTGCGTTCTGTTACAGAACTTTTCTCTTGTAATATTATTCTAGCTGCAGCTTAATGTAATTATGACGAAAAATATTTGTTATCTTATTAGTGTAATAACAAAACGCGTGGAAAAAAATATAATTACGGGAAACATCATGATGTCATTGTCATTGATCAGTTTGATTGACAGCGTCGAAATAATTTTGATTTTTTTTTGACCATGGGGTTGCCAATTGCAATAATCATAATATTGCATTAAGGATTCTTATTTTCAATTTCAATTTTTAAAAAAACGGGGGGTGTAAAATTATTTTAAATACACCAAAAAATTTAATTAATTATGCTCTATTAATCTATGTAACTCAGATTGCTGTTCAAATTTACAATTATTTTAATCCCAGGCTCTATACATTTTTTGAACGTCTCCTTTGTAGAATAGTACTTAGAATACTACGCTATCGCATTAGGTAATAACCTGTAATGATAGTTGTGTGGTTAGTCTAAATAAATAAATAAAAATAAATAAATACTTACTGCAGGAACTGGGCATTTTAAGGTCATGTTTGTGTACTGAACCATGTACTCCATCATCCACTTATACTTCATTGAATCACAAGTTTTGGCGACAATTCTGAAGTTACCACCAGACAGCAACGTTAGGTAAACTGCGAACTATACACAAATACAAGGTTTAGTTTAAAAATGAGGACAACGAATTTTTTTTTCGGTTTTTTTTAGTCCTCATAGACAACGATGACGGCGACGAGCTATGGCTTTCTAGCGTGAGCCATGATGTGACTTGGTGAGCAAAACTTGGTTTGCAATACCCGAGCACAGGTTTTTTTTTAAGCTATTGCATAGCTTCTATCACGGGCCTTGAGCGCGGGGACCGAATCCAGAAATTCCGTAACGAAAAAACATCACGCTCCCCACTCCGACGGGCAAGGAGGTGTGGCTTGAAGGCCGTGCATCGTCTAACGTCGTTTCAGTTCGGCAGTCTTCGACACGGCGTTGTGTGCGATTAGACGTATTGTACGACTCTACGAAACTCAAAAAATTGTTTTCTTATCGGTCACCACGCTCAAAAAAGTGTAACTTGAATTATTATCAAAGAAAAAGCAATACTGCATGAATAAAATAAATAAATAAATAAAAAATTATAATTGCATAAGTTGATACAAAATGCTATGCAATAGCTTTACCGCGGCAGTCCCCGAGTGCCCGTCACTCGGGGACACGTCTTTTTTTAAATTCTGAAATGCTAGACCAGCGGTAGCGCAGCGGTACGAGCCTCGCCTTAGAAATATAGATTCGAAATATAGATTCGAATCCTAGTCATGCCCACACACTTCTGTGTGAATTGTTTTATCGCCGCTGCTCAATATTGGTGAAGGAAAACATCGTGAGGAAACCGGCATGTCTAAGAACTAATTATTAAAGGATATGTGACATCCACCAACCCGCACTTGGACAGAGTGTATGGATTAAGGCCTAAACTCTCTCAATTTGTAAGGTAGTTGAGAGAAGACCCGTGCCCTGCAGTGGGACACTACGAAAGGTTGAAGTGTAAGCTTGCGCTTGACTACAACTTGTCTGATGTTAAGCAATGATGTAATACGCGCTTGCCCAATATACAGATTCACTCGTGATTACGAATGATTTTCGGCGGGAAGGTGGCAGTGGAATGAGACTCCATATGTTAAGAAACTGTAAAGGAGCAACGATTCTGACCTACCCTCTTAAATGGTATCACCAGACATTGCACCGGAACACGGCAAGGCCGCTTGACGGTGCGGCTTTGTCAGGTGGGTGGTCACTAACCACGGCCGAAGCCTACCACCAGTTAATAATCAGTAAACATAATTACCACTTGATTGATTGCCACCTGATTTGTACCACCCGGGGACCACGTGTGGGGATTCAAATAAAAGGTGTACTTCCACGGACGAAGGTGACTCTCCTAACGTCACTTCAACCCTTTATAGTGTCCCACAGCTGGGCACGGGTCTTCTCTCAACTATCTTATGAGTTGAGAGAGTTTAGGCCTGAATCCACACACGCTGGCCAAGTGCAGGTTGGTGGATGTCACATGTCCTCGAATGATTACATACCTGTTTCCTCACGATGTTTTCCTTCACCGATATTGAGCAGCGGAGATGAAACAATTCACACAAAGATGTGTGGGCACGACCAGGATTCGAATCCGCGATCTTATTTTTCTAAGGCGAGTCCCGTACCGCTGTGCCACCGGTCCATACGTAATGAGCGAAAACAGACTGATGCTGACGAGTCATACTTACACTAACGTTGTTCCCGTATGGTGTAAGTATGGTTCCAGTCATGTTGGTCAAGTATGGGTCGTTCCGTCTCCTTCGGGCTGTCATCACACTTACATCCTTTATGTACTTCGGATTTATATATTTTAATCTAGCTTGCTCTTGACGAAAATTAGTCTGCAAAGAAGACGAAAAGGACGAAATGAATGAGGTAACAAAAAATATGTATAATAGTCCGTCCGTTTAACTCGCGTATCGCCTATCGCCAAGATTCTGACTCCTCAAGCTGCACAGACAGTGATGATGATTCAAGCTGGATACTAGTGACGAATAGTCTCACATTACTTTTATATCTGTGGTTAAATAGTTCTTTATGAGATTTAATTAATGTTTTATGACTTTGTACCTCAGATGGCGATACGCGAGTTAAACGGTCGGCCTATAGTTAAAAGGTTCATCATCATTCCCCTTGCCTTTTCCCATTTCTATTGGGGTCGGCTTCTAGTCTAACCTGATGCGGCTAGCTACCAGAATTATACGAGCGACTGCCATCAGACCTCGAAACCCGTAGGGAATCACCAGCCGGGATGGTTAGACCAGGTGTCAGATTTTATTGGCTTCTGACAACATGTAACGATTGTCATAGATGTGTTAAATGACAACCGGGACCGACGGCTTAACGTGCTTTCTGAGGCACGGAGGGTAGTCCCTCAACCAACCAGACACCGAAACAATTTTTTGTTGTTACACAAATATTGTCCGGGGCGGGAATCGAGCCCAATCGGACGGCTTACACCGCTCGACTACCGAGGTCGTCCCTATAGTTAAAAGGTAAAAGCAAAACTTACAGCGACAGCGCACCAACAGCCAATAATATATAGCGATATAATGTAGATAAATAAATATATTCTGCACATTTCTTCTCAAGTTTCTAAAAGCCTTTATGTCCCAAATACAAATGGCCCGAATGATTTTCCGTTTATGTTAACAGAGTTTTCAACAGATCATTAACCAAACAAGGCCAAATCTAAAGCTGTTAGACTCTCGTTATGATTATGATATAATTATCATAACTCACGCCTGTGTTTCCTCCAAGTGAAGGTTTGGTTGTAATGGTAAGGTTTCACTTCAACCCTTATTAGTGTCCCGCTGCTGGGCACGGGTCTTCTCTCAACTATCTTATGAGTTTAGGCTTTAATCCACACACGCTGGCCAATTGCGGGTTGGTGGATGTCGCATATCGTCGAATGGTTAGTTCTTAGACATGCCGGTTTCCTCACGAAGTTTTCAGCGATATTGAGCAGAGGCGATGTTACAATTCACATAAAGATGTGTGGGCACGACTGGGAATCGAACCCGCGACCTTATTTTTCTAAGGCAAGGCCCGTACCGCTGCACCACCGCTGCGCATGGTAAGGTTTATTTACCCGAAAAGGTCATAACCATCAGCTAATTTTAAATCTGCTGTTAACGTTAACGCCACTGACCATGATCCGCGGCTGCTCTCATCCATCTTTTCTGTCACCTTCATCTATCTATCTATATAATAATATACTTAAATAAAAATGAATTGCTGTTCGTTAGTCTCGCTAAAACTCGAGAATGTTGAAATGTTCGTGGAGGTTTAAAAGGTGAGACAAAAAAAATATTTTATATAAAAATCTAGGTCTTTTCTTCAGCTGGTAATAAATAAAAAAATAAAATAAAATGTTCCTTTGTACCTCATACAAGTCAACATAATACACAAATTAAGACAACCCCATTTAAGAAACACAAGATTCTTGTGTTGGGATGGTCTTGAGCTACCCATGTTGCTTATTACAATTGACAATGCAAAAGTCTGATAAAACATAATGAAACTCGATCCCTTAAAACTAGAGTGTCGGGAAACGAGACACGGACCTGAACCGAGGTTCGTCCCCGCATAGGGAGCCCTCATCGCAGTTGCCACAGTACTTGATAGGTTCGATCGTCAGCTGAAGGTATAAGTTCACAGTTCTTTAATTACTACTATCATCCCCTTGTTTCATTAATTTCGCTGTAGAAACCCAAATAAAAACCAGGAGGGGTCACTGCCAGTGACACTCTTAATATCTTTTGGTAAAAACTCCCAAATTCTGTATCTACCTAGGAACTTATGTTCTGTTTTTACTGTCTTACCAATGTGAGAAGCCTTATACATAAATTTTCTACGGGACCTTTCCATAAACACACATTATTAAGTAAACAATCTAGAACAGCGCATGTACTAATGTTATCAGAAAGCAATCATTATACGGTTGGCTTCCCTATCTGACTGATCTTCTGTTGTTTAATGTGATTTGACATTGGACAATAACCTTAATTTATACTAAACCATTTGAACATTAATTTCGACATTGGAATTTTAGTATACTATCACGTCATAATGATTCACATTATCAGAAAGTCGTATGTTTAAGGCTAAATATGGAATAATTAAATCAATGTTTCTTATGATAAAGAAAGGTTAGTGCCAGTTTCAGAGGTATCCGGCGACTAGGACCGCAATAAACTCGGACCGCGGTCCCAGTTGCCGGATCTATTTATTTTAAATATTTTGCTTCCGGCGACTGGGACCATAAGTAAATGAATACAAAACTTCATTGTTCAAGCCAAAAATAGTACAGGCAAGCGAAAAATTTACCAAGTGTCTAAGAACCATTTAATTTTACACTGTCCAATGCAGCGTGAGATGGTTCGTTCTTAAAGTGATAACCTTCTTGATAGTGATTGGTCGAGCGAGTCATCAAGCAATGCTAAATCCTGTTTTACAAAAAAAGGGCCTGTTTAACCTTGAGATCCAGAGGCTAAGCAGAACTCTATTCTTCTTCTTCTTCTTTCTTCGGTTATGTAAATAATATAGTGTTTAATCAATCTTCTTTAATTATCACTTAGAATTATTTCTTGTTGTTTTAAATTTATTTATTTATGGTCCCAGTTGCCGGAAGAAAAATATTAAAATTAAATAGATCCGGCCACTGGGACCGCGGCCCGAGTTTATTGCGGTCCTAGTCGCCGGATACCTCCAATTTTACAGGTTATTTATCCTCTTTAGTTAGTGCAATCCAATGGCAATCCCCCGTGATAGAGTTCTATATACGAATATGATTCCTTGGTGACTACATTTTTACCCTCGACAAAAAAGGGGAGTTAGTTTTATAAGTGTAACTTGTCATACGTAAGTTCAACCCTTTTTTTAGGGCACGGGTCTTCTCTCAACTATCTTATGGTGGAGAGAGTTTAATCCTTAACCCACAAACGCTGGCCAAGTGTGGAATTGTTTATGACACATTGTATCTATTACATTATTGTTGTAACGTAGCGCTCAAATGGATAGATCATTTTGATGATGGTTGTTGTGATATTTTTTTGTACGCAGTCACCGCCCCCGGGTCGCAACTTAGTGCGCACTACGGGTAATATTTGAGTTGTGCCAACCGCTGCTAGTGCGTTCAAGCCCTAATAGTTATATTAATGGCCAATGTGATATTTTAGATTTGGTACGTATTCATCGACGCTCGCATAAACTATGTAGAATTTTGATATTGATATTAAATTTCGCATTTGTTTCAAAGAAACGGATATCTTAAGCTTGAATTTGATCTAAGATCTAAGATCTGGAGATGAGATGTGTTTGTTTCAACCGCCAGTAGTCTTAGTCTTATTTGCCATCACGTGATCTCATAAATAACGGTAAAAGGTTCTGCTATTTGTAAACCTGCGTTAATTTCTTTTTTGAAACCTTTCTGGGTAATAATCTAGTAAAAACCCAATGATTAACCTCATCAGATCATTTTAGTTCTTGTCATTGAAATAGTTTTAAATAATAAAAGTTCTTTTAAAATAAACCTGTTTTAATTAAATGAAATCGACATAAAAATACCTTAAACAGGTTTGCCCTTTTAGTAGGGATCTGGTTTCGTTTTACTATGTAATGTTGGAAGGCCGTTTTCGCTTTTAAACTGTTTAATCTGAGGAATGATATCAAAAATTTTAAATACATTTGGTTATCCTAGTCTGCCTAAAGTATCTTACAAATAGAAAACTGTAACTAGTTTAAATTGCACAGTTAGTTTTTTAAATCATCAGATGTCTCGTAGAAACACATAAGAGTTAAGTTTAATGGTCACAATGGTTAATGGATTCTGATTTATATTATGATTGTTTATTGCTAATTGAAGCTATAACAAAAACCAGCTTTTTATATCTCGAATGCGGAAATTGAATAAAAAGTCATCATTATGCAGGGCTCATATAACCTTGGGGACAATAATAATTCCACTGTCTTGAACAAGGGACAATATTTTCCTTGTATTATCTTAGTCCTTCAGTTGACATCGTCGAGTTACCATCGACATGTGTGACAATAACATGAACATGGAAGGCCAAGTTGTGGTAGTGACTGGTGGCAGTTCAGGAATAGGTTTAGAAGCTGCGAAGAGTATAGCTAAGAAAGGTGCTAAAGTAATCATTGCTAGTCGAAATGAAACCAAGCTGCAAGAAGCTAAAGACCAAATAGTAAAAGCAAGTGGGAATCAAGATGTTTCGTATAAAAGTTTAGATCTAGCGTCTTTAAAATCAGTGAGAAATTTCGCTAGCGAAATTAATGGTGAAGATAGAATTAATGTTTTGGTTAACAATGCAGGTGCCGTAGCTTTGCCTGATGTTTTAACTGCAGATGATTTGAACCTAACAATGCAAGTGAATTTCTTTGGGGCATTTCTACTCACATATCTATTGCTGCCTAAGTTGAAAGCGTCAGCCCCAAGCAGAATTATAAACAGTGTTGCAGGATCAATGTATTTCGGTGAAATTGATTTTGACCATTGGAATGATGTCGGCCGATATAACTTAATATGCAGTTTGGCCAATTCAAAACTTGCAATGGCGTTATTTAATGCTGAATTAGCTGAAAGGTTGAATAACACAGGTGTAACTGCGAATACATTTGATCCATTTGTAGTTAAAGATACTGATATATTTAGTAACATTCCAGGATTAATCCGAAGCGTATCCAAGTTTTTTGTTAATGTGATTGGATTGGAAAAAGAAGATGTTGGAAAGCAGATAGCTTATTTAGCATCTGCTCCTGAGTTGGAAAAGGTTAGTGGCAAACATTTTAAGTTTTGCCACGAATTTGTCAATCATTGGCTTGCGGACGATAGAGCATTCACGAAAAAACTTTGGGATGAAAGTAAGAAACTAGTCAAAATTGAGAAAAATGAAGAGTGGGAAAACGATGTTTAAACTACAAAATAAATTACATTAGTAAAATTACATAATTATTTACTGTAACAACTAAATTGAAAACTTAAAAAAAAACATAAAAACCCTTAAACAATTCAACTAAAATAAGTAAGTAACCTTCTAATTGATCTTTATTCCGTTGGTTTAGTAGTAAACGCGATCGCTGAATAACCGCGATGACTCAGGATCAACTCCCGGATCGAGCAAAAGGACATTTCTAATTTAGCAGAAAGAACTTAGTAGCGGCTCAAAGTTGGGAATTGTGTTTGATGAAGAGCATTAGTCCTTTTGCGTATGTGATATTGACCTCTGCATGCACCTTTGGGTAAAACAGGCGTGAGGAGTATGTTACGTTTTTTCCTAATCTTATTTATTTCATACTAGTTTCTCCCCACGGTTTCGCCCGCGTGGCACTTATTGGGATAAAAATAGGCTATGTGTTAATCCAGACTATAATCTATCTCAGTGCTAAATTTCATCCAATGTCGTCCAGTAGTTTTCAACAAACATCCATACATTCTTACAAACTTTCGCGTTTATAATATTAGTAGGATTTTAATTATGTTTGTACCAACAAATCGAAAATGCACAAGGTCTATAAAAGGACAGGATTATAAGGATACATTATCAATTCGTATAACGAGGAACAGGAACAAACTGCATTACCAAATGTGTAAACTGCATAATGCATACACTGTAACATTATCAGAATAATAAAAAGTTTGGTACCCACATAATATTTAAAATTCGCAGTGAGTGTCAACCATCACAGGATACATAACAATAAAAATTGTTTATTTGCCTTAGCGTTGTACATTTAGAAGTCTTAAAACTAGTCCATGCTTTAAACACTTAGTCAAGAAATTAGACATGCAAATATGATAATTAATGTCATAGAAATAATATTAGATATAATAAATACAATTGCATAAATTTAGAAGTTAAATGTCCAGTAAAAAGAGTTACTAATAATCTGTGTATCGATTTTTACGACGCTCGTCATAGATTTTGTAAAAACAACGTCGTATCGTGATGATACGTGGCGTTGTACCGTGGTTCTTGTCAGAGCCTTAGTAGGATGTGTCAACGATGTTTCAAAGTTTCACTGTCTTAGTAAATTGACGCCCAAAAGTATGATAGTAAAAACGTCATAACAGATTTCTACTTAAGTATTATTATAGTATATAATAAACTTCTTTAATTATCTCATGAATATTAAACAGATTATAATTGTTAACTGTTAAATAATCTGTTAAATATTCATAGTATCTACAGTTTAGCTAATTGTTAAGTCCTTGTTTAATTTTCTTTCACAAAGTAAACCTTTGTCGCAAAAATATCATATCTATTAAGTCAAGGATGAATTTATTTATTATCCAATTTGAATAATATTTGACCGACTTCAAAGGAAATTCTCTATTCGTTGAAATCTTTTTATAGATTGTAAGTATTTTTTACCGATGCCTGAGTCGAATATACTTCACCTAACTGAAACTGTTCTAGCAGTTTTTGAGTTATTGTAGTCAGTTCGAATTCTTTTAAACAGCAATAATGGACTGTAGGTGCAGCCAAGCCCTGGGGTGCATTCAGATCTCCCCCTTCCAAACTGCGTGACAGAACTCGCCTGAAAGTGCGAGTCGGCATTCAGGGTGTCGCGGTTGTGTCACCTGTGGTTCCCGTGAAACCCTGGCTAGGCTGCGAGAAGGAACACCCGGGGGGTTTTAGTTCGGGTAACCAGTACAGAATCCCACATATTCCATATGGATATCCTGTATGGGCGCAGGGCGGAGGGATCTATAAAGGATTTCCCCCCAGTAAACTAAAAAAAAAGGTGCAACCAAGCCTAACAGTTCAATGGTTTTCTATCTATCGTCACTAATTGGTATTTGTTTATGATTTATGTTCATAATACGTTCACCTCTATATTAAAAACCTTGCTAGTAACCTTCCCTTGAGATAATACAAACCAGTATTAGTATTAACCCAACTTCTATCAACTTCACACGTCATGCACGTAAAAGATGATTTCTCTGATTGCGAGACTAACGTCCGTCTTGATGGCAAAGTGGCTCTAATAACAGGATCGTCATCCGGATTAGGCCTAGAAGTGGCGAAAAATCTGGCCAAACGTGGTGCGAAAGTGATAATCACTGGACGTAATATACGCAAACTGGAAGATGCAAGAAGTAAGATCATCATTTCATCTGGAAACCCGTATATTGTTACGAGACAAGTGGATTTTGAGTCTCTGGATTCTGTTCGAAATCTAGCTTATACGACAATAAACACAGAACCGCAGTTAAATATACTCATCAACAATTTAGGTGCCATTGGACTTGAAGACCGATTAACGGAAGATAACCTCCATCTGATGATGCAAGTCAATTACTTCGGGACATTTCTTCTAACTTATTTATTGTTCCCGTTACTAAGATTTTCAGCGCCGAGCAGAATTATCAACGTTTCGTCACTAGCCCTTATTCTTGGTGATATAGATTTAAACCACTGGAATGACATTGGAAAATACTCAAATTTTGGATTCTACTGCAATGCAAAATTAGCTGAAGTTCTCTTTACAGTGGAAATGGAGAGAAGAGTGAGAGACAGTGGAGTGAGTGTTTACAGCATGGATCCTGGATTAATGAAGACTGATTTCTTCAGGAATTTTGAAAATGAGTTAATACGAGTGCCGCTCAATGCTGGGTTGTTGAAGTTTGGGAGACCTTTGCATAGGACTGCTACTATGCCAGTATTCTTAGCAGCAGATCCAAGGGTAGAGGGTCAGAGTGGGAAGCATTTTAGGGACTGTCACGAATTTTATAGTACGTGGCTGGTGAACAATACGAAGTTGACGAGACGAATGTGGGACGAGAGCAAACAGCTTGTGAGAATAAATATATTTAAAGATTGGGAATATCCGTTGATAGATATTAAGAAATAATGAAAAATGATTTCAAATAGACTGTGTCATGGCCAAGTGGCATCGCGACTGCTTCACGAGAAGAGTGATTCTCGGGTCGAGAAATTCTGACAGATTTTTCGAAGAGAAAATTTCAGTTGCTGCTCAGAATTTTGATGTTACCCGATGAAAGCCAAATATAAAACCTTAATGAACATAGATTAAATTAAACTAGTGCGCGTAATTTATCATAAAGACTACTGCAAAAGTTAATAGTGATAATCCCAAGTGTTATTCTGTAGTAACTAACAATTTTGAAGTAAGTCTGGATAAACGTGTATAAATAATGTGATACAAGGTTGGATAAATATAATTGTCATGATTCAAGTGAGGAAGTTGAATAAATTTATGTTCATTTGGTAGCCAATTTGACCGTGACCATCATGACAAGCTGTACCCGCGACGTCGTTCCTCTTTTGTATGTTTTGAGTGAAATAAATCCAACTCATATGGTTCTGACGGAAATTATGTCACTTGCTAGGTATTTATTTTTTATTTATTATTTCATGCTATAAAAATATATTTAGAAGGAAGAGTAGGTAGTCGTGACGCGTGTGTGGTGTCGCCGCGAAATCACCGACCGATCTTTTTTTATACATGGAAAGGACAGCCTTCCACAAACTGAGGGAGTGCATTCTACAATTTAATTAGTCATTCTCCACTGGAATTCTTTTCTATTTTTTTTAATCAAGCTTAATACCATTATTATCTTTACCTATTGTTATGGTTACGGCATAGTTATGATTAGTTTTATGAGTGGTTTTTGAGTTAATTGTTCATTGAAGTCGGTATGTATTTTTTAAAAACTGTTATTACTTTTGTTGTTGTTGTAACTTCCGTTTATATTTGGTGATTAATCATAATTAAAAGTTCTTCAAGGTCCAGATTGGTAGATTTATTATGCGTGTAGATTTATGGGAGGCCATGAACTTATGGAATAACGTGATCGAAACAAATTAATGATTTTCCTGGGTAATTTATTATTAGTCATCATAGCTTCGCCCGCGTGGTATTTAGACAAAAAGTATGTGCTATTCCAGTCTATAGGTAGACTCTCTGGAATAGCAAAAAATTTGAGCCAAATTTCTTCCAAACCCGGCTATTAGTTTTTGTGTGAAATAGTAACAAACATCTACTCATCTATACAAACCATAGTGTTATATTATCTGCGATACAAACATTTAAATTAATAACATTAGTAAGAAAGAGTAGGAAGATAAGATAGAAAGAAGAGTGTACAATAAAGTCAACATCAAAGTGGTATTAATATTTCAAGCGATTTTAGTCCTTATTTCAAACTAAATTACCTATTCAATTAAATGTTTACTATAAATCAATTTGAAAGTTTGCTTTCAAATTATGTGTTCTGTCAGCTGTTGCAAAGGTTAATCTGTTTCGTAGTTAATTAATCATTTCGTTTTCTTATAAATCTATCGATTAAATATCATCATAGCATCTTATATTTTCATTTAATTGTCTATTTAATCCTTACTAATATTATAAATGCGAAAGTAACATTCTCTGTCGCAGTCGCCAAAAGTACTGAAATTCTGTATGGAGTTTGAGCCTGAGTTTGAAAAAGAGTTATACTTAATGGTTCAGCGCGATAACCGACATACGCGCGGGCGGAGCTGCGGTCAGAAAATAGATAGACCGTTTAACGCGTATCCCCTATCGCCAAGATTCTGACTCCTCAAGCTGCACAGACAGTGATGATGATTCAAGCGATATTCATATTAGTAACGAATAGTCTTACATTACTTTTATCTGTGGTTATAAAAAAAAGGTTAGTTTAGTTAAGTTAGATTAGTTCGTAGAGTTGTTCTTTAGTACAACATCATTTAACGGTGCATCCACACCGCAGTTACTTTTTGTTGAGCGACATTTTGCATTTCGCAACAAGGTAACATTAAATAACAATCTCTAACTTTTGAGACTAGTTGTTACTAATTGTGGAGTGCTCAACGATAGATAACAAAGAAAAACTTTCGAGCACGAACGACATATATCTACGCATTGTTGAGGTAACATTATCTAACAATGTTATCGATTAGCAACATTGATTATCACGGCAACATTTACTAACATTGAATAACTTATTGCTATCGAGTGTTGCTCAGTAACATTTGAAAATATTGCTCAATAAAAAGTAACTGCGGTGTGGATACACCGTAACGTTATAACAAGCCTAACTTTAAGTATCTTATTATTGAAATTCGATATAATCTTTGCTTGACATTTTCATGAATCCTGCTGTAGTTTTGAAGTCTATGACTTCAAAACTACGCGGCGCAACGACGCAGCGGTACAGGCCTCGCCTTAGAAAAATAAGGTTACGGGTTCGAATCCTGGTCGTGCCTATACATCTTCGTGTGAATTGCTTCATCTCCGCTGCTCAATATCGATGAAGGAAAACATCGTGAGGAAACCGGCATGTCTAAAAACTAATCATTCGAGGACATGTGACATCCACCAACCCACTCTTAGCCAGCGTGTGTGGATTAAGGCCTCTCTCTACTCATAAGTTAGTTGAGAGAAGACCTTAGAAGTTATAATTTAATATAATGTTGTACTAAAATCACGCACTATGTCAATGGAGATACTATTAAGAAATTAAAAATTATGAATGAACTACCAAAGAGATAACCTTTTCTAGAACTGACAGAACGCTTAGTTATAAGCGAGAATCAAATTGATTAATAGTATGCATCTAATTTACACAAAACATTTATGGTGATTAGCGTAAGTATATTTAACAGATGTTACATAATTTTGTCACAGAAAAAATACTTAGATACTTTACATAATAAAAACAAAAACTTTATTATACCTACATTTATTCTGAAATAGGCTTGCGCTTGACTACAATTTGCCTGATGTTAAACAATGATGTAGTCTACGATGGGACGCGCCAGCCCAATGTACCGATTCGCTCGTGATTACGAATGACTTTCGGTGACAAGGTGGCAGTGAAGTGAGGCTCCTTAAGGTTGAAACCTTAAAGGAGCAACAATTTCGATCCATCCTCTTAAATGGTGTCACCAGACATCGCACCGGAACACGACAAGGCCGCTTGGCGGTGCGGCTTTGTCTGATGGGTGGTCACTAACCACGGCCGAAGTCTACCACTAGTTAATTACTAGTAAACATAATAACCAGTTGAATGTCATCGTTCTTTCATTTATGCAACTGTTCGGTGGGTCCCGATGCAGTTCCGCGAGTTGCCAAGGATGTCATCTAAACCGCTACCGTGGTGTTTAGCGGAAACATCTCTCGTCCGACAGGTAGAAGCTTCGACTCTACTGCCTGCCCTCGGCCCTGATTCCCGCGCTTTAGACATTCATAATAGACATCGTGTGGTCAACATAAGCGGTGGTGCAGCGGTACGGGCCTCGCCTTAGGTTTATACTTCTGACTACATGTAACGATTGTCATAGATGGGTCACAACCGCGACCTCCCGGGCACAGTATAGCCCAATCGGACGGCTTACACCGCTCGACTACCGAGGTCGTCTATTTTCGAGGAATGTCTATTAGAGATAAATGACTAAAACGCGAGAAACGGGGTCCTGGTAGGAAACTATAAAATAGAAAAATATGTTACTTCCACACCCTGCTATCAATAGCTCTTTAAGTTATTCGTTCTCAAGATCGAGAATACCTTGAATTCAGAAAGTAATTATTAATTTGAGTAGAAATTAATTGTACCTAGTGTACAGTATATACATAGTATGAGTACCTACTCAGTTGCATTGTTTTTGTCCTTAAGTCGTTATCGTCACAATTGCCTCGAATTAGGTTAAATGACTTATTTAGTGCGTGACAAATGAATAAAATTCGCTAATTAAAGCAAATAATGTTGAATTTTAAATATCGTGTTAAGTTATACATATTCAATTCAGTTATAACATTTCTAGAAATTTTACTACATGCACTCTAAATCTACGAACAGTTATTGTAATTCCTTAGTGAATCAAAACATGCATTGAAATAGAACCAAAATTCCTTCGTTTCACAGTCTTTTTGGTCTTCATGGACATGGGTTGACTTGAAAAAAGAAAAATCTTGAAAAGACTTTAAAACATCGCATCGTCGGGATATAAAATACAAAATAAACCGCGATAATATCCGTTATAAAGTAGTTTGCTGCAATTCTATATAGCTTCAAAAGAATAAATACACCGTCAGTGGTGAAGAGTCTATATATATACCACGATTTCTACCGGCTTCCCTTAAGGAACTGGTCAATATATTGTGCTAAATTAAATAATATGCAACGCCTAATAGTTTCAAATAGCATCAAAAATGCTTAAATACTTCTTAGAAAGTCGGTGTGGGTAACCAATAAATACTTGTCATTTAATTTGCTCTGTCTAACCTATTTCAAATTTCCACCCTTCGCCAGTATACACCATCATACAATATTGATCAAAATAAATCATATTTTGTTTATAGCAGCGCCTGAAGAAATCTTAACTTTATGTTGCACTATGATGGCGAACAGATAGAACGGCAAAAAAAATCACAGTGAGTGAACAAGTATACTTGTAAGTACTTAGAAAAATAATCTCTACAATATAGTATTATATTATCTGTGCTACAATGTAAAACCTTTCCAAAGCTTGCTCATGACAAAGAAGAAGGCACGTATTAAAGATGATTTGACTAGACCTTGCCCAGGTCGTGCCCTGTACGTGACCCAGATGAGGTATGGATTTGAAACGTTACGTTAGTAGGAAGTTGACGGGCCGGTGGCGTGGTCGGTAAGATACTTGCTTTTTACGCCGCAGCTCGTGGGTTCGATTCCCACCCTAGACAAACATTTGTTTAAATATGTCTGTTTGTCTTGTGTCTGGGTGTAATTATCTATATTTAAGTATATATTTACAAAAGAAAAGTATTATATGTAGTATATTACCAGTTATCTGGTTTCCATAGTACAAGCTCTGCTTAGTTTGGGATCAGATGACCGTGTGTGTTAATGTCCCACTATATTACATATATTAAGTTGTATAAAGCAGTTCATATAACGCAGTGCATTATTGTGTCTCGTCCGGGCCCGTCTGATAATAATCGACCGGATATCGGATCTGGGTTCGGCCCGTCCCAAACACGCCCCGGCCTACCTTTAAACATCATCTCTAATTACCTGCTGTTCTATTCAGAAACTCATTATATGTATGGCAGTGGTACCAGAGATAATTATATTCAAATTCATTCTTATTTTTATTCCTTACTAGTTGCCCCAGCGAACCTCGTACAGCCTAACAGTCCTAGTCGCTTCTTTAATGGGTCTGTCTTACCCAAATTCTAAATTCCCAAAACCTCTCCACTAACTCTTGAACTTTATTGTATGGTATTAAAGTTCGAATTGACTTTTAAGAATTTCTATAAGTCGTTTGTATGGGAAAGAAAACTGTTGTTTTTGGACTCTTTCATGCCATATTTAACTAACATTTTTCTCTGCGTAGCAACCATCTTTGTATTTCAAGAGATATTCTAAAAAAATAATTAGCGAAATCGGTTCAGCCGTTCTCGAGTTTTGCGCTTAGCAACACATTTAGTGATTATTTTTTATCTAATAGAAGATACCTACACAAAACAGTTACAAAGACATTTATAAATAAAACTTTTTTTTTAATTAATTCATTCTTTTATTGTAGCATCTTTGTATAACAGTAGGTAGGTACCTACATCATAAGAATCTGTTCCGTTTCTGGTCATTAGAAAGTAAATGTCAAAGGTTACATAGTCACAATTACTGATCCACTACATGCCTACTCTCAAATGTCTTCTCAAATAGTCTTTTCCTGTGCTTCTTTTAAGATTTAAAATAATCCGAATAATGATGTGTCTCATTTCTTTTCATCTACTGCCGTTCATCGGGCACATAACCATTTTCGAGCTAAGAGTAAGAGTTTCTCAGTAGTATTGTCTTAGATTTACGCGAATATCACACATTGAAATAAAACTACTTTTTAACGGATTTTATCGCGGTTTATTTTAGATTTTAGATCCCGACGTTTCAAAGTCTTTTCAGACTTCATGTTCACGGGTGGACTGAGATATTTGACGTCCAAAAATATTAATCACAATTATTACTGACTACCTTCAAACATTAATATTTAAGTTGCGTTCCGATTTAAGCAAACTGAGCTCACAGTGTCTTGAATTCTGAGTTGATTTTGCTTGGGTTTTGGTACAAGTAAATTAAGCACTGGGTCCCAAGCTGGTGGTATATTCCAACCATTTTCTCTGTTAAAATTAGGATGTTTTTTAATTTCAATAGCTTCGCGGATCATTCTTGGTAGGAACCGGTTTTCTTTGACAAGGACCTGTGTTTTATCAAATCTCAAGTAATGGTTGGGGCCTTTTTGAGTATGTTCACACACTGCAGATTTCGTCGAGCGTTGATGTTTAACATCAGCTATGTGTTTTTTTACGCGTGTCCCTATACTTCTTTTTGTTTGTCCTATATATGAGAGTCCACACTCACAGTCAATTTTATAAACACCCGCATCTTGTAGAGGGATTTGACACTTGACAGATGGTAAAAATTGACTTATCTTGGTTTTTGGCTTGAAGGAAGTATTTATAGAAGCCCGCTTAAGGATATAGCCAATCTTGTCGGTCACTCCTCTTATATAAGGAAGAATTGCAGGTTGCCTTTTGCAGCAAAATCAACTCAGAATTCAAGACACTGTGAGCTCAGTTTGCTTAAATCGGAACGCAACTTAAATATTAATGTTTAAAGGTAGTCAGTAATAATTGTGATTAATATTTTTGGACGTCAAATATCTCAGTCCACCCGTGAACATGAAGTCTGAAAAGACTTTGAAACGTCGGGATCTAAAATCTAAAATAAACCGCGATAAAATCCGTTAAAAAGTAGTTTTATTTCAGTTTCTCAGTAATTAGAAAAGTTTTACTCGACCAGGAATTCAAACCGCCTCGCACTTATTACGCAAACTCGCTTACCACTACAGCAGTTAAGTCAGTAAAATTTTTTAGTGTCCCACCGCTGGGCACAGGTCTTATCTCAACTATCTTACGAGTTGAGACGCTGTGCGGGTTGATGGATGTCACAAGTCCTCCAATGATTAGGTCTTAGACATGCCGGTTTCCTTACGATGTTCTCACCGATATTGACAACAAAAAAGGGTTGGCACGACTGGGGATCTAATCCGCGTCCTGATATTTCAATGACGAGGTCTAGACCTCGCATTTAAGTGTTCTATTATATAACTTCATAGTACAAAGTGCAAAGGTGACGTTCACCAGTGATCAAGATACCCAGATTTAAGATACAAGTTATTGACAACTTGATTGACCACTCGATTGTCTTGTAACTTTGGTACTTATTCAATCAAACACTCCGTATAATAGTTACTTTTAGATTAAAATCTAATTTCGGCCTGTGAATGTCCGTGTAATCCATCTACAGCAGTTTTGAGCAGCGGTGGCGCAGAAGTATGTCTCTCATGTGAAATACAAGGTCGCGGCTTCGATCCATGCTTCTGCTGCACAATATCGGTGAAGGCAATCATCGTGAGGAAACCGGCATATAAGAACTATTCATTCGAGGATATGTGACATGCTTGAAGATCCAACAACCCTCACTTGGCCAGCGTGTGTAGATTGAAGCCTAAACCTATTGGTACCTTTTGACTGGTAAGATAGTTGTATCCAGCTGTGAAAAATAAAAACCTTCTTTTTTAAGTCGGTTAAATTCTTTAAAAAGTCTGACTAGCACATCTGACTGAGTTATTTTGAATCCTAATTTAAGAACTGACATTTAAGTCTACCATTCACTATTGTCGGGTCATTTATTATGCACTTTGGCGAAAGAATAGCAATTTCTTTACGCCCGCGGCAATAACAACTGCCCGTCATAAGCCCGTCGCTGACGTCAATGAAATTAATGATTATGTCTACGATTTAGTCTTTGTTATCACTTTAATATTACATTCAAAGGATTATCCTGAGAGTAGTCATTAATAAACTTTTCACTTGAGTCATCATTTTAAGAATAATATTATTAATAAAAAGTCTTTTTAGCTGTATAACTAAATGAACATAATGGTCCAATCTTTGTACAAATTTTTTATTAAATGTAATTGATCCAAATAAAATAAATTAATAATAATATAATGGGACCTTAACACACACGGCCAAACTAAGCAGAGCTTGTACTATGGAAACCAGATAACTGGTAATATACTACATACTTGAAATACTTTTCTATTGTAAATACATACTTAAATATAGATAATTACACCCAGACTCATCATTCATCACACAAATGTCTGACTTGGGTGGGAATCGAACCCACCGACCACGCCACCGGCCCGTCAGTATCACACATTGTCGTATTTTCAGTACTAGCTTTCCGTTCGCGACTTGCTTCGCCCGCGCGCAAAGCTAGCGCTAAACCATTAACCTCTTTTTGCGCAGTCGGATAAAAACGATAGTCCTTCTGCGAGTCTCAAACTATGTCCATACCATATTTTCGTCTAAATCGGTTCAGTAGTTAAAATATCACACATATCAACTATTTTGTAACGGATTTTATCGCGATTTATTATTTTAATTTTATTTTCCGACACATTTCACCGTCTTTTCAGACGACAGGTATTTTTTCTTTATTATTTTTTTGGACTTCTATTTTACTGAGTAGAAGTCCCTGGGTAATTTTTTGGCTAGCACCATACGAAAGTTTTAAGGCATAAAATACTCTTTCGTGACAGTCATGGTTGTTACATCACATATGATGATCGGTGGCACCAATAACTCGCTACTTTTACGCAGTTAATAAAAAATTAAAATTCTATAGAATATTTTGTCACATCCATTAATTAATAAAAATTTTATGGGCATTATATCCACAAGAATGTTAATATTATACAATAAATATAAATATATTTTCTCTATGCTAATTAGTAGATTACAATATTGAGCAATCGGCGCTAAGGCGCGACGCAATTTCATAGAAACGCAACACAAAACTAACATGATAGTATTTTTAGTGTTCCGTTCCTGGAACATGATTTTCGCGATTGACATTTATCTCGAACGCGACATATCGCTCATTTGGAGCGATGCGACAGTTTTAAGATTTTTTTCGTAACACTAGATAAGATAAGATAAGATAAGTCTTTATTTTGTAAACAGGTACATGAGATCTTAAATACAGTAAGTTCGCTATTTTGCCATATTATTGGCGTACAAAAGAAAATTTATATAACACTAAGGTCCATATTAAGTCACTTTACAATCAATCATTCATCATTACATTTCATTATGGGTATTAACATGTCAGGTAGGTTTACAAAATTAAATTAAGTCAAAGTAATATAAATAAACAGTAGAAAATATAAAACGTCTATAATGCCGAGAAGAGTGATTTATCGTCAAAATATTAGTTTAAGGTATATAGGTATAACACTTTTCGACAAGCATAGCAAAACAATGTTTTCTGAACCTTTTTAAATCTAGACATTTTATTGCATCCGGCAATTTATTGTACTAAAGAAGATTATAACTATTTGTTACAGCTAATGGTCATCTCTATATTTTATATATTATAGAGATTAGATATAATTATTCCAAATGAGCAATATATCGAAAAAAAATGGCGAAGATAGATTGAAAACTAATTCGTAAATTCGTATTCTTAGAATGTCACGCTAGTAATAAGTCTACCTACCACTCAACGCTCAATATGAAACGAGTAGTGTATTAATAGCAGTCGACATCATATTTATGTCGAATTCATTACTTACGACATTTTTTTTCGACATAAATGTCGAGTTTGAGATAAATGTGTAAAGCGACAGAATCGGGGTCCTGAGAGAGAACGTGAAACACATAAAGAATCACTTCATTGTTTTTTTATCCTATAGTAGGCAAGCGCATGACCACTACTTACCTGTTGTTAAGTAATGATGTAGTCTACGATGGAACGCGCTTACCCAGTAAATACCGATTCACTCGTTGCTTCTTCAGGCAGATTATAGCTATAGTGAAACAAAGCCGGAGGCGAATTCCACAACTTGGCACATTAAGATAGATTGTGTGTCACTGTAGGGTTGCATCGTTTGAATATTATAATTGATAACGTACTACTTTTCTTTTGCAAATACATACATTTTGTAGATAATTACACCCATACTCAAGACAAACTAACATGTTCATCACTGTCTGTCTGTCCGTCTGTCTGTCTTGGGTTGGAATCGAACCCACAAACTGCGGCGTGAAAAAGAAGTGTCTTACTGATCATCACGCCACTAGCCTGTCGATTTTAAAAAGCTAGTATAGTATTATTTTAACTGTGATGAAAAGTAAGAAACAATGAATAAGAACTTTGGACTCTAATTTGGAACCAGAGACTTTTTAATAGTTTAATAACCCGAAGGTATGTCAAATTACATTGTTTAAAGTAATTATGGTACTAAATGATGAAACGCGGCCATAGGCTCGAGGCAACCTCGACTTGTGCGACTATTAATAACAGTTAACCGTTCAAATTACAACTAATTAATTGCGCAATTTGATTTTGTGTAACTTTACTCGTACAATACAATTATCAGTGAGTAATTTTTTTTATTTTTTATTATTCTTGAATAGGCTGGCGCTTGACTACAACTCATCTTATGTTAAACAATGATGTAGTCTACGATAGGACGCGCCAGCCCAATGTGCGGATTCACTCGTAATTACGAATGACTTTCGGTGAGACTCCTTAAGGTTGAAATCGTAAATGAGCAACAATTTTGACCCACCCTCTTAATTGGTGACACCAGACATCGCATTGAACACGGCAAGTCCGCTTCGCGGTGCGGCTTTGTCTGATGGGTGGTCACTAACCACGGCCGAAGCCTACCACCAGTTAATTACCAGTAAACATTATTACTAGATGATTGATTGTCACCTGATTTGCACCACCCGGGGACCACGCGTGGGCATTCAGATAAAAGGTGCACTCCCACGGACGAAGGTGACTCAGTCCCCAAATAATAAAATACAGATAATAGCTTCTAAAAAATACGAACCGGCTTTAATGAAAGTACTAACAATATTTGAAAATCTACAGAGCAGATTTAGATCTAAAGAATCGCTTGGGAAGAACCAAATTTCAAATAAAATTAGAATTATAAAAATCTGTTCACCCAAACTTAGACAATCACCCCTATTTTTATTCGGATGAGGTATGAAACCAGGACCAGGAGCTTGTGTAGAGCACGTTACTACTAGACCATTTTTTTAATGGAAACTAACCCACCACCTCAATCCTGTCACCGCTACGTGTAAGCCAGGATCAACAGCACCGCCGTAAAGACTCGGGATTTTAACCCGGCCAAGTCCTGGGACACCTAAACTGTCTTGGACACTTCCCTCCAGGCAAAACGGGAGACAGCATAGAGAAAAAAAAGAGGATTAAAATTACCACTTTACCAATGAGGTAATAAGTACATTCACATGTAAGGTACCTTTCATTATAATAATAATAATATAGTGGGACATTAACACACACGGTCATCTGATCCCAAACTAAGCAGAGCTTGTACTATGGAAACCAGATAACTGGTAATATACTACATATAATACTTTTCTTTTGTAAATAAATATTTAAATATAGATAATTGCACCTAGACACAATACAAACAGACATATTTAAATAAATGTTGGTCTCGGGTGGGAATGGAACCCACGACCTGTGGCGTGAAAAGAAAGTATCTTACCGACGACGCCAGCCCGTCAATTATATCTATCTTGTATACGGAAGGGTTCAATCTTGCGTGTAAGTACCTATTCATTAAATGTAAGATCAAAGTTTACATTATAAAGTACCTATGGAAGAGAGGTATTACAGCACATGTCATAACCTCATCTCGATTAAGTAACCAGCCTTTGGAGACACGAGAATATGAGAAATTGTAATTAGCTATGGCCTAAGCTGCTACGGATTAACATTAGAGGAAATAAAAAAGATACAGTTAAGATTTTTAAAAATAATGGTTCACAAAAATGTTACAAAGAAGTATAAAGATGATTATTCTAAGTTATTTAATGAATGTGCAATGTTGCCTGTTGATACAAAAGTTAAATATTTAATTCAATATTATATGTACATTTTATGTATAAATTGTGAATGAGTGCGACGCCTACAAACTGTATATGTACAGTTTGGAGACGGATGATTTTTGTGTAACACTTATATTTTGAATAAATAAATAATTAAAAAAAAACTAAACGAATCGCCATTTCTGTTCGACAAATGACTATTAGAAAAAAGTCTATACCGCGAAAATCGAGGCCCTGGAATGCTACACTCCGCCCGCTACTCCTGTAAGTATAGGCCTTGTTCCGAGTACAACACTCGGTACATTACAAAAATATCAGTAACGAAGTCGCGAGTGAAAACTTGTTTTGATATTTTTTTGTGCACAGTACAACAACCAAGAAGATAGATCGTTTTGAAAAAAGAATCATGACCAAAGTAAGTTCCTAAACAGTCACCTGCAATAAACTGGTGTCCAGTTCCACAGCTGTAACTAATAGTAAAATCTTTCAAAACAATATACATATTTCCGAAGTTATTAATTTGTATTCAAAATATAACCTCTTTATATGGTAGGTTAAAGTAAATATTTGTGTTTAAACGTCGGTTAACAAGTTGAGAAGTGAACGGGAATGTTTCTCTAATCATCTCAACCTTGTGCTGGTTGGTTTGTACGTGCAGAAAGTAAAATGAACTACAGGTGCATCTGATTCTTAAGTAAGTCAAGCATTAGTGACAATAGTGGAACAGTACGTGCTAATTATCGGTTTGGATTTTTATAAGACTTCCCGAATGCCTTGTTGACAGATGACAGTGTCGTAGACGTAGGTGACTTAGGTTTAATATTGCATCCAAACCATAAACACAAAAATGTGACAGAAACACCGAAAAAAAGACAGTTGAAACTGTCTGATTTCTCAGCAAAACGTAGTCAGGTTGTTGGTCATGTGACACCCCCGTGCGTGCCTCAGAAGAGAGCATGTAAAAGGACAGGTCCGGGACCGATCTCTCTTCGGTCGTGTTAGTCAGCGCGAGCTGCACGGCTAAATCCAGCTAGCCACAGACTACTAAGAGCAGCTAACATATTTTGAGTCAACGTAAAAAATATGCGAATCGATGAACCTGACAAGCTTAAGAAATAAAAATAAAAAAAATCGAATAGTTAAAATGCCATTTAAGTTACCCCTATATAGACGAGTCTTACGGATAAGCTAATTATTAAATCAAGTTAACCGTAATTAATGTGTGACTTACTTCACTAACAAGTATATTTGTATTAAGTAATGATACAGATGTAGTTTTTAAACTAAAATTTTTAGCTTTGTGACTTTGCATCATTAAGTCGAAAACGATTAAATGAGGGATAACCCTTACGCGCCGCGAGAAAGTCTTGACACTAATCTAAGCTACGATTATCTAAGTAAACGTCAAAATGAAATGAAATGTACAAAAGTACTACCTACATTCATATTTACATAACTTACGTTATTGAAGCGAAATCTTGATTATTTCTTTCGACAGTTATTGCATGTTCAAGTCACGGGTAATTACGGAGTCTCTCAGTTAAAGAAAAGTGTTGTTTACTTCATTTTTGGTAATTATGTGAAGTAATTTGATTACTAGGAAGTGTAGAAATGTCTTGTTAACCATTTTTTTATAGTATGCACCAGTGGTGAAGGAAGTCTGAAAAAGGGAAGCCGGAGCAAAAAAGTTCTTACCTATGAAAATAATATCTCTTCACCATCGATCGTTCTTACCCTTGATGCTATACTTATTTTTGTTGCTAATTAAAACTTTTAGGCGTTATATAATATATTACATATTAAGCACCATTTTCTAGGGAAGCCGATGGGAATCGGATTGTATGGACTCTTCGTCACTGGTAAGTACCAACAAAATGGCCAGCAAGTATACTACTATTACCACCGATATACCAACTCCCACCCAGGATCACAACTCACTGCGTAAATCTTATAAGGCGGTTTCACCTTCACAGTTGGACTGCTTAAACAGGTTGGAAGGGACAACCCTCCACAAACTGAGCTGAATGCAGGGTGCATTCAACTTTATTAAGAATCATTTTCATTTTGGAGTTATTAGGACATTTTTCCATTTTTTATGTTAATTTAGCTTTATTTCTATTTACAACTAGCGGGCTCCCAGACGTCGTCTTGTCCGGTAAAGCAGTGCCACCTACCGGGTCTAAAAACAAATTACGACCGATTCTCAGACCTACCGAATATAGATATGTATAAGATTTCTTAAAAATCGGTCAAGCCGTTTCGAAGCTGTTTTTTATTTTTTCTTTGCGTAAGAAGCATCCTCGTAAGGAATATTCTAAAAAAATAGTTGAGCTGTTCTCGAGTTTGGCGCTTACCAACAAATTTAGTCATTCATTTCTACACGCAGAACTCGATTTGAATGAAAGTAAACTAAAAAACACCAATTAATGTTTAAAGAACTGGCAATAGGGCGCGATTGCACTTGGCCGTTCGCTATTAGGGTTTCCCTAAGATAATCATACAACCCATTTAAGTTAACAAAACCAAGCACGGCTATTGGATACCCATAAAATTCCTGAACTCATTTTATGCACCGAACATCTCAGTATAATGTACAGATTTCACCCTATCTGTTTGTGGAAGGCAGTCGCTTCCACCCGTGAGAGCAGTTCTCACTTTAGCTTGTCCAACTGAATCTAAATCCAATAATAATAAAATACCTTAGAAAAAAATGTTAGAAGAATGTTTTAGTTTTGCGCTTTTAATGATTTTATGCGCAGCTTGAGGAATGAAGGAATGCAAGGAAATCTTGTGGCTAATCTCCGCAGGCTTACTCTTAACTCTCGATCCCAATCTCACTAAAACACCAATTCAATCAGAGACAGTTGAAATTTTAATTAATTATAAGTGTCCTTTTTAGTGTTCCACTGCTGGATAGTTACAGGTTTTCTCTCAACAACCGAATGAGTTAAGAGAGTTTAGGCATTAATCCAGACCCGCTGACCAAGTGCGGGTTGATGGATTTCAAATTTCCTCGCATGTATAACAGCATAACAATCATCAATATAAATACAGTTGTTAGAGATGCTGGTTTCCTTCACCGATATTCAGCAGGTGCGAAATGAAACATTTCACATATAACTGGGATTCGAACCCAGAACAAAAAAAGCCTTATATTAAAGGCCTATACCACTGCGCCTCCGCTGCTTTATTACTAACATACAACCACAATAACTCTGTTTTTCATGCGCTAGTATATCGTTCACGAGTATCTACCTACTGATCAACAAGTTCTCGAACCGATTCTATATTTTAAACAGGATCGAGAGACAAGAGGAAGCCATTTGATCTTTGAACTGCAACTACTGGTTTCAATAAGTATTGGCAACACTTTAGTTTATACATTCCTATGACCCTACAATCTGTTCAGGATTAATTTATAGACACATCTCAGTATTTCTAACTCACGACAAAAAAGGAGGTGTTATATGTTTGTCGTACTTTTGTGAGCTAGCTTTACCTACATCAATTTTAACTCTAATTCAACACAATAAACAAACAAAATGTAATAGATATAAGTTACTTCATTTAAAAAAATAAAAAAGCCTACTGAGTTTTTTTGACAGTGTTTCTCAGTAGTTGCCAGTCATTCACTGCACGGTAGGAAAAGAAATTGGACTATTTTTATGTAGACTCGCGTCTTAAAAAAAAATAAAGCTTATTTTCATTTCATTTCATTTTAACATTAATAGTATTTACACAGTATCAGTAACTGCTGAGTTTTGGGCCATTTACACGAGAACAATAGCTGGGACAAGACAGCGAGACAAGACAGCACGTCACCTGAAATTCACTGCATTTGATTGTCCTCAAGACAGTTGTCCCCATTTACACGATGATTTTAATTGCTTACCGTTCTGTCTTACTATCCCGGCTATTGTCATCGTGACATCAAAATGACTCATTATGGTCGCTAACATTGCCTAGAATTTTTGCTGTGCCTTTTCTGATTATCGGCGAAAGAAAAACAATTATAAACACAAAATTAACAAAAAAGTTTATCTGACCATTCGAGAACATGTGATATCTACAAACCCGCACTTAGCCAGCGTGTGTGGATTAAGGCCTAATCTCTTGAGATATTTACGAGATAACACTAAAAGTATATTACTAGGTACCTATATGCCCTAACTTCTTAAAAAGAATCACCCAACATCGACACGGGTCACAGCTAATAGATTAGGTTAACTATTTTTCCCTGGGGGGTTTAGTGGGTACCCTTGGGGAGTCCTACATACCCGCGGCCCTGTGAAGCGGAAATCGGAGCGGGGGATCCATAAGGGATTTCCCCTTAGTGAACAAAAGGTCAGCTAATTCAAAGCGAATTATGGTTATGACTCTCATGAGTGTTAAACTCACTACTAATCAATAACTAATGGTGCTAATGAAAAACACATTAAAATCTAATGTTTCAACCTGCCACGTAATAAAGCATTTAAATAATAATGTTGTCAATGGGACGCGGATGTTTGCATTATAATATTACGCAAATTGTAAGTAGCAGCGGTGGCGCAGCGGTACGGGCCTCGCCTTAGAAAAATAAGGTCGCGGGTTCGAATCCCGGTCTCTGTGTGAATTGTTTTATCTCCGCTGCTCAATATCGGTGAAGAAAACATCGTGAGGAAACCGGCATGTCTAAGAACTAATCATTCAAGGACATGTGACATCCACCAACCCGCACTTGGCCAGCGTGTGGATTAGGGCCTAAACTCTCTCAAATCATAAGATAGTTGAGAGAAGACCCGTGCCTAGCAGTGAGACTCTAAAAAAAGGGTTGAAGTGAAGTATCTAACTAGTAAAACAAAATTTTAGCTTCAGCATGCGGCTTTGCCCGCGTTGTTAGGATAAAAAGTATGATAGCCTGTGTGCTATTCTACACTGTAAATCTATCTCTGTGCTCAATTTTATCTAAATCACTAATAGTTTTGCGTGAAAGTAATAAACGTCCACACATCTGAACAAAATTTCGCATCTAAATACTATTCTATATTTTGCACTAGATATTCTTGAGGTAATTTCTAATGACTATGTGAAGTTAGAAATTAATTTGCATCATATTTTATGTAGGTTTTACTTAGTTTTTTCTAATTGATTTAATAAAAACGTCACACACAATACAATTGCATATCGATAATACCATAGATTTTAAAGCAGCCTTTCCGGTTCATCCTGTATTATAATAATAATCACTTTATTGCTGACAAGATCCATACAAATTTTAAATCTAAAATAATATCTTGAAAGTATAGCTGTTGGTTGCCTATACTAAGTTATGTTAATCTGTACTACAGGCGGTAGTAGAACATATTTATTATAATTACTCATTTATACTAGGAAATAATTTATAAAATAAACAAACAATTAAACTAAAATGATACATAGTTAGCTTATTTGAGTAAAACTAGCAATTTTTCTGGCTGGTCTTAGGACAAATTTTGTAGATAATTATAAAGGAGCAATTTACATTTTAATAGTTTTGGTCATTCATTGATAAAACCCTATTTATATTGTTGTACAAAAATGGTCCTAGAAATGGGTAAAATTTATTTGTGAACATAAATATTGATTAAACGCATTCATTGCTAACAATATCTTTCCGTCTTTTATTAGTCATGTATGTTAGTAGGTTATCAAGAAAGGATTAGGTTTTGCATTTATCCCTTATTCGTAATGAAATGAAAAAGCCAAGTTAGCCAAGTTTGTAGCGCAAGGGGAAATATGACAAATAGACTGCTTTACACCCTAATTATTAATTAAGATTTTTCTAACACCAACTACATATACTTACACTAGTTCACTTCAACCCTTTTTAGTGTCCCACTGGGCACGGGTCTTCTCTCAACTATCTTATGAGTTAAGAGTTTAGGCCTTAATACACACACGCTGGCCAAGTACGTCCCATCGTAGACTACATCATTGTTTAACATCAGGTAAGTTGTAGTCAAGCGCCAACCTATTCAAGAATAAAAAATAAAAAAGCTACAAGCTTACCTGATGTAAATAATAAATTCCATGGTAGCACGGCTTGATAAAAACCGCATGAAAATCCATTCAGAAGTTTTTGAGTTTATCGCGAACAGACAGTGGAAGCGACTTCATTTTATAGTAGGTATGTAAAGATTCCTGTCTACTATAAACTTAGTTCTTTTTATTATAATCTTCTTTTATATAAAATTCTCGTGTCACAGTGTTAGTTACCATACTCCTCCGAAACGGCTTGAGCGATTCTCATGAAATTTTTTATGCAAATTCAGTAAGTCTGAGAATTGGCTGCTATCTATTTTTCATACCCCTAAGTGATCACTCCAAAAAATTATTTTTAATTTTTGGACGAAATTTTTCGTTTTTATTTTTGTATAATGTGGCATTAAAAATACATACGTATTAATTTAGTAATACGTGGTGCGAAGTTCGCTGGGGCAGCTAGTATGATATAGTATTTGGGTTAAGTACTATAGGCCGACCGTTTAACTCGCGTATCGCCATCTGAGGTACAAAGTCATAAAACATTAATTAAATCTCATAAAGAACTATTTAACCACAGATAAAAGTAATGTAAGACTATTCGTCACTAATATCCATATCGCTTGAATCATCATCACTGTCTGTGCAGCTTGAGGAGTCAGAATCTTGGCGATAGGCGATACGCGAGTTAAACGGTCGGCCTATAAGTACTCCTTAAATTTCAATGTCCACACTCTAACTTACCATTATTTTAAATATCATTAGAGATTCATTAAAAGACTAAATTGCAACAGCATAAAAAACAAATAGGTTGGCCCTGAATGATCCAAGGTCATTTAGCAATTGCAATTTATATTCAATATGCGAGTTACACTAAAAAATAACCGTTTAGATAATTTAGATATTCAAACAACGTTAGCCTAACAGTATTACGAAACAATTCGCTTGTAATGTGATGGTTTGGATGCTAATCGGCAGTTCGCTGCGATTTAGTTTAATGATGATATTCGGACAGATATTGTCGCGAATTACATACAGGGTGACTGGTAATGACTGGTAACAAGTGTAAAATACTTTAGCACGTGGTGATACATTACACATTATTACAAACAACTTACCCAAATAAAACTTTTTAGGTCAGTTTTTATTTTTTTTAAATTTGCTGTTTAATATTTAAGCGGAGGCAGGGTCGAGGCAACCGTTGCGTCGTTGCGCTCTGCGCGACTTAATAGATGTAAAATAATTAATTTAATAAAATAAATGCTCCAAAAAACAAGTTTGTTTAAGAATGTCGTTTGTAATCACGAGCACTAAAACGTGGTAAAGTATTTTACACTAATTACTAGTCACCCTATACAACCTGAAGGGGAAAGGCTACTCTATACTTGACACCAGACATTCTTTTAGGTAATTACTAATGAGTTAGAAATTAATTGTCATTACATTCAGACGTCCCCAGGGTGATGATGATTGTTGCGAATAATAATAATTTATAATATAGTGGGACATGAACACACACGGTCATCTGATCCCAAACTAAGCAGAGCTTGTACTATGGAAACCAGATAACTGGTAATATACTACATATAATACTTTTCATTTGTAAATACATACTTACACCCAGACTCAAGACAACCAAATGTGTTCATCACACAAATGTTTGACTTGGGTGCACTGGCCCGTCAAATGATGAATGAATGAATGTGTAGATTGTTGATCTTACTGATGTGTATTCGAAGATCTCCAGACTTTCAAAAAGTCATTGCATAAATTTTTAATAGTTAATAGCTATTACTCCATTACAGAGTTTATCAATGACAAAGATGACCGAGTTACGACTTATTAATGTGAACAGTACGTTATTGTATTTACTGACAATTTATAATTTTAGTATAACTTATTAATTCCTTTTGACATGTTAATTTTTGAATTTAATTTATTTTACTTGTAATTTAATATAATATTGTACGCCAGTTACCCATGGGCAAAATATAGCGAACTTGAAAATATATTATTATTATGATTATCTGTTCCATCTATGTTTACAAAATAAACTTTTGTATTTGATTTGATTTTCCTAAATCTGTATATAATAAACTAACAAATACGAATACCCACGTATAGATGTATAATTTTTTTAGACCATTTTGGACACGACTGATTTTTATGAAAAGTGCCAAAACTCTTGGAGCTAAATTGACCTCGCGAACTTACAGGCTAGAGGTGAACCCGCTATTCTCAGTATCCTCTACTCCATCAAGGCTGCTCTATGCTAAGTTTAAAAAAGTGAAGATACCTTGAAACCGCTATTCTCAGTATCCTCTTCGCCATCGAGGCAGCCTGCTCTATGCTAAGTTTAAAAAAGTGAAGATACCTTGAACCCGCTATTCTCAGTATCCTCTTCGCCATCGAGGCAGTCTGCTCTATGCTAAGTTTAAAAAAGTGAAGATACCTTGAACCCGGTATTCTCAGTATCCTCTTCGCCATCAAGGCAGTCTGCTCTATGCTAAGTTTAAAAAAAGTGAAGATACCTTTTCTCAATCTATGGTGCAACCTAATAAATCACAGTAACGCACGCATACATAAATCGACATAATAACAGTTGTATAACATGAAATTGTCGAAAAAGATAATCGCAGCTGAATCTATGGAACACTAACATTTCGTAAGGTGAGCGCGAAATAAGTGTTGGATTGTAAATCTTGGAAAGTGTGGTACAAGTTACGAAGCGGACGACGCGAATAGCGAATTCAAACAACTTTTTTCAATCCCCGACGGAAAAGAGGATTGTTTGAAGTTAGAAGCGTGTCTCTGTGTACATGGTTTTTGCTGTTTTGTACATTACTTCCAAAAAGAACTAAGTAACAAATTTGTTTCTATTTTCCATGGTTCTTAGTTAGGTTAGGTTAGGTTAAGTTAGAACACTCAATCGCTTGTGGAGCAGTTTTGCTGTTCTGTTTACATGAATCAAGACTGACCGTACCCTACCAATAAGCTCCCGTCCCTTAAGAAATACTGGCCCGTGTTGCTATGTCTGTAGGGCGTGACGATCTCAGTAGGGCGGCCGACAAGAACTGGATGAGAAAAGCCGCGGTTCGTGCTCAGTGGTGTACTTCAGGAGAGGCCTGTGTCGAGCAGTGGACTAGAATATATAATTACGGTGATGATGATGAGGTCCCACATACTTTAGTTTCCTTTTTGACATTAACACACACGGCCATTTGGTCCTAAACTAAGCAGCGCTTGTACTATAGAAACCAGATAACTGGTAATATACTACATAATATTATAATATGTACTTTTGTTTTATAAACATAGATAATTACACTCAGACTCGTATATCGCCCAGTCTTAGGTGAGAGTCGAACCCACGACCTGCGGTGTTAAATGAAAGTATCTTACCGACCACGCCACCGGCCCGTCAAATTTGCTCCTCACCTGCACATTGGACCAAACACGGGCAATTATGAAATGTTTTGCAGTAATGTAAGCTCTTGTATTCTTATTTTGACCTTAAAATCAGTTAATGAGAGTCTTGAATTTGTTACGATAGAGTGTGACCATACAGTTATGTGTCAATACCTACGTACTAGATGGTTACGTGTAATATTAGTTGCCTCGAGGTGACCTCTTGACCAGTATGGCGTCTTCAGGTAATTGTATGTTACCTGTTATGGTCTGCACAACTCTGTAATACCATAATGCCTTAGACACCATGACTTGATAACATAATATCTCATGTTACCATGTTCAATATTTTTTTGTAGGGTGTTATAACGCGGCATAAAGGTTTAAAGTCATGTGGGGTCTTGCGAATACTAAATTTGAAAAGCCATTGAACGATTCAAGAATTACCTAAGTACCTAATCGCGTACATTATCTGAAATCACTACATAGTATACAACAAAGTCGTTTTTTCTGTCCCTATGTCCCTATTTATGCTTAGATCTTTAAAACTACGCAACGGATTTTGATGCGGTTTTTTTTAATAGAGTGATTCCAGAGGAAGGTTTATAAGTATAACACATTGCACCCGTGCGAAGCTGAGGCGGGTCGTTAGTTAAAATATAAAAGTGAGAGTGTTGGATGAAATAGGGACAATTAGCTCTTCTACCCGCGACATACATTTACAAGGTGTTAATAAATGAAGTGTTGAAAATGTCACTATAATTTAAACGAATTATAAACCTATTTTAGCTATGAGCTTATAAGACTTTTATGAATAAGTGGGTAAATTAAGTCAAAATCATTAGGTACCGGTACCGATTACAAATTTGTTTATCTTATCTTATCTTATCTTATCTTATCTTACTAATATTATAAATGCGAAAGTAAGTGTGTGTGTGTGTGTGAAGGTTTGTTACCGCGTATCTCCATAACCACTTAACCGATTTTATTGAAATTTGAAATGTAGGTAGTGTATACCCTAGAATCGGACATAGGCTAATAATATTTCCAAAAATCATCCCCTAAGAGGGTTAAATAGAGGGGTGAAGTTTGTATGCAACTTTTTATTCCTTGGTCCTATTCATTTAAAATTACCCCCATGGGGTGTGGAAAATGAGTTTTAATGGTAAAAATTAAAGTTTCTCTGGATCTGCTTAGTCTCAAGTCCGATTCACTCCAAATTCGGTACACATAAACCCTAAAAGAAATCATGAAACACGTGTTTTTTATTTTTCCAAAACTACCCCCAGGAAGAGTGTAAAATGAGTTTTTTTGGAAATACTAAATATTGCAGAACTGTTTAGTCCTTGGTCCGATTCACTTCAAATTGGGTATACATAAAGCTTAAAACAAATAATGAGACACGTGTTTTTTATATGTCCATTTTTTTTTATTTTTACCCTAATACTACGCGGGAGAAGCCTGCGAAATTATTCTGAGTGCAATTTTCTTCGAAGTTGATATCAATACTCTTTCGTGCTTTTGATTTAAATTACTCTTTATTTTGACACAATGACATGTTTGAATGCGATGATTAGAATTCGAAATTTAAATTTTATTTCTTCTTATAGGTATGGTCTAAGAGCCGTAGTTTTTTTTTTAAGAAACACCTATTGATTTATGGATATATACTTATGGGGGCTTGCCGATTTCAAAATGTTGCTACACTACTGAACTAATTTTGTATGGAGATAGTTAGAGACCCGCTAAAGTATAGTTTTATCCGACTGCGAAAAAAGGGATTAATGGTCTAGCGCGATAACCGACATCCGCGGGCGAAGCCGCGGGCGGAAAACTAGTGGAGTAATACAGACCTCACCAATTTTGACATAACAACTGATAGCTGACGGACGGCCGTCAACTATCAGGTTTGTGTCGCGAGATTGTCTCTGGGTATCGGTTCGACCCAAAGAGCATATAAACGTTTGTTCGACCGTTCCTGGATAGCTCTCCGAAAAAGTCCAGTGAACCAATAAAGGCTCTTCCAGCGGCCTGGTTAGCGCCTTTTTGAAAATATGGATATTATGGTAATAATAAGTTAGTAAAAGTAACGTAGTGCGTTGCGCTACGTTATAGAACTCGCGACACTATTCTACGGACCGCCGATCAGGGAGCAGTGCTCGAGAGGACCACGAGCCGAAGTCGGCAAAAAGAAGTTCGTTCCCGGCGATGAAGCAGAGCGGGGCGCATCCAAAAATAAACTTTATTTTTTTGCTAAAACAAACAATTCTGTGCGTTTTAAAAGGTGTAAAATTAACACATTGTTTTGCTAATTGATGGTAATCTCGTGGGACGTTCGCACGCTCGTTAATCCTCTTAATAATTAGCTAACAAGCGAAAATGTTACATATAATAGGTTTTAATCGACTCTATCTGTCTTTGCACAGCTTTCGCTCATGGTATATAGGATTTCACCTTCGGATGTGCTGCCAAAAGATGTGAAAGATTACCTCGAAGGTCTTCCTCACAAAGATACAGTAAAATTATGAAATACATTTACTCACCAGTGGTGAGGAGTCCATACAAGCGGATTCCCATCGGCTCCACTCTGAGAAATGGTCAATATCACACGTACATAATAATATATTATGTAACGCCTAAAAGTTTTAAATAGCAACAAAAATAAGTACAGCATCGAGTGTAAGAATGATCGGTGACAGGTACTGAAGAAATATTATTTTTCTAAGGATGAACTTTTTACTCAATACTCAATATCATTATTGCTCTTCCATATGTATCATTAGATGGTAACATTATGGACCCTGCAGGGCACAGCAAAATAGGGTAGGAGTTTTTGCTCCGGCTTCCCTTTTTGAGACTTCCATCCTTCGCCACTGCCACGCACACTTTACGTACCTGCATGGTCTTAGTTTCGCGCTTTAGACATATACATATATCTCAAACGCTACTCACATTTATGTTGAAAAAAATGATGTGGTGTCGTGGGACACCAGGTAGGAACGAAGTTCCTTCGGCTAATAAAGAAAGAGGGAGAAAGAGAAAGGTATTATACACTACACGCTTGTGTATGCGACTGTCGCGCCTGCGCACATCTCATTTAACGGTTTTATTCCACGCACTTTTTTCCACGGATTTTTTCTTACGGTTTTACTATCACATTTTTTTCAGTTCGGTTGCGCAGCAAAATCCCTATCCCCTCCAAGCCTGCCGTACGGAACTTCGTTCCAAAAAGCGAATATATACTTAACTCAAACGCTTCATATTATTATGTTGAAATATTTTGCGAATGTCGATTGAAAACTAACTACTTGCATGTCGTGCGTTGAGTGGTAGACTTATCTCTTACGTGAAATTCTGAGAGTATGAAAAATTAGTTTTGAATCTACATTTTTTTCGACTTATGTCAAATTCGTGATAAATGCGTGAAGCACAAGAAACGGGATCCAGGATTATGATAACCGTTAAATATCGGCGCGGCAACGATGTCTAAAAATAAAGAAATTAGACACTGTAAATTAGCTCACAAAATTACTATAACGAATGTGTGCTCTAACATGTTAACTTAACCACTAATATAATTTATTTTTTTAATTTATTGTTTCTTAATTGGTTGGACTATTGTAATTGTAATTAATTCTGACTTTATCTATTTTGTTATTTACACACATAGACAATAATCAATTTTTGCATACCTACTCAAAGAGTAGAATGTATTTACAGACATCTTAGACCCTTTTTTGAGCACGGGTCTTCCCTCAACTAGGTACCTTATGAGGTGAGAAAGTTTAGGTAATCCACACACGCTGGCCAAGTGCGGGTTGGCGAATGCCACATGTGCTCGAATGATTAGTTCTTGGACATGCCGGTTTCCTCACGATGTTTTCCTTCACCGATATTGAGCAGCGGCAACGTAATAATTCACACAAAGATGTGTGGGCACACGTGGAAATCGAACCCACGACCTACATCAAAGGCGAGGCCTGTACCGCTGCGCCATCGCTGCTCTACCATACCAACCCTTGACACAGGACATCTAATTAAAACCAGATTATTTTAACGCTTTAGTTGCTGATATAAAAACTAGTTTACAGTTGATAAATCTAGACAGGCTTCACTAGATAGAGATAGTGGTATTTGAATCTAAAGAATGTAGGTTAATTGTGTGTGCAAGATGATAGGCCCTCTGATTTAGATCTATCACATCCGGCTGAAAACATTTTAGAACCACTAGAGGACGTTTCCTTCAAATGTTGAAGCCTTCAAGACTACGACGAATTAGAACAACTATCTTTACGCAAATAAATTTCTTTAAAAAAATTACGTTTCACCTTGTTTGTCCGTGATGGACTCCTAAATCGGTTCAGTAGGAACCGATTTCAAATTTGATTTGCATATCATGTGCAATTTGATCCAATTTGAAAAATATGATAAGATATATCTCAATTTATAGTCGTAATATTATTTTATTATTTTGCCATTTAACACATCTATGACAATCGTTACATGTAGTCAGAAGCCAATATAATCTGACACCTGGTCTAACCATCTCGGCTACTGGTTCCCTATGGGTTTCGAGGTCTGATGGCAGTCGCTCGTATAATTCTAGTAGCTAGCCGCATCAGGTTAGACTGGGAGCCGACCCCAATAGAAATGGGAAAAAGGCAAGGCAAATGATGATAGTCGTAATATTATTTTATTGCAAATTGTTTGTCTATTTCTGACTTCTAATTTTGTATTGTATTTAATTGACATTATTATTATTTCATTTAATACTGTTTTATATTGACTTCTTATTTTATACCATGTTGACATTAATAATTGAATATTCTGAGATTAATAATTTATAATTGATGATAATAAATTGTTTTTACTATTATTTACGATAAATAATTTTATTATTTTCTTCTTCCAAAATTATTAATGTAATTTTGCACACCGTAAAAGGTGAAACATGCTGTACTTTGTATACAACTCTGCCATAACAACGTGTAACCATGTTTCATGCAATTAAATATTCTTATTCTTATTATTTGACACTCACAATTAGCTGTTAGCTAATTAGCTCCAAACGATTCTAACAGATGGCGATATCTGTTGACTGGATTGAGTACCTAAGTATTCAATAGTGTATTAAAATATATAATCATTAACATTTCCTTCGTCCCCCGCCAAATATAACAAGAAAAAAATTTTAGTTTATTTTTTTCTCCTCTTCTCCATTAAATACCTACTCAAAGTTACTCCCATAGATTTAGCATATTATATCAGGTTACTTATAAATCTATGGTTACTCCCGATATAGCAGCCAAACGCCCGGTTGGAGGATTTTGATGATCTGTGTTACTCCTACGTAATGTCTAGTTTAAAACACTTACGTCGAGATGTTGGTACTCATGGAGCATAGAAAGTGAAGGTCGTCTGCGAACTATGTGCATCAAGTCACGCACGATGACCTTTTGATCTGAAAAGGACAATTACTGTCTACAGTTACAGTCAATCTTATCGGTTATATTTGATAGTTTTCTTTTTATTTTTTTATTCTGAAATAGGCCTGCGCTTGACTACAACTTGCCTGATGTTAAGCAATGATGTAGTCCACAATGGAGCGCACCCGCCTAATATACCGATTCACTCGTGATTACGAATGATTTTCGGTGAGAAGGTGGTAGTGGAGTGCCACTTCATATGGTGGAAACCATAATAGAGCAAAATTTCGACTCACCCTCCTAAATGGTGTCACCAGACCAGCTAGGTGGAGCCTACCACCATTTAATTACCAGTAAACATAATTACCAGTTGATTGATTGTCACCTGATTTGCACCACCACGGGGACCACGTGTGGTTATGAGATGGTTGAGACAACATTTTATGATATCAACTTTGTTTAAGTTCAATTCCTTTATTAATTTATTTCTATTTGCTTCGTTTTTCACGCCGCAGGTCTTGGGTTCTATTGCCACCGAAGTCAGACATTTGTGTGATGAACACAAATTTACTTAAAAAAAATTATATGTACTTACTATCAGTTATGTGGTTTCCATAGTACAAGCTCTGCTTAGTTTGGGATCAGATGGGGTCGTGTGAGTTAATTTCCCACTACATTATTATAATTATATTAACTTAGTTACATAATAAATTGTATTCCGCAAGAGGCTTGATCACATTTAATGTGCATTTCCATATTCCGAATAAAACATTGTAAAAAATCCTTAATTAACACTATCTAATCAATGTAATTAAGAAATGCCTACAATATTTTACTAATGCATATGTCAAGATAAAATTACGCTCCTCCTAAATTAATTTCTACTTTCGTTTCTTTAGATCTAGCAGCTTTTGTGTATTTTATCCACTTTTACTTTACATAAACTGTTCATTTATTGAATAAGCACTTTATTCTAGACATTTGTTACGTAATCTTCTAAATATATATAAGAAGAAACTGACTGACTGACATATCAACGCAGAGCCCAAACCGCTGGGTCTGGAGACTCCAAATTTGGCACATAGGTTCCTTATGGGGTCTAGGGGTGCACTAAGAAAGGATTTTTCAAAACGCACCCTTTAAGGGGGTGAACCGCGTTCCAAAGTTTGTATGGAGAAACAAGATTAGTGAGATCAATTTCGCGGGCGAAGCCGCGGGCGGAAGCTAGTTATAAACATATTATAAACATATAGCAATCGATTTCAGAGTACTAAACTAATCGACATAGCTCACCGGATTAGTAAGCTGAAGTGGCAGTGGGCCGATCTTATCTGCCGCAGAACTGACAACCTCTGGGGTATACGAGTTCTTGAGACTACGAATTGGCAAACGCGTAGTGTAGGATGCCCTCAGACTAGGTGGAGTGACGATCTCAGCAGGGCGGCCGGCAAGAATTGGATGAGAAAAGCCGCGGATCCTGTACGCGTACTTTACGACAGGCCTGTTCCCAGCCGTGGACTAGAATAGGCTGATGGTGATGATGATGATTCGATTTCAATTAATTTCTACTTACTACGCGTTAGTGATGATGGGGCTGCCCCACCATGCGCCACTGTAGTCCTCGGGTATGTTCGCAAACGCGCGCGTGGACTGCCTCCACGCCGCGCGCAATGCGTAAGCGCTGCGCTTCCTTGGTACGTAGGGTGCAGGCTAGCTCTAACACCATCCAACACCACACCAAATACAAATAAAAAAAAAATGCAAATAGTAATAGATTAAGACTAACCCCCTTTAGACAGGTTTTCTAACAAATATATTAGTGATAAATGCGAAAGTAACTCTGTCTGTCTGTCTGTGTTGCTTTCACGCCTAAACTACTGAACCGATTTGGATGAAACTGGGTATGGAGGTAGTTTGAGACCCGAGAAAGGACATAGGATAGTTTTTATCCGACTGCGCAAAAAGAAGGTAATGTTTTGGCGCGATAACCGACATATACGCGGGCGAAGCCGCTGTCGGAAAACTAGTAAATAATAATTCTTTTTGTAACTTCATTATTACTAAGATTATTACCTTCACTTTAACCCTTTTTAGTGTCCTACTATTGGGCACGGGTCTTCTCTCAACTATCTTACGAGTTGAGAGAGTTTAGGCCTTAATCCACACACGCTGGCCAAGTGCAGGTTGGTGGATGTCACATGACCTTGAATGATTAGTTCTTGGACATGCCGGTTTCCTCACGATGTTTCCCTTCACTGATATAGAGCAGCGGCGTGTAACATTTCACGCATAAATGCGTGGGCACGACTGGGAGTCGAACCCGCGACCTTATACTAAGGCGAGGGCCGTACCGCTGTGCCACCGCTGCTAGATTATTATCTTATCTTTAAAACGAGTATAAAACTTTAATTAACTACGTTTAGTAATAGTTTCTTGTAATAAGACTCGTTTTGTTTATATTTACATATCTATATAATTATAATATGTTGTAAATTGTTATGAAAGGTTCAAACACTTTATCTTTTCAATGTCAGTCACGCGTTAATATCCAAAATGTCTATCATGACAGTTTACGTTGATCACTTGGCCTCTATCAAACTTTTAACAGTTTTACTCTGTAATTAAATTGAAGTTCAAATGAAGATTTAAATTAAACTTTACCTACATAATTAACTAGCGGCCCGGGTAGCTTCAGCCCACTCAACAATTTACAAAAACGCTCAACCGATTTTGTGCAAACTTCACATAAACAATCTACTAAATAGTCCGAAGAATGCCTAAGCACTTGGTTTGAATAGGTAAGCCCGTTTTTGAGTTATAAAATTACAACGAAAAGTGGCATTGATTTTTATATACATGTATAGATTTGCAATTTTTCACTTCAACCCTTTTTAGTTCCACTAGTTGGGATTTTTTTAAACTGTCTTAAGTGTTTTTTTTTATTCTAAATATGCTTGCTTTCTACTTACTACAACTTGCCTAACTTAAACCCTCATTAGTATCCCACCGCTGTGCACGAGTCTTCTCTCAAGTCTCTTACGAGTTGAGACAGTTTAGGCCTTAATACTCATAGGATAGTTGAGAGTAAACCCGTGCCCTGCAGTGAGACACCAATTAGGGTTGAAGTGAATTTAATAACCATTTTCATATTTCTTTCCTAAAGGATTCCTAAAGGTGGGTGCTGACCGGTGTTACGGGGAGTAATGTACCATTCGCAGCGAGCATGTTACGTTACTCCGTGTGGTAGAATCCGTGTAACATACCCGTTTCGAACTTCAATCCGCAATCCACTCTCAGTCAAGATTTCGGACAGCAAAATTGTGTTGGGATCTTTGAATGTACTCAGTTATTGTTTGATCCAAAAGAAAAAATAACGTTAGTGTTCCCGAATCCAATAAAACAGTTTCTTCTCGATATTCATCTATGAAATACTGAAAGAAAACTCTTTGAAGCACTTCATCTTTAAACAGAAAATAATTAAAAATAATCAAGTCTAAAAAATTTCCGAAGTACACACAGGTAGCCCTGTGTGTACTTCGGGAATTTTTCGCATCGAGCTACAATACTACAATCCCACAAGTTTAAGCTGGTCTCGCACTATATAGGATTTCCGTACAACTAAAGGTGGGCTAAAATCTTCCGTAGGCTAAAATCGTCGTTTATGGCACGTGTGCTTGTGACTATTCGCTGTGGCGCAACGTACTGACTGAAGCATGAAATAGTAATTTTTTTTTGTGCATGACCTAACCCAATCGTCCGGAAGGGTCTTTATGGGTTGGACTTTTTCGGCGAGCCGTCTGAGGACGATCGAACCGATAAATAGTTATAATCAAATGATTTTTTTTATACGCATCTTTAGGCAGATTTTGGTGATGCTCTTTCTTGACCTAAGATCATTAGTATTACAAGTACTTACCCAAAATGATATAAATAAATGATTCGATTTGATTTAAAATTCGGTTAACTAAAAACCGATAATGGAGTAGAGCAACGAGCTCGCTGCGAGCGGCTTGTTTTCCCGTACTGACTGCACGAATGCTCGATCTGTACCACGTTACATTACGCCCTAACGTAACAGCGGTCAGTACTTACCTTAAGGCTTCATTTCGATGTATGATGTCATATAGCTATTAACACTGAGTTACGTAGGCTCGTGTAGACGTTTTACACTTTTCCTTATTTACACACAAAATACTAGGTGTTTGCGTCCATCACTACCGGTCTTGTTGCATTACGGTGCACTCTACATTCACGTATAAATACGGATGTCATAGATTTATTTTAGAAAAAGCGTTTTAAACTTGTCAAATCTATTAGAAAGGCAATAAGAAAGTCTAAATAACAATGGCACCTTTTTTCATTCTGAAATCGGCTGGCGCTTAACTACAACTTCCCTTATGTTATGCAATAATAGCCTACGATGGAACGCGCCTACCTAATATACCGATTCACTCGTGATTACGAATGATTTTCGGTGTGAAGTGAATGTGTAATGAAGTTCCATGAGGTTAGAAACTATAAAGGTGCAACAATTCCGACCCACCCTCTTAAGGTGTCACCAGACATCGCACCGGAACACGGCGAGTGCGCTTGACGATGCGGCTTTGTCTGGTAGGTGGTCATTAACCACGGCCTAAGTACCGTTACCACCTCCATTTACTATGGGTATTACAATTTTACTAGTGGGACATTAACACACACGCCCATCTGATCCCAAACGAAGCAGAGCTTGTACTATAGAGACCAGATAACTGGTAATATACTACATAAAATACTTTTCTTTTGTAAATACACTATACATAGAATATAGATAATTACACCCAGACTCAAGGCAAATAGACGTGTTCATCTCACAAATGTCTGACTTGGGTGGGAATTGAACCCACAACCTGCGCCGTGAAAAGCAAGTATCTTACCGACCACGCCACCGGCCCGTCATTTTATTCGAACAGTTACAAGTGTGCTGAGGTAAGTTTAAGACTAGAATAAATAAGACTAGACTAAAGACTAAGTATTAGTTCTAAGTCAAACTATTGTAAAGCCATTTTTCATTGCATTCTCCCAAGTATGCTGAGGATGAGGAACGATTCTGCTATGGTTTTACCAAAAGGCTTTAAAAATAGGACCAAAATGTGGTTTCTAAATGGTATGCGAGTGTTGCATCTGGTGTTGCAAGGGCTGCATACGCGATAGCTAACTTATTAAGTAGTAATAATAACAATAATAAAAAAAATTAGCAGAGCTTGTATTAAGGAAACCAAATAACAGAAAATAAACTACACATTATATTTCTGTTGTAAATACATACATAGATAAATACACCAACACTCGAGACAAACAGACAAGTTCATCACTCAATGTCTTGGGTGGGAATTGATCCCACGACCTGCGACGTGAAAAGCAAGTGTCTTACCGCCACGCCACCGGTCAAAAAAAGAAAAAAAGAGTAAGTGCTCCTTGCATCACGATATCTTCGAACTAAATAATCTTTAGTGTTTCCAAATCCCTATCGTATTTATACAATGCAGTTGAGACATTACGTTCTAATGCATTTAGTGTAATACCTTATATTATCTGTGTAGTACCTAAACAACTAAGTAATGGGTTTTTACATTATCTATGAGCCACACAGATTAAAATAAATTAAACATTAGAAGTAAGAATGATCAGGTTAGACTGGGAGCCGACCCCAATAGAAATGGGAAAAAGGCATGGGGAATGATGATGATATACATCTTTTTTTTATTCTTCGATAGGTTGGCTTGGCTACAATTTGCCTGATGTTAAGCAATGATATAGTCTACGATGGAACGCGCCGGCCCAGTATACCGATTCACTCGTGATTACAAATGTTTATTAGAAAAAAAAGACACAAGAATAAATGAAATAAGAAAATGTGTAATTAATGTGTAATTAGTTAATTTATTAATGTGTTATTATGAAATAAGAGGGATCTTGTAGCACATTATACTCGTCTACACTAAATCAGTAACTCTTTTATGGGGCAGTGTATACGTTTCTACAATAAACTTCCAAATAATATTAGGGAAATGACTGTTAACTTTAAAATAATTGTGAAATCTACGTTCCGTAAGAAAGCTATTAAAAAATTCTGACTATCTAACGAATAAAAACGCTTGGAATTAAGGCTCTAATACAACATACTAAACAAAATGTAATAGATTTAAGTACTTCATTTAAAAAAGAACAAAGCCTACCGAATTTTTTGGCAGTGTTTCTCAGTAGTTGCCAGTCATTCACTGCACGGTAGGAAAAGATATTGGACTATTATTAGGTAGACTCGCGTTTCAAAAAAAATAAAGCATATTTTCATTTCATTTCATTTCACAGTACAGGTATAGAATTTCACTAAATGCCGCATACTAGTAAAACCGCAGGCCGCAACGTTAATTACCGGAAAACTTGAAGTTTTAGAGCCAAAACACGTTGCGGCGCCGCACCGCAAGAATCGGCAGTGCCGCCCGCCTCTACATAGAACAAAATGTACTAGCACTACGACGCCGCAACGCGAATACGTGTTTTGGCCCTTAGTGAGCCTGTTCCGGTTCGCACTGCACCAGAGAAATGGAAGGAACACTCCTCCTCATAATTTTAATACATAGGTTTTTGTTTCTACTATTAGGAGCAGCAGGGGTAATTGCAAAAAAATGACAACACATACCCTTGGCCAATAGAGTGTGGTGAGAGAATTAGGGCCTAAACACTTTCAACTCTGGTGATGAGTCACCTTCGTCCGCGGGTGTAGGTACTCCTTTAATCACGTGGTCCCCGGGTGGTACAGATGACAATAAACCGGTGGTAGGCTTCGGCTGTGGTGCCGCACGGCCTTGCCGTGTTCTAGTGCGATGTCTGGTGACACCATTTAAGAAGGTGGGTCGTAATTGTTGCTCCTTTAACTTTTCTATCCATATAGTCTCATACTACTGCCACCTTCTCACCAAAAAGCATTCGTAATCACGAGGAATCGGTATACTGGGCTAGCGCGTTCCATCGTGGAACATATTATTTTCTTAACTTCAGGCAAGTGAGCAACGGTACGGGCCTCGCCTTAGAAATGTAAGGTCACGGGTTCGATTTCCAGTCGCGCCCACACATCTTTGTGTGAATTAATACATTGCCGCTGCTCAATATCTTTGAAGGAAAACATCGTGAGGAAACCGGAATATCTAAGAACTAATCTTTGAGGATATGTGAAATCCACTAACCCTCACCTGGTCAGCGTGTGTAGCTTAAGGCTTATACTCTGTCATGTCCTAAGATAGTTGATAGAAGACCCGTCCCCAGTAGTGGGACACTAAAGAGGGTTTAAATTAGGCAAATTGTAGTCAAACGCAAGCCTATTTCAGAATTAAAAAAAAAAACAGTTTAGACTGTTGAACAAAAATTGCCATCTAGTGGAACAAGTACAGGGATCCGAATCAAAGATCACAGAACTCGGGCCTCCAACAATAGTTTTTCACAGAGTACACTTAAAATAAGTGTGTTATGAAATAGTGCATTAAAATAGAATGCTTGAATATCATCATTACACTTTATTGCAGTAATCAAATCGTCTGCAGTTTCAGTAAGTGTCTGCGAAATATTCACCTATGTGATGCATGTAATTGCATACGATAAGACTATATTTACTGGTACCCTACTCTGATAACATTCGATGCGAGACTCATGAATTTTCGTATTCGTTTTTAAACATGTCAACAGGTGGTAGTAATAGTTTAAAAAAAACTTTAATTTTATTTATTATCCAAAATATTTTTTTGTACTTGAATAGGCTGGCGCTTGACTACAACTTACCTGATGTTGAACAATGATGTAGTCTACTATGGGACGCTAATACAATGTACCGATTCACAAAGTCTTTTCAGACTTCATGTATGTCCACCCGTGAACATGAATTCTAAAAAAAAATTTCGAAACGTCGGGATTTAAAATCTAAAATAGTTAAACCGCGATAAAATCCATTAAAAGTAGTTTCATTTCAATGTGTGATATTCGCGTAAATCTAAGACAATACTAACACACTATCACTAGACCACCGAGGCAAAATATCTTACCAATAACTGAATCCGTAAATATTTAATTCAACACACTAAACAAACAAAATATAATAGACTTGTACTTCATTTAAAAAAGAAAAAAGTCTACTGATTTTTTTGGCAGTGTTTCTCAGTAGTTGCCAGTCATTCACTGCACGGTAGGAAAATAAATTAGACTACTTTTATGTAGACTCGAGTCTCAAAAAAAAGCATATTTTCATTTAGTATTTATTTTTATTTCAATGTGTCAAATATCACACTAATTCATCATTCTTAGTTAATCTAAGACAATACTATCATTATCATTTCCCTTGCCTTTTTCCCATTTCTATTGGGGTCGGCTCCCAGTCTAACCTGATGCAGCTAGGTACCAGAATTATACGAGCGACTGCAATCAGACCTTGAAGACCGTAGGGAACCAGTAGCCGAGATAGTTAGACCAGGTGTCAGATTATATTGGCTTCTGACTATAAGTAGGTAACGATTGTCATAGATGGGTAAAATGACAACCGGGACCGATGGCTTAACGTGCTCTCCGAGGCACGGAGGGTAGTCCCTCAATCGACCAGTCACCGAAACAAATTTTTGTTGTTACACAAATATTGGCGGGAATAGAAAAGCGACCTACCGGGCACAGTATAGCCCAATCGGACGGCTTACACCGCTCGATTACCGAGGTCGTTTATCTAAGACAATACTATATTTTCATTTATATAATGAACACGATATCGATCGTATTTACCAGAGTATAACCTCATGAGGTCTCTTAGAGTTAGTTTCGTCATTTGACGTCGCTGCTATTTCATACTTATCATTTTTATTGTAACATGAATTATCATTAACTTGTAAATCCTTACTAATGTTATAAATGCGAAAGTACCTCTGTCTGTCTCTCTGTCTTTTGCATTTCACGCCAAAACTAATAATAATAATAATAATATAGTGGGACATTAACACACACGGTCATCTGATCCCAAACTAAGCAGAGCTTGTACTATGGAAACCAGATAACTGGTAATATACTACATAATAATACTTTTTTTTGTAAATATATACTTAATTATAGATAATTACACCCAGACACAAGACAAACAGACATATTAAAACAAACGTTTGTCTCGGGTGGGAATCGAACCCACGACCTGCGGCGTGAAAAGCATGTATCTTACAAACCACGCCACCGGCCCGTCAAACTACCGCATCGATTTGGATATTGGTATGGAGATAGTTTAAGAGCCAGGGTAGGATATAGGTTAATTTTTATCGGATCTAAAACCTGTCGTATAGTTATTAAAATCTAAAAATAATAATAATAATTAAAAATATATACCTATTGTTTGTACTTCATACCTAAAGATGAGCATTAGAAATATAAGGTCGCAGGTTCGATTCCCAGTCGTGCCCACACATCTTTGAGTGAATTTTTACATATCCGCTGCTCAATATCGGTGGATGAAAATATCGTGAGGAAACCGGCATATCCAAGAACTAATAATTCGAGGATATGTGACACCGCACTTGGCCAGCGTGTGTGGATATAAAAACCGTCAAATACCTATGACATCTGGCACTTTAGACCCTTGACCTTATCGATCAATCATTGAAAAATCTATAAAAATCGCGTGACGCCCCCCAATTAACCGAAGCTTCCTCTTCGGATGAGCATCTCCCGTACTTACACAAGAACTATCCTTTCTCCGCCCCACCGCGGCCGATCTTTACTATATATCACCACAGACCATCCAAAAACATCACAATCTTACTTCGCCACGATCCGAAGTGACCCATCACTAAATATCATGAAAGCCTTCGTAGCGGTAAGTCTAGTGCTGTGCTCCTGTGATAAATAAAAGTTAATAAAAAATAAAGTGACAAGTGCTGTGACGTTCCGAAATCAAAATAGTACATCGGTATAAAATCGGATTCGCGTGTGATTCATAATTCAAAATTGGAACTTCAACTTTAACCAATGCATTATGTTGATTTCTGAACTTTACCGTTAATCGAGATGGATTGTGATCGAGTTCGGAATACAAACGATTAATCGATAGTAATTTTTTTTATTAGTTGCTATTTCCTGTGATTTTCTGTTCGGCTGTTTATAATATATCACTATGTACATACATAAAACTTGTTGATAATGAAATAAGTGATATTTAAAACCGTGCTGGTGAAATTAAACTCTCTATACAGCATTATAAAGCTGATTAAAGAAACAGATAGATTGGCGCTTACCACTTCTTGCATCTATAACATCAATATACTTTTTGTATTCAAGTCACGATCATTATCTGATCTCGATAACTTGTTTTTTGCTTTCTTTAAGTACTTACCTACTCTGTAGGTCACCGCGATTTATTGGTGATGAAGTTCACACAAGGAATACTTAAATAAGTACACAGTCAAAACGAGATCTCTTCAAGATTTTACTTTTAAAACCTCCCGAATCATTATAATTTTTTTTTGGGACAGTAGTACAATTTTATTGCAGTTTAATTGTTATTTGATATAATAGAAATGTGTTTAGAACAATACAATAATAAGTGAAAGTAAACATTTGAATTCACAAACAGAAAATAATTCTATAAATATTAGCGACACAAATAATTCTATTCAAACGTTAAATGTTAAATTTCACACGTTTTCATTGTGAATGTTTTGTTGTGTCCCATCACTAGTCATCGTATCGCAGTTACTTTGAATAATTTCGTTTGAATAGAATTTTCACATAACGTAACATTGTATGTAAAATATTTCAATAGAAAACTCGACAAAAAATAGGCGCTAAATAATGATATTCGGGTCCATTTAGAAAACCTAATAATTAAATTTTTCTAAGAACACTTTACTTCAACCCTTTTTAGTGTTCTACTGCAGAGCACTGGACTTCTCTCAAGACTCTCAACGACCTTACGAGTTGAGGGAGCTTAGAATTAAGACTCTCTAATACAACAGACTAAGCAAAATGTTTTAGTTAAAAGTATGTACCTCGTTTAGAGACAAAGTCTACTGAGTTTTTTGGTAGTGTTTCTCAGTAGTTGCCAGTCATTCACTGCACGGTAGGAAAATAAATTGTACTATTTTTATGTAGATTTCATTTCACACACGCTGGCTACTTGCGGGTTGGTAGATGTCACATGTCTTAGAATGATTAGATTATACCTAGATTAAATCCCTTGTAGAACATTAAATTCTATTCAAGCGTTTTCTGATGAATACTAGAAAAATCTTAAAACTAGATTGAAGTTGAGACTAAAACCGAACGGTGGAATGCTAGCCCTGTTTTAAATGTTAGGATTAATCACCTCTGCTTACACCATAGATTAATATCAGTGTGTGCGCATTGTAATATTATAGCGATACGAGAAACGAAAGGAATGTTTTAGCAAATTAATTTCTTGTGGTGGTTATGTTAGGCTGGAACTTTAGTAACTTTAACCGACGGCTTTACGTGCTCTACGAAGTACGGGGGTAACACACCACCACCTTCAACTTCTCTCAACTATCTTATGAGTTGAGAAAATTTATGCCTTAATCCACACACGCTGGCCTAGTGCGTGTTGATGGATGTCACATGTCCTTTAATGATTAGTTCTTAGACATGCCGGTTTCCTCACGAGGTTTTCCTTCACCGATATTGAGCAGCGGAAATAAAACAATTCACACAAAGATGTGTGGGCACGACTGGGAATCGAACCCGTGAACTTATTTTTCTAAGGCAAGGCCCGTGCCGCTGCATCACCGCTGTTCTGAACTTAAACTTATTGTTGTATGAAACCTGTAGGTACATTCTCTTTCTTTAAAAAAAATACCTTCTACTAATAGAAGGTATTTTCTCCATTATAACAAAAAAAAGTTTGTTCTCAAACTTGAAGTAGAGTCTAGCATTATATAATCTGTGGCCTGGCTAACAAAAGACTAAAATAGAGACCAGACAAGTTAAAAATCTCAGTACGTCAATATAAATGCATAAATTGAAGCTTAAACTCTCTCAACTAATAAGATAGTTGAGAGAAGACCCGTTAAAATTGACACTGAAGTGTTACTTTACAGTATTTATGTGTTTATGATTACAAAACACTGTAAAATTATCATTATGTCATAAAAACTGTAATTACTTTATTTTTATGATATAACACTAGATTTCCGCCCGCAGCGCCGTCCACTCGTATGTCTATTATCGCGCTCAAACATTACTTACTCAACTTGTTTTTGCGCAGTCGGATAAAAACTATGTCCTATATCCTTCCCCGGGTCTCAAATCATATCCGTACCAAATTTCATCCAAATCAAATCATCGTAAAAAAGCGACAAACATAGTACTTTCGCATTTATCTTATATCTTTAAATGAGCAATTCTTGTATACCTATTTAAATATATAATTGGAATTTCGGAATCGGCTCCAACGATTTTCATTAAATTTAGTATTTAAGGGGTTTCGGGGGCGATAATCCGATCTAGCTAGGAATCATTTTTAGAAAATGTCATTAAAAAAAAAATACCGAGCTAAGGTCGGTCATCCAGATATTAATATTAATAAGCACCATTGGCGAAGGGTAGAAATTTGAGAAAGGGAAAACTGAGCAAAAATTTCCAAGTATTTCTTAGTTACCTACTCTGAGTTTCAAACTTACTAAGAAGTATGTAATGCAGTTTTGATGCTATTTCATACTTTTAGGCGTTACATAATATTTTATTAAGTACTTTATATTAACCAATTCCTAAGAACCGTGTTATATGCCTATCAATATTAAAATCATAATCATTAAGATTAGCAAATACAGAATCGATAGCGGAATGTTACTTTCTAACAATTAATTAAATGTTCGATTAGTATTTTATTGCTAAAGTTTCAGACTAATAAAATAGAAAACGAAATAGATATTAGCTAGATTTAGGATAACTTAGCATTAACTGAACATTAACTTAGTGCGAGCGCATTCTTTAGATAAAAACAGTTTTAAGACAGCTTTATATTTCTTTTTTTTTAACCGACTTCTAAACGGAGGAGGTTATCAATTCGACTGTATGTTTTTTTATGTTTGTTACCTCAGAACTTTCGAATGGGTGAACCGATTTTGATTTTTTTTTTTTATTGAAAGCTGATGCTTCCCGTGTGGTCCCATTTCAGTTTGGTTTAGTTCTGAGAATGGCATCCATGAAGTCGATTTTTTTTGTTAATATTTTAACTTAATATTATTATCGCTGAAGTTCTAAGATCACGGAAGTCAAAAATGGCGCGATTCCTTATCACTTAGAAACGGTACATTTTTGTTTTTGTTTTAAAAATAGAACGCTTCCATTGGTTAAAACTACGTAAATCCCTGTTTCTGATTGGTCTAGAGATGCGTCTTTTGATTCTCTATCGAATGACATGCAAAAGTCAAGATGACAGTTTTCGGACTTCCGCGGTGAATTTAAGCGACGATTTCAAAGGAAAAAACATGGTGTCCTGGTACATTTTATAGTTCTTTTTTAATTGGCCCATTTGTGTATACTCTACATAGCAACAAACTTGTACACAGATACACTGACATACATAAAGAGACACGCGTGAAACTTACAACTGCACCCCTCTTTTTGTGCAGGAGTTAAACCTATCAACAAAATCATAAAACGAATTGTTGACGACAAGCTTTATTTGAATTAGGATTTATGAATACATAACGGTTATTCTATAAACTTAATTACGTAAACAGCTTGTATTTACATGATAAGCCCATTATTTTTGTAATCTAACTAACTGAGACACGTAATTTAATTATGCATAAACATTTTTACATAATATTTAATTAATTCTATAGCTTGGCTTAGGATATTGATAAATATCTGAAGTTTGAAATAGATAACTGAGATATTACAACACTCGCATCCGTATCGATCAAAGAAACTAACAAACGAGAATCGAACGAACATAAATAATTTAAATTAGATTCTAAAGTGAGATTGGTATGGTTGGTTATGGTATATGTTGTTCTTTTTTGACACGCCATTAATTTATTTCAATTTAAATATAACAAAATATTACTTCAATTCTAACTACAAAACTAGATCCTCCTAAAATTCATCCTAATCGAGGTCTTAAAGAAAGGTGACCCGAAGGCTGGCAGCTTTGCCACGTTGTATGGCAATTCTAATTGTTTATTATTCTTGAAAAGATCGAAACTAAATTTTGTTTTTAAATTAATCACAGTAAGAGTGTCCTCAGCGGACATATAATAAATAATATAGTCAAAAAATACACTATTTCCAACGAACATGGGTTACAGGAGTAGTAGAAGTGGGATTGTGTTAGTAGATCGGATTGACTCAGGCTCCATAATACTATACTATGACTATTATAGGAGAGATCATTATGTAACATAATTTATCTACTAGTAATTCCGTATTGAATGGTAATGCTATTTTGAAGTAGCTATCGTGCCCCTATCAGGTCAGAGTTCACACTCGCACAGTGCTCGCTGTGATGCAACACTGCCTTTACTTTACATCTGAACTTACTTTCACCGACTATTTCCTTATTTATAGAGTTATGATTATAATAGTTTTTTTTGTTTGTTTAAAATTTAACTGGTTAGTTATTTTATGACGTAACTCATTATTTTGCTAACGTAAGAGGCTGGTTTCTTTATCATTAAAACGTTTTAGGGGATTTTTATCTGAATCCGCACACGTAGTCCCCGGGTGGTGCAAATCAGGGGACAATAAACTGGTGGTAGACTTCAACCGTGGTTATTGACCACCCAACAGACAGGCCGCACACATAAACACATATGTACTTAGGAAAAATAGCTGAAAATAAGGATTACTCAATAAGTTAGCATTAAAAGTCTTACTTAGAGCACGTATATTGTGGCGTGTTTTGATGCGCATACGCAAATCACTGAACAAATATGCGACATCAAACAAACATTTAAACGTTTACTTTCACAGTTTCTTGTGTGTTTGTCACCAAGTTTTTATATACCTACTAACTATAATTTTCTTAGTAAAAACTAACTTGACAATGCTGCCGTCGTAGAGAAAAAGGGCACATCTGACATTTTTTTGTAACTGAGTTATTGATTTCATCGTATTATGTATATTTTACTAATTCTGATAATGTTAATAACTTAGTTACAAAAAAAATGTCAGATGTACCCTTTTACTTTATGACGGCAGAATGTCCCTCCTTAAGTAAATTACCGTAGTTTGAAAGAATTAACTACATATTGTTTCTCTTTATTATAACGTACTAATAGAGTTTATTGTTGCAGTGCATAGCCCTTGCGCTGGTGGCGTGTGCCAGTGCCGAGCCACCTTCCGGCTACAACTACAACCGACCATCTGGTGGCGGTGGAGGTGGCCACAGCAGCGGTGGCTTCAGCGGCGGTCTCAGCGGCGGCGGTAGCTACCAAGCCGTCTCCTCTGGCTACCAGACTTCTGAAGGCCAGAACGTCGATGCCCAACTCCTAGAACAAGTCCGCTCCATCCTCCTTAAAGAAGAAGCTTCCGGCTCATCCGGTAGCGGCTTCGGTGGTGGTCATAGTGCTCCCTCCTCCTCTTACGGTGCTCCTTCTTCATCCTACGGAGCGCCTTCATCCAGCTACGGCGTTCCCTCCGCCCGCGTTGTCGGCATCGTGCTCGACGGAGTTCGCCAAGCCATCCAAGTCGCTCAGTTTGAACAGTCCGGTGGCTCCTCCGGTGGTGGCGGCTACCCTGCATCCGGTGTACCTTCTGGCAGCTATGGTACCCCATCTGGCAGCTACGGCGCTCCCTACTAAATAATACCACCGAACTTGTAAATAACATTTAGACAGGGAAGCCAGCAGATCAAACCCAAATACAATGGAGTACCTACGTCTAGATGTCTAAGTCATAATTGTTCGTGTGGGGGATGTATTCGGGCGCGCCTGTACCAGCCCAGGGCGGCCCGAATGTTTTATAGCAATCGGTCGACGGTCACGTACAATGTAGGTGGTCGCGACCCTGGCCGACGTTGGCACCACATCTGGCCAGCGCTTGCGACTATGCACGCACACGGGTGAATAATCTCAGCGGCTAACCAGTCGCTGTTGGTCACTTGACAGCTTTCATACTTGACACCTGTCAGCGAAGTGGCTAGCCGCTGAGTTCGACTCACATTGTATAAAGTTATTATAAGATAAGCATAAGTATTATTAAGTTTATGTTTTTATTTTACAAAAAAAATAGAAAATAAATACATTTCGACACCGTACCTAACCTTTTAATTGTTTCTTCCACACAGAGGAAGATGCATACTCCTCTAACGTACCTTTAGTATAATAAAACAACTGCTTTTAACATAAATATAACTACAATATTTAGGCAACATGCAACAGACATAGCAACACCTTTCAAAACAGTAAAAAAAAAGATTCATTAAAGAATCAAATCACAAAAGATCGTGTAACACTCGACATCACATTTACAAAATGCATTAGTACACACACTTACAAATGAAGTACCTTCTACGTAAATTAGTAAGCATTGAAATGTAAATATTGTGAAACATTTTCTACTTAATGTACAAATCGTGATAGTTCAATTTGCAAAATCAAAGGAAAATGCATCTTGCAATTGTATTGCTCAACGAGTACCTAATGACTAGTGGTCAGACGAACACATTGAAGAAACATTTAAAAATACCAACACAGCTACTTAACTGGAAGACCAAACTAAGAGACACAAAATGCCTTCTAGCTTTAGACTCGCATATTCTCCATTTGTAGATAAAGCCATAATAGTTTATCCAACTCCTTTATTTGATATTATCAAGCATAGATAAGACTTAAGGAGAGGTACCCTAGATCTTTTTGAAATAAAATTGTTTTATCTAGAGAAAGTGTTGCATCTCCAGTAATAGATGACAAAATCGTCTGACCGCAAGGAAATTAGCACCCGTTACAACAAGCATAAGCTTAGGTATATTTAGTAGTAGCCGTTGCCTGAACATTGTTAGGTCTGCGCCCGATCATCTGTCACGTAATGTCAGATAGCCTATTGCATCTGTTCTTGCGCGCACTTCATTATCTTCTTCCTCATGGTTCGCCAGTTAAAGATTGGAGACGTAGCCGAAATACGGCCAGAAATAGTTTCTACGTTGACTACGTGGATCTAGCTGCCTACGTAGTCAGCCTTAAGAATTTTAATCACAACAAACCCAACTAAAGATAAGATAGTTGAGACAAGACCCGTGCCTAGCAGTAAGACACTAAAAAGGGTTGAAGTGAAAGTGAAATCACAACGTACCTAGGTACAGCTAACTGTAGTAGGTAACAAAAGTTTCCAATCGGTCAACCATCAATGTTGAAATAGTCCCACGGTTAATCTAAGCAAAATTGCGGGTGCGATGCGAGTTACATAAAATTACATCATCTACTACGAAAACAATAAGTATCAGTGTATCACGCATGCGAGGCAGTAGACAGTGTAGACACGTCGGAATTACGAAATCGAATCGAATCATTTAGGTCAAATAGAATCATTTGTTACCTTATGACCCCGTTCGATATTGTTATTGAAAAGCAAACGCACTTATCATAGTAATATTTTTGTACGTACTAAATGGTTGGAGAGTCCACTGTTGCCATCTACTCGTTGCGCCCCCGATAATACTTGTGCCACACTTGTACTAACTATAATGTTACGTTCATTCTCCCAAAGACTACACTCCCACAAGATGTGATGTGCAGATTGTTCATACTGATTATCAGGAGAAGAACTGACACAATGGTGACGTTAATAAGGTGAAAGAGAACGATTGGGCAACACAGTGATCAACCTCAATCTACGGTCTCGCTAAACGCTCGAACTCATGAAAAGATATGGTAAAGTTGACGCCCCTTAGTTGAACTATCCCACCGACATTGCCAATCGTCGAGTAAGTCGTTAGTACCATCTGAAAGTGACTTAGTTAATCTAATGATACAACTCCTTTCTCGTGGTGTTAAAAAGTAAGGTCGAAGGTTTCTCTAGTCGAGTAATACATCGCGGCCCGTCGTTGTGCTTCTAAGTCAACCGGTAGCACGCCAGCGAGGACTAGAAGTGCTTCCGTACTAACTGTTCTATAGACTTACATATGAAAATCAGAGCCGTTGACTTTGTAGTAGTTTACGGCGAACCGATTGTTGCTTTGTCTGCCCAAACGGCCGACCCATAACATATACAACCCAAGTATGTAGCTGAGTAAATAGTTTTTAATGTAAGATATGTAGCGCCCGAGGTTGATGTTCATATTCTTGTCAAGGCAAAGAAGTTGCACTTAGCTTTTTCTCCGACGGATACAATATGTTCTATTTAGGAAAAATAACGTTCTAAACCGAAACCTAAGTACATACATATCGCCAATTACAATTTAGAAATAAAATATAATAGCATAACAAAAAATGAGTCTATTACAATTTTTCAGTTACATGTATCTACTCAAAAGAAAGATAAACAAATCTATTATATAAAAATGAATCGCAAAGTGTGTTGGTAAGCGCATAACTCGAGAATCGCTGAACCGATTTCGCTAATTCTTTTTTTAGAATATTCCTTGAAGTACGAGGATGGTTTTTACGTAGAGAAAAATAAAAAAAAAACTCCTCCGAAACAGCTTGACCGATTTATATGAAACATAGGTCGTATTCTGTTTTCAGACCCGGAAGGTGGCACTGCTTTACCGGGCAGGACGACGCGACGTCTGCGGGATCCGCTAGTATATTAGCTATTATTATGTAATAGATAAAGATTAGGCTGTTTTCAAAATCGTATGCACGTTACCACAATGTGTCAACATAGCGTGGTGTGTGTAGATCTATCTTAATTAACCAGGGCAGACATTGCGTGTCCATTGTTTAATTACTAATTACCCATAGTTTCACAACGGAACAAGAGCTTGACAGTGCTGCGGTAACTTTAGATTTAATATTATCAGATATTATTACTCCATACGGGCAGCGACCTCTCCATTGAAATTAAGGTCACGGGTTCGATTCCCCGTCGTGCCCATACATCTCGTGTGAATTGTTTCATCTCCGCTGCTCAACATCGGTGAAGGAAAACATCGTGAGGAAACAAGCATGTCTAAGAAATGACATCCACCAACCCGCACTTGGCCAGCGTGTGTGGATTAAGGCCTAAACTCTCTCAACTCATAAAATAGTTGAGAGAAGACCCGTGCCCAGCAGTGGGACACTAAAAAGGGTTGAAGGTAAGTTCTATATTTAAGTCATTATTGAGATTTTTATTAAATTTTCAACTACATTATATAACTTATCTTTAAATTGTGAATATGTTTTCTCTTATTACATTGAATGTAAACAGAATAAACATTTCTATTCATCTCTTCAATTCTTTTCATTTTGGGCTGAATACAAGATGCGACAACTTTCTATCGCGAGGTTTTTTTAGAAAATACATAAGTGGTACTTGAGAATTCTAAGAGGGCTCTACGTAATATAGTTAAACAAGAGAACTAAGTACCTACCTACCTACTTCGGTCACCACGTTATAATTTGCATTATTAATACTTTAGCATACAACTAGTAAGAATCGATTTCTCGGGCCAATAAAATCATTTTTTATAATCGATATGTAGGCGGACCCTAGAAAAATATTTAAAAAAAAATGCCAATATGAAATAATATTAATATGTGCTGGAGATTTCTTATTGCTAGAAGTATTCGACTTATACGTCTAATTGAACGCTGTTTTCTACTGACTTACTAGTGAACAGGGGTAGAGGAATCTCACAAAATGCCTGCTTCATATACACGGCGGAGGTGTATGAAAACCATGGAAGAAAGAAGGAACTTGTCATTCCCTTTTCTAAGGTGGAAACGCTAGGAGAGGACGCCATAGGAGGACATTCGCTGATCTCAACGGTGATGTTCTTTAAAAGGGACAGGTGCGTAGCACTCACAGCGTGGCTAAGGAAGTGTGTTTAGATGGAGAAGTGACGCTATATATAGTCTCTGCTTACCCCCATGGGAAAAAGGCGTGATTGTATGAATGTATGTTCTAATTGAAAATTTAACAAAAATTAAATAATTAATAATTAATTTAATTAATTTGATGAAATCGGTAAATATAGTTAACATTAAAATGCGGTCTTAAGATTATAATCGGTTTTAGCATTTTTTTCCGTAAGTGGTGTGCAAATTTCAACATAACCATTTCGATTACCTAGTCATTGTATAGAGAAAACTGCATCAATATCGGTCCATCAGTGTAGGCTTTGGGGCCATTAATTGCGTGAGGCATTTTTGAGAATTTTTCGACCAAAAAATAGTAGAGACGAAGTCGCGAATGGAAACTTGTTGAAATAAAACTACTTTTTAACGGATTTTATCGCGGTTTATTTTAGATTTTAGATCCCGACGTTTCGATATTCGCGTAAATCTAAGACAATACTATATGGAAACTTGTTGTTATAATTTTTTGTGCACAGTACAAACATGCGACTGTGACCTCACCCAGGTCTCAACTTATTGCGCACAGGTAGTAAATGTCCTTTTTGAAGACGATTAAAAATAAAAATCCTTTGATCACAAAATAATATTTAATTTCCATACAATTTGAATGTTCATCGTTTATCACAATGATATTACTATATCATATCAAATATTTTAAACGTTTTCTAACACAATAAAAACATTTTTACATACATCGTTGGTTTTCATTGAACTACTTAACCTAGTGATTGGCACTTAGTGAGCACAATTAACAATGTACACAATTATTTACACATTTATTTATATAAAGTAATACTTTCATACGTATGTGATAGAGTGGGGGGGCTTAAATAAATGCTTAAAGTGCCATCTACCAAGTCTTGTGTCACTCTATTTTACCCGACTACGAAGGGATGTTATTTTAAAACGTTTAAGTGTAACTGTGTCCCTCGCACACCTAACTTACGTCTTCTCCAACACATTGTACAATCATAAGCTAATTTTGATTGGTTCGTACAAGGACAAGAACTTTAAACTCATATAATTCCTTTGCTTTTGTCTGTCATATTGACTTTTACACTAGTAATAAAGAAAAAAAGAAAAGAGAGAGTTTATCCAAATGTTACATTAGATTCAATGTGGCGCCGCGCGCCCTCTAGAGAACAAAAGCTTCTAACACTTAAATGTTTTTGATTAAGTTAATGGTACACACGACTACACATCAACTTATATTGGAAAAGTATAGCTTTAAGAGTTTAAGTGTATTTCTGTTAAAAAATAAATAAAAGTGTTTCTGTAGTCGGGTTTTTGTTTATTATTTTTAAATGTTTACAGTGCAAGTGTATCCTTCCACGCCTTTTTACTCTGGAATAGGCTTAACCTGCCTGATTATAAACTGGCATACGGCAAGGCCGCTTGGCGGTTCCAGCGCTGTAGTTCCAGTTTCATTGCGTAAGTCTAGTATTCTAGTTCTAACACTTGCATTGTAACCAATTAAGAAAAGAGAAGCAAATCTTCGTGGATGGCACTATCTACAGGTATATTGTAGCTATGCCTATTTATACAAAACAAAGCAGAAGGGGCATGTTGACAAAGTTCTAAATCTGATGTTCATTGTTTAGACATGGAACTTTGTTATAGTAAATCAGTAATCCTTAAAGATTTTGGTGAATGTACGTCTAACTAAGAAACTGCTGTTTTCAATCATTTGACTGTCGCAGAGGTAGTTAGCGGTACAAACGGCAGCAAACTTACAACTCTTTATTAGAAGTAAAATTTGTTCAATTCGCACTAATCCTTTTGGGCGAAACCAATTTGTTCTATTAACACCAATATTGTAGGGCACACGACACGATCGGATCTATCGTTTTTGACATTTTATTAAGTTTAACATGTACTTAACATACTAAACCACGTTGTTTCAGGTTTCAGCTGCAATTCACCACAACCACAAATGAGTTCCTTCATTCAGAGGGCATACTAAATTGTACTATCTTAAGCAGTAAATAAGTAAAATAGCCCTTAAGTGACAGCCTTCTGTTGGAGCATCGTATATTCACAACCAGTCTCGAGTATTAAATATTTTGACATGGATAGAAGAAAGCTAAGGAATTTTTTTACAAAACTTAACTTAATCGTAACTTGACTGGCTGAAGCCAGAAAATAATATATAAACTGCTTGGCAGTGAGTTTAAAGTAATATTATGCTTAATATTGCTAAGAGTTATTTATGTACTGTGTGAATTTAGACCTTTATGCTCAGAAGCACGTTTGCCTTTTCAAGTTGTCAAACGTTTAATTGACAACGTGAGTAAAAAGCTGGTTAGTATTTCGGGCATAGGATCAGCATTACGTTGGATTGCTAACCTTCTAGATACGTTCCCGGAAGATAACGATTCGAAAGAATTTTTTGACACCTCAGTTTCAGTTAAGCATTAGTTCTTTGATTGTCAATTGTATCTTTGTTGTAAATGTGCTTAAATTTATTTTTATAGACCTATTTTAAACCATTTAAAGAATTATGTTGGTTTCAGGTAAGTGAAACTCACGCCCGTACCATGATTAAAAAAAATTATGACACGCGAGTTATTCGATTCTGTTTCATTCAAAAGTAAATAAACTTTTAGAGTTTTCTGTGTCATGATTTCTAGTAAACAAGATAACGTTACTATGATATTAGTTCACAATTCGTTTTGGAGACAGAAGGCATGGTAAGGTTGATTTGGTACTAACTTACTTTGCACTTTATAATACCTAGTATCGGGTAATTATTTTGTACATAATTTAAATCACTGGAACTGATAATATTTGTAACTATTTAGGTATAAGTATTGGCATAGTTATTATCAACATAGGATAAGAGAATAATATTAATTTTAATAAATACGTAACAAATGATATTTTTCAATATCTATTGTAGAAACGAAACACGGCGTTCATAATAAGGAACGACAATATAAAAATTGGTATAATACTTAATAAGTTTGGTTCATTATTTAGTTTTTTGAGGAATAATTTGTGTTAAGTTAGATAAATAAGAAATAAATGATGTATAAAATACAAAAGTACCTAAGCATGATAATATGTATAATTAGTAATAATTACACTTTAGATATTTTGGTGTAAAATATTTTAAATGCATCACCAACTAACTAATATAATAATAATAATATTATTAGGAATAAAAATATTAGGAATAATTTGGGCAGTAAAGTAGAATTACCTAATTTTTGTGTAATAATAAAAAATAAAATATGAATTACAAAAATATACCTTAAAATCACATAAATATGATAAATGACTGTTTGATTCAGATTTGTTTGAATCTAGTTGTCATATTTTGTCTCTTTCCTTCTTCTATTTACAAATAGGACAACAATATACCTACTTAAATTAAGGATGTGTACCTTTATACAAATCATTAATCATCCTACCATTCCATTTCCTTTAGTAAAACACCATTAGAAAACCCTGTACTACCTGGCACTTTTCGTTTCATTTTTGTTCTGTTCATTAGTTTTATTCGCCACTTCGGCTGTTTTTTCTAAAGCAGGTTTTTGGTCTACTTCTACTTTGTTCTGTTCTGCCTTCTTTTCTGATTCAGCCTTTCGCTCAGCTTCTGCTTTCTTTTCTTCTTCTGCCGCTTTTTCTTCTTCAGACTTTCTTTGTTGTTCCGCTTTTTTCTCTGCCTCTATTCGGTCTTCCTCTGCCTTTCGTTCCGCTGCTTTTTTCTCCTCTTCGGCTTTTCGATTAGCTTCAGCTTGCTTCTCTGCTTCCGCTTGCCTTTCAGCTTCCGCTTTTTTTTCTGCCTCAGCTTTAGCTTTTCTCTCCTCTTCTGCCTTTTTCTCTGCCTCCATCCGTTTCTCTTCTTCCAATTTTCTTTCTTCTTCAGCTTTTTTCTCTTCCTCTGCTTTTCTCGCAGCTTCTTCTGCTTCTTTATTATCAGTAGGCCATAACACATCAGGGTGGTTCAACATATAGTAAGTCATTTGTCTCTCGCTGCCGTATGTAGAGGCTTTTGTACCGAGACACATAAGAAACTGAGATTTTATTAAATTTTTATCACAAATGACAGAATGGAAAATATGCACTAAACTATCATCGGCTGCCCTGTATACTGTCAAATTAGATTTGATCAACGTTTCAAACATCTGCACATCTTCCATTCCCCACCCTTTAATATTCAAATCAAAACCGCCAACTCTCTCAAAATCGCATTTATATACTCCAAGAATTCCAAATCCGTACTGTCTGAAATATCCATACTCATTCCTTATTTCTTTTTTGTATTTAAGATTAACCAATTCTTTCTCAGTTTTTACTACTTCCTCGACTGGTTCTTCCATTTCATCCATGGCTTCTATTAATTCATCAGGTGAATTCTCATCAGCTAAAATTTTATTATAGTCCTCACCATTCACAACCTCTGGATTATATTCACTAAACACTATTGGGAAATACACTTGATTATATTTTATTGTATGTATCCTTATTCTCCTTAGCGTATCAAAATTAAACATAATGTCTACATCTATAAAGAAAATAAGATCGTCACTAGAACATCGTTTAAGTCCTTCGGTTAACGCTGCACCTCTAGAGAACGTTTCAGTTCCCATTTCCACTATTTTAATTTCTTTGCCGTACATATCTACATAATAATTTATAAGATTTTGGGTATTTTTATAGTCTGTTGGATTAATAGGATCTAAATATAGAACGACTATTAACGTCACAGCTTCATTCGTTTTTAATACTATGTCTTCGTAGTTTCTCATAAATCTTCCAAAAGTCTCTTGTCTACCAGAAAGCGGCATTATAAAGTGTATTCTGCGATCATATATTGGGTATTCTTCAATATTCTCATCGTACCACAGCGTTTTTGGTAAATTCTGTAATTTTGCTAATCCGGTTTCTAAAGCTTCTCTGACATTTAGTTTATCTAAGAAACTGTCTTGCTGTTGATATGTTTCATCAAAATCGTTGTATTCTATGACACCGGGATTAACGTCATCCTTGTCTAAGATCGATGGGTCTTCGAATGGCGGAGGATCACCCATAGGCAGCTCTCTTATCTCCATTCCTGAAATCAGCGAAACAAATCCACATTCAAATGAAGTTCCTGCTACCAAAATCCCACATACAACTTCGGTTAACTTTTGATTATCTAAACACATTCGTTTGGTATAATCAATCAACAGACAGATTTCTAGAGTTTTGGGTACTTTCGGGACTTATTTGGTCCATACTTTTTTAAACCCGACTTTAAAAAGAGGTTATTAATGTTAAACGTTAAGGTATACAAATATGCAAAAGCCCACTCTGCTAAACAAGTAGGTACCTAAACTAAGAGCGACATTAAGAATGACTGTACCGGTTTAGCAGAGAGCACATTAATCCATTGCTCCTGCGCCCAATCTCTCACGGGTTGTGTCTGTCAAGTCCCACTGGTCTTTGAGTAAAGGGTGTAGGGAGCACACTTGTAGTTATACTACAGCAGATATTCTGCGTAGGTATCACCAGGTGGTTAGTCCATCTAGACTAACCTCATACGGTTAGAAGCAGATAGAATACGGTTAGATCTGTACTAGATTAGACATTTCAAAGGCGAACCTGTGAAGCTCTGCTGTAAATACGCGTGCCTCCTGACAGCAGCTGTCATTTTCCGTCCCCTATAGCGCCGGTACTTGAGCAGCAGGTCCAGCACATGGTCAGCGCCGTGCAGCGGCTGTAACCTCGTGTATCCGTACAGCAGCTCGTTAAAGTCGATCACACGCCCTCGTTGTCTGGATGGCGCGTTAATGATTTCCATCACCTGGAAGTTTCAGAAGAAATACTATAAAATTTAGATATGATAACTGTTTACTAACTAGATTTTATTTGCCTAAACTAAATAATCTTGTTAAGTTTGGTACATAACAAGTATTTTTAAAGAAGAAATTTGACTATTTGTTCACTAGCATCACAAAAAAAATCATTTTTTCATATCATTTGCGAAGTAGCTCTGTCTGTCTGTGTCGCGCTTTCACGCCAAAACTACTGAACCGATTTGAATGAAATTTGGAACAAAGATAATTTGAGACCTGGGGAAGGACATAGGATAGTTTTAACCGACTACGCAATTCACGCGCGGGCGGAGTCCCGGTCAGAAAGCCCTGAACCATTAACAATTAATTGAAATGCAAAAAGAGGTGATTGATTCTGAACATCCTTGGTTATTATGGTTAACATTAAAAAAGAGATAAATACTTTCTGTAAACTTTCCAATACATCAAAAACCTCTGACCAAAATGGTAATTAATTCAAAGTATCACGCACTTTTCAAGTATGATTGAGAAGAAGTAAAGCCAAAACTGCACTCAAAATTGCTATTATGTCTAAAAATCTTACTTCTCTAATGACGTCATCAAGGGCCTCTCGAAGTGGTTTCTCGATCCTCCTCTTCGGGTTAGAATGACTGGCGGAATACAGAGACTTGCTGATGAAGTCGAACATCACCATGTCTTCAACGGTGTCTGGTTTATAGCGGTTCAAATCGATTGGAGCTCCTGGAATCACATATTCAAAAAATGAGACAAATAATTTTGACTAATTTCAAGAAATAATCATGTTTTTGTAGGTTAATAAAAATTTTAGAGTAATTTAGAGTAACAAATAGTCCTGTCGAAAAAAAAAAATGGTAGATGGTTGTTTTGGCTAATGCTGGACTTAAGAGTTAAGGGTTGTTAAGGCTTTTCGCTGTTGTGTGGTAATTGCCTATAACAACATACTTACAATATTAAAACATCACTTCAACCCTTTTTAGTGTCCCACTGCTGAGAGGCCAAGTGCGGTACAGTATTTCACATGTCTTCCAATAGTCGCCGCTATAGTTAGCCAATTTTCTCACGATGTTTTCCTTCACTGATATTGATCAGCAGCGATGAAATAATTCACACAAAAATGTGTAGGCACAACTGGGAATCGAACTCGCGACCTTATATTTCTAAGGCGTGGCCCGTACCACCGCTGCTGCTATTGAAACATGTTAAATTATAATAGAACTGCAAAAAGCTGGAGAAAATATTTTTCGTCTTGTTTCTGGGTAATTTTTTTTGGAGAAATTGCAAACTTCATACACGGTAGTTTTCTAACTACCTTAGTCATAGTGGCGTTGTATTAGACAAGGTCTTGAGACTTGTTAATTGAACATTTTTATCTAACAACACCGATACCATATTGTTAGATGCTTCATCAATATAATAAAAATGAATTACAAAATGCGTTGTTAAGCGCAAAACTCGAAAACGGCTGAACTGTTTTCTCTAATTCCTTTTTTAGAATATTCCTTGAAGTACTGGGAAGGTTGTTCTGGCTTGCCTTCCTTATTTTCCCTCCCTTTCCTTAAATTCCTTCTTTGAACTCATGGCGCCAAGCAACGGCCAATCAGAGAAGGTTTCAAGCGTCGATCATAGAAAAATCGACCAATGGCGTTGAAGATGACTTTTTAAAAAAGCTCGGCCGTGACAATAACGCTCGTGTGGCGTTCCCTGATTTTTAAACTAAATCTAATGTAAAGTACTAGTTTTTCTATATATTAACTGTGTGTGGACTGGTCGACCCTCAAGTGTTTCACCATTCATGTGAATTAGTGCTATTTAACAAACAAGAAATCAAGCACGTGGACGGTGCACCGAAGACATACAACATCGGCGGGTCGCGCCTTCGAAGCCGAGCAAATACATGAGTTCTTCACATTATCTACCTATCTACCCTTTCCCGGTGAGCCAGGCATATATTCTCTGAGCTTCCACCTTCTAATTCTCAAAGCAAAATCATCCCGGCGCGCGGTTTGCCGCCAAAGGTTCTTAGGTAAAGAATAATTAAAAAAATTGCCTGCAAAAGTCTAAAAACTACACTGTTCTATACTGAAGGGATTTTTTATTTATTTTTATTTATTTATTATTACAGTATTATAACATCTATGTTTGTAATGTTTTACCTGGTAGTATTCCCTTGGGATATTTAAGATATAAACGAACTAGCAAGCAGAAATTAGTAATATGTATATGAAGAATACTCCACCTAATATTTTATTATTTCCTAAATAATCCATTTCTCCAATCTTGGCAGGGAACAGAGGGACGTCGCCAGGCAACACATAGTCAGCCACCTGGTCCTCTGGCACGCCGAGCTCTTGCATAGCAGATGCGATGTCCCTGTGTAAGTCCAGAGAGCGCTCGCGTAGCTCCTGGATGCGAAGGTTCTGGAAATTAGGAAGGAAGGCAAATTAAATTTGGTGGTTATTTTATACATACTAGTTTGTAGAGTTGCGTCAGAGTGCAGGCGTCCTTTGTTCCTCTATTTTACTTGGCAGGTCTGGAGTCCAGCTTCAGGAGGAATCTTAGTTGACCCTTTACGTTGCCAACAATTTTCCGGAGCGACCTCGGTGTTCAGTCCGGTGAGTGGTAATTTTAATTAGTTGTTGATTTTAAGTGAGTCATACTACGATTTTTTTACCATTTGATATTTTAATTCTTATTTCTAGTTTCAATAAAATAACCGTGGGGTGATTTTTAATAGGGATAGTAAAAGCAATTTTTAATTTTGTTACATACATGTCAATACTCCAATATACATACCCATCAGTGCCGAAGGGTGGAAGTCTGAAAAAGGGAAGCCGGAGCAAAAAATTTCTTACTTAGGAAAATAATATCTCGAAGTATTTTTGTTGCTATTTAAAACTTGTATGCGTTACATAATATATTGTTAAGTACATGTAATATTGACCATTTCCTAAAGGGAAGCTGATGGGAATAGATAAATATATTTTCTTACTGTGTCATTTATTTACAATCTCATGTAAGTGACGTGTAATGTCTTAATGAGAATAAAAATCTTTAAACCGAATAGGCTTGTATGGACTCTTCGCCACAGATACCTATGTATATTGGAGGATGGTTTAGGACTGAATAGCCTTTCATTCACAACAGTTTAAGAACAATTTTATTGAAGTCATTTATTTATTAAATCCAAAAAAAGCTAGCTATGTTCACTAAGTCATTTTTTTTGCTAGCCGGACTTTTACAGTGAGCCATTTAAATCTGTTCGAAAGGTAGTATAAGATTTGAAAAATACTTGAACTGACCTTAAAATAGGAATGTATTCTGTACATCTGTCGGTGATCCTTCACAGGATGGAGAGTGATAGCTCGGTGCACCTCCCTGTTCTTGAGCCTGCCGGTGTACGCCAGCGAGCCGCTGCCGTTGTGGTGCAATATCGTTTGCATCTGAAAAATTACAACATTTTTATAAGAACTGGATTACAACACGAACATAGCCCAACTAATATCTATGAAACTTTCTGAGTTTAAGGGGTTTTAGTTTTAGGTCACAGTAATCTTTGATAAAGAAGGCCGCAATGATATGATCAGAATTTGTTTGCCGCCTTCGAAATATACATATATAGGTTCGATCACCGGTCGTCCCCGTACATCTTTGTGTGTATTGTTTCATCGTTACCTACTGCTCAATATCGGTGAAGGAAAATATCGTGATAAAACCAGCTTCTTAGACATGAACTAATCATTCGAGGACATGTGACATCTAACAACCCACACTTGGCGAGCGTACCTACGTGGAACTCTCTCGTAGGTAAGATAGTTGAGAGAAGACCCGTACCCAGCTGTGGGACACTAAAAGAAAGGGATGAAATGAAAATGAAAACTAGAATTCAGATAAGGTGATCAGTGGATAGTAATGAAAACACGTTAACGTGTATCTGCAACTTTATACCAATACCGAGGGTCACCACACAATTATAATCAATAACAAAATCCAGGAATTTAAGCAAAAAGACCATAAAACAGTTTCAAAACCTTAACAATTGATAATCTATTCTGCCTTGACATCCGCCGACTAATTCGATACAACCTTGCGGATAATCTGTTAAGCAAACTGTGATACGACTGTTTGCTATTTATTGATCGCCGTTTTATAAGTAATTGCGGCAATATAATAACAATTTCAACATATTACAACTTCAACCAGTGCGTCCTACCTGTTATGACATACGGTGCAGAATCGTGGACACTCACGGTAGGAGTGGATCACAAATTCGCGGAAAAGCGGAAAGCGGCGGAATCTCTTATCGGAGGCCAAGACACATTTTGGGTCCCCGTATCGCCGTGCTTTAGCAATTCTATATCAAAACTATCAAATGTTAAGTGTGTAAGGTTTCAGTTTAAATTTTAATCAGTAGATTGTAGCGGGCTTAAATTTCCGCAACTAGACGTCAATTGTGCGCCTATTTTGCGTGGAAAATCAGTAAGTTACGAGTAATTCACGCAATTTCTTGACGCGCCGATCAAGTTGTGGTGCAGCTGCAATTAAGTTTACGTCTTAGTGCAAAATGGTATTTTCGTAATTGTTTACCTGTGATATAGCTAGTCTTCGCGTGACGCGAACTTGACGCGAGCGTATCTAACAACCGTTGTCAAAATTACGATAATACGAAGAGAGCTGTTTTGATCTAAACTTAACTGCAACTAAAACAAATAACTAGGTACGTGAATTAGCTCACTGATTTAATGTCATGTACCTTGATCATCGTGAAGGCTAATTCACGTAATTTCTTGACGCGCTGATCAAGTTGCGGTGCAGTTGCAATTAAGTTGACGTCTTAGTGGAAAATGGTATTCTTATAATTGTTCAGCTCACATATTATAGTCTACAGCGCTTAAATGACGCGAGAGTATGTTACAACTGTTGTCAAAATTACGAGAATACGAAAAGGTCTGTTTTGATCGAAACTTATCTCCAACTGAACTTATTTAATTACGTGGAATAGCCAACAGAGGCCGTCCTATGGCTACGTTTGCTAATCCACGGTCTCCATTCAATACGATATGTGTAAATAGTAAAACTGTTAACTGTACACTATCACAATAGGAAAACTATAATGTTTATTAATAATGTTTACTATCAGTTACCGATAAGAATGATAACGGTTAGCGAAGCCGAAAGCGCGATATGCGTCAGATGTGGCGCCTGAGCTCTCGTGAGAGTAATATAAATATGTAGCTCCGCGCTCCCGCGGTTCTGCCTGCGTATGTTAGTTATCGCGTTAAATCATTAATCTATTATATCAATATCTCGGAGCTATGGAGCTCCGGACTTTTGGAAGGCGTGCGTGTGGCCGAAGCCAACACGTAGAGGCCCGTAAGACAATTTTGCTCTAAATGCAATGTGGCACCAACCGACGATTATCCCTGTTCGCACCATATAGGTACACCCAAGGACAATCCCCGTTTAGAGCAGGACTATTGCAGAATATATGAAATAAAATCTAGGTTATGGTGGTGGGTGCTAATGGATTAGGTAACTAGGACTATGGACTATGGCCCCTGCCTGACCAATGCAAATAAACACGGATAAAATGGCAGGAGGTGGCTCGCCAACTTATTATTATTATTATTATTATTACATACCCACAACTATACTAGCAGCAGTAGCGATGTATGTAGACCTGTGTTTTCAGTCAATTCATTAGTTATCCGTTATCGCTCCCCGATAACTTTTAATTAAAATATTACTAGTACAGTTATAAATGTTATAATATATTTATACAGATAAGATTGTACAATAATTGCTTACAAATGGCTGAAATGTAAAATCCACAATGATTAATTAAAACTAGAGTTTTCCTTAAATATGAAAGTACCTATATTTAGAAAATGTTACATTTTCAAACATCTACTTCAACTAAATAAACTTTAATTTTGTAATAAGTAATACATATTTTGTTCTTTATTAAAGTTTGCATTTAAGCAGCTCTGGCGCAGCGGTATCCTTCGCTTTGAAATATAACGTCCCGAGTTCGATTCTCAGTCTTCGTGTCAATAATTTCATCGCTGCTGCTCAATATCGGTAACTGTCGTGTCATTAACATTGTGAGGTACGGCGTGTCGAAGAACTAATCATTCGAGGACATGTGACATCCACCAACCTGTACTTGACCAGCGTGTATGGATTAAGACCTAAACTGACTCAACTCGTAAGATAGTTAAGATAAAACCAATGTCCAGCAGTGGTCTAGTGGGACACTAAAAAGGGTTGAAGTGAAACATCGTGAAAAAACTGGAATGTCTAAAAACTATAAATATTCGAGAACAAGTAGTGACATGCAATGGCATTGGACTCAGCTATGTAATAGCAGGTCGCAGGTTCGATTTTTAGTGAGGCTCTTGCCGACATACGATTTTGTGTTAATTGTTTCATACCTTTAGTTTTTCATAGCATTTAAGGAAAACATCTTGAAAAACACTTAAAGCATCATCTAGAACCATCCCCCACTTGACCAGCGTGTATGGATTATGGCATATACTCTCACAACTCTTAAAAGGGTTAAGAGAAGACCTGTACTCAATACTGAATGTCTTTATTGCATCCATAATGTAACAGATAGGTGGTAAGTAATACAATTTTGACACAATTATGGACCCTGTTGGGCACAGCATAAGAATGAAGAAGTTTATCATAATAGCATGCAAAAATAATTTCATTAAAATTTTAGGAGAGAGGAAGATGTCTCTATTACTAAGTAAATTGTCTTTATTGGAACCATCAACAGTGTGTAGTTATATTGATCATCATCAGTCTTTATTTAAATTAGTCTTTAAAGTTGTTAAATGTCCTCTAAGTTTAATTTAACCTGTGACCAGCAGTAGGAGCTTTAGACTTTACTTTTTCAGTAATACTTACTAAAATTGTACTAAAAATTTAACCATTTAATAACAACACAATAGTCCTCTCTTACTTGTCTTTAAGTTACTTTCGAAATGAAAACAAAAACAGAATCGAATCGGCGGATGTTAGTGAAACTGTCGCGACCACTTTTTGTAGGAGCATTGTGTGGTAATCTCGATATCGGTTTCGTCGACCTTATTAAAGCAGACATGCACTATTTCAAAGATCTCTGACCATCCTGGTGTTTCCAAATTCCTATAAGCAATCTTCGCTAAAATAGTCGATTTGGTCGCCTAACTCACTATGACCGACAACAATCCATCCACAAACTTTCTATATTACTTTTTAAAAAGTAAGATAATAAAGCTAGAAGCCATCCATGAAAATCGGCCGAAATCACCAGCGTACAATAACCTACGACTGATTCAAGTGTTGATTCTTGTCTCGCCATTAATTGAACTGAGAAACGGAACAATGTGCGAAATATAATCCTGTTGAACTGAATCGAATATGTTGACAAGACGAGCTCTTAATTCAGTTTATAGACATACATAAAATTAGGTCAACTGAAATACATATTATCATGATATAATTTAATTAAAACATCAAAATACCCGACTGCAACATAGTCGTGTACCGCCAAAACTCTGTCATTTTGTTGTTTTATACAACGGTTGTGTTTATTAGACAAATCTGTTGCAATCCATCCAGTCGTTTAGAAGATACGAGGTAGGTATTATAGAAAGTTACAATCAGACATATTATATACAAAATACGTGCGAAAAACGTAATCCATTCTAAAACATCCAGGTAAAAAGGATGGTTTCAACACCATCCCACTGTTAATAGTATCTCTTCTGACTCATAAGCTCAAAAGAGGTGAAGGACACTGAATAAGAACTATCCAGCTCCATAGATATAAGAATTTAGGCAGTTAAGGCTACAGATTGTGCACATTTGCTTGTCATCATTCTATCTAGTTTAGCATGTCATATGGACGCTGCGCTGAGATACAAAGAGGAAATAAGATATAACAAACCACGTGTCAAACGTTTGTTATGAGATTTAATCTGCTCTACAACTCTTATTTGCTTTTTGCGAACCACATCTCCAGCTTACAGCTCACATGAAGTGATTACCACACTGGAAGTCATCAAAACCTGAGGCAAATCGGTGCACTCTTGGTTATGCCACACCTTATATAGCAGGTGCTTAAATTTCACAAATTCATACCAGATTCGTACTACAATGTGACTTGAAACACGATTATACTTTGCTTCGTCTTCGAGATTAGATAGGAATACTTGTAGTAGCACGTACCGTGCAGCCATTCTTACACTATAGTTGAGACAATAAAAATAATAAAATTATTTTTCTGCATAATCTATACTTCACATATGGCAACCCTGTCGTCGCCATTTTCATTAGCGTTTTAGTGCTCGGCCATTCAACTCTATATAAAAATAAAGTGTGTGAAATTACAATGCCTAAACGAAAAAGCAGTGATGGTTACATATACATTAAACATAAAATACGTAAACTAGAAAAAAAAGCCCAAGAAAAAACAAAAAAGTCGGAAATAGCCGCCGACACCAAGTTTATCAGTCTTCAAATGAATATAATGAAAAATGGCGTCTTAGAACGTCGCAAGTTTTTTAGTTTTTTTACTACTAATTTTTAAACACTTAACTTATTTAAACTTGACACTGGCAAAATTGTGGTATAATCTCTGCAGAGACCATAATTAAAAGAAGAAGAATTACTATAATGAAGCCTTATCATTACAAACAGGTACCTAATTTATTTATTATAAATACACAATACATACATACATCACGCCTTTATCCTACAAGGCTAGGCAGACCTTTTCATTACTAAAACATTGTAAAATTATGTTCTTTCATTGTGATCAGTACCTACCTATACCTTGTTTGTCCTTAGGATGCATATTATAACAACAAATATGGCCGCCTCGTAACCAGAGACTATATTTTTAGGGTAGGGCCACCATGATTGAATACATTGAATGATTTGTTAAAAGAGTGACTGAATAGATTTCTAATCATTCATTATTCGGAACCAAGAAGCTTTACATTTAATAAAACACTGGAATACAATAATGCAGTCGTATCTCAAATAAATTGTTGAAAACAGGAAATATTATAAATGTTTAAAAAACATGACAATATTAAAAAAAAAAAACGTTTCAACGACTTCTTTGATATTTTTCTCTTTTTCTGGCCAGTCACCAAAATTAAGATGAGGGGTCAAACAAGCTATTTTGTTAATTTTTTATTAATCAATAATCTGATAGTGAATCTGAGTAGGTTAATGCGGATGCGGGATGAACTCTGTGTTAGTTAGGGAGGGAGGAGTCATGCGGTTATAAAAAATGAAAACGCAAGCGCATCGAAGTTATTTGTTGCCGCAGAAGTATCGTCTGCGGGCCGCACTTTGACGACCGCTGCTCTAGATGAATACCGATAAATTGACTACAACCTTACCATGTATTAAACTGTTAAGGACAAGATCTTTTAAAATAGGCAGAGCTGTTTTTTTTTAAACTTCCGAGTAACTTTTAAATCTAGGCACATAGATACAAAAATTATCCATTTTGGTGTAAACGTTCTCAAGTAATGACGTGACCAAGGGAAGCACAGATTGATTTTATTTAAATTATCGTTTAGAACATTTGAATGAGTGACGATACGATACAACTAATTATATTTATTATGCACTCAATTTCACACAGCATCAGTTACATTGTTAAAAAACAAAATTTTTATATTTAAAGAAGACAGTAATAAAATAATTTAGGACAATACTTTACATTAAAGTACGATCTAAACATCACATTTTCATTTGACTGGATATCATTCACTCAGTTCTTCCTAAATCTATGGTTATCGAATCCATAAAAATCTATGTCCACACTCTTAATTTAAAAAGTATAAAAATGTCAAACAGCCCGTGTCCTTGCATAACCTGTGGTCATGAATTTTGGAATGTGTTTAGAATTTTATCAATAATTCGTATTTAACTGGTTGATTTAAAACATTTTTCAGTTAATTTCATAGTTAAAGTGTTTACCCAATGGATTAAGACATTTATAAGTCGATACATAGTGTGGTTCATTGATAAAATCGTGATATTCTAAAGTGACACGAAAACTGAAGCTTTGTTTACCTTTTTGGCACGGTAAGGAAAAACAAAGAATACATTCTAGTGAGTTTCATATTTTTGATAAAACTGATAACTATTAAGTGCTAAAAAATACAATTTTCACCTTTACAATTAACTATTTGTTCTGATACGTGTTGAGTACACTTCTATGAGAGTGTTACCTTCACAATTAAAATACATGAGCATAGTTATGAGGACTATTGCCTTGTATTCAATATAACCTAAAAATTAAAATTGTTTTATTTACCTAAGTGTTGATTTCATCTATTTATGATGTGTTGAGTACACTTCTATGAGAGTGTTACCTTCACAATTAAAATACATGAGCATAGTTAAGAGGACTATTGCCTTGTATTCAATATAACCTAAAAATTAAAATTGTTTTATTTACCTAAGTGTTGATTTCATCTATTTATGATGTGTTGAGTACACTTCTATGAGAGTGTTACCTTCACAATTAAAATACATGAGCATAGTTAAGAGGACTATTGCCTTGTATTCAATATAATTATCCTAAAAGTACATTTAATTGTTTTTATTTATGTGTTGAGTTCATCTATTAGGGATGTTTCCTTCACTACAATATTACCGAGTACAGGTTTTTTGAGCCTGTGACCTACATTATGACAGCATTAGCTATTCTTTACTTACATATTCTTTACTTTGTTTTTTAGAAAACCAAGCTGAGGAGTCTATAGACCATATATATGTCAGCAACAATCTAGACAACAATATAAATATTGTTGACATAAATTTAGAAGAAATACAATAATATATTACAATCTGAACATCAGAATACTAATCCAGAAATGTCAGATCTTCCCTATAATTCAGAGGTGACAGATACAGGTATTATTTTAGAGGACAACATTCTTGAACTATTATGTGATACACCATCTAAGAATAAAAATTACAGTTCACCAATACAAACTGAATTAGCTGTTCGTTGGGAACATATTGTTAGCTCAGGTTTAACAAAAACCATGAAGAAGGATCTTTTAGATAAATATTTTCTGCCTGAAAATTGTTTGAAAATTTATGCTCCTAAATTAAATCCTGAAATCAAGGCTGCATTATCAGACACAAACAAAACGAAACCTTTGTGCAACTTGAGATTGACACCTTTTTTTTGTTCGGTGAGAAGTTACTGACACCTTATGAGCAGCAAAAGCGATTAACAAATCAGGAGCTGAAATGAAGAACTATACCTGCAATGCCGCAACCTCTCCGATACCAAGGCCAACAACAGACGCCACTGTCTCAGCCAGCTATGGGACACTACCCGCCGGTACACACGCCGCTGCAGTGCTCACGCGGGGCGCATGCATGCTCGCCGATAAACGAGGTACCTCATACTGCCGCAGGCAGATTGTCTTTGTTCACAATAGATGGCACCTCATTACCAAAGATTAACATTAAAATATTATCATGGATCAGAGATGGATATAAAATAACATTTCATACTACTCCTAAATAGGATATTGTACCATCCCCCAAAAAACTATACTGTAACTGAAATTAATGATTTTCAGATGACTTTAAATGAGCTTTTGGATTTAGGTGATGTATCAGAATGTGTAATATGTGTATATATTTCAAGCATTTCTTTTTTAGTTGATAAACCAAATGGCAAAAAGGTTTATTTTGAACCTCAAGTCACTTAACAAATTCATTAAAACAGACCACTTTAAAATGGAGGATTTGAGAACTACTTTAAAATTAAAATCAAAATATTCATTTCTGTGTACAATTGATTTAAAGGACGCCTATTTTTTATAACATATAAATAATGACTTTAAAAAATACCTTCGATTTATTTTTAATAATAAATTATATAAATTTAACGTTCTGCCATTTGGTTTAAACACAGCAATTTTTGTGTTTACAAAACTAATGAAACCTGTAGTACATCTGTTGAGGTCTTTAGGTTATATACCTTCTATATATTTAGATGATATCTGTATAATTGCTGATTCATTTAAAAAGTGTTTTATCACCTAACTCTATATGTAAATATTTAGGTTTCATAATTGATACTGTAAATTTTCATATAGGTTTAACAAGCAAGAAAAGGATTTTAATCAAACATAAAGTAACTAAATTTTTAACATTGAAGTTCTGCACAATACGTAAATTTGCTCGGTTAGCAGGCCTTCTTGCCTCATCTTGCCCTGCCATCTAATACGGGTGGTTATATACCAAACGCATTGAGCGTTGTAAATATCTTGCTCTACAAAAACTGAAAATTATGATAGTTTTATTACTATTCCTGATTTTTTAACTGAAGATCTAAATTGGTGGCAGACTCACATTAGCAGTTTGGTTAACCCCATAAGAGATGATGTCTATTGTTTGGAAATTTTTACCGATGCTAGCAAAACAGGGGGGGGGGGGCAGCATGTGGTTAATATAGGGCCAACGGTAAATGGAGCAACGAGGAAAAATCTATGCATATAAGTTATTTAGAGATTTTAGCAGCCTACTTTGGGTTACAATTTTTTGCCAAAAATTTAAGTAACTGTCTGGTACTTCTTCGCATTGATAATACAACTGCCATGGCCTATATCAATAAAATGGGCGGTGTTCGTTTTCCTCACCTTACCAATGCTACTAGACAGATATGGAAATGGTGCGAAAGCAGACACATCTATGTGTACGCGTCATATATTAGTTCCAAAGACAATGAGGTGGCAGATGCAGAGTCACGACGGTCACATCCCGATATGGAATGGGAACTAACCGACCAAGCCGACCTTTAGAAAAATTGTTGAACACTTTGGGAAACCAGAAATCGATTTATTCGCTTCGCGTCTAAACCAAAAGTGTTTTAAATATATATCTTGGCACAGAGACCCTGATGCTCTAGCTATCAACTCCTTTACTCTAAATTGGAACAAGTTAAATTTTTGATCTTTCCCACCAATATCAGTGATTTTAAAAATGATTCGTAAAATTATTACAGATAATGCGGAAGGCATAGTTGTTGTCCCTTACTGGCCAACTCAACCGTGGTTTCCTGTTTTTTCAAACAGTTATGTTGTGATATGATAATGCTCGGTGTCAATACAAATGTTTTGTTATCTGTTCCTAACAGATGTCTCCAACACAAGGTCACCCTAGTAGCTGCGAAATTGTCCGCGCGGCGCTATCTCTAAGAAGTATCCCAGCGGGTGCACTACACATTATGTGTGCCTCCATTTCCGACAGCTCGGCTAAACAATACGGTGTTGCATTTAAAAAATGGTTTAATTTTTTGTTCTTTACATAAAATTAATACATATGAAGCATGCTTTCATGCAGGTGCTCAATATAGTTCACTAAATTGCTTTAGATCTGCACTATCTCTGATAGTCAGCACAAAAATTGGGACTGATGACAGAGTATCAAGGTTATTTAAAGGTTTCTATAGGTTACGGCCACCATTACCTAAATATGATGTTACATGGAATCCAGTAACTGTGCTAAATTTTTTAGAACAATGATGACCCACATGATGAAATCAGTTTAGAACAATTAACCAAAAAAGTTGTTACTTTATTGACTCTAGTTACAGCACACGGAGTGCAAACCTTAAGTAAAATAAAGATCTAAAACATTGAGTTTATTTCCAATGATAAGATTTATATATAAAAATTCCAGAATTAATAAAAACCTCATGAGTTCACACACTTCAACCAACTTTAGTTATTCCATTACTTACGAAAAAACCCCAAATATGTCCAGTACTTGCCTGCTTGGATTATATAAATAGAACTGATTGTATAAAAAATGCTGATCAATTCTTTATTAGTTTTAAAAAACCTTAGGTATAAACCAGTCTGTTCGCAATCCATAAGTCGATGGATAAAAGAAATTTTACAAAAAAGTATTGATACAAATATATTTACAGCTCTGAATGAGCTGTAAATATATTTGTATCAATACCACACGACATGCTTCAACAGCTGCAGCACATAATCAGGGCGTCAACATCGACCTTATTAGAAAAAGTGCTGGTTGGTCAGACTCGTCCAATGTGTTTGCTAGATTTTATCAAAAATCGGTCATTACCGAAAATAGGAACAATTTTGCTATGTCAATCTTAAATTCAGTTGATTCTTATTAGCATAATTATAATACTTAAATTATTTTTATGCTAATGAGATGATTTGACATAGATATGTCGTTATGTTATTTTTTTTTTGTGTTTTGTTGTATAATTTAATATTCGGTACAATACCTAGATAATTAGATGTTTAATGAGGGTTAAACATTAAATAGACAAAAGTCTTTTAAGTTTATGTTAATAAGAATAAATAAACATGTTTTTTTTTTTTTTTTTTTTTCGTTTTAATACAGATGATTATACTGTTTTCCGGTTATTTTTTTTTTCTCATTTGTAATTTTCACAGCTCTAAAGATCTACAAGTATTCCTATCTAATCTCGAAGACGAAGCAAAGTATAATTAATGATTAAACGAACTTACCTAAGTGACGTTCTATCATAATTATACGAAGGCTTCGTCTGAAGAGATTAGCTCCCACCCACCCTGTCCCTAGTGTGAAAATTAACAAATGAATAAATTACTCTGAACTAAATGAAAATGGCGACGACAGGGTTGCCATATGTGAAGTATAGATTATGCAGAAAAATAATTTTATTATTTTTATTGTCTCAACTATAGTGTAAGAATGGCTGCACGGTACGTGCTACTACAAGTATTCCTATCTAATCTCTTCAGACGAAGCCTTCGTATAATTATGATAGAACGTCACTTAGGTAAGTTCGTTTAATCATTAATTATATGTGATTGTTACAACTTTCTTGATACAAAACCTTGCGAGATTAGATCTAACTGAAATTCACTTTCTCGTCTCAAGCCTACGCAACCGGTTCAGGCGACCTATATAGTAAGATCATTGTAGTTATGTTAAAATGCAACAGTCTGGAGGTTATTCTGACAACAAAACAGCTGTTGTTATTTATTCGAATATAGTACAACTCAGCTTAGTGCTTAACAAAGTGGCGTGTATAAAAATACCGTTAAGTAGAAATAATTAGGTAATGTTACTGCTTTTTGGCAAGGATATGCTAGTTTCGGAAATTATGTCATCAGCAGACTGCTGCTGTCTAATATTATAGCAACTTTGGAAGTACTGAAATGTCAAATAAAAACTATTATGAAGAATGGTTGATGATTATGCCAATATTTTACGTAAAAAGAATAAAAATCTCTGAGAACATTTCTTATACTAAAATTTAGATTTTTACAAGTTCAAGCAGTTCCTCTTTAATTCACTTTAATAAAACTTCATAAAACATTGGCTGAATGTCAACAGTCAACGCAAGCAATTCGTGGCCTGATTGTTCGTGCGAATTACGGACATTGTCCTGATACGACCTCTCTCTGTCTTATAAATTGATGAAGAGTTATGATAGATAACTGTCTGCTCCTCGTGTTTTTTAAAGAAAATGAATCTCTGACAGCCTTAGTCATGAAACTTATAATAACAAATCTAAATGCTCGGTTAAGTATGATTTGACGATGAAGTATGGGTTGGTTTCCATGACATTGTTGTTTTACAATCAGAATGACAAAAACAGTATGCTCTTAATCTAAAAGTAATACTTAGCATTAACCACTCTTTGTTTTTATTCGATAATAGACTTGCGCTTGAGCACAACATGCCTGATGTTAAGTAGGTACATACTCTACGATTTAACACGCTTACCCTTTAATAACAATTCACCCGTAACTTGAAGACAGACAATTTATATTTTTAAGAGAAGATACATTTTACATAGACAACATGAAATTTGCACTAAAGAACTTAGTCCTCAGACTAAGACCAACAGTAAATAAGAGAGAAAACAATTAAATTTTAATCTTAAAATATCACTAGTAAAAAATATACCGTTATAAGGCAAACAATGTACTATAATATCCTGACTAAAATTTTAGACTACGCAAAGATAGATTGTTGACCAAAATGTCAATGACTGAATAGTTGTAGACTTGTATTTATTGAAGCTAATAGAGGGTGACACACAATCGTTGCTGGTTCATTGAAGATCAAACAGACAAAACACACCTAGATTTTGCATTTAAATAAACCCACACAATTTGAATGAAAAAATTTCTACCCGTCGCAAATGGTTGAAGTGCTTATTATTTCACTTATGAGATCAATCTTAGCCTTCGGCTATACTATATAAAACCATATGTTGCGGGCATTCCACCAATATACTGTTAATGAACTAAAATAAAGGGTAAACAACATCGTTCTAGTTAAAGTTAAACATATAATAACAGAAGAGGGGATAAATAAACCTGCAAAGATAAACCTAAAAATATGTAAAAATTTACACGTACCTAAGTATATTCTGGGATCCTAACAGTTAAAATAATAATGGCAGAGAGGCGTAAATATTGCCCACTTGTAGATAATTTTACGAGCATTTGATAATACGAGGTAATCTCTCTGTGATAGATAAGTATTAGTAGTAACAACAGTAGTTAAGTATCAAATTCTCTCATCAACAACGACCAATGTTCAATAGCAAGTGATGATGTTAATAATGACCGAACGATTTTAGCCATGGCGACTACTTCATCTCCTAAATTCGTAGTAAACTCGCATATATCGCAGGCAAATAAGTGCAATAGATACCATTGCTTTTGATTTACAATATGGTGTACATTTGATAATAGGTTAATTCACGTAATTTCTTGACGCGCCGATCAAGTTGCGGTGCAGTTGCAATTACGTTCACGTCATTAGCGTAAAATGGTATTCTTGTAATTGTCATATTTATATCATGAACGCTAAAGCGCTTGCATGACGTAAACTTGACGCGAGCGTATCTGTCAGCGGACAAATTACGAGAGTACGAAAAGGTCTATTTTGATCTAAACTTAACTGCAACTGCACTGCAACTGAACTTATTTAATTATGTGAATTGGCCTAAAGATCATTGGCAAATTTATAAGTATTTATTTCGTTTTGATCACTAATAATTGAGTTTCAGTAAGTTTCTGTTTATATATTACACAAACCTTGTCTATCAGGGTTAACGCCATACAAACATTTCCCTAAGGTCTTGACTTCCTCTGGGTAATGTAGAAAAAGAAAGGAGCCTTCAAATAATGTGACAATCATTAATTGAGGCTTTTCTTAACGAATTTACTAGATTTTTAAGGGCATCACTTATAATTTAAATAATTTCCGTGTAGTTACAAATCGCTAGTTAGTAATCGAATTATCCTTAAATCTAAATTATCTTATCAACTCGATATGTTATCAGTCTTATCAATTCGAATTATTTTGATCCTCGAACAGTGACTTTTTAAGAACAGTAATTCTACATTATCCCTAATAGGATTCGAGCAAAATCTTCTGTCACTGAAAAGTTACGCTTACCACCAGCCACTTAAACACGAAGGCAGTTCTAAAATATATGGGATAATTATAACTATATTTTCCTTTGAGGTTAGATATAACATCGTCTGCAATTGTAACCAAGAACAACTGAGCAATAGGAAGCACCCATCCTGCCCCCCAGCGGGTCCTAATAGACGTCAAGATGCAAGGAAACGTCAATCTTGCAAGACAGACTTCATTTCTCGTTCATAATTCTGAATTGCTTTAAGGATCTGACCTATTTCTGATGAATAACTTACAAAGACTAAATCTAAGTCACAATATGTATCTAATTTGGATAAGGTCTGTTTATGGTAAGGCAAAGCAAATGCAGGTTTTTAAAGAGGGTTACGTGAAAAATATTGAATATTTTAAACAACTTAGTCACTATGATTGCTTTGTAAATGTGATCGGAGATTGTTGATATTGTTAATTGAATTTTGGTGTCATCGGTTTAAGTTTTAGGATATACTAGTATTACGCGACTAAAACCATGCTTTGATTATGATCAAAATGAAAATAAACAGTTAATTAGATTAGGTTGATTAGATTTATCAAATCATGATTACAATCATGAGGAAACCCTAGTATTGCAATACGAAACTACGTACCTGCAATGTTTATAGGACTTTTCCTACATTTTTGTAATTCTATATGTTCTTAATCCTAATGGAAGAGTCGTGCACAAGTAAAATGGTTAACATAACTAATTGTTGAACCGAAACGGCTAACAAATCGCTTTAACCTACATTTACTATACTCAGTAAAATGTAGTCTACAGGTGATTCTGCGAGACTTGTTAATCAAATTGGCCTTACTTAACCTTTCAGTTGAATCAATAAGTAAATCATCATTATCACCTAAAAGTTGCAATTTGCTATAGAATAATTAACTTGCGTGTGTAATTTACACAGAAATTGCTATGTTTGTATACTGAATACAATTAATTACCTAAGCATTGACTCATTGATCGTCGTCGGTGACATTTGATCCAAAAGTGCATCAGTAAACATTCAATTATCTTATGATTTCAACTAGTAAACAAAGTAGACGTTGCAATGCAGTTCAGTTTACATATGCGTTCATTTACTTAAAGTGGTATCATAAAGCGTGTCAAATGTCATACTCCATCATCTGCATTATACCTATTCGTAGAAAGGCAAAAATTTGATTCACGTATCAATATTATAAATATAACAAATCACTATACTTTTGTAAAATATGATCTATATTGCTAACTAAACACCAAGAACTAATTCTGAATTGTTGAACTCAACATCAAAGATTTCAAAGAGTTCAAAGACTCTTACCTGAATATGTTGGAGAACAGGAAGACAATGTTTGAAAACCAACAGAGGTCAATAACCAATAACTGCCAAAAATAAGCTGCTTCGATCAATCAGGTTTCTTTATAGCTGCTAATTTTGAAGGGCAGCAATTTTAGGTCTCCGAAAAAATAAAGATTTGCACATGTCCGTACTTGGTAGTAATTCTTGGAAGCAACATCAAAAACATAAATGTAATGATGACTGCAAAGTAACGTAAAACAAAATGGAGGTATAATGGAATAAGAACCAAGTTCTTCAGTTTTTCCATCACATTCTGTTAAGTTTTTGACGAGTACTCTGTGCTTAGTATAGTTGTAGTAGTCTTAACTTCAAAAGTAGCTTGAAAAGGTCTGTGTTCATTAGGTACTATTTTGCTTTATAGACTTGACTGCCACACTTCCTTGTGTTCTAATTTTATGTTAAGGTGCAGACCTTGCCTTTGCTGGTTATAGTAAATTCACTTTAAACACCCAATGAGTCAAATCCGGGCTTCAAATCCGAAACAAAAACACAAATTACGTCAGACTTTCCTTTATGTTCGGTTGATTGTCAAAAAAGTTCTTCTCATCCGGACGCTTTGGATGTCTACGAAGTTATATTATAGTTCTGGATATGGTAGGACAACGTGTGATCATATCATCAATGCACAATATTATGAGTTCACTCTTTATATTTACAGTCAGTCCTTGTTGGATCCATGTCGGTGCTCTGTACCCACAAAACAAAATTTTTTAGGGAACAAAAACTGTCTCATTTCACAAAGTAAAAATATTACCCTGCTCAGCAATCTGTTTTTGTCTTAATTAATAAATATATTTTACGCTATTCTGTGTGTGCTCATTTATTATGAGACTTTTTTGTAGTGCAACAGAAGTAAATAATGGAAGCATTACAAGATCATGGTGTTTAGATTAAATAGGAAGAGATTATACTTACAAGGACCATTATGTAACATTTAATGTTGGAATACCGGAATTAACGATCTATGGGTGACGCGTGAGTAAAACTTTTGATGAAGATTAACCATTCCCTTCAGAAATATTGGGGTAAAAAAATATTTATTGATTTGGATCTGTTCGTGTAACTGCCAGAAAAATGACGTGATAAATATCAACCTATGAAGCAAAATATAAACCATTTTGTGACGTCTTCGAGGTGCGAGCGCATACTAAGCCCTACCGGCCTACTCTGGAATCTCGATTTTTGAAATCTAGAATTGCTGTCTTGAACTTGTTGATTGACTCTTGAAGAAAGCACTACCGTACGAAAAAAAACAGTTATTATGCTAACTCGTGTAGATTACAATGTACTATGTAACTATTTGTAATTGGAGGTCAATATTTTAATTAAAGATATGTAAAATTTGAAGTCACAGATTTGATTCGTGTTATGTTGAGAATGGTATCGAGAATCAAGAGTAAGCCAGCTGAACCTGGTCTTAGTGAGTCGAACTCATTTTTGTCAAGCTTTTTTATTACGATTTCTCAAGATCCTACAATGAACAATAAGTTAACTCCTGGCCATAAACCTGTCACTTTCAGTTTTAAAACTGCAGAGCGAATCTGTCAGAGAATTTGGTAAACCTGATCGGTGGGTCGTTGCCCTTAGGTCGGTGGCATAATGACGGAACTGCGTTTCTTACGCTACATTGACCGGTAATAAAATCAATATCCTGACCTGAACCTGTCAGGTAACTCCCCGACTCATTTATTTTTTTATTCTGTAATAGGTTTGCGCTTGCCTGATGTGAAGCAATGTTGCAGTCTATGATGGAACGCGCTTACCTAATAAATACCGATTCACTCGTGACTTGAAGACAGGTAGATTACAGCTATCGGTAAACAGAGATGCCGGCAACGAATTCCACAACTTGGCAGTTCGCACAATAAAAGTGGAAGCAAAACGCATTGTGCGTGCCCGTAAAATTTCCACCATATAACGGTGGCGCATAGCCGTACCTCTACTTGTCCGATGGAAGAACGGGGATGGGGGAATAAGATTCCAACGGACACTCTCCGATGTGTATCTGATAAAAGACCGAAAGACTAGCAACTATGCGGCGATGCTCGAGGCTTTGCAACTAAGCCTTGACGAGGGATTATACGTGGCAACACACTTTTACACAAATACACATAGATAAATTGATACACATGTCAAATTTTTGGACACACCTCTTTTTTGTCGGGTTAAAAAACCTAAACACCGACTCCCCCAGATTCCTTTAGTAAACTTATGCGACTTCCAAATCGTATGTACTTACTAAATTAAAATTATTTTTGACAATTATTTAAGCAGACAGTTATACATTTAGCTGCAACAAATTATAAAATTGGTAACAACAAAAATTACAACGGGTGTTAGATAGTAGATTCCCTCATTGTTTATCCATTGTTTATTAGTTTCTCTTATCCACTATTGTTAATTAGGTAATTTGTTTTGAACCCTAATGTATAATTTACTTTCAAACTCTTAATGTGTTATTTGTTTATTAATCTAAGTTACAAAGTCTCCCTTAATATGTTATTGTTTATGACTCATTTATGTATTGTGTTTGCCCTTCCCACAAACTATTAGTATAAATACTTAAGATTAGTTAATAAGTTAGTCACTCTGTTCTCGAACTCCAAACTCTTTACACTGTTTCTGTTTATTCCTAGTTCCTTAGTTTAAAATCTCATCAATAACAATTGTGTTAGTTTAATTTAATAAAAGTAGTTTTTAAAAAGACTAGTTTTGCTCTCGCCCCGTAACACGGGCTAATTTTTCAATACCAAGACAGATAACTTTTATCTAAGGAATGATATTACATTTTTGACAATGTAATCTGTCGAAACGACAAAAGCTATCAGGTTATTGTTATACAATGACCATCTTAAAATAAATAATAATAATGAATTAATCTGTTATTTAGATTCATTTTGAGGTGGTTACTTGCTCAATGGTAAAGTAAGTGCTAAGATCAAGTTTCTACTCAATTTTAGCTGCTAGCCTAGATAGCTGAAACAAGCTTTAAACTATCAAACATTTAGTTCTTCATTGTACAGAAAAACAATTATTTAAGTATATTTAAAAGGAAACAACACAATGTACACAGACGTATGCATACTTCCGGAAATAGAACAAAATCTTGGCTTAATTTGACACTAAGATTATTGTCTTGTAGTAGGTCATTAACGGGTTACAAATAAGTAGGGTGAGACCCGGAAATTAAAGGCAACCATAACTTAGTAATATACAGGATTTCCCACTGAACAAAATTATATTTCCGGCAAGCTAAGCCACTTGAAGTCATCTTAATTAGAATATGCGCCAGAATAACGGCGACTAGATCATAACAGGTGTGTGATAGGGCAATCAACTCTTGTTTATACATATCAATTACAAGTGTGTACTGGCCTTAAGTACTGCGACACTTGTCTATACCTACGTAATATAAAGTTGAAGAGTTTGTTTTAGTTCAATGCGCTAAGCACACTGCTTGCACTGCTTGTTCGAATTGAAAAAATCTTTTAGCGTTGAATAGGCCATTGACTGTCGATGGTCACCAAGCTATAACCAATGAAGACGAAGTTACGCGGGTCGGCTAGTAGACTTGCGTGGATCAGCTAGTACTTACGCGGTGACCCGCGTAGATTTACGCTGCCCGCACACCGCCGATTTTCTTTAACCATTAGTGACCGACTGCACACGTTTGCTTCGAGTTGATCATAAAACCGGTCATAAAAGTCGGAGGAAAAATCGACCGCGTGCGGGCAGCGTATGTAAAAATTACATGACATGGTAGTGCGTGTACCAAATTTTCTCTATCTTTGTTACCTAACCTGCCTGCTTACCAGACTACGGACGTTAGCTAGTACAAATGAAATAACAAAAAATATTTTATGTAATTTATTCAAAGTAAAAAAGTGATATAGCATACACAGAGGACAAGTGATATCCACCAACCAGCACTTGGCCAGTATGAGTGGATTAAAGCCTAAACCTCTCTTAACTAGTTATATAGTTGAGAGAAAACCCACGGCCAACAATAGGAACACTAAAAGGGTTGAAGTTAAACCACCAAGTCACTCTAATTCAACACACTAAACAAACAAAATGTAATAGATATACCTATGTACTTTCATTTAAAAAAGAAAAAAGCCTACTGAGTTTTTTATCAGTGTTTCTCAGTAGTTGCCAGTCATTCACTGCACGGTAGGAAAAGAAATTGGACCATTTTAATGTAGACTCGCGTTTAAAAAAAAATAAAGCATATTTTCATTTCATTTTATTTCACCAAAGTCACTATAAAACAAGCTGATTAACATCAGTTCATTATTTTTATTTGTCCTATTCGTTCTTCTGATTCGCACGTCATAGTCGCCTTTACGGAGTAGGTATTATATTATAAGCAACATTGATAAACAGAAGGTTAATGACAGGCTTTATATTAATCATAACTTGATCGATAACTCTACTTTAGTTAACGGTTATAGTTATAATTACATTTAAATTCGGTCACTCACTTCACAATGGGCGATAATTTTTTGTCAGCTAAATTCCAAAGGTATACTTGAACCAATTTCTGTGAGGCTTCAAAATTAAAGCGAATCTAATTCTTAAATGACGGTTTATGAAAATAATCATAAGTACAAGCCGATTCCCATCGGATCGATTCCTTTAGGAATTGGTCCATATTAAACGTACCTACTTAATAATATAGATATTATGTAACGCCTAAAAGTTTCTAATAGCAACAAAAATAAGTATAGCATCAAGTGTAAGAACGATCGGTGACGGCATTGGAGAGATATTATTTTCCTAAGTAAGAACTTTTTTGCTCCGGCTTCCCGTTTTCAAACTTCCACCCTTCTTAAAATTTCCTTTAAAATTCCGTAAAAACACGCAGTTTGTGTGGATCAATAGATCAATAGTATTTATTAAACTGGCTATTGGTCTAAAGGTACAGGGTTCTTGAACTGCCTTGGATTCCGCACGAATTTAATCACAAAGTTAAAGTTATAGTTTGAACCGGGCTAATCTTTTCGCAACTCGACGTCTAGTAAATGCGCCTTTTTTTCGTGATCAGAAAGATAATAGGAGAAGTTGGAGAAGTTAGATTGTACACTTCCCCTCCAGGCAACGCGAGAGATAACATAGGGAAAACAAGAGAATATGTATGTAGGTGATATTCAACTGCTTCTACGTGCAGGTAATATAGACATGAGCATTTTAGGCAAATAATAATTTAAACTAGGTTTTTAATTAGTTTGTCTTTGTCTATCATCTTGGTATTTATACTAGTATGAGTAAGAGACAAAATCGATTTTAGTTTTAAAGGAGGATGATATTATTAGGTCTAGAATAAGACCATTGATGATCGAAGTTTTTGATATATCGTTAACAATTTCAAAAATTAGGTGTTGCCAGTTGCCGCCCAGAGTAATCTAGAGTGGTCAATGTTGCCATTATAAAAAATATAATATGATTAGCTGTCTATTGCAACATGAGCAGTATTCATGTTTATAGCTGTTAGTTTAGTGTTGCCAGTCTTCCGGCCATGTCTGTTAAAGGGAGGAAATTACAAATTAGCAATCATTTCCACAACTATTAATTTCATTTAAAAAGATATGATCTAGGTAATTATCTATTTCATTTACTAATAAAATACCCACTTCAATTGGGACCAAACGTCGAAACAAATCCTTTGAAAAATATTTTTCGCTGATCCGTCTCTAAATAACGGAGTAATCAGAAAAAAAATGGTACTTTGTTTTTTAGGTTACTTACTCGTACGTCCTACATTTGAAAATGTTTTTAATCTTTCAGTAACGGTTCAAAGATTAGTTGTAAGTAGGTATTAATGGAGACTGTGGTTAAGATAATTGTGAGGAAATGCCGTAGATATCCGAGACACGTCATAAAAATAGAAAAATAAAATGCACCTGTCTTTTGCGCAAGGTGCAAGTTAATGACTGCCAAGATTATACCGAACCGAAATGGATGCCAGTAGCGAAGAGTCCATAAAAGCCGATTCCCATCGGCTTCCCTTTAGGAATTGATTAATATCGTTTTCTTCATTAAATTATGTATCGCCCAAGACTATTAAATAGCATCAAAAATAAGTATCTATAATTTGAAAGTAGTGGTCGCCATAGAGACATCGGTGACGGTAGTGAAGAGATATTATTTTCTAATGTAAGAACTATTCTGCTCCGACTTCCCTTTTGCCACTGATGGATACCAATACTATTTTCTTAGCAGTGCACCACCAAATAAATAATATGGTATTTTGGTATAATTGCATAATAAACTAAATAAAAATAAATAATGTCGCGTCGGACGCCTAATTTTCTTTAAACCTAAGAACTATCACATCTCAGTCACTTCAGTTTTCAGATAAAAATCAAACATACTAAGTCCCTCCATTTAGGCGCTATATGTCTATAACACACACAAATACAGTACACAAATACACAGATACATGCGTTAAATTTAAAACACCCCTGTTTTTTGTGTGTTTAAAAATCAGCACAAAGGTTGATAAGCCCAATCCAAATATTGGCCGTTGGCTTTAAAATACGGATTATGCATATTGCATGCCTATTATTTCAAAACAGTTCAACACTATTGATAGATAAAAATAATGGCATTATCTCTCTACAGGCTATTGGTCTATTGCAAACACCATTAAGAATAATTGCATTTTAAACGCATCAAGCAGTCTATAAAACAATTTCTAAAGACCAAAATTACATACTAAACACACTAATTATTATATCACATAGCGCTCAGGAACGCGCACTTAATTTTTTTGGCGCCAACCATCGACACTAGAATTATTTCGAACACTGTCATTATTTTTTTGCTCTGGCAACACTAATTAAATAGGTGGATATTCTACCTTCTTGCACGCAATGAGGACGTTGCACGCAAGTGTTTTTAAGTCATATCTCGTAAGTGTGTATGAATTGTAACAACTCTGGTATGACTCTTTTGGTACCAGTATTATGTTAGCAAACCAGCATAAGACCCAACTGATGGTAAACGATCACTGTGGCATACGGACGCTTGCAACACCAGAGACATATTGATGTCAACGGGAACCGTTTACCTTACTCACACCCAGGAACACAACCAAAAGTTATCAGATACACTGCGTTATGTCCGGTGAAGATCCAGTCGGTCTGGTAAATAATATAATACCATTGAAATAAAACTTTATTTAAAAAATATATATTCCGTCGTTTTTTTTTTATTTCAATGTCCGATATTTGCCTAAATTGTCATCTGACCTCGAAACGCGTTGGGAATCAGTAGCCGGGATAGTTAGACCAGGTGTCAGATTATATTAAGCTTCCGACTGCCTTTAACGATTGACAACCGGGACGGCTTATTGTGTTATCCGAGGCATGGAGGGTAGTCCCTCAACCAACCAGACACCGAAACAAATCGTTTTGTTGTTACACAAAGATAATCCGGGGGCGAAAATCGCGACCTCTTAGGTACAGTATAGCCCAATCGGACGACTTACACAAACCTACGACCAAACTTACGACTTACCAAAGGTCGTCAAATAATCTATCTAATCTACTATTTCTCATTTTAATACATCTTGAACCCAATTTCCTTCTTAAACTACTTGTAACGGATTTATCTAACATATAATAATAATATTATTTATTATTTTATTAAAGGGTCATTAACACAACGGAAATTACACAGTTATTAAAATGTAATTAAAAAGTTTTAGGTTAGGCATTAGATCTTTTGGTTCATGTTGAGATTGTTATTCAGTTGTATGTTACATACAATCACGCCTTTAGCCCATAAGGGTAGGCAGAGACTATAGAGCGCCACTTACTACGATCTAAACATACTTCCTCAGTTTCACTAATGTTTATACATCTGGTCATACATGCACGGTGGTTGTGAGTGCAACGCACCTGTCCCTTTTGAAGGTCATCGCCGATGAGATCAGCAAATGCCTTCCTAGGCCTTCCACTCAACCTTATGTCAATCGTCTAACATCCATCCTCTCCACATGACCAAACCACCTAAGCATACTTTTTTCTACCTTCGTCACAACATCTTCTTACAGCCCACAGTTTACAGTCACACCACACATACTTCGTAGAGAACGAATTTCCACAGCATTTATTCAACAATAATAGTACCCCAATTATTTTATGTTTTTTTATGAAAGAAACGGTGCATCCACACAGCAGTTACTTTTTGTTGAGCAACATTTTGCAACAAGGTAACATTAAATAACAATCTCTAACTTTTGAGACTAGTTGTTACTAATTTGTAAGTGCTCAACAAAAGTTATCAAAGAATAACTTTCGAGCACGACATATATTGACGCATTGTTGAGGTAACATTATCTAACAATGTTATCGATTGTTAAAGCAACATTTACTAACATTGAATAACTTATTGCTATCGAGTGTTGTTCAGTAACATTTGGAAATGTTGCTAAACAAAAAGTAACTGCGGTGTGGATGCACCGAAAGAAAACATTAGTGAACGGGAAAACCAAGTAGATATTTTATGCCATTTTACTACTGTTGAGTAAGGCTGAGAAAATACAATTTTCTCTGCTTCCTGGTGCTTGCAAATGTCAAATTTAAACAAGCTCGTTTGTCTGTCTGTTTGTGTTTTATATTAGTTAGAGCCTGTTTTAAAGGCAAGACAATGGTTATTTACTCAACGGTATTGAGCAAGTCTCTACCGTTTTAACGTGAGAATATATGAAGTTGAAAACTAAAAATGAAGTACTTGAATAAATAAATAAATTAATTTTAAGAAACGAGTTTTATAAACCCTAGCTCGCTTTGATATATTTCGCAAAGAAAGCTAACGGTATTTTAAACTTGCACAGATAACATTAAAACATTATGAAACATCTATGTATTTCTTTAATTAAGTTTTCAAATGCTGATTTAAGAATCTGTTTTATATTTAGAAGAATATAGGAAACAATATACCAACCGTAGTATTGTCTTAGATTTACGCGAATATCACACATTGAAATAAAACTACTTTTTAACGGATTTTATCGCGGTTTATTTTAGATTTTAGATCCCGACGTTTCAAAGTCTTTTCAGACTTCATGTTCACGGGTGGACTGAACATGAAGTCTGAAAAGACTTTGAAACGTCGGGATCTAAAATCTAAAATAAACCGCGATAAAATCCGTTAAAAAGTAGTTTTATTTCAATATACCAACCGATTTACTCATGATTACGAATTATTTTCATTGAGAAGGGGGCAGTAGAATGTGCCTCCATATCTTTTATGTGTTTATATAGATACTAGCTTCTTTATTGACCTCGGTCACAAGTTGAACCCAAGTTGACATTCACCTGCTAACATTTATATAACTCGTACGAAGCAAACTCGACACACTGTAAGTACCTACAATTGTGTCAAATTGACTCTACTCTGTTACACGCGTTGCATAGTGTTTGTAAAATTACACCCGAATCACGCCACTTAGCCACACTTAGGTATATACTTGTACAGTTGGACACAACAATGTTTTAGATAATTCTACTTATATTTTTCAAAGTAATAATATATTAAAGAAGATAAAGATTCGAGTCGTCCTGTAACACAGGTCTAAAAAACCTAGCTCAGGCTGGCCGTTACATTTTTCTTGCTAATTTTACCAAGTTTTGATCTGTAGTCTTAAGTTATTCATACAAGAATTTTTATTTTTATACATTTATAAATTAAATATTAACGTTTATACTTAACCTGTAGCAATTCAGCCATAATAGCGTGTGTTTGTTACATAATTTTCTGTATTTTTTTTTATTTTTTTTTATTTTTTCATTGCATAACTGTAAACATAAATGGTTGCGTTTCAACAGTCTACCCGAGTCGGATATACAATAATTATTAATAAGTTAAACATAATATGTAACTTTGTAAGAAAGAAAACAGTAGAGAAAATAAAACAATTAAAATTATTTATTTGTATTACACAAAAATTTTACTACTTTACAAAACTTTTGTGAAAGAGTTGTGAAACACATTAACAACTAACACTTTGTCGGGTAGATTTTAAAATAATCTCCCATCTAACTTCGTTATATCTACAGGCAGATGATTACATACACGAATGACGAAAGAAGAAAGTAAAGAACGAAAGAAGAAAGTGAAGGACGTATGAAGAAAGTGACTAGCTGACTAATATATCAACGTACGGCCCAAACCGCTGGGTCTAGTGTTTCCAAATTTGGCACATAGTTTCCGTATGAGGTCTAAGGGTCTAGGAAAGGATTTTTTAAACTCACCCCCCGTGGGTGAAAGCTAGTATCGTGTAATTATACAAAAAAAATCCTAACCTAACAATTCCTAACCCATCTCAATATTAATCTACTAGCAAATTGATCTCACTAATCTTGTTTCTCCATACAAACTTTGGAACCCCGTTTCACCTCCTTGAAGGGGTGAAACTTTGAGAAATCCTTTCTTAGCGCACCTCTAGACCCCACAAGGAACCTATGTGCCAAATTTAGAGTCTCCAGACCCAACGGTTTCGGCTCTGCGTTGATATGTTAGTCAGTCAGTCAGTCTTTTATATATTTAGAAAAAAGAAAAAGACATAAAGAACTAAACTAACTAATGTCTTTAATCGAAAACAAATCTACGGTTTAATAATTGCAAATAAAAATCAAAGTAGGTACTTAATATATAGCCGGAAATTAATTTAAAGGAATACAGTTCAATGCACCGATAGACACTAAAATCAGGAAACTGCCTTAATAAAATGGTTACGAATAAATGTAATAAAATAAATTACCTATTAGATTCCTACATGTATTAAATTAAATTTAACCATTATTTTGAATCCGTTAGGGTTTAATTAATGATTTTATATTTGTTTTACATTTGTGTGATGAACATGTCTGTTTGGCTCGAGTCTGGGTAATTATATTTTAATATGTATATAACTACAATAGAAAAGTAGTAAAAGTATAAACAAGTTATTTCTGCCAGCTATCTTTCCATAACACAAGCTCAGCTTAGCTTAGCTTGGAACCTGATAACCGTATAATGTCCTGAAAAATTATATTATTATTATTATTAATATTATAACATTCTTTCCTCTAGTGCGAGTATTACAACATATTATTATCATTACATTTTTATTATTAATTGCACATTGTGATTGTGATTTATTGTTGTTTTATTTTATTAATATTTTTCATTTAACTATTAAATTATGCAGGTATAATAATGTGGACCAAGTGCCTGAAATAAATTATTTATTATTATTATTAAAGTCATTCTATACTAATATAAAACCTAAGGTTTGTTTGGCTGAATCAACCATAATCTCAAGAACTTATTGTTCGAATCAAAAACATTTTTAATTGTTGGATATTGTGTGTGGGTAACCTGTATTACCGAAGGTATAGGCAGAGGTGGATATCACCCACATCATCGCATTTATGTTACGTGCCTAGTAGGCGAGTTTTTAATGAGACTTAACCCACCACCACCGTAACCCCACCACTTTAGCAGTGGCCTGTAAGCCAGGATAACAGCGGCACCGTGACGAGACTCAAGATTTGAACCCGGTCCCGGGACACCTAAACTGACTTGGATTGGCACAAATTTCATCAGAAGTATATGAAGACTTTGAAATTTAGATTGTACACGAATGACGTGAATCTGTTGAAGTTAATGGGTCGCCGGGTGTGATCCCCAATTTGGAGCTGCTAGTTACTACGATTTTTCAACATTACCAATATTTTTTGCTTGACCCGGGACCTCGTGGCTGAGTGAACACTTTTACCACTGGACAAGGTATATTTATATATAAGAATGTTATAATTAGTAAAATACTTTTGTTATCAAGTGTACCAGTGGCTCATTCGATTGCGACATTCGGGGCAACGATCTATTGCACTCTGTTTACTTCTTTAGTAAAGATTATAGAAATTACGAGACATTACCAACACAAACAACTCAAGGAATAACTTTTATTGCCCATTATCATTTATCATCAACCTCTACGCTTTCTACCTCCTCCTATTATCTATATCTGACGGACCTTAACACAGTTTGATCTATAACCTAGCTAGAACGCTCGTCCTAGTTAGGTTACAGATAGATGCTAGTATTGTGATTATGAATAATAATAATCACAATAATAATATTTAATATTATTTATTATAATTATTTCATTATTATTTTATTATTATTAATAAGAATAATATTTATTAATTGTTATTATTATTTTGTGATTCTTTGTACCTTAATTACTGGATTAAACATTATTATTTCTGATTAAATTCGTGCGTACGTCTAAGACAGTGTAGATGTTCCGGGATTGGGCGGGTTCATTTTCCGAGTCTCGTCACTGTGCCGCTGTTGATCTTGGCTTACAGATGTAGCTGTCGCGGGATTCTGGTGGTAGGTGAAATCCCATATGGAAGATACCACATACGCCTCCAGCTCTCAGACTAGGCAGAGTAAGGATATCTGTCACAACCATTTTACTGTCTCAATGCTGGGTACATGTCTTGTCATGTCGGTAAAGTTTAAGCCTTAATCTATACACACTAGAAAGTGCGGATTCATGGATGTCACATGTCATATTGGGGTGTGGATGAAAAAAATCACGCAAAAGTACGACCGGGGATCAAATCTGCGACCCGTATTTCAAAGACGAGACCTATACCGTGAAACTTGTGTGTTTAGCGTCCATTCCTACTTCAGCTTATAATTATAAGTGTAGTCACAATTTTTATTGAATTGTGATAAATATAATTACTATTATTACTATAATAATTACTAACTTTACTTACCAAACTTACATAAATTACTTTTTTACTTAACCAGAGCAGCGGTGGCGCAGTGGTACGGGCCTCGCCTTACAAATATAAGGTCGCGGGTTCGAATCCCACTCATGCCCACACATCTTTGTGTGAATTGTTTCATCGCCGCTGCTCAATATCGGTGAAGGAAAACATCGTGAGGAAACCGGCATGTCTAAGAACTAATAATTCGAGGACATGTGACATTCACCAACCCGCACTTGGCCAGCGTGTGTGGATTAAGGCCTAAACTTTCTCAACTCGTAAGATAGTTGAAAGAAGACACTAAAAAGGGTTGAAGTGAATTACTAATTTTAATAATAGTTATTGAGCCTAGAGAGATAAATGAATTCTTTCATATTCACCAGCTAGTAATTTAGCTCGAGTCTGAGTATTCGCTGTTTACCTAACAAAATATTCCAAATGCACTATGTAATCGTTGTAATTAATTATCTTTAAAATACAATGTAGAATTAGCATTAATGTAAGAAATTAAGTCTCTGAACATTAGTAAATGTGTTTAATTATAAATTATAATACAATAAACCAAGGACAAGCCGTCTGCAATATGTATGTCTTGTAGTATTTAAATAATATGCAACACACACATGGCATTGCATTAATACGCATTATAATCTGAATCTAATTAAGATTAGGAATATCTACTTAAAATAAACTTTTTAATCTATGATATAAACTGATTTAAGGGCCTACTCCTTTCGACCGTCCTCGGACGGCTCACCGAAAAAGTCCGGTGAACCAATAGAGGCCCTTCTGGCTAATTGGGTTAGGTCATCAGCAAAAAAAATGGTTCAACCACGATATTTCGAAGTTCGTAAAATAGGTATCTTGTAGTTTAATTTTATGCCGTAATTGAAACTAAACAGCTATGTGAATCTTAACGAAAAAGACTTTTTAGATTCATCACATACATCCTAAATGTTAAACAAATTTGCTTAAAGTTACCAAAACTGTTTAAACTCCTGTGAAATTGTCTTAAAACTTTAAATAATGCATTCAAGGCACTAGAGTTACTGAAAACCCTAATTTTTGCTCTGACAACCCTATCAAGTACGATCCAAGGCTAATGGCGATAGGAAACACAAATCGCGTACTTCATGTTTATAATATTGCATTGTTTCAATTTGGCTTGTTCTGCACCGCATCGCTGTCTGGTGTAGCGAAATGTTAAGATGTAATGACGTCATTTGTATGTTGTGTGTTTTAATATTTCAATATAGTAGGCCCTCAGTCGATTACGGTTCCGGTCAGGACCGGACCGCGCGATCGCGAAATGCCTCCCGATCCCCTAAAAAACTAGAGTGTCCGGCAACGTCCCCCATGTGGGGGTTCGTCCCTACATGGGGAGCCCTCATGGCAGCTGCCACAGTACTAGATCGGTTCGACTGTCCTCGGACGGCTCACCGAAAAAGTCCGGTGAGCCAATAGAGGCCCTTCCGGCTAATTGGGTTAGGTCATCAGCAAAAAAATAATTTGGTAATATGGAAAGTGATTTCTCTTGATTTATTACTGATGGGTACTTAAAATATATTGATCTTATAATAAAAATTGTAGTCAAAAGTTCTGAATATAAAATTGAAGTTCTATTCTATTGCAGATATAAGAGATTATGCAATTTTGTTTACTCTTATTCAAAAAAAAATTTTTTTTGTTAAGTTTTATTTAAATTTAGCCCTTCCGTGCAGATAATGACGTCATACAACCTATTGAAACTAAGCACCCCTTTTTAAAGCTATGTTGGTACATAATATTATAATTATTGTTATCAGCCATAATCGAATCCGAAAATAAGAAAACGATATCGATCGGTAGCAGAGTAGGGCATTCGTTTTCTTACAGATATCATTTATGAAGTAAAAAAGCATTTGTTAAAGAAACAGAATTCCGGAAACGTTATCTTTGTAGAATGTGTATTTACGAGTAGGTTATTGGAATCTGTGTGTTGGAACAACTCAAACACGGGATTTGTCGCAACATTTCGATGAATAACTTTGTCACGAGTTTAATTCCATTATTCAAAAATTACAACAAATAAAATTACATTTATCATTCTTGTATTTAACATAAGGATGAAAATATGAATCTGTATCTAGTAGCTACATAACAAGTAGTCAAAAAACCGTAAATAACGGGTTAATTAGCATTGATCCAAAAAAAATAGCTCGATAAGCAGAGTAAAATGTAAAGTTTGCTATCAGTAGCACTCTCTACGGAGGTCGATGACCGATCAGCTGACAACAGCGCGCGACGTTTACGTAATGCGTATTATACATCGCCGGTCTACATTGAGAATGACATATTATTTTGGTCTAAAAAGACAATGTATTTAAATTGATATATTTGTTTATTAATCTGTAGGTGTACGTAACGGTAGTAAAGTAGGTAAAGAACGATTTTTTAAAATTAATTAAACTAGATAACAATATACAGACACGGTTATTAACAGTCGCAGTTAACCAAAAATCTTATGTCTCGGATCAATCCGTGACCAATTTAGTCTGAAAAGACTTTGAAACGTTGGGATATAAAATCTGAAATAAACCGCGATAAAATTCGTTTTATAGTTGTTTTATTTAGAGCTAGGAACTTTTTTACGGAAATAATGTAACTTTCAATTTTAATGGGTCCATTTCGGTAAAAATAATTATATTATTAATTATTATGCAGGAGTAATGTCCAAACAAATATATTAAAATATTTAAACATGAGGTAGTATGAACTATACCTACATTTAAAAAAATATTATGTATATGAAAAAGATCATCATCATTCCCCTTGCCTTTTTCCCATTTCTATTGGGGTCGGCTCCCAGTCTAACCTGATGCGGCTAGCTACCAGAATTATACGAGCGACTGACATCAGACCTCGAAACCCGTTGGGAATCAGTCGCCGAAATTGTTAGACCACGTGTTAAATGACCACCGGGACCGACTGCTTAACGTGCTCTCCGAGGCACGGAGGTTAGTCCCTCAACCAACCAGACACCGAAACAAATATTTGTAGTTCTCAAATATTGTCCGGGGCGGGAGTCGAACCCGCGACCTCCCGGGCACAGTATAGCCCAATCGGACGGCTTACACCGCTCGACTACCGAGGTGAATCAATAGAAATGGGAAAAAGGCAAGGGGAATGATGATGATAATATTTAGGTACCTACATTTGTTTTATTGAAGTCGCTGCTATGTCCCACAAATCTATGTTTCCGTCTTCCCTTTATCTTTGTTAGACACATCGACTACACGTATAAACAACAATATCTGGATGACCGAGCTTTGTACGGTATTTTTATTTTTTTAAATTACATTTTCTAAAAATGATTCCTAGCTAGATCGATTTATCGCCCCCGAAACCCCCCATATACTAAATTTTATCAAAATCGTTGGAGCCGATGGATGACCGAGCTTAGCTCGGTATTTTTTTTTTTAATTGACATTTTCTAAAAATCATTCCTAGCTAGATCGATTTATCGCACCCGAAACCCCCTTTAAACTAAATTTTATCTAAATCGTTGGAGCCGATTCCGAGATTCCAATAATTTAAATATATACAAGAATTGCTCATTTAAAGATATAAAATAATATGTATTAGGTATATTTCAACGAGGACGTCTCTTTTATATCTTCGAAACCCATTATCACTCAAAAAGAAATCTATGAGACCACCTTAGGGGTAGGTAGGTATACTCTTCCAAACAAAAAAGAACTTTCAAAATCGGTTCACAATTGACGGAGTAACCGAAAAAATTAATACAATAATCTTCTATCTTTTCCAAAAGCTGCTAGAAAATATTTTATTATATTACTAACTTTCCGCCAGCGGCTTCACCTGCGTGACCAACATTTTATATCATGCCCAATATTGGGATAAAATGTAATCTATAGCCTTCCTCATTAAATGAGCTATCTAAGTGCAAGACTTGTTCAAATCGGACCAGTAGTCCCTGAGATTAGCGCGTTCAAACGGACATACACTTCTGCTTTATAATATTAGTATAGATTTTTTAAAGTATCAATGCAAAATAGCCTTTCCTGCTTCCTAGGGGTCAGTGCACGGATCTCATATTTTATCAGAAGTTTTGCTGACACTTGATCGATATAATTTGAATTTATTATAATGACAAGTCATTGAACTAGAGGTCGCCTCATATGTCAAAAACTTGTTTTAGATTTTTTTTTGGCAGACGTGTTACGACCTTGAGTACGTATCTGCTTATTTTCCTGTTTATTAATTCTTTAAGCGTAAAGTACAGTCAACATAATAATACAAAATCAAATCAGAATCCAAAAAAGTTTATTTAACAAATTCAACTGTCATTTTTAAACACCTGTTTGAAAATAAAGAAATTGACAAACAGACAGACGAGATAGGTACGCAAGAGAAACCGTAAAACATTTCCTGGGTAATAATTAACTATACGTACCTAAAAATATATCTTAAACTATCAATTAAAGGAGAAAATTTGCATAAATGATCAATACAAGAAACGTTCATTACCTTCTTGAAAATTACTTCGGAACAAGCCACTATCAAATCACCTACTCGTAATTTTTGTTAATAAAAAGCTTTAAACGTTGCAGACCGTACACAAGTAACTTTAACATGTACATACTTATTGATTTGCATAATTTTATGTGCCCATTTGTCGATTAATGCCTAATTAATTCATTCTTAATGTCGCATCGAACTGTAAATATATAAATTGAAATATTATTTAAACTTTATTGCATGTAAAAAATTACTGTCGCGGTCGTGATATCATCTTTTACTTGAAATAGGAATGCTATTTTTAAGAGCCTTTGTTGCCCGAAATATAATTGATTTATCCATTGGTGAATCAATTTGAACAAGCAGTGAAAAGAAAAACCTATAAACTATGTATGTACAATAATGTATACCTATAAGTAAAATTAAAATAAATTTCGAAGAAACATGACTCGGTTTACAATAAATTCGGAACAGGAAAACCAATAGTAAATAGTAATACATTGGTTGTACGTTATTGATTTATTTATAAGTCGGTGTTTAAATTGCATCACACAGAAGCGATAGCGCAGCGGTACTGGCCTCGCCTAAGTAATATAAGGTCGCGGGTTCGATTCCCAGTCGTGCCCACACATCTTTGTGTGAATTGTTTCATCGCCGCTGCTCAATTTCGATGAAGGAAAACATCATGAGGAAACCTGCATGTCTAAGAAGACATGTGACATCCACCAACCCGCACTAGACCAGCGTGTGTGGAATAAGGCCTAAACTCTCTCAACTCGTAAAGTAGTTGAGAGAAGACCCGTGCCCAGCAGCGGGACACAAAAACACGGGTTTAAGTGAGTTATATCTCATAGATACATTTTACTCACAAGTAGCCACATTACACAGTGTAAAATAATAATATGGTTATATGTGCCTCTTTTAAATTATTATTCATACAGCAAATTATTATTATTAGTACCAAAAAATACTTCACTTTGGGACCATTTCTCATTTTAAATATAATAATAATAATAATATTTTCACACATACGCACAGCGCCATCTAGTCCCAAATTAAGCAATTATATTTCCTTATGTTATGGGTACTAGGAACGGTTAAAATACTTAAATACATAAGTACATATTATTATAGATAAATTACACCCAGACACAGAACAAACACTCGTGCTCATCATACAGAGATTTGTCAAAATATAATTAAAAATTAAAATATAATTTTAAACCCAATTTATAAGTGACGCCCGCCCGCACAAAAAAAAATTAATATATTTCCGCATTTTTGCAGTTGATTAGATTTATTATTTAATAAAATAAAAAACTAGTTTTTGACAGAACATAACGAGTACCTAAAACTTAGTACTATTTATGTAGACAGTACTACAGTACCCTTGCTCGACTGTACCTTATTTATTACCTGTTCTATGCCGTAGATTGCTTTTTAAGAACACAGATAATATAAAACCATACTAATATTAACAGGTATTAAAGAAATAAATAGTATCAAAGTAAACAATTTTGTTTTAATTTTCGGTTTACATTCATTGCAAACTCATATAATGTAATAAAAACTCCTTGTTTTTTTATACGAGCTTGAAACCAAAAGCGATTGTTTAATAACGTCCAGTTTTATTCGCGTCATAAATGTTTTTATTGCAAAGCATTTTTATTACATTAAGCACTATCATGTAGTATTCATAGAAGGTGCGGTGGGAAAAACTTGTGACGTCTATACAACGAACTGCGTGTGCGCAAACAAGAAACAACGGTCTATTGAGAAACATGTAAATATCACTTTTGATTATTGGTAGATTGAGAATATCTTTCGCTATTGTCTCATGTAATAGGGAAGTGTTTATGGAGAGTTTTCTAAAATGCATGAGATCTCAAGCTTGGCGATTTTGACTTGTATAATTGCATTGTATATTTGGCATATTTGTGCTAATTATTCTTACCATAGCCAGACTACTGTCCGTTTTTCAACATTCAATAATTGATTAGATTATATACAGGTATTACTCCTTGCCCTCTATCTTATTGATAAGTTTATACACATACAAGTAAAGTACAAGCTGAAATAATTGTGAACCTAATCTTTCATAATAATGAATCTGTTGCAATATTAGATGCTATCTGCTATAAATCAAAAATCATTTTTCACTTGGCATACAGGTTAAATATAATTACTACAGCTTTAAGCAGGCATTCATAGGCATGCTAATATTTAAACAAATAAAAATAAATTTAATGTATACCTATGTACTATTTTATATAATAAGTATAATATCATTTTACCCGCTATAATGCTATTCTAGGTATTCTACTGCCTAAAATATACATAAGGTAATAATTAACCACAAATTACGTAGGTTCCTATAGTTCTGATGCTATTAATAGCATGCTACAAAATCAATTAGTTGCGAGTGTTAATTAGGTATTAGTCCATTACACTCAGTAACATTGACGCACCGATAGCCTTAAACCGCTGAAGTAAACTAAACAATGAATCTCGTCACGTGTCAGTTAAGTTCTAAATATAGTCACAAAACACCGTTAATTAGCCCAAGATTTAGAGAAACAATCAATTTGCATACTTCGACGAATGCAATGCTACTTTACATTCGCAACATGAATGGTAATGATTTTGTTCGGATCTAAACCAAAATGAGTAGGTACCTACTTGAGTGGACATTTTAAAATTAGCATGAGCTTATGGACTTTAACGGCCTACAATCGATCATTACATCTAGGCGTTTAGGCTAATTCACGTAATTAAATAAGTTCAGTTGCAGTGCAGTTGCAGTTAAGTTTCGATCAAAACAGCCCTTTTCGTATTCTCGTAATTTTGATAACCATTGTTAGATACGCTCGCGTCAAGTTCGCGTCACGTCGGAATAAATATGACAATTACAAAAATACCATTTTGCACTAAGACGTAAACTTAATTGCAACTGCGCTGCAACCTGCAACTTAATCGGCGTGTCAAGAAACTACGTGAATTACCCCTCTGAACTGGCCTATGCCCAGCAGTGGACATCCCCAGGCCATACTTAGTGGTCGTAGATACACTTAGTTGCAGTTTATGCCTCTACTACGCCCAAGGAACGCATACCTATAGATTTTAATTATTTAATTACCCTGCACCAACTGCGGTAAGTAACTACATATTTTATGAGCGCAACTTACAAGGTATAAAAATAAAATTATTCTGAGTCCAGACATTGCTAAGGACAGGCGAAGATCATACTTTCTGTGTAAATAGAATCTAAAAATATAATTTCAACACATGTTAACATAACATAAGTACATAATAATATTATATATATGTCAGTGTCAGTGTCAATGTCTTTGTGCACGTGATTTTCGACTCGAACGATGATAATATTATTGTTTCTAGTGCAAAAAGTGCATGCATTCACCAACATCTCACGAGATGATACGATCTTAATAAATGGTATGAAAAATCATAAAGGCTTTTTAATAATAATAATAATATTCAAGGACATTAACACACACATTTATTGGTGGTAGGCTTCGGCCGTGGTTAGTGACCACCCACCAGACAACGCCGCACCGCCAAGCGGCCTTGCCGTGTTCCGGTGTGATGTCTGGTGACAGGGTGACACCATGCAGAGAGGGTGGATCAGAATTGTTGCTCCTTTAAGGTTACTTACCTTAAGGAGGCTCATTCCACTGCCACCTTCTCGCCGATAATCATTCGTAACCATGAGTGAAACGGTGTACTGGGCTGGCGCGTTCCATCGTAGACTACACCATTGCTTAACCTCAGGCGAGTTGTAGTCAAGCGCCAGCCTATCGAAGAATAAAAAAAAACACGGTCCCAAGCTAAGCATCTTTTTTTAATAGCGTCACATACGTCCCTTCCGAAGTTTACCTATATTTCTGAAAATAGCGTATAACTGCAGCGGCTATGGTAATACATAATATTATTAATTATCTGTGGTATTAGTAACAATTTCTAATAAAAACTATGCTAGTAAAATAGTATTGTCTTAGATTTACGCGAATATCACACATTGAAATAAAACTACTTTTTAAATCTAAAATAAACCGCGATAAAATCTGTTAAAAAGTAGTTTAATTTCAATTTATTTTAATAGGCTAGTAAAAGTTATGATTATGATAATATTTTCATTATTTTTTTTTGTTTTTAAGTGCCTAACAATTTTATTACAACCAACAGCATTCCTTTTTTTATTTATTTATTATTAAAATAGATATACAAAACAGGTGTTTAAAAGGTAAGGTTTTTTAATGTAATGTAATGGTTAATTTTATTTATTTATTTTTAGTTTTTTAAATACAATATTCAGGCAAAACGTATTAATTGTTTATGAATAAATAAATTGAATTGAATACACCGGAACTTTGGACTCTTAAAGTATCATTTTTCTTCTATCATACTTAAACATAAATATCCGGATGACTGAGCTTTGCTCGGTATTTTTTCTTTTTTAAATGACATTTTCTAAAAATGATTCCTAGCTAGATCGATTTATCGCCCCCGAAACCCCTTATACTAAATTTTATGAAAATCGTTGGAGCCGATTCCGAGATTCCAATTATACATATACAAGAATTGCTCATTTGAAGATATAAGATTTTTACGTTACATAACTTAAATTTTAGCCACAGATGGCCTATCCTGACAGCGTAACTGATAACCGTTATCAGTTGTACGTAGTGCACGTATCAAACGGCTGTATGATTGATAACACTCGACCGTTCTTAAAAAGAATGTAGTTACAAGGCCGTGACCCTAATCTGGTTTGTTACAGGTTTTTAGTTCGTACTCGATGCATGGCCTTAATTTTACCTAATGGTAACGGTGACAGCCTCCGCCTGATGCAGAATACTCACGGTAGGTACCTACTCACAATACTGTACCCTTAGTGCTTCCTTTTAGTATCACAGTGTCGGGCACGGGTCTTCTCTCAACTATCTCATGAGTTGAGGCCCTAACTGCCTTAATCCACATACGCTGGCTAAGTGCAAATTGGTGTATGTCACAAGTCCTCGAATGATTAGTTGTTAGACATGCCGGGTTCCTCACGATGTTTTCCTTGGCCGATATTGAGCAGCGGATATGAAACAATTCACACAAAGATTGGGCACGAAATCTAACCCGCGACCTTTTTTTCTGAGGCGAGGTCCGTACAGATGCGCTACCGCTGCTCATTGTGTACCTTTAGTACGAGTTGTCAATATGAAAAAAGCTTTCGAATACTATCAGTAACATGTCAAGATAATATGTTAAAATGCACATAAATTTACAAACTATTTTACCTATTCTGTTTCTTATCCGGTCTATTCTATTTCTAGCATTACATTTTCTACTGAGTCACCTTCGTCCGTGGGTGTATACCTTTAATTGAATCCCCACACGTGGTCCCCGGGTGGTGCAAATCAGGTGACAATCAACTGGTAGTAGGCTTCGGTGGTGGTTTGTGACCACCCACCAGACAGTTCCGGTGCGATGTCTGGTGACACCAGTGGTGGGTCGGAATTGTTGTCCTTTGAGGTTTCTAACCTTAAGTAGCCTCATTCCACTGCCACCTTCTCACCGATAATCATTCGTAATCACGAGTGAATCGGTATACTGGGCTGGCTCGTTCCATCGCAGACTACATAATTGCTTAATTTCAGGCAAGTTGTAGTTAAGCGCCAGCCTATCGCAGAATAAAAAAATAAAAATAAAAATAATATGAAAACTGATTTTGACAAGTCTAAAGTAGATACTTATTCGAAAACTTTTTGCATATCCGTTGGGGAACTCATACTATGGGTACTGAGCAATATCCACGTTGAAAATAAATGTATTATTTTTATTTTATTTGGTCAACTTCAGAAATACATAGTAGGTACGTTTTATCACAGAATATGGATTTTTGATATTCTATAATAGGTTTGTGCTTGACCACAACTTGCCTGATGTGAAGCAATGTTGCAGTCTACGATGGAACGCGCCTACCTAATAAATACCGATTCACCCGTGACTTGAAGACAGGTAGATTATAGCTATCGGGAAACAGAGATGCTGACAACGATTTCCGCAACTTGGCAGTTCGCACAATAAAAGTGGAGGCAAAGCGCTTTGTGCGTGCCCGTGAAATTTCCACCATATAACGATGGCGCATAGCCGTATGGAATAATAATAATAATATTCCGCCATGGATCATCTGGATGCATTCGACAATGAAAAGTCAGAAGTTGCAAGAGACAGACAAGATTGAAGAAAAAGGCCCCAACCATTACCTGAGATTTGATAAAACACAGGTCCTTGTCAAAGAAAACCGGTAACTACCAAGAATGATCCGCGAAGCTATTGAAATTAAAAAACATCCTAATTTTAACAGAGAAAATGGTTGGAATATACCACCAGCTTGGGACCCAGTGCTTAATTTACTTGTACCAAAACCCAAGCAAAATCAACTCAGAATTCAAGACACTGTGAGCTCAGTTTGCTTAAATCGGAACGCAACTTAAATATTAATGTTTGAAGGTACTGAAGGTAGTCAGTAATAATTGTGATTAATATTTTTGGACGTCAAATATCTGAGTCCATCCGTGAACATGAAGTCTGAAAAGACTTTGAAACGTCGCTCGGGATCTAAAATCTAAAATAAACCGCGATATAATCCGTTAAAAAGTAGTTTTATTTCAAGATTGAAGACGTTGAAGATGCCTTTGCCCAGGTGTGGGGTTAGAAAAAAAAGTATAAACATGACCGCTTTGATTCTAACTCAATATGAGCGCTTTGGCACCTTATGACGTACTACCTAATTGTGCATTCGCAGCTGAATTTGATATCTACAAGCTATTGTTATTGATAAGTAGGTATCTAAATATACTTTAATAGTGGCAGGTGTATTGTTGCTATACAACATTATAGGTACACGGTTACACATGAAGCTACATTTCCAGTATAAGCTGATCTCACAATGTATAGGATTTCTGTACAACGAGAGGTCAGCTTATACTGGACGTTACAATCTTTCGCATTTATATCAGTAGAAGGATTACTTTGGTTCGATCCTAAACGGGTCAAAATTCTAAAGCAAGCCGTGTACTAACTTGTAATTAGGATTGAGCAGCGGTTGCGCAGCGGTACTTGACAGGCTTGAACTTTATTAATATAATGTCGTAGGTTCGATTCCCGTGTCACACATCTTTGTGTAAATTGTTTCGCCGCTGCTCAATATCGGTGAAACCGACATGAGGAAACCGGCATGTCTAAGAACAAATCTTTTTTTTTTTGCTAATGACCTAACCCGAACGGTCGGAAGGGCCTCTATTGGTTCACCGGACTTTTTTGGTGAGACGTCCGAAGACGGTCGAACTGAACAAGTACTGTGGCAACTGCCATGAGGGCTCCCCATGTGGGGACGAACCTCGGCTCAGGACGTTGCCGGACACTCAAGTTTTTGGGGGATCGGGGGGCGAGAACAAATCTATTAATCTCGGCTATTTATTAAGCATATTACAAATACAAATTTTTGTTTTACTGCATCAGGATTAGATCATATCAGTAGCACAGCAGGATTAGATCGGTCCAATCATAAACTGGTCGAAATGCTAAAGCTAGCAGTGTACTAACTTGTAATACAAAGTTGTTAAATTTTCTGTTATTTCAAATGGGAAGTGTTACTGACTGATCTGCTGCATAATCTAGGCTATCTTATCAAGCGCCTTGTGTGTGCTTTACAAAATATATGTGACTAACTACTGCAGGTAAACTGCAGCAATACCTACCTCGAGATAGTGTTAAAACTACCAAACTTATTTACTTATTTTATTTTTAACGTAGATAATGACGATTCGACCACCTACCTACATAATATCGGTTCATCTGCAGGTAGTGAAAAATGAAGTCAAATCGCGCGTCGGATCCCAAATCCCGAAGTCTTGAGTTGTTCGGCAATGTTTCGAGCCTCTAAACAAATTACATAGCGAAGAAATAACGAAAGATCGAAAAGAACATATGTTTGAGATTGACTTCCCATACATGGAGTTGTTATTAGATCCAGTTATGTTTTACATATTGAACAGTTCACTTCATTCAACCCTTTTTAGTGTCCCACTGCTGGGCTGGTCTTCTCTCAACTATCTTATAAGTTGAGAGAGTTTAGGCCTTAATCCACACACGCTGGCCAAGTGCTCGTTGGAGGATGTCACATGTCCTTGAATGATTAGTTCTTAGACATGCCGGTTTCCTCACGATGTTTTCCTTCACCGATATTGAGCAGCGGAGATGAAACAATTCACACAAAGATGTGTGGGAACGACCGAGGACCGAACCGCGACCCTTTATTACAAAAGCCATTCCGATGCCGCTGCGCCACCGCTTATGTAAATACTGTAGTGTCATTCCTTAAACTATATAGAAACTGGGAAAATCATTGTAACATTAACACATTATTTAGGTCAAATAATAGCTAAGTTATGTTATTCAGTTTAAGATCTTGGTTTAACGAAAACAGCATGTCTGCAAAAACTAGCGGTTACAACAAGAACCGGTTGTTCGTATCCACACCACTCTGCGTCGGCTGCCTACTTAAATATTTTAGTATTTTACTACACATTAACAGTGGCCCAGTGGTCTCGGACTCGGCTTAGAAATACATATCCCCGTTCAATTCCAAATCGTGGCCAAACATTGTATTCCTAACAGTGGCGAAGAGTCCATACAAGCTGATTCTAATCTGCTCCCCTTTAGAAATTGATTAATATCGTTTACTTAATTAAAGAGATTTAAATAGCATCAAAAATAAGTACCTATGATATGAAGGTGGTGATCGCTATAGAAATGTCGGTGACGGTATTAAAAAAATATATATTTATTAAGTAAGAACTTTTTTGCACCTGCTGCCTTTTTTTCAGATTTTCACCCACTGATACCTAATGTGTGTTTTTTCACATGTTTCGTGAGGAAACCCACAGGTCTAACAATTAAATATTCCAGTTTACCTATGTGGCATCATAGTACAACCTGCTGAGATGGGGTAAACGAGTCTTTGAGTGGAGACCACGAATAGGTAAACGTAGCGTAAGACGCCCTCACACTAGCTTGAGAGACGTTTTCAGCAAGGCAGCCGGCAAGAACTGAAGAAAAGCCGCGGATCGTGCTCAGTGGCGTACTTTAGGAGAGGCCTATGTCCAGCTGTGGAATAGAATAGGCTGATGATGATGTAACTCTCTGTGTTTGAATTCTCTGTGAGAAATCCCGTATCCAGCAGTAGGATACTAAAGACAAAGTATGGGACCCGAGAGACTTGAGAGCAAAATCGATGTGTGGAGAGTTTTCAGTGTCGTTATGGTTGTATGTCGGTTAGCGCATAACACAATTTCCCTTGCAGCGTGCAGACTTATCGTGCTTGGCTTCAGATTTACTATTCATTTCTGTTTTGAACAAAGAAGAAGAAGTTATTCTCATTAGCACATTGTGATAGTCCAATTAAAATAGAATCACATATAAACAAATCGCTAAGAATTGCCAAAACAGTTTTGTCATTGTCTTCTTTATAACACTTTCAAATCACACATGAATTTATAAATAAGCTACTCTTAGCTTCGTTTAGGTATATGTAAGGGGAGTAAAAGTCTATGGAATTCCACTCGCGTTCTAGTCTAATTTTATCGCACCTTAAAGCTATTGGAATTCGAAGCTTCTAGGAAATAACAAGTCTCTAAATGCAATTCTATCAAACAGTTAAACCAGCAGGTATGTTGATTAAACATTAATTAAATCAACACTACACAATCTCAGGACATGTGCTATAAATATGCTTCGAAGTGCATTTGAAATTGAGTGAAATTTAACTTTTACGATGATGGCTGTAAATGTTCAGTATAAAAGGAAATATGTTACAAATGTATCTGCTAGTGGTTTTATTTTCCTTTTAGCATTATAAAGGAATACCTATTAAGGTTTTTAAAGTGTCGGCAAACACCAGGTATATTTCTAGTCACCTTCGTCCGAAGGAGTGCACCTTCAATCGTCCCCTACACGTGGTCCGAGGGTGGTGCAAATAAGATGATTATAAACTGGTAGGCTTCGGCCGTGGTTAGTGAACGTCCACCAGACAAAGCAACAGCGCCGAGCGGCCTTGCCGTGTTCCGGTGCGATGTTTAGTGACACCATTTAAGAGAGTCGGTTGGAATTGTTGCTCCTTTGTGATTTGCAACCATGTGGAGGCTTCCACTGCCACCCTCTCGCTGTAAATCTTAATCACGAGTGAATTACATTGCTTAACATTAGGAAAGTTCTGGTCAACCGCAAGCCTCTTTTAGATTTCAAAAATCGAAAGGAACTTATTGTTATTAGGGCTTAAGCAATGTCGACGAAGCCCATAAGCAAATAAGCTATTGTTTTGGGCATCACGTCTTGTAGGGCAGTAAGATTTGCAGCAAAAATATATTTTGCTGTACCTGAAAACTATTTTCTAATAGTAGTTTTATTGGGTATAGATTGCAGAAGGTCATCAAGTAGATGTAATTTGGCACTGGGCTTATAGACTTAAAGATAACTCTTGTGTTGAAGAATGTTATTAGGAAAGGCGAAAGAATAACATTTGCAGCGACCAGTTTTACATAATGACCTCTAGATTTCATTGAATTGACGCAGTATCTCAGTTATAGGGTTCCGTAGACCGAGAACCGCGTAAACCTTCACTGGCCATCCATCCACGTCTGTTTCTAACCGCTATTCTTTTCAAACATGCACTCATATCAGTGGCCGTAGTTGGTAAAAGTATTATTTATGTAAGATTGTCATTGTGGAGTCTGGAGGATCGGGTGGCAGTGAGTGACTCTCCAGTGTACAGGGAAGCTCTTCCAACCGGGTGAGGTGAGATGCCCGGTGATCGTGCTGCCGTCATATGGAAGAAGGGCACATCTGACAAATTTTTTCGAACTAAGTTATTGATATTATCGGAATCACTATCATTTACTAATTCCGACTATGTTAATAAATTCATTACAACATAAAATGTCAGATGTGCCCTTTATCCTAAAAACGGCAGTGTGGTCCCCCCACACTTCATGTTGGGCATTGTGAATGCTAATCGCCGGTGAAACTTTACTTGTGCGATTCAGGATTGTTTAGGACGTAATGTCTCTTGAGTGGTGTTAAGCATGTGTCGTCACATCAATTCTGGTTAGGACCTATCTTGCATTTCATCTCCTCTTTAAAGACCATGTCACTAGAAAAAATGCTGATTTTGTAAGATCTGTGCAGTGATAGCTATGTGGACATATGTTCTTCCATTTGTCAAGCCCACGGTTGCAGTTAACTTTCCGAACTTAATATTCGCTTAAACATAGTAATAGATAATAAAATGTTACAGACCCCTTCTTGTATAAGTCAGACTCACACTTCACCGGTTTTTCCACATACCCGAATGTTTTCTTAACCTTAGTAAACACACTTGCATCAATACGAGATGCGCGAACCGAACCTAATAGGTGTATAAGGTAGGTATAGTATAATTTTGCCTTGAACTTTAATCTCTGCGCCGGAACACTGACTAACCAGTACTAATACTACGGCTAATTGCTATCAGTTAACCTACGAATATTTCGTAAAATACTATTAGCGACCTGCTCTGACTCGTACGGATAGTAGAGGTGATCTGATCAATCTATCTGTCCATTGGAGAAATTCACGTGGAAATTGGTTTAAACGATTTTGAGATCATCACGAACAACGTATATACGCGGGGACTTAGGTATTTAAATAATGAACTGTAATTCTATTTGCGATATTTTAAGTACATTACTTATTTTACCCTCATGATTAGTTTAGTTATAATATAATAAAGGAAGAATGATAGAAAAAAAGTAAATACCTTATTAAATATGATTTTGACTACTATTTGCAAAAATAAAAAGTGCGGCATAAAGTAAAATAAAAATATTTTTAATTCAAAGTTCAGCAATTAATAACTACAACAGGATGCACATATTTTAGCTAAATTGATACCACATCCTCTTAAACATTTTATTTGTCATTTTTCCAAGTAATTTGAATAAATTATTGAAGGATATCAAATTATTATACCATCGGGTTGATGCACTGTAGCCGTAGAAGACTGTGGCGGAAAGGGGCAGTGACCATAGACGTCGCACTTTATATTGGCTAATCAGGGCCCATAGTTTGACCAACAACAACTCTAGAAGAGAGCGGAGTGCCTTTGCTGTTCTATGGTTTGAACAAGAGGTGTTATACGCAACTTCTAGCACTAAATTGTTTTGTCAGTTTTTGGGGGAGGCGCGCAATACTATACAGCATACAGTTCTGTGATAAAGGAGACGTTTAAAAAATGTATAGAGCCTGGGATTAAAATAATTGTAAATTTGAACAGCAATCTGAGTTACATAGGTTAATAGAGCATAATTAATTAAAATTTTTGGTGTATTTAAAATAATTTTACACCCTCCCGTTTTTTTTTTAATTGAAATTGAAAATAAGAATCTGTAATGCAATATTATGATTATTGCAATTGGCAACCCCATGGCCAAATGACAATTGAGCAACCAAAAAAATTAAAATTATTTAAAACGCTGTCAATCAAACTGATCAATAACAATGACATCATGACGTTTCCCGTAATTATATTTTTTTCCACGCGTTTAGTTATTACCCTAATAAGATAACAAATATTTTTCGTCATAATTACATTAAACTGCAGCTAGAATAATGATTCAAGAGAAAAGTACTTTAATAGAATGCAATTATTGACGTGATTGCAATATTTATACTGCTTAGGAAACGGATAATTAAAGGTAATGTGCGTTTTGTTTTTCTATTACATTTTTTAGATCTTTACAAAAATATGTGCTCCTAAAATTCGTGTTTAGTTAAATTCTAACAGCTTATTAAATAAGCTTTCCAATGAGGTATATCACATTGGTGTTCAAAATTCTATCCCACTTTTGACCTCTCCTTTTCTAAGTTTGACCAAGAAGGTTGACTGATTTGATCGAAATGTTGAAGCCCAAGGACGGTTTAAAAGCTGAGAAACACGAGGTCCGAAGTTTGTTGGGGGAGCTAGTTATAGGACAAAAAACAAAGCCGTTAGAGACGTTAATATATTGTGAACGTGCAAACTACCTACTAGTTAATTTAGTCATAGTGATCAAGTGCTAATTAATTATCAGGAATCCTGTAATGTATAATTAATTAACGTTTTATATGCTCGCCCCGTTCCCAGCGGTTCGCAGTAAGTTCGTGTATTTTACAGCCAGGAGTCGACCACTGGTCGCACGGTCATTATATTAACCAGTTTCTTGATCAATAAGTTACTTTAACCCGCGGTTTTGGCTTCCCTTACCGTTTTAACTATTGCACAATATTGCAAAACAGGAAAAAATGCACCAATTGTACTAGTACATAGTAAGCAGTGTGACGGGAAGGGCGCAAATGACAAGAAACAAATACAAGCTTTTGGTTTAGGCACAGATAATATAAAACTATACTAGGTCAAGGGTAGAATAAATCAAAAGACAACATAATAATAATATAATATATTAGTGGGAAATAACTATGTTGCGATGTCGCAGCGGTCTAGCACAGACTATAACAGCTTGCATTTATTTTATTACGTTGGACTTTTTTGCCGATGGGTGGATGAAGGACAGTTGATTAATAAATTTCGAATAATTTTGAACGACATACAATAGACATATGTACCTACTTCTTAATGTAATTAAATTATATTTAGTCGACATATTATTATTAGTTATTATTACTTTTATTATTATAATTAATATGGCTGTTGTACAATGTGCATGTTAGTTTGTAAGGTCAAATGAATAAATAAATGAATTAAATTTTCAACCCCCAAGGACATACGCCTGATGATGATGATGATGATGACGTGTAATCTGTGCATAGGTTTGTTACCTCGTGGCGCCTTAACGGCTGGTCCAGTTTTGGTTTCTAGAAAATTAGCCGTCAGTTCAGTGGTGTTATTAAACTTTTAGATTTTGAGTAAATCTTATTTTTCTACGTCACGTCTCTCCCCACACTCGAGAGGTGACTAATACTTGCGTGCAGACTATGGCAAGCTTTTTACAGTCAAGTGAAGTGTACCAATTCCCAAGTGTGGTCCATGCTATATCGAATTAACAAGTGTATAAAGTGTAACTGTAGGTTCTAACAGATAGACAAGATCAAAGAATACATAAGTAGTTAAATGTAAGCTGTTGTTATCTGCTTATGAGGTAATTGGAACACTTTCATTCGTTTGATGCGCAAGCGCAACAAATGAACACAAGCCGTGGAAACAAGAGCAACGCTGCTCTAACTGTGCTCGTGTCGTTTATCTGACAGATCAATGATTTATTTCAGATGGTTGGTTAATAATTAAAAAGTGTAGGTAAAAATAAGAAGAAATTTTTTTTTTTTATTTATTTATAAGCAACAGTACATATTTCATAATGCATTCTTCTGCCAAACTGCATTGCAGTTTGTCAGCAGTATTCTCGTGGATACAATTTAGCTGTATACTTACTATATAAAAAGACAATTCAACATAAATCGGTACTAAGTAGAGCTAACCTTACGAAATGTTATGATACTTAATCTAAACTAACCTAGCGCTTACCCTAGGGTCAGATGTCCTAGGACAGAGCGAGGGTGGGTTGTAATAACAAAAAATTGGCCAAATACGTAACGTTACTATACAAACTTTAGGTCGGTGCTCATGGGTTCATCCAGGTCGTTTGGATTTTGCTTAACACTGAACACTTTTTTATTTATTTTTATTTATATCGTGGGACATTAACACACACGGCCATCTGATCCCAAACAAAGCAGAGCTTGTACTATGGAAACCAGATAACTGGTAATATACTACATAAAATACATTTCTTTATATACATACTTAAATAAATATAGAAAATTACACCCAAAATCAAGACAAATATATATGTTCATCACACAAATGTCTGACTTGGGTGGCAATCGAACCCACGACCTACGGCCACGGCATGCCTCCGGCCCGTCAACACCAACACTGACCCCACTGTTTTGATTAGGGCCTGTCTTGGTTAATTAAGAACAAGAAATATAAAATATTGACGTGACAACGTCTTAAATTAGGTTGCGGCTGGGAGGCACTTATGAAAAAGTGTAACGCTCGGTAACGTTACGATGAGTCACCGAACGAGAGAGAGGCCCGCCGAATGCCTTGCGTCTCTCTCCCACTCAACTATGTTTCATCCTTCTTCCTACTATACGAATGAATATTCACATTAAAATTATTTTACCACTCAAAGTCGTTGTCACGTAAAACTTTCGCCCGTATACCGAATTTACAGGCAACCAATTTTTTTTTTCTTTGGTATTGCTGAATAGGTATTTGCATCATTGCAGGTCTCATCCTGCAAGTATTTTCGGGACCAAAATCTACCATCACATCCAACACTGCAACTCGTATAACTGATCGTTAACAGCACCGTGAAGAGGCTCGGGTTTTGAAACCCAGCCAAGTCGCGGGACACCTGAACTGTCTTGGATCACGAATTTAATCAGTTGAGGAGTTGGAAAGTTAGACTTTCCACTTCCATCCAACCAAGCCAAGCGAGTAACAGAATAACAGGGAGGTAAAATGTCTTCAAAATGGAGCTAAATATTCTTGGTCGAAACGCCGGTCGTTCGGGTAATCCGAAAAGGAAACCGCGGCCCAACAAGTGCGTTGGCAAAGGAACATTAGGGGGTTTTATTGAGTAAACTTCTTTAGAGTCTCACATACCCACATTGTCACGCCCTGATGCTGGGACGTATAAAAGATTTCCCCTCGAATAAAAGAGCTAAATATTAAGTCAAAATCGTCAGAAGGCCGATACTGAATAACTTAGGCGTTTCGGAATACTAACACGATCAGCAGGTATCTAAACCAAATGCAAGTTACACAAATGAACAAAATTAATACCATAACCAGTATAACTAGGCATCTCTTCAACAAAAAGGTCCCCAATAAGAATTAAATATTCATAAACTTTTTAAAGTTCAAACAAAGTGTCTGCATCTTAAAAAAAGTCATTGCAATACAGCAGTAAGTGGCTTACTTAGGTCATTGCTCCCTGGCAAACACTGGCCAGCTCAGAACGTTCGCATAATTACTTGGATCGCGCAAATTGATTGCTTACCTCTCCTACTGAGAATTTATTGTTGCACTAAAACCTTGTGCAGCTTCTTTGGCGGCTGCAGACAGGGAATTTCTAATTAGATTTAGGTATTTAATAAACGTACTTAACAAAGTTGGCACTTAGAATATTCTGCGATTAAAGGAGTTACTTGAATGACTGAAAAGCTTTGTCGTAAGTGTCGCATGTAAAATGAAGTAGAGTACCTCGTAAGTTGTAAATTATTAAATTAGTAAAAAAAGTTTTATATCACAATTAAATTAAATTAAGCCAATTTTTCCAGATTCGCAAAGAACCTTAGATGAATTAAAAAAAGGACATTCTTTTATTTTCTAAGAATTGAACACTTGTGAGGAATTGCAGCTTTATCTTCGAAGGTTAGGTAGGACTGGCTATTTAAAAAAATTAACCGTTGTTAACTAAGTATGAATTCTACTACCCTAAATTGGTAATAATTAGATACGTTTTTATATCTACAAACGCTTGATATTTCAAGCGAATGGTATAGATCATTGATAAAAAAACAGACTCTAAAAGTTATTTTACGCCAATATCTACCATTTTTTTACCATCTACCTGAGAGCAGTTAGTTTTATGAATCTAATGACAATAAGTAAAAAGAAATTGTCAAAGTTTACTAACATACCTACTACGAGTACGTAGATACAAGATTCACGCAAAATAGAACCTTCCTTGGCAGTCGGGTAAAAAATATCTTATCTTCTTAGGCACCACGCCACAGATACTTATAGGAATAATTTATTAACACGATTAACATTGCATGTAAATATTGGATACTTACGCATCTATACAAGGATATCTTTGACATTTGTCGCAGGCGTCGCAGCTCAAGTCGCAAGCAGAAGGTAGGTAATGTTCACAGAAAATGTTGTAAATGAAATCAAATTACGTAACTACATAATAATATATAAAGTGAACACAAATGTGCACAATATGTATGCAAATGTAGATACAAATTGAATGGTGTGCGGTTGCAGTCAGTTACATAAACTTTTTGCAATTTTCGCGGACGTTAGTTAATCCGACACAAAACGACCATTAAACTAAGAGGTTTTTTTTTGTTAAACTACGTTTCATATGGCCTTTTGTAAAATTAAATATGCTATGGCATCTGTACCTGTCTGTGATAAAAAGTTATGAAGGTAGTTAGCTAAGTTCCACACTAAGAATAAATACAGCTAGGTAAATACAGCTACCTAACCTGTAAAATACCGAAGGTATGCAAAGAAAGTTTAGTCAGCTCTGTTTAGGTGGATAATAAGGGAGAGAATATTGCCCATAAAGGGCTCAAAAGCTACATACATTTTTTTCTGTCATATAATAATATATTGTATTATTTGTCTGTGCACTTGATAATAGTTAGTCAGGTACGGTTTAGGGACATGAAAACCTAGGGACCTATTTACCTATGTCAAAAATGAGATATCTTTAGCACCTCATCCATTCGAAATCCTAAAAGAAATAACTATAATATTTACATAAATTCAATAAATAAATTACCATTATAACAATATACAATGATATCGTAATACATGTTGATTTATTGATAAAACTACTTATTTATTTAGGATATTGCTTATTTTAAGATAACGACAGAATGGTCGTCTTGCCTTCAATGTCACGAACTGTTTCTCACAATGTCTGTTTCTGTATGTAGCTCTAATTGCACAAGATTATTTATTGGGTACACCTAAATGATATCTGATGATTTACACGCCTATAAATTTTGGTAATGCGATCTTAATCTTAGTCTTTAAGTATGACCTTGACTTAATCAATCAATAATATAAAAATGCGTCATAGGTACCAATATGAGTTTGGGGTGTAACTAGAAACAATAACTGCAATTCGGGGTATAATCTCCAGTTTCTAAATTAAGATAGTACAATGTGCTACTCACGTCATAACTCCATGTGCATGATACCCCGGCAAACTTGGCAACGCAGCGGCCCAGCTCGACGTCCTCGTGCGTGGTGTACAAGTGCTTCAGGCAATACTTGACGTGGGGTGCCACTCGTTTCAGTGTCTCCCGAGAGAACAGCACCCCTGGTCCGCCCATGCAGAAGTTCTCATTGTAGTCCAGCGCCAGAGCATCCTTCTCGTCGCCCGTACCACGCCCTGCCTGCCCAATGAACTGTGGCTTCCTGCTGTCCACCGACCGCAAGAACTCCTCCAACTTGTCACCTCTAACGTACACATCGTCGTCCGCACGCATGAACCACTCGAACCTATCCCCGTACTTCTCGTAAATGTGCAACAACATCAGAAAAGATTTTTTCTGAGGTGGGTAACTGTCATCCACATTACGCAAGGGGACTAGTGGCAGTCCCGGTGCTCGCGACAATTCCGAACTGAAAAATGCGATCCTACCCGGCAAGTCCTGAGCCCACGTTTCGTACACTGCCTTTGCTCGCGACCCTAAATATTGTTCGGCCGTCATCACTCCCACGAACACTAATGTCCTGTTCGAGTTTTGTATAGTCTCGTTAGGCGACATCCCAATCAGTGCCAGAGGCTCCGGCTCCGCGTACATCCTAGCAGACTCCGGACATGACTCTATCGTCGTTCTGGACGAGGTCCTCAAACATAACTTGAGGAATATCCCGAAGGTGACGCCGAGCGCGATGCCGGCCGCGAGGTGCATCCATCTATTCCTACGAGGCATCTTCACAAAACTGCGGATTCAATTCGAGCACCCACGTTTACCCGGCGTCCACATGTGTGCATTCCAGGAATAGCCTTTTTATCCCTTTTTTGTAGCAACCATGAGGGGTAGACATTAGCGGGCGGCTTTTTTGTACGCTTTTTGCTCCCATCGGTCGGGGAGCAATCACATGGCCGAGCGTTGCCGGCGAAACGTCGCGCACGAATTCGAACCCTATCGCACTATCACCGGCCTAAATATCGGTTTTGCAGATGTTATCGGCGGTGCGAGCGCGACGATGCACGGCGCGTAAAGAAATGCGACCCGAGCATGTTACGATACACAGCTGCGGCGAGCGATAGTACGCGTGGGAGCAGTCAACTCGTGCGCCGCGCGCAGACCAACTGGACTATTCCAAAACAAAATCGAGCAGCGGTAATTCCGAGTGGCCGAGTGTTCTTGCTCGCACGCGCATAATCGCTATACCTGCGTCTCTACCGACAACTGATGTGGGCCGGTGCCGACTGAACTTGCCCCATTCATTGCGCTGTCTCGCAGTGGCCGCCGGTGATGACAATAGACAATACGTTGGTCGCCCATTGTCTACCGGGCCGCGCCGCGCCGCACGGCTTGCGGAAACCAATTTTTATGACCTATTTGCGACTCCGGGAACTACGCGACGACACTACAGGAAGCGGAGTTTCTTGTCCTAACTGTTACAAATTCTCTAAAGATGGTGTCGGAATTCTTTCATAAGACTACAAAACAGATTTTCCAGATTCATTCTGGTCAAGTGGCCTACTCTACATCCAGCATTATATTTAGACAGTTTCATGTAATTGCTAGATTTATATAGAGGTTTCAGGGTTACAGTCAATGAGAAACTTACAAAATATATAATCCTCCTTAACAAATTCCTGTCTGCAATATGTATATTTAAACCTAATAAACGTAACATTCTCACATTGCAAACTGTTTACACTGAACTCACATGATCACACAATCTTGGCATTGACCTATTCCACAAAATGAAACAATATAACCCAAAACCCACTTACAACCGTGCTTATTGCAACAACATAGAGTTCATTTTAGAATAACTTGGATTAAGTAAGAACAGAATCTGTTTGTTTGTATAATGATCCCTGTATCGAAGCATCATCGTGTACATTAAAACAGTATTTATTAGCCTATAGTTTTCGTACTTCCTGCTTCTTCTCTAAATTAAAAATAAAATATCTAAGCTAATGTAGATACCGAATGATTTTGTGTTAGAAATTTTAATTATTGGTATAGTTAAATAACGACCACTTGCTTCGGGATAAATATACAGTGGAGCGTCGATTATCCGAACGTCGCTTAACCGAACGACCGCTTATCCGAACGAACGCTCGTAAGCGGGTAGGCTTGCTTCGGCAGACGAAAATTCAAGATTTTTTTAAGTGTTAATTGTAATTACATAGTAAAGATTAGTTTTACTACAAATTGTCTGCACTTTTTTTTTGTTTATTTCCTATTTGTCATTAAAGATATTCATAAATGTAAATAATATGGTTTTCATTTACCTGAACGTAAATTCGTATGGCTGAATCAATATACATACATACATAATTACATTAGTTCGATTATCCGAAAATACCGGTTTTCCGAACACCCATGTCCCCCAATTAGTTCGGATAATCGACGCTCTACTGTATTTCTAATCACTTCAACCCTTTTTAGTGTCCCACTGCTGGGCACGAGTCTTATCTCCGCTATCTTACTAGTTGAGAGAGTTTAGGCCTTAATCCACACACGCTGGCCAAGTGCGGGTTGGTGGATGTCACATATCCTAGAATGATTAGTTCTTAGACATGCCAGTTTCCTCACGATGTTTTCCTTCACCGATATTGAGCAGCGGCAATGTAACAATTCACACAAAAATGTGTGGGCACGACAGGGATTCGAACCCGCGACCTTATATTTCTAAGGCGAGGCCCGTACCACTGCGCCGCCGCTGCTCATATTTCTAATAACATAGAAAAAAAATAAAAGCAATATATTAAAAATAACAATTTTATTTATACATTCTGTATGTGAAGCTGTGATGTATAAAACCTCCGCTACCGAAGCGATCACTTAAAATTTACTAAGAGTTCCATTTACACTACTAATAAATAAACTTTCCCAAACAAATGTAATGTTAATTTATATTCACTCAATTTATTTTATATTAGAGTATTTCAACATTTATATAAAAAAATAATATATATTAAGCTTCATATCGATAAGTATCCACCTTATTTCAAAAATAAATCATCTTTACTAAGGTAAATTATTTGCATAAAAGCATGCATTTACCAGTGCCGGATTAAGCAAAAGCGGGGCTCGTCGTTGGGGCCCTTGAGCTTTAGGCTCATTAATCTTCAGTATTAAAACTAACATTATCACATCAAGTATATTAAATATACATATCACATATTACCATTAAAATATTAATAAGAAAAACAGAATCAGTTTCAAAGTGACATTCTCACATTATGCTCTAAACTTAAGTCTAACCCCAGGTTAGCAAAATTACATCGCACTGTCCATCTCTTAAAAAAATCACTCGATAATGAGTAAACAGATTGACATGTTCTGTTCACAAACGCAGAGAAATAGAGGCTCAAATTTTGATGTTTAAGGTTTGACTACGTGGGGCCCCGGGGTAGCATTTGCTACTCTTGCTACATTCTTAATCCGGCACTGCTTAGCATTTAAGCATTTCAGTAGCATGTCTCAGCCTTTATTTTCTCAATAAGGGTGCATTAACACTGTTACATCAAATAAATTTCATTAAGCGAAGTTGTAAGCGTATGCGCACCTTATGGACAAGACACTCTTATGTCTGACTATTGCTATTAATAGTTTCTGACTAGAAACTATTAAGACGAGGACATTGCAAACAAAACTTTCTCAAACAAGACTGACACTGAACCGTCTTAGCTGTAGCTTCCACTAGCTCAAAGATGGGAAATTAGCTAGGTATTATTAGGAGATAGAAGAGCACCCTGCCTTCAAGTTCTGTAAGTATAGTAACTGAATCAAGACATTAGCGTCCACCTAAGCATTAAGTTCTATGACCTCAAATGCCAACTTAGATACCTGGTATAGATTCTAATTAAAATACCTATAAAAATTGCTAACATGTGACAATGCATACATAATATGATTCTTTCATCAAAATCAGTGCTAAATGTGAGTTTTGACGCAAAAATTACCGCGAGCGCGTAACATGTCATTTGTATTTTAAAAACGCGCCGATAGGGGCGCTGTACAATTTTTTGTACAAAATGTAAGACTCATGCGCACGCTGTAGATGCGTTATTTTAACGTCAATCCTCACATGCAGTACTCTGCTATACATCAATTTGAAAAAAACTACACATTCCCTAGGGACAAAAATATTTCTTTCTGGTATTACCTACATTTTCGTTCATATAACTTAAAATCATTTAATTGAAACTATTAGGTATGAAGATTTTTTAATTTTTGACCCACTTAGTCGTTTGTCGATTACGATAGGGACTAACTCCCCAACATTCGTTGGAGGACTGGCAAGTAGGTGAGCCATCTTCGGTGGAGTCGCGGTTGTGTCAACTTGGTTCTCGTGACCCTGCTGAGCGCACAGACGCAGGCGTCACCCGAGTGCCAGAATGTCATGTCTCAACAGTCTATGTCTGCTGAAGTGAGAGACGGGGCGCTGTGGGTTTAGTGGGCATTACCTCGCCCGCGGTGTCGTGTTAAAAGCCGCATCGCGTTTTGGGGGCACCGCTTCCAGGTGCCACGAGTCCTAACCCGCCTTCCCCTAGGAGCAGGATTGTGCGTCGATGCATTCCCACAGCGGAAACAAAAAAAGGCTTATACAAACTATGTAATAAGTCTGTGAGTCATATGAAACGAATGAATTAGAACCGCGAAATCGCGCCATAACCTCTACAGAAAAATTAACCTACTAAGTGGGTCAACTATTAAACAATGTCCTATACCTGCATTAATTTTTCTTCCAATGATTAATCAATAGATATAATTAGTTATTAGATAAATATATTTTACAATCATCTCATTTTTACATTAAACTTTAAAGTTCATTAAACACCTACAATGCGTAATGACGAGTAACTAAATGCTATTATAAAATTGCACGTAGTAGTATTTACAATATACACAGAATTATTTAAAAAATAATAACTTATTATCTGAGTGTTTAAAGTGCAAAGCAAAATCGCTAATGCGCTGTAGGGCCTTACCACACCAAACACCACGCGTACTCTAGAGCCATTGCAACGCGGTTTGCCACCAAAGAGGCGCTAATTATTGAAAGCAATTGTATTTTTTTTATTGTATAATTTAATATACTCAAGGAGGTGAAACATGTTACAGTTATGCTTAGCTTAAGATTCGTATATAAGTATTAAGGACTTATAAACCAATTTTAAGCTTGTTTTGAAATGTTTCAGAGCAGTATACGATTAGAAACTGTGCCTGCGCTTAACCCCACCGCACACGTGTAGCATTTGGCATGGTCAAGACTAAGGTCCGTACCCACCAAAGTGACAGCAGTCGGTACCGAAGCATTCACCAGTTTAGGCGGAACTAGGAAATACTTCAATGATTTCTCACTTGGGTGACTAGACCAAAAAAATTACAAAGAATTTATGGGATTAACGTACATTATTGTACAAAACATTTCGGGTCAATCCCATAGATTTTATAGTTTTCGAGCTTCGTTATCGGAATAAAAATGTGACTTTGTCTAGGCTCCCGGGTATGTACCTTCGACCTTTCATCGAACAGCTCGACCGCCAACACTGCGGTGGATATTGACCCTTATTGCAACGATAAGCCTAAAAAAACAGGAAAACAATTTAACACTTTAAAACAATATCTAGATCTTACACAAATCACTTTAAAACATCATGTTCAACATTATAGTGTCTTGTCACATTATCTGATGCACGTTAACAATTATTTTATACACAATAACAAAGTAATCACATAACACATCTTAACTCATAACACAGCAAATCACTCACGCATTTGTATACCAACGGTGTAGGCAGAGGTAAAAATCATCCATTTAACACCGGCTAAAAATACTAGAATCTATAACAAATAGGTAGGAGCGGTTGAAGATTTTTTACATACTACTAATTTGTTAGATAAGTATACGAAATACCTGATTGCAAGCGGTCACCGTACCGTATAGACGCTTGCCACACCAGATGCAACACTCGCACAATGACGACCCTTTAGAAACCTTCTTACTTTTTAAGAGGTCCATACTGCAAATTAGTAATTCTTAGGCCATCGCGGCACTAAGCAGAAAATCCGCAGACTAAACGTACTATGCGTTGGGACAGGTGACATACTACAACATCATAAAGGAGTATGTATTGTTGTAGCTGCGGAAGAGGGATGCCGCTATATAATGAGTAGAGCAACGTCTTTTTCGTAATCGGTTCGACCGTTCTCGGACGGCTCACCGAAAAGTCCGGTGAACCAATAGAGGCCCTTGGATTGGGTTAGGTCATCAGCAAAAAAAAAGTCTCTTTCGTACCACTGCAATAATAATACTGTTCTGTATCATAGTACTGTGGGAATATGAAAATTGCTGAAAATCAGTGCTGTGGGTCGCTTCTAGTAGGTAGTCACAGCGTTTACTGACCAATATCCATGTTTGACACTGATGGGTCACACTTACTCTTTGTTTTTACTATACATTTTTTCTTCTTTTTGTTTTTATTTGTTTTTTTTTATATTTGCAAGTGTTTTTTTTTATTTGATTCCGTGTGTCCTGTCTTTGTCTAACAAATATTTTTCTTTCTTTTCTTTCTAGTAAGTATATAAGGCAGCAGACGGTAAGTCCGTCTGCAGATCATTCGCTGTAAGGACAATTCCTTTCCCCGCGCATCTATGTTCCGTGGGCGGATTTTCCGCGAAGTGTGGCATTGACCTTAGTCAACCCAAGTTCTTATATCAATTTCTATAGTAAGCACTAGGCAGTATGTTTGCCATCGATTTCACCTGGTGATGACAGTAAAGAGAAATATGGTACACAAAAAATTTGCAGTCAATAACTGGGAAGGGCAGTTAGTTTCGCCTTGAATGCCTTTACCCTTGCCACGGTGGTACTAATAAATAAATGCATAGTTTTGTTTGATTGATTAAATACTCCTAATATGGAAGTTAGAGCAGCGGTGGCGATGCGCTATCGGCCTCGCCTTTGAAATATAAGGTCGCGGGTTCAATCCCCGGTCGAGACCACACATCTAAGTGTGAATTGTTTCATCCCCCCTGCTGAATACCGATGAAGGAAATCAAAGTGAGGAGACCAGCATGTCTTAGAACTTATCATTTGACATGTGACATCCACCAACCCGCACTAGGCCAGTGTGTATAGATTAAAGCCATAACTCTCTCAACACGTAAGACAGTTGACAAAAGACCTGTACCTAGCAATGGGACACTAAAAACAATTGAAGTGAATTTAGAAGGCCGAGTCCAGCTACTCTAACGACACGACAAAATGTCTTAATATGAATATTAAATAGTGTGCATTCAAAGAATATGCGAATTGCAAACAGATGGGCAAATTAGGTAACGGGAACCTTGTTACGGTCATATTAGTAAGGACGGAATATATTAAAACTTAAATAATAATGAAGAGCGATGGTGAAACGTTAACACCATTGAATTTTTGAGTATAAATACAATATAACTAATGATATACAATGTACAGTGTACACCCCGCAATTAAGGCTAATGACCTTTGAAGTCTAGAAGATGATGCCAAACATTTAAGGATACCCCTACCTTGTATACTCCAGTCAGTACCAAGTCGTATAACATGAACACTGCAAAGTTAAAAATTACCTCAAAAGGTTGCCAACACTTTCCTCAGTTTCTGAACATGCCCTCTAAACAAGACTCCAATAAATCCTTCAGTGGATATGTCCAAACGAGAAGGGCATCTCGGTAGATATATGTAACCTAATTAATATTTACATTTATCATAACGAGAAATTAACGCGCTCACCTTTAATTTGGCTTTACGTTTCGACACGGGTTGCACTGGTCGTGGTTGCAAGTTGCAAGCAGACTGATCCAGCGAAAGAACTCTGTTGATGACGACGGCGGCCGTAGAACAACATTTTCTCTAACTACCGTCATATATGATATAAAAATGAATCACAAAATGTGTTGGTAAGCGCAAAACTCAAGAACGGCTGAACCGATTTCGCTAATTCTTTTTTTAGAATATTCCTTGAAGTACGAGGATGGTTTTTACGCAGAGAAAATTTAAAAAAGCTCCTCCGAAACAGATTTTTATAAATCTTATAGGTCGTATTCTGTTTTCGGACCCGGCAGGTGGCACTGCTTTACCGGGCAGGACGACGTCTGCGGGGTCCGCTAGTTTTTAATATAATTAAACTATTGTTGCCCGTTATGATAAATGTAAATATTAATAATGCAACGCAAAAGTTTAAAAGAATATATACCCTAATTTGTAGATATAACCCAATATGTTAGATACCCTCATTGGTATCCACCGGTCTTCACTTTAGTGGGTCAGGGCCCTAAGCATTACAATATAATTAAATCACAATTTAGATCTACAGATATATCAGCTAAACATTAGGAAACATACAAAACATTGATTGTTACTTTCAATTATATCTAGGTACATCGATTCGTAAAGATTTCCATTTACAAGAAAATTTTACTGTTAAGTGTACAAGATATTTGTTTTAAAAAAATTACTTCCTTAAAGATAATAATTAATTGAAGCAAATTGTTGTTTCAAATTTGTTTAGGGGCCGATAGTACTTTAAAAATTCGTTATAAAGTACTTTTATTTCAATAAGGTCCGATAGTTTAAGAGCCGTCTATGGAATATTTATCTGTATTTAACAGATTTACGGCAAAGGTTTCCTGAAATAATTTTATTTCAGACTGTTGAAAAAATTGCCCTTAGTTCAATGTCGGTGCCACACATTAATATTGACCGACATACCTAATGTGACCATTTTTTTTACTCAAAACGGGACACTGGTTTATTTACAATATGCCAATAAACAGGTAGTCAATGAAAAAAATATATTTATAACTTTTACAGTAGTAAAAGTTGCCTATTTAATTTTTTTTAGTTAAATTTATTAGGGAATCGCTTTAATATAGCTGGTTAAGATTATAAGTAAGATTAAAACTTGGCGCAATTTTTTTACATTCGCCATAAGTTATCAAAATTGGAATTTGTCAATTTTCGTGCAGTTTTCGAAAACGGGTCAATTTTTTTTAGCACACTGTTTGGTCACTTTAGGCATACCTCTTAAATAAATTCAGCGTTTGATTGGCATCTGAATCAGGTTTAAGGAAACTGTTTAGGTAGTTGTTTCAGAATTACTACAGAAAGGCAAGATGAAGTTCTAGTTCGATTGATATCTACATAGCAACTAACTTAACAACTATGATAGTGATTTTTTAAAAACACAGGAAGTTTTACAAGTATTTCATACATCATCTGTATCCGCACAGCAATTTGTAATCCTAACTTATCAACTACCTAAAACATTTAATCATAAGTTCAGATTTGAAGTCTTTTAAAGTTATTTTAGTTCTTTCTACATTGCAGCAATACGATGACCAACACACAATTTGGACCTCTACCTTAGGTGTTTGTTAATTGTTATACAATAATGTGTGTGGTTATTGGCTATTAGTGAAAAATATTTTTATCATTTGGTAGTGCTCATGGTTACAAACAACTTTTCCAAAGAATCATTTTTTGGGGAAACTTTTTTTAAATAAAATTATTTTATATTGTGCCGGGCAATACGCGGCAACGCGCGGCTGAGGGGCGCACAATGCGTCTCGCGCTGCTGCCTTGGTTGGTTGGTTATTTTCTTTGTCCATTTAATTAGAGCAGCTTGCTATAAGTGGGTATCATCTACATGATAAGTGCGAAACTTGAATTACCAAAATAGAGGAATAGTGCGATCCAGCTTTAAGTGCAATTTTCAAATAAAACTTTTGTCACTTCTTCTGACTCCACTTCATCAGCCTGAATGGCTTTCTCAATTTTCTATAGAAATCCTAATTTCCATCAGTCCAGTTGCAACTTTCAAGTAGCGCACGGACACCTGCGCATTAATCCGTTTGCCGCAAGGCGGTTAGAACTTCTTACAACACTTATAAGTTGAATAAAAGTGCATTGTTAGATTATAAGGATGGCATTTTTATCAGCGATTGCATATTGTTGGTGATGGGTGATGAACTGAATGTTTCGACTACCAAAAAGTCGGTTTGTATGCTCTCCATTCAAAATTATTATAGAATCCTAAACATATAATATTCTTACTGTTACGATACAAGTTCATCGAGTGCCTTGTCTCTGTTGAACTCATGTTTGGCTAGAGCTGCAGACACTTTACTTTCAGAAAATCCCAGGTCCATCAGCTCATTGAGTATTAAAAGTCCTTCGATCACCTGGAATACAAAACAAACCAATTAAATATGGATGCAGATAGGCATATAAACTTAATAAGACTATAATAAAATTAAATAATACCAGGTAATTACGCGAGGTTCCGGGCTTCGACTCACGGGACGAGCAAAAACTTTTCTTTTAAGTATACCTGCTTAGAGAATCTTAGTTGCAACTCGAAGTTTAGAAATGTGCCGGATAGACGGCAATAGGCTAGCCCTCCTATTTTGTATGGGACCTAAGCATACCTCTGAGTACACATTCAGATAATAGAGGTGTACTAATGCCATGTATGTAAATAGTACCAGTATCATAGAACTTTGCAAGATTACTGATATTATCAAGAATATTTTAGTTCCACATACCAACTATCTGACTATATAGATATTTCTATTGACTGGTAGATAATTCTTTTTATAAGTGCCTTGCCTGTTACTAAATAGACCTATTCCTGTACAGCTACCTAAAGCTAAGTATATCTTAGTGGTTCGAGGGTTTCGTTACCGATCAATATCAAAAATCACCAAAACAAACTTCTAAGTGCAAAAGAAAAAAAAATCTAATTGTCTTGCACCAATTGCACCTCACTGCCAGTGGAGTTATGATACAAAAACTAGAAATCAAACCTGTCACTGGCCTAAAGAAAAAAATATACAATGTAACTGATTTGGTCATTATTTTTTTCACACAAAAAGATACAGGAACATAATGACTTTTTTCTTATGCCTATTTTCACTATAGTGAAACAAAGCGACGCCTACTTAAGTAATGCCTAATGATAGGCAACTCTTAGGCAATGACCTGCATTCCACCAAAACTGTTTTTAATAGGTGCATTCTATTTACAGTTGTCTTTGTAGTAAGTTCTTGGCTTGCGTCTCATACCAAGGCCCTTAAATTAAAACACTGGATTTTGCATCTAGAAACAAATGCTTGAAAAAATTTGACAAGAACTAGGCGAACTTGATGAACAATGTCTGATATTTTCTGATTCTTGCTGGCCAGTTACAATAGTAATGTGTATGCGAGTTAAAATAAAAAAAAAATCACTTTGTTGTAGACACATCCAGTGTCTTAATGTCTCTTGTCTCTTACTAACGTGTGGCATGCGTTTGAGACATTTCAAATTTGCATGGCTGTCACAATGAGTTACAGCAAGTAGCTTATAGGAAAGGTGCCAACAAATCGGTGTCATAACTTTAGGCTAGTGAAACGCTGTACTGTTGGTAAAACGTTTTTTTTGTGCTAAACAACTGCCTAATATTTAGGCATCATGTTCAGGTATTTCCTTGTGTTAATGAAGACTTGTGTTAGTTCTTTCTGGATTCAATTTATCCAGTCCATTAAAAAGATCTCATATATAAAATTCTCCATGTCACAATGTTCATTCCCATCTCCGAAATGGGTTGACCGATTCTTATGAATTTATTTATTTATTATGGGACATAAAATAAAATAAATAAAATAAAATAAAATAAAATAAAATAAAATAAGACATTAAAAATACATACAACCCTAAATTTTCACCCTTTTATCGCCAACCCCTATTTTTTAATAGCGAAATTAGTAATATGCAGTACAAAGTTCGCTGGAGCAGCTAGTAATACTATAAATCAAAGATATAGGTATACAATAAGGAACTTAATGCATAGTTGACTGACCTTCTTATCATTTTCACCCAGTAGAGTACACACTCTAGCTACCCTGTCTAACGGGAACCCCATCCCATGAATCTTTCTACACATCTCCTGTAACTTTGGAGACAACTTCTCAAAAGGATTTGGTAGATGTTCAGACTTTTTCCTGTGCCTTTCCTTTTTCTCCTCTTTCTTTTTTTCTCTAGTATTTTGCATCTCTGTCTGGCTCTTTGGTGCTGGGCTAACGTTATGTGACCTTTCACTCATTTTTAATCTAGTTAATTCTTCATTTAACTCTCTTACAATGTCTGGTACACTTCTGGATCTAGACTTTGTAGGGTTCTCTGTCACAATGTTAGTAGTTGTACTGGGATCTATAACTTCATTCTGTACCACTGTTTGGTACGGTAAAGTATTAGCTTGGTAAGGGACTGGCATTTGACTATATGGGTAGTAGTATGATTGAGGAATGTATGATCCATCTACTATTTGACTCATATCATGCTGTCCTGATGTTGTAGGTATCTGACTACTGTAGTATGGTTCTACTGAGTATGGGTTAGGAGGAACATAGTATTGGTAGTTTGGCATGTAAATATTGACATCATTTTCACCTGGAATGTAGTACCCATTGGACATTGGATAGTGTTGAGGTGAGGTATACATCAAACCTGAACCTTGTACTGGATGCTCTAGGTACCCAGCAGGTAGGTAAGTCACTCCCTCAACCTGTGCTTGAGATGCACAGTTAGGTATGGTGTTACCCTGCTCTTGGAGATAAGTTATCTCAGAATTATGGGTAGTTGAAGTTTCTTTGTGGGGTTGTAAAACCTGTGCTAACAGCTCCATGTCATTTATAGTCTTCAACTCAACATTGTCAAATGGACTAGAATTATCATTCTCAAAGTCCCTGTATGTAAGTGTTTCTATGTTACGATGATGTGGCATTTTATTTATTTTTACATTCAATTTCAAGTTTTGAAGAGGGTCTTCAAGAGGGTCGTCTAGTAGACTGTTTTCTGGGTAAGTTTTAACAAGGATAGGTTGCAGTATGTTCGATTGAGACTCAGCGACGCTGGTCGTAGCATATGCGATATTATTTGACATATCTGCATTCTCTGAAACATTGTCAACACTAGGATTGTTATCACAGTTTTTATCAGGCTTTTCGTCGGGTGACAAAGCGCTAATCTCGTCGGTGCTCGGGTACGACACTTCGGACACACTGAGCTGTTTCAACCGCTCCTCATCCTCAGCAGCCGCGATCGCATCCAATCTTTTTTGCTCAGCCTCTTGCAACAGTTGCAGCCGGTGTCGCTTCTCATTTTTCTTCGTCTCCTTAATATTTCTGAGCTCTTTAATTTTAATGAGCACGTTTTTCTCGAAAGTACATGAATAATTGGCACCGTTGACCACATCTTGAGCTCTTACTGTACATTCATTTACACTATGCGGCAAGTTGAACCGAAGCGGTCGTATGTACTTTTCCGATATTTTAACGGGCACTCCGTCCATAAAATCCCCGAAATGTGACATATCAACGTGCAATACCGCTGAGATAACGATAATTAACTAACAATGAGAAAGCAAAGATTGTTTTTTCTAATACTTTTAAGGTTACATAGTCCTCACACAACGTCATCACTTGCTTTGTGATATTTAAACTGCAATAATTAGATGACCACCTCTTGATATGGTTTCCATGACCACCAAAATAAGATTTTTATCTGAAAACTGTATTTTTGATAAGTAAAATTTTACAATTTTTGCCTTGTCTGACAAAAGTGACAAATTCGTAGTATGTCAACAACAATCAAAGTCAAAGTACAAATAGAATCGAATATAAAGCAGAGATTATGGAGATACCATCATAGAATTATCCGAAAAAAGACTGAAGCAAATATAACTACAAGCTACACATTCACATAAACATCAGAAGCTGGAACACAGCCTGTGAACACAAGTCATTAATTTGACACTGGACCCTAGTATTGCCTACAGTAAAAAATGTGTCTGTCATGTGACAATTTTTGAAGTTAATTTGACATATTGTTTGCTTTGATTGAATTATTATTAAGCTTTCAAAATGAAAACTCGATTCTACAAACATTATTAATGTTTCATAGGTGGAATCTTTGCTAGCATTACTTATTTATTACGTATATCATACATACATAGAGTTTATTAAATACATAAAGTCAAAAAAATGTCACTGGCTTAAAATGGAACATCAGATTTTGAAGTAGAAAAAAAATAAAGTCACGTGGAGTTTTACATTTCCTGCCGTCAGATGTCGCTAGTGTTGCTCCCAAAAGTCATGGCGGATATTCTTCCTTAGATTTTACAGATTTGTCGTAATTCGTGGGTAGATTTATAATTACCGGCGTCGAAATAATTATAGCTAGTTTTATTCACATAGTGGGAGACCAGCGACAAGCTATTATCGACATAAACATCGGCCGGAAGCTATCAGATCGGAAAGAACGTCCCACTCGACGTCTCGGATTTCGGCATACCTACTCAGGATAAATAGAATTATTAGATTTCGACGTCGCACTATATTTTAATTAATTTACTACGCCTACTATGACGCAATAGTCGTCGCGACACCGGACGCCATCGCACACAGCAATAGATATACACAGGTGAGTACTCCTAAAGTAATAAGTTGCTTTTGCCGGTGATATATTTCTGATAACCTGATACGCCGGCAGGGTAGAGCGGCAGACATGAGTGAAGGAGCGCCATTGATGTACCACGGTAGTGGGGGCTTCGGTGGACCAGGGTATATGATGGGTGGTCAGGAGCGGGTTGCGCGCCACTACCCACTAGACACGTTACAAAGCCTCAGCGGAGGCTCCCCTGGCGGCCACGTGACTCCGCGGCGCTGGCAGCCGCGACAGAGGGATCGACATCCCAACTCGAAAGCAGCGGGAGACAACACAGCTTTTGGATATGACTCTGATGATTCTAGCCTATCAAGTAATGCATCAGGCTCCAACAAGTCTGGGGAAAAAGGTAAGACTGATTACTTTTATGCCTTTATTACAAGTATTCAACTGTTTTCATTTATATTTAAGTACCTAACTACCTACCCTCATTTCAATATATCCTCAACAAAAAATTATAATCATTAGAAACAGGAAATGCTTTATATTATATTTACTCTTCACATACATACATACCAGGGGCAAATTTTTATCAAAAGTCAAGATAAATGATCAGTAGTACAACCTAACAACAAGAAGAATTCATCATAATTATCTCAACATGTCAACACACCTTCTAGTTTGTATTGGCTTAATACTAAATATTATCTGGCCTTTTTTTTTAAATCATTACATTCCTTCATTCTGCATACTGGCTTTACAGTGACACCACAACTCTTGTTCCCGTTATAAAAATGTTTATGAAATATTTTAAATGAAACTTATAGGTTACTAATTCCTTGATTTTTTATTTCATATGTGATTAAATCTGATAATAACTTAGTCTGCTGTTTGTCTTTACTTTCTTTGTATAATGTCTTCAAGCTTGTATGGGTTTTCTTTGAACAAGACAATGTCATCAGTAAATCGGAGATGATAGTCTTCCTTCATCTAAATTTAGTTCAAATTCATACCAATTTTATTATTGTGATATATTTCTGAGCATATCTCCTTAATATGTTCTCCATAATAAGTTCAACCAAAACAACTCTTGTCGTGTGTGGACAAAGTGCGACACAGTGGTCTGTTTTGTACATCACCCTCTTGATTTCTTCTTCTTTCTTGCACCACACTGTCTTTATTTCAGAGTAATGATGTGGTTGTGCCACCAAAAAAATGTACTGGTGGCTTTAGCTTAGTTACACCCTCTATAAACTACAAATATTTCGTTAATATCATGCCACAACATGAAAATATTGTTTACTGTTTGAGTAAAAAATGATCTGACAATTGTATAAGTCTAACTTGGCATTCAATATGCACTAATAACTCCAGTAGTAGTAACATGAATTCCTGTAACAGTTTTGTGACTTGGTCGAAGTCTCCCGCACCTGGTCTTCCACACTGGTAATCATGTGATAGTTTTTAACCCCTGATGAAAAAGAGGTGTTTTATGAGTTGTGTTTGGGTATGCAGCAACTAAATGAATGGTCTGATTTTGATACAGGTTTTTTATTCGAAAACTTAGGTGATTGCAGTGCTTCTTAGCTAGGTTAAAAAAATATTATAGAAATAAGGGTGTTATTAAAATTGTTATATGTAAATTTCATAAAAAAAAATAAGACGTGAAAAAGCTAGTTACTTTTCAGCTTTTTATACAATACCACCTACGATGTTATCTACGCTTTGTAGTAGGTATCTTACGTCATTTTCGCACGTTGTTTACCATCACGCGCAGAATATTTTACGCGCTATTTCGTCGATTTGTAAATATACCAAAAGTTTATCATTAGCATCAATAAGAATTTTATTTTAGTAAGTTTATTTAAATACTTGCTTCCCCCCGCGGCTTTGCCCGCGTGGTATTAGGATATAAGTAGCCTATGTACTGTTCCAGACTATAATCTATCTCTGTGCTGAATTTCATCCAAATCCGTCCAACAAATTTTGCGTGTACACACGCTTGTTGTAAAAAAAAAAAAAACAGGTTTAATTATTTGTTCCAAGGTTTATTTGTACCGTATTTAATTTTATCAAAGAAAACTCATTTTACACACCTGGGGTATTTTTGGAAAAATAAAAACCACGTGTTTTTATTTAGTATTGTTTTAGATTTACGCGAATACCGCACATTGAAATAAAACTACTTTATACCCCAGTCCACCCGTGAACATGAAGTCTGAAAAGACTTTGAAACGTCGGGATCTAAAATTCGTTATAAAGTAGTTTCATTTTAACCCGTGTTTCATAATTTGATTTACCGTTTTTTTGTACCGAATTTTGAGATCGATAGCAACATTTTTTAAGAAAACTTATATTACAGACCCCCAGGGGGTGGTTTTGGGAAAATAAAAAACACGTCTCATTATTTCTTTTAAGGTTTAAAGTACCGAATTTGTAGTTATTTTATTTATTCAATTTTTTGCTGAATCGGTCTTCTTAAGACTAAAAACACTATTTACTATTATATTTAGAATCTTTAATTTTTGCCAATAAAACTCATTTTACACACCCTCTGGTGGTAGTTTTGGAAAATAATAATAATAATAATAATAATAATTGCTTTTTGAGTGAACAGTACCAAGGAATAAAAAAATCCATACAAACTGACAAACCCACTTTAAAACCCTCTTTGTTAATGATTTGATTTTTAAAAATATTATTAGCCTATGTTCTATTATCGGTTGAGTAGTTATGGAAATAAGTGGTATCAAACATTCACACACACACTTAGGCATTTAAAATATTAGTAGGATAAATGTAGGTGCCCTAAGTGACTACAAATTCTCCAGTTAAGTAGCTTTTATGTAAAAAATTATCTAACCTACATCATCAGTCGCCATAATGCGATAAATAATGTGTTTAAATGCACTTGTTTGTTCTTAAAGGTATTTCACACGATTTTCTGTTCGACTTTATGGTTAGGTTAGGTTTAAATCATCACTTTTTTAAATTCTCAGCAGTCCATAGTCAGGAAGTTTGTGCGACGCCCCCTTGCTCAGGAGCACGTGAAAAACTTATTGGACTAGTATGCTACTCCTCGTTTCTCGCGCATTTGTCAAACAAAAATGGCGATTTCTTTTGTTTTTCAATGACATCCGCCATTTTTTACGACATTTTCGCGTTTTAGACATTTGCCCCGTACAGCAGCGTCCGTTATCTATCGGTCGTGACGGTCAGCTTGTCCTATCGGACTTGTAAAGTAATGAAGGAATGAATGCCCCTGTGTTTGCGCACAGATTTTTGCACTGGCTTGTCAGATTAGACTGGCGCCTGCGTCCTGTCCCAGCTATTGTCTTCGTGTAAATGGGCCATTACAGTCCAGTCCTTTCTATTGTCCTTGTATAAATGGACCATTACAGTCCTATCCCGACTATTGTTCTCGTGTAAATGGCCCATTACAGTCTTATCCCGGCTGTTGTCCTCGTGTAAATGGCTCGTTACAGTCCTATCCCGGCTGTTGTCCTCGTGTAAATGGCTCATTACAGTCCTATCCCGGCTGTTGTCCTCGTGTAAATGGCTCGACACAGTCCTATCCCGGCTGTTGTCCTCGTGTAAATGGTTCGTCACAGTCCTATCCCGGCTGTTGTCCTTGTGTAAATGGCTCATTACAGTCCTATCCCGGCTGTTGTCCTCGTGTAAATGGCTCGACACAGTCCTATCCCGGCTGTTGTCCTTGTGTAAATGGCTCATTACAGTCCTATCCCGGCTGTTGTCCTCGTGTAAATGGCTCGACACAGTCCTATCCCGGCTGTTGACCTTGTGTAAATGGCTCATTACAGTCCTATCCCGGCTGTTGACCTCGTGTAAATGGCTCATTACATAGGTATAATGTTTAAAATTAGGTGGCGTATACACGTGTTTTATTTTAGTATTTGATAACAGATAGCAATCTGTAAGTAGTTTGGCCTTGAATAGAGAGATAAGTTAATAGATCCGTTACGCTGTTTTCTCCCGTAAACGTGTTTAGGTAAACTAAACTTGGACCAAAAGAAATTCACGGTTCCACGGCATACTAAATCCATTTTAATATTAGTAGTTAAATTAAATAACTTAATCTAAGTAGGTTTTATCGCAGTGATTCGTTTATAGAAGGATTTGTTAATCATGCGAGAGAGAAAAATACTTGGCATGCAGTTTTTATTTGCTTTCTTTCTGAGATTATTTACTTGACACAGTCTATTGGAGTCGAAAAGGCGTAATCTTAATCGTAATAATACTTTATTGGTCGGTAAGATACTTGCTTTTCACACCGCAGGTCGTGGGTTCGATTCTCACCAAAGTCAAACATTTGTGTGATGAACACGTTGTCTTGAGTCTGGGTGTAAGTATCTATATTTGCGTATGAAAAGAAAAGTATTTTAGGTAATAATTATATTACCAGTTATCTGGTTTCCATAGTACAAGATCTGCTTAGTTTGGGATCATATCGACACTGGAAATTTCAATTGTCGTAAAGGACATTTTGCCGAAAATGAGTTATTATGATATTCGGAATCAGCACCGCGAGATCTATCGATTGGTTTTACCAGAATTAGCCTATCTCTTAAAAAAGAAAAGAAGGAGGCTTTTTACGACCAATGATTTTTAGTAGCTGTAGCTAGATTTAGGGATGTATTGTAAATATAGTTTTCAACCGAGAGCGTAAAGTCATTATTTTATTAAACTTATTATACGACGTAGTTAGTTATAATTATTATTACAAATAAAAAGGTCATAAACATCTTTTTTGATAATCAATACCTTTACGACTTTACTTTTAAAAAAAATATCTATGATCACTTTTGGGCGTACAGGTTATCTGAATTTCACTGTCCTTTACGACCCCAAGTTGAGAAAAAATATTCTAATCTATGGTTAGGATTAATAGGAAGACGAACAGTAGATAGAGAATCACCAGGAAGAGGATCAACGGGAAGAGGATCACGAGGAAGAGGATCAACGGGAAGAGGATCACCAGGAAGAGGATCAACGGGAAGAGGATCAACAGGAAGAGGATCAACAGGAAGAGGATCAACAGGAAGAGGATCAACAGGGAGAGGATCAACAGGAAAAGGCATAGGAAAAAAAAAACAATAAAGCAAACTCAAGATACCGACAATTTACTTCTAGAAGATACATCCAGAATTGGTATCCAAAAACTTTAAGACAGACCTCACCCTATAACTGTCGCGAAGTATAACGATTTGAAGCGTTTATGTACCAACGGAACTATACCAAAGCGTTTTCATAAGAAGTATTGCCATCTCTAATAACTGAAAAAGACGTGTTGGGATCCTAGCTTCTCGTGGTGAAAAATAATAGGCAGTGGACTGTATACCTGGTTATAATCTATTTAGACGACGTTAAATACAATTTAATAAAGCCGCCAATAAAAACTGCAACGGACGAAGAAGACGATGTTGACACAATAAATATTTAAACTTAACACTGAAAATTCAATCGTAATGTTACCAGCGGAGTTAACCATTTTTGCTGCGCTGAGAACATTCGATAAACATCAAAAGTAAATAAATCTCGAGCATTCTAACACAAAACATGTTTTAAGAAATTAATAGTTGTTATAATATTAAAATTAAAATAATAGTGATATTTTTAAATTATTAATATATGACTACCAATATGTTTTGAAAAAAATAATTTGTTCTAGAATGCTCAAAATTTACATATTGCTTAATGCTATTTAATTAATACTTTAATAAGTCAATTGTTGGAGCTTTGAGTTCATCTCGGTTGGATTAAGTACTTAATATTTTTCAAGACTGAAGATACATATCTAGTAATATACTAAGAAGATATAGGTACGTAATTTAAAAAATACTTTAAAAGTTTGAGCTTTATGGTCTTTGTCAAATTTGTTTAGGTATTATTTTAGGAAATGCTGTTTACGAATACTAACTGAATGTAAATTATGGTTTAAGTTGGCTATTTTAACTGCAAATAAAATTCTTTATTTTTTATTGCACATAAAAAATACATTTTTATACATTTTTACCAAAAAAACTTAAACATAGGTAAGCTTAACTTATTAAGTACCTAATTAGTTTTCTTCTATCAAACCTTACACTAAGTGAAAACTTATGAATGTTTTAGTCCTTTCTCAAAATTGCCTTTATTTTGCATGATTTTTTTGTTTTGAAAACCGTTACATACTAGATCCATTACTTAGGTAAGTTAATTTATTTAATTACTGCTAGCTTAAACAGCTTTAGTCTTCAGTTCAGTCAAAATTGATATTATTTTTGTTATTTAAACCTAAAAAATCCAACTGCTTTCATCAATTGTCAAAATTGGATCGTCATTATTTTAGATGTCTAGACTTAAAAATAACTCTGCATTATCAGATAAGTTTATAATTTTAGGCTAATTATTGTATAGAAGTAATAAAAACAGTTGAACCCTAATACTTTTACAGATTTTTGTTATTTATTTGTATTTCTATCAGTAAATCTTACCTAAATTTTTAGCTATTTGTTCCTTTTACCCCCGTTGGCTTCTGCTTTAATTGACTTATACTTCCCATTTAATGATCATGATTAGTCTTTTACGACACAAAAACCTTTACCGTTGCCAAATTTTAGGGGTGTTAAGTACATCCTGGTAATTTTTAGTGGGCTGTAAAGGACTCCCATTTTCTATATTAATTAAATTAGGCAAATTTAGGTAATTTAATTGGATAGAGGGCGAAAAAATAGTCGGAGTCTCTCTTAACGTTAAAATTATTGGGCATGAAATGACAAAAATATGAGGTGGTATAGATTTTTTTTTTGGTTTTTTGGCTCTCTTGGAATGTTGTGTTTTGTCCTTTACGACAATTGAAATTTCCAGTGTCGATATGGCCGCGTGTGTTAATGTCCCACTATATTATTGTTTTCATTATAAATGCGAAGTTTGTATATATGTATGGATGTTTGTTACTCTTTCACTCAAAAAATACTCGATTGAATTAAATGAAACTTGGTAGAGACATAGATTATGGTCTGGATTAAGTACCACACGAGCGAAGCTAGTAATGTATGAAAAGACTATTCATCGAGTCATCTTAGTCTTAGTCGCTATACTCTCGACAGTTGTTATAGTCATGTAGTCTTTAGAGGGAGCAGATTTGATTTACCTCGCGATGCTGAATACAGAGTTTTGAAGCATTGAGATGTTCCTGTAGAATTCTGTCTATTAAACTCCATTTCTTCCCCAGCATCACATCTCCAGACCATCTTTTTTTTTTCTTTCAATTTCTGTAAAAGTCCACATCAGCAGGATTATGGAGAAATAATGTTCTAATGTACATAATTAGAACATTAGCGAGCAGCGATGGTACGGGTCTCGCCTTAGAAATAAAAGGTCGCAGGTTCGATTCCCGATTCTGCCCACACCTCTTTGTGTGAATTTTTTCATCGCCGCTGATCAATATAAGTGAAGGAAAACATCAAGAACTAATCATTGGAGGACATGTGACATCCAAAAACCCGCACTTGGCCAGCTAAAACTTTTTCAACTATCTTACGAGTTGAGCCGTGCCCAGCAGTGGGACACTAAAAAGGGTTGGAGGGTGCCAGCTCTGCGCAATAGGATTGTCAGCGTAAAAGTTGACTAAAGATAATATCGAGATCGTCTTAAATGGTATTGTCAGGAGAGGAGGTGTGCCGGGCTGTAGAGCGGTCTCCCGCCCACTACAACGGGTACGCGCAGCGCGAGTGGCGCGGGCGGCGCGGCCGTGACGTGCGCCCACCACGCCGCGTCGGCCCCGAGCGGTATCTCAACGGCTCGTACCCCTTCCAGGTCAAGTTCACGCCAGACGACCTGCTCAATGGTGAGTACACGTCGAGTAACTACCTCTACATACAACTTCCATAACATTGATAAAAGATTCAAGATTTCGCTTGGACGTATCGCGTATTGGTTGTACGAACTATTAATCGGTCTTACAGTTATACTTTTGCCTTGGATTTGAGGTCCCTGGATAATATACCTACTGTTTTCAATCTCTAGCTGTCATTATTTATTATCAAAATAAGACTCTTTCATTAAAATATTAATTTAATTCCTTTGTACCCATTACTGTAACTAAAGAGATATTTGCAAACATCTGCGTTGACAATAGAACATTTACGAGTGAACAATGTCCGGTGTACTTAAATAACACAATAAATTTATATGCTAATGAAATAAGTCAGCTACCTACATGTAAAATATGTACGTTATGTGTGTGTAACGTATCGTTTAGGTGGCAGGTTCAAGGCCGCTCAATGTACGTAAATATTATTAGATACTTCAAGATATGTGTTACTATCACTACTTACATAATACATCATAATAGGTACGCTTCGGTCGTGGTTAGTGACCACCCACCAGACAAAGCCGCACCGCCAAGCGACCTTGCTGTGTTCCGGTACGATGTCTGGTGACACCATTGAAGAGGATGGGTCGAAATTATTGCTCCTTCATGGTTTTAACCATATGGAGGCTCACGAATGAATCGTTATAGTGGTAGGCGCGTCCAATCGTTGAATACATCATTGCTTAACATCAAGCAAGTTGTAGTCAAGCACAGGCCTATATGAGAATAAAAAATTTGTTTTAAAAGTTTAAAAAGTTTCAAAGTTAACAAAAATTGTTAATATTCTTGTTAACGTTGTTGTTGCTCGTTTAATGTTTCTAACCATAGAGAATCTCATACCACTGCCACATTCTCACCGAAAATCATTCGTAATCACGATTGAATCGGTATACTGCGCTGGCGCATTCTATCGTGGACTGCAACATGCTTAACATCAAAAAAAAAAAAAGTTACCAAACAATGTGTTTTCAGTTGCCAAAAATTGTAAAAATTGAGTTTGACGTCATCTAATAAAATGTGCCTGTATATCACGGTTATCTAGTTCACGTTTACAAAAATAACAAGATGATAATTACAGCGTTTTGTCGGCAGGATCTAAATGGGACACATTATCACAAGAGATCTGGGACAAATTTATAAAGTCACAGCAGACAGAGGAGACGTTTAGAAAGAAAATGAACCTTTGGAGATATTTATTTATTACAATCAAAGTAAGTTTACAACCAGATCTATGATGATTTTTCGTTATAGTTAGCACTACACTACTGTTTGATTCATAGCCCAGTCATAAAACTATTCAGTCTTTTTCAGAACCAGATATTTTGTCCGTATCTATTGTCTACAGCTTTATACGTTCTTTTCGAGGTCCAAAAGGGTCTGTCTTGCTAAGCCGAAGTTCGTGGGTTCGATTCCTACCCACGATGAATCTTTATGTGATTAGCACGATTATTTATTCTGTGTCTGGGTATAATTTATTTATCTATAATATGTATTTATATATGTATCCATAACACAAGCAATTATAATTGCTTAATTTGGGACTAGATGGCGCTGTGTGTATGTGTGAAATTATTATTATTAAACCCTCCCTGGCAACTTTTTGCCAATTGCTGGGTTGAAGCTCCCTTGCATTACATTATTCGCTGCAGCTGAACGTGATACGTGAATTAGCTCATTGATCGGTGCGAAAAATCATATAAATATTCTGTTCCAGACAATATTCCCCCGGTACGGTCTGTACGTAGTAGGGTCCACGATGTCGGGCTTCGGTCTGGACGCGTCGGACATGGACCTGTGTCTGTACGTGCGTCCTGTCGACGATCTGGACCCGCGCGCGCACGCACTACTGCACCTTAACTATATACTCTCGTACATACGAAGTTTCGATCCTAGTAAGTGGTCCTTTCAACAAAATAACTTTGTTTACTTACTTTTGATTCACTTCAACCCTTTTTTTGTAGTTACTAAGATAGTTGAGAGAGTTTAGGCCCTAATCCACATACACTGGTCAAGTGCGGATTGGTGGATGTCACAAATTTCCTCAAATGATTAGTAAACATGCCGGTTTCCTCACGATGTATTCCGTCACCGATATTGAGCAGCGGCGATGAAATAATTGTGTAGACACGCCCAGAGAATAACCCGCGACCCAGTAGCGAAGATCCATAATGCGTCAATATAACGTCCTTAATTAAATATTATGAACGCCTAAAAGTTTTAAATAGCATCAAAAAAGTTCAGTACCTGCTTCTTCTTCTAGGTAATAACTCGCTTTGAACCGGCTTACTATTTCTTATTACCATCTCTTTCATTTCCTTACACAAAAATTTGTTGCTCAGTCTTTCCTTTTTTAAATTTCCCCTCTTCGCTACTGCCGCGACCTTATATTTCAAAGGCGAGGCCGATACCGCTGCTCTCTACTGTTGATTGTAGATGGCAAATTCTCTTTTTTAAGAAAGTTAACTTTTGTACGCGTTTAATCAGGGGTGGGTCCAAACACAATTTTCAATCTTAACCATAATTTTTAGTTTGAAAATTTTCTATTAAAACTAGCAAAGTAGCAAGGGATGTCCAGAATGGAATAATAAATTATAGAAATGTTGATATAACTGTTGTTATGGTCAGATGCGGAGCTGATCCAAGCCAAAGTGCCTATACTGAAGTTTCGGGACTCTCGGAACGGCCTACAGGTGGACCTAAACTGCAACAATGTCGTCGGTATACGCAACACCAACCTTTTACATTGTTTTTCAAGACGTAAGTTAATTGTCGTTTTTATTAACACCCTTACATTTTTGTTTTTACACTGATGACTTTACGCAGATGTCAAGAAATTTTATTAGTCACATCAGAGGGGGTGTCCGCGTCTCTAAAGGCTTTTTACAACTGTTCATAGAAGCAACATCGTGCGACGACGGTGGCTTAAACAATATAATGAATGCCCAAGTACCTGGTATTGTAGTTATCGGTTCGACCGTCCTCGGAACACCTCACCGAACAAGTCCGGTGAACCAATAGAAGCCCTTCCGGCCGATTGGGTTAGGTCATCAGCAAAAACAAAAAGAACCTGGTATTGTAGTCGCTATCGGTAACAGTGTATGTACGTTGTGTGCAGTGGACTGGCGCGTCCGGCCGCTCGTGGCGCTGGTGAAGCTGTGGGCGCGCGCGCACGATATCAACGACGCGCGCCGCCGCACGCTCTCCTCCTACTCGCTCACGCTCATGGTGTTGCACTTCCTGCAGTGTTAGTATAATACAATTGTTGCTCCCTACTACCTGTTTGGGCTCGGAGGACCATATAGATGTTAACATGGTCCTTCGAGCCGGACGGTGTGGTTCAATGTTGATAATTATTAGGTGGTACGTCACCTCCCATCCTGCCGTGCGCCGCGGAAGCGGGCGCTGCCCCTCGTCGCTCACACAACCGCAGCACGCTCGGTGAATTGTTCCTAAACATGCTCAAATACTACGCGGATTTCCCGTGAGTATACATAGCTAACTAAAGTACTGGAGAGTACTATTACAATTATTCGGTATCTGCAAGACATTGATATTTTATCCATTTTAAATCTGGACGGGTCACGGGAGGATATGATTATTGACTATTATTTTGATACTAATTTGGTCTAATAAAAACATTAAAAATCTATTAAATTTCTGAGTAAATTGTTGGCACTATAGTCGCAGGGAATCTTCTTTTCATCAATGATTATGTCCTATTTCTCATTTCAACCCTTTTTAGTTTCTGTGGGCACGGGTCTCCTCTCAACTTACGAGTTGAGAAAGTTTAGGCCTTAATCCACGCACGCTGGCCAAGTGCGGGTTGATAGATGTCACATGTCCTCGAATGATTAGTTCTTGTACATGCCGGTTTCCTCACGATATTTTCCTTCACTGATATTGAGCAGCGGCGATAAAAAAAATACAGATGAAGATCCCGCGACCCGCGACCTTACATTTCTAAAGCGAGGCCTGTACCGCTGCGCCACCGCTGCTTTTATTGATTGTAGTCGAATGAAGGTGTGTTCAGTAATGATATGCACACGGCTACACATGAAGCTACACATTACCAGTATAAGCTGATCTCGCATTGTACAGGATTTTCGTACAACGAAAGGTCAGCTGATACTGGATTAGTACAGCTGGAAGTGTAGCCGTGTGTACGTGTTAGGTACGACAAGATGGCGGTGTCAGTGCGACTGGGCGCGCGCGTGTCGGTGGCAGAGTGTCGAGCCGCTCGCGCGTGCAAGAACGATCCGCACCAATGGAAGCTGCTCTGTGTCGAAGGTACTACAACAATAATATTATTTTCACTCATACACACAGCACTATCTAGTCCCGAAGTAAGAAATTATATTCGTGTACGTTATGGGTATGTGAGGACTGTAAGATCTTGTGGTAGTGACCCTCCATTAAGGCAGAAGATCTTCCCACTGTCGGGAATCGGGATCTTGTGCGTGATAATGTCGGTGAAACATTGCTTGTGCGATTCAGGATTGCTATGACGAAATGTCTGTTGATTGGTGTTAGGTGTGTGAAGCTACAGATATTAGCAACTAAACTATTACATAAATACATACAAAACATCCAGACACAGAACAGACAATCATGGTTATCACAAACATTTATTCTGGGTGGGAATGGTACCCACAATCTCGGCTCAGTAGGTTCAGCTGCCAGGATTACTAACTACGCCAACAGACCAGTCAAATGACAAATAATGCCTGCTCTATGTGTAGGTATTTCTCTGTATAATCATTACTCTTCATAACTTTTAATCAGTAAGAGAGGGCCTGTCTACTTTCGGTTTTATAATGAACTTGATGGTTTGATGCAATCTTTGAAGTGATAATACCGTACAAATCACTTCAACCCTTTTTTGTGTTCCATTGCTGGCTCGTACGAGTTTGTACTCTACAAATGATGCACAAGAGTCGGAACGTAAAGAGCGTTTGTGTCGTTCCAGAGCCCTTCGACTTGACGAACACGGCGCGGTCGGTGTACGACCCGGAGACGTTCGAGCGCATCGTGAGCATCTTCCGCGACAGTGGCGCCCGGCTCGGGGCCGGCCTGCGCCTGGCCGACGCCTGGCCGCGATGATACCTGCCGCCACCAGCCGCGGGTAGCGCTAACTGGGTCTAGGTGCACGGCCCCGCCACCGCCACCTGCCACCTGCCACCTGCCGCCTGCTAGCTCACGGTGATCCGCGGAAATATTACGACTGTGCGTTGTTAAATTGAAGGTGCGATCGCCAAGTGCCGCCGTACGGTTGAATAGGTCGTGTCACACACGTGGAGGTCATTCAAATATATACGAAAATGGTTCTCCGAAAACATACGCAGATCGATGTCGACTGTACCACAGGTAACTGCCAGTAATTATGCCTAATATTACGATATAAGTAGTGTGTGGTGTGTGTTTGTCGAGCGGCCGCGGGCTAGTCGTCACGCTGCCTAGACAATGTGTCCTATCGTTTTTAAATATTTATTATTGTTGTTTGTAAGTTATTTAACAAATGTAAATAGTAAGAAATAAAAAAATACATAAATATTTTCATTTTAGGGTCGTGTATGATTTTTATGTAAATAGTATTTTTGTGATGTTGAAAGGGTAAATGACAAAAAATATATATTATATATTATAATAGAAGATGTAATGATATGCGAGAGAGCGCTTTGCGTGGATGATGCCAGGTTCGAGATGTATGTATGTGGGATACGTGGATGGGGTTCATCGAATTCCCTGTGATAATATACAAAAGAAATTATATTGGTGTTCTGTACAGAGGTTGATATTTAAATTGTATAAAGGTGCTATAGTTAGTCGTTATACACTGTCGCAGCTCAAGTAGCCTTACCAAATATAGGTTATGCTTTACTGTAAAGAAAGGGCTTAATTTCAATTGTTAATGCTTGCATCTCTCTCGGTCAGTAATATGTTAACCAGAGCGAAAGAGAAGCAGATATTTGTAGTTAAAAGAAATAAACCCCATTGTAAGGAATGAATGGTTAAAAATTACATTAAGGATCATACCTGTTATGTAACTAGCTCTGTAAAAGCGTGAATTGATGTCAGACTGGTGCTTTGGTTTGAAACTATATGGTGCTAAGTACTGAGAATGTTGAAGGCTTATAGCAATAATCATTATTAAGACGAATAATTCGAAGTTACTTATGGAATTAAATATAAATACGTCCAGTTTGATGTTGAATATTCACTAAATGGTTTGTATTTGAGTGTGCAAGTTCGAGAAATGAAATTGATGAGATAGGTGCATATTATTTTAAGTTTCTTTCTATGAATTTAGTTAGCTTTCAGTAGCTCTATTTCACAAAGGACTTCCAGTACATAGTTCCTGCTCAGGCTACAGAGGTGCAATCAAATTGATTTAACACCTACTTACCATCATTATTGAATAATACAACTGGAGTGGAACTGTACTAAAAAATGGTTGCAATTTTTATTCAAATTATTAATAATATTTAAGTATCACAATATTTTGTTCTTCAAAATTGGCTATCAGTTTAAAAAATTACGATATTTCTTTCTCTTATTTGCACATGACTATGCCTATCGTAATCATATTCGCTAGATAATCTAATAATTTACACATTGGTGACTTGTTAATTTTGTATTTCTCAAATTGAGAAAAAGCTTAAATTAATACACTATGCTATGTGATATTTTTATCTAGGTACATTTTTATTGCGTAAAATAAGTTGTTCTTTTGCTCGTAAGACAATTTAAACATGTTTTGGGCTTCCGTGTGCGTTTGCCAGAATTCCTGTAGCATTTAATGTAAGGGTAACAATACATATCTATAAATAATACAAAGATTGTATAAAATATAGCCTACAAACGCTAGGAATTCTGTTCAGAAACTTCTCTGTATGCTCACGCCGAAACAGCATAATAAATACTAAAACAATTGCAGACTAATCGCCATCAAATCGTTGTACATTGCGTAGGTCATGAAGCAATGGTATAACAAGACAGTTGCTGTCTTGGTGTGATGCACACTCGCGCTATTAGTGTATACAATGAATTTACAATAAATTAGATTACATCGCTCCACGTTTTTACAGCTTTTTACGTATGAATTCGAATCGAAATTCTGTTGTCTATTAAAGTTCACATAGTTATATTTGTATGTTTTTTTAAATAACTTTTAGTCAATAAATTAGTAGTTAGATGTATTAAATCGCGATCAAATTTGGCATCCACCGATATGTTTTCATGATGCCTCGCGATTGTTCCGTTAACGTATCGATAGCTAGCAACTAGAACTATATCTAGAATAAAACTTGTTGATTTTTTTTTAATTTTATTCGTAATGTTGCTCCATCTGAACGCAGCCCCAGAGCCCGAAGCGCTGACACTATGAATCGCCTGGCAATTTTATATTGCGTTATGTATCTATATCTATAAGTTTTATAAAGATTTTACATAAGGGGCACTTGCTGCGCTGAATAATAATTAAAGTACAATAATAATTTTTAAAAACATGTTATGTGTAAGAAAACTGATAAGAGTTATAAATAAAAGTGTCTCGCAAACTGTTTAATTTTTGGAAAGTTATAAAAAATACTCGACACACTAAGAACAAAAAAAATATTTAAAATTGAACATCGAAAAAAATAAAACCTTAAAAATACAAAAAAAAACATAAAAGTTAAAAAATGTAACAAAAAAATTAAAAAAAACAAGTAAAATCCCGAGAAAAAATTTACTTTGACCATTCGAAGTTTTATCGCATGTTTTATTTGGCTTCCATCTGCCTTGTAATAAACTGTTATTTAAACTTAACTGATTACCTATATGAATCAATGTACAATATATTTTATTCTTTGTATGTATTTTAATAATGTATTATAAAAATTGCAAATTTCGTCATCTCTGTTTTGTATGTGTATTGTTTATTTATCTGAGAGCATGACTGCTTCAAAATAAACGCACATTTTTTAATTATAACAATAATGAACTCTGTGGTTTTTAGAAAAATGGCTCGCCGATTTAATTTTGCTCTAAAAACATAATAGATAATACAATAGAAATAGTTTGACTCCGACAATAAGAAACATATAAATAAAACTCTGAAATAGTAGTGCGTTGTTTGAAAATACTTTACAGAATTGTTAGCCGCGCGCTGTCATCATGATAGGCCACTATGTCCATTGACAATATTACTGTTTGTAACGTTAAATTACAGAGGCATGTACAAAATAGTACGCACATTATCTACCACTGACGATCACCCGACCGACGATGAATATACTTTAAAGTAAGTACTGAAATCTGAGGTTTTATATTATGACCACTATCTACATTATAAATAAAACTCGGCGGTTTAGGTTACGTTATACACCTCATGGCTACCCCATGCCAAATGTGCCATTAAAGTCAGTCAGTCCAGCTGACACTATTAAAATCAAGCCGCTAGCCGCTAGCCGCCGTAGTTAGATAACTGACTACCCAAAAAGGGGGTAATGTTTTTAGAGTATCTTCTGTGGGTAGTCCGCGAATAGTATCATCTCATTGGCGATGCAAAATTTACATATTTTACTGGTCCCCTGTAAGTGTAACCAGAGCCGGGTTGGGTGTCGGTTGACATAGACGAGTTGACGTTGCAACTGCCAACTCTGCTGTTAGTCAAGTCTTTGTAAGTGCCTTTAACAGGGGAAATAATGTTATTTAAACATCAGACCTTAATAATACTTAAAATCTAAAGGCTTCTACCGGTAAGATTCTTACTATATCAAGCCTTTTAGATTAAGGCTGTGTAACATCTAGTAATTTACTAATTTCCTTGAAATCGTAATATCAATGAGGTCTGTCTGTAAACCGCTGCTGGTAAGGCATTTAAATTTTTTAACTAACAATATATTTGTAAGCTCAGTTTTTTTTATGTTGCAGCTCAATGAAGCGCAAGCTACCTTTTGTACATCAGAATGGCGAGTGGTAAGTCATGGAATCGAATGAAACATGGTCTAGTATTAAAATCTGACTTAAAAAATGTTAAGCATTTTACGCCCGTTTACCACCCGCCGCCATTCTGATGTCAGGTTGGCGGCAGACTTTGATTTTCGTTTCATATCATATTGATAGAACTACTAAAACTTTTAGCTTCGCTACTAAAAATTACCAAAGCACTATTAAATGATAGAGCACGTTTCGTTCGACTCCATGACCACCCGGCGCCATTCTGATTCACAAAGCTACCTTACCAAAACTTCCACTGCCATTTTATCATCCCATTTTAGTTGGCAGTTGATATGTCGAAAATTTTCATGTTACTGGCAGTGTTTTAATGTGTTAGTTTTTAATGTAAAATAATGCTGTTATACTTAATTTTACACAGTTTTATCAACAAATTCAAATGTTAAGTTCAACAGAAATAAAATGGAAACAATTAGTTTCAATTTCCTCCTCTTACTGTCGGTTGTAGCAAAATTAATCATTTGCGCTAAGTACAATGTTTATGAATTATTGTAACTATCTGTATATTATTATGTTCATGTAATATATTCATTTTTGTCTGAAGACATTATATAAACGCGTCATGTCAAGTTTTCGACAACTTTTGTCCTATGTTTCATTTTATTTTTATTGAACACGCAGATTTTTATCTCCATTTGTACAAAGAAATTATTGTAAAGAAAATATTCTGTAAAAGTTAAATATATACACAACTGCCAAAGTTTAGTTTCATTTTAGATTAAAAGTAGTTAGATTATAAGTAGCAAAAAGCGTTGCTTTACGATGTCTGAAGAAGATTTTTTTACGGACATGTTTTATAACATGTTCGTACAGAGCGACGCGCGACGTAACGGACTCCACACGCTGGCCGACAAACAGCGATCAACAAACTACGTACACAAGCGTGTGGATGGTTGTTTCCCGCTGGCTGTTTGTGCTTGTTGTGTTCGGCGTCGATGTCGGTTTATGAGCTAAGTTCAAAGGGTGTTCGCCAAGCGTGTTTGCGATGCATCCACACGCTTGCCAGCAATCAGTAGTCGTAAATAGTGTCAAATGTTTGAAAAAACAACATTAATATTTGGGGCCCAGCTGTTTGCCGCTTTGGCAAGCATATGAATGGCTGTTTGTTTGTGATCGGTGTTCGTGTTCCTTGATTGGTGACACCAATGCGAACACCAATTTGGTGTTCGCTCTTTGTGGCTGTTTGGGAATGAATGGTGATATAAACACATATTTTACAATAATATTAAAGAGCTGTAGTTTGTTTGGTTGAACGCGCTAATTTAAATAGGTTCAATAAAGCTAAAATCCATACTAATATTATAAATGTGAAAGTCTGTCTGTCTGTCTGTCTGTTACGCTTTCACGGTCAAACCGCTGCACTGTGGGCTGGATTTCGACTTTCATAGACACCCGATCAGTAATCTCGAAAGTGGCGCTTTTTATGCCTGCATATGTTTTGGTATATCATATACATACCTAAAAATTGTATCATTATAGTACAGACTTATAAACGGCTCGCTGAGAATTTTTTAATGAAAAATTTGTATGGAGCTATCAGAAAAAAATGATATTTCTCCGGTCGTATACATTTGGCCCTAATTCTTTTTTAGGGGGTCAATCTATGAATTATTTGAAATTTTTTGATATATTATACAACACGACCAGAGGTGCGAAACCTAGTTTTTTTTTTTAATTTTGATTTTTATTTATTCTACTCATAAAACTTTAATAGTATTCAATTTTGCTGTCTACAAATAGCATTATACAATTATTATAAACACGTAATTATATCAGGCTATAATAAAAAAAAATATATTGGTGACAATTATTTATCTTTATTCTTAATATTTATAATAATATTATGGCTTCAAAAAACATTTTCAACATTAAATATCAATGATTTTTATGTGTTCTAACAAATTTCCTAATAATTAAGTAATATATGTATAACTTTTATCAATAATGACAGTGCCTCATAAAAATAATTATCAAATACAAACAAATTAAATAAAAACCTTTAAAAACTAACTTAAAAACTTAATCTGAAATTATTCAGAGTCCGAATCAGAATCCATTTCAGAGTCAGATGTTAACTGAGAAACGTCAATGAATTCAAACTCGGGTTCTTGAAGCTTGAGTAGACCAAGAGTGTCACTGAAGAAAGTTTTTTTCTTCTTTGCATCAAAAATGGGTCTCAGTGAAGAAATGAGTGGATCAGAAGAAAGAAGAAGAAAATTTAAAATATCTTCATTGGAACTCACTCTACTCTTCTTGCGGGAGTTATGCTCTCTAAATTTTCGGAAGTCTTTGTTGCGGGCTTCAGAGGCTTCTTCAGAAAGGTTCCCAATTGGTACTATCGCATTACAAGCAATGATATCAGCTCCATGAAGTAACAGTTTGTGCACAGTTGCAGACATGTAGTACCAATTGTATAAAGAAACGTACCTCTCAGCAGTTTTGTGGGCATATTCTTTGAATTTCAAGATATCCACATGCTCACCGGAAGTTACCGCTTGTAGAATAACAGCAAACCTGTGAATCAGCTCCGCATCGAGTCCTGTTATATCAGCAGTTTTCACTGGATCTTCAAAAAACCTTCTTCCTGTATTACCGTCATTGGTGGTACCATGGCCTTGCTTCACTATATCGATAAGTAAGCCGAGTTCATTTTTAAAACGATCTTGAATCATCTTCTTTCTTGCATCTCTTATAGTTTGATCTTCTGTTCCTTTTACAGACCATTTTTTGATGTCAAGTCTGTATGAAATATGCAATAAACATTCCATTACATTTATGCGTGCATGCAGTGAAGATAATCCGAACTTCAACATCTCAGGTGAAGTTACTTTTTCTACGACTGCTTCCAAGTTGTTCATCTCGGTCGGTTTCGCTAATCAAATATAGCATGCTGCATTAGACTTCGCTTCTGAAAGATAAGAGCAAATCTTGGCATCAACCATTGTCATCACAAGCTCGTGGTTTATGTTATTGCTTTTGCATTTGGTTGGTCGAAGAGCTGATATTTCTTCATTTATTTTAGTTATTTCGGCCTTCACCACTGCCTCACTTTCTTTTACAAATTGAAAACTCACAGGACGACAAAATACTGGTGAACAAGGTTTTGGATTTTCCCAAACAGTCTCTTCCTCACACATAATTTTCATGGGCACTAAAGACGTCATAAAAATGGTAGAATCATCGTTTGCAGAACTTTTGTTTGTATCTGTTTTGGCTCGATGCACCATCACAACCCCATTTCGAAAACAGAATCATATTTTTTCCTTGTAAATCTTCTGATAGAGATTTTAATACTCTTTTGGAAGTAACGTCAAGTAAACTTTGAAGACTAATTCTGGCCGAAGACTCAGTAACTGTCATAGAGTTCTGCGGTGGATAACACTCTTTCTTCTCTTTCTGTAGTTGGTAGTATGATGGGTATAAATCATGAATACCTTCACGTATCGCTGCCTCTCTCAATGTTATGTATTGCCATTTTGACAACTTCCTAAGATAGCAATAAACCAAGAGCCTTCAAAGGTGTAATTTTTTTTTTGGTGACTGCTTGTTTCATCATTACGTCTTTTTGGAATTTGCTAATTGATTCTGGATTTTTCAACATGTAGGCAATAACAGCTGCCATATTTTCCTTTCCGTTTGCCTTCAATTTTGATACTGCTGCGAACACTAATTCACTGCATTCCCCGTCTAATTCACCACTTCTTCTTTTTTTCTGCTTTGTTCCTAAATCCTCGAAAGGCTTCCGAAGTTGCTTCCTTTTGGTCATAGTGCCAACTGAAGATGTTGATGCAGATGGTTCGGCTTCATAAACTGAAGCTTCTGAAGGTCCTTGCACTTGGCTTAGCATGCAGCTAGGCCAGTCAACATTCGTTTGCAGCCAACTTTCATACTTCTTACGAAATATGTCCACATTCCGACCTGCTGAACACCAGCGTTTGTTGACTGCTCTAACAAATTTTCGGCAAAATTCCCGAAAAGTCACACTATCTTCATCGGATAAACTACAGTCCAGTCGTGATAAAACTGACTCAAACAAAAACTGATAGTAATTTTGTTCGCACCTTTTAATAGCACAAATAAATCTAAGTTTGTAACAATACTCTCCATTTTACATTGATAAATGTATTCCCTTGTAATTGTCTAAGCAGATTATTGGAGTTACTATAAGACACGGTTATTATTGTTAAAAATATTTGTAATTAGTAAATAGTCTGTAAATTTCTCAGAATAGATTTAAACCGTTAATTAATATAGTTACACTGTTATTATTGATAAAAATTATATGTAATTAGTAAATTATCTGCAAATTCCTCAGAATAGATTTAAGCCGTTAATTATTATAGTTACTATGAGACACGATTATTATTGATACAAATTAATCATTAGTTAGTTAATTAGTTGCAAATTTGTTAGAATACATAAAAACCATTAATATTTAATGTTGAAAATGTTTTTTGAAGCCATAATATTATTTTAAATAATGAGAATAAAGATAAAAATTGTCACCAAAATATGTTTTTTTTTATTATAGCCTGATATAATTACGTGTTTATAATAATTGTATAATGCTATTTGTAGACAGCAAAATTGAATACTATGAAAGTTTTGAGTAGAATAAATAAAAATCAAAATTGAAAAAAAAAACTAGGTTTCGCACCTCTGGTCGTGTTGTATAATATATCAAAAAATTTCAAATAATTCATAGATTGACCCCCTAAAAAAGAATTAGGGCCAAATGTATACGACCGGAGAAATATCATTTTTTTCTGATAGCTCCATACAAATTTTTCATTAAAAAATTCTCAGCGAGCCGTTTATAAGTCTGTACTATAATGATACCATTTTTAGGTATGTATATGATATACCAAAACATATGCAGGCATAAAAATCGCCACTTTCGAGATTACTGATCGGGTGTCTATGAAAGTCGAAATCCAGCCCACAGTGCGCTGGACCGATTTTGATGAAATTTTGTAGGGATATAGTTTAAAACCATGGTTCAAACATAGGCTACTTTTTTTTTCAAAAATCAACCCCTAAATGTCTGTCGTAGGGGTTGAAGGTTTTTGTTACTTTACACTTTCACAGCCAAACTGCGTGACCGATATGGATGAAATTTTTTAAGGATATAGTTAAAAACCATGGATCAAACATAGGCTACTTTTTTTTTCATCCATACTAATATTATAAATGTGAAAGTCTGTCTGTCTGTCTGTCTGTCTGTTACGCTTTCACGGCCAAACCGCTGGACCGATTTTGATGAAATTTTGTAGGGATATAGTTTAAAACCATGGTTCAAACATAGGCTACTTTTTTTTTCAAAAATCAACCCCTAAATGTCTGTCATAGGGGTTGAAGGTTTTTGTTACTTTACACTTTCACAGCCAAACTGCGTGACCGATATGGATGAAATTTTTTAAGGATATAGTTAAAAACCATGGTTCAAACAAAGGCTACTTTTTTTTTCAAAAATCAACCCCTAAATGTCTGTCATAGGGGTTGAAGGTTTTTGTTACTTTACACTTTCACAGCCAAACTGCGTGACCGATATGGATGAATTTTTTTAAGGATATAGTTAAAAACCATGGTTCAAACAAAGGCTACTTTTTTTTTCAAAAATCAACCCCTAAATGTCTGTCATAGGGGTTAAATGTTATTATTACTTTACACTTTTACAGCCAAACTGCTGGGCCGATATGGATGAAATTTTGTAGAGATATAGTTTAAAATTATGATTCAAACATAAGCCACTTTTTTTTTCAAAAATCGACCCCTGAATGTCTGTCATAGGGGTTGAAGGTTTTTATTCATTTACACTTTCACAGCCAAACTGCTGGACCGATGTGGATGAAATTTTGTAGAGATATAGTTTAAAACCATGGTTCAAACATAGGCTACTTTTTTTTTCAAAAATCGACCCCTAAATGTCTGTCATAGGGGTTGAAGGTTTTTATTACTTTACACTTTCACAGCCAAACTGCGGGACCGATTTTGATGAAATTTTGTAGGGATATAGTTTAAAACTATGGTTCAGACATAGGCTACTTTTTTCTTCATAAAACAACCCCTAAATGTCTGTCATAGGGGTTAAAGGTTTTTATTACTTTACACTTTCACAGCCAAACTGCTGGGCCGATATGGATGTACCGATGTACTGTCTGTCTGTTACGCTTTCACGGCCAAACTGCGGGACCGATTTTGACGAAATTTTGTAAGGATATAGTTTAAAATTATGGTTCAAACATAGGCTACTTTTTTTTTAAATTAACCCCTGAATGTCTGTAATAGGGGTTGAAGGTTTTTATTACGTTACACTTTCACAGCCAAACTGCGGGACCGATTTTGATGAAATATTGTAGGGATATAGTTTAAAGCTATGGTTCAAACATAGGCTACTTTTTTTTATAAATCAACCCCTAAATGTCTGTCATAGGGGTTGAAGGTTTTTATTATTTCCATGATTAAAAATACCGTACGGGGTATCGTTGGTAGTGGAATTTTATAAGGTTTTACAATAATTCGGGAAAAGTACGGGGTGCATCACAAAAAAATGTAAAATAAAACTTCTTAGAAAAAATGACCGCGTTATAAAATTTAAAAATTAGTTTCTTTACATCTGTTATTTGAAGTCGGTGCTAATTCGGTAGATTAGACAGTAGTTGGTCCAAACATAAATATTTGTAGGATAGCAGCTCGAAGTTCGGTAAAGTGTCCGTTAAACGTCAATTGACCCATATTTTACGTATGAGACTTAAAACATAGCCGACAAAATGTGGGTGATATTCATCTCTGCCTTCATCTTCAGATGGTACAGTAATGAGCGCTATGTTAATAATAACCAATGAAGATAAATCGATCAAGTTGAGTTTTTAACCCCCCATAAAAAGGGATATAATAAGTTTGAAACGTATATCTATGTATCTGTGTACAAATTGAGAGAGTTTTTTTTTGCTGATGACCTAACCCAATCGCCGGAAGGGCCTCTATTGGTTCACCAGACTTTTTCGGTGAGCCGTCCGGGGACCGTCGCGGCGTCGAACCGATAAATTGAGCGGGTGTAGGTACTCAACTGCTTAAGTAGAATGATTTTTCAACGATTTTTTTTTCGAATTATTTAAATTATGTTGATTTGTTTTTTTTTTCATTTACAATTGCTACTCTGTATGCGGAACTTAATTTGAATGAATGAAAGCTAAAATAAAACATTCATCAATGCTTTAGTTTGAGGAACGATGCGTGAAATGACTAACTTCATAGTGGAAAGGTTGGCGGTTTTCTTTGATGGTTTCTAAGGTATCGATATATTCTGTCTAATTTTACAAAACAAAGCACGATTAGTGAATATCCACAAAGTTTCTGACCTAATTTCATGTACCAATCATCTCAGTATGTCCGTCCTCCACAAACTGATAGAGTGAAATCCGTATATTTTCACTCTATCAGTTTGTGGAGGACGGTCCTATCCACCCGGTATACCGTGTGGGGTATAGTTTTGAGTAGAATTTCTTAAGTATTCACAAACATTCGGGAAAAGTAAAAAAAAAATTATTTATAATTTTTATATAAAACGGGTTCTTTGGGTTGTTGCCTAGAGGGAATAACCCTAATTGGTTTCCGACGGGAATAACCTTTTTAAATTCCTACCAAAGTTTGGTGGACTAAAGATTTTAACAAGACTTAAATGGTACAAAAATAATTTTCCAAAATGGAGTAAGACGTCTTCGATTAAAAGAAACAAACATGATCTGATTTAAGACCAATAAAAAATATGATAAAGGTTTCTTAAAGATCTGTAACTTGGCTAATTTTTATCCTAACACAACGCGGGCGAAGCCGCGGGCGGAAGCTAGTCTTTATATAAAAGAAAGTCTTGTTAGTTCACTATTTATAACTCAGAACGGGTAAACCAATTTGGCTGAAAACTGGTGACGAGGTAGCTTAAAACCAGGAAAAGGACAGGATACTTTTTATCCCGTTGCGTTCGCGAGATGCGATAGGTATAAAGCGTGATACATATGATGCCCCCTACAAACGCTGGCCAACCGTGACAAACACCGATCACCAAACAACCAGCATGAATACCGATCACAATCAACAAGCACAAACAGCCATCCCCACGTTTGCCGAACAACACAATCAAATACTTACCTACATCACGAACACAAACAGCCATCCCCACGCTTGGCGAACAGGCGGCAAACAGCTAAGCGGTACGGGCCTCGCCTTGAAAATGTAAGGTCGCGGGTTCGTTTCCCAGTCGTGCCTACATATCTTTTTGTGATTTGTTTTATCGCCGCTGCTCAATGTTGGTAAAGGAAAAGATCGTGAGGAAACCGGCGTGCAAAATACAAATAATTAAGTACCTATATCGTTTTCTTAAGCTTCCAAGAAATATTAAATTCGTTTTTCAGTCCAATCGAACATTTTTCCTAAACGATGTAGAGACTACTTAGGTAATTAGGATTTTTTTAGCATAATACATAAAATTCGTAGTTTCCTTGAATTATATCAAATGTAATAATATTTGGTATTTACCGAAATCATGCATTTAATACACTAGTACTAACACACACATAACCAGTATAGCGTTTATATGCTCTTTGATCAGTATAAGCTAATCTCGCAGTCATATTTAAATAAGTATTTATATAAGTTTTTAAAGATTAGTCATTTAATTAGTTGTTTACTTTTATATAAGTTACATCAAAATTAATGCATTTAATTTTCTTTCAACTTCAACCGCCAAAAATATTAAATTATCAGTAAATTATTTAGAACGCTGTCAATTAAACTGATCAATGACAATGACATCATGACGTTCACGTACATTTGTTTGCGTTTGTTATTACACTAATGAGATAAAAAATCGTCGTCTTAATTACATTAAACTGCTTACTGCAGCTAAAATTATATTACAACAAAAAAGTACTTTAATACAATGCAATTATTGATATGATTATTTATACTGTTTAGGAAACGAATAGGCAATGTGCGTTTTGTTTTTTTATTACATTTCGTAGTCTTTTTTACAAAAATGGGTGCTCTGAAAATTCGTGTATAGTTAAATTCCAATAGCTTATTAAGTAAGCTTTCCAATGAGGTATATCACATTGGTGTTCAAAATCTATCCCACATTTTGACCTCCCCTTTCCGTACAACCAGTCTGAACAAGTGTTGCCAGATCAAAATTTCAAAACCCAGGAAATGGTAAAATAAAACTCAGGAGACTGACCTGAATATTCATAATCAATAACTAAGTATAAACGCGATGTCCTGGTTAAGAAATAGAATTTACTTTAATATCACTTCAACCCTTTTTTTTAGTGTCCCACTGCTGGGCACGGTTCTTCTCTCAACCATCTAATGAGTTAAAAGAGTTTAGGCCTTAGATAAATAGTATGCATTGCAATATCACGCTTTTATCAAATTACGTACACTTACCTGAATTCGGGTAGAGAATTTCATTTAGTGTTTACTCCGTAAACAAAATCTATTCTATTGAAAATTAGTAGGTACAGTCCATCAAATCTAAGAAGTACCATTTGACAGTTCTAAACGTAGTACATTTAGAATTTTATTTTTTGTATGAAAGTTTATGTTATGTTAAAGTAAAAATAGCTTCATACTTCTATGATTTTACAGGAAAGCTAATAAAAATAGTGTGAATTACGCCTTTAAAAAGCTAATTTAATAGAAAACAGTGAAACGTCAAACGGTACTTGTTAGATTTGATGGACTGTAGGTCTCATAAGTTATTTTTGATGCATATCTCTTACACTTTAGACGTATCTATGTTTTTATTTTATAACACATATATCAGGAGATTTTACAATAAAATCAGTAGATCAGGAGAATCTCACAGAAATCAGGAAATCTCCTGAAAAATCTGAAGGTCTGGCAACACTGCAATAGGTATTAGCTTAGCTTTAGCTTTAGCTTTAGCTTTAGCTTTAGCTTTAGCTTTTAGCTTATACTGGATAGGTACCTGTGTAGCTAACTAGGTAGTAAGAATTTTATTCGAATATGGAATAAATACACCAAAGGTCACAATTCTTAGTTTTCTTGAATAACATCAAAATCTAATAATATTTGGTATTATGATTTATTTATACTAATATTTATACTAATACAAGCGGACCCGGCACACGTCGTTCTGCCCGATAAAGCAGTGCCATCTACTGGGTCTCAGACCTACCGAAATTGACCAATAATAAATAATAGGTATCTAACCCGGTTTTCGGCACTTCTTCGCTTTCTAAATTTTTTTTTTTTCTTTGCGTAAGAACCATCCTTGTACTTAAAGGAATATTTTGAAAAAAGAATTAGCGAAATCGGTCCAGCCGTTTACGCGTGATGTCGTGACAACGGAAAACGGGTTTCATTTTTATATATAGATTTATTTCTTTAGATATTTTCAAGCCCCTAGGTTTAACCTAGTATAGTATTTTATTATCTGTGGCGTTAAACTCAAATTCGTCAAAGTGGCTATCGAGACTTGTAAAAAAAATAGCCAGGCGGCCATATTGCAATTTGCCACAGACAATCATCATCCATCATCAAAACGCCGGTCTTTTCCGCTTTGAAGCGTCTGTTGTTTCGACGCGGAAAATTGGTAAATGATGGCAGCAAATAATTATTTTGGGTTTACTCATGGAGGAACCCAATATGGGTAAGTTATTATTAAATTCTTCGTATGTTTGTTAAGAAAACTCAGTGGCGGGTGTTATGCGTGGAGTATTTATCGATGTGCCTTGTGTGCTCATGTTTGACCTAATCAAAATGGCGTCTGGTGTGTATTGATCGTGCTAATTTTACTATCAGAACGTCAAAAATTACATGTATAATACTAACATCCATGTTTTTAGTGCTGCAACCGCAAGTGCGGCGTATGGTGGACAAACTGGATATGCTGTAGCGCCAGCGGCGACGGCTGCTACGTACGGCACACAACGTGCTGCAGCCACAGGATACGACACTGCTTATCAGGCCGCAGCCGCTACTCAAGGTACGTCAACTGTACACTCGCAGTACTTAACAATGTTATTATAACATCAGAATAAATCATGTCAGCATCCATAACGCTGTACCTGTATATTATCGGCAACCTATTAATGTAATTGGTAATTAATTCAATTATGTAGGTTATTTCATTGTATTAACAAATTTTACTATTGATTTGTCATCATACAGTATCTAAGAGCATGTTCTACATTACCCCTAGTTTCCACTGACAAAACACGTACCAGAGACTTGTTGTAAGCACTGTCTATGTTGACTATCTGACTGCTTGTTTTATGTGCTATGCAAACACCCAGTTGAAAAAAAATGTTGGTAAACAATTACTAGTCATTAAAACATCTTGTGCAGTACCATTACAATTAAATGTATTTATATACATATAACACCAATATTGTTGCAGAAATTATCACTATGCAGCCATTATATCTTTTATTTATTTTCAAATTTAGATTGTTATCATCAGGTGTAGGAATTGGCTGGTCGTTTTAGGTCCAAATTGCAGTAATAAGATTAGAGCCATCTTTCTGAATGGCATGGAATGTATTGTCACTAGGGCAGAGCCTACTTTTGGCTTTGTAATCTCTTAATAATATTAGATAATTACAGAACTAGCATATCTGTCAATAAGACAGGAATTTGTAAATTTTTAAGGGCAGACGGTCCATACAATTCACCAAGTAACCACTAAAGTACTTGATAGTCTAAATTATACATTGTGACAAGTTTTTTTTTTTTTTCTAATTTAGTAAGGTCTCTCATATAACCTAAAATAATTGCATTAGTTTTTTACTACAACGAAATCTGACAATTAGTGTGATATGTTTGTATGATATTGATTGATTGAAAGAATACACAGTAACATTAAAGCCAGTTTGCCATAGATGTTGCACTGTAAAACATGACATTGTTGACAGTGTTTGTGACATGTCTTCTTTTTCATATTTCGTTGGAGCACGTCAGGGGCAAAAATATTGCTAAACCATCAATATAGTAAGAAAGATTTGTGATAACAGGTGTAATTTTACCAGCAGCGGCTCACGCGCACGCGCACGCGGCGGCGGCGGCGGCTTCAGCGTACGACGCGAGCAAGAGTGCGTACTACCAGCAGGCCGCCGCCGCGTACCCCACCGCGGCCCCGCAGCCTCAGCCGACGTACGACACCTCTGCTGCCAAGCCTGCCTACTCCACTCAGGCCACCTACGCACAGGTACTTAGCACTACACTTACTATTGTTTCAATAGCTAGATAATGTTTACCATGGAATCAATTCTGTCGTTTTAATAGTTAAATATAGAAACTCTGTAAAAAATTTGTAAATATTCCTCAAGTAATAGTAATCTGGCTATTAAACCATCAATCCTTAGTTGAAATGTAGCAGAAATAGCAGTATTGTACTCACAAATTATATTCAATTAATATAGACCACACACTAATCATAAACTTAGTTAAGTAGAATCAAATTTATCCCTACTTTCATGAAGTGTGCGAAGTGAAGTTTAAAAATAAATAATTAATCTGGAAAGTATCAATCCTATTTTAAATAGGCAGTTTGCAGTAAGTAGTTTTTGGAAAAATACCACTCTACCTCTCCTCATGTCTTTGTGTAGGGATAAATTTCCCCAATTACTATTTTTTGTCTTCAGTAAAATGTGTATTTAAAAAAGGAATATTCAATTGAATTATTTGTGTTATCCTGTTCAATAGATAGTTATTGGGCTAATTATACACGTAATTTTTCATATTGATGGTGTCCCCATATTTTATTAAGAACAAAAATGCTTATATGCTAATAATTATAAGTAAATTATGTTTACAACCTTTTATTTATCATAAGATATTGGTTTTAATATTAAAAAAAATTATATAAATGACGATCATTTTTGCTGCGAGGCACAAACATCTTGTTCTGGAAAATATTCTCATATCGGTGACCAAAAGTAATTTAGACTTAACTTTACATATACGAGTCCGTCAGTCGACCACTCCCCAATTTTATTTCACGTTAACAGCGTGCTAGGGCGCAGTCAGGACAGACGACTCTCAAAACGCTGCATTTTTCCGCAACTAACGTGAGTATGCCATTTCAGTTGCTCCCAGACAATTATTTTATAATATCGATGTTGCATTTTTAGTGTAATGAATATGTTATAGTTATACAATGGTTGTATGATTCTCACAGAGGTAGTAAGTGAATTAGCTTCAGTGACTGTTATTAATGTTATCCTAGATATTATGCATTTTTTTTGTAATTTTCGAAAAAGTGTTATCACGGTGTTCTCATATCAGTGTAATCGGTGGTCTTATTCCCACTGATGTGATAATTTTCTCGGGAAAAAAAAGCAATATGTGCCCTTTTCTCTTATTGGTGTTTACTCATGATATACTTGCACAGCTTTATCACATCGGTGGATTGCTTTATCATAACAGTGGATCATTTGATCTTGCTGGTAATTCGTCTTACCATATCGGTGGATTCTGTAACAAAAAGTAATGTGGGTGGTAACTATCAAATAGCAAAAAAAAAAACGTGTGTTTAAGTATTAGTAGTTGTAATTAATAGACAGGTTAATATTCACCCTTGAATAAATAATCTGATAGGAGATTATGGTTTTTTTTTCTTAAATTTGAATAAGGAAAAGTTTTAACAATAATTCTGGTTTTTAACATTTGATATGCGGTAGCACAGATCTGTAGTTTAAGTAGGTAATTAAAAAAAACTTTAATTGGGTTACTAAAAGCTCAACTCCTTGCATGTGAAGGAACTACTTACAAAAGACCTGGCTTTTAGTAGGAAGTCATTGTTGTAAAAATACCTAGGTCGTAAAACGAATAGTAGGTAAACATTTGTTGTTGGTGTTTATATGTAGGTGGATTATCTTATTTGGGGATAGGCATATTATATATACTGGGATAAACTTGTCATGCCGGTGGTTAGCCTTTTCATATTGGTGTACCAGAATGAAATAATTGATTTTCGGTTTTTATATCCATGGCAATCGAAATTCATTCTGAATTTTCTCCTTAGTCTTAAATGATACATATTTAACATAGTAAAGATTGCATAAAACCCAAAAGATATTTAAAAAGATAAATGAAAACCGTTCACCGATATGATAATTAAACACTATTTGTTAAAATTGAACCATATGCAAATGTTATGGTGATTTGTGGGAATGTGTAAGACTACAATATATATATGTTAGTGTATAATGTTGCTTTACTGTTAATGATTTGTCTTACAATAGAAGTATTAGACAGCAAAATCACACAAGATTTACTTGCTGTTGTGTATATACCTCAAAGAAAATGTTTAACTTAACTCAGCCATATCAACAACATAATGATTCAACATCGTTTCTAACAATTTTGTCTGGATTGATGGATTATGTATGTAAATGATATTTGTGTGCTGTAGAGCGGCGCCCGCGCTACCACTGGTGGCGCTAAGACTGCATACGGCGGAGTGTACACTGCCACCACGGCTGCCACGTCCTATCCCTCGCAGGGGTACACTGCCACTGCTGCGCAGACTGCTAAACGTAAGTAACTCTTCACATACTTGAAGATTGATATTTACATAAGTACAATTACAGTATCCTACATGAATCCTGAAGTTATTTGGTTTTTTTAATGATAGAGAAATTCATATAATACAAGGTAATTAACCTTGTCATTTTTTTATAGAAACACCAAACAGAACTAACACTGCGTATGACGCGGCTCTGTATAACGCGGCCAGTATGTATGTAGCGCAACAAAACAAGCCCGTCGGCGGTGGTGGCACGTAAGTTTAATGTTATTCATTACGATAATATACTACTTTAAATACTCGGTTAGCTGAAAAAATTTGCATATAAATAATTTGAAAGAGAACAATTTATGAAGTGGAGTATTTTGTAATTTTAACTCACCGTTTTATCACTACTGCGTAATCACATAAGTACGTCACCGATCACGCTCTGCGGCTACTCCCGTCCAGCTCTGACTGGCCACCTCGCAGAGATAGTCACTTCACCTAGTCTGAGGGCACTCCATGCGAGTGAGGGTTTAGCCGCGGCGTTCGCGCAAAGCGTCTCGAGTGCACGTGTGCGGGTGGCAGGGGCTGGAAGAACTACAGCAAGCCGGGCGTGGGGGCCGGCGCCCAGCGGCGCGCCAAGCCGCCGGCCAAGGCGCAGCAGCTGCACTACTGCGACGTGTGCCGCATCTCGTGCGCCGGCCCGCAGACGTACAAGGAGCACCTGGAGGGACAGAAGCACAAGAAGAAGGAGGCGGCCGTGAAGCTGGCGGCGGCGGGCGCGCTGGCGGCCGGGCGCGGCGCGGGCGGCGGCGCGCTGCGCTGCGAGCTGTGTGACGTCACCTGCACCGGCGCCGACGCCTACGCGGCGCACGTGCGCGGCATCAAGCACCAGAAGGTCGTCAAGCTGCACACCATGCTGGGCAAGCCCATCCCCTCCACGGAGCCCACCAAGATCGGGACCGGTATGTATCTCCTCGCTTTTGACGTTCGTTTCGATTCTAAACTTCACTTTTTTATATTGACGAGTTCTGATTATTTCGAATGCTAGTTTGTGTCGTAAGTCGTATCGGATATGTTCTCCAATCACGTTGGGTGTGTGGAGGACATATTTGTTCCCTCCCCCCGTGCTGACCCGCCACAACGCCATATCTGTATCGTCCGCGTCCACTTGGCTGCTAGATTTGCTACGATTCAAATTTTCTCGACGATCGATAACTGTACAGATATGTAGTGTTTATGATGGGCCGTTTTTGTGCAAGCGACGATGTCGCCGATTTGTTTATCTTAAAATTAATCTTTGGGGACGAATCACTCGCGTCCAGGGAGACCCGCTATCTCGGGGTAAAAATCGAGAAGGGACAGGACGTACGTTCTGTCCCTTAAGAGACACGAGAAAATTCGAGTTGTATGATCTATCAGCCAAAAAGACGGTGGCGGGCACGGCGCGTATCGCGTTCGTGTCGCGCGGAGGGCTCAGCACCGTGGGTACAGCCTCCGCGCCCGCAGACAAGGACAAGGACGACGACAAGCACAGCGACGACGAGCCGGACGTGGCGCCCGTCGGACAGGACTACATCGAGGAGATCCGCGCCGACGACGGCAAGGCGCTCTCCTTCAACTGCAAGCTGTGCGACTGCAAGTTCAACGACCCCAACGCCAAGGAGATGCACATGAAGGGCCGCCGACATCGGCTTCAGTACAAGAAGAAGGTTAGACGCGTCCTTTGTATTCTGTCCCACCCACCCGGTCGAGTGCTTGACTCCAGTGATTACTTAGTAAAAGGTTTGAGGCGTGCGTCGAGCCCGGCGGCTTCGGCAGCCGAGAGATCCGCACGTCGTGTGATTACATTTTGTTAATGAGAACCCTTTCGACCTCTTCTAACGTCGACGTCTAGTGTAGGGCCGCCCTCACGTGTGTGTTTGTGTGCAGGTGCAGCCCGACCTCGAAGTGAAAGTGAAACCGTCGATGCACCAGCGGAAGCTGGCCGAGGCCAAGGCGCAGCGCATGCTCGTCCGCGACGAGATCTGGGCACGCCGCAGGATGCACGATGTACACGTTTCGTTTCTACCGTTACCTTAATGGTTTTATACTCAAATGTAACGTAACGATATTGTCCGTCGTTAACAGGACATGGAAGAGGAGCGCATCTACTGGGAGGGAGCCGGCGATCCGTGGTGGGGCCGGGGCCCCCCGCCCATGCACCACCACCACCACCACGTAAGTACCTGAACAGTGAAAATCTAAAAATTGTAGAAAATACGGAGCAATAAAATTCTTACTCAAGAAAATATCTCTTCACTACCGTCACCGATGTTTCTTAACGAAAAAAAAACGTCACTTTTAAATTCAATAAATAACAACAATCGACACATCAACAAACTACCACAAGCTTTAAAATTCAGGTATAACAATTACCTACACAACACTGCTCTTTCTTCTTGCAATAATTATAATGGTACATTCGTATTTTCTGCCTTAACTTGACGAATGTCGACTTATTGGTCATCTAATTACCGCGTGTACACCGCGTCTTTTAACAGACAGACTTTCGTTCGCTTTGTAAGGATATGAAAGAGACGAGATGTTTGTCGTGACCACTGCCGAATAAGCCGGCCGCTCAGCTGCTTATACCTACGTATAAGCCGCTGGGCGGCCGGGTTATCTACGTCGCGTCGGTTTTACATTTGCTGTTATACTTATTTTTGATGTTATTTATAACTTTTAGGTGTTATATTTATTTGATCAAGTAAGCGATATTGACCTATTCTTAAATATACTCTGTTTTTCTTACCGTGCCAAATATGTAAACAAAGCTTCAGTTTTCGTATCACTTTAGAATATCACAATTTTATCAATCAACTACATTATGTATCACGTATAAATGTCTTAATCCATTGAGTAAACAATTTAACTATGAAATTGGCTATAAAAAGTTATCAATCATTTAAATGCGAATTATTGATATAATTCTAAACACATTTCGAAATCTAGCACAATTCTTGACCACAGATTATGCAAAGAATGGGCCTAATTGTCATTTTTTAAATTAGAGTCGAGACATAGATTTAGGGAGAACTGAGTGAAATGAAAATATGTTTAGATTGAACTTTAATGTATTATCTTAAATTTTTTTATTAGTGTATAACATCTGTCTTATTTCAATATTAAATATTCGTTTTTCAACCATGTAACTGACGCTGTATGAAATCGAGAGCATATTAAATAAAATTAATTGTGTCATAATAGTCACTCATTAAAACGTTCTAAACGATCATTTAAATAAAATCAATCTGTGTTTCCCTTGGTCATGCCATTACTTATCATAGCATAAAAATCATTATTGTTTAGTTGGTTTTTTAATCAAAATCCTTAACAAATAGTAAATTTTTCTCAAAAACATTTCCATTTCATCACATATATCGACTCAATTTGTAGTCAAAACAGTTTAAAATTGTATCATGTGGAACAGGTTTAAAATTTATGCGGTTATGCATGCTGCATAAATGCACACAATTAAAAAATCTAAATAAATTGAGATAAAAAAATTGGTGATGAAATCGCAACAACTGAAAATATTCATGTTTTACACCTTCTTCCATACCATTGTGAATTAAACCGGAATTTAAACTGTCGGGAAGTTGTATATATGCTAATCGTCGGTGAAACTTTGCTTGTGCGATTCAGGATTGCTATGACGTCATGTCTCTTGAGTGGCGTTAGGTATGTGACGCCACAGATGCATCGAGCACATCACAGAAGAAGAAAATAAAATGATTGAGCTCAATTACTTTCTTTCAATGCAACAGATTTACTGACCCAGAGTTCATCCCACATCCGCATTAACCTACTCAGATTCAGTCAGATAATTGATTAATAAAAATATTAACAAGATAGCTTGTTTGATTCCTCATCTTAATTTTGAGCACATGCCAGAAAAAGATGGAAAATATTAAAGAAGTTGTTGATACGTATAGCTTTTTTTTTTCAAGACAGTAAAACTACATACAGCTCCACAGCACTTAAAATGAATAGTGTTTCGGTACCACAAGGCAGTGTGCTTGGGCCTCAGTTGTTTATAATATGCTAGCTTCCGCACACGGCTTCGCCCGCGTGGTGTTAGGATAATAATTAGCCAAGTGCTATTACAGATCTTAAAGAAGCCTATAATTTTTTTTTATTTGTTATTGGTCTTAAATCAGATCGTGCTTATTTCTTTTGATCGAAGACGTCTAAATTTATCGATATAATTTATAATAAAATACTTAATTCATTCATTGAAATTGAATACGCCAGAAATGGTAGTTTTATCACTTAAACTACCATTTCTGGCGTATTTATCACTTATAATAATAATTATTATTTTGTTATATTTTTTTTAATCTCTTTTATTTAATGGGACTTTGAATCTTATTAATTTAAAGGACTCGATGTACCATATACGGAGTGATAAATTATTTGATTGATAATATTTCCTGTCTTCAATAACTTATTCGAGATATTTAGTGTATTATTGTATTCCAGTGTTTTGTTAATGTAAAGCTTCTTGGTTCCGAACAATAAATGATTAGAAATCTATTCAGTCACTCTTTTAACAAATCATTCAATGTGTTCAGTCATGATGGCTAACCCTATAAAATTGTCTCTGGTTACAAGGCGGCCATATTTGTTTACATGTTATGCATCCCATGAAAAATCAGACTATGGAATGGGTGTCTCTGTGTGTGTAGGGCATGGGCATGTCGTACGGCGGCGCACGGCGCTCGGAGACGTCGGACGACCGGCACGTGCTGGCCAAGCACGCGGACATCTACCCCCCCGACCAGCAGCTGCAGGAGATACAGCGCGCAGTCTCGCACACCGAGCGCGCGCTCAAGTCGCTCTCCGACGCGCTCGCCGAGCAGGCCAAGCCCAAGGTGACGCTGCCTACACTACCTCCCCCCTCCCCACACATCTACCCCCCCGACCAGCAGCTGCAGGAGATACAGCGCGCAGTCTCGCACACCGAGCGCGCGCTCAAGTCGCTCTCCGACGCGCTCGCCGAGCAGGCCAAGCCCAAGGTGACGCTGCCTACACTACCTCCCCCCTCCCCACACATCTACCCCCCCGACCAGCAGCTGCAGGAGATACAGCGCGCAGTCTCGCACACCGAGCGCGCGCTCAAGTCGCTCTCCGACGCGCTCGCCGAGCAGGCCAAGCCCAAGGTGACGCTGCCTACACTACCTCCCCCCTCCCCACACATCTACCCCCCCGACCAGCAGCTGCAGGAGATACAGCGCGCAGTCTCGCACACCGAGCGCGCGCTCAAGTCGCTCTCCGACGCGCTCGCCGAGCAGGCCAAGCCCAAGGTGACGCTGCCTACACTACCTCCCCCCTCCCCACACATCTACCCCCCCCGACCAGCAGCTGCAGGAGATACAGCGCGCAGTCTCGCACACCGAGCGCGCGCTCAAGTCGCTCTCCGACGCGCTCGCCGAGCAGGCCAAGCCCAAGGTGACGCTGCCTACACTACCTCCCCCCCTCCCCACACATCTACCCCCCCGACCAGCAGCTGCAGGAGATACAGCGCGCAGTCTCGCACACCGAGCGCGCGCTCAAGTCGCTCTCCGACGCGCTCGCCGAGCAGGCCAAGCCCAAGGTGACGCTGCCTACACTACCTCCCCCCTCCCCACACATCTACCCCCCCGACCAGCAGCTGCAGGAGATACAGCGCGCAGTCTCGCACACCGAGCGCGCGCTCAAGTCGCTCTCCGACGCGCTCGCCGAGCAGGCCAAGCCCAAGGTGACGCTGCCTACACTACCTCCCCCCTCCCCACACATCTACCCCCCCGACCAGCAGCTGCAGGAGATACAGCGCGCAGTCTCGCACACCGAGCGCGCGCTCAAGTCGCTCTCCGACGCGCTCGCCGAGCAGGCCAAGCCCAAGGTGACGCTGCCTACACTACCTCCCCCCTCCCCACACATCTACCCCCCCGACCAGCAGCTGCAGGAGATAGAACTTACCTACTTAATATACCCGCTCCTATTTCAACCTTGTTCTTTCACAGGGTACACCAGCTAAAGCTGCTGGAAAGCCAGACGAAAAGAAAGATGACAAGCCTGAAGGCAAAGAAGACGGCCGGGATAATCAGCTGTGAGTAATAATTTCTTCTGTGATGATTTAGCACATAATTTTTAATGTAACTTACTGAAAGTGACACCTGATATTATGATGAGGAAAGATTTGATTCGTTTGTTTGTTACGAAAAGGCTCAAAAACTAACAGACCGGTGTAAAAAAATTAAAAAATTAAAAAAATGGTATCACTTTTGCCTTTATAAGTTACAATTATTAATTTACCTTAATTTTCATTTAGAGTTTTTTATTTTATTATTGTTTTTCTTTGCCAATCCAATCAATGTTTGGGCATACTTTTACATGCAGTGGGTACAGTAATGTCTCGCGGCCAGCTAAAATTGTAGTTGATCGGCTGGAGTCGAAGAATGTCTACGATTCGTAAGTTGTAATAGTAACGTAGGATTTTAGACTATGTATCTAAAAGTTGTGAACACGAAGGTGTTGTGTTCACTTAAGTAACGCGACAAAAACATGTTGTAAGATATGTGTGACTTGAAGTTAGATGAATTTACTGAGGTTATATGCATGCACTAAGTATGGAGTACATATAAGCTGTACAATTGTTTAAAGGCATTTTAAATTATTTTGTTAGTTGTTAAAGAAGATGATTATATTGATGAAGACGCTTTTGCTTTTGTGTAAATTTTAATGATGAGGTGTAAGATTACTTGGGATTTTATTTGAAAAGCCTCTACATATCATTTGTCAGATCATGTTTCATGTTACTTAAGTGGGTACACCGCTTAACTGTCATACTCAGGGACTTTCAACAATAAGTAGTGTTCGTGACTGTGGCAGTATGTAGATTAGTACACAATGTAGCAGAAGTAGTAGTCGTTTGGGAAAAGGGAGGTTCAATTGGTAATAACTAGTTACTGATTTTCCTGTAATAAAATATTGGGCATCGTCGATCGAAGAAATGGATCTGAATCGAATCCTGATCGTCCTCGTTCTACAATTAGGGTGTCCCAGTGTAGTGTACCGTGTGGCGTGCGGCAGGTTCTCGTTCGTGGGCGAGGGCGAGGCGAGCGGCGCGGGCGGCGGCGGTGGCGGAGAGGCGGGGCCGCGCGCGCTGAAGGGCGTGATGCGCGTGGGGCTGCTGGCCAAGGGGCTGCTGCTGAAGGGCGACCGCGCCGTGCGGCTCGTGGTGCTGTGCCACGACCGGCCCACCGTGACGCTGCTCAAGCGCGTGGCCGCCGACCTGCCCGCGCACCTGGCGCGCGTGCGCTCGCCCTCCGAGCCCGAGCACAAGTACCGCGTGGAGCTGCTGCCGGCCGAGGGCGCCGTCACCGTGGCCGACCCCGGCGTCACCGTGCGCGTGTCGCTCACCTCGCCCGTCATGCGCGAGCCGGCCGGTACGTACCCTCCTCTCCCCTCTCCCCCCACGCGACGCTCGACGCCGCCAATTTCACCATCACCCCCCTCGATCCTGCTGAGCTCTAGTTCCCTTGTGCCTTGTCCGCCTCTTACTTTGGGCCCGATTAACGATGAGACGGTCGTTGAAATTGGCCGTCGAAGCCGTCACTACCGACGAGCAATGCTGAGAACAAACTATCTAATCTATTGTATCTTGTTTTATATTTTGTATATATTTTCTGAATATTTTTTTTGACATATTTTCATGTGTGACAAAAAAAGATAATTTGTTCAAGTTTACCGCCCGGCGCCTCGCTCCGGGCACCGTGTTGAATGCTTATTTTTAGGTGTGAGTAGGGTAAGGGCGAGATGAAGGTTTTTTGATCATCTACGCCGATATATCCCGCGCGTTCACTCCGCGGTGGTATATCGATCTACTGAAACGGTGCAAACATTTAACCTTTCCTATTCTATTTATATTTATGTATCTGTTCTTATTTTCACTTTAGATTAATAATACACGATTCTAATCAGGACTAATCTCACCAAACCAGTTAGTAGTAAAATGATACGATCGGGGTCAGATTTGCTAGCGCTTGACGAGTCGGCAGCAGCGGCGCCGGTCCCGACACGTGTGGGCCGGTGCCGTGTCGCACAGCACGTAGGGTGTCCCATGTTTGCCCCGTTTTCGTCGAAGTATTGATGGTCAAACACCCTTTGTGTTGTCGCTAGACGGTGGCGACATAAAGCGAGACGACAAGGATGTGCTACCGCGGCAGAAGTGTTTGGACGCGTTGGCCGCCCTACGGCACGCCAAGTGGTTCCAGGTACATCGCCAGACTTTTACTGCGCGTGCCCTCTACATACGTACTGGGCGCACGTGTTGCCGGTGCGCTAACATTGCTCCTGCGGCGATAAAGCATGCCTACCCTTGGTGTGAAGGCTTCGAGTTATTTGATTTTATTTTCATTTTAATAAAACTGTATCGACGTTAGAAGCAAACTTAGCGTATCCGGGACGTTATTTTAGTCACATGTTTATTTCCTTATTTTGCTATTTGAATTTGAGTACAATAAAACAGTAACTAAGTTGAGTCAACTCCCGTGAACATGTGGCTACACGTGCATCTTTTTAAGCCTTAAGCTGCGTTTCCGCACTGTACGCCATGAACGGGAGTATTCAGTCAATCGACGAATCGATACAATGTAAAGAAGGAAACGCAGTTTTCGATCGTGGGACGCTCGCGAACGAATCAGTGACAGGGTGGTTGTGCAGGCTAGAGCGGCGACGCTGCAGTCGTGCGTCATCGTGATCCGCATCATGCGCGACCTCTGTCGCCGCATCCCCAACTGGACGCCGCTCAACCCCTACGTGAGTATCCGTCTGAGTGTGTACGTGCGCGTGCGCACGTGCAGGGCAGTGACGTGTGCGTGTGCGCAGGCCATGGAGCTGCTGGTGGCCGGCGTGGTGTCGTCGGCCGGCGCCGCGCTGTCGCCGGGGGAGGCGCTGCGCCGCGTCATGGAGGCCGTGGCGGGCGGAGCGCTGCTGGACCACGGGCCCGGCCTCAGGGACCCCTGCGAGAAGGAAGTCGTCGTACGTACTCGTCCGACGCTCTCCACGATACTTGACGCTCTCCCTCTCGCCTCCTAAACTTGCTTGTCGTTCGGTTTCAGGATGCTCTGGGTAATTTGCCGCCACAGAAACGTGAAGATCTGACTGCCTCGGCTCAACAATTTTTGAGACAAATTGCCTTCAGACAGATTTACAAGGTTTTGAAATTTTTCTATTAACTTAATAAAAAAAAAAATTGGTTGCCTGTAAATTCGGTATACGGGCGAAAGTTTTACGTGACAACGACTTTGAGTGGTAAAATAATTTTAATGTGAATATTCATTCGTATAGTAGGAAGAAGGATGAAACATAGTTGAGTGGGAGAGAGACGCAAGGCATTCGGCGGGCCTCTCTCTCGTTCGGTGACTCATCGTAACGTTACCGAGCGTTACACTTTTTCATAAGTGCCTCCCAGCCGCAACCTAATTTAAGACGTTGTCACGTCAAAAAACATCTGGTATTCTGAAATAGAAAGTGAAACACCTCTCCTAACGTAACGTATATTTAGGTACTGGACATGGAGCCGCTGCCGAAGCAGAAGCACACTTCGGGCCCGTGGAAGTTCCCCCGCAAGCGACGTCGCTCCAACACCGACGCCGAGGCAGACACGCCAAACGGTTTGTCCTATTTCCCGCTAATTTCCTTGTTTATTATTTGTTTCGTTACAGTAAAGCGTATTTAGTGATGAAACTTGATGACGAGTCGTAGAACGCACAATGCACGCTCGGAGTTAGTGACTGTACAGAGTTATTCTGTACATCGCGGTATTCCTTGCGTCTTGAGCGGTCAAGGACGATATGGCACTCTGATATTGTTGCTTACTTACGTTACAAGACATAACACAGCTGAGCTCTCGTAATCACGACGTTATATCTTTGCAGGAGAAGGAAAGGTAGTCAAAACTGAAGAAAAAATGGACGCGTCGGAGAACGCAGCCGCAAAGAAGTAACACTTAGTAACGCCGCACCCCGCTCTTCAGTCCCCTCCCGCGTCTGTACCTCGTAACGTCCTCTACCTTCTAGCCGTTTGTGTATCCCACTGGTGCGAGGGGCGCGGTACACGTTTGTACTTTAGTCGTGTGGAAATCAATCTTATTTTATATAGTCTGTGTATAATCTACACATTCATTTTTAGTTGGTCACTCACGTATGATGATCTGTCCAAAATATACTAGTACACGTAAATGCCGCGTTTATAGTAGAGTTTAATATTAGATTTAGTTATTCTGTATAATGTAAGTAGTTATTATTGACGGGATGACGAGTGAGGAGATGTTGAAGCTGTGAAGGATTTGTAATAGAGAGAAGTTAGGTTTATAGTAAATATCTGTTTCGCTTTTGTGATTGCTGAAAAGACGTAGATAGTGCGTCGAGTCGCCCACGTTGACGGGCGGGTGACGTCAGCAATAACATGTGTGAGATGGAGTGTTTAGGTTTACAGTATTTGACCTTATTCATATTTAGTTCCTTACCTGTTCTGCACCATGCTGCAAAAGGGTATGTCACACTGCAATAGTGCAGTTTATTTTTTAATATAATAATTACCTTATATTTAATAGTATCTAAGATTTGTATATTTTTCGTGTATTTATATATATACTGCCTGAAATGGCGGTTTGGAAAGTCTCACGTTGTATTTTGACAACTGACAAATTGGTCTTGTCGACCTCAATCGTCAGAAATTAGTAAATAAGAAGTCCAAATAAGTGACTTTTCGATCAAATGATTTCCATATGGTTTTCTTTCTTATTTTTTTTCCAAAAACACTTCAGATCTGTTGCAGTCCAAAGAAATGACTTTCCATTCGAATGGGTTTCCTTTGGTTAGATTGGTTTGTTTGACACTAAAGTCGCTTTTATATGAATTGTGGATCAGAATGTTCTCGACACTTCGATTGTTATTCTGAAGTTCGTAGTTGCCATGGCCATAATTAAAAGTAGAATAAAGTCGACGCGGGAAAAGTAAAAATAATTGAAAGTAAAGTATGACACCGGGCTTTTCGGAAGTCGTTTTCTTTTTCAGGTCAGGGCGATTCCAGATGCCTAACAGAAGTGTATTCAGGAAAAAATAAGTAAAGCTACCCGGTTGAAATCATTTGATCGAAAAGTTAATGGGACCCCAAACTAACTTTTGCAGTTTGAGGTCGAGAATACTAATTTGATGCTCGGTTGAAAAAAAATGGCGTCCTAGGACGTCGGCGCTTTTAATTTTTAGATACTGGCAAAACTGCGGAATTATTTCTGCAGAGGACATAATTTAAAAAATATATAGTAATAAAAAGACCATTTTGATTTTCAGTTGTCAAAATATAACGTGACAGAAGAAATACATAGTTATATTGTATCTAAATTGAAGTTATGACCTTATTTCGGTCTTAGAAACTGTGGTTTGAATCTAGTAGTTAGTCGCAGTTGTCGTCTGTAGCTAGCTTGTGTAATGTTTACATTGTGTAGAGAAACAATAATTATATAAACGTATAATACTGAACACCTAAATACCTACATTCAAATCTTATAAATATTTTTTTAAATCGTCGCGCAATACCAAGTGCATTATTTGTGTGAAATCGATGTTGTAAGTGTTTATGTAGCTATTACATGCTATTGGAAAATTAAAAATAAATGTTTATGATACTGGCTAAGCACATTTTCTAAACATTTGATGTCTTAAATAACTCCGCACTATTTGATTATAATAAAATACGAATTTGGTGATTGATTAAATATTTTTTGTTTGTAATTGGGTCACCTAAGGTGATCCACCAAAGCTTAGATAGCGATTATTATAATAAATTATTCAGTAAGGACTAGGATTCTGTAAAACCACGTTTTTTTTATTTTAATCTATAAAACTGTACTTTGGAGATTAATACCAATAAACTATTATGACGAAAGTTAAATAATGTTGTTATTATTTTATCTATCCTAGGAAGTAGGCTGGCGAAGCTGGTTTAATGGAACGCCACTGCGCTTTGTTTGAAGTTTAGAAAAAATATTTCGGGAAGGCAATATAATAATATAGCCCTGACAAATTGTGGCATACTGTGGATGAAAGATGAGTTTGGGATTCTCATAAGTACTCAAACAATTTGAAAGTGGATGGAAGGAGGCATACCACTGTAATCAATTAGATCATTCGGTCAATATTGCATTTTCTGGGCATCGGTGACTACGACGCAGAGGCAAAGGTTTACGTAACACTTCCATGCACCTTGCTATCGGTAGTCGCGGCCTACGATTACACAAAAATCAAATAATGCAGAAGCATTAAAAGATAGATCTGACTTTTCAGTTAGGCTATATTAGGTAGGGAGCCTAACCTGGACATTAATATTGATCTTTTTATTTATGTACGTATTTTATAATTGTAACAAAAGCAACGTAAAGCCTTTTCTTTTGATTCATCATTTATCTATTCCTTGGTTTCTGTGCAATCTTAGGTTGTGACTGGCAAGTGGCGGTGCTGACACTCAACTATTTTTGGTCATAGCAATTTATTTTCTTTTCGTTACAAATTCACGAAAAGAAGTGTCTAGTAACAAATTTTAACTAAAACCTGACAAAGTTTCATCAAATTTTTATGAAGCTGTCTCACAGCATGATTGAGACAGACATTCCATTTTTACAAACTTTTTTGTATTGAGTATTGGTAGGATCCCTAAAAGATGAGTACCTAATAGAAGTTTTTGAATCTAATGACTGATTAGTAATATTTTGCAGTTTATTAGAATGAACAATAATATTCTTAACGCATAGTCATCTGATCCCAAACTAAGCAGAGCTTGTTGGAAACCAGATAACTGATATACTACACATTATTCTTTAATGTTATATATATCTAAATATGTTTAGTTGAATTGAAGTTTGTCTTAGTAGAACTTGATAACAGCTAAATCAGTATAGCTCATTTTGGTTTTGAAATATTTGTATAAATCCAAGGAAAGGTTCATACACAGTATAAAGTTTGCTGGGGCAGCTAGTTACAGTCCATCAAATCTAAGAGGTACCGTTTGACAGTTCTAAATGTTTAGAAACATAAACATTTAGAATTAAATGTTTTGTATGAAAATGATTTTTGTTAAAATAAAAATAGCTTCATAGTTCAATTATTTTACAGGAAAGCTAATAAAAATAGTGTGAATTACAACTCTATAAAGCTAATTTAATACAAAACAGTGAAACGTCAAAAGGTACTTCTTAGATTTGTTAGTTTATATATCTTTGGCATATCCAATGCCAAAGATATATAAAGACTGTAATATTAATAAAAACTTGTTTGTATCATAAAAGTTTAGTTTATTTAACAATGACCTTCACTGCTTGTGGATCTTCTCTTGAACTTTCTCCTTAATAATATAATATGTGTTAGGTATAACATTGTGTCTGATTGTTATCCTAACAGTAATTTGAATATTATTGTTAGTATGTTCAGTAGAATTAATGGAACTGAAACAAACATTAAAAGTAATTTTAAACTTCTTTAGTAACAACATAAGAGCTAAACTTTTACGTAATATAAATAATCGTGTATAATACACGATTATTTATATTACGTATAGTAACAATTATTAAACAGAAATAATATTGTAAGACTTACTTCTGGTAACAGTTCTGATAGATCTAACTAAATTTAATATTTGAAATTTGATAGAGGACTGGTCTTCAAATCCTTGGTTTTGGCTGTTAGCTCCCCAACCCACTGAAAATTAAAATAACACGTTTAACAAATAAATATCAAAAACAGAAGTGAAATAACTATCTTAATTAATTACATACTCTTTTGCATAAATCTTTCTTCGTGAAGTACACATACTGCATTGAGGCACAAGAGAGTGGCTTCAAATAGGTTCCAAAGTGTTAGCATATTTTAAAACTAAAAGTAAACCTCGAAAATTGGTGAGAAATCATCAAATTCCGCAAACGAGTGGTTTGTTGTGACAGAAAAGAAACACGGAATACGACATATTCCAACATATATGTCAGAACTGACAGTAGTAGGCACAGTCGTGGTAAGGGTCGATAATAAATATTAAATTATTTTCCCATAATGAATAATATACCGACTGAGGTATCTGACGTCCAAAAATATTAATCACAATTATTTCTGACTACCTCCAAACATTAATATTTAACTTGCGTTCCGATTTAAGCAAACTGAGCTCACAGTGTCTTGAATTCTGAGTTGATTTTGCTTGGGTTTTGGTACAAGTAAATTAAGCACTGGGTCCCAGGGTGGTGGTATATTCCAATCATTTTCTCGGTTAAAATTAGTATAGTTTTTAATTTAAATAGCTTCACGAATCATTCTTGGTAGGAACCGGTTTTCATTGACAAGAACCTGCGTTTTATATTTTATACCCGTGAACATGAAGTCTGAAAAGACTGAAACGTCGGGATCTAAAATCTAAAATAAACCGCGATAAAATCCGTTAAAAAGAAGTTTTATTTCAACATATTTTAGTAGTCAAGTACTAATGCAATAATGGACCTCCAGATAATCATGAGGGATTGGTATGAAGGGAAGTTCATTTATCGTATAAAAATAACTAATAAAGTAATGTGCTAACAGCAATATAGCAGGATTACAACAGTTTACATTAACAGCTGTTAGAAAGTTACACGACAGTGTCGTTCGTTATTTCAAAACAGCAATTATTACATCACTAATGTGTTCACTTGGTAGCCTATCTCGAAGAGCTTACGCTGAAGAGGCGGGAAAAAATATATGAGAATTGTGCGACAGTTCATTACCAACATACAGAAATCATCGTCTAGCTTGACAACAACAGCAAATCGAAAAGAGTGTTGTGCACCTATATTAAATGTTGTCGATACTTTCTGATGGGAGCGGTGCGCGGCCCGTAATTCTGAATTTTATAATGGGAGTTTTACCATGATGCAATGCAATGCGACTAATACCTAGCTTTAGGAAATTAAAAAATAATAAACTTGTATTGTATAAAATATTTATTAATAAAATTAACGTAACATTTATTAATGGTATTATAGATTTATTTTCGACAAAAAACGGGCCAGAAGTTGATTATATACGCTTGATGAGTTTGCGTTTTCGAGGAGATAGCGAAATTACTGAAAAAATAAAATAAATATGAAAACACACTATTCAACGACATACCTATTCGTGCTAAGAATTGCTCTGCAATAACATTGTAAAAATAAGTATAAAATCAGTTAACTAGTCAAAATTGAATTAATTTTTACTGATTCCAAAATATTAGAAAACCAAAGTCGTTTAACGCGAAATGACATATCATAAAGTTACACTTCTTAGAAATATTATAAGCCACATCAGCAGCGTTGGCACTGCTGTATCACACTCGCCATTCAAATACTATAAGGTTGCGGGTTCGATTTCCAGTCATGTCCACACACCTTTGTGTAAACTGTTTCATCACCGCTACTCAATATGGGAGAAGGAAAACATCGTGAGAAAAACGGAATATCTAAAAATTAATAATTTGAGGAGATGTGCCATTCTCCAACTCGTACTTGGCTAGCATGTGTGGCCTAAATTCTGTCAACTCCTAAGATAGCTGAGAGAAGATGCGTGCCCAACAGTGGGACACTAAGAAAGGTTGAAGTGATTAAGTTTTATGGGCTTGTTGCGATAAAAATTTCAATGTTTACTTCATTTTAAACCTCTGTCCTGGTAGGTAACACCAATTCTGAAGTAAATAAAAATGTTGAAATCGGATATGTTAACAGAAAGATATAAAAGGTACTCGACACACCTAACAAGATGGCGTTAGTGTGCTATAGAAAAAGACGCATCAATAATAGGAAAAACAATATTTGCAAAATGTGTATAATTTGTTTGAGTTGAAACTTTTATCTTTAATAAATAAATGAATAACTTTTATGTTATTTTAAGGTCATAAAAATCTATCGGTTGATAATATCGATATAATTTTTTCCCTCGACGGACAACACTAGTATGGAAAATATCAACTACACAATCGTTTTTAATTATGTTAGAAAGTGAAACAACAATCGAATATTGTTATTATAGTAGAAATATAATGTACCTTGCCACGTCCAATGCAAATTTCGCCATAAATTAACTTTTGTCATGTCCATTGCGCCTAAACTTCACTCTGCATTTTCACAACTTTTATAGAACATATTTACTATAACACGCGCTACCCTTACACTGTATAAGTCATTTAATCAGAAAAATGCAATTGGTGTCCAGTTTTAAACTATTAAACGTGCTTTTAAACTATTTTCGTTTGAAATAATTTGGCGTCGGCAGATTGTAAACAACAATGGTGGAAGATTAAAACAATGACGTTGACATTCATCTAAGACAGAGACAAGATTATATGTTAGAGTAGTTTAGAAAACACCGCCATTAATCTTTGCACAATTTCCATAGATTTGAAATTTATATAGAAGTTGCGTTAGACTGGTCTGTCTGTGTTCTCTCTCTGTGCTACTGCTATAAAAAATTAGATAAAAGCGGCCGGCGGCTACAAATATTTGTTCGAGAAGCGCGGGAAACCTAAAAATTGGCTGACGCGGTTTTTTAGTGTTTCAGATAAAAAATTATTTTAAGTAACTTTTTACCCAGGATAAGGTTTAAAATTAAACTCTTTATATGTAATTGTATGTATGTAATATAATTTTGTACATTTTTATGTAAATATAAGTATATTTATAAATTAGTGCCAGAAGAGCTTGGTAAGTTTTAGTATATAGTTTTTATTACCATGGATCCCCCCGGGGATCCCGGGGGTACAATACCCGACATTGCCCACAATGTTACTATAGATTATAATGCTGAAACTAGCATGGACACAGATGCTTCATCCGTGTCATTAAGAGGCGACAAAAGAAAACGAATTGCGGCGAAACGTATTTGCAGGACGTGCAACAAAAAACATACAAAACGCAATAAAGATGGTAAAAAGATCGACGGATATTGCGGTTGTGGTTCCGACGTGGAAAAGCCTGTTCAGCCCCCAGTAGTTCTTCCCCAACAGCCACCAGTAAGGTCTTTGTTTACCAACAGTGATTCTGCCCCATATGTTGTACATATTGTAAAAGAAACACAGTCTCAAAATGATGGTACCACATTACACCCTGTTACATTTGGTCGATTTTTAAAAAAACACAACATAAAAAATGTTATTAATGGTAGTCTAAAACGCATTGGCAGAAATCGCCTATCTATTTCCTTCAATCAGTTAAATGACGCCAACATTTTCCTCAGTAACACTGATTTACTAACCAGCAACCTAAAAGCATTTATCCCTTCTTTTATCATTACGAGAATAGGTATAGTTAGAGGGATCCCTTCGGATTGGTCTGAAGAAGAAATAAAAGAAAACACTAATATTCCTACAGGCTGCGGCCCCATTATCAAAGTGAGACGACTAAATAAAAAGGTAGTAGTTGATGGTGTTACATCTTTTAAAGCAACAGAAACTGTAGTTTTATCCTTTGATGGTCAGGTTTTGCCAAAAAGAATTTTTGTATGTTATAACTCATTGCCTGTAGAATTATACATTTATCCAACAGTTCAGTGTTATAATTGTTGCCGTTATGGACACGTTAAGGCTCAATGTCGTTCAGTTCCAAGATGTTTTCGATGTGGACAAGGCCATTCTGGCCATGGCTGTTCAGCTGATGAGGATGATGTGCAATGTTGCCTCTGCAACGGTGCACATCTTGCTATAGACATGAAATGCCCTGAGTATGTTCGGCAAAGAAATATAAAAGAAGTTATGGCAAAATCATGTATTTCTTATCTAGAGGCTTCAAAATTACACCCTCCCATTTCTAGGGTCTCATATGCAGATGCTGTTCTTGCTACTTCATTTTCATCTTCCCCTGCATATTCGCAACCCACAGCCCCACCTGTTAATTTGATATCACCTGTAAAAAACACTTCATTTAGCTATAAAAAAACCACTTTTAGTAAACCTCGTCCTCCTCCTAGCCCTAGAAAGGGATATGACAAGGACGCTCATAGAAAAATAATCAGCGAATATTCGATGCCTGAGCCATCTAATGGGTGTGCCATTACAAATAAAAGTAAAGAAAATGATACAGAAATTAACATCAATGATTTCCTTTCCTCCTTAATTACTTTGCTTTCCCAATTTCAAGTTTTACCGTCAAACGCTGCCCCACTACTTGAAGCATTTTCTTCTTTTATTAAAAACAATAATGGATCAGTCCGCAATAATTCAGTGGAATTGTCGTAGTCTTATATCAAAAAAATCTGATTTAATCCATATAATCAATAAATACAAACCATTTATCATAGCAGTCCAAGAAACATGGTTAAAACCTGAGTCCATATTCAGGATTCCAGGTTATGCATGTGTCAGAGAAGACCGCTCTGATGGTTATGGTGGGGTAGCATTGCTAATCCGCCACCCAGTATTATTTTCTCACTTTAGTATCCCACCTCACAACAATGATTACTCTATTATTGCAGTTACTGTTAAGAACATATGCTTTGTTTCTATTTATATTCCCCGTCCAACTATTGACATATTATCTGAAATAGACACAATCATAACGGCTCTTCCAAGACCATTTATATTAATAGGAGACTTCAACTGTCATCATCAAACTTGGGGAAGCTCTGTTTCAAATAGTTATGGCAATTTAATTTTAGACATAGTTGACTCCCATAATTTATGTATTTTAAACTCGGGCTCCCCAACAAGGCGTTCAGCCCCAACGGAGGGGCTCAGTGCACCAGACCTATCAATCTGCACTTCGGATCTTGCATCTTTGATTACTTGGAGATCCCTCCCTTATACATATGGAAGCGACCACTATCCTTTACTTTTAGATTTTGCTTTTGCGGTTGAAACTCAACCCAAACGTAAATCCCGTTTTAAATACAAACTAGATAACGCTAATTGGCATTTGTTCAAACAACGTTTAGATGACAAGCTGTCACAACTTCCCAATGTCACTCAGGGCTCCGAACATGAATCTGCCATTGCCATGGCAAATGTCATTATAGAGGTCGCGGATGCAACATTCCCGAAAAAGTCTAGCCATCATAATTATATTCCATCCCCTCCCTGGTGGGATAATGATTGCACTCAAGCTATCAGGGACCGCAAGCTGGCCGAACTAAGGTATAGGGAGTTTGCTTCAAACGAAAACTTTGAGATTCTTTGTAACTCCATCCGAGAAACTAGAAAGCTATTTAGGAAAAAGAAACAAGAAAGTTGGAGAGCTTTCTGTTTATCCTTATCCCCCCAAACTAGGCCGTCTGCTGTTTGGCAGAACATCAGGAGATTTAGATCTGCGTTTAAAGAAACATGCTCTGCAACGCTTCCATTACCTCTAGCTGATTCATTTTTGGATAAACTTTCTCCTCCCTCAGTGGCTGAGCAAATCCCTTTATTAATAGGACCACCGGTAAATACTGAAGATACACTAGGTTTCATTAGTAGTTTATTTACCCTTTCAGAACTCAAAGCCATAGTTAATAACTTTAGTAAAGAATCCACTCCTGGAGAAGACGGAATTCCCTATTCTTTTTTTTCTCATCTTAGTGACAGTTTCCTTTCTTACCTCCTAGATGTCATCAATAACATCATGATTACTGGTAATGTACCTTCTTCTTGGAGAGTACAAGAAGTCATACCGATTTTAAAACCTGGTAAAGACCCATCAGATGTTTCTTCCTATAGGCCAATTGTTTTATCTCCCGTTGTCACCAAAATCGTTGAACACCTAATTAAAAACCGGTTGGAGTGGTATATTGAGAGTAACCAGCTGTTAAGTCCTTCTCAATATGGCTTTCGCCGGGGTAAAAGCACTTTGGACAGTGTCAGCATATTAACAACTGATATTAGGTTAGCATTCTTATCTAAAAAATCAGTCGTGGCTGCTTTCTTAGATATAACTTCTGCGTATGATAATGTAGTATTAAGTATTCTATATCAAAAATTAAATGCTCTTAATATCCCTGTAATCCTGTCTAACTTTATTATTAATATTTTGTCCAGTAGATACATACATCTGCAAACTCCGAACGCCGACTCTTCAGAAGACTTTTTCCACACAAGGCGTAGTTTAACACGCATTGTGTGGAAAGGTTTACCACAAGGCTCAGTGTTAAGTCCAATATTATACAACATTTACGCTTATGATCTAGAATCCTCTTTAAATGGCCCTGTTAGTGTTTTACAATACGCTGATGATTTACTTATATACTGTTCTCACCAATCAATCGAGTCCGCTTGTACTTCTCTGTCCTCGGCACTCAATAGTTTGAAAACTTGGTTAGATTATAACGGTCTTGAACTTTCTTCATCCAAGAGCTCCGTTATGCTGTTTTCCAGAAAACGTCTTCCCCCTCCTGTTCTCGTATATTATAATAGCCAACCAATCCCATTAAAGAGCCATGTTAAATTCTTAGGAGTAATGTTAGATTCCAAACTTTTAGGTGTTCCACACTGTGACTATTTAAATTCGAAATGCGAACGCCTTCTAAACATTATTAGATGCCTAGCAGGGGTATGGTGGGGTGCACACCCTTATACTTTAAAACTTATTTATAACGCGCTCATACGTAGTGTCTTAGACTACGGTACATTTTTATTGGCCCCTGGCAATATGGCTGCTTTTTCTAAAATTGACCGCATTCAGGCTAAGGCTCTCAGAATAGTATCTGGGGCTATGAAGTCAAGTCCTATCAATGCTCTACAAATAGAATGTGTCGATCCTCCTATGTTCCTTCGCCGTCAGTATCTATGTGATAAATTCTTGTTTAGAGCTTTTCAATTTTCTAACCATCCCTTATATGATAAACTTAAGGCTCTGTCTACTGTTATTGAAACATGTAATTCCTGGTCTCATAAACCACTTCCATGCACTGTTGTCAGTTTTCGTAAGTTTATGTCCTTACAAGCCCCCACGCATCGATCTCCTACACACCCTCTCTTTTCCAGCGACCTAGAATCTCTAGTAAGATCTATTGATATAACATATAACTTCGGCATAGATAAAGACACCTCCATGGCTAATGAAAGATTTAACATCATCTTAAATAATGATTGGAAAGATTACCAATACATTTACACGGATGCCTCTAAAAACTCTTCTTCAGGTAACGTAGGTGTTGGGATATTCCACCATCAATCTAAAATAGTTCAAAAGGTGAAATTCCCTCCCGAGACCTCTGTTTTTACCGGTGAATGCTATGGCCTCCTCAAGGCCGTAGAATTAGTCCTTTTATTACAGTTAAAGAAAACCATAATATTTTCCGATTCTATGAGTGCGCTACAAACGTTATCGAAGTTTCCTTTTAAGTTGAAAACCGTTTTCCCCATTATCATTAAGTTACGTCAGCTTTTAAACATGTGCAACATCTCGGGTTACTCTGTTTGTTTTGCGTGGATACCTGGTCACTGTAACATCTCTGGTAACTGTAGAGCAGATAAACTGGCCAATGAGGCTGTCGTCGATGGTGATATGTTTCCATATAAAAACTTTTGCCATGACCTTGGCTCTTTACCTACAGACTATCTTCAAGATTCTTGGAATAGCCTCTGGGCGGAGAGTTCTACGGTAAAGGGCAAATATTACAAAATAGTCCAGCCTTCTATCCCGAGCAAACCGTGGTTTTTCAAACAAATTTATAACAAACGTACAACTTCCTCACTTATACGCATGCGTTTGGGCCACAACAGCACACCGGCGCATCTTGCCCGTCTCAAAATTTTACAATCTGATGAATGCGAATGTGGCATCGGTGTAGCTGATATAAATCACATATTTTTTTCCTGCCCCCTCTATGATTCCCATTCATTTTTTAACAATTTGATATCTATTCCTGTCCCTTTACCTACATGTATCCAGTTACTTCTATCTTATAATAACCCTCGTATATATTCTATTCTAGCTGATTTTATAAACTTAAACACCAACTTAAAAATTTAATCCTTCCCAAATCCTATCCTGGTTTTTCCATCCGCTCTAAATTAAATTGTTTTAATGTTTTATAAGTTTCCCTAACTTTGTTATTGGCAAATGGTCTACAACCGAGCCATTAAAAAAAAAAAAAAAAAAAAAAAAATATTTGTTCGCCGCGTTTTTTGCATCAGCGTTCGGAACCGTACGATAATTATCGTACACATACGATAATTTTGTGCCTACGTACGATGTACGATAGCATATTATTATCGTACGCCGATTGTACGATAATTTCTATCATGATGCAAAATTTGAGAATTTATATTATTTCACTCATGCGCTGATAGTCTAAATCCCAGTAGCATGATTTTATTTTGTCCAATAAAATCTTGGGAAAATACCGGGAAATACAAGTTCTCTATTCCTATTGGTTCTTACGATCCGCTCTGCTAAGTTTCACCACTGCCGATACTGTAAAGTAATTTTCTAGAGCAGCAAAATTTTTATTACTCGGAGTGATTGTTATCATTGGCAAGTAGGTATATTTATCAAATACATTTTTTCAGTGACTGTATATTTTCTATAACTTACTAACCTATTAATTATTTTTTATCTGTGCAATGAAGAATGAGTAAGTCCTACATGCAAAGTAGATAGTACGAGCAGTCAACTCTGTACCACGTGTAAAACATTTGGGTTTCAGTGTTCTGTTGATTTGACAGCGGTGTTTTAAAAAAGATAAAAAATAAAATACTTGCATGCATATCAATATTACAATTTATATGATTTATTTATCTATAATAGACATTATCCTAAAAAATACGATAATTTCGATTATTTTCGATCCATGTACGATAATTTTACGCCCCAGGTACGATAGTCAGTCCACTTCAAGTTGCTAACGCTGTTTTGCATTCCTGAATTTCTACCTATATATTCATATTTTAAATCCTTATTTCCATACATTCCCATTTAATATAAATTAATATTTATAATGGAATCCTCGGAGAAAATAGTACAAATCGGAGATGAAGAAGGCGGGAAGGATTTGTTGAGTTGTGGTGTTGAGGTTTCCTCTATTATGGAATTAAAGACAGATAAAACAAACATTTGTGATGGCAAAGCTAAAGATACCGCTTCTACTATTATGGAGCTTGAGACACCATGCAATAATAGTGCTGAAACCAATAAAATTCCTGTCGATGTTCATAAAAGACTTGGTCATGAATCCTCTGACTCTCCATCTTGCAATGTTGGACTGGGTACCGACAAGCTGGTGGAGAAGACTAATATTAATATCCAGACTACCATAGATCCTAAACCTATAAGAAGTACATTAAAAAGAGATATTCAATCCATAATAGATCCATTAGAAGGCAGTTCACATCATTATATTGGTAATACAAGTGTTAATGACGGTCATGAAGATATAACACCAAGTAATAAAAGAAGGAAAGTTGATATTTATGCTCCTGACATAGGACCTCAGATGTACTCCGTGCCAGCGACATTTGCCACTGAGCCAATAATAACAAATTTACTACCAAAAGTGTTTCAGTATTTGCCAATTCATGGTAAACCATCTGGGCCTAATCTTGACGAATTCTTTAGGGAACAAATCAAGAAGTTTGTTGGATTTGGTCTGAATGATGAGGACTTTGAAGAGTTGGAGAAGGCTTGTAGGTAAGGCTAATGGATTCAATATCCTATTATTAATCTCCTTGAGTACATTCCATACAATATATGTGAACAATTGATGTGATGGTAAAAAAACCAAGCCCTTAACTATATGTATATAATTCTCTTACTTAGTATGTGTTATAATAAATCATTTTTTATTTTATTGTAATATTTAGTACAACTTAACTAGTGACTGGGTTAACTACCACTGGTCCAGTAGTAAATGTGTTAGCTTAATTATGGTGAGGTCCTGGGTTTGATTCCTGACTTTTTTAATATACAAATCTTAGTTATAGCTCAAAGTTAGGAATAGTGCCTGATGAATGGCAATAAACTCGCCCCTATTATGTATGGGACCTAAAGCTTGCCAAAAGTGTGTGATATACACCTCTGGCTACACCTTCGGGAAATACAGGTGTTATTCTGTAATATATTTATGTTATTGAGTTGAGATACCAAGACCTTGGGTTAAGAGCTCAGGTTGGTGTAAATATAATATGTATGGTGTATCTATTAAAACTTGTAAAGTATCCTCATTGCACAATGTTTTTTTGCCGTTCGGTGACCTACTGCATGGGATCTTGTGGTATACCTTGACCGTAGGCTCTTTGATTTAGAAAACAAAAGATTTACATTTTCATAGTTTTGTAAGTTTATTTTATATGAAACTAGCTGCCCCAGCGAACTTCGTACTGCGTATGTATTAAAAAAAAACACTATTCATACATTTTTTCAGTCCAGAACAACTAAAAACAGGTAAAGAATTAGTAATGAGAACTAAAGTGCCAGTTCTTGGACTGTTGAAGTCCAATGTCATGCCCACTGACAAATCAAATGATCTTAACCAGCCCGAGGAATCTCCTAACCTCTGCATTTTAAAGAAACACAAATTCCGGGGCGAGATAGAAGTCAAAAATGTACTCAAACAGAAATTTAAGTACAGAGGGTTGAGGTTGCTACCGCCTCTTTTTGAGGTAAGAACTAACTATTTAATTTAAATCTCTTTTTATCAGTTACAATTTTATGACCTGTTCAGTATAGTGTGGTCAGAATGAATGAAGTGCATTGATGATGCAGCGGTTTGATTCCCAGTCGTGCTCACACATCTTTGTGTGGATTGTATCATCCTCGCTGCTCAGTATCGGTGAAGGAAAATATCGCGAGGAGGACTGGCATGTCTAAGAATGGATCATTTGAAGATGTGTGACATCCACCAACCCTCCCTTGGCCAGCGTCTATGGATTAAGGCCAAAACACTCATCTCGTAAGATAGTTGAGAGGAGACCCGAGCCCAGCCGTGGGACACTAAAGGGTTGACGTGACGTGACGTGTGGATAGAATATAAAATATGAGGTCATCGGTTGGCTGGGAATGCTCAACTATATTGTGTCTAATCAAATGAGTGGGTGTTGATGTTAGTATAATTTTGTACATTGTATCTAGAAATCATTCCAAAATTTTGTTCACGCGCAAACCGCACGACAAAAGCGGCACCCGACGACGACGACACAACAATGGATATTATGGGTTATTTCTAAGAGATAATAATAATAATAATAATAATAATAATTCTTTATTTGCTTTAAGCGTTGTACATAAAGAGGTCTTAAAACTAGTCCATGTTTCAAACACTTAGTCAAGAAATCAGACATGCAAATATGATAATTAATGTCATCGGAATAATATTAGATATAATGAATACAATTGCGTCAAATTAGAAGTTAAATGTCCAGTAATAACAGATATTCATAATATTAAGTATATCGATTAAATAATTAAATTGTAATATAATGTCAATTAATCATATTAATCCAAATTATAATTATTTATTTACGGAAGTCTGAAATTCATATAGTCATCAATAGAGTAAAAGGATTGTTCAATAAGCCATTTTTTTAATTGATAAGCAAATTGTCGATTTGGTAATCTTTTTATATTACTTGGTACTTTATTGTATATTTCACCACACATAAAATAACAATTTTTCTTAAAAAGAGTTGTTCTTATCTTTTTGGATGACACTATTCTATCTGGATCTCTAGTGTTTCGTGGAAAGACATCTTTAGCTTTTTGGAATAGGCTAGGATTCTGACGAACAAATTTAGCACATTCCAAAATATACATACAAGACAGAGTTAAAAGTTTAAATTTTTTAAATAGGGGTTTACAAGACTCCCATGGTGGTATACCGACGATTGCTCTCACACATTTTTTTTGTGCACGAAATACTCTATTTACTTCAGCGGAATTACCCCACAAGATAATTCCATACAGAAGTGACGAAGCAACATAGCCGTGATAAGCAGATAGAACTGTACTTTGTGAAGAAGTTTTCCGTAGGTTGTACAGAACAAACACGAATTTATTTAATTTGTTGCAGACCTTTTCTACATGGTTTTTCCATGAGATATGTTTATCTAGAGCAATTCCTAAAAATAAAGTCTCATCTGCTTGTGAGAAGGTTTCCCTACAATAGTCAATATTTAGTTTTATAAAATTAGTCTTATATGTCCCGAATTGAATTATTTTAGTTTTGTTAATGTTTACATTTAAATTATTTAATTTTAACCAGTTAATTATATTGCTAATTGAAGTATTAATGTCAGTTATATATTTATTTATGTCAGATTTAGTTGGAGATGTCACAATTACTGATATGTCGTCGGCAAACAGTGTACATGGATAGTTTGTGGCCTCAGAGAGATCATTAATGTAAAGCAAAAATAGTAGTGGACCCAGAATACTTCCTTGAGGTACACCAGAATTGTTAAGTTTATAATTGGATTTGAAATTCGTTAGATCTTTTTTACTATCTATATTTGAAATTTCTACGCACTGCAGTCTATCTACTAAATATGTTTCTAGCCATTTTAATGCCTGACCGCGGATTCCATAACGTTCTAATTTAGACAGCAATAGTTTATGCGAGACGAAATCGAACGCTTTTGACATATCGAAGAAGACTACAGATACTCTTTTCCTGGCATCTATTTCAGTAACTACAGTTTTTATTAGATTAAAACAAGCCAATGTAGTCGATTTATTTTTCTGAAAACCATATTGCTCTTTCTTGAGTACATTATGTTTTTCAATAAAAGTTAATATTCGCTTGTACATCGCTTTTTCAAAAACTTTTGAAATTACTGGTATAAGACTAATTGGCCTATAGTTGTCTACTTTAGAACTGTCACCTTTTTTAAAGATAGGTTTGACAATCACAGTTTTTAACCGAGTAGGAAAATGTCCATCTACAAATGATAAATTTATTAAGTACGTAAGCACTGGTGTTAATTCTTTAGAACACAACTTTAGAATCTGTGTAGGGATTCCGTCATAACCAACAGCTCTTGTATTGTTTAAAGAAAGTAGTAGCTTTTGTACTTCATCGCAATCGTAAGGTCTGAGGAATATAGTAGCAGGTAGATTATCCTTCAATGTAAGTTGTAGGTTATCGTTGCACCTATTAGTTAGATCTATCCAGTGGTTATTAAAAGCGTTAGCTATTTTGACAGGGCTAGACAATATAGTATTGTTTATATTTAGCGTTGGCATTGTTTGTGCATTAGATACGCATTCTGATTCCTGTTTTATTAGTGACCAAGCAGCTTTGCATTTATTATTCGAATTATCAAGAAACCTTTCGTTTGATTTTTTTATTGAGCAAGAAGTACAAAGTTTTAATATTTTGGAGTACTTTTTGTATATATTTTTATTAGTCTCCGACTTGTTATTATAATACTTATACCGTAATGATCTTTTATGTTTGCAGCTAATTCTCAAGCCCTTAGTTATCCAATGTGCTTTTTTCGTTTTGTTTAATATTTTTACTTTTATTTTAGGAAAGCATAAATTGAAAAAAAGAAGGAGTGATTCTAGGAAAGTTTCGTAAGCTACATCTGTTTGGGTCTCATTAAAAACTTCTGAGAAAGTTAGTCTTGATAGGCATTCTTTGAATTTCATTTTATTCTCGAGACTGAAATCTCTTCTCAAAACAAAATAGTGTGTATATGTTTCTTTGCGACTAACAGGAATATTTAATAACTGTGCTGTGTTATGGTCAGATATATCCCAATGTAAAAGTTCACCTTTGGCACATTTTATGTTACTTATTATGTGATCAATACATGATTGCTGACGCGTTGGTTCTTCAATATGAAAAGTTAAATTATAATTAGCAATCACTTCCCGAAATTCTTTACTGTTCCTATCACGTTGTAAGATGTTTATATTTAAATCACCAATTATTACGATTTTTTTCTTTTTATATTTAATATTAATGTGGTACAGCAATGCTGATAACTTTGATATAAAAAGGGAGAAGTCAGAATTGGGTGTCCTATACAAACCTATCACAAACATGTTGTGTAACGGTAAATCTACTCCACAACATTCGAAATGCTTATCTAGAGAGAAATCTTTAAGAAACTGAAGTTCTTTGTACTTTATATATTCCTTAATAAAGATGGCTACACCCCCACGTTTTTGTTTGTTTTTCCTACAAAAAGATACACCCAGCTTATAATCAATTAATTTTAGTAAATGTTCATTTCCCGCCTCCACAAACGTTTCAGTCAAACAAATTATGTCAGGATCGGAGTTAGTTTCACTATAGTCAGATAATTGAATTTCTAAAATATTGCGTTTACTTATAAAACTGGCAACATTTTGGTGTAGAATTTTAAGATATTTATTTACGAAAAAAATTGCTTGAGTTTTCTGTCTGTGTACTATTGTCTACCATTACTAAATTATTATTTTCTATATGTGTTAGACGCCTTGCATGTATACTGTGAGAATTTTGTTTATATTTTTGTTTCTGATAACTATGTCCATATGATGACGTACGTTTAGTTTTAAAATTAAGAAAATCAAGATTATAGTCTAGTTGATCCAGCATAGAATTAATTTTTTTACATATTACGAACTCATTTATAAAGTCATCTAAATTAACGTAATTACAATTTTTATACTGATAGCTTATCATTGTTAACATTTCATTAAGTTTGTACTCGTTAAGATGACGATTTTTAAATACCTTAAGAACAAAAACAGGGCATTTAACAGATTTTAGGAACATACATAACTCTGTCATAATATGCAATACATTGGAATCATGTTGACCAACACAAACAACTATGCGATCATGAGAAGAAATGTCAAACATTTTAGCACTGTTCAATATGTTTTCCGTTGAAGCATAAGGTTTTATAAATGACATAATTTGGTAGCATTTGTAGCGGGTCCTCAGACGAGATTTTTCCAAAGCTTCTGCCATACCTACACACTGTTTACCTCCAAATATAAATATTCTATTGGGGTTAATATTTGACACCTCTGTTTTTGATAGAGTAGCAACATTATTCAAGGTGCCTTTACAATCTGTAGTATTAGTCTGCGTGTCTTCTTGACTTGGCTCAATTATGGTAGGTGAATCTGAAATTGTGCATTGAAAGTTGGTGTTGGGAAGAATATTTAAGTCTGTATAGGCTTTGGTTTCGCTTGCCATCATTGATTTTTGTGGTCCCAAACTTAGGGCACGTTCAGTTTTGTTTTTTTCTATAGAACTGTTTGAAAATATAAGTGGACTATGTTGAAAATTGTCTACAAGTCGTCGTTTTACACTGTTTTTCTGGTGAGAGGATATAGATTTGCGTAAAGATGATGTTGGACTTCTGCATATCTGCTTTAATATAATTATTTCTTGAGATAGCTGTGTGATTTGGTTTTTAAGTTCTACATTCTCTAAGATTAGGTTATCCATTTCATTTTGCGTGCTCAATAGGTTTGACTTTAAGCTTGTTATTTCTGACATAAGTTCTTCGATGCAATGTGGAAATGTATTAGTTGATAGGTCTAAGCTTCTAGCTAGTACATCGCAGGAGAGAGAGGAGTTTAAAGAACCGGTTACATCCATTTTTTCCAATGATTTGGATCGGACTTGGTGTTTTCTCAAGGTAATATTACTTTGTTCTTCCATTTTTTTTTTATAAGCAACAGTGCCCTCTTTCGGTAATATATTGTAACTTAAGACAGAATGACAGTTGTGGATCGATATTAGGTAGTACACGGTAATAATTAAAAGATGGCGTTAAGGTAGATGTTTTGAAAGTATGATTAGCAGGTTTTAAGTTTTTTTATGTGTATTTTTGATAACTTGACACTTTTACACTGATTTTATGCGGCTATTTGTTTATGTACTTTATATTCACTTGTTTTGAAATTATTTTATTGCAGGAAGTTAAGATAGCTTGTTCCCTTCATCACTTCGCCAGATGTTCGTTATCTTTTTATTTTCAAAATATTTTATAGTGTACTGTATATTCACTGTAAACTTTATGTTGTTTTAGAAATATATTGTTATAGTCGCACAATTATGCACTTTTTATCACTTAAATCTCCTTAAATTATTTTTACTTTCACTTTTATTACGGACACGATGTAAACAATGGCACAGTGGCGCCGCCTTGACATAGACATAGACATATACCATCGTGTACTTTTTTGTTGACCTTTTTGAGGTGTGCAATACTGTAGTACATTATTTGGATTTAGCCAGCGTTTGCAACATAAGCGTAAAAATGCGTTAATTTGCGACATCACATCAGAAACCTTTAAAATTATCAGTGTTTCTCTATTATATTAAGCATGAATGATACACATAAACCTTCCTCTTGAATCACTAGCTGATAAAAAAAACCGCATCTCTAAAAACGCAAATCGGTTGCGTAGTTTTAAAGATTTCAGCATACATAGGGACAGACAGAAGAAAGCGACTTTGTTGTAAACATAGTGATAATGGTTTTCTTTCATAAGTATTAGTGATTCATAATCATAACGGACTGTAAAACTGTACTAACACAGTAAAAAAAAGAAAACTATCCAATATACTGGTAACTAAATAAATATACTGTTTCAGGAGACTCCAGATAAAAACAGCATAGCTTCTAATGATATTGAGCTGGACCCAGGCAAAGATGTGATATACCATGTCAGAATATACCGACCTTTTTTAAACTCTTCTGTAAAGGAAAGATCTGTAAGTTCTTTTTTGAAGGATGACTTGTAGTTATTGGTGTTTGCTTTTGAAAAACTCATTTGTATTTCTATTAAAATTCTGCGTCTACTTCGCACCTCGCACGGAAATCTCTAACCGTCAATTCACACTGAGTCTGTAGCGACCGGCATGGTACAGCAGGGAAAGAATGCGGTCTCCTGCGACTGCCGACGGCCGTCTGCACCCATTTGAGACCGCTTGGGGCCGCCTGTGCCCCCCGCGTATGGCAGTTTCTTCTTCAAGTTGCTCAAGGGATACTGAATAAAGATCGGCGGTCATATTCGTAAAAATCTAATAAGACTCTCTAGTTAAAATGGACTTTGTCTCTTTCTTACTAGTATAAATGTCAAGACGACAGACAAAGACAAACAAATTATAAACCTGTTTTAGGTATGATGAGCAAGACGTTTATAAATAACGTTTTTTGTTTTTTGGAGGCTGAGTCACTTTCGTCCGTGGGTGTACATCTTTAATTAAATCCCCACACGTGGTCCCCGAGTGGTGCAAATCAGGTGACAATCAAATGGTGGTACGCTTCAGCCGTGGTTAGTGACCACCCACCAGACAAAGCCTCACCGCCAAGCGGCTTTGCTGTGTTCCGGTGCGATGTCTGGTGACACAAAAAAAGAGAGGGTGGGTCGGAATTGTTGCTCCTTTAAGGTATCTAACCTTAAGGAGGCTCATTCCACTGCCACCTTCTGACCGATAATCATTCGTAATCACGAGTGAATCGGTATACTAGGCTAGCGCGTTCCATCATAGACTACATCATTGCGTAACATCAGGCAAGTTGTAATCAAGCGCCAGCCTCTCGCAGAATAAAAGAAAATGAATACGGGGGAAAGTTTATAATTATATGACACTAAAAATGCTTGCTGCATATCACTGCCGATAGATGCCGACTCGATGTCAATTGACGACGTTAAAAAAAACGTTAAGGGCTTTCTTCTGCAGTTATTTTGTTATTGCCAAGTAGTGAAAATAAGGTTACACTTTTAAAATGATTTTTACCAAAGTCGGCTCAAATAGCCAGATTATTGATAGGCACAACAACGCACTTCAGCATACAATGGACTACATAATATATACATACAATCACGCCTCTGTCCCAAGGGGTAGGCAGAGACTATAGAGCGCCACTTACTACGATCTAAACATACTTCCTTAGCCTCACTAATGTTCATACATCTGGTCATACATTCACGGCGGTTGTGAGTGTTACGCACCTGTCCCTTTTGAAGGACATCACCGATGAGATCAGGGAATGTCCTCCGGCGTCCTCTACCAGCGTTTCCACTCACCTCCGCCATGTGACCTTTTGTCAATCGTCTATCATCCATCCTCTCCGCATGACCAAACCACCTGAGCATGCTTTCTTCGTAGCTTGCCTTGCTTACTTCGTAGAGAACTTATTTCCACAGCATTTTTTCTACTTTCATACTGTGTGCTTCCTACAATGGACTAATTAAGTAATTATGCCTTATTCTGACAAATTCAACTACATTTTTTCACTTACAATAATATTTTTGATTAATAAATGTTTTTTCTGGGTGCCCAAAACGCCCAGCCCACTCTTATAAAGAGTTAAGATTTGTAGGTACTCAACAGTGTGCATGATGTATCCTATTACGTTAATCATGTGCTAAAGGAAATCCAAAAATCCCTTCTTCACTCTCCCCGAGGTAATAGTTTAGTGGTCCATTTAAGTTTTAAATACAGTTGCTATACGTACAATATATGTTTCCAGACCCGTTCCCGAGTCTGTCTGTTTCTGTGTGATGTGTTACTCTGCGGGAGAAACTATCTGACAGCATTGCGGGATCGGTTCGTGTGTCATAATGACTTTGATATGCGTGTCGACGTGTCCAACAACCCCGACCAACTGCCTACCACAAATGCCAAGGTATGTATTTCTTCTGGATGACTTTGAGTAAGCCTTAGAAAACTGTGGAGCAGACCATGTACTTCACAGCTGCCATGTCAGCACGAAATTAACTTTAGCACAGGATACTGGACAGCTCAAGATTTTGGGGATTGGGCTGATCACTAGAGTCTATTTTTATATTGCACGGTCCAGTTCTGATAAGGACCGTTGTGATTGAGTCTAAAATTGTGAAACCAATCAAGTACATTCGACTGAGACCATTGTCATCGTTGATTGTTGTTTATTTCTTACTTTGAAAGAAAGTTTATCAACTTCTTCAAGATCAATATTGAAATAAAACTACTTTATAACGGATTTTATCGCGCTTTATTTTATGCCTCAGTCCACCCGTGAACATGAAGTCTGAAAAGACTTTGAAACGTCGGGATCTAAAATCTAAAATGAACCGCGATAAAATCCGTTATAAAAACATTTTCTACAGGATGTGTTTCCGTCGGGGTTCCTGTTCATAAACAACGTGTTCTATGTGGACACCCGGGCGGGATGTATTGATACATCGCGTGTTGTCCGCGAGTGGGCGAGCAGGAAGAAGCTCGGGGACTTCCCCAAGAGAGACATGTGCGATGTCAAGCTGGAGGACATGGTGCTTAAGCTCGGGTACCCTGAGGTAAACTATTTTTAAAAGGTTAAAAATTATTTAATCTAAAATGTTATTGCCAATGTGTTTATTACCCACTACAGCTAGGTACTTTATGAACAAACTATCTCACAGCTTCGCCCATATGGTACTTATTGGGATAAAAAGTAGCCTATGTGTTAATCCAGACCATAATCTATCTCTGTGCCAAGTTTCATATAATTCTATCCAGTAGTTTTTCCGTGAAAGAGTAACAAACATCCATATATTCTTACAAACTTTAGCGTTTGTTATCTCAGTTTACATTAATATAGGCTAGTAGATACTTACTTAATGAGGGGGCATTCATCTGAGCGTACCTAAACTGCGAAGTGGAACATCCCTTCTTCCCTGGGGTACTACAACAGCGTACAGCAGTATTATTGGAGCTGCGGAAGTAGAATGCCGGTATACAATATGTAGAGCAGCTTCTCTTTCGTACACCTTTTAAATTAATACATTAATACTTAACGATGTCATAGTAGGACTGGAGTGTACCTTGTATACTATAGTTACTATGCTTTTGTCTCCAGGTCTACGTACACCAAGGCGATTGCGAGCACGTATTCGTGTTCTCCCAATTCCGTCTCCTGGGCCCGATGGATCCCATACGGTTATCAAGCTACCCATACTCCACAGCAGTATCCCATAATCAAACAGTATACTGTACGACTTGCGCAGAATACTGCACTAAATGGATCGTGGTGGGATGTGATAGAGTACCGTTTGACCCGGCGTTCTTCTGTGACACCTGCTTCAGACAGTACTTGTATAAGGACGGAAAGAAGATAGGCGATTTTAAAGCTTATTCATATAGAGGGAACGCTTTGAATTACTTAAGACCGCGATGATGTGCTCAGGGTGAGTAAATAGCTTTACTATTATTTTTTTCTATGCATCTGTTATGTTATATACAGGAAACCTTTTTAACCAGTGTGTTTACTTTGACAAAATTAAGTTTTATATGTTTACTACATTTAATTTAAGGTTAACCCTTGTCAGTGCAGCTGATGAATTTGTTTCCATTTGTGTCGATCTAGAGCATCTTCATACGATATAACACCAACCTTTTTCTTTATTTGGTCCATGTAGCTTATCCTTGGCCTTCCTCTTCCACGCTTTCCTTCCATCTTAACTAAGATGTTTCATTGTCAGCACTAAAACATAAAGTAATCGTTAATGATGTTTCCTTTTGTCGCTGATTATACAGTCACCCTAGCACCACCGTATAAGCTGTGCGCTCTGTTATAAGATACTTGGGAGACTTTAAAAAAAATAAAATACATAGTAAGTATTAAGACTACCGTCGGGCATGGAAGTTGGAACGAGACTGAAGGGATGGACAGGTAGATGAAACACTATTGAGATAGAGAATGATGATTAGGCAAATGGAAATTAATAGGTAAGCGATATACCATACATGTATAGCATATAACAGCTCGCTAGATAAATTATTACGAATAGGTCGTCTATAGTTTTCTAATTTTAAGTCAAATAATTCTGATATTGAATCATAAAAAAAATTGCCCACTGGTTAAAAGTGTTCTTGTGATAGGCGACTAGTGTAAAAAAGCCAAAAATGTCTATTTAGATTTGTGTAGGTGTTTTACCTACTTGGTGGAAATGATAATTATGGTGTTGTATGTTTACATATGTTTTAAAATAACTTGAATGTGATATTATTTCTTAACTTTTATCACAATATTCATTACATTCTATTATGTTTACTGTATTATATTTTACTGGTATCTGTAGCTTTTGTCATTAATAATAACTACTTTGTAAAACTTTTACATATTTAATACCTGACGGAAAGAGACTGGACTCTACGACACAGGGGTTCCTAGTGTAGGGTCTAGAGATGCTGTGACCTAATTTACTTTATTCATGTTATATAAAGAATTTTATTCTTATTTTTTCATTATTAGTGAAATTCGTAAAAAAAATCTCCTAAACCCGAATTTACCTCGTACGGTTAAGTTTTAAATAAGTCAATGTAAGTTACTGTTAAGATTTATTAACTAGTCATACATTTATTGAAAATAACGTATAAAATTAATATTGAATATGTATAACGTTTTTGTAAAATAAAGTCGATGGTTGTATTTTATTTTAATAATTCTCATATTAACCTATTCTCTCCTATTTCATATATCACCATCATTATCCTTTCTCCTTAACTCTCCCCTAACTTAGAAAAGACGCTTATCTATGTTTTGCTACTGTCATAATGATGCCAGTGTCATAAACAAGAAAAGGACAAAACATATTTAGCTATTCTCAACTTAGGATTCGTTTAAAAGTAAGTGGGTAAGAGTTCGTTTATATTATAGCGGAGCTGACCGAAGTTCAGAACACCAATGAGCCAAACTTGTTTAAAAGTATCTTCATAACGCCTTTTTTTAATAACTCCATCCACTCTACTCGTTAGGAAACGCACACTTATTGCATTGCCAATATTTGCCAATTTGTATCCATAGAACTGTTGTCCACCGCGTTCTACGAGCGTTTGTGCATTTTTCTAGTTCTTTCAGTTGGATTGGAATACTGCTGGAGTAATTACATGAACAGGGTCAGAAAGGATAGGTGGAATATACAAGTATATTCAGAGTCCAGTGTTGCCAGATGACGTGCCGTACTCATTCCCCCCAAGTTGAATCCAAAATCCCCCCAAATTTCGGGGCTTTTGAAGAAAAATCCCCTTAAAACAAGCAATATACCTACTAATTAGCTGTGCCTCGAGAAACAAAACAAAAATTATTGTGAAAGTGACGTAACGCCTGCTAGGTTATTTCTTAGCCCCCCCCCCCCCCAATCTTTCATGCGATATCTGAGTTGGTATTTTTTTCATTTGAAAAAGCAATAAAAATTATGTGCCCTCTATTTTATTGTGATCTGACGAATAAAAATAGAAATTTTACTTTTTCTTTACGTAAGTAAAATTGTCATGGGTAGAAGAAGAAAAGCTATAGTTTTCTTGATGTGCTCAGTATTCAATAATGTCATCTCTTTAGTAGATATGTTCTTGTTTCAAAAATCCCCAATTCCCGCCTAGCCTAGGTACATTTGGCCCTCCAAATTTCTCCACATGGCTAAAAATCTCCCCATATATGGGGGAATCATCTATCAGAGTCGGTGTGCGTGCTGATAATTCATAGTTACGTATATCTCGGATCAGCAGTTGATTAGAGTTGTCTGGATACTGACGACCACCGGTGTTATAAATGTGGGATTTATTTGCTATTCTTAGCTTGGTCTAAAGGTTGGGTCTCAATCATTTTGATCATAAGATTAAGATGATTGAGCAGGTACACCGTATACCTCATCGACAAGATACCTACTTGACACCACTATTCAAGTACCGGATTGTATGAAAAATGCATGCCGCGTATTACCTATAGGACCTGAACATAGCGAAAAGTAGGTGATATACACCTCTGTCTACACCTTCGCGTACAGGCGTGACACTTTTTTATGTATGAAATTGTAATATTCATAGTTATTACAGTTCTTTTACTTTTTAACCCCCGACAATAAAGAGGGCTGTTATAAGTTTCACTAGTGTATCTGGCTGTGTGTGCATCAGTGTAGAAGTTTGTTACCGCATAACGCCTAAATACGTTTAGGCGTTATGCGGTAACAAACTTCTTCGGGCTTCTTCTTCTTCGGGCCGATTTTTTCATTTTCTTTTATTAGAAAGCTATGATAGAGATCGTGGTGAAAAAAAATTGCGTCGCGGGATTAAATTTTTATAATAAAGACTTTTCATGAAGGAAGGAAGGTTTGGGTGTATAATTTGTACTTGTGCGAAGCCGGGGCGGGTCTCTAGTGGTACATATTGGGATAAAGAGTAGCCTATGTGTTAATCTAGAACATAATCTATCTGTACCAAATTGCATATCATTCCTTCCAGTAGTTTTTGCGTGTAAGAGTAACAAAGATACACCCATCCAGACATTCATACATACTTATAAACTTTCGCGTTTATATTATAAGTAGGATTTTTTTCATGTTGTTCAACCGATCTCAACATTAACTACTATTGTGAAGTCGGTTTAAAATAGATTGAAGTAAATAAATCGTAGGCAGCAGTAGCAGATAACGTCTGTTCAATCATCATTACCTGATCAGATGTGACAATTTAACATCTTGCACCAGCCAGCATTTAGGTCTAGGACAATATGAATCTATCTAATCTGTTCTAGGACTGTATATTTCCGAAATCAAAAATCCATAATTTAAATAACGAAATGTAACCGATATTCACCTCTGTCTACATCTTAGAGTAAAAAAATTGGTTGCCTGTAAAGTCGGTATACGGGCGAAAGTTTTACGTGACAACGACTTTGAGTGGTAAAATAATTTTAATGTGAATATTCATTCGTATAGTAGGAAGAAGGATGAAATAATAGTAACAATTTAAAACATTTATTTATACAAAGAATTATATTTAAAACATTAATTTATACAAAGAATCTCGCTCTTAGGCGGGCTAACTGTGCTCGAGTGGAAGGGACGCGTGCCTTTCACTTTTTATGTCTGTCTCTCTCGCTCTTAGGCGGGCTAACCATGCCCGAGTGGAAGGGACGCGTGCCTCTCACTCGCTCTCATTGTGAGCGCATAACGTGAGCGGAGCGTAACGCAGTTTCTTGAAGTGTCACCCGGCAAACCAATTTATAAGACGTTGTCACGTCAACAAACGATAATACTTATTTTGAATAATACCACCATACATACATACATACCCCCGTTCATAAGCGTCTTAGAAGTTTATTATAGCTAAAATAGGTTTATAATTCGTTGGTTTTTCTCTGTAATCTTGACATTTATACAAGTAAGAAGGAGGCAAAGTACATTTTAAATAAAGAGTTATAAGATTTTTATGAATAAGACCGTTAATGTATAGCTGTAGTAGTTCGAAAACTAGGCTGAGTCACCTTCGTCCGTGGGAGTGCACCTTATATCTTAATCCCCACACGTAGTCCATGGGTGGTGCAAATAAGATGACAATAAACTGTTGGTAAACTTGGGATGTGGTTAGTGACCACCCACCAGACAAAGCCGCACCGCCAAGCCACCTTATTGAGCTGAGAGTCACGACGAGTGGATCGGTATATTGAACAAGCGCCTGACGAATATTTAGATGCAATATGTTTTTGTGTTTGAGGTATGAAGACTATGACTTAAATTGATACGTAGTACATTTGTATACAAAGTTTGTTGCCTCTTACCTCTTTAATGAATGGGACGATTGAGATGCGGTTTTTATTTATTTGAAAGTGATTGAGATGTTTCAAGAATAGTTGGCATATCGAGGTGATATAACATTTTTGATTAACAGTAATACTTTACTATGTCATGAGTTCGGGGCAACATCTAAATAACAAAGTAGATGTCCAAAGATGAATCCATATCCATACTAATATTATAAATGTGAAAGTCTGTCTGTCTGTCTGTCTGTCTGTCTGTCTGTTACGCTTTCACGGCCAAACCGCTGGACCGATTTTGATGAAATTTTGTAGGGATATAGTTTAAAACCATGGTTCAAACATAGGCTACTTTTTTTTTCAAAAATCAACCCCTAAATGTCTGTCATAGGGGTTGAAGGTTTTTGTTACTTTACACTTTCACAGCCAAACTGCGTGACCGATATGGATGAAATTTTTTAAGGATATAGTTAAAAACCATGGTTCAAACATGGGTTACTTTTTTTTACAAAAATCAACCCCTAAATGTCTGTCATAGGGGTTGAAGGTTTTTATTAATTTACACTTTCACAGCCAAACTGCTGGACCGATATGGTTGAAATTTTGTAGAGATATAGTTTAAAATTATGATGCAAACATAAGCTACTTTTTTTTTTCAAAAATCAACCCCTGAATGTCTGTCATAGGGGTTGAAGGTTTTTATTGGTTTACACTTTCACAGCAAAACTGCGAGACCGATGTTGATGAAATTTTGTAGGGATATAGTTTAAAACTATGGTTCAGACATAGGCTACTTTTTTTTTCATAAATCAACCCCTAAATGTCTGTCATAGGGGTTAAATGTTATTATTACTTTACACTTTCACAGCCAAACTGCGGGACCGATTTTGATGAAATATTGTAGGGTTATAGTTTAAAACTATGGTTCAAACATAGGCTACTTATTTTTTTTAAAAAAACCAACCTCTTAATGTCTGTCATAGGGGTTGAAGGTTTTTATTACTTTACACTTTCACAGCCAAACTGCGGGACCGATTTTGATGAAATTTTGTAGGGATATAGTTTAAAACTATGGTTCAGACATAGGCTACTTTTAGACACACATCACACACCACACAAACTACACAAGAACTTGCAAACAAACACATACGTGACACAAGCATCCCAAACATGACAGGTAGAGAGGCACACAACAACACACAAACACAGACAATCACTCATTACACACAAACAGATACACATATACACACTCAAAACCAAGAAGGCGGGAGTCGTAGGGTGCCTGGAAGACCGGCTCCATTGTTATCGACTCCTGCTTTCAACAAATATATAAACAGCGCTAGCTGTGTTGCGGCGGCCTCTAGCGGGACGTTGCCACGGCAAAACGCTTCATGGCGCAATGTGGAGCATCGGAGACGGAGTCACTTACCTCCCGTGGCCCCGATTCTGGCTCCCAACGTAAGCACAAGACCAGAAACCGCCTCGACTTCAACTGCCAAAAGCAGGAGGAGAAAGAAGCGGAAGGATAGCAAGAAGTCGCGCGACGCTAAACGGGCGGCGAGAGCAAGAGATGCAGTGAGTGAGTCGTCCACCGACACACCACAACCAAGCACCTCTGTAAACACGGAGTCAGCTGTTAGACAAACGGAGTCGGGAGTGGGAGCCGGTGGCCCGGCCCCAGCAGGATCAGCAAAGAGAGCGCGTCTGGATGACACAATTTCGCCTCGAGGGCAAACAAAAAAGCTGCGCCTGGAGGGGCCGGGGGACCGGCGACCCCCTCTCTATTCCGAAGTGGTGACTTCGGACCTCATGGTCGCCATCACGACGACTAACAATGAGGTCCTGACTCCAGAGCAAGTGGAAGATATACAGCTCCAGCTCACAGGGTTACTGTTCGAGCAAGTAGAAGAAGAGGTTGGGCCTGTCTTCCAAGGCAAACCGGCCTACAAGGATGGAGCAATAAACATCTGGTGCTGTAACGAAGACACGGTGGAGTGGTTGAGAAGCGCACTCCGCAGGATCTCCGTTGCACTAAAACCGGGGGAGGAGCTGACGCTCAAACGCCAGAGCGAGATGGGACGCCGAATCAGGTGCGGCATCTTGCTACCAGGGGCCTGGAACGACGAGCAGAAGATAGGAAAGATGCTGAGGAACCAGAACCCCTGGGCTGGCGTAACGAGATGGCAAATCCTTCGCATGGAACAGCAGCGGGAGGGTACGTTCCTCGTGGCGGACATACCGGAGGATCTCCTTGAACCCCTACTCGAGCGGGGTCGCAGACTCTGTTTCCTGATAGGGTCTGTGTACGCCAAATTCGATTGGGGCAAGGGGAGGTTCCAGCCGGAGCCGCCGCCGCCTAGGAGTACCGGGAAAGCAGCAGCAACAGTGCCGGAAGAGCCCATGGACGCAGTGGAGGCTGAACAGACCACAACGGTCACATCGGCTGCTCCGCTGGCGGAAGCGCGTCCTGAGACGTCCCCGGAGACGGAAGAGGAGGAAACCCTTCTCGGACTCTCCGGAGATGACGAGGGATGTGCCCAGGGGCTCGGCAAACTGGACATTGCGGGTGGGGGGGGAGACTCATCAACTAAAGATGGCTCCCACGGCCTCCACTTGTAACGTCCTGCAAGCGAACCTCCACCATAGTCAAGCTGCCACGGCTCAAACCCGCAAATGGCTGGAGGAGAGGGAGGCCGCCATCGTCCTGATTCAGGAGCCGTGGATCAGGCGAGGCAGCATATGCGGCCTACGCAACATAGGAGGTAATCTCTTTACATACACAGGGCAAGAAAGCCCACGTGCCTGTATATATACATCAAGTAATATAAAGGCACAGACACTAACGAGGTTCTGTTCCAGGGATCTGTGCGCCATTAAGGTGTACAGTGCAATGGGAAACCTCCCAGACATGGTCATCGCCTCTGCATACATGCCTGAGGCGGTGATGCCACCACCACACGAGCTGTCCCTACTTGTGAGATACTGCGAGGAGGCCAAGCTGGAACTCATAATAGGCACGGACTCCAACGCTCACCACACCGTGTGGGGCATGCCAAGCTCGAATGAACGAGGTAAGGTACTCCTAGAATACCTACTAACAACTAATATAAATATAGTGAACAAAGGATCAGAACCCACCTTCGTCACAAGAAGAGCGAAAACTATAATTGATCTAACGCTAGCGACGGAGGGGGCAACTCCTCACATAGCAAACTGGCACGTGTCGACGGAGGCATCCTGCTCCGATCACAGGTGGATCAGGTTTGACCTCCAACTCGACACAACAATCTCGATGCCGAAGCGCAATCCGCGAAAAACGGACCGAGCACAATACTCCAAGCACCTCAACCAAAAACTCTCCCGAATAACACAAGGGAGGTTAGAGACGGTGGAGGACATAGAGAAACAGGTAATCGATGTCACAAACATGATGACAGAAAGCTACCAAGAAGCATGTCCCTTACCTACTTCACCAGAAACTAACGCCGCGGCAGTTAGTGCGAAATGGTGGGGTCCGGAACTAGAAAGACTAAGAGCCAAGGTAAGGAGACTTCTAAACAGAGCAATGAACACTTACAATGACCTGGACTGGGATAACTATAAAGCAGCCAAAGCCAGATACAAGAAACGAATAAGGTACAGAAGTGGCAACTCTTGGAAAAACTTCTGTACCCATATTGAAAGCAACGAAAAAGCAAACAGAGTGAGGAAGGTCCTATCGCAGAGCAGAGACCTGAGCCTAGGGTCCCTTCGTAGACCAGACGGCACCTACACGAATTCACCAGACGAAACCGAACAACTTCTCATACAAACACACTTCCCAGACTGCCAAGTCCAATTGATGACTGATGGGGAGGTGGAAGAAGAAATCAACACGTCAGAAGAACACTGGGCGTTAGCTTCGGAGGTCATCGACGTAAACAAAACACAGTGGGCTATTGACAGCTTCCAGCCATATAAGTCACCAGGACCGGATGGGATCTTCCCAGGACTCCTAAAATGGGGGGGACCGAAACTGGTAATAGTTATAACGTCTATCCTGGTAGCATGCCTAGCCCACAGACACATCCCAAAGCTGTGGAGAAAGGTTAAGGTGGTATTCATACCGAAACCAGGTAAGGGAGACTACACAGACCCAAAATCTTATAGACCGATCAGTCTAACTTCTTTCCTGCTCAAAACGCTGGAAAGGCTGTGTGACAGGGATATAAGGGAAAAGGCGCTGCAAAACAAACCGTTGCACAAGCAGCAACACGCATATAGCCACGGTAAATCAACAGAATCTGCACTCCATGCGGTTGTGAGTAAAGTGGAGGAAGCATTAGAAAGCAAATCAATGTGCCTAGGCACCTTCATTGATATAGAGGGAGCTTTTGACAAAACTAACTTCAATTGCATCACCGCAGCGTTGAAGAGGCACGGAGTAAACACAGTCTTAATAGAATGGATTGACAACATGCTCCGCAAGAGGCGAATACTGTTCGAGACAGCTGAAACTCGCTGCGCCGTAGTGGCAAAAGGATGCCCGCAAGGGGGAGTCATCTCGCCTCTGTTATGGAACATGACCATAAACGACTTGATCACCGCGCTTAATGACAACAAAGACTACACAGTAGGCTACGCAGATGATCTAGTGATACTAACAAGTGGTAAAGTCACAAGCACAGTGTGCCAAATCACACAGTCGGCCCTACATATAGTGGAACGCTGGTGTGAACTTAACCAATTATCAGTAAACCCCAATAAAACGGAACTTGTAATGTTCACTAACAAACGTAACTTAGGTAGTTACCGATTACCAAAACTCTTCGGCACGGAGCTCCAATTTAAACCGGAAGTCAAATATCTGGGGGTTATACTTGACAGCAAATTAAACTGGAGCAGACACCTAAACACCAAAATAGACAAGGCCACTATAGTGTTCTGGCAGTGCCGAAGGATGGTCGGCAAAAGATGGGGTCTAACCCCTAAAATAACACTTTGGCTTTATACAGCGGTAATCAGACCAATGATCTGTTATGGTGCAGTGGTCTGGTGGTCACGCACCATGCTGACCACTGCTGAAGCGCAACTGCAACGACTCCAGAGAATGGCCTGTCTAGCAACTACAGGCTGCATGGGAACCACACCAACAGCAGCCATTGAAGTGCTGCTGGATCTGCCGCCACTACACATATACATAAAACAAGAGGCGGCAGCGGCACTCGCTAGGTTAAAGACTTGCAAACTCTGGGTAAACACGAGAACAAAACACACTGACGTCTATAAAGCAATGGTAAACAAGGAACCACTCATAGAAGCAGTGCCTGACAGAATAGCAAAGCAATTTATGTTCGACAAGAAATACAAGATCCAGTTGTATGAAGAAGCAAAGGATGACTGCTCAGAACTGAGAATTTATACCGACGGCTCTAAGACTGAAAACGGTACGGGTTATGGAGTCTTCTCAGATGAGCTAAACATCCACATAACAGCACCACTTGGCTCCCACAGCTCCGTCTATCAAGCGGAATGCACAGGAATCATTATGGCGATTAAGGCAATTACGGCTAGAGAGGTAAAGGACCAAAAGGTACGTATCCTCTCTGACAGTAAATCGGTACTACATGCACTAACTAGATGCACTACAACCTCAGGTTTAATACACGAGTGTCACCTGGCCCTGACAGAAGCATCCACTCTAAACACCATCACATTGCAGTGGATTAAGGGACATAGTGGCTCGAGAGGCAACGATGCCGCTGACGAACTGGCAAGAAGAGGCTCCGCATGTACTGCAGTGGGCCCGGAACCCATATTACCCTTGCCGTTCAATTGGACACGCAACAAACTACGACAAATCACTAAAATGTCGCATCAACAATATTGGCAGGAACTTAACACATGTAGGCAAACTAAAGACGTACTGCCCAGCATTAATGCAGGTCTGGCGCGCAGGCTGAAACGGCTCACAAGGCCGCAGCTTCGCCTAATCACCGGCATTATAACTGGTCATGCCTCACTAAACAAACATCTCTTCACCATAGGTGTCACAGACAGCCCTTTGTGCAGGGCATGTATGGAGGAGGAAGAAACAGCCACTCACGTGGTCATCTGTTGTCCAGTAGTGGCGAGATACAGAGCGGAACACCTTGGATCGCCAAGGTCACTCCAGGAAGCCGTCGGCAACATAAAGGGTCTGCTAGGTTTCCTCCTGGAGCTGGGCTGGCAATAGCGCTGCCAGCCCAACCACGCAAAATAGGCGCACCTACAGGACGTCGAGTTGCGGAAAATAGCCCGCTCCAACTAACTAACTAACTAACTAGGCTACTTTTTACTTCATAAAACAACCCCTAAATGTCTGTCATAGGGGTTAAAGGTTTTTATTACTTTACACTTTCACAGCCAAACTGCTGGGCCGATATGGATGTACCGATGTACTGTCTGTCTGTTACGCTTTCACGGCCAAACTGCGGGACCGATTTTGACGAAATTTTGTAAAGTTATAGTTTAAAGTTATGGTTCAAACATAGGCTACTTTTTTTTTTAAATCATCCCCTGAATGTCTGTAATAGGGGTTGAAGGTTTTTATTACTTTACAATTTTTACAGCCAAACTGCGGGACCGATTTTGATGAAATATTGTAGGGATATAGTTTAAAACTATGGTTCAAACATAGGCTACTTTTTTTTATAAATCAACCCCTAAATGTATGTCATAGGGGTTGAAGGTTTTTATTATTTCCATGATTAAAAATACCGTACGGGGTATCGTTGGTAGTGGAATTGTATAAGGTTTTACAATAATTCGGGAAAAGTACGGGGTGCATCACAAAAAAATGTAAAATAAAACTTCTTAGAAAAAATGACGGCGTTATAAAATTTAAAAATTAGTTTCTTTACATCTGTTATTTGAAGTCGGTGCTAATTCGGTAGATTAGACAGTAGTTGGTCCAAACATAAATATTTGTAGGATAGCAGCTCGAAGTTCGGTAAAGTGTCCGTTAAACGTCAATTGACCCTTATTTTACGTATGAGACTTAAAACATAGCCGACAAAATGTGGGTGATATTCATCTCTGCCTTCATCTTCAGATGGTACAGTAATGAGCGCTATGTTAATAATAACCAATGAAGATAAATCGATCAAGTTGAGTTTTTAACCCCCCATAAAAAGGAATATAATAAGTTTGAAACGTATATCTATGTATCTGTGTACAAATTGAGAGGGTTTTTTTTGCTGATGACCTAACCCAATCGCCGGAAGGGCCTCTATTGGTTCACCAGACTTTTTCGGTGAGCCGTCCGGGGACCGTCGAACCGATAAATTGAGCGGGTGTAGGTACTCAACTGCTTAAGTAGAATGATTTTTCAACGATTTTTTTTTTCGAATTATTTAAATTATGTTGATTTGTTTTTTTTTTCATTTACAATTGCTACTTTGTATGCGGAACTTAATTTGAATGAATGAAAGCTAAAATAAAACATTCATCAATGCTTTAGTTTGAGGAACGATGCGTGAAATGACTTCATAGTGGAAAGGTTGGCGGTTTTCTTTGATGGTTTCTAAGGTATCGATATATTCTGTCTAATTTTACAAAACAAAGCACGATTAGTGAATATCCACAAAGTTTCTGACCTAATTTCATGTACCAATCATCTCAGTATGTCCGTCCTCCACAAACTGATAGAGTGATATCCGTATATTTTCACTCTATCAGTTTGTGGAGGACGGTCCTATCCACCCGGTATACCGTGTGGGGTATAGTTTTGAGTAGAATTTCTTAGGTATTCACAAACGTTCGGGAAAAGTAAAAAAAAATTATTGTTTTTAATTTTTATATAAAACGGGTTCCTTGGGGATGTTGCCTAGAGGGAATAACCCTAATTGGTTTCCGACGGGAATAACCCTTTTAAAATTCCTAACAAAGTTTGGTGAACTAAAGATTTTAACAAGACTTAAATGGTACAAAAATAGTTTTCCAAAATGGAGTAAGACGTCTTCGATTAAAAGAAACAAACATGATCTGATTTAAGACCAATAAAAAATATGATAAAGGTTTCTTAAAGATCTGTAACTTGGCTAATTTTTATCCTAACACAAGGCGGGCGAAGCCGCGGGCGGAAGCTAGTTATGTTATATGAATTTATATTATGTCGTTCAGTTCCTGTAGTTCATTTATTAAGTCTCGTCACAGTCCTTGTGAAGTATGAAGTTCATAATATCCTGTAGTGGGTGTAAATGTATTATTAGTTGCTTGAGGTGTAATGTAGTTTGTTGAATGAGTGACTATTACCTATATGTCAGGTGTACCTACTCAGTTCCGTGGGGGCGTTGCATGTTCTGTTGAGTAGGATACATATTTACCTCATTCAGGGCATTCCTTGCAGGGAAAGGACAAAATTATTTGTAAAGATTTTTTAAATGATTATAGTTGTGTATGGGTGATCTCAGATATGCGCTGATTTCAGGGACTACTTACATACTGGCCCGATTTAAAAAATTCTTGCACTGTTAGATGTTAGATTTATTAGGAAGGCTATATACTACTTAGCATGGTATAAAAGGTAGCAGCGGTGTCACAGCGGTACGGGCCTCGCCTTAGAAATATAAGGTCGCAGGTTCGATTCCCAGTCGTGCCCACACATATTTATCTGAATTGTTTCACCGCCACCACCTTTAGAGGGAGGGGATGTAACTGGACATCCCCCTACAATGCATGTGACTTACCATTTCTTTGGGTGGTTACAACCCACTGGTCGTTCGAGTAGTGCAAAAGTGAAAATGCTACCTGGCAAGTTGGTTGGTAGAGGAACACTAGGGGTGATTGAATTTCTTTGGAGTACTCACTCTGTCAAAAAAAAGAAGGTAGTACTTAGGTATATCTATAATATAAAAATGAATCGCAAAATGTGTTGGTAAGCGCATAACTCGAGAACGGCTGAACCGATTTCGCTAATTCTTTTTTTGGAATATTCCTTGAAGTACGAGGATGGTTTTTACGCAGAGAAAAATTAAAAAAATCTCCTCTGAAACAGCTTTACCGATTTTCGTATTCCGTTTTCGGACCCGGCAGGTGGCACTACTTTACCGGACAGGACGATGTCTGCGGGATCCGCTAGTATCTAATAATAGGTAAATTACAGGACACTAAACCATTGCTACCGAATACGGTACGGTACGGTACAATGAATTAACCGTATGATAAAAATACGCTTTCTGTATGATAATAAATAAACAATCTGAGTGAGCCATTCCATTAATTACATAGAATTTATTAATACGAGCGGCTTCGCACGGGTGCAATGCTAATACTAAATATATTGAGGTATATTTACAAAATGTCCTTTTAAACAACGTTAACAGCTTTTTTGCCATTAGACAAAACAAACAGAACGCGCCGCCTGCGGCCGGGCCGGTACTGCCGCACCGCTATTTTAAATCAGTAAAATCTTTGGAAATATTCATTTAAATTATGTGCTGTAAAGGGATCTATATTAAATATTAAATAGACAATGTATTTAAGGTACTTAATTAGATAAGGATTAAAATTGCTTAAATTCGCTTCGTAAATAAGCCATTACTTTTGGTTGAAAGTAAAAGATAAAAAAATGGTTATTGTGGGTTATCCCTAAGAGATAGACATATACCATCGCGGACTTTTTTGTTGAACTTTTTAAGGTAGGTATGCAATACTGTAGTACATTATTTTGATATATCTCGTAGGGTTTAGCCAGTGTTTGCAATGTAATCACAAAAAATGCGTTAATTTACGACATCGCATCAGAAACATCTAAAATTATCAGTGTTTCTCTACTATATTATGCATGTATTATTATATACATAAACCTTCCTTTTGAATCACTCTATATGATAAAAAAAAACCCCATGAAAATCGGTTGCGTAGTTTTAAAGATTTAAGCGCACATAGGGAAAAGGAAAGCGATTTTGTTTTATACTATGTAGTGAGTACTAGTGATGCTTGTGTCCAATATATTTCAGCCATTTCTATCAACCCTGAGAATTAAGACAATTTTCATTATCATCATACAAAGTAGCCAATTTAAATGTTGGTTACGTAGAATATAAAGTTGTTTTATATGAAATAGAATACAGTAACAAGTAGGTCGGGTTGTAAATTTTGTTGTTTATGGTTAGGTCATAGGTGTGACAAGCTTTTAACAGAATGATGTCTTCATTTGCTTCACTAGCATACAATGTGTTGAAGACCTTGAGTTCCTATGTATATTGTTCTTAGATATTCTTAGGTATGATGTATATCATACTCATTCAGTTCTTGCCGGCCTGCTGAGATCGTCACTTCACCTAGTTTATTTCCTACGCTACATTTGCCAATTCGTGGTCTCCACTCGAGAACTCGTTTTCCCCAGCGGCTGTCAGTTCTGCGGTAGATATGACAGGCCCACTGCCACTTCATCTTACATATTTAGTAGTCACCCTATAGGCAAACATTGCGAAAGTTAGGATTTCATTAGGACTCCAAAAACCGAACAACGAAATATTAAAAATGTTGCGTTAACTAAAAAAACCTACTTCTACTTATCTAACCGATTAACTCGTCGCAGATCATCTTCCGCAAGATTAGCACACAGGCCAATTAATCAATTTGACTGGCCCTTAATTAAGGTTATACCAGATAACACTGCAGAGTGTTGGGGATTCGGGAGCGCGCAGAGTCAGATTGAATTTATCTAAGAGATAACAAGTTGTTGTTCGTTGTGAAATTGACCTGAATGTGAGACGTGACCAGGTTAACGCTGCTAAATTACCTGAAGAGTATAATTTTCAATTTGGGGTTATGATATCCGCTTTTGTATCGTCGTAGAGAGAATTAGCGATAGAACAGCGGTGGTGGCTTCACATTTGAAATATAAGGTCGCGGGTTGGATCGCCGTTCGAGTCCAAACATTGTGTGAATTATTTCACGGCTGTAAGAGACCGTCCTTTATAATATGATGGGGTGAAATCCATATATCATACTGAGATGGTCTGTACATGAAGTTAGTTCAGGAACTTTATTGGTAATTAAATAATAGATATTCGTGCTTTGTTTTGTTAACTTATATGTATCTATATGAAATATATAGTTTCCTTGGGGAAATCCTAAAAGCTCGTCATTTCACGCACTGTTCCTTAAATAATCTTTGATGGATGTTTTATTTTAGCTGTCTTTCATTCAAAGTTCTGTGTAAAAAGTAACTATTGTAATGAAAATTCTAAGAATTTTCGTAAAAAAGAAACCGATGGAAAATGATTCTAATTAAGGAACTGATTGCATCCCCTCTGTTTGTGGAGGGCTGTCCTTTCCACCATTTATAGGTGAAGGAAAAATAATCATTCCAGGAATATAATATTCACCAACCCGCACTTAGCACATAACTATCGGGAAACAGAGCTGCTGGCAGCAAATTCCCAAAACTTGGTAGTTCGAAACAAAGCGCTTTGTGCGTACGTGCCCATGGAACGTCCACCGTATATCGGTGGCGCATAGTACTTCTACTTGTTCGATGAAAGGATGGGGATGAGGGAATAAGATTATGCAATTTCATCACATTCTTCAAGTGTACATATCCGATAACAGACCGAAAGACTAGGAACCACGCGGTGATGCTCGAGGCTTTGCAATTTAGCCTTGACGAAGAGTTTGTTGCCAATAAGCCTCTAATACTGCAGATCACGACCATTATGTCAAATGTTTATCGACTGACTGAATTACAATAAAAATAAACAGAGAGAATGAAATGGAATCACCTACATTTGCAGAAGCTCTGTCTAGATATTATTGTTGCATAACTATATGATTTCAGTTAACAATATTAGCTTCCAGATAAGGCGGCACAGTGCACAGTGGCTGTAGTTTGCAAACGTAATGTGGGACAAAAATGCGAAAACGTTTGCACTGCGTTCGGTGCATACAAACAAACATTACTGAGGTCGCATACCATTTGTGTGATGTATTTCAGCACGGCAATGCTGAAAACTACTTCCTACTTAAAAAAGAGAACATTTTTCTACTACATTTCTGTTAAATTGATTACTTCAGTAGATCCTGATGACGCTACGTGACGCAACGCTTAAGGAAATTTACATTTAGCGCCATTTAGTTGTCGATCAAGTTGAATGTAGTTTAATTTTTTTGTCAGTTAGCTACTTTATGTTTAACGGAAGTAAGTGCTTTCTTAATTTTTATATTTATAATTGGTTCAAAATACTTATAGTAGAGACTATATCATTCTACGGATGTGTCGTGTGAACATACTAAGGAGTAGGTACCTTAAAAGCTAAATCATGAGATCACAGTGCCAACAATGTACTATGTAAAACTAATATTGTCTTAGCAACAGTGGGATTGTTTCATTGCTTACTTTTATTATGTAACGTTAGATTTCTGTTGTCATTTCTAGCGTGTAGTCTAGTTTGGTAGACAGGTTACTTTCAGGTAGTTGTCACTGTTAATGATTATATTTGATGGAATCTCATTACTGCTTCCACTAACCACAATTCCTGATGTGGTGATCATTGGCGTATCTAGGGTTATTTTTAGGGGAGCCTGGCACCTGACATGCCATGGCCGATGCGCTGACGCAGAGTCGGTATGCAATTTGCATTGTATGTACAGTGAATAAGTGCGATTAGTATCATAGCTTAATTCATAAATAACTTTGCACTTAAAAAATTTATTGCTGTGACCAAGTTCATAGAGTGTGCAAACTTTTTGAAGGTCTATAAATTTTAAGTCGTCAGATGTTATTATCAGTATTATAAAATTTCCAATCGGTAGCCTAACACCTGGGGTGGTCATATGACAGTTTTGGGGTGGGCCGTGCCGACCCGGCCCCCTCTACGTATATGCCTATGGTGGTGATATAGCTAAAGATATTCTCAACAAGATGTGGTTGTTTAATAGAAATAGTTAGATTCCAAGGTTGTAGATACCACAACGAAGTTTAATGCGCAAAGATAACTGAGAATTAATTTGTTGGCGGCGATTAATTTGCTTCTGTAATAAATTTATTGCTTAGAGTACCTACTCGTTTTCAAAAATTACCACATGTTGCTAACTGAATAATTGAGGGGTTTACAGACTAGGATAATGAGAAGTTCACGAGAAAGCTTACGATAGTTAATGTCTTAGAAGCAAATGCCACAACCGAGGCGACGACTCGTTGCTTGATCAGAAGTTTTGGCCCGTAACATGAAAAATTGCAGAAAATTAAAACTTTCCGCCCTGTATATATTGGAATAAAATTATTCGTGTTACGACAAGATGAATGGCACTGAATGGTAATCCAATGTTAGTGATATAGGTGATTAGGCAGACTGCATATTTAACAAAAACAGAGTTTACGGTTTTATTCATAAGAATCTTATAAGACTAAAGAGTCTTCTATCTTCTAAAGCGTCTAACTAAAGAGTTATAATGGAATTTGTCTCTTTTCTAGTATATAAAAAGAAAAACAAAAAAAAACCTAAAAAAATCTAAAACCTATTTTTGCTATAATGAGCTTATTATGACGTTTATGAATTTAGTATGCAGTTGGGCTTACTATCACAGAGTCAGCTACGACTATTTACGAAGTTTTCACTCTTTTAATTTAAAGTTAACCTTTGTCGGTGCATCTGATGAAGTTCTCTCCATTTGGCTTGATCTAGAGCAGCTTCTTTCACTTCCCTATACTACATGACACCAACCTTTTCCTTTATTTGGTTCATATAGCTTATCCTTGGCCTTCCTCTTCCAAGCTTTCCTTCTACCTTTCCCTGTAAGATGGTTTTTATGAAGGTGTCATGTCGTATAAGTTGGCCCATCATCCGTCCTCTTCGGTTTCGAATGAATTTTATTAGCCTTCTTTTTTCCTTTACTCTTTCTTATACGCCTTTATTCGTTACCAACATTACTTACGAAGTTTTACCTACCTATATTTAGCTTTGTAAATTGTCTTAAAATGTTGTTCAGAAACATAGCAGTATCAGAAATTAGGTCAACCTGAGGAGGCTGGCGTGGAGATTAGATAGACAATACAAACATACCGCTGATAAGGAACTGCTACTAATTAGAGAGATTGCGCGCCCAATAAACTTGCTTAGAACAACGCTCAGATTATCGGCGGATATACATCTGCCTATTCATTCGGTCGCTCGTAACTTAGGAATGTTGGATGCTTCATTCTGTTCTTACATTTCTAATGCGTCTCTGTAAAATACTTTTCTTTGTAAATTTTTAGTTAATTAGTTGTTATGTGTACTTTACCGGGTGGAACTTTCCTCCATAAACTGATAGGATGAAATTCATACCTCACCGCTAGCGCCGCACCGCTATTTTAAATCTGTAATATCTTCGGAAATATTCATTTAAATTATGTGCTGTAAAGGGCCATATTGATCTATATTGAATAGACAATGTATTTAAGTAGATAAGGATTAATACGAAATTGCTTAAAATCGCTTTGTAAATAAGCTATTACTTTTGGTTGAAAGTAAAAGATAAAAAAATGGTTATTGTGGGTTATCCCTAAGAGATAGACATATACCATCGCGGACTTTTTTGTTGACGTTTTTAAGGTGTGCAATACTGTAGTACATTATTTTGATATATCTCGTAGGGTTTAGCCAGCGTTTGCAATGTAAGCACAAAAATGCGTTAATTTACGACATTGCATCAGAAACATTTCAAATTATCAGTGTTATTCTACTTTAGTATGCATGTATTATATACATAAACCTTCCTCTTGAATCACTCTAAATGATAAAAAAACCGCATAAAAATCGGTTGCGTAGTTTTAAAGATTTAAGCGCACATAGGGATATAAGGGAAAGGAATGCGACTTTGTTTTATACTATGTAGTAATATTTGCCTTATGTATGTTTATCTCTACATAATGTTATGTATAACACAATCTCGAATTTGTACGATTACGTAGAGGACGAAAAGCATTGTTATCGCGGTGGGATTCATAAAGAATTCGAGTCGGCAAATATTCTGTTGCTATGAGTACTAATATTAACTAGCAAAGTTCTGAACAAACATTGAATTGTAATCTTTTAACAGTTCAAAGTCTGCGACATCTCTACTAGTACCTAGACTGGATTATCTCTATTAGTACCTAGTAAAAACGTTCAAAATTGAGATTGAATGTCTCGAGGCTTCAGGTTTAGTTACGGACGAATTAAAAATAGCATTGACTGTTAACGTGATTATCTTAGATCTGTTTAAATAGCTGTACTTTCAGTCAGGTCGTGATAGTGACGTACCTTCTCCAGCAGTGGATTAACTTAAGCTTATGATGATGTTCTAGCTGATATTGGTGATGTCTTTATTATAGGCCGACCGTTTAACTCGCGTATCGCCAAGATTCTGACTCCTCAAGCTGCACAGACAGTGCTGATGATTCAAGCTATATGGATATTAGTGACGAATAGTCTTACAATACTTTTATCTGTGGTTAAATAGTTCTTTATGAGATTTAATTAATGTTTTATGACTTTGTAGGTACCTCAGATGGCGATACGCGAGTTAAACGGTCGGCCTATAGTACCACCCGTTCCTCACAATTATAATCTTACTAGCTACCCGCCCGCGCGTATGTTGGTTATCGCGCTAAACCATTAGTCTCTTTTTGCGCAGTCAGATAAAAACTATCGGATGTCCTTCCCCGGGTCTTAAATTATGTCTGTACTAAATTTAATCCAAATCGGTTCAGTAGTTTTGTTGTGAAAGCGCGACATACCGAGTTACTTTCGCGTTTATAATATTAGTAAGGTGGTACGGGCATCGGTGGCGCAGTGGTACGGGCCTCGCCTTAGAAATATAAGGTCGTGGGTTCGAATCCCAGTCGTGCCCACACATCGCCGCTGCTCAATAGCGGTGAACGAAAACGTCGTGAGGAAACCGGCATGTCTAAGAACTAATCATTCGAGGACATGTGACATCCACCAACCCGCACTTGGCCAGTGTGTGTGGATTAAGGCCTAAACTCTCTCAACTAGTAAGATAGTTGAGAGAAGACTCGTGCCCAGCTGTGGGACACTAAAAAAGGGGTTGAAATGAAGGATTACTTTAATGAACTGAAAATTAGAGGGAGGAGCTGGTGTCTGTTATGTATTAATACAATGCTTGTATTTCATACTGATCTCAGCCCACGCTCATTATATATTTTTGTATGAGAACGTTACGTGAATGAGTTCCAATTGTTGAATTTGTCCAATAGTGAACAAGTTAACGAATTCACATCAAACAAATATTGTATCAGTCTGTTTGTTGTACAACATTTTCTGCATTCCGTAGAACTAAACTTGGACAGTTTGTTCAACAAATTCCAGGTCAGGCGATTATTTCCAAAATTCTATATCCCAGATCTAGATTCTGCTATGTACACTCATTTAGCCTTTGGCCTATACTTGGATACAGATACATACTTCTTGTTTCTTTCGGGGCATAAAGCCGTCGGTCCTGCGCCCGAACTTTCAACGGTTCTGCCGGTCAGTCCGTCCCACGGGATTGGACTTTGCGAGTGAAGGGAATCCTGAGTGTACTTGTGTTTATGCACTCACAGGTCTTTAATGTCTTCTGCGTACCTGGTTAGTCAGCCTACTGGCCGCCGTTGCCAGAACTATGGTTAGGAGATAGATTTTTATTATTCTTACGGGATACCAGTATACTTCGTGTTTTACTTTTGTTTTTTAAAAGGGAACGTTCTGTTACTAACGTATATGTTTTTTGGGTGAAGAGGATAGCGTGTTTTCCTAGACTAGGGAAGGGACTAGGAATGTGGGACTTCCAACTTTAGACTAGGGAAGGGACTAGGAGTGTGGGACTTCTAACTTATCCAATTTATCAGCAGTCACTAAGTCAGAATAGAATGTGTCCGATAGAAGACTGTAAGACGACAACAATACGGCGATGCCCGAGGCTTTGCAATTTAGCCTTGACGAGGGATTCGTTGCCAATAAACCTCTTAGCTCGCCTTTCAATAGACTCCAACGCCTCGAGTCGGTATTTAGCTGACCCATCCCAAAGGTGCGAGCAGTAGTCCACGCATGAACGAACTTGTGCGTGATAAAGCTCAAACATCTGTTTTAGCAGACGCTTGTGGCACTATAAATTCTCCTGCGTATCTAGCTAGATGCTCGGTTCGACCGTCCTCGGACGGCTCACCGGAGGATTCCGGTGAACCAACAAAGGCCCTTCCGGCCGATTAGGTTAGGTCAACCGCAAAAAAATATAATAATAATAACTAGATGCTAGACAGCGTAAACTGGTTGCCGTTTACGAAACACGGCTAGAGTTGTATTTTTTTATTAGTTGGAATGGTTTGCAAATATGTTAGATTCAGCTTCAGGGAAAAGTTGTACAGGGAAATGATTATCGCCTAATATTTTGACCTTGTATCTACAGGCCTAATTCAATTCGCTGATAATCCACAACGTGAACAGCAACGGAGCTAGAATACCATTCTCGAATAACCGTCGCGTCGTTTAATAATCGTTGTGTGACTAATGTGTCGTGTTAGTGAATTGACTGCTGTTGGTAATTATTTTCATCCTAGTTCACGGTTACTAAATTCGTAGAAATGTAAACAATATCTACTATCCGGTTTCAAATTAACTAGTATCTGGTAGCTAGCTCATGTATCAGGAAATATGTAACTATGAGTACTATTCTTAGAGGTCAATTGAGATGTCTTTTAAATCTTCAAGATTCCTCGGAAGTTGGTCGAAGTTGTTGGATTTTATCCTGTTTAAGGCCAGAGTGATTTTCTCTGATTTGCTCTATGAACAGCCCGACTGGAGAGGTACCACCTCACATAATACACGCAGTATTATAAGTTCTGGTTGCGGTCCTGTGTGTTAGTAAGGGCATATTAGGTCATATCAGGTAAATGGGCATCTCGCCTATCATACTCGACTGCTTAGGTACTTTGTTATATAAAAGTTCCATCTCCACCATTTTGTTAATTTTTGTTCGTCAAACGTAAGTAGTAGTCTATAACAACAGTATTTTATAACATTCTACAAAGTTCTCAGTACCGTATTTTTTAATGAATAGAAGATTGTTTAGTCACTGGTTTCACAACCTGGCGCCACCATAAAAGACTAAGTAGATTAGCGATCGTCTTTGTGCAGGTACATTGTATGGAGGCGGCTCTGTGTAGGCTCGTATGGTCACCAATTACACCCAGATCCACTAACTTCTAAACGAATGTTTAACTTTTCTTCAATTGTTGTTAAAAACAAATGTAAGGTTTAAATAGGAAACCATAGTTTAAGATACTCGGAGCAAATTGTGTGTGTTGGACAACTCTGGAAATATGTCGTTAACTTGATAGATTGCCGATTACTTTGATAGATGTAATTAATGGACAAATTATGAGGCTTTTGTGGAAGTCGTTTTTGGTAATGGTTTTTGATTGTATGTTAATTCAGTAGTTCTTTATGTAGATGTTGATATTTACACAAGGCTCTTTGCCGATAGTGCTACCTATCTAATTTTAATTGATCTGAATCAATAATTTTTTTAAGTTTAGCAAATTATTCTAGCTTATATTTAGCCTATCTTTCGTGCGGGATCCAAGAACAATACTTGGCCGGGTTCAAATCCCGAGTCTCTTCGTCGTTCCTGGCTTACAGGAGTTGCATTGGCGGGAATGAGGTGGTGGATTAGGTCCTATAAAAAAAATCGTGCTATGGGATTGCTACGTGTTACGACTTGTGATTTATTCGAAGTGAGATTATTGTTGAACCTTTTGCATAACACATTTCACGGCAAGGTTCCAATGGTTCCACTATGATTTATAAAATTACAGCTAGATACCTATGTACTTTTATGGGAGAGTTAAATCGGTGTTGGTGTTGCTATATGCAAAATAACCAACGCAAATAGATCACGTCTGAAAAGTGTTGCCAAAGGTGAATGTAACAAAACATCAAAAAGTGTTACTTAATAGGGGCACAAGTATTCTGATAAATTAGCTCGAACCAACGAGGCAGTTGTATAAATGTGTGTTAATCTAGCTTTTTAATAACTACGACAAAAGTCCTTAAAAATTTAGAACACATAGAAACAGAAAATTTAGGAGTAAAGGAGACGTTCAAAAAATGTATAGAGCCTGGGATTAAAATAATTGTAAATTTGAACAGCAATCTGAGTTACATAGGTTAATAGAGCATAATTAATTAAATTTTTTGGTGTATTTAAAATAATTTTACACCCCCCCGTTTTTAAAAAAATTGAAATTGAAAATAAGAATCCTTAATGCAATATTATGATTATTGCAATTGGCAACCCCATGGTCAAATGTCAATTGAGCAACCAAAAAAATCAAAATTATTTCGACGCTGTCAATCAAACTGATCAATGACAATGACATCATGACGTTTCTTGTAATTATATTTTTTTCCACGCGTTTTGTTATTACACTAATAAGATAACAAATATTTTTCGTCATAATTACATTAAGCTGCAGCTAGAATAATATTACAAGAGAAAAGTACTGTAACAGAATGCAATTATTGACGTGATTGCAATATTTATACTGCTTAGGAAACGGATAATTAAAGGTAATGTGCGTTTTGTTTTTGACGTGACAACGTCTTAAATTAGGTTGCGGCTGGGAGGCACTTATGAAAAAGTGTAACGCTCGGTAACGTTACGATGAGTCACCGAACGAGAGAGAGGCCCGCCGAATGCCTTGCGTCTCTCTCCCACTCAACTATGTTTCATCCTTCTTCCTACTATACGAATGAATATTCACATTAAAATTATTTTACCACTCAAAGTCGTTGTCACGTAAAACTTTCGCCCGTATACCGAATTTACAGGCAACCAATTTTTTTTTCTACTACATTTTTTTGATTTTTACAAAAATGGTTGCTCCTAAAATTCGTGTTTAGTTAAATTCTAACAACTTATTAAATAAGCTTTCCAATGAGGTATATCACATTGGTGTTCAAAATTCTAGCCCACTTTTGACCTCTCCTTTATAGATGTGTCCACAAGTCATCTTATGTAGAACCATAGTCCCACCGCCCACGTAGTCCAAAAGTAGTAGGGGTCACAACAAATGGTTTTGACCAGTAAAAAATCAAAAGGCACCAATCAATCTTATGCCAAACTGCCAAACTAATCATAGGTATGAATAGCGTGTAATGCGATTGTTGTCTGTCAACAATGATGCAATGGATTTGATAGACTTGACTTTATGTAGGATGATAATACTGATATTACAAGAGCTTTATACAGAGCTAGCTAAAGGTTGTACGTCTAGGAAAGATTTTAAAGAGAACAACTAATAATTAGGAATCGGAATTATGTAGGTACATTCAAGTAATTTAGTATCAGACAGCAGCGGTGGCGCAGCGGTACGGGCCCCGCCTTACAAAAATAAGGTCGCGGGTTTGAATCCTGGTCGTGCCCACACATCTTTATGTGAATTGTTTTATCTCCGCTGCTCAATATTGGTGAAGGAAAACATCGTTAGGAAACCGGCATGTCTAAGAACTAATCATTCGAGGACATGTGACATCCACCAACCCGCATTTGGCCAGCGTGTGTGGATTAAGCCCTAAACTCTCTCAACTCATAAGATAGTTGAGAGAAGACCTGTACCCAGCAGGGGGACACTAAAAATGATTGAAGCTAAGTATCAGACAGAACAATTTTTTAGCTCTATTTTTATGGATTTTTACGGAAACCTGCTTTTTGGGTTAGTGAGAAAGAAATAAAAGGGGAGAGATAAAGGTAGATGAATTATGTAAATAACCAAACAAAAATAGAAATTAATAGTTATTGGTAAAAACACCTAAAGCAACACGAGCCTAATCGAAAATGTGTTTACAAATGTATCAATACGTAAGAAGTACTTAAAATATGCAAATGAAGTCCCTTTAATTATCGAAGTGAAGCCGACAACTCGACCGTAACTTAGTTTAATGAACTAATTTATCAGAGTAGACAAAGCACTTCAATAGAACCGACAAACGGTGATTCGTGTCCCAAACGAATGGTTACATGGTTAGAGATGAATGTTATATTACTATCCCTAAAACTCTATACTTTTATTTTTTTCATTCTGCAACAGGCTTGCCTGATGTTAAGCAATGATGTAATCTACGATGGGACGCGCCCGCCCTATATACCGATTCACTCGTGATTACGAATGTTTTTGGGTGAGAAGTTGGCAGTGGAATGAGGCTCTATATGGTTAGTAGCGATGAAGGAGCAACAATTCCGACCCACCTTCTGAAATGGTGTCACCAGACATCGCACCGGCACACGGCAAAGCCGCTCAGCGGTGCGGCGTTGTTTGGTGGGTGGTCACTAACCACGGCCGAAGCCTACCACCAGTTAAAATAATAGATAATGCCAGTATAAAATTAATTAAAAATTTAATAGTTAAGAACACTCCCTGTAAATTCAGCTTTCAAACAAGAAAAAGTAAATCCAAATCAGTTCATCCGTTAGGGAGCTACGATGCCACAGACAGACACACACCCTCACACGCAAGAGACGTCAAAATTATAATATTTGTAACACCCTGTTGTTTTTGCGCCGGGGGTTAAAAATGGGTTAAAGTTAAATACATTGGCATCCGATCAAGGCAAATCTTTTTTAATCGCAGATAAACATCTTGGGTTACTCAAAGTTTCAGGAACTGGAACAGGTACATATTATTGATTAGTCCTAAAAAAACCTACATCAGATACTTCTACGAGTTAAGTTTAAAAACGTTTAGTAATTTTTAGTAATAGCACCTAAGTCAGTCTATCCACTTCTAGTATAGTATTATGTTGTATCTGTGATAGCCACTTAACGTAGTCATACGTTAACTAACAAATATTCTGATTTAGTTCCAGTAAATATTGACACGATTACATCAAATAAAATCAATATTGAAATCTAACGTGTTAATGTAATCGATGGTATCGTATATTTGAAACTTTTTTGTTCTGGCTGTTCTCCAAGTGTGAAATATCGAGCCTCTAGGAAGTGCTAATTATGGCGTAATTTTATAGTCTTGGTACTTTGTATTTTCACCGTCAAGAAAGCCTTGGCTAGTTTTGATCTTAAGGTGTCCATTACTCCAAAAACCCCCGCAGTGTTCTTTTAATTTTCCGAGTTCTCGTTTATTCTATTACACATGAGAATTATAATTATAATATTCGTGGGAAAATTTCGATGTGTCCTAGTTTCCTATAAAAAATAACAACCAGTTGCACGGGATAACATAATTGCGTTTTGATAACATATCAGTTATTTAATGCTTGACCCATAGTGTCGTATTACTGCAGCTCTATCTATGTTCTCTAACTTAAAATTATGACACCGAAACTCAATACTTTTTGACTCACGCACGATTAATTAAAGCTCAGTCCGAAAAAAGAAAATCAGCAAACAATCGGTAAAGAAAACACTACCAGCACAACGGAAGCACATAGATCTAAGTGGTTGGGTAAGCGTGCGCGTGCGCGCATTGTGTGCCCGATGATAAAGCTTGCAATTTCGCTTGTCAGTCGGGAGCGTGCCGCAGAGCGAGTCGGTCCTCCCTTTCGGTCGGCGCGGGGTCCCGTGCGCGTTTATCACCCTTCCGGTCGAATCATCATCTACGAACGAACTTCTCTTGCTCATCACGTACCGTATTCTGGTTGCCTGGTTGCCCTTCACCGAGGAATCAAGTGGCATGGTAATTTGTGATCTAATTCCATCAGGATAATGTTCATTAAATATTGTCACGGAAGGATCCTGGGTGTTTGCCGCCTATTGTCTCTAGATAGAGCTAGAGATTGGTATTGTATTACGTAATATGTATATTTAAAAAGTAAAATAAATTATATTTAGTTTAATATCACTAAAATGTAAGATTTAATTTATCATTAACTTGGGCAATTGTTCTACGTAAAAGCTCTTGACTTTAACAAAAGTTTTGTGAAATTATTTAATATAGTATATGACATGCATGATGCTACATCCTCAGTCAAACAGGGCCAGGGTTAACGTTGGCTGATGAGTCCCTTATCAGAGTAGGAACCGCACGAAGGCTAGCATATTTGCGCAATCGTGCGGCCATATCACGTCCAACGCTAAATTCACTTGTGTGGGAACATCACTCGCTATTTAATTAATTGTCATATTTATATGTGACCGCATCTGTGTTGTTCAAAGTACAGGCTCGATAACGTTATGGTCTTCATCATGTACGATATAAATCAAAATTATGCATGTTTCTGCCCCAAAATGCATGTAGTAGTCGTTACTATATGCGCTGTAGACAAACTGAATTATTTACTGTAAAGGCAAACATTTTACGGTCATCCCTTTAAAGCTAATGGCTCTTAGCTAAAAAAATGGATTTCCTATATTTCTATCTTAAGGTAGACCTACGTCGAATATCCATTAAAATCTGTATTTATTATTTTATTACTAACTGTAACTGAATGCCACTATCAAGGGTCTATCAAATGTTAGGGTGTCGTAATCTTAATGTTTTACACTTGTCTACATTGTACGACAGTGCAATGCTGTTACAATTTGCATAACATTTGTGAGGTCTAGGAGCGGCATCGGCTCTTTAGTCGACAGTTAATTCCCCATTGTATGCACGATTTTACTAGCCTGGTCATGAATTATAACTAGCATTTATTTGTCACTTTGAATTGTTGTCTTTGGTAATAAAATACGAGTTTCAAGTGTGTCTAGGCTGTTATGTCATCAGTAACTTGTTTGTTCTGGATTAGTGGTAAGCTAACGAAATCCTTAAACATCTTACAGTATATGCATTTCATGTGTCGTATCTCTTATCGGTGTTAATTTTCAGTTATTCTTAATTTCCGCAATCATAATTATCATCCGCGATGGTCAAGTTATTCCTTTAATTTCCTCAAAGCGTAAGAGAAGATACAATCTGTAGAGGAATTTGGTATGATTTATTATTCTCTGTTCTATTTATTAGCATTTGGGTTTTTGGTCGCATTATTGAAGAAGGGATGTGTGTAATTCGAACTGATTTAATAAGTAGTAGTCGTAGATTTTAGATATTTTTTATTTTTGTGATATTCGTTTCGTATACCGTGAGCTCCTCTCTAGTATCCTGCCCTGAATTCAGACCGATTGTCTGTTTTTAGACAGTATCCTGTAGTAATTTCTGACTGTCTATAATTATTAATTTCCAATGAATTTAACCTACATTGTCACAATAAGTGGTTGCTTGAACTCCACCAGCGCAGCTGCTACTGCACAGTAGATTTAACACAAATTAACATATGTTTTCAGTTTTGTTTGTTTTTCGAATTCACCATTATAAGGCGTATGTCCGCCAGATTTTATATGTTCCCACATTATAACAGTAGATGACATAATTGTATCTTGGGTAGTCAAAAAAATCTTTTGTGTTAGATTTTTCGTTGGTTTTAATATCGGACAACACGTTTGCCTTTAACTTCGTTGGCAAAATTTTAGTCGTAGTTTATAAACTAGGACAGTACCTACTGGTTTATTTTAGAATACTTAATTGTTTAACAATAATGCACCGACGTAATTGGGGCTAGCACTAAAACTAAAGCTTCGTAATATTAATTTTATAATATGCGTCACAATACTACATAATTATTAATATTAGTCACAGGTCATTGCTTTGGTAAATAAAAGTGGTTTCGACTGAACCAAATTTACTATTCAGTTACAAAATTCTATTGTGTTTCGATTCATCTTTCAGTATTTCTTTATATACTTGTTTTTCGTTGTTACTTGAATCTATTTATATTAATTATTATTTTAATAATTTATATTAATTGTTACTTGTAATCATATTGTTACTATACGTAAATAAATCAAATCTAATATTTCGTAATGTTAGTTTTTATTTATTTGGAATTTGGATTCCCATCTTCCTTACCCAGTGTATGACCTGCATGATACGGTTTACTGTTTATTTATTTGATTTCATTATCGTTGTAAAATTACTCCGACCTAGTAACCGTAAGACTGATGCCTTGGTTTTAATTGAAATGTTTATTTATTTAACGTTTGGTTGCGTTAATAGGATTAGCATGCATAGGATTGATTAAAATTTTAGCACACTTTGATTTTAATGATGATTTCATAAGTGTTTCTGGATGAATATTATCATTATTGTAAGTGAAAGCTACTTCAGTAGGACGTGCAAAGTGGCTCTTTGATCGCCTGTAATGTATTCCTTACACTTCCTAGATAGATCAATGTGGGCCTTATGTTTGAAATGGACTGATTTGTTCTCTGGAATTACTGATGAGTGTATGTCTGTTATGTTTTGTATCTTGTAAAACCTGAAGAGTTTATTTGAGATTGATTGCTGATATAAGAAGGTATATTACTTGTTTAGGTACATATTGTTTTCAAATCTAATTTTTATTACGAGTCAAGGTAGAGTCGTCATTGCCAAAATGAACCGGTGGAATTATTGTCATCTTATTATGAGAATATGTTTTGCAAACATCAAAGTATAGATACCTAGTGCATTTACTACAGGGTCAAATGGAAAAATAAATACAAAATGCAATATCTGTGAAGGTCTATCTAGGACTCGAGAAAACATACAAATCTAAACCGAATTATTTCCAAATCTATGTCATTTGACAATCGATACTGCCCACTCAAGGGAATCCTTACAAATTTCCGCACCTAAGGTTCTGTTTATTTAATTCTTTGTATGTTTCTAAGCTAAAGTGGTGCCAGGAATATTGGCTTTGCTGTTTAATACACTAGATAATTTACAGCCTTAACTGCCAAACTAAATTGATTGTAATCATCAGACTCTTATTCTTACTGCTTTGTAGAAGTTTATTACTTGATCTCATGATTTTCTAATTAGACAGTTCATATGTACTGTTTTTTTGAGGTTTTTTGTAGGTTTGTGTCAAGGTAGCTCTTAGCCAGGAGATAGAGATGTAAAAAAGACATGGAAAATTATGAGTGTTGCCAAAATTATATAATAGTTTTCCATTTCGTAACATTAACTGGAGTGTTTCATTTTGTGTGTCGAAACAGGTCTTTAGTTCAAATTGTCATAGCATACAATCGCACACATATCTAATTACCATAGCCTAATAACGTACTAACTACCCATACCATATGTTTTTGTGTGGTAAGGTTTTAATTTATCTTCTGCTTTAGTTATTAAAGGTCTTAACGATAAATTTTGTGACACCCTTATGATAGTTTTACAGGTATTAATTCAGTTTTTCAATGGATGACGATGTGTGCAAAGGTTTATCTTCACCTTTAGTATCTTTTATATTAACCTAGTGTCGTTATTGATGGTTCTTTACTTGAACATAAGCTCAAGATGAACTTAATAAAAGAAATGGCCTTGACCCAATTAACGTAATAATATTATTGGGTCAGTTTCGTTTCGTCATATCGATAGCGCCAGTTTATCTGAATGTGACCCATAGTTTAGATTAGAAATGAATGAACCACAACTTTTTATACAACTGATTTCTGTTTCGTTTCATAACAAAATACAAATCATAGTATTGTCTTAGATTTACGCGAATATCACACATTGAAATAAAAACGTCGGGAGCTAAAATCTAAAATAAACCGCGATAAAATCCGTTAAAAAGTAGTAAAATTTTAAGTAAAATTTAGAGGTATCATACCTTACTCTTTAGATGTGGTGCGTTGGCATGTCACTTACATTTCTTTAAATTCTCGCTGTGGCTAAGTCCATTGCATCCGTTCATGTTGATCAAGATTACCAAAATTTTTATTTATAAGTGGAATAACCTGTAATAGTTTGATCAAACAAACTTGACACAATTCCACCTTAAGCTAATTAGTTCACCACGTGCTAATTGAAATTAGTGTCACAAATTCTTCTGTGTAACACAGTCGCGTGCGATGTTTTCGCGATCAATCATTTTGATTGATTCATGCTAATGTTTTCTTACTAAAGAGGTTGTGCTATCGAGCTACTTTTAGTTTTATTTTTTGAGTCTTGTGAAATTTGTGTGATAACGATGTGTTTAGTTTACCTGTCTGCTTTTGAAAAGTAGTTCAATTTTGTTGTTCATTATACCAAAGTTTGGTAATAACGATTTGTTTTAGAGTCGCAGAAATAAATATTAAGGTAATGATAATAATAATTGAAACTATAGAATACTAAGAAAGAAGATATTATAGTAGACTACCTTTCTATAGATATTATAACGGCATATTGAGAAATTTAAATTTAATAGGAATCGCGTACAATTGTTTAAGTTACAACATGTAACTTAACTGAATATTATAAGATTAGAAAACCGTAGTGCCGCGCGTAACAAAAACGAGTTATCGATAGATCATTGATTTACAGATACATCAATCATTCAATCCATTCGTTCAATGTCAAATGTTTTGGCGCCTTGCTGTCTGCATGCATGTGAGGTCGGTGACCCTTGCTCTATGGTTGTGAAGATGTATAAAAGTCAATTTGAGTTATTTACAGGTAGGTATGTAGTTGAAATTCCTTTATGGATATTTAATTCAATTCGTTGAATAATCATTACATAACGCGATAAGATCTTTAAAGCAAAATCTTTTGTATTTATTAGTCACGGTTTATTTTATAAAGTTGAAACTAATTTAAGGACTATTATTGCGTTACGAGCATTCCATCCTAAAATTAATAAATTATGATTTTAGTGTTGCGCGCACTAACGGCGGCGCGTGAAGAGGAACGCAGGCGGCGGACAAGCCGCTCGCACCCCGCACCCCGTGGACACCTACCTAAGAATCTAACTAAGCTAACAGCGCGGTGTGCGCATCTATTTTGTTAATTATACAACTCTTGCAATAAACCAATTAAATAAGAACTTTTATCTTGGTATTATAACTCTGCTAAACATTTTGGTGACCCCGACGTGATACTGAATCCGGAATCTTCTGGTTGCTGTCGTCTGGGCGTTGGTGGCAAAATCGGCGCCACGCGGCCATGCTGGTTGTGACAACGTGAACAACAATAACCTATCTACAAACTCGAAAGGAAGAAAGGAGGATTGGATTGAAGCTACAAGTGGCACTGCTTTGAACGTGGTTTGGTTGAGGTTTGGCCAACAGGGAAGTGTAACCAGTTTTAGTATATGTAATAAGTGCCTAATTAAAACCTAAGTGTTTGTTAGTGATCATGAAAAACGCCACGTATGTATTTGTTTTCTGCTTTCTAATTGCAACTTGCAAGATGTTTTCTATCTATAAACCTATTATGTGCACTGCCCGCTTCAACGCAATTTGCGATATAATGCCTTGTCCCTGAAATAGCCTGTCTACTAAAAGCCTGTCTACTTAAGCTCTCTAAATACATAGGTATTATGTACTATTACTAAATTCTAGGTCCTGTTAGACCTATACGTCCTATTCTATATACAAGTACTACTTTGTTTAAATGTTATCCTGAAAACTTACTGCTAAATTCTAGATTCCGTGTGATCTAGACTGCCTACTTATCTATATACTAAGCACTACTTTGTCTGTTTTCGGTTTGTTGGTCTATTTTGTTAAAAGTCAGATATCTTGTCACTACCTAACTGTAAACTCCTGTTCTACTGTCCACCTACTAAAATTTTATGACGCTTTGTGCATCGCTTACGGAACCCCCTAACAATTCCAGATTCGCCGTGTTATAACAACTGCCTCCCGGTTCCCACCGGAACGTATTATACGACTGCGTCGTGGTCGCGACTCGCCGCCGCCTACGCCGCGCCGTGCCGCCGCCGCCGAGCGCAGGCGCTAACCTGTGCCTGCGTTGCTCGCAAATTGCTGTCCCGTGAAGGCCTACGGAGCGCCTCCAGTGGTCGTAACTCGTGCGGCCCGCATGGTTTGACTATTTAATTACTATTAATACTTTACTGTTTTTGATCAGTCTGTCAACTTTCACTGAGCTAGTAGATATCTTGTCTTGTGTTATTTAAGTAATATTTAACTATGGATAGTCAATTAAAACCACTTATTCAGCAACGTGCTTCTATACGTGCAAGAATAACTACTTTTTCTAAATATTTAGAAACTGTTAAACATATTGAGTCGAAGGAATTTACTAAATTATTAACTGTAGAGCTGGAACTAAAATTATCACGGTTCAGAGATTTATTTGGTGAATTTGACGAACTAAAAAATAAAATTGAGTGTATATCAATTGATCAGTTAGATGAAAATGAAAAAACTGAAAATGAGTTTTGTACCAACATTGCTCTAGCTCAAACTATACTAGATAGTGTCACATCATGCAAGGCACCAGATAAGTCTCATTCCGGCTCATCTTATGAGTGTAACCGCTCCAAATTAAACTCTAATATAAAACTTCCTACTATTCAGTTGCCTACCTTTGATGGAAGTTACCTTAAGTGGATGGAATTTAGAGACACTTTTGACTCATTAATAAACAAAAATAACTCTATTCCAGACATTAATAAGTTCCACTACTTACGGTCTTCACTAGAAGGTGGCGCATCTAATGTTATTAAATCTGTTGAGTTTACTACTAATAATTATAACTTAGCGTGGAGTTTACTTGTTAATCGTTTCGACAACAACAGGATCTTAGTAAACAACCACTTAAAGGCACTTTTTGATTTTAATTCTATTTCTAAAGAAACTTATAAGTCACTTCGTTATATGATAGATTATTATTCTAAAAATCTACGAGCCTTGAATACGTTAAATGAACCTACGTCTTATTGGGACACTATAATTGTGTATATCATGGCTACGAAACTAGATGGCGCCACAGGTCAGAAATGGGAAGAGCATAGGAGTAAATTGACTTCTTCTCCCACTGTTGAACAGTTTTATGAGTTCTTGCGAAATCGTGCTGATGTTTTGGAAACCCTGCAGTATAGTAAAAATAATAACACTAAGCCTGATAAACCTTATCAAGCATATTCTAAGGAAAATAAATTCACTAAATCTTTTATTTCTTCTTCTAACACTTATAGTTTAAAATGCGTTGTATGTTCACAGGATCATTTAGTTTACAAATGTGATAAATTTAAAGCCATGTCTGTCGATGACCGAATGAATGAAGTTTCAAGGCACAAGCTGTGTCTAATCTGTCTTAGGCCTGGTCATCTCTCTTCTAAATGCAAACATACTCCTTGTCGATTCTGCAACAAAAGGCATAACTTATTACTACATAAATCAAATGCAAATACTTATACTACACACTTACCTATAGGTAATCCTAGTGTGACACCTACTCCTAATGAACCTGTGCCTTCTCAGGTGTCAACTGTCACCGTCCCCATTGATGATACTTCTGGTCTTGGGCTCCGTTCTTCTCTGTCTACTACAACAATGGGTCAAGTTCTTCTATGTACTGCAGAGGTAGAATTGGTTGATGATAAAACTGGGTGTGTTCACCCAACTAGGGTTCTTCTCGATTGTGGAAGCCAGTCTTCTTTTATATCTGAAAAATTACATAAAAAATTAAATCTTACTTGTTCTAAAACTAATATATCAATAGCTGGTATAAATAATAAACTAACTAATACTACTAAAATGTGTGGTGTGCACTTAAAATCTAGAATAAATTCTTTTCACATTAATGTGTCTTGTCTTGTTATACCAGAAATTACTGGTAGAATGCCGAGTGTTGAGGTAGACTCATCACAACTAAATATTCCAGATTATATACAACTAGCAGACCCAAGCTTCTATCGTCCCTCTGAAGTTGATGTATTATTAGGGGCGGATGTATTCTGGGAAATTGTTGAATCTAAGCATATTAAACTAGGAAAAAATAAACCTGCTCTTCAAAGTTCAAAACTTGGTTGGCTTGTGTCAGGGCCAACAGGTCAGAATCCTATATCTACTACTCATTCTAATTTTTGTCAAGAAATTAAAGATTCTATAGCTAAATTCTGGGAAATTGAAAGTATACCTACTATCCCAACTAAATCTAAATTAACTTATGATGAAGAATACTGTGAAAGTCATTTCATTGCTAATACTGTCCGCTTACAAGATGGAAGGTTCTCTGTAAAACTTCCTTTTCGCGAAACCCCTGAGGATGCTTTAGGGGACTCTTTTCATATCGCAGAACGGCGATTCTATAGTCTAGAAAAAAGACTGAAAAAATCTAACTTCAAAGTAGACTACACCAACTTTATAAAAGAATACGAGTCGTTGGGGCACCTGACTGAAATAAGCCGTCCAAGTTTTGGATATTTTATTCCCCATCACGCTGTAATTCGCGAGAGTAGCGAAACCACTCCGCTTCGAGTTGTCTTTGATGCCTCCTGTAAAACTACCTCTAATAAATCACTCAATGACATCCAATTTGTAGGACCTGTAGTCCAAGATGATCTCATGTCTATCTTACTGCGGTTTCGTCAACATGCCTATGTTGTTACAGGTGACATTCAAAAAATGTATAGACAAATTATGGTCGATCACTCCCAACGTCAACTGCAGCTTATTCTCTGGAGGGACAATGAAGGTCAACCATTAAGAATCCTACAACTTAACACTGTAACATATGGGACAGCTTGTGCTCCACATCTTAGTACTCGATGTCTTTTACAACTTGCAAGCGAGTGTACAGATACAGCTGTTGCTGATACTATAAAACATGATTTCTACGTAGATGACCTAAATACAGGTTCTGACTCTTCTTCGGCCTTGAAGGCTACTGTTAAAGGTGTTATTCAAAAACTTTCTGAGGGTTGTTTTCCGTTGCGAAAACTTCGAACTAATTGTACTAGCATACTCGATGACATTCCTGTCACTAACCACTCTCAAGACTTCAGTAAACAGTCTTCTGTATTAGGGTTAAAGTGGACTCCTAATTCTGATACTCTGCACTACTCCGTTGAGGCTCTTAATATTTCTAAAGTAACTAAACGCTTGATATTGTCAAATTCTTGCAGAATCTTTGACCCACTAGGGCTGTTGTCAGCTTGTACTATTTTCCACAAAATTATACTGCAAAAATTGTGGTTACTAAAACTAGACTGGGATGATGAAGTCCCAATAGATATTAAAACTGCTTGGATTAACTTTTATAATGATAATAGATATTTTGCTGATATTCAAATACCTAGACATTGTATTTGTAAATCTCCTATCTATGTTGAGGTGCATTGTTTCACGGATGCTTCACAAGATGCCGTAAGTGCGGCGTTGTACTTAAAATCTATTAATAATCTGGGTGATGTTTCAGTTAATCTACTGTGTGCCAAAACTCGAGTCGCCCCTTTGAAGACAGAAACAATCCCTCGCTTAGAGTTGTTAGGCGCTTTACTTGGTGCTAAACTACATAAAAAGGTACTAAACTCTCTAAAAACTAAGATCTCCCGTTCAGTATTCTGGACAGATTCTATGATCGTTCTAGGTTGGTTGCATACACAATCTAGAACTCTGAAAACTTTTATTTCTAATCGGGTCGAACAGATCAATGAATTAACTGATAAAAATACATGGCGACATGTACCTACTGATTTGAATCCCGCTGATATTGCGTCTAGGGGTATACAACCCCATCTTCTTCCTGGTAACACTTTGGTGGCATGGTCCGTCCTTTCTCTCTAAGTCTGAATCGGAGTGGCCACAGTCTAAATACGTTCCTATGCCTTTGCCTGAAACAAAAATAACTTTAAATACTAAAATACAATCTTATAATATAATACCATTTGATAAATACTCTAAACTCTATAAACTACAAAGAATATTTGCTTATATACTGAGGTTTATTCATAATAATAAGAAAAACGAACACTAAATTAAATGGTGAACTTACCTTGTCTGAACTGAACAGATCACTTATATTCCTCGCTAAAGCCTCCCAAGCTGAGACATTTGCTGATGAAATTAACACTCTAAAAACTACTAACGAAGTTAACCGAAAATCACGGTTAGTCTCTTTAAACCCTTTTCTAGACAGAGAAGGCGTCCTGCGTGTCGGTGGTCGTATCGACAACGCACCTTTCGTCACGTATGACAAAAAACATCAAATTTTGTTAGATACAAACCACACATTCACGCGACTTCTCTTTGAAAGGGAACACTTGCGTCTTCTACACGCAGGTCCTCAGCAACTTTTGAGTAGCATCCGGGAGCAATTCTGGCCAATAGGTGGGAAGGTACTAGCCACAGCTACTCGTCGAAAATGTATTCGTTGTCAAAGATTTACAGCTAAACCTTTAAACCCCATTATGGGTAATCTGCCCAAGCCACGAGTTACTCCAGCCTTGCCATTTGAGACCTGTGGCACTGACTTCGCCGGGCCCTTTTTAATTCTAAACCGAAAGGGTCGGGGCGCAAAAACTTCTAAATGTTATTTATGTATATTTGTATGTTTTAGCACGAAGGCTGTACACTTAGAAGTGGTCAGCGACCTAAGTAGCAACGCATTTATTCTGTGCCTGCGCAGGTTCATCTCTCGTCGCGGAAGGCCACACACTGTCTATTGTGACAATGGAAAAAATTTTGTAGGCGCCAGTGGCGAGTTGGGCAGACTGTTTAAAACGTGTAAAAATTCTATCTACGAATTTGCAAGCAACGAAGGTATTTATTTTAAATTCTCTCCTCCATACGCACCGCATTTCGGCGGTATCTGGGAGGCCGGTGTTAAAACGGCAAAGTTTCACCTTAAGCGTATATCTGGTAACTGTAGCTTAACTTTTGAAGAACTCTATACGCTGTTTTCGCAAATAGAGGCAGTCATGAATTCGCGTCCCCTAACGGCAATGTCAACCGATCCGTCGGATCTAAATCCTCTTACGCCTGGGCACTTCCTTGTGGGTCGAGCTTTGACCTCACTACCTTCGCCTGTCACACACCGAACGAGTGTGAACCGGTACCAGCTCTTAGAAAATTTAAGGCACCACTTCTGGAACCGGTGGACTAAAGACTACTTAGCAACTCTTCAACAAAGAACTAAATGGCAGTTAAAACAACGAGCCCTCAACATTGGAGACCTTGTACTGATCATGGAAGCTTCACCGCCTATGTGTTGGCCAATGGGCAGGATATCTTCACTTCATCATGGCGCGGACGGAGTCGCAAGAGTTGCTGAAGTTATTGCCAGGGGTGGCGTTGTCAAGCGCCCCGTGCATAAGCTCTGTATTCTAGAAGGCCAGTGGATAGCCTTGAGAATTAAATTCTCAAGGGGGCGGAGGATGTTGCGCGCACTAACGGCGGCGCGTGAAGAGGAACGCAGGCGGCGGACAAGCCGCTCGCACCCCGCACCCCGTGGACACCTACCTAAGAATCTAACTAAGCTAACAGCGCGGTGTGCGCATCTATTTTGTTAATTATACAACTCTTGCAATAAACCAATTTTATAAGAACTTTTATCTTGGTATTATAACTCTGCTAAACATTTAGAATAAAATCAATTAAATATCTAACTAAAGCAATCATTATGGTTTGGATATAGCGTATACGAGTTATTGTAATTAATTATTGTTCTCTCCAAGTGGTTGTATAATTAAGTACCAAATTGAATTAATGACCAGACCGTGGTTGAGGTTACTCAAAAATTAGTCCAGATAAGTTGAAAAGAGATTTAAGACATAAGACGTCGTAAAGAAAAGCTCTATGGGGAATTTAATTTTAATTAATTTCGGTAATTAACAATGATATAAGTAATAATTATCTACGCTTCTTTTGCTAAAAAAATTATTTGGGTAGACATATTTTTGTCAAACTGTGTTCAGTTTTTTTGACCAATATGTCAATAGTAAGTATATTTTTAAACTTAGTTTCAATTTTTTAAATTTAGTATACCTAAGAAGGTATAAAATTCATAAAGAAACATTATTGAACATCATTAAGTACACGTAAGAACCAAGACGTTGAACAGATTTTATAACGAGCTATCGTATCGATGCGCTTTCATTGAATCCTGTGTAGTTTAAGTACCGCCGCGGATCGTTAGAAGCCAAGGAGCATTAATAAACCCCGCAATTGGGGGCACCCGCTTCAGCTTTATACTGCACAAGTCATAGGAGTAGCGGTTTAGAAATGAAGTGTTTTCTAGGATGACCATAAAGATCAATATATTCTCTTGTACCGCCGTCGTCGCCCAGAGTGAGAAAGTATATATGTATACCTATTCTATACCTTCCAAAATTATGCTAGGTTCAAATTAAAAAAAACACCTATTTTAACACATTCTTTCATTTGGAAAGTGTAGCAGCCAACATTAAGTCACTGATTGTAAATATATATATTTTTTTAGTGGAACTTTAACACACACGGCCATCTGATCCCAAACTAAGCAGAGCTTGTACTATGGAAACCAGATAACTGGTAACATACTACTACTTTTCTTTTGTAAATACATACTTATGTATAGATAATTACACCCAGACTCAAGACAAACAGACGTGTTCGTCACACAAATACGTGATTTGGGTGGGAATGGAACCCACGACCTGCGGCGTGAAAAGCAAGTATCTTACCGACCACGCCCTCGGCCCGTCGATTCATCTAGATTTGATCCTGCAGTCGCTTGTGACTTGGTGTGCCTGGGTGTATTGGTCGAGAGCAATATACGCGTGTCGCTTCCCGGCTGGACGCATCATTGTTGATCGTCATTTGTTGACCATACGCCTTCATGACGCTCGACATTCTTCACTTTGATTACGGCATTTATGGCGGGAAAGGATGTTGTACTTATACTTTTTAAGTGGTATAAGTGTTACTATAATAATAATTATAACTACTTACCTAGGCCCGCGGCAGTGGCTTTAGTCATCGCAAACGTGGTAGTACCCGAAGGTCTAATTTTAGGTCTAAAATAACATTTCTGTAACAAAATGATAAATATCTACAGTTGAAAACAAATTGAACTTCTTTGCTTAGGTAAAAAAGAGGGTGATGTAGGGGTAAATGCAGATTCGTAAGTCGTATAAAGTTGCCTATTTTTGCTATCGATATTTGAAACTGTGACCACCTTGGTGTGTTGGTATTTCATCGATTTGGTTCATTCACTCATTATTGTAGTTCAGGAGAGTTTTATTTATTTGTATCTGATTGTAATGTGAAAGTTCATTACTGCTATTCAGGATTATGAGAAAAGGATTGTTTGTTTAGGATGGCATTGATTGGAGCTAGTCGATTTAACGGTGGTTGAGTTCATTATTCATTCACTCTTTTTATTGGAAAATGTTTTGATTTTAACACGTCTGTACGTCGATATAGCTGAGGCTTTGATAGTGTGTTGCCTGTTAAGGCATGATTTTTATTTCGGATGACTCTCGTCTAAATAACCTGAAAGACTTTTACTGGTTTACCGGACTTTAGTGGTATGCGCAACTCCAGATTATATGCGGTCCATTGGTCATGTAAACATAGGAAGCTATAGCACGTGGGCGACGACGGCCGGCATTCACTGTGTGAGTCACGTGGAGCCCAATTGTCTCCCGTCTCAGTCTCTCACTTGCTAGATTGTGGACTTGTGGTCATAGGTGATATCATTGATATCCGTCACTTCACCCTACTGTGCCTTTCGATAAAGTGATAAATATTCTACCCTTCTTGTTTACATTTTTTGAACCTGTTTTCTGATTTTCTGATTTTTCTGACCCGGGGTGTTATAAGTTTGTCGTGTGTAACTGTAAGAGTTTGAAAGGACCCAGTCTCATGCGATTTTCTATATTTAAAAGCTAAAGTCATCCATATGACTCTTAGCTAGGGTTAGTTCGGGGCTTAGATTAAATTTATACGTTAGAGTTAGTATATATTTACAATTTACTCTGCCATTCCTATGTTTTTATCACTTACAAAAAGTAAAACTATTATGTCATCAGCTTTACACATAGGAATTTGAAGTTGTTGGTATTACCAAGCAATAATCAATGTAGGTACGATTAAAGTTTTCATGAACATCTTTACAAGAGCAACTATTTACATTAGTTTGACGTCACGTGATGGGGCGTAGTGTAAAGAATCTAAAGTAATTATAGACACAGATTGTGATAGTACGCGCGCGCGGTCGACGGCCCTTGTTATCATTTCGGCACAGATCGCTTGATCCCGGAGCGATGCGATGCTCTCTCCCTCTTTCTCTTGAAAAACGGAAAAGTGTTGCCAAATAAAAGCAAGTCAGGGATGATAATCAAAAGCTAATTTAAATTTGTATAGTAAGTCTATCAAGCTAAAATTTTTCAAATTGCTTTTATCAGAAATATTAGTCAGTTCCATGAGAGTTTGTGAGGTTGCTCGTATGAGGATGTGGTTGGATTATGTCTTGAAGGTCGAAGGCTACCGGTAGTTAATTAAACCAGATGATGAGTGTTTATTTGGCAGGCGCGTCCTATCGTAGTCTACATCATTGCATAATATCAGGCACATTGTAGTCAAGCGCAAGCCAATTTCAGAATTAAAAAGTGTCACTGTTGAATCTACCGTACATCAATACAAACCCATTTTATGCTATTCCGACAAGTTCTTAACTCCAAACTCCACTACAAGTTCAGGCATTCTCGGAATAAGTAATTTCAAGTTGCCGTTGCCTGTGGGTTTGGCGGCTGTTGTGTTTTCAACCCGCTTGGTATATCACGTTTATCTATATGTGTTTGTTGTGTGCAGGGTGATGGTGCCAAGATGAGAATGTGGCGGGTTGTAGCGGCGCTGGTGGTAGTGGCGTGCGTCGCCGCGGACCCGCGCTACCAGCAGAGCACGCCGCGCACGAGGCACTGGTCGCGCGGGCCCAGGACCTTGGACGAGAGGAAACCACATCAATTCGTTGGGTATGTCATCAATCATGTTATAGTCCACCATAGCTAATCATAGGTCTTCTTATAAAGCAACTACATACATTCCACAAAAAGTTATGAAATAAGTAGTTATTTTTGATTGAAACAACTTTTTACAAGGTTTTTTATATTTAACTACATTTAGACTTAGACTCTACATTTCACCTAGTGGTAAGTGGTAACTAACATGGTATACGTGTAGTAAGTAAGAGCCTATTATTCATCGTAGGATTCGTCAGGTTTCCTGTCAGAACACACAGTCGTTCGGGGACGTGTCTTTATCTAGGGGTGGTATTTAGCTGTAGCCAAAGCTTGCCCTGTGGGGGGATACATCAACAATTACATTCCGGGTCTTGAGGGTAAATTCTACGCACACGAGCTGAACCCACAACCCACCAATTAACTCTTGAACGCAAGTTGGTACCCTTACCATGTCTGTTTTAAAGTTAAAGAACGAGTATAAAAATATTATTTTAACCAAAAACCTTTATTTGCTTTTAATCACCAAAGAACAGCTAATTTATTTTTGGTCAAAAAATGTCTCATAAAGTAGAAAAGGACAGAGCATGTATTAGATTCAATTCACTCCAATCCTTTTTAGTGTCCCACTGCTGGGAACGGGTCAACTATCTTACGAGTTGAAAGAATTTATGCTTGTCAAGAGCGGGTTGGGGGGTGTCACATGCCCTCGAATGATTAGAGGAAACCGGAATGTCTAACATTCACAATGTTTTCTGTATCGATATTGAGCAGCGGCGGTGAAACCATTCACACAGAGAGTGTGGGCACGTCCGGGGATCGAACCCGTGACCTTATATTTAGATTGCGATGCCAACACCGCTGCCTCACCGCTGCTCTATATTATGGTAAAGGGGATACTATCAAAGTATTTTTTTTTTGCTGATGATCTAACCCAATCAGCCGGAAGAAGGGCCTATTGGTTCACCGGACTTTTTCGGTGAGCCGTCCGAGGACGGTCGAACCGATGTCAAAGTAAAAGAAAGATATGGTAATGTATTACAATCGGCGGTGCATCGCTCTCGATCCTCGGAACCCTACGTGTTCAGAATGTATCGATACAAATCTCGTGCGCTTTACTAATGCCGAACTATTCCTTATCGAACTACAATAGTTCTATGACCACAGGTGATTAAAAACTTTTATTTAACTTCACGTGTATGCAGAGGCGGATTATCCTTAAGGCAAACTAGGCACGTGCCTAGGGGCGCGAGGGTACAGAAGGGCGCGTGGACAGATTGTAAAATAAAAAAAAATACCTATCATTATAATTTCATGTTTTACATTACATAAATTCTAAAAATAATTCAATAATTTCTAATAACTTAATATTATCACAGTGTTTTTGTTAATTTTTGATTTGTATTTTTAAGTTTGTTAAAAACGGTTGGTGAAGATAGTGAAGAGATATTATTTTCTTAAGAACTTGTTTGCTCTGGCTTCCCTTTTTCACACTTACACCCTTCGCCGGACATCACACACACGGATTGAGATTCCCTGCCAGTGCAGGGAATCTCAATCCGTGTGTGTGAATAAAAGCCTTAACTCTCCCAACTTTTAACATATTTGAGAGAAGACCCTACAGTGGGGTATTAAAGGGGTCGTTACTTACCTATATGAAGTACACACAAAGCGCATTACATCCACTTTTATAGTACCAACTACCAAGTTGAGGAAATGGCTGCCGGCATCTCTGTTTCCCGATACCCATAATTTGCCTGTCTGCAAGTTACGAGCAAATCGGTGTTAAGTGGGTAAGCGCGTTCCATCTTAGACCACATAATTGATTAACATAAGTATGCAAGATGTGATCAAGTGTAACCCCCGTATTCTTAAACGTCTTAAAAGTGCATTATAGCTAAATTAGGTTTATTGGAACGAAGAGTTCCTTATCGCGCGTTGTGAAAGGGTGCTAGACGGAAAAAATTCTTACAAAAAGTTGTCACGACACTTTTTGCTATAGTAAGCTATTGTAAGCTGTGCGGCGTGCGCATGTTAGCAAAAAAAAATAATAATTTCCAAAAAATATACCTTAGAAAGATAAAAAAAAACACACGTAAGAAAAAAAATAGAGAAAAATACAATTCCTTCACTAATTAATCGAAAGGAACTTCGTTCCATCCGGGTGTCCCTTGACACCTCTCAAGTTTTTTTATTCGTTTGTTTTTGTCTGTCATCTTGACATTTAGTAGTAAGAAAGAGACAAAGTCCATTTTAAATAAAGAGTCTTAAAAGATTTTTATGATTAAGACCGTAAGTGTATAAAAAAGTCTGTTTAAACTTGAAAGGCATCGTGTACTGTAATACGATCTTGTTTATAAGTAACTATTACGAGTAACGAGAGAGCGTGGGCGGCGGCGCGTGGGCCATTTTCACGCTTATAATTTCGGGAGCCAGGGCACGGGCGGAACCGACAGAGTTCAGTGGGACAGGCTGTGACGAACCTGATTGTGCCAAGGTCGCTGCACTTAAATAGTGCACACATCATAGGATCGCTGTGGATTTACACCACATTCTTGATACACATTGAGTTAGGAGCAGAGGTGGTGCCAAGGTCAGCCTCGGCTTTAAAATATAAGGTCGCAGGTTCGATCCCTGGTCGTACTCACATATCTTTGTCTGTATGATTTTATCGCCGCTGCTCAATATCGACGAAGGAGGAACAAGAGGAAACCCGCATATCTAAGAACTAATCATTTGAGCACATGTGACATCCACCAACCTGCCCTTGGCCACTGTGTCTGGATTAAGACCTAAACTCCCTTAACTAGTAAGATAGTTGAGAGAAGGCCCGTGCCCAGCAGTGGGACACTAAACCGTTGTTAATAATGAAATAAAAATGAAATATGTAAAAGAAATGAATTTTTCCTCGACGCAAAAATGAAGGGTTGCGCGATTGTCAGTGGAATCGTAACTCCAAACATACATAAAACGATTTTGATTTTGTTTTTTTTGTGAGAAAGGTAAATTAGTCAAGTGTTCTTAGATAATATAATAAAGGTAGGTAGTATATAATAAAGACAGTCCGTGAAAGCCAGGAGCGGATTTCGGTATAACCGGGGTCAAATGGGCATGGCCAGACTTACGTTTCATATTTCCGGTAAATTTTGGAACTTATAAGGTTAGAAAAGTTCCAGTTAAATCAAAATTTGCTTGTGGTCGGACCGTAAGCCATAGGTTATAAGCGCCAGTGCTCGTGGTGTGTAGTGTCTAAAGGTATTTGGTCGGTGATTAATTAATAATTTTAACTAATTATTAAACTTTATCACCAAAAACCAATAACAACAGACCCACGAATCAATTTAAAGCTAAAATTCTCGTTCGACTGACCGCAATGCTCTTGAATGATAACCAAATAACAAAACATTATTTGATTAAATGCATCTTTGCACTAAATATCCGCTTCCAGCCAAGGTCTTCAAGTAAGGACGGCAGATACACTGTGATGTGACCCTTGTACAAATTGGTCTAATTTTGATTAACGTGCCAAATCTATTTTGTTCTACTCAGATATTATAATAGGCAAGGTTATTGGGATCAAACTTGGGGTAACATGAATGTTATATGGAGATTTTTGATAAAACCCCAACCCATATATTTTCATAGTATCACGCCTTTAGATATCACCTGAAGGTGTAGGCAGAGGTGTATGTCACGTACTTTTCGCCGGCTATGTGTAGGTCCCATACGTAATAGGAAGCGGACCTATTGCCTTCCATCGGGCACAATCCCAAACTTCGAGTAGCGACTAAGATTCTCAAGTATACTAGAAAAGTCTTTTTTTTTTGCTCGAACCGGAACACGTGACCGCTGGACCATTGAGACATTTTTTTTATAACCGAGTGGTAAACATTGTCTGAATCAGTAAAATTATTATTATTAAAAAGACAAGCAGTTGTGAACAACTGATATTCGCCTGTATCTGGTCTCTTTCCTTGTTCTGTTTACTATGTTAGACTTAATTTGCTTCTCTTTTCTTTTTCTTTTTATTGTAAGAGTCAAGTCGGTTCTTAAACTGGTTGGTATTTTCTGCTGCCACAACTTGCTCAGGTAGACAGTTCCAAGTGTCTTGGACATTGTTATTTAGGAAGTGTCTACTAGGATTATATTTACTTAATATCCTCTGCAGTTTCATGGAGTGACCTCTCAAATGCGCATTAGTCTTTAATTTAAATGATACTAATTATGACTGATGAAATATGTGTATCTTTGTTGCAGTCCTCACGTATGCAGATCTCGTAACAGCACGCATTGCTGTCCCGGTTGGACGTCCAGGCCCAACTCATTACTTTGTATAGTCCGTGAGTACACCCTTTTATTTGACACCTAAAATGTAATAGATAAAAATAATAATTATATTTTCACACATACACACAGCGCCATCTAGTCCCTAATTAAGCAATTATTGCTTGTGTTATGGGTACTAGAAACGGATATACTACTTAAATACATTTTTTTTTATAAATACATACATAATATAGCTAAATTACACCCAGACACAACAAACAATCATGCTCATCACAAAGATTTGTTCTGGGTGGGAATCGAACTCACGACCTTCGGCTTAATAGTTATGGTCACTGACCACTAGGCCACCAGGCCAGTCAAAAGATTTATGTACAATTTAAAAGAGATAAAAGCCTACTGAGTTATTCTTAGAAAATTTAACACGGAACTAATATTGCGCGCGTTCAACTCTGCCAAGGTACATGAACAGTTTATATGCTTAAACTGTTGATGTTTTTGTAAAGGTAAACATCGTGAAGAAAATGGCATGTCTAAGAACTAATCATTCGAGGACATGTGACTTCCAACAACCCGCACTTGGCCAGCGTGTGTGGGTTAATACCTAAACTCTGTCAACTCGTAAGATATAGGCCGACCGTTTAACTCGCGTATCGCCTATTGCCAAGATTCTGGCTCCTCAAGCTGCACAGACAGTGATGATGATTCAAGCGATATGGATATTGGTGACGAATAGTCTTACATTACTTTTAGGTATCTGTGGTTAAATAGTTCTTAAAGAGATTTAATTTATGTCTTATGTTTTTGTACCTCAGATGGCGATTCGCGAGTTTAACTCGTGTATCGCCATCTCGGTCGGCCCATAGTTGAGAGAGGACTCGTGCCCAGTAGTGGGACACTAAAATGGGTTGAAGTAATAATTTTGTGCACTAAAATATCTCCTGCGTACCTGACTAATCTAGAAATACGTCTAGAAGGGGAGGTGACGTTATTGAAGTATAATTTGGTGTGTGTCAGCGTTATGTCGTCCTGACTGCGGGTCCCCGGGCGCGTGCGTGGCGCCCAACATGTGCAGGTGTCCCAGCGGTGTCGAGGCGCCTGCGTGTGGGACTGTGGGTGGTGGACTCTACCCTTACCCAGGTTTCAACCCTTATACTATTTTCTCTCAATTCTTACTTTTCATTACTCAGCACTCACAGCTATACTCGAATATGAATATGACATATATTGTGATGCCTAAGTTTTGGTCCACCACGTAATAGTGGGGCGATGGTTTTTGACTGGGTACCTACTGTAAACTTTGAGCTTCTGCTAAGATTTTTCTAAGTGTAACTGCACTGAACTGATTGCATATTCACTTAGAGAAAAAAGAAGTATAACTTGACCGAATTAAAATCTTTTTATGTATTTATTATTAAAACATGTAGTCAGAAGCCAATATAATCTGACACCTGGTCTAACCATCTTGGCTATTGGTTCCTTAAGGGTTTCGGGGTCAGATGGCAGTCGCTCGTATAATTCTAGTAGCTAGTCGCATTAGGTGAGACTGGGAGCCGACCCCAATAGAAATGGAAAAAAGGCAAGGGGGAATGATGATTTATTATTAAAACAGATATATAAAACAAGATTTTTGTGGTTGTTGGTTTTTTTTTGTTTATATAGAATAGTTTTGCTTGATCCGGAAACAGTTTGGTATTTATAAACACATACTAGCACGTAATTTTAGAAAATGGTGGTAGGGGAGACCATCTTGCTACAGTCTACTAACATTCACTTCCTTCGGCTTAATTTCTTAGTTGTTTCACAAATGTCTATTCTTGGGGCTGTTCTGTATGCTTTGACTATGATTGGTATTGCAGTGAGAACACCAGGAGGCTGTCGTCGTATCTGTATGAACGGCGGTACATGTACGAACGGCACGTGCGCCTGCGCACCTGGATGGAGCGGGGAATTTTGTACTGAACGTAAGTATTACTAAGATGCAAGGCTAAGGGGCTATTTCCCCAGTTGCTTTTATAGATCTATATAGCCTATACGGAACTTATCACTTTTAAACTTTTTGATTACAATCTTTGACAAATATGGGTTGGAATAATAGCTATGTCTGACAGACATGGGTCGGAATATATGCAATATCTGACAGATATGGTCGGCACATATGCAATATCTAACATTTGCGGGTCGGGATAGTTGTAAAATCTGACAAATATAGGTAAAAATAGGTGCAATATCTGACATCTGTGGGTCGGAATAGTTGCTCCCTAATGGATTCCAAATGTATGGAGTCTTTTTCCACATCAACCTTCTCGCCGATAATTATTATTGCACACACGAATGATTCGGTACCTATACCAGATAAGTAATCCATAGTCGACCACATTATTGCTTAACATCAAGTTTTCGTGACGTGAGCGTTTTTAACAAAATTCTTAGAGAAAAAGCTTAATTGGGCGTGAAAAAACACAGCTATCAGAAACTTTATCAGTAACATATTAAACAGTCCGGCGTCCGTAAAATTCGTAGCAATAGATAATCTATGTGATTGTTTATGGTGCGGTGTTTGTTTTCAGCTATATGCAGGGAGCCATGCTTACACGGTGGAAGATGTATAGCTCCGGATAGATGTGTGTGTTTCCACGGATTATCTGGCACCAGGTGTGAAATCGATAGACGGACTGGTGAGTAACGATGCAATTGCAGACAATTTTTCTAAAGATAAATGTTGTATTATCAATTGTTGAAGTCGTTTGACACGGCTTACGGGGTATCTAATATAAATAAAATTTTCGTCTCCCTCAGGCTGGTTTTGTCTTTTGTTCTGTTATATACAGGCTGCTCTGAAAAATACATTCATTGTAAGAGGTGGAACATTGACCGAAACTAAATTTTTTCCTAGTCAAATAACTGAATCTGAGTAAATAATTCTAAAACTTAGGTGTTTATAACTTTAGAGATAGTTAAGTTTATATGGTGCGATAGGATTATAGCGGCAAAAATGTTGCTTTTTAAACACATGCCCGTCAAAGAATTTTGTCCATAGAAGGGTTCCCTCAACCGTAGGTACGATTGCTTCTAATCGTGTTATTATTTAGGTCCATGCTACACGGAGACTCGTGGCGCGCTGTGTACTGGCGCGTTAGAAGGTGTCGTGTGCACCAAGCAGCTGTGCTGTGCTACTGTGGGCACCGCCTGGGGACACCCGTGTGAACGGTGTGGAGACCTCGACTGTCCGCCCGGACATCTGCGGAACCTCGCCACCAAGGAGTGCCAGGTATACTAGCCTTGACGGATGTCTGTGGCGTCACTGGTTATTGATATTATATTTGGAGGGTATTGCCGAATGTTGCCACTCAAAAACTCCGTCAAACAGGAAGTAATGCTGCTGTGTTACTTCTGAACTGACTATCCTTCTTAGTGCTTCGATATTAATAAATTAATGATGTAGATTGACGGGTTAAATGGAACGCTCTTTGTTAATTACCATACTGATATCTTTGAATGCATGTATTGGTTACCTGTTTGTAACACTGTTCTGTACTGTGTACTGTGTACAGTGTACTGTGTACTGTGTACAGGACATAGACGAGTGCGCGGCAGTGCCGGGGCTGTGCGAGGGGGGGCGCTGCGTCAACTCCCCGGGGTCCTTCGCGTGCGACTGTCCCCCCGGCCAGCGCAGGCACAGCCTCTCCAACAACTGTGAGGACATCGACGAGTGTGAAGACCCGGAGATTTGTCCGGTATGATCTGCGGTTATATGTTACAGGGTAGAGGCGGAGGGAATAACAAAACGCAAGCCTACATAAGGATTTAAAAAAAACAAGACTGCAGATATCAACAAACATGGACTAAGCTGACATAACGTGACTTTTCCTGAAAAAAAAATCTTATAGGGTGTTTTAATTTTTTTTTAATCCGGCTTCCGTATAAAGCCTGGTTTAAAAGTCTAACTGACTCTAAATCATAGTATTTTCTTAAATTTACGCGAATATCACACGTTAAATATAACTACTTTACCTGTAACGGATTTTATCGCGGTTTATTTTAGATTTTTATAAAGTCAAAGTCAAAGCGTTTATTGCATTCATGTGTTGGTAGAGATGTGTACTGACTCATGGAAATCTGAAAAGTCTGAAACGTTGTGACTGAAACGTCGGAATATAAAATGGGTGGACATGAAGGCTGAAAAGACTTTGAAATTTCGAGATGTAATTTTTTTTAAATAAGCCGCGTTAAATCCGTTAAATAGTAGTTTTATTTCAATATGACTAAATAGTTAGGTTCATATCGTCCTCATGAATTTTTATGTTTTGTTAGAACGGCAAATGCGTGAACACCGAAGGCGACTACTACTGTCTCTGCAATCCACACTTCATTCCCAGTCCGGACAAGAAGTTCTGCATAGGTAATCTCACTTCAACCCTTTTTAGTGTCCCACTCCTGGGCACCGGTCTTCTCTTAACTCATCTTATGAGTTGAGAGAGTTTAGGCCTTAATCCACACACGCTGGCCAAGTGCGGGTTGGTGGATGTCACATGTCCTCGAATGATTAGTTCTTAGACATGCCGGTTTCCTCACGATGTTTTCCTTCACCGATATTGAGCAGATGTGTGGGCACGACCAGGATTCAAACCCGCGACCTTATTTTTCTAAGGCGAGGCCCGTACCGCCACCGCTGCATAGGTAATGCCTACGATTTAATAAACTTTTGTATATCGGTCTGACGTATATAGATGGCCTACGTTCAATGTGCTAAATTATTTTTAAAGAAATTATTTTAGCTTTTTCATAACCTTGATGTGTTTGCCTTTGTCTTATATGTTCGAACCGGTGAGGGTGGCAGTAACAATATGGATATTAAGATAGAAATTATAAACGAGTTTTCGTTTTATGATAAAAATTTAAGACGCTCTATAAGTCGCAATTATTACCTAGTGTACTTTGATCACTTATCTATTAAACAAATTGAAAAAGATTTTAATTTCAGATTTTTGTATACTTATTTGTACGTGAGGATAATGACGTTAGCTTATTATCGTTACAGATGAAATTAATTTGAGTACTAATTAATTGGTAATTCTGAGCACTGGATTCTAATAATATTGAAAAATAAAAAAAAATCTTTTGCAATTTACATAATATACTGGATTTAATCTGGATAATATAGATGCTTATTAATTTTTAAGTAGTTTGGCTTTGTTAAAAAAATAAATCTTGAAATTTTAAGTGGTAAGTGTATAATAATATGTGTGTTCCAGACGGTCGCGTGGGCTCGTGCTTCACGTACCTGAGCGAGACAGGCTCGTGCTCGGAGCGCCTGTCGCTGCCGCTGTCCAACCGGGACTGTTGCTGTGGGCACAACATGGGCCGGGCCTGGGGGGACCTGTGTGCGCCCTGTCCGCCCAGGGGATCCAGTCAGTACACTATTACCTACCACATACTCCCTTCTTCAATAACCAAACCAAATGAATGAATGGATGAATGAATGAATGACCGTGTTTCTCTTTAGTATTAGTGCGCCATAAATTGAGACCTGGGGTGGTGAAGTCACAGACTCATGGTTTCACCGTGCACAAAAAATATCACAGCATGTTTCCACCCGCGACTTCGTCCCTGCTATTTTTTTTATTCCATACAGCTTCTTTTGACTGTCTGATAGTAGGTAAACATAACTGTTTGTTCCGTTTTTCTTTTTCAAAAAACTATTAACACGAGATTTCGCTCTTCACTATGTAAAGTTTTACCCTTCATTATAACAATAAACTTGACACAAAAAATAACATTAAAATATAGCAGTAACTCTGATAACTATGATACTCTAAAAAAATGGCGTTGCCTACAGTACAACACGGGAACTTGAGGGGAAGTTACAGGGGTAGTGCAACCCTCGTTACACTCCAGGCGAGTCTCAATTTATCGCGTACGAGTAGCACCTTAAGTTTTACGTTTTGTCAAAACATTTAAATTAGTTCACACAGAATCTACGCGGTGTAGACGTTTACCTGCACTTAGTCGTTTAGTGTCTGCAACGTGGTCCGTCCTCGTGCACACTAAAGTTGACTGCGCATTGTACTGTTTGCAGCGGAGTGGCGACACTTGTGCGGCGGCGCAGTGCCCCCGGGATGGCGCCGCAACGTGTCGGCCAGCGACGACATCCCCGGCGCCGCCCTACTGCACCCGCCCGCCCGGGTCAACGAGTGCATGCTGCGTTCTGGCATCTGTGGCCTCGGCACCTGCCAGGACAAGGACGTAGGGTACGTAGCACATTCCTCACTGGAAATTCAATTCAAATATATATACATCTACACCGACTAATGTTCTTAGTTGTAACATCATGCAAGGACAAAATCATCCAGATATACTAAACAAATATTGTTAACGTCACTTTCTACCACCAGGTACCAATGCGACTGTTGGGATGGTGCCGAGTCGGTGGTACAAGACGGGAACCCGACCTGTATCGACATCGACGAGTGCGCGCTCGAGTATTGTAAAGGTGGAACGTGTATCAACCGTCCTGGAGGTTTTGATTGTAGGTAAGGATCGGCTCCAATGATCATCTTTTAAGTTTACTCTATAAGAAAAATTAGGAATTAAATACTTTTGACTCCCGTTGCATCTGAGACAAAGCGAAGGCGACTGGTAACTAGTAATATTTTGGCTATAAAAAAAGGGAGGGGTTGGGTAAGTATGTGGACGATATGTGTAATTTTAGAGTGCGTAAGTTTGAATATTTTTGTGCAAATGTTATATTAAAATTGTTTGTATCATTTCAGATGTCCACCTGGATTCGATCCTGTAGAAAATGGTCTCAGGTGTAGCGACAAGAACGAATGTGAAATGACGAACGGTGGCATGTGTACTAATGGCGTTTGTAAAATTACTGATGGAGGGTGAGTTGAATTGTGTTTCAATTTTGGCTGTTAGTATATACAGAGCGGGCTCTATTAAAGAATTGTTTACAAGGTTACATCTTTTTTTTCGGTCGATCTTAAGAGTCGAGAGGTAAGGTGAGGTTAAGAGGTGAGAGGGATGGCGAAACTCATGTCCTTAATTTTTTTTTACAATATTAGTCTACAACATCCTTCAAGTATTTAATGTTTAGCTATTATATCATTGGTATATCATGTGGTTGCAGCAAGTACGAGTGCGTGTGCAACCCGGGGTACGGCAGCGAGGGCGGCGCCGCGTCGTGCCGCGACGTGGACGAGTGCCGCGACAACCCGCGCGTGTGTCGCCGCGGCCGCTGCCGCAACACGCCCGGCGGCTACACGTGCCTCTGCGAGCCGGGCTTCACCGAGAGCGCGGGGGGATACTGTGCCGACGTCGACGAGTGCGCGGACAAGACTGTTTGTAAGGTGAGTGGTTTATGATACCGATTCTAGAATAGCAATGAAAGCGTATTTTTAAAATGTAGCGACCGCTAATTTTGATCGCGCATTTACATATTTAAATGCGCCTATTTATGTATATTCAGAAGATAAGAATTGTTAGTTTGAATTATTAGGGTGAAGGGTTCGTAGAGAAACGGCAGGATCCACAACTGCGAGCGGTCACTCGCTTGTCCACGTGGTGTGCGCGTGTCGCGGGAACACGTGCTCGCGTGACGCAGTGGACGCTTTGTTTGTTCGTAGGGCGGGCGTTGCGTGAACAGCGAAGGATCGTTCCAGTGCGTGTGTGAGGCTGGGTACAGACCGACGCCCGACCGTGGCGCGTGTGTCGACGTGAACGAGTGCGAGGAGCAGCGCGTGTGCCGCAACGGGCGCTGCCACAACGCGGCCGGCTCCTTCCGCTGCGAGTGTCTGGCCGGCTTCACGCTCAGCAACGACGGCAGGACCTGTCTCGGTACGTACGACGACGTGAACGAGGGCGAGGAGCAGCGCGTGTGCCGCAACGGGCGCTGCCACAACGCGGCCGGCTCCTTCCGCTGCGAGTGTCTGGCCGGCTTCACGCTCAGCAACGACGGCAGGACCTGTCTCGGTACGTACGACGACGTGAACGAGTGCGAGGAGCAGCGCGTGTGCCGCAACGGGCGCTGCCACAACGCGGCCGGCTCCTTCCGCTGCGAGTGTCTGGCCGGCTTCACGCTCAGCAACGACGGCAGGACCTGTCTCGGTACGTACGACGACGTGAACGAGTGCGAGGAGCAGCGCGTGTGCCGCAACGGGCGCTGCCACAACGCGGCCGGCTCCTTCCGCTGCGAGTGTCTGGCCGGCTTCACGCTCAGCAACGACGGCAGGACCTGTCTCGGTACGTACGACGACGTGAACGAGTGCGAGGAGCAGCGCGTGTGCCGCAACGGGCGCTGCCACAACGCGGCCGGCTCCTTCCGCTGCGAGTGTCTGGCCGGCTTCACGCTCAGCAACGACGGCAGGACCTGTCTCGGTACGTACGACGACGTGAACGAGTGCGAGGAGCAGCGCGTGTGCCGCAACGGGCGCTGCCACAACGCGGCCGGCTCCTTCCGCTGCGAGTGTCTGGCCGGCTTCACGCTCAGCAACGACGGCAGGACCTGTCTCGGTACGTACGACGACGTGAACGAGTGCGAGGAGCAGCGCGTGTGCCGCAACGGGCGCTGCCACAACGCGGCCGGCTCCTTCCGCTGCGAGTGTCTGGCCGGCTTCACGCTCAGCAACGACGGCAGGACCTGTCTCGGTACGTACGACGACGTGAACGAGTGCGAGGAGCAGCGCGTGTGCCGCAACGGGCGCTGCCACAACGCGGCCGGCTCCTTCCGCTGCGAGTGTCTGGCCGGCTTCACGCTCAGCAACGACGGCAGGACCTGTCTCGGTACGTACGACGACGTGAACGAGTGCGAGGAGCAGCGCGTGTGCCGCAACGGGCGCTGCCACAACGCGGCCGGCTCCTTCCGCTGCGAGTGTCTGGCCGGCTTCACGCTCAGCAACGACGGCAGGACCTGTCTCGGTACGTACGACGACGTGAACGAGTGCGAGGAGCAGCGCGTGTGCCGCAACGGGCGATGCCACAACGCGGCCGGCTCCTTCCGCTGCGAGTGTCTGGCCGGCTTCACGCTCAGCAACGACGGCAGGACCTGTCTCGGTACGTACGACGACGTGAACGAGTGCGAGGAGCAGCGCGTGTGCCGCAACGGGCGCTGCCACAACGCGGCCGGCTCCTTCCGCTGCGAGTGTCTGGCCGGCTTCACGCTCAGCAACGACGGCAGGACCTGTCTCGGTACGTACGACGACGTGAACGAGTGCGAGGAGCAGCGCGTGTGCCGCAACGGGCGCTGCCACAACGCGGCCGGCTCCTTCCGCTGCGAGTGTCTGGCCGGCTTCACGCTCAGCAACGACGGCAGGACCTGTCTCGGTACGTACGACGACGTGAACGAGTGCGAGGAGCAGCGCGTGTGCCGCAACGGGCGCTGCCACAACGCGGCCGGCTCCTTCCGCTGCGAGTGTCTGGCCGGCTTCACGCTCAGCAACGACGGCAGGACCTGTCTCGGTACGTACGACGACGTGAACGAGTGCGAGGAGCAGCGCGTGTGCCGCAACGGGCGCTGCCACAACGCGGCCGGCTCCTTCGCTGCGAGTGTCTGGCCGGATTCACGCTCAGCAACGACGGCAGGACCTGTCTCGGTACGTACGACGACGTGAACGAGTGCGAGGAGCAGCGCGTGTGCCGCAACGGGCGCTGCCACAACGCGGCCGGCTCCTTCCGCTGCGAGTGTCTGGCCGGCTTCACGCTCAGCAACGACGGCAGGACCTGTCTCGGTACGTACGACGACGTGAACGAGTGCGAGGAGCAGCGCGTGTGCCGCAACGGGCGCTGCCACAACGCGGCCGGCTCCTTCCGCTGCGAGTGTCTGGCCGGCTTCACGCTCAGCAACGACGGCAGGACCTGTCTCGGTACGTACGACGACGTGAACGAGTGCAAGGAGCAGCGCGTGTGCCGCAACGGGCGCTGCCACAACGCGGCCGGCTCCTTCCGCTGCGAGTGTCTGGCCGGATTCACGCTCAGCAACGACGGCAGGACCTGTCTCGGTACGTACGACGACGTGAACGAGTGCGAGGAGCAGCGCGTGTGCCGCAACGGGCGCTGCCACAACGCGGCCGGCTCCTTCCGCTGCGAGTGTCTGGCCGGCTTCACGCTCAGCAACGACGGCAGGACCTGTCTCGGTACGTACGACGACGTGAACGAGTGCGAGGAGCAGCGCGTGTGCCGCAACGGGCGCTGCCACAACGCGGCCGGCTCCTTCCGCTGCGAGTGTCTGGCCGGCTTCACGCTCAGCAACGACGGCAGAACCTGTCTCGGTACGTACGACGACGTGAACGAGTGCGAGGAGCAGCGCGTGTGCCGCAACGGGCGCTGCCACAACGCGGCCGGCTCCTTCCGCTGCGAGTGTCTGGCCGGCTTCACGCTCAGCAACGACGGCAGGACCTGTCTCGGTACGTACGACGACGTGAACGAGTGCGAGGAGCAGCGCGTGTGCCGCAACGGGCGCTGCCACAACGCGGCCGGCTCCTTTCGCTGCGAGTGTCTGGCCGGCTTCACGCTCAGCAACGACGGCAGGACCTGTCTCGGTACGTACGACGACGTGAACGAGTGCGAGGAGCAGCGCGTGTGCCGCAACGGGCGCTGCCACAACGCGGCCGGCTCCTTCCGCTGCGAGTGTCTGGCCGGCTTCACGCTCAGCAACGACGGCAGAACCTGTCTCGGTACGTACGACGACGTGAACGAGTGCGAGGAGCAGCGCGTGTGCCGCAACGGGCGCTGCCACAACGCGGCCGGCTCCTTCCGCTGCGAGTGTCTGGCCGGCTTCACGCTCAGCAACGACGGCAGGACCTGTCTCGGTACGTACGACGACGTGAACGAGTGCGAGGAGCAGCGCGGCCGGCTCCTTCCGCTGCGAGTGTCTGGCCGGCTTCACGCTCAGCAACGACGGCAGGACCGTTGACAGCATTTGGTTCTTTCTGTAAGTTAATCATATTAATTACATTGCCCTATTCTAGTTGACCTCTTCAACCCGATGCAAATTCCCGCACTTACCCTACAGGCAATATAATCTTTGATCTAGGGCCTACCGATCCTAATGTCGGCCTCAATATTTGTGACACTATGGTAGATCAGTTAATTTGTCCCAAAATGTGATGTGATGATTTTTGTTTAATGATCGATAAATGATTTTGTAGATGAAGTCCAAGACTTGTGTTACGAGAAGTTTGAAGAGGGGCATTGTAGCGGCCCCGGACAGAACCCAGTCACTCGATCTCAATGCTGTTGCAGTTCTACGAAAGGTAAGATTCACCTGATCCATTGTTCATTATACTGATGAAGTCTAATTATGATTGCTTATTCTCAATTAGTGGAAGAAATTGTTTAAACAAGTAACAGGTTAAAGAAATATATGGATATACTGAAACTAACTATGTTTTATCTATGTCATCTATTGTATGATAAAATAAATGTATTTGATTTGAAAAAATTAAGTTACACAAGAATGGTTTCGCGGTGCCACAATAAATCATTTGATTTCTGTTAGTTATATGCCCTGCCTTTCATCCTAAATTAATTGCTTGCTACGTATATGGAAAGCGAATTACGAGTAACATTATTCGATGTCAGGTCTAAGCCTAGGGTGGGGAGTGTCGTGCAAGGCGTGTCCATCCCCGGGGTCGCCGGAGTACGAAGTGCTGTGCCCGGAGGGGGCGAGCCGGGACAACGGCGGCGCGGACATCAACGAGTGCACCGTGGTCCCGGGCGCCTGTCCGCACGGCACCTGCGAGAACCTCGAGCCCGGGTACCGGTGTATCTGTGACCCGGGGTACCATCCCGACCACGACGGTATCTGTAGAGATATTGACGAGTGCGATATGCATCAGTCGGTGAGTCTTGTGTCTCCATAAATAATTTGAATTGTAAGGGCACAGTGTCATGAATCAGCGGTTTAATAACGAACTTCTACTCGCTCACCTTAATGTAATTTAAATTAGTAAAGTTACATATATTTAAATTTATCAGGGGTAAGATGATTTACGCTTAACACCTTTGTTTTTAACGAGTCCCACTTGCATATTATGTGTTCCATATATTTCTACAAATTAAGTACATGTGTACGAAATAGATTTTCAATCAACTTCAGGTTATATCTATACTTAGTTGATGATAGCGTTGTTGATTTTGTAATACTTTGCTGCAAACAGTTCTGTTGTGTATGGGTAGTAGTAATACGGGATGCGCTCTGCTTCGTATAATACCCGACACAGGTCGTCTAGTGTAGAAGATATATACGAGTATAATTACAGTAAGATAATCGAAATCATTCGTGAACATAGTGGACCCTTTCTAGAACAATGGTACTTTGCTATGAGAACACACCATTAGTGTTTAGTATTCAATACGACTAAATAATTATATCATAACACTGCTGTCTTGATTTAATTCAGTGTGAACAGGTAGCACCGTATTGATGTTAAGACTGTGTAACTAACACGCATGGCGTGTGTTCAATGTTATTAACACAAGTGGCGTGTGTTCAATATTATTAACGCGCGTGGCGTGTGTTCAATATTGTTAAAGCGCGTGGCGTGTGTTCAATATTGTTAACGCGCGTGGCATGTTTGCAACATTGTGAACACTTGCGGCGGTACCAGTGAGGTGTGTGAGGTGTGTGTGTTGTGTCGGCAGTACTGCACGGGCGGGCAGTGCCGCAACACGCCGGGCAGCTTCACGTGCGTGTGCGGCGCGGGCACGGTGTACGAGGCGAGCGCGCAGGCGTGCCGCGACCTGGACGAGTGCGCCGGTGAGACTCTCTACACGGAGATACAGCGCGGCGACATCCCGCCGCGCCTGCCGCTGCCAGGTCCTGATGTAGGGCCCTGCCCCGAGCGGCGCACGATCCACGTCACCCACTCGGCCCTCACTCATGTCGGACGTACGCCTTCCTCGAGCGTAAGAACGACACGGCGTAAGCGCAGCGTTCGTACTCTCGGAGAACGTGTACACTCAGTGTAGCGCGGCGGTATTGTAACACCATGATATTCGACAAATATTTTTAAACTAATGTTTTTTTACAAAGTATTATAAAAAAAATGTGAAAAAATGTGTCAGTAACAGGGAAGATACCGAATAAAGAATAAATGATTATATATCTTCCCGTTCTTCCCGCCTATATTCATAAAAATCTTATAAAACTGTTTAAATGAATTTTGTCTCTTTCTTACTAATATAAATATCAAAATGACAGACAAAGACAAACGAATTATAAACCTATTTTAGCTGATACGGGGGTTAAATTATAGGCAGTGTTATCATCCAAGTTAAACAAATGAAAAGGGGTGACATTGATACCCAAAATTTAAATTAGTAAAAAACTGATTTGATAATAACTGATTTTAAATGTATAATTTACAGAAACTTACGTATTTAGATAAAATTTGCAGATTTTAAGTGCGTGCAGGTCAAAGTTCTGTGAAATTTGTAAGTTTCTTCATAGATTCCTTCAGCCGTTATCAATCTAACATGGACCTCATACCGCCGACTGATTCGAGCTTCATCGCTCTTGGTCACGTAACAATGAACATAATTTCAGTAAAACATTAATAAAAGCATTAATTTCACGCGACTCGAATCCATTACACTGCTATAATTAGTAACATTAACTAATTAATAAAAAATATGGGTGGTGAAATTTAATAAATAAGTATTTCATGAGCTTTATTGGCGTTTTCGGTGACATTAAGTGCTCACGCGCATGTTTCGTACAAGCTAGAAGCCAACCATTTTATTTAAGAGATAAATTAAAAAATCCGTATCCAAATTATATTTGATCTTTCTAATATCGATATAAGAGTTGAACCCCTTATTTATTACGCCGAGGTGCCCATGGCCCACGAGTGTGTACGGACTTTTACAGTATGTACTAATGGTGCAATAACTTTATAAATTGAAAAAAAAAAATAAAAACACTTCCATTCTTAGCTAACAAACCTTATTTAATTTTATGCTATAAAATTCGTGTGACGCAATGAAAAAAAAAGGATGAAATAAAGTTGCTTTTCCTGTTACACATGTTTTATCATTTATGACGTTATTGTGCTAGAAGTGCGATTATGCTTCCATCTGAAGCATTTAAAAGTTCTTGTCAGTGACAAAAATATACCAAGAAGATTTTATTACCAGTCAAGTTGAAATGATTAATAATATTTATAGAATTATCGAATCCTTGCGACAACGGGCGTTGTATCAACACGCACGGGAGCTATGAGTGCGAGTGTGAAAATGGTTTCGTATTGGATGCCACTGCTCAGCATTGTGTCGGTAAGTTGAATTTTAAGATACTTCTTCCATTCAGGTACTTGTATATTTTTTTTCCCAAGGATCAGTTTTTCGTACATAGATGGTACTGATGGATAGCAGGATGAATCTCTAGAAAAGCACATTGGCATTCTTCTCGGGCAATGAGCCGCGTGGTACTTACAGAACGTGGTAGACAAGGTTGTCTCTTAACAAGACACTCAGTATAATATCTGTAATTATCTGCGTCCCTGAATTTCGTTGGTGTAACATTTAAATGTATTTTATCATATACATGACGCAGACTCAAATGGACTAGAATCCACATCCACGTTATTTGTGTCCGCCATGTCGTATTTTTTATCAATCAGGCGCACACCCGGTGCAGGTGACGGTACAAGAGTAAGTATCCAGTCCAATCGTGCCACTGACAGATATTCGTTCACTAACAACGTCACACGTCAAACGTCAAATGACAATGACACATCAATGTTACCATTCGTTTATTATACTCGATTTACCCGTGCTGCCATCTCTTTCTTATCGAGTCGTTCATAGATTATTTATCATTCTCCGACATACATACTCGGCAGCTTGTTCGCTTCTGGCCCCGAAATCGTGTCTTCAAATCTGGAACATCAAGAGCATTGAGACTTTTCTATTTCATCAGCACTCGGCCAGTCCGTACCACCGGATTCTGAAAGTGAAAGGAATAGGGAGTGCACTTGAGTTTGTGCTCACACTTGAGCTTAGACCGGCCGCCGTAGTCGAGAAAATGGCTAGGAGTCTATTGTTTATTCTTATTCCTTCAAGAATCTCAGTCCTCCGTGTTCGCCGTGACTCCCCCCCAGTAACAGTAGTATGTCAGTTAGTGTGTACGCACTGTGTCACGCAGACAACCGGCGTGGGTCGTGCTGGCGGCGCGTGGTGGACGGGCAGTGCGAGGGCCCGGCGCCGCGGCCGCTGCTGCGCCAGGAGTGCTGCTGCACGCTCGGCCTGGCCTGGGGCTCGCCCTGTGAGCCCTGCGACACTCAACACTGCCCCTGTCCCAAGGGGTTCGCCAAGGTACTATACACTACACTACACTACACTACACTACACTATCGTGCTGGCGGCGCGTGGTGGACGGACAGTGCGAGGGCCCGGCGCCGCGGCCGCTGCTGCGCCAGGAGTGCTGCTGCACGCTCGGCCTGGCCTGGGGCTCGCCCTGTGAGCCCTGCGACACTCAACACTGCCCCTGTCCCAAGGGGTTCGCCAAGGTACTATACACTACACTACACTACACTACACTACACTATCGTGCTGGCGGCGCGTGGTGGACGGACAGTGCGAGGGCCCGGCGCCGCGGCCGCTGCTGCGCCAGGAGTGCTGCTGCACGCTCGGCCTGGCCTGGGGCTCGCCCTGTGAGCCCTGCGACACTCAACACTGCCCCTGTCCCAAGGGGTTCGCCAAGGTACTATACACTACACTACACTACACACTAGATATACGATGGACGAATGGACCATGAATGACTTAACATCATGGTACATAACTTCATAAGAAAAAGTATAGTAGAGGAAACGTCCGTGATTGTCTACGTTGACCGAATTTTAAATCATGTTCCGTGTATGAGGGATTGACTCCTCTTTATTATAAAAAAAACTTCTTGAAAGCTCCTCCTTCCTGACACAAAAACTCACGTAGTGAATTGATTGTTTTTAGTTGGATGGAGCGACATGCCGGGATGTAGATGAGTGTCAACTGGACACGGAGCTATGTATCGGCGGCACTTGTGTTAACACTGACGGCTCATATAGATGCGAGTGTCCGCCTGGACTCACTTTGGATACAGCGGGTAAGATTAAACTCTAAATACTTGTGTAAATTTATTTTCTAGTTTTTATTATATTATAAATAATTAAAATGATGGATGTACGATTGTGACTTTTACATTGAAAAGCTACTATGTCTTCGCCCTTTAGATTTTAAAACTACTGAAACATTGACCAAAGAAGTAGTATTATACTACTCTTCAGAGAGGGGGTATTGTAACGTATAGAAGAGGCTATTTCAACATTAATAAAAAATGCGTCACTTTTATTGTGCGAACTGCCAAGTTGTGGAATTCACTACCGGCATGTCTTTTCCCGATAGCTATAATCTGCCTGTCTTCAAGTCACGAGTAAATCGGAATATAAGCGGGTAAGCGTGTTTCACGAGTAGACTATGCATGTTAGTATTGTGTGTGCAGCTAACCGTTGCGTGGACACACGTCGCGAGTACTGCTACGCGGAGTACTCGGGCGGGCGCTGCGGGGCTGCGCTGGCGCAGGCCGTGCTGCGAGCTGTGTGCTGCTGCTCCGCGCTGGGGAGGGCGTGGGGCGGAGAGCGCTGTGAGCCTTGTCCTAAGAAAGGTAACTAGCTTGTGTTGTGATACCTTCATGATCTTCTATCGGTGTTAACGAAAAGGGAAGATTGTCCAGCTGAGCAAGGTGTGATGCCCGGCGAGCGGCGACACCCGTCTCAACTGTTGCTGTCGGGAACTTGTATATATAATAATCGTAGGTGAAATTTTGCTTGTGCGGTTCAGAATTTCTGTGACGTAAAGATTCTTGCGGACGGACCTGATTACGGATTTCATCCTTCAAAGAAACGCCAAGCATAGCGTGCTCCATAGCATGCTGAGTGACTTTTAACTGGTGGACCAGCCGTATTGTGTGTGTCCACGTTTCAGCACCATTGGTTATAAAGGGCAGAACGCAGTGGTAAACATTTCGGTCTTCAAGCATTGTGATAGGGGTGACGTGAATAGTCGGCACAGGGTCAAATTCTGCCCAGTCTAACTGAATCCTCCTGTTGGCTTCCTTCTCAAAGTTGTTTCTACCTAATTGTATAATCTACCTAATTGCATAGAAAGCACTTACTCACCCTCTATTTACCCCAAAAATTTTATTTAAACTGCATATAAATAAAAATAAGTTGCCTGAAGCGTTGCAATCTTAAATTTTTTTGTGCTAGTGTTCTCAATGAATGTAATAATGCCCACAGGAACCGACTCGTACCGCAACCTATGCATTGCGGAGGGCACCGGAGTACCGCCCGGTGTGTGGGACAGACCCGGCGGGGCTAACGGGTCCACTGTGTGGGGCATCGGGCAGGGGGGAGACGGGGGAGACGAGGGGAGGGAGGGTGGAGACTACGACTGGGGCAACGGCGATGGGGACAACTGGGGGAACCTTACTGGAGATAACTGGCATAAGGTAATACAAACAAACTTTGTTGTTATTAAATAAAATGCTTTACCATACTCGTTTATTGAATACTTTTGCTAAAATAACAATTATGTGTAAATGCTTTAACCTTTTTTGGTGTCCCACGGCTGTGCACGGGTCTTCTCTCAACTATCTTACGAGTTGAGAGAGTTTAGGTCTCATTCCACACATGTTGTGGGTGTCTTATGTCCTCGAATGATTAGTTTTTAGACATGCCGGTTTCCTCACAATGTTTTCCTTCACCGACATCGAGCAGCGGCGATGGAATAATCTTATTGTCATCATGGATGTGACATTTTGATTTAAGTTCGGGACTGGTCGAAGTGCATCGTTTGGAATATTATCAAAAGCCCACCACATTCACCTACCCGCACTTGGGCAGCGTGTGTGGATTATGGTCTAAACTCTCTCAACTCGTAAAATAGTTGAGAGAAAACCTGCACCCAGCAGTGGAACACTAAAAAGGGTTAAAGTGGTGAAGGCTGGGCAACATTGCGTTCAATTACCAATCATCGTAATGATACCCAGGGTTCGATCCCCGGCCTGATCCCTGGGCAGATGGAAGTGAACGAGTGCGCCGCGTTCCCCGGACTGTGCGGACATGGACGGTGTAAGAATCTCGTCGGTACCTTCACTTGTGAATGTTACCCAGGATACGAAAAGGTAACCTTTAGAAATAACTTATTTACTATGCGTTTTATATAAGAACAGGACTGGAAATCCGCCATCTTGCGCCGAAGTGCGCAATAACTTCACATTTTTAGTACTGTGGACAAAAAAGTTAGTTTAAAAAATTAATCGTATCTAGATGAAAATTAAAAAAAAATCGGTTTGAATAAGGTTGGGCATTTTGAGTCAAATATTAAGGTATGAACATATTTTACTAATTTTGGTTGAAAATAAGGGGGTGTTATAAGTTATAATGTCGGTGTATCTTCCATATTTCTGGGAATTTTAGTATAAGTTTGTGGCATTTTAGCGCGTAACTTTACTTATGTAAGTAGTTACACACGTTTATACATAAATATTTTCCATACATTTTAACATAATTTATTATGTGTTGTTTGATATTTTATGCTGACTCTACTATTGCTTGGTTTTTGGTATGATTTAGCCGCGAGTCCAGTCTTATTTGAGACGCACGGTATCTACCAGTAGCGTAGGGTGGAAATCTGAATAATGGAAAACGGAGCAAAACAAGTAATTTACCCAACAAAAAAACTCCACCGCCTAACCTAAGAACACTAGTTGTTCACACAACAACGCTGCGTTAAGGAGCGACCTCTACCGGCAGCGAACTGGTCCTGCGGCACGGCACACGCCTCTCGTGTGTCCAGCGCAGGCGGACGAATTTACATCTTCTTTTTTCTTTGTTTGAAAGTTTAATGATCAAATTAATTTACCAGCTTTCCTAAATATAGTCTACTTATTTCCGTCCGTTTAGGACCACTAGTTCTATTGACTGATTCCTATAGGGAAGCCGATGGGAATTGGATTATGTGGACTTATCGCCACTGCTATCTACCAATATCACCTATCACATCATTTGCTGATAATACCATAATCATCACAAGAAAAGAAAATAAACAATTCGCATAGCGTCATAGCGCCACGCCTGTATTACTCAAAGGTATAGGCAGAGGTGAATAGCACCCACTTTCGTCGGATATGTTTATGTGGTATTTTGGTTGTAGGACTCGAAGAACCATACATGTGTGGATGTGAACGAGTGTGAGATAGTGGACGGTGTGTGCGGTGAAGGGGAGTGTCGGAACACTGAGGGCAGCTTCACCTGTCACTGTCGTCCCGGACACAAGGCTGACGACTTGTCCAAAGTTTGTGTTGGTGAGTGATTTCTTCTAATACTCATTTGGCATTATTCATAAAAATCTTATAAGACTTTAGTTAAAATGGACTTTGTCTCTTTCTTACTAGTATAAATATCAAAATGACAGACAAAGACAAATGGAATTATAAACCTATTTTAGCTATAATGAGCTTAGAAGACGTTTATGAATACGGGAGTTAATTTTATACATTTTTAGGATAACTCTGCTGTCTCTTTGTCCTTCTGTCTGTTTATAATTGTTGTATATTATTGGTTGCATTAAAGAAAGAACACGGGACCGAAGGGCCTTACTGTTTAGTTAAGAATTACTGTTATGGCCCTTGTGAATAATGATGATAAAATTCTCTACAAAATGACAATAAGGCATATTAAACAAAAGCAGTAATGAAATGAAAATATGCTTCATTTTTTTGAGATGGAAATGTACATAAAAATAGTACATTTTCTTTTCCTACAAATAGGCTTAAGCTCTTCTTTACCTGGAGAGCCACCCGTTTAGTGGCCGTGATTGCCTTTGTCGTTTCTCTAAACAAATTCAGTGTAGACGTGGTGTCTTTATAAGAAGATGCTTTCTTTGAAAACGAAATTCACCACAATGCTACTTCTATAAAACAGGAACTACAGTAGTGCGCATGAATAGGCTGGGGTTTTGAAGTTCCAAGTTCTAGGGCATAAATCCTGTATCTATCTTCTTCTTATTCTTCTAACTTTATCATGATCAGAAAAAATTAAAGAGATTTATAATTGGATACTTAAACCATCCGGGTGAAGCTAGGGCAGGCAGCTAATTTGTCACGTGTACGTATGTGTCCCCAGACATCGACGAGTGCGCAGAAGACCGCGGGCTGTGCCGCGGGGGGCGCTGCGTGAACACCGCGGGCTCGTTCCGCTGCGAGTGTGGAGCCGGCATGGAGCTCGGGCCCGACAGACTGGCCTGCAAGGATGTCGACGAGTGCTCCATCACCTCTGGTCTCTGATACCTTCGTACCGCTACCTTATAATATGAGCGGCTTTGTCGTTACATGTCAGTCTTCCCTGTCAAGAAAGTGGGCTGCATCTCATAAACCTTAGAAAAATTAAAAATAGTACAGTTAGGGATTCCCAGTCTTTATTAATATAAATTTACTGCTATCTTGATTTAAAACATAAAATAAAGGATACCAAGCAAACCACCGTTTGTTTCTAAATCTATATAAGATTGCTGTTCGATCAGATAGAGAGTGACAGAAAAAATGGAAAGGTATGTAATTACATTGCTCAACGATACATAGAGGTTCGCATCCCTACACTGCAATAAACTTTACAAAGAAATTTTGTTCAAATGTGACACGAATTTAACTTTTCACCATGAGCGATATTGTAGTCTTTTATTAATTCTATGTTATTTTCAACCAGGTATCTGCAGTAACGGTGCATGCGAGAACCAAATGGGAACGTACCAGTGTGTGTGCGACGAAGGGTACGCGCAGTCCACGGTGAAGTCCCACTGCGAGGATATCGACGAGTGTGTCGAGGATCCCACCAGGTGTCAGCACGACTGTGTCAACACTCCCGGGAGCTATCATTGTACCTGCAGGTCGGTTCGAGGAACATGAAGGAGGGATTGAATGAAATGAACGAATGATTTAATTTGGTACGAATGGATTGAACTAATCACCTGAAAGAGTAAATGTAGTAAGTTTAAAAATACGAAATACATGAATACTCTTTATGTAATCCAGAAGGCTTATGTTATGCATTTCCCTGATAAATTTAGATTTCGCATTCATAATAGAAAAGATGTCAGATGAAGATGTAGTTTTCCATCATGCACAAATTTGCTACCACGATTCACTTGCTTGAAAAATTAATAACATTCTACGTTCGATTCGGAAATTGAACCACGGTCCTTACCGTTTTGTGGAGACCACGTAGAAGATAATATCGTAACGTCTGTGTCGTCAGGGACGGGTGGCACCTGCGCGCGGACGGGCGCACGTGCCGCGACGTGGACGAGTGCGGGCACGGCGCGCGGCCGTGCGGCGCCGGCGCGTGCCGCAACACGCCGGGCGGCTACACCTGCGCCTGCAGCGACGGGCTCGTGCCCGCGCCCGGCCCGGGGAAGCCCACCTGCCTCGACGTCGACGAGTGCGCTGACGTGAGAGTCATATATGTTACACCTTGTACTCAGCGGTCATTTCACGCTAATGGACCGATGTACACTAAAATAAACTGATATCTTCTATTATAATTATCTCTTCGCATCAAAAATTTTTTTTGTTTATCGTAGAAGCTCTCCAGGCTAGGATAGGATCAATTGCAAAACAAAAATTGTTAGCTCATGGGGAATCTTCCCACGAACTAACAATGTTCCTATAGAATTATAGGACTTTAGTCATACCTGTTCTGCTTACACATCGTTAGAGTTTAGTACGAAAGAGAAGTGAAAATAAGTATATTCTTTCAATTTAGACATCAGTGTACATACCTTCACCTAATATTAAAATAGAAAGCCAAATGGTTACCTCGCACAGTTTACACGTTGCGCGTTTTGCAACAGCAAAGTAAGCCTGCACGCGAGTGCTCCGGTTCGAGTGGTGCTGGCCAGCGGTTCCACGCACCTATACCATTTCCGATGACTCTCAGGGATCGGGAACTCTTGAAGCAGCTCTCACCAAGTTTTAGCTCAAATTATGACATCTCGTATTCAACAACTACATTAATGTAATCTAATCTGCAGGTTCCAGATCTATGCGGTGCAGGCGAGTGTCACAATACAATAGGCAGCTTCGTATGTCGATGTGCAGACGGGTACAGTGTCAAGCCAGAGCTGGGCCCCGCTTGCTCCGACGATGACGAGTGCGAGCTGGGCACCTGCGACTGTCACCCTGCTGCTGACTGTATCAACCTGCCGGTCAGTACCTACTGGTCTTTAAACCACAGTTACTTCAAAAGGAAATCAAAGTGGTCCTTCGAGCCGGACAGCAATGTTGACTCATTTGACTCTCCTTTGTTTGTATTAAAACATGAACAGTATTCTAAAAATTTGACGTCAAATGAATTAGGTACTTTTTTAAAATAATTCATGCAGTTTCTAATGACAACGATTCCAAAATTAGTTTCTTTGCTTAACATAAGTCAAAATGTGGTCAAGCGCAGGCCTATGGCAGAATAGAAAAAAAAACAAAATCCTCAAATGGAATTGGGCTTACAGTAGTAGTGGCATATCAATTACTCAAAATAGATGCACGTATGACACGAGTTCTGGAAAATAAGCCTATATAATCTATAGCTATAAGCGTTATAAAGCGTTGGTGCTTCGAGCCGAACATTATGAAGGCCCATTATGAACTCGCGTATCGCCATCTGAGGTACAAAGTCATAAAACATTAATTAAATCTCATAAAGAACTATTTAACCACAGATAAAAGTAATGTAAGACTATTCGTCACTAATATCAGACTATTCGTGAATAATCATCACTGTCTGTGCAGCTTGAGGAGTCAGAATCTTGGCGATAGGCGATAAGCGAGTTAAACGGTCGGCCTATAGTGGTTATTTTTGCGTCCATTCCAGGGCTCTTACCAATGTCGTTGTCGTGATGGATGGCGTGGGGACGGATCAGAGTGCGAGGATATTGACGAGTGTCTCACCAACAACGGTGGGTGCCACCCACGTGCCACCTGCACCAACACTGACGGATCATTCATGTGCCTCTGTGATACTGGGTACAAGGGCGACGGGTATGTAGTACTTTATATTCTCGACTATTTTGTATCAACAGTGACAGTTCAATGAAATTTGAGGACTAAAGATTCTAACTTCCGTATTCATAAACGTCTTATAAGCTCATTATAGCTAAAATAGGTTTATAATTCGTTTTTCTCTGTCTGTCACCTTGACATTTATACTAGTAAGAAAGAGACAAACTCCATTTTAACTAAAGTCTCATAAGATTTCTATGATTAAGACCGTAAATTTGTGCACATAGGTTCTAGGGGCTATAAGGTGCACTAAGAAGTAATTTTTCAAAACTCACGCTATGAGGGGGTGAAACAGAAACCACGCGTTAACTTTTGTAACTGAATGTACATCTTTACCATTATTGTTAATTAATAAATATTTGTGAATTATTTTTTGACTGTAGGTATTCGTGTGTGGATATAGACGAATGCGCGAACGACCCGACACTTTGCGAGAACGGCCACTGTACCAACATACCGGGAGGGTACGAGTGTGATTGCGATGTTGGCTTCACCAAGTCACCCGATGGAAGATCTTGTCTCGGTAAGTGGCTAGAAAAACTTCAGATTTTGAGATAGCCGAAATTGTTGTCTGTTGTTCTGTCCTTATTGACATTTTCGAGTGACAGCTGACTTCAAAGACGGACGCAATGCCAGTATAATATGACAGCTGATGTACTGAGAAGTGGATGTGCCAACATATTTATACAAATGTGTATTTATTTGTGTTTAGATATGGACGAGTGTGCGACGTTCGACAACGTGTGTGTGTTCGGGCGATGCGTGAACACTTACGGCATGTTCAAGTGTATCTGCGACAAGGGGTACCAGTCCGACAGCGTGGATGATTGTACGTTTGTTTGATTATTTTTTTTGACGGGCCGGTGGCGTGGGTGGTAAGATCCTTGCTTTTCACGCACGCCGCTAGTCGTGGGTTCGATTCCCACCCAAGTCAGACATTTGTGTAATTTTGTCTGTTTGTCTTGAGTCTGGGTGTAATTATATTATCTATATTTAAGTATGAATTTACAAAAGAAAGGTGTTATATGTAGTATATTACCAGTTATCTGGTTTCCATAGTACAAGCTCTGCTTAGTTTGGGATCAGAGATGACCGTGTGTGTTAGTGTCCCACAATATTATTATTATTAGCCCGTCTTCGCTTTGAACAGGTGCTTTGATCATTTTAAGGCTGGATAATCCTTCTAAAGAATATAGTATAATGTATGTCTAGTGATGCCGGGCTTCAACTGTACGGACGTGGACGAGTGCAAGTCCCCCCAGTCGTGCCAGTACGGACAGTGCATCAACACCCAAGGGTCGTACATCTGCAGGTGTCCACCCAACTACGAGCTCGTCTCCGATGGCACCGCTTGCTTTGGTAACTACCACAATTATTTGTTAGCGCGTTCCATCTTAGAACACATCATTACGTTACACCATGCAAATTGTGATCAACCGCAATCTTAATAGGTTCAAAAAAGAATAGGCAGTTTAATAGATATTAATGCAGAAGTGTATGTGCCTACAGTATGTAGGCACATACACTTCACTCACAGAGTCAACACAACTAGAAGTCGGGTGCAAGACCGACAGCTTAGCGTACTCTCTGATACATGGGTGTGTTAATTGGTGTAACGGATTTTCTCACTATGGAAGTTGTATGTTGAGAAACAAAAGTTTAAACTCTCTTTTGAAGGTTCGAATCCGCAACGGTTGGCTACAGGCGAAGACGTAACCGCTACGTTAACGCACAATTTTTTTTTCTTTTCTTTTCTTCTTATCCATCTGCGATCAGTCGTTGAGCTATAGTCAGATTTGTTTTTTTATAATTTAGAGATATGCACACCCAGTGGTGTGACTTATCGCATAACTAGCATCATATATATGCTATTCGGCTTCTCTTAAGTCTGTACACACTGTTGTTCGTGTCCAGAAGTCTGTTGGCCAGTACATTCTTATAATAATAATAATAATAATAATCATTTATTTCGGACACTTGATCCATATTATTTTACAATATTAATGAAAACATAAAAGTACATTAAATTAAGAATTAATTTTAAATAAAAAATAAAATAAAAATAGTAATAATAATAATAATAAATAACAATAACAATTACACCACATGAGTAGCAAGTACCTTAATATGATGACGCAGAATTGGACAGTTAAATTTATCCGTGATAGCCTTCAGAATGCTGTTGCTACTCCCACGAGTCCTACTTAAAAATGAAGCAACCTTTTTCCGCATGATGGCTGCAAAGCCATCAGTGCGCGCTTCCGCAAACATGGTGGATGCACTGCAGAATCGTGGGAGACGCAACAGCACCCTGAAAGCGTTATTGTACTGAACACGCAGAGCGTTGAGGGACTTCTGCGTATATGATGTCCATAAGCTACTGCAGTAAAATGTTTGGCAGTAGGCTTTAAAAAGTGTAATTTTTGCTTTACAAGAGCAAGATGCGAATCTTCTGGACAGCATATTCGCCCTTACCGTCAACGCCCTGTCCATATCTGCGTCATCACACAAGTCCTCGCAGACAATATGTCCCAAGTACTTAAACTGTTTAACTCTGCTGAGAGGGGTACCATTTAGCAGCAATGGAGGTACATAACCAGGTCCCTTACTACGCTTCGAAAACACCATAAACTCGCTTTTCTTTACATTATAACGTAAACCATGGTTTAAGGCGTACTCTTCACAGAACTCTAAGAGCTTCCTGATAGAGCTGACAGAGGGCGCCAGCAGTACCATATCGTCCGCATAACCAATGTTATTGACGCAAACTCCGTCAATTGAGCAGCCCGTCTGCATACTACTGAGGCCCTCTATCAGCTGATTTACGTACAAGTTGAAGAACTTTGGCGAGCAAACCCCACCCTGCCTCACCCCGCACTCCAGCCTATACGCGTCAGAAAGCTCCCCAGCCCATTTTACACTATTTAACTGATTGTTGTACCAATATTCGAAAACAGCACATGTTTCCGTTGGCAAACTGGTACTTCGAAGCTTCTTCCAAAGCACATCGTAGGACACCATGTCAAACGCTTTAGATAAATCAAGGAAACAAGCGTAAACGGGAGTATTCCTTTCGACATAGTATCTCACGGTGTGCTTTAGAGTCAGTATTGCACTCTCCGTTGACAGCCCAGCCCTAAAACCAAACTGCCCATCATGTAGCTTTATATGTTTATCGAGCTGACTATCTAATAAACGGTCTAATACTTTTGCAATGATCGTAGCCAGGGATATGGGCCTATAATTGCTTTTATCCGCTATATCTCCGGTTCTGTTTTTGATTATTGGCACTTCATTCTTATGTTTTTCCAACCTTCTTTTGTAGGATATGTATGACTTTTTGATGTCTTCCTTAACAGTTGGAATTGATCACAAAAGTGTTGATTCTGACGGATATGCTATAAAAAAGTTAAAAATTACGTTTCACGCGATCGTTAATCAACGTTTCATAGAGTATTACGTCATCAAAATTGTAATACAGGAATATCAAATAGTACTTTTAATTCCGTTGATGCTGCTTCGGTACTTTTATTCAATTTTTCTGTTCATTACATAGATTGTAAATGTTTATAATTGTATTAGATTCAAGAAAAGCGCGTTGCTACGGGAAAGTAGACCTTCGGTCTGGTACAGAACACTGTAGCGATGGTGACGAACTCTCTGAAGATGGAACTATGGCCGCTTGCTGCTGTTCTGTAGGTAAGTACGGTGTATTGAAGATTTAATTTATTTCCTATAAACACTCTTAGTAAAAAAAGTATACAGGTTTTCGGTATTGGGGGTTGAGTCACCTTCCTCCGTGGGAGTGTACCGTTCAATCTGAATCCCCACACGCGGTCCCCGGGTGGTGCAAGTCATGTGAAGCTGTGTTGAGCAGCGGTGGCAGCATAAGGTCGCGGGTTTGATTTCCAGTCGTGCCCTTCTTTGTGTCAATTGTTTCATCGCCGCTGCTCAATATCGGTGAAGAACAAAAAATTGTGAGGCAACCGGCAGGTCTAAGAACTTATCATTCGAGGACATGTGACATCCACCAACCCGCACTTAGCTAACGTGGGTGGATTAAGGCCTCAACTCTCTTAACACATAAGATAGTTGAGAGATGACCCGTGCTCAACAGTGGGATACTAAAAGGGTTGAAGTAAGGCTTTGATCGTGGTTAGTGACCGCCGCGTAGACAAAATCGCACCGTGTAACAAAATTTGCTGTATTTATTGCTAGGTGCTGCTTGGGGTAACTACTGCGACCTGTGTCCTGAGCCAAGCTCTGAGGAGTACAGGCAACTGTGTCCTGGGGGACCTGGGTACCAGCCTGTTCTGGAACCTGTAAGTTACTTTACAATTAAGATTAATTTAACGCAAAGACTTTAGACATTACAAAAATAAAATTTTATAACGGGACCCTTTTTACGTTTAAGCACCGTGCCTATAAATGGACGGGCCAGTGGCGTGGTCGGTAAGATACTTGCTTTTCACGCCGCAGGTCGTGGGTTCGATTTCCACCCGAGACAAAAATTAGTGATGAACATTTGTGTTTGTGTCGAGTCTGGGTGTAAACATCTATTTTAAGTATATATTTACAAAAGAAAAGTATTATATGTATAGTTTATACCAGTTATCTGGTTTCCATAATATATGCTCTGCTTAGCTTGGGACCAGATGACCGTGTGTGTTAATGTCACAGAATATTTATTTTTTATAAATTTATTGCTTCATGTCATGTTATGAGAGACAATGGTCCTTGTTGTATGTACCTATGTGATTTGGTCGAAACTGTAAATCTAGAAAATGAGCACAATTTTTATTTTAATTCTTGATTTAAAATGCATTTCAAAACGCGCCCTTAGAAAGACTATACCTTTTTTTTATATAAAACAAGAATAGAATAGAATATAATTTTTATTTGCTTAGAAATGTATGTAAAAATCATGTGATAGAAAACACCGCGAGGAAATCGGCATATCTAAGAACTAGTCATTCGAGGACATGTGACATCCACCAACTCGCATTGGCCAGTGTGTGTGGGTTAAGGCCTAGCTCATAAGATAGTTGAGAGAAGACTCGTGCCTAGCAGTGGGACACTAAAAAGGGATGAAGTGTGTGTGGGTAGAAAGCAAATACACGCGTTGTGATCAAGCCCAATAGCCTTGCGCTTGATCACTACTGAGAATTAAAAATATGTTTACGATAAAATTGCCACCATCGATATCAAAAGTCTTGCATATAGTGCTGTCTTCATGAGCGAAAGAATCTGTTTGCGCGCTTTTATTAATATTGGCGTGATTCCTCCGATGTGAAGCCGGCCCTAAAGTGTATTAAATTTGTTCTAACACACCCGTGTCGTTCCCAGCCGTCATACGTAGTGACCCTAGCGGATATCGACGAGTGCGAGCAGCACCCGGGCGTGTGCTCGCACGGCACGTGCACGAACACGTTCGGCTCGTTCGTGTGCGCGTGCGGCGACGGCTGGCAGCTGGCGCCGGACGGCCTGCGCTGTCTGGACGTGGACGAGTGTGTGGAGCCCGACGTGTGCGGGCCCGGCGTGTGCAGGAACCTGCAGGGCTCCTACGTGTGTCTGTGCCCCGAGGGGTACGTCGCTATGCCCAGCGGAAGTGAGTCTTATATCATTTTGGTTATCAATTTAGTTTGATATGTTGAAGGTCTAGAATTTTTTTAGATGTTTTAAGTCTGCTTACATTTTTACTAACTTAATTATTTATCTCTAAACTTATATTGGCTAGTTGGACCATTAATCGTAATCCTCGTTAAATTGAAGTAAAAAATTATATTTAGAATTTTATGTGATGAGAATAGCAATGAGTAGTTAGGTTATGCGGTCGATAAAAAAATTATATGTGAAACGCATTTAAAATTACTTGAAAGTATAGTAGTCTACTATACTTTCAAGAAGATTCCTAAATGCTATGTAAGTAAGCTGTGTTAGTTTTCAAAATAGCGACACGAGATATATTCCACTAGCTTCCGACCGTGACTTCGTGTGGTCATCGCATCACTCTGTTAGGGTGGAGTGTTTTGTGATCACATTCGGAACGTAGAGTCTGTAGAGGCACGTTCGCGCCACGTTCGCAGAGGAGTGCGTGGACGTGCGCCAGCGGCAGTGCTACCTGGAGTGGGACGCCGCGAGCGGGCAGTGCGCCAGCCCGGCCGGCGTGCCGCAGACCAAGTACCTGTGCTGCTGCTCCGTGGGCAGCGCCTGGGGGGCCCCGTGCGCCGCCTGCCCCGCGCGCGGCGAGCCTGCGCACACGCAGCTGTGCGGCGAGCGGCCCGGCGAGTACATCAACCCCGTCACCAACGAGACCCGGCCCATCGACGAGTGCGACATCATGCCGCAGCTCTGCAAGCCGGGCACGTGCCACGACACGCCCACCGGCTTCAAGTGTGGCTGCGATCACGGGTGACTGTTTTTTCCACTTTTATTGTTCGAACTGCCGAGTTTCGGAATTCGTTGCGGGCATCTATGTTCAGATAGCTATAAACTGCCTGTCTTCGAGTTACGAGTGAATCTGTGTTTATTGGGTAAGCGCGTTCCATCGTAGACTACATCATCGCTTCACAACAGGTAATTTTTGCAATTTATAACATAATTGCGTTTAAATATTAAACTCGGACAAGGGTCTTTAAGGTTCAGGAAAAGTAGACCTTAATCATGGTAGCCAAGAACGACAGGACGACTGCGGTATCAAATCGACTTAAAATATAGGTCGCAGCTTCAATTCTGAATTGTGTCCATTATAATTTTTCATCTTTAATGTTAAGTATTGACGATTCGGTGATGTGTGATGGCGTGCGCGTGCGCAGGTACGAGCACGACTCGACGTCGCACGTGTGCCGCGACGTGGACGAGTGCGCGGCCACTAGTGCGGCGCCGTGCCGCGGGCTGGCGCAGTGCGCCAACCTGCCGGGCGCCTACGAGTGCCGCTGTCCCGCGGGGTACCGCCTGGCCGCCTCGCTCGACGCCTGCGACGACCTCGACGAGTGCGCCGACCAGCGCCTCTGCGAGCACGGCGACTGTAGGAACACCGTCGGCTCTTATAGGTTTGTGCTTCCTCGTTTGACTCCTTTGTTTTTACGTGTCTGCGAAACTCGGCGAGTTTTTTATGTAATTATGTATTGACTGTTACTCGATGAAATAAAATTATTTTAAAACGCATTTTATCACAATTCATCTTAGATATTACATCTCGATGTCTAAAACGTGACCTTCCGTGACCTTGTGGAAGAAATTCACTCCGATCATTATACTACGTAATAAACCTTAACTACCTCATTGCTTCCTTACTTAAAAATCTGTAAACGGTAGAAATCCTAGTCTGAACAAAAGTGGTTTTGATTTATAACTAAAAAACTCTTAACTCTCTGCAGTTTACAGATTATAGGCCGACCGTTTAACTCGCGTATCGCCTATCGCCAGGATTCTGACTCCTCAAACTGCACAGACAGTGATGATGATTCAAGCGATATGGATATTACTGACGAACAGTCTTACATTACTATTATCTGTGGGTAAATAATTCTTTAAGATATTTAATTAATGTTTTATGACTTTGTACCTCAGATGGCGATACGCGAGTTAAACTGTCGACCTATAGTATTTAGAGGACTTATAGAACTAACTATGTAGGTAATGTTATAGATGCGAATGTAAACCCGGTTACACACTGCGTGACAACGCGTGTCGCGACGTAGACGAGTGTGCACGACCACGTCCGATGTGTCGCAATGGCACATGTGAGAACTTGCCCGGCTCCTACACCTGCCACTGTGACGAAGGGTTCAAGCCTGGCGCCAATAACGATTGTATCGGTGAGTTTCCTACATTTATTTAGATGATAAAGCATTTAAATGATACAGCAAAAAGCGGTACGGGCCTCGCTTTAGAAATATAAGGTCGCGGGTCGAATCCTGGTCGTGCCTACACATCTTTGTGTGAATCGTTTCATCGCCGCTGCTCAATATCGATGAAGAAAAAAAAAGTGTGGAAAGCGGCATGTCTAAAAACTAATTATTCGACAACATGTGACATCCACCAACCCGCATTTGGCCAGCGTGTGTGGATTAAGGCCTAAACGCTCTCAACTCGTAAGATAGTTGAGAGGAGACCCGTGCCCAGCAGTGGGACAAAAAGGGTTGACGTGAAGAAGATGATAAAGTAATGCACCGTAGCCTTAACTAGAAGCGTCCCTATTCATGTTAGTTATGTAAAAAAGTAATAACCCTTTATTGTCTCACTGCCTGCCGGGCAGATGTCTTACCTCAACTATTTTAAGAGTTGCGAGTTTATTAAGGTCTCGAGTTAAATATGTAATTAGATTTTTTCCAGCTATCAATTATAATAGACTAGAAGTAAAGCGTCGCTTTGCGGAGTTGGTTTTTCACTCTTTCAAACCTCCACATTTGTCTTTTAATAGCTTTGATGCGTTGTACCTACATGGTAATATTAACCAATCTGAATATGATCATTCAAAGGTAATTTAACAACGTCGACCTTTTTACGTCGCGAACCCTTTATGTCCTCGTTACTAAGGATGTAGTGGGGTATACATAAAGGAGTCTGCACACACTAGCGCGCTCTAGAACATCATGGTAATCAACGACGGCCATGGGACCTCATAGATCTACATCCATGACAATTTTGAAGAGACCTGTCTGACAACTTAATCTTTGACACTTTTGATTAACCAACGTGATCGTTGCTACAATTTTTCGGTGTTAGATATAAACGAGTGCCGCGAGGGCGGCATGGTGTGCCGCAACGGTCGCTGCCGCAACACTGCGGGATCGTTCCGCTGCGAGTGTGCGGCAGGGTACGCCCTGACGGGTGACGGGCGACACTGCCGCGACGTGGACGAGTGTACCGAGGTGCCGCATCCGTGCGGCAGGGACGGCAACCCTTCCTGCACCAACACTAATGGAGGGTCAGTACGAACACTTGTTCATTTCAATTAAATCAACTTTTGTCTTTATTTGAACACCTGAACGTCCGTTTGATGAGTGTGAGTTACATCAACCGTGACGCTATCACTACGAGCCAGAAATAAAGATTTGTATGGAGAGAGTTTTAAAAACCTGCTACCAGTTTGACTGTACATGTCTTATGACAAAATTCACATTCAGCGTACTGTTCAAGAGTTTGCTATCTCCAATTATGGCTGAGTTTGTATTTACTGTAAAATATTTTTAGATACGAGTGCTCTTGTGGCGCCGGATGGCGGTTAATGGGTAGGCATTGTGTGGATCGCGACGAGTGCAAAGAGATACAATACGTGTGCGCAGGCGGCGAGTGTAGAAACTTTAATGGAGGGTAAGAAAATGTTCCATTCGTATTACTAGGTTAAAAGTTGAAAGTTTCTGGGTTTGCATAACCTGCTTCTACAAATGACTGTATTTTATTGAAAAAATAGTAGTATTTTAATGTATTTACTAACAGACACGCATAAATACGTTTCTGTTATTGTCCTTTAGTGCTTTGAACGCAACATCAGGAAGAAAAAAACGATTATTTTTTTAAAGTTAGGATTAAAACAAATCGTTTGGTTTTCATTTTTTTTTGTAGTTTTTCATTACCTTTAAAATTGTGTATATAGTTACGTGTGCGAGTGTCCTACTGGCTGGCGGTTCGACAAGACAGCGGCGGTATGTGTGGACGAACGCAAAGAGCTGTGCTACGACGAGTGGGACTCTGGCCGGTGTCACCAGGCCAGGCCTCTGCAGCTCAGCAGGCCAGAGTGCTGCTGCTCTGAAGGTACACCCAGATACTGGCCTTGCTATGGTGAAACTATTAGAACTATAAAACTGATGTCTTTTTTCTATTATTCGGTGAATAAAAGTGTTCTGGAAATTGTTAATAATTCGAATGGATCTAATTATGACGGATTTTATTGCAATTGGTTTTGTCTCCAGTCTCCATAGTCACGGGAGAGAAAGAATTCCGTTTGGAAATAGTTCTTTCCTTTTTAAATACTCTATAATCTAAACCAAATATGGTTATGGATTTTTCGGGGCTTTTGATGAAAGATTTAATTAACAATAGGAATAGGGTGTATTGAGCTGAACTTAAGTCCGTTACAATACCCCCCTCTTTTAATTTGTTTACTCCATATTTTGGTATGTATAGGTGCTGCGTGGGGAAGGTATTGTGAACGGTGCCCATCACTTGACTCGGCTGAGTTCTTACGTATATGTCAAGGTGGAATGGGTCGCCCAAATCTCACTCAGGTAATCAAATTGCATTCTAACAAACTAGCTTTCGCCTGTATCATTATTGAAGTGAATCCCGAAGAACTTTGTTTTTGGCATATTCTTTTTCAGGCAAATCTACTACTACATCCGTGTGCTAATATCAATTTGATCTGTTTAAGTGTTTTGTGTGTTGATTATTGGGTTTTGGTACGACTGAGTAACAAACGTTTAAAATAAATAAATAAATATTCCGAGACATTAACACACCCGGTCATCTGGTCCCAAGCTAAGCAGACCTTGTGTTATGGAAACCAGATAACTGGTATATCATATGTTTAAACTAGCTTCCCCCCGCAGCTTCGCCCGCAAAATTGATCTCACTAATCTTGTTTCTCCATACAAACTTTGGAACCCCGTTTCACCCCTTTAAAGGGTGAGTTTTGATAAATCCTTTCTTAGTGCACCCCTAGACCTCATAAGGAACCTATGTAACCCTAAATTTAGAGTCTCCAGACCCAGCGGTTTGGGCTCTGCGTTGATATGTCAGTCAGTCAATCAGTCAGTCAGTTTCTTCTTTTATATATTTAAATAGATATTTACACCCAGACTCGACACAAACACAAATGTTCATCACTAATGTTTGTCTCGGGTGGAAATCGAACCCACGACCTGCGTTTGCCAAATATTTTTTCCTATTATATCCTGTTGTGGATAGATACACAAATCCATATCGATCTTACGATAGCCTTGTCCTAATTAGGTGCCCGAAATATTCTTTAGACGATTTTCTGTATTACTGTAATCGTTGTGTGCTTCGTGTGTCCAGGACCTGGACGAGTGCAAGGTCCGTCCGGACGTGTGTAAGGGCGGTCGGTGCATCAACACGGACGGGTCGTTCCGCTGCACGTGTCCCCCGGGGTACGTCCTGGACGAGACGGCGCTGTCCTGCCGGGACCAGGACGAGTGCACGGCCGACCCCAGGATCTGTGGGAACGGGACTTGTACCAACACCCCCGGAGGGTACGAGTGTACTTGCAACTTTGGATTCACTCAGGGACCTGAGCAGGTTTGTTTTATTGTTAACATCAAAATTCTGTTCAGTCAGTCAGTTAAATTAAAAGCCTTTGAGTGTTCTCAACAATCTCGCTATAGTAACTTATAAAATGCTTAAACTTACAAAACTCGAATGAACGGCCTGACTAAAAATAATGACAAAAGGGTTCGCATTTTATGTTTTTCTTAAATTTTATGGACCTTATTCAAAAAATCATATAAGACTTTAGTTAAAATGGACTTTACCTTTTTCTTGATAGTATAATAATAATTGTCATGATGACAAACGAATTATAAACTTATTTTGGTTATAATAAGCGTATAAGACCTTTATGAATACTGGGGTCATTTTTTAAGATTAAACTCATTTCCTCACATCCTAATTTTTATAGCTTCAACCCTTTTTAGTGTCCCACTGCTGGGCACGGGTCTTCTCACAACTATCTTATGACTTGAGAGAGTTTAGGCCTTAATCCACACACGCTGGCCAAGTGCGGGCTGGTGGATGTCAGATGTCCTCGAAAGATTAGTTTTTAGACATGTCGGTTTCCTCACGATGTTTTCCTTCACCGATATTGAGCAGCGGAGATGAAACAATTCACACAAAGATGTGTGGGCACGACCAGCATTCGAACCCGCGACCTTATTTTTCTAAGGCGAGGCCCGTACCGCTGCGCTACCGCTGCTAAATTTTATACTGTAAGGATAAAATATAAAATCCAATGTTATCGGTTTGTTGGAAGCGTTCGGCTCTATTACATTTTATCAAGAGGCATTCTAGTAGAGTAGAGTAGAGCGAGGCGAGACGTCGACACGTGTAGTTTGTGCAGACCTGTGTGGACATAGACGAGTGCGCGGAGGGTCGCGCGGGGTGCTCGTTCCGGTGCCACAACACGGCGGGGTCGTTCCGCTGCACGTGCCCCTACGGGTACAGCGTGGCCCCCGACGGGGTGCACTGCCGCGACATCGACGAGTGCGCGCAGGACCCCCACGTGTGCCCGCACGCCTGTGAGAACACTGTCGGCTCCTATATCTGCAAGTGTCCCGAAGGTCTGTCCTGGCATAATAATATGTTATTTTGTTACAAAACGAACATTTCTTTTTTAACATGGTTTGGAAACATTTTGGGCCCGACTTAGCTGGTATTTGTGATAAAAGAGATCTTTAGTTTCTGGACTCAGTCTGACTGACGTTCACAACAAAAGAGATCATATGTTTTGAGCCAAACTTAGCTATTTAGCTTAGCTACTTGTAAATGTATAGGCTCTAAAGCCTTTTACAATACCAAGAAATTGAACTCAGTTTATTCTATTCTATATTTTTTGACGTGACAACGTCTTATAAATTGGTTTGCCGGGTGACACTTCAAGAAACTGCGTTACGCTCCGCTCACGTTATGCGCTCACAATGAGAGCGAGTGAGAGGCACGCGTCCCTTCCACTCGGGCATGGTTAGCCCGCCTAAGAGCGAGAGAGACAGACATAAAAAGTGAAAGGCACGCGTCCCTTCCACTCGAGCACAGTTAGCCCGCCTAAGAGCGAGATTCTTTGTATAAATTAATGTTTTAAATAGAATTCTTTGTATAAATAAATGTTTTAAATTGTTACTATTATTTCATCCTTCTTCCTACTATACGAATCAATATTCACATTAAAATTATTTTACCACTCAAAGTCGTTGTCACGTAAAACTTTCGCCCGTATACCGACTTTACAGGCAACCAATTTTTTTATTTTGTAATCAATCATAGGGATCACATCTTCAATACTGAAGACTCCCCTTAAATACATAAAGATAAAAAAAAGAAATTGAGCTCGCGCGTGCATTATTTTCTTCGTGGCAATTCAAATGACTATTACTCTATATATGTTTTGTGGATTAGTTTATTCTATTTTTCCCTCGTGGGCTACCATTTTATATTTTTAGAATATATACTGATGCAAATTAAAATCCCACTAACTTGTAAATTAAATATAACCAAGAAAAAATAAACTGTGATTCAAGGCAAGTGAAATGACAAATACATCATTAGATCTAAACTCGTTTACACCTGCCAAAAATTATTAGCAATTAATAATTCTGCAGAATTTTTAAATACTGTAAAAAAACGCTAAGCCTTATAGCCTTATTTATTAAAATCTTATGAAACTCAAGTTAAAATGGACTTTATCTCTTTCTTACTATTATAAATAGACGGGCCATTGGTGTGGTCGGTAAGATATTTGCTTTTCACGCCGCAGGTCGTGGGTTCGATTCCCACCCGAGACAAATATGTCTGTTTGTCTTGTGTCTAGGTGTAATTATCTAATATTTAAGTATATGTTTACTAAAGAAAAGTATTACAATATGTAGTATCTTACCAGTTATCTGGTTTCCATAGTACAAGCTCTGCTTAGTTTGGGATCAGATGACCGTGTGTGTTGATGTCCCACTAGATAAAAAAAAAATGTCAAGATGACAGACAAAGACAAACGAATTATAAACCTATTTTAGCTATGATGAGCTTATAAGACGTTTATACGGGGGTTATAATATAATTAGTAAATGTTTGTGTGTTAGGGTACACGCGTACCTCAGCGCCGCACGATTCACCGAACGCGTGCGAAGACATCGACGAGTGTGCGGAGGACTCTGAGCGATGTGCACCTGGTGTGTGCTTCAACAGTGCCGGGGGATACTCCTGCGACTGTGACTCAGGGTACGAGCCTAGCGAAGATGGCACTGCGTGTCTTGGTAAGGATCTTTATTTATCTGCCTCAAAGGAGACTAAAACCTAGTGAATTTATAAAGGGGCCGTCCATTAATCACGTGAAGTTTGAGGGGGGGGGGGGGGTTGACAAAAATCACGAAATGTCAAGGGGGATGGGGGTGTAGTAAGATATCACGTGTATTTATTTTTTCTAACTCGCGAAACAACCTGCAACCTTTCTGTCTACACATTTTTATCATTGTTATTTATACTTATTATTATACTTTATACCTGTATTTAAAATAATATTCTAAAAAAAAATAGATACTGAAGATACATGTGATGTTGGGCAGGGGGTGGGGGGTAGTCTTAAACCTCACCATGTGTCACTAAAGGGGAGGGGGGGTTAAAAATGTTTAAAAAAAGATCACGTGATTAATGGACAGCCCCAAAGTTTGGGCTAATTGGGAAGGTGCTTTAATTTTTGTTAACAGTTAGGTGTGTTTGAATCATAATTACAACGCTTATCTTTTGTTATCGTTTATCTTTCATGAAATTTTGAAGTCGTATCTGGATTTCTTTATTGGAAAGTGCTACTGTATTTTTCTAGCTGAAAAAATGTAGTATCACCTATGAATGAATGTGTCTCGGGCACTCGGGCCTCGCCTTAGAAATATAAGGTCGCGGGTTCGATTCCCGGTCGTGCCCAAACATTTTTGTGTAAATTGTTTCGTCACCGCTGCTCGTTATCGTCTAAAAACATGTCTAAAAACTAACCATCCGAGGACATGTGACATCCGCCAACCCGCAGTCGGACAGCGTGTGTGGATTAAGGCCTAAAGCTGAGGAGACCCGTGCCCAGCTGTGAGACACTAAAAAGGGTTGAAGTGAAGTGAAATGCTAACTGTAACACCCGTGGTGCCCGCAGACCGTCGCTCGGGCGCGTGCCACCGCTCGCTGGTGGGCGGGCGCTGCGTGCCGGAGCCCTGGCCGCGCGCGCAGCCCTCCGCCCCTCCGCCGCCTGCGCACCTCACCAGGTCTGATACTGACTGATACCCGTATACGGGGGACTTTTACGCTTCAAACTGTTTATAAAATATTAGTAGGTAGATCAGATAATTTCTTAAAATATATCTCGTACCTCTCTGTTGTTTGGTGTTGTCCTCAACGTTCCGTTGCTCGGAGCGAAGTGAACAGGAAAATTTTGTAAACTTTGATATCGAGGTAGTCACAAAAGGACGTTATGAGTATCGCTAGCGATCCTGGCAGAGGTACGAGTATAACACTGGTAGGTTTGTCGTAGTGAGTTTAGTCTCAGGACTTGTTATCAAATTCATTCAATCATTTAAACAATAACACAAAAAACATCAACAAAGCTATTTATATACGTATGAATGTGGCTAACGCATAAAAAATGTATTAATACAAATCAACAAACAAAGTACTAATTGCTTATCTGAATCTACTACGCTGCTCATAGGGAATCGCTGATCTGTCAATCAAACCATATAATCGATTACAACACCGACCGGCGCCATAGCGAAAACTGCAAGCTGCGCTTGCACATTGTGACGTCCGAACATTAGGATCTATAATTTCATAAAAGCATTCCATATTCATACTTCCAGTATTCACTTAGGCTACGTAGATTAAAATGATTAATATAAAAGTATTATTTTATTAAAATACTTTCATTTTTATCTTGGATGATATTTTAAGACTAGATAAATCGTAATTAGCTCCTGTTTCTATCATAGATCAATCTTAATTTCCTTTTATACTATAGAATCTCAAGGTATTCCCATATAGACTCAAATGGTATACTTTACAGGGCTCAGTGTTGCTGTACATTAGGAGTAGCATGGGGTCCCGAATGCGAGTTATGCCCGGAACCGGGTACGAAGGAGAGATTGCAGCTGTGTAGCGCGCCGCCCGGCACCGGGATCAACGGCATGATACCCGGCATGACGGGTGACGGGCATGTGATAGGGAACGGGATCGATATGTTCGATATCGATGAATGTGCCGCTATGCCTGGACTCTGTGCGCCCGGCAGATGTGTTAATACTATTGGCAGGTAAGTACTACAATATTGTAACATTACTATATCCATCTGCCTCTGCGGTCTAGTGGCAAGCGGATTCGCTTGGTAACTGCGAAGTCCTGGGGCGAGCAAAGACTTCTGTAAAGTGGTTCGTCAGATTATTTGGTTATCTTGCAGAGTAAATAAGCAGTCTTCTCAATTGAATATCGGTTTGTTTATCGTTCGACAAACACACCAACACAGTCCATACATTTAGGTACTTCAGAAGCAGAAGATACGAAATAGATGACCACAAGTACTAGATTGTTTTAGATTACAGTAGATGAAAGAAGAATAGGTACAGTTTGGAAGAATGAAAGCGAAGCATAAAAATAACATTACGTAGGTATATTTATACAGAGAAAGAATGCAAGCGTCATGCACCCAATCGGCGTCGCAGGTCGGTTATAATTCGACTGACTCCTGCGCTGCCGACGTAACCTGTCCGGCTAGTTATTTTTTTGCTGATGACCTAACTCAATCGGCCGGAAGGGCCTCTATTGGTTCACCGGACTTGTTCGGTGAGTCGTCCGAGGACGGTCGAACCGATTTGTCGGGCTAGTATATATGCGCGGATTATGTACATAGATGATAGTGATGAGGATATAAGATATCTATAAATAGTTATCACTATCGATGTCGATAAAACAATATTTTAAAAATGTATATAATATTTTATTGAATAAAATATTGTGAATGATGTGAAATTAATTGTGAGAATATGTAAATATAAACTATTGTACAATTTATATAAAGAGTGTAAATAGGTAAAAACGTATGAACCGTGTAAAATACACGCGTCGGCGGGGGGAGTCGCCTACGACTTGTAATATAGTCAGTCTGCGTGTGTGCTCGCAGCTTCCGGTGCGTGTGCGGGCACGGGTACCGGGCGGCGGGCGGCGCGTGCGCCGACGTGGACGAGTGCGCGGCGCGGCCCGGGCCGTGCGCGCAGCTGTGCCGCAACACGCGCGGGGGCTACGAGTGCCTGTGCCGCGCCGGGTACGAGCCCGACGAGGACGGCGCCGCCTGCCGCGACCTGGACGAGTGCGCGCGGGGCACGCACACGTGCCAGCAGGCCTGCGCCAACACCGACGGCTCCTACGAGTGCTCCTGCCGCGACGGCTACGAGAAGCGGGGCGACGCCTGTGTCGGTGAGTGGGCGCTCCGAACCGACGATGTTCTAAATAACTTTCAACTAGAATGTTCTTAATGACGTAAATGGAGTTGAATAGGAAACCCACGACATTAACGTCCAGCTTTTTTTGCCACAAATCGACCACTATTAATTTTTTAAATAAACTTCGAACTCGAATAGGTCTATACTTAGGTTTCAGAATTAGAGTTGAAATTGTAGTCTATTCTTGATCCGACGATACTTATTCTTTTTCTCCTTTTGGCATAATAATCTTGAGTTATCTCTAAAAGAATCAAAGGAACCTTTACATGCACGAAGGAATAAAATCCTCGTATGATAGGCGAGGAGCCACACTATCTAATTTATGGTTTATGGTAATTTTTGTTTTCAGATATAAACGAATGTCACGAAGAAGGCGTCTGCCCAGCGCCGGGTAAATGCGTGAACCTGCTGGGATCGTTCCGATGCGTGTGCCCGCGGGGCTTCCGGCTCGACCTGGAAGGCACTCGGTGCCGTGACCGGGATGAGTGCCAGGACGGACTGTGCCAGGCCTCCTGTAGGAACTACGCCGGGGGGTACCGCTGCGACTGTCCACCTGGTATACATTCATTTAACCTTCCTGGTACACTTAACGTATTTTGTCGAAGACAGTTCCCAGATTTACGTATTTTTGCCTATATGGTCATTTTAGCATAATGCGGCTAGATATATGAGCTAAACGCTAATTTTTAATCCTAATAGATATAAATTGTGTTCATAATTCCAAACCCATTATTTTTTTGTCTAAATAATATCCAAACATTCAATTACTAGACTTTGAAGCTCATATTCTGTGTAATTGCTACTTTTGGCATAGTAATGGCTGTACCCTTTACGTATTGCGGTTTAAAAAAGTGTTTGACTATGTCATCAAGTTTCTGAAAAACAGCTAAATCGCCTCACGGGGCCTTGTTACCAAAGAAGTAATTGGGAGTTTATTATCAGAATGTTGTGTAAAATATGTTTTAGGTACCCAACGGTCAGGTTCAGGCGCGTGCATTCCGGTCGATAGCTGCGCGACGGCGCCGTGCGGCTCGTCGCCGTGCTTCCCGGTGGGCGCCGCGTACAGGTGCGGCTGTCCTTCCGGTTATGGCTGGGATGCTGGACATGCCGTTTGTTTGCAGGTACATATACTGCACATTTAGAGTCGGATTTTCAACTTTCGTTATTTAATCGCACTTCAGGAAATTTGTTTTCTGTAGATTACCTTACCTTACCTTATTCTAATAAAATTAGCTTTATACACTATCGTCGCTGTTCCCTTACAAGTCTCAAACGTTCAAAAAGGGGCTCTATGGGCTAATTTTTTAAATAACGAATGGTAATTTAGTAGCATTGAATGTCTGTATAAGGTGTAACACGAGGTGTTCCGTTCCAGCTGGCGGGCGGCTGCGCGGGCGCCAGCTGCCTGTACGGCTGCGCGGCGTCGGGCGGCTCGTACGCGTGCGGCTGTCCCTCGGGGTACGAGCTGGTGGGCGCGGGGCACTGCCTGTCGGCGCTGGACCGAGCCCTGCCGCCCGACGACATCGGAGACGCGCCCGTCTTCCCGATAGGGGACCAGTACCGGGTCGGCGGGGATCGAGATCTCATTTCTACTGAGGGTTGCTTCAGTTGCAAGGTACCTTACACTTTACTGGCGATATCCTAAAAATTTATTTGTGGAAAAAGAAATATGGCGCTGGCTTCGGTCTCTTATAGAAGACCGAGGATTTAGCTAGATGCGACGAACCGAAGACAAGGTATGGCGTGTTTTGACAGAGACCTGTGTTCAGGAGCAAACTGTTCAAAGATCATTAAATGGCGTTCGCAAGAGATAAAGTCAAATTTTTCTTTTAAATTAACTAGAATTTGTAGCCGTCAAAAATTGGCAGGGTATTGCGAAAAATAAGTCATTTTGGTTAGTCCTTATTCTAGAACGAATCAATTAAAATTAGTTTGTAGTCTGATTTATGATAGACGAGCTCATAATAACCAAAATAATTATGATTTTTGATTTGCTTCATGACATCTATTTATTTCAGGTGAACGGACGTAGAAGGCGAACGCCCGACGAAGCAGTCGTATTCGCTAACGGCACAACTATATTAAGAAAACGGAGGAGGCGTAGTCGACGTAAGTTCTTCATTAAATTGTGCATCTGTGTTTATGTATACAGTTGTGTGCTATAATGTTTTTGCGTCTGTAGTTAGTCAGCTATTCATTGGCCACCGTTTTCAAATTATAACAAGGAGAATGAAAGGGAATATTATAACTTGTCTAGTGGGGTGTTAAAATTTTTTATTCTCTAAAAAAGTGGGCTAGGAACGATCAAGGAATCGATATGATTTTTACGTGATAACGTCTTTAAAATCGTTTTAGTTGGGTGACATGTTCAGAAACTTGTGTCACACCAAAACCTCACGAGCGTGATCGCAGGTATAACGAGAGAGAGACGGACCGATCTCCCGTCTCATCTCGAGCGCTGCCAGTCATTCCGTGAAACTTGTCACGCGGAATCCTCACGAGCGGAGGCTGGCATAGCGTTCGAGTGAGTGGACCGATCTTCCGTCTCTCTCACTCTAGCGGCATACTTCATTAATTCCTTACTTCCCAAAAACTTATATCATCAATAAGACGTTATCACGTAAACATCTCGATCGTAAACCTACTTTACAAACAACCAATTTTTTTTTTTAGCAAGGTTAGATATCTATTAAGTCTTCAGCACACCAAACGCGGGTCAAAAGAGACCGGGTCCGTAGGAGCGATCGAATGCAGATGCAGTTTCAAAGCCGTTACAGCTTTATAATCGTGTTCAGGATGGCGGGTTAGGCCGGATGTAAAAATAAAAAAATAAAAATATCTTTATTGTGCCAGTAAAAACAAAATTAGAGGGAGGAGCCCTAGGCACCACACTAGGATACCCTGTGTCGTAGAGCCTAGTCTCTTACAGTCCAGTTAATTCTTAAAGACACATGTAAAAAAATATAACGGTCGTCGACCGCGTTCGACACGTCCGGTGAGCCGGGCTAACACGGCCGCCGTAGTTACATAACAGCGCGGGCCCACGTTAAATTTTGGTGCGACATAGTTCGAAGAGCTTCTTTTATTTCAACTTGCGCGGGCCCGCATCGAAACAGCGCCGTTACTGTCCCCCGCGCAGGTCGCCGCGCGGCGCCGCAGCCGGCGGCGGAGCTGGTGGTGGTGTCGGGCAGGCCGGCGCAGACGTGGGCGCGCGCGGCGCTGCTGCGCGTGGTGCCGGCGGCGGGCGGCGCACGCGCACACTACCGCGTGGCGTACGGCGACCCGCGGCGCGAGTTCGTGCTGGCCAAGCGCGACGGCGCCTGGGCGCTGCGCCTGCGCAGGCATCTCAAACCTGACGTATGTCACTTCTATTTACGTCCTTTAATTTCACAATGGTAATTAAATAGTCGCGAATGACAAGTCTGAGCTGTTGACAGTTTCAATATGTCATTTTTTTGGCATCACGCCTGTTTCCCCTGTGGGCAGGCGGAGACCGTCGGCTGTTTATCCGAAAAAAATAATCTAACCTGACTACGCCGCAGTAAATATTATGTAAACTGAAGCACTATAGAAACTAGAAACATTGACATGATCCTTCATGTATTCTATCACACACACCTCCCACTCCCAGCACTACAAAAAATCTTGTCGATGACGTATATTTGTACGAATATGCACTTCATAGGTTTTGTACCTAATTTCTATACTACTTATATAATTACTGTGACTATACATGAAACGTTTGTATGTTTTCAGGAGGTACTAGAGCGTCAATTGGAGCTAGAAGCCCGGTTCGTACCGGTACCTGTCACGGGCGCGCGGCGGCGCTCGCGGCGACACGTGGACGTGCCGGCGCCGCTGCGGCTCTACGTGTCTGTACGGATCGCGCCGCTACACTAACTGGATGAAACCATGTTCTAACGTCATATGGGGAAAGGCATAATATTTTTTTAAAAATTAAAAATAAATTAGCCTTAAAATATAAAGTTCTACGTATCACACTACAAATAAAAGTTATTAAAGTGTCATCTACTGTATTCACCGCCGTTTTAGAAAATATATATAAAAATCAAAATGAAACTACCTATTAGCTCTGTCATCAATTCGAATCTCACAAACTGAAAATAGGTACTTTTTATCAAAATTAAATCACTAAGTTTTATATATCTAGCAGTGGCGAAGAATGGAAGTCTGAAAAAGGGGAGCCGGAGCAAATAAGTTCTTACTTATGAAAATAATATCTTCACTACCGTCACCGATCGTTCTTACACTTGATGCTATACTTATTTTTGTCGCTATTTAAAACTTTTAGGCGTTACATAATATATTATTAAGTACGTGTGATATAGTCCATTTCCTAAAGGGAAGCCGATAGGATAATCGACTTGCATGGACTCCTCGGCGCTGATATCTACTAATAGCAAGCCATCCCGATTTCTCTCTGGTAGTAAATCTGAATTAGACACAAAAACACTATTCTTGATACTTTCTTGGTGAAATGCGCTTAAAAAGGGGAAGACCAAGACAAATTTGTAAACAAGCAAAGCCTTTATGAGGACGAGTTTCAAAATTAACTGCTGTGAAAAAATAATATAAATTGTAGCCTTTTCTCATATGACAATAGTGTATACTGCCATACGATGTACATTTTATTTATAAACTGCGATCATCGAATCATAACGGTTTTATAAAAAGAAAATTATAATTATCGACTTTTTGTTAAATGTATTCAAAAAAGATTTTTTTTAATAAAAAAATATTGATTGACTTTCAAAATGAATAGTTTACTTTAATGATTATATGAAATGTGTGACAATATGATGACGGAGGAAATAAAACGCGTGATTTATTTAATAATCGTTATGTATGGCCGTCTTCACAGAATATTTAAGCGTGTTTATCGAGTCCTTTGCGATATCGACAGTATTAAATCGAATAATTATATGAGATTGAGTGCCTTCTTAAGTAATTAATGATTGTTTATCGATACGTAGTTTTTATTATGAGAATTTAAATCGATTATTTTGTAATATTAACGATACATCGCTAGTAAGTTTGCCATTGATTTGAAATAGAAAATAGTTTTCTTATAATGTTAAGAAAGTGCTATTATTGATTTAAAAGTCCTTTTATTGATTTAAAAGTCCTTTTATGTTTTATTATTTAAAGTTAGGTTTTAATTAAATTAATTTTAAACAATTAACGAATAATTGACAGATGTTTTAACGATTGATAGACTCGTTAACCATTTGTATTTAATTTTAAAAGGACTTGTCAATACTACTTATTTATTTATGTGTATCGATTTTGAATTCGATTTAATTTTAAGATTTTAAATGCAATAGTTATGAAAGTTCAGATTGTATGTAGTCGTTCAAAAGTACAAAAACATTGCCAAGTTTTGTTTTGTAAATATGTGTATACTAAAATATTAATTTTATTAATATTATTTAGTTATAACAGTTGTTGTAAGAATTATTTTTATCTAGACTTAAGATTAAGTGGATCAAATTAAATAAATACATTTTTAATGAGATAATTGAATTATTTCTGACTAATATACCCACAGTATAGAATAGAGAGATATATTATTAGATAACTTATAAATCATTATCATTCCCCCTTGCCTTTTCCCATTTCTATTGGGGTCGGCTCCCAGTCTAACCTGATGCGGCTAGCTACTAGAATTATACGAGCGACTGCCATCAGACCTCGAAACCCGTAAGGAACCAGTAGCCTAGATAGTTAGACCAGGTGTCAGATTATATTGGCTTCTGACTACATGTAACGATTGTCATAGATGTGTTAAATGACAACCGGGACCGACGGCTTAACGTGCTTAAGATAACTTATAAATAACGAAGTAAGTATACTCTATTTTTAGCGGATTCCACAACGTGGCAATTCGCACAAGAAAAATGGCAACAAAAGCGCTTTTAGGAACCCGTGCAATTTCTACCTATATCGGTGGCGCATAGCCGTACCTACCTCTACTTGTCCGATGAAAATACGGGGATGGGGAAAAATATTATATAATTCGAACGCACACTAGAAGACCGAAAGGCTACAAACTCTACGGTGATGCTTAAGGCTTTGCGAATTAGTATTTTATGAAGACTGAAAAGACGTTGTGATACAAAATCTAGAATTTACTGAAAGAAGAAGAAAGAAGAAAGAAAGAAACATTTGTTTGACACAGACAGGACACACAAAATCAAAATGATAAAAAAAACACATAGAAAGAGAAGAAAAAAAACCTACTCTTTGTTTTTTTATTTTATTTTTCCATTTGTGTAAATGGAAAAATAAAATAAAAAAACAAAGAATAAGTGTGACCTACTTGTGCCAAACATGGACATTGCTCAGTAAACGCTGTGAGTGCCTACTAGAGGCGACCCACAGCACTGATTTTCAGCAATGTCCATATTCCCACTGCGACATAATCCGTTGTAAAGTAGTTTTATTGCAATTTACAATTTAGTTTTGATGCTCTCGTTGGGATACGTTGCCGTACGCTTCAAGTTCGCCCTACAGAAGTAAGAAGAGGAGAAAAAAGATTGCAAGTGTCTACTTGGCCTCTTTTTCCTCCTCTTCGTAGTAGGACACCAGTCTTGGTGACCTACTTTCATATATTTGATAAAAGTAGAGAAACTTAAAAATTATAGTCACCTTCTTTGATCGTATAAGTCTAGACGTGCGTTATGTCTCAATTAAAAATGAAACTGAACGTCAATCAACGTGACACCATCATGTGGAACCACGCGGAGAATAGTGTAATATAAAAAACAGTGATTATTTGTACAAGAGGTCGTGTGAGTGCAGCAGGCAGTGTACAGACGGTCAGGATGGCTAAGAAAGGAGAGGAGGAGTCGTGCAAAATGTTCAGCACGCGGTTCTTCCAGCTGTGCAGTGTGGGCGGCGCTCTGGCGTGCGGCTCCACGCACACGCTGCTCACGCCGCTCGACCTCGTCAAGTGTCGCCTGCAAGTCGACCCCGGCAAGTACAAGTCCATCGCCACCGGGTTCTCAGTCTCCATCAAAGAGGGTGGAATCTCTAACATTGTCAAGGGCTGGGCGCCCACGCTCTTCGGATACACGTTGCAGGGAACCGCCAAATTCGGCGGCTACGAGTACTTCAAGTACCGTTTCGCGACTATGGTAGATGAGGAGACTGCTTATCTGTACCGCACGTCAATGTACCTGGCGGCGGCCGCCGGCGCAGAGTTTCTGGCAGACATCTTGCTGGCGCCCTTTGAAGCGACCAAGGTGCGTATGCAGACCACACCCGGTTACACGTCGATGATGCGCAAGGCGATGCCGCACATGCTCGCCACCGAGGGCATCGGCACTTTCTATAAGGGTCTGCCGCCGCTCTGGGGCCGACAGATACCGTACACTTGCATGAAATTTACCTCGTTCGAGCGCACCGTCGAGTACCTGTACGACAACGTGGTGCCAAAGAAGCGCGAAGACTGCTCCAAGCCCGAGCAGCTGGTGGTGACGTTCGCGGCGGGGTACATCGCGGGCGTGCTCTGCGCCATCGTGTCCCATCCCTCCGACACGATCGTGTCCAAGCTGAACAAGGACCCAGGCAGCAGTATCGGCTCTATCATCTCGGAGGCAGGCATGTTCGGCATCTGGCGCGGCCTAGTGGCGCGTATCATCATGATCGGAACGCTCACGGGCCTGCAGTGGTTCATCTACGACGGGTTTAAGGTGTACACACGTATGCCGCGCCCACCGCCCGCAAAGATGCCCGAATCGCTCAGGAAAAAGCTGGCGGCGAAAAAATAGCGACAGCTTGAAGTGCTGGCTCGTCCTCAAACGAAGTTTAGCTAGCCGAAAGCCAATATGAAAGTGAGGTACAGACTTTGCGAGAGTGGCATTCGTTTTTCCAGTTTTAAAGGCCCAAAGCTGGATCCTATTTTCGGTATTGTCAGTTTTGCGACAGAAAGAAATATTGACACTTTTCACTTGTTAGCAAAATTACTGACATTTTATTAACGATTGGGATTGTAAATAAATTCATAGAGACTTTTAATCTAATTTTGGCTCTTAATAAGGATCCAGCTAAAATATTGTGGGGCCTAACGGTACAAATATAGTATTTGGGATCAAAATGAATGCATCAACTTTGGATATAGGTAATTAAATTACACTATTTCCTGGTTGGGCTGAACATAATGGGGTGTAGTACGTTCAAATGTCCTTTGTATAAACCTACCTGTTTAGACTTTTTATATTACTATGTATTTAATTCAAGCCGAATTAAAAAATATATTCTTGAAAAAATGTGCTGTTTTAACGATAACCACCTAAATAAATATAAATAAATATTCTGGGACATTAACACACACGGTCATCTGGCCCCAAGCTAAGCAGAGCTTGTGTTATGGAAACCAGATAACTGGTATATTATTATACTATACATAATATAATAATTTTCTTTTGTAAATTTAAACTTACAATAGACCCAGACTCGACACCAACAAAAATGTTCATCACACTAATGTTTGCCTCGTGTGGAAGTTGACCCCAAGTACCTGCGGCGTAAAAATCAAGTATCTTACCGACCGTTGAGGAGTAAGTAGTAAGTAAATGGAACGCACTTACCCAGTACCTAAATACAGATTCATTTGTGTGTTCGACAAATTATAGCATCAGAAAACAGAGATGTTGGCAACGAGTTTATAACCTGGCAGTTTGCAATAAAAGGGTTCATGTTGTGTCTTACTGTCCCACAGCTGAGCACGGGTTCCCTTTCAACTATTTTACGAGTTAAGAGCGTTTAGGCCTAAATCCACACACGCTGGCCAAGTGCAGATTGGAGGATATCACATTTCCTCGAATGATTAGTTCTTAGACATGCCGGTTTCCTCACGATGTTTTCCTTCACAGATATTGAACAGCGGCGATGAAACAATTCACACAAAGATGTGTGAGTACGACTGGGAATTGAACCCGCGACCTTATATTTCTAAGGCCTCGTCTAGTACCGCTGCGCCACCGTTGCTCCTGTGCTGTTGCTGCTCCGCTGCTACCTTGGTATTGAATGCAAATAAATATTGATATAAAACTACTTTATAACGGATTTTTAGACTACATAATTGCTTAACATCAGGCAAGTTATAGTCAATCGCAAGCCTATTTCAGAATAAAAAAAATACAACGGCAAAAGTAATATTTCGGTTGTGTTCATAACTAAAATGAAAATGGTCAGATAGTTTAGGATAATAGCAAGACGATCGCATTATACCGACATGGTATTTCAAGCTATTACAGTAATACAGGGATTTATTCGAACGGTATGCCCCACTTACCGAATTTAACCCGACCCACTCGAGTGACCACCGTTATATTGAGCCCTTTCTTGTGTTTTGTATAGATTCAAGATATTATGTAAACTGAGGACTGGCTTCACCAACTATTTTAGCGGATGTGTTTTAATTTGCACTCCTTAAATAGTTTTTTTATACGTAAGTATAAAAGTATACAATTTACAATGATTTACTAAAAGAAATTAAAGAATCACCAAGCGTCTCCAGCTTTAAAAAACGATTAAAACATTAAGTTTTAAATAATTAATAATTTTCAGAAATGTTTTAATTAATAATTTACATATCGTATTAATTTAACGCCTTGTTATAAACGTTGCCTCCCTAATACATTACATATACCCATTTATCACTTTTTCCTACTCAATATATATTTAAATAGGTTTAATATATAATACATTTTTTTATTTTTTCAAAAGGGCAGCCAAGGTTTGACAGAAATTTGTTGTAAGCAAAGTTTCTCTTTAAGTGAACAATTTAATGTTCTTTGAGAAATAAATTATCTTTGAACCGAAGTACCATCTGACAGCATATCTGGGATAACGAAGACAATGATGAGACCAGTGGTGCGGTCTGTAAGTGACGTCACAAATACTGAACCGATTTGAATGAAATTTGGTATGGAGATAGTTTGAGACACGGGGTCTCCCCAGGTACCCAGGTAATCTCATAGCATCGTTTTAGTCTCACTGAGCAAAAAGAGGTTAATGGTTTAGCGCAACAGTACGCCTTTTTCTCTTTGAGCGTCATACAGTCACGACATTCAGAATCTTACCTACTTTTTTTAGTCGAAAATTTGAATCGCTCAAAAAATGTCAATAAGACGAATATCTGAATTATGTTATACTGCACTATATACTGATGTTGAAACTGAATGATAATGTAATATACTGTTACTGATTTGTACTGCATACTATCTATCTACTGAATATTTGATATATGATAATGGGGTTGTCCCCCTAGTGGCCTCCAACCTCCCCTATAGCCACCCCAAGCCTCGCATCTGATAGTCTGGTCTCTGAATCTGGTCTACTGTCCGCAGACAGGCCGATAGCATCGGCATCTGGTACAACTGATACACATCACAACACAATATTTGATAACGATTATTCTGGTAATGCATGCATCTACTAGTAACAAATTCACTCACCAATATTGCTGCTGCTCCGACCGTTATGCGACGAACAGTGATGCTTGGGCGAGCGCGCGAACGCCGCGCGTTCTCCCCTCCCCGTCGTTACAGTGCGCTATAGCTAGCTATACATTTACTATGCTACATATTTACGTATATTATTCGCATTTGCGACACTCCCCCCCGGGAAAGTAAAGGAAAGGTAATAAATAAATGACTATACTAACAACATAATGTGTTTAATCAAGGGGATTATTCACTGATATGATTGGTTTACATATTGATTAAGTATTGATTTTACTATTGAAACAAATTGATCATTAATTGAGACGTCCACTCTTTAACCATCTCCCTGGCTCTAACTGCTGATGCTCTTTGTGATCTTTTACTGCTATTGGTTACTATTTCAGTCGGTATAGCAAGTTCATTGTTGTTATCTGTTTGGCTGACTTCCCTCTCCGCTAACTCGTGATTACTTCTGATTTTTTGACTATTCTGATCTGGTACAGATCCTGTGCTCTGTTCGTCAATTTCGAGTGGAAAAAGATGACCTATCGATCTCGTCAAAGTTTCTCCAGAAGATAATCTTACTTTCGCTACTCTTATCTGACCATCCGAACCCTTTATCAACTCTGTTATTCTACCAACTTTCCAGTGTGCTCTATTACCGTCTGATTTTAACTGAACAATCTCTGCTATCTTAGGTGCTCTGTTAATTACAACTCTTGGCTGTCGGTGTTTGTCGCTTCGCTCACGAAGACTGGTCAAATACTGGTTAGTGAACATCTTTGCAAATTCTGAGAGGACTATTTGACCTCGTTTCCAGCTGTCTATCAGGTTGGCTTTGGTTGCAGTCGCTGGTTCTAAATGATCGCGATCCGAAATTTGAGTGGTCACTAATCCACCTACACGTAGGAAGTCGACAGGGGATAGGACGTGTTCTAGCTCAGCACCTACTGTTGTCAAGGGTCTGGTATTAATTATGGCTTCAAGTTCTTTAATGACTGTACATAGCTGATTGTGATTAATGAGATGTTTTTCTAATGTCCGTTTCATACTGTGTTTTACTAATCCTATTAGGCGTTCGTAAAAACCTCCAAACCAGGGTGCCAACTCCGGAATAAACTTCCAACGCAAATTGTTTTGAATGCAGTAATCGGAGGTGAGTACATCTGCTGTGAGTTTAAATTGTGAGGCATTATCTGATATAATAAGCTGGGGTAATCCTCTTACTGCAACGAATCTTCTAATTGCTAGTAAACACTCTTCAGCCGATAAATCTTTAACGACTTCCATATGTATGGCTCTGATTGTTAGGCATGTAAAGAGACATACCCAGCGTTTCTCTTTAGTAACTTCATCGACAAAAAGTGGTCCAAAATAATCTAAACCCGTGAAAGCGAAAGGCACACTAAGCTTCACTCTCTCAGCTGGTAAATCAGGCATAGATGGAAGTTTAAAAGGACCACCACCGTATTTTACACATTGTGGGCACTTTCTTATGACTTTTTGAACGTGTGGAACCCAAAACTTCTGTCTTAATAAGGCTAAGGTGTGAGAGACTCCTACATGATAGTTTTTCTGATGTAATTTAGCTATGATGTCGTGAGTAAAATCCGAATTCTTTGGAAGTAGAATAGGCTCTTTTTGATCGTGTGTTAAACCTGTGTTTCTAAATCTACCTCTGCACCTTATCAATCCATCACTATCCTTGTATAACTGAAGTGATTTTGATAAATCAGTTGATATACCTTCAACTTCTTTAGGAAAGTATTCTGTTTGAATTTCTAATATTCTTTTGACTTCGTCATCACATGATTGTTTAGGACTATCTATGATCATTGGTTCAACCCTATCTGAAACTGATCCGTCTACAGTGTCCGTTGATAATTCGTTTGAACGACCCTCCCCGGCCACAGAAATTTGAGTCTGAACTACCTCAGCTGTATTAGGATATGTAGGCCATTGATCTGAATCTTTCGTCAAAAAATCAGGACCCATGAGCCATCTTTTATAAGAATCTACTCTCTCAGCTCTAGTACCTACATCGGATGGGTTTAGTTTGGTTGGCACATATCTGATTTGTAAGCTTTTGTTCATTTTTATCTCACTGATTCTACGCGAAACAAATGGTGGCAGTAATTTGTCTGATTTATGCCAACTCAAAACTATCTGACTATCAGTCCACAGAAATTGCCTGTTGATGTGTAGCCGCAAATATTTTGTGACATAATTCAGAAGTCTGCAACCAATGAGTACTCCCAGCAATTCTAATCTTGGAATTTTTAAATTATCTTTGTCCTTTAAGGGCACTAATCTAGACTTGCCAATAACAAAACTGACAATATTATTAGCGCACAAAGAACTGCGTAAGTAAACAACCGCTGCATATGCCGCAATAGATGAATCAGTAAAACAATGTAATTCATATTCAATGGGCATTGCTGTTTCATTTCTGCTAAGGTTATACGCGTAGTAACGATTAATAGAAATATCTCTTAAATGAGAAAATTTTGAAGCTATTTGTTTCCATTCAGAAAGTAGGTTGTGACTCAGTTTAATATCCCACTTAATTTTTTCCATCCATAATTTTTGAAAAAATAGTTTTGCTGGGAGCACCAATGGTACCGCGAAGCCGCAAGGGTCATACACTGAAGCAATAATCTTAAGCACGTCTCGTTTTGATTGAACCGCAACTAAATCATTATTGTTAATATTCTGTTTTAAATAGAGATGATCTTTATTTATGTCCCATATCAAACCCAGAACCTTCACTTGCTTCTGATCCTCAGCCCGAAATTTTTCCGGTATAGATGCAACAAATTCTTTTGAATTAGAATTCCATTCGCGTAAATTCATAGACAAATTATCAAATGATTGTTTAGACACCTTGTATAAATTTTGTGCTTCTGAAATTGTCTGTGCGCCTGTGACTATGTTGTCTACATATATATCGTCTGCTAATAATTTCATAACATTGCTATTTGCTGTCGTTAAATAGAACTTAATTGCTGCATTAAGGAGAAAGGGGCTTTATATGACACCAAATGGGACACGGCAAAAACGCAAGTGTACGACATTATCTCGGTGGGCTTCACACCTAATATCTTTGAGCCAAAGGAACCGTGTTACGTCTCGGTCTTGGTCTTGAAGTCCTAACTGTAAAAAAGCTTTCTCAACGTCTGCTACTATGCCTATAGGATGTTCTCTAAATTTAATCAGTAGTCCCGTAAGGTCTTCTAACATCAACGGTCCGCGATGTAAGCACTCGTTCAAACTTTGACTGTTCGCCGTTTTAGCTGAGGCGTCATAAACAATGCGAAGCTTTTTTGGCTTATCCCGACTACGAACGCAATGGTGTGGAAGGTAATGAACCGGGTGTGACTGTGACTCGGTAGGATTAGGCACTATTTCAATTATCCCGTTATGTAACTGGTCACGGATAACTTGATCATAAGCTTCCAATTCTGAATTATCTAATCGTTTTACTAAACTGTTAAGACGACCCCAGGCTAACCCTAAATTATTGGGAAGGTTCGGCGGTGTTTCAGTCCACGGCCACTGAACATGATATCGGTTGTCCTTAAATTGAACGGTCTGGTTGAATTGTTTGATGGCCTCTTCATCCCGTGTGGATTTAGGAGAATCTGTTATACCTATTGACTCAAGGTCCCATAATCTCTTAACATCGTCTAATTTCAATGGAAGATCAGGTTCGTTTAACTGGTTACTTACTCCATCTGACTGGAAATAAGTCAAAGCGCTTAATTGATCTGAACGGTAACCTATCTCACAAAGTTTTCCCGACCATACCCAGCCAAAATCGGAATTTACTAGGAAAAGATCCTGAGTAACTAATATCTTTTCATGTGACATAAGTGAGTGATAGTAGTCATTCCCTATCAGGATGTCTACCTTATCACCAGAAGAACCGTCATCTGCTAATGTCAGGCCCTTTAGTCTAATATCATTCCATACTTTGGCTGGGTCATTAAAGACCGGTGTCTGTATACTGTGCGTGATATGAGGTACTACGTTTGCATGTATAAGCCGTTTAACTCCAGTTCGAGTCGTCATTTTAAAATTTACCACGGGACTTTCTATCTGGTGAGGTGATTTCGCTCCAAAGGTAAATATTGATAAGTTAACTTTCTCAACAATGGGTAAATTTAATGACTTGGCAGTAGACTCTGTTATATATGAGCGTTGACTACCGCAGTCAAGTAAAACTCTACATTGAAACTGTTTGGATTTTATCTCTGAGTTACTTACAATAACCAGGCAAGTTTGTAACAATGTAGTATTTACACTAGTTTTAATATGTAAGTTATCAGTTGGTATTGACTTTACTGGTGGCATCAGTTTAGTAGGACACAAAGCTCGATTATGAATGCCAAATTTGTTACAATGCCGACATTTTCGCTTAGAACGACAATTTCCAGCCCTATGCCCTTCCCCAAAACAATTGTAACAACGATTTCCTAACCGGGATTTTCTTTCCTGCATAGATTTATACAAAGTACATTCGTCATTAAAGTGATCCTGTTTACAAAAAATACATTTACTAAATTTCTTTTTAGGTGGCTCATCCCTTTTGTCAGACATATCGTATGGTCTTTTACGAGAAGGCAAATTTGTCTTTTGGTTGTAATCAAATTTATAACTATCTTTTCTAAAGGTTGTGTTTCTGCGTTGTTTACTATCTCTTTTTTCTTCCGATCTAACATGTAAAGAGCCTAACGTGAAATTATCCGAAACTTGTTTATCCTCACCTATTGTCTTATCTGTACTTATCGCATCTACTGTCACTTTCTTTATTCTATTAGATGTTTCTCTAGCCGATATTATATACTCTAAATATTTCCTAATGTTATCAATTGACTCGTCTTCACCAGTTAATTTCATTCTTAATTCATAAATTAAGTCTTCAGGAAATTTTTCCATAATCATAACCCTTAGATGATTGTGATTGACATCTTCCCCTAGGGAACTCAACACCCTAAGATGCCTTTCGATTTCATTAAGAACTTGCCTACAATCTTTAACTTGATTTGTCGTTGCCGTTCTAATCCTATAGAGGGCCACGTAATGAGCATCAATAATCACGCCAGGTTTCCCATACCTTTCTTTTAAAGTATTGACCGCTATACGATAGTTCTTGTTTGTTGTGTCTAATCCTTCGATAGCCTGCTTAGCATCACCTTCAAGAACTGATTGAAGGTATAGTAGCTTATCGACGTCATTGATATTTCTATTGTCAACATTTGATGAAAACTGATCCCAAAATTGGTACCATTTGAGAACATCCCCATCAAATTTGGTCAACTCCATCCTTGGTAACTTGCTAGTAATATTAATATTTTCGCTGCTAGTCGAAAGAGTGGCACGGTTCCGGTTATATCGTATGATACTTATGTCTATTTCCGATAGTAGATCCTCAGCTTGAATTTGAACGGATGTAAACTGACTGATTTCATCAACGTTAGGTTCTTTTATTAGTGTGCAGTAGTTGTGAATCTCCGAAACAAACCTCTGGTTAGCACCCTTAAGTTTAGACCCTGTCAACTCTAAAGCATTGTAGCTAGTCTCACTATCGGTTAATTCTTTGAGAGCACACTGAGCAGAGTTCATGTACAATTGCACAGATTCGTAAATTAATTTTAAACGGGTTCGGACGACGTCTTCCATTCTGAATAGGTATACGATTCGAAATTACTCAAGAGCACTATTGTAAATGGTTGTTCACATAAACCACAAACCGAAATATCTAAAACAAATTAAAGTCTTGTTCAAATACTTTACAATTATATTAGTCAAGTTGTAAAACTGTATCAAATCCAAATAGTATCAAATGTATTTAACCGCTAGATAAATTTATAAAATAGCGTTAAACCGGGCCTTCGTATTTGTTTACGTTCGTGAAATGTAAGTAGTAAAAACTGAGGTAAAATCGCGAAGAAGTGTTAAGTATTCTGTCCCACTCATAATAACGATAATTGTCAAAAATAAAAATGTTAAGATAGATAAGTATGTAAGTATTGTTAACTAACTTTTAATTAATTGTTAAACAAATTAATAACTGTTCTACTTTCACGTAATATTGTGAATAATCTATACTTCTGTATTAATATTATAAAACTGAATAGTTTGCTGGGTTGAGCGCGCCAATCTCAGAAAACACTGGTCCAACTTGATAACTACCGCACTGCCAGACAGCCCATTTATCGAAGAAGGCCACCGGCCACTGTCCATACCACCGCTGGGCACGATACAAACTAAGAGTCACGCGGGTGAAACCGCGCGCGGTAAGCTAGTTAACTTGTACATAGAACCGTCAGTAACAACAGAGTTTACTTAGAAATAATTGCAGTGTATTATCTGATTGTATATTTTTCAACTGTGACACTGGACAATAATTTCAATCAAATACTAAAATTAATTAATTTACGTAAATACGATACTTACATACCTACCTAAATACGAAATTGAATTATTTGTTCACTACAAACGTGATTATGACTTTGTCCTACTTGACTACATAGTAACAATATAATTATAGTGAACATAGTTTGTTTCCGAGCGCAGACTCGAAGTACCCTCTTTATTTTTGATAATTACTTCGAACGCAATTATTACGTTTCGTCGAATATTATTCAAATCCCAGCATCTCCACCATGTCGTCAATTATGTATCTCAATAAGACGAATATCTGAATTATGTTATACTGCACTATATACTGATGTTGAAACTGAATGATAATGTAATATACTGTTACTGATTTGTACTGCATACTATCTATCTACTGAATATTTGATATATGATAATGGGGTTGTCCCCCTAGTGGCCTCCAACCTCCCCTATAGCCACCCCAAGCCTCGCATCTGATAGTCTGGTCTCTGAATCTGGTCTACTGTCCGCAGACAGGCCGATAGCATCGGCATCTGGTACAACTGATACACATCACAACACAATATTTGATAACGATTATTCTGGTAATGCATGCATCTACTAGTAACAAATTCACTCACCAATATTGCTGCTGCTCCGACCGTTATGCGACGAACAGTGATGCTTGGGCGAGCGCGCGAACGCCGCGCGTTCTCCCCTCCCCGTCGTTACAGTGCGCTATAGCTAGCTATACATTTACTATGCTACATATTTACGTATATTATTCGCATTTGCGAATAATATACGTTTCTTTCTCTACATTTCTTTTACCCTGGCAAAGTTTCACAAGTTAATTAATTAATATAATGCCCGGTTCCAGACAATATCATGGAGCCCACTGTCATAGTAATTACTAATAATAAAAAATAAGGACAATAGTGATAGTATATACAAACGACACGAATATAAAATATGTGGTGTGTGCGTTTTAAATGACAAAAAATATAATAAACACCTTAAAAAATATAGTTATAAAGCTCGGCATCTTTAAATAATATTGTAGAATTGGGTGTTCACAATTCGATTTATCCTCCGAACAGCGAACCCTCAAACATAATCTAACAAATCCCTATGTTCTCGAGATATTTCCCTTGTTTTATGATATACTTAAGACATTATAACCGTGAATTTGTTTTATGTTTATTTGAAGTTACACTCTTTGAAAGTAAACTGTATAAATTTGAAAGCATTTATGGATACCAGGGAAAGGTTCTCGAGTGTGCCTTTTATTTTATCATAACAATATTTTTGTATTAACAAGATGTTTTCGGACGGATGTACTTTCTGTTCTTTTAGTTTATTTTGGAGCTTCTAACTCAGGCTAGCCAACATATCTTCTTTTAAAGTAAGTAGTTATTGGTCTAATATACTTAGAACATAGTCATAAACTCGTAGATTTAAAGATAGATTTTAAAGATAATAAATAGCAATAAGTAACTACATTCAGCCTTATACTATAACTAGCTCATGTATATGGAATTAAGTTCAGTATACTGGATAGGTATGCTTAGAAACTTCTAGAACGATTGAGTAGAAATTTGGTAAGTACACATAATTAAACTGGTGACCCAAAGTGTGACTTGTTGTAAATATATGAATTGTAAATATGGGTACCACTTTAAATTTCATTTATTTAAATACCACGTCCCTCTTCGGGTTACCAGTTCACATAAGTGTACCAAATTTTAACTCAATCAGTCCAGTAGATTCGGATTAAATCGGCTGTGGCTGATGGACAGATAGTCAAAGGAGAGTATAACAAGTTCACCGTGCAAGTTTCAATCGCTCTTGACCGGTTTTGTGAATCGCACGGTCTCTATCTCACCGTTCACGTGAGGAGCACTTGCGCACAGACTGTAGTACCTACTTCTAGGCAGGTAAGAACATAGGTCTGTATAAATTGTAAAAAAAAATACAGAAATTGAAGAGAGATTAATTATGAATGGAGTTAAAAATAGTCAGTTACATATTCATGTGGTTCCAACCACAAGGCTCAAGTGTCAAACTACAAACATGATTTACCTAATACCTACTTATATTACTTATTTCTTTAATAAAAGCAAAAACTATGGTTCATCAAAAAATAGTATTAGTTGTTATTAAAATAAAGCTCAATATTGCAGGAGAGCTAAGTCTCGTGTATTCCAACCACGATATAGCGACAAGTTAGGGTTTGGCCAAACTTTGGCACGTTCGCAAAAGTTACCAAATCGAATTTTTGTTGAGAGTCAACTTGAAACACTGTTTTAATATTGGGGAAATATTGTTTTATTTTGTTGTTAAATGGTGTCTACTTCAAAATAAATGTTGTCTACTTTGAAAACTTTTATCATGTTATAGATTAGATCAGGTTTTGACATATTATTTAGTTCAATATCACTGTTTTGAATCTGGGGGCGTGTTATGAACCTAGTCTCCAGCCAGTCAGGGAAAGACACTTGGAGCCGAAATAATAATAATAATATTCTAGGACATTAACACACGGTCATCTGATCCCAAGTTAAGCAGAGATTGTGTTATGGATACCAGATATCTATTATAATATACGTATACTACTTTCGTTTTGTAAATATATACTTATAATAGATAATTACACCCAGACTAGAGACATATTGATCATACAAATGTCTATCTCGGGTGGGAATCGAACCCACGACCTGCATGGTTAAAAGCAAGTATCTTACCGACCAAGGATTTCGTGCCCGAAAGGTGCTAGCTGTACCTTATTACGAAGCCTCTGTTGTCTGCGTTCGTCTATTCGCGGGTTACTATAACGGAAAGCGGAATAATTTCAAAGATAACTCTTTTTCCAAAATGTTTCTCCTATCGCCATTGCAACAAACAATAAAAATCGTACTTCTTATCGACCGTTTTAGAACAATACAGACTTTGCTACTTGTACAGACTTGCATAGTCTTTGTAAACCGTCGATCTTTTCAAGAAAATTTCCGCATTCACTTTCATAACTTGTTCTAGAAGATTCCGGAACTTGCAAATCAAATAACTCGAATTCAATAAACTACAACAGGGATAATTGAAAAAGTTCCTGTTTTAAACGGACGCACTAGAAAACAGGTCAGTTCCAGTCCCAGTTAAGGGAGGTTTTCCACCAGCGTGATGTGCTATGGACCTGCTATAATTTTTCCAAATAACCTAAACTTCGTAAGTATGATGATGTTCTCCAACCGATTTTGGCGATGGCTACTGCTTTTTCTTCTAGGTCTGTTGTGGGTAGCTAATCATGTAAGTACATTGTTGTTATAATTATATTTAAAAGCTGCAGAAATTCGAGCTTTTAAGTCATTACGCTTGAAGTCTTACTCTAAGTACCGTCGAGTTTCAAAGTCGCGGAAACTTTGTTGTGGACGAAAGTGCTGCCTCATGATAGCTGTGCGACAAAGATCCGCAACTCGAGCTATGCGGTGCATCAACATTCGGCAGGCAGGCATTCACGGCAGGCATCGCAGTAAAAATAATCATAAAATAATATTTTTCCAACGTAGATGCATGAAATCGTTTGTAAAATAATATTCTAGTAGGGCGCATCTATAGTCATCAGTGCCGAAGAGTTCATACAAGCAGATTCCCATCGGCTTCCCTTTAAGAAATGGTCAATATGTAACGCCTAAAAGTTTTAAATAGCAACAAAAATAAGTATAGCATCAAGTGTAAGAACGATCGGTGACGGTACTGAAGAGATATTTTTTCCTAAGGAAGAAATTATTTGCTCCGGCTTCCCTTTTTCAGACTTCCACCCTTCGACATTGATAGCCACCCAATTTTATACATAAAGTGTGTTTTGTGGTACCTGTATCCACTAAGGCTATGCTCTGTAGACGAATATGGTATAATTTAAACGCGCCCAAAGTAAAGTAGTATAAATATTTGGTGGAAAAGCACTATTATCGTAGCAAATCGCAGAGAGGCCGCAGCGTTGCCGCAGCGGCCGTCTGCGACAGCGGAACTGAATTAAGACAGCTAGACAGTAGCGAGTTTGTAAACTTGTGTTATGGATGTAGAGATACACGATACGTGTTGGATTAACTTTACTTCAACTGTTCGACTTAATGATTGACTCATTAAGTCGAACAGTTGAAGTAAAGTGTCAAAACTTTAGCAAATAAAATGCAATCAGGTTTATCTAGTAGAAAATTAATACTCTTCTTACACCTCATAGGTTAATGTACATCATGGTTGACTATTAATATCTCTACAAACTCTGACCTGCGATTCTATAGGCCAAAGGGGTGATTAATTAGATTACTCTAATTATATTAGTTAGCAGCATCAATATTATTATCTATTTAAATAAAAATCAATGCCACTTTTCGTTGTAATTTTATAACTCAAAAACGGGCTTACCAATTCAAACTAAATGTTTAGGCATTGTTCGGACTATTTAGTAGATGGTTTAAGTGAAGTTTGCAACAAAATTGGTTGAGCGGTTCTTTATTTATCACATTTTTTGTAAATTGTTGAGGGGGCTGAAGCTACCCGGGCGAAGCTGGGGCGGGCCGCTAGTCTTTAATAAATTTTCAAAGTCCTGAAGAAGTTTACGCTTGTTTAATATATCTCAAAGCTGAGTATAGTACTCGTATAAATCTGGCCCTGTTGCGTCTGATGCTTATAAGCTTGCTTTTCTAGTGTAACATATAAATCATTGTTCATTCGTTGGGCACACGGAACAAGTTTCTATTGTCTGACTTAACCGACGACAGCGCCCGAGGTGAGCCTCGTGTTTGACTTGACATTTGAACTGAAATCACATACCTAGAACTCATCTACTCTATCTTAAAACACCAATATTTGAAGAAGGCGTGTTTTAAACATGGGTATCGGCTTTGGCGACAGGAATCTGCTTCATCACAGCCTGACTTTTCCTGAGCCGCATCGCGTCAGGCGATGACATGCCGCGAGAGCTGAGCTGTTGCATCTAAATTTGCCTGTGGTAGCGCAGCACGGAAACTTATACCTAACATCCCTTTTTTTCGTTTGGGGTGACATATTTGTATAAACCTACGTACACGCACATGAAAAAGACCAGTAGAAAGCACCAAGTCGCTTTACGTTGCGTCGCTGGCACATTCGACACGGGCAATGGTCCGCGCCTTAGCATCACTCGTTGACGTCTAACAGAGTTAGGTAGTTGGCATTCAGCTCATTTAACTTCGACGTCAATCTTATTCAACCTTAATTGATCAGTAGGTAGATACCATTCCTAACATACCGGGAGCCCTCCTTCACTATAGTTTCCTAAGTTATTGACGTGAATAGATACTTATCTCCAACTTGGCATAGAACTGGCTAACTTCACAAATATATCGATTTGAAGTTACTGAGTTATGAATGGATAATTTTGAGTGAAGGGTCAAACTGTGCTTTTATATCTAAGTTTGGCAGATTAGGTAAACATTTAGTTGCATATTGAATAAAATAGTTGCATGTTTAAGGTTTAGATTAAGTTAGAATATAATTTGTTTTTTAATTCTGTTATAGGCTGGTGCTTGTCTACGACTTGCCTGATGTTAAAAATGATGTAGTCTACGATGGAACGCGCCAGTCCAGTTGTAAAACTTACATCGATATTTATGTCTTCTTATATCGGTCTGTACCCTATTTATACATAAGTACGTACTTGCCTAAAACATTATCCTCTTCGGCTCTTAACTCTCAACAGCTCTCATCAATATCATTAACACACAATTCCGTAGATACTACATTAATCTGTTAATTTAGACAGTTCTCAACACGACGTAACGGCCTCATTTAATTAAGACGAAAGGAAAGTTATTTGTAATAATGTAATTAATTATATGAACTTCAAGACATTGTACATTAGTTATTATGGAAATTTTAATGTTTTTTATCTATTTTCGACGGGCCGGTGGCGTGGTCGGTAACATGTTTGCTTTTCTCGCCGCAGGTCGTGGGTTCGATTCCCACCCGAGACACACATTAGTGATGAACATTTGTGTTTGTGTCGAGTCTGGGTGTAAATATCTATTATAAGTATATATATTTACAAAAGAAAAGTATTATATGTATAGTATATACCAGTTATCTGGTTTCCATAACACAAGCTCTGCTTAGCTTGGGACCAGGTGACCGTGTGTGTTAATGTCACAGAATATTTTATTTATTTTTATTTTTTATTTTATCTAGTATTTATGTAGGTTTTTGGTAAAACGATAAAAAGGGTACCTAACTACTGTAGTATGAAAAATACACATACCTGCCTTAAAGTAATATTTTTAACGGTTTATTGAATAATTGGCTAGACTATTTCAATTAAACAATCGTCAATAAGGCGTTATTTTCATAACTACTCGTCAACAGCCGATGTTCAAAGTCCAATTCCAGGGTTGCCGTATGTCGTCATAAAAATTGCCTTAAATAAGAGAAAAGGAAAAAAACGGACAATATATTCTAAATTTTTACTTAAAATAATAATAGAATACAAATGTTAAATTTTGAAATCGCTGCCGTATACAGTAAATTGATTATTTACATGCCGTATAATACAGAAACTGCCGTATCTGGAACATCATTGACAACAGGCCGACTTAAAAGACCTTAAGCGTTTTATAATTTTCTTTTACACTGATAGGCTTCCGCTGACCAAAACTTGTCTGTTGTTATGCAATAATGTGGTCCACAACGGAACGTGCTCACCTAGTAAGTACATACCAAAACACTTGTGACTTGAAGACAGACAGATTATAGCTATCAGGAAACAGAAACATCGTGAATTAGGTATACGAAGATACTTGCTTAGGAAAATAACCACCTAAAAACTTCCAAGGTTGTGTCACAGACGAATCAAACCGGTGCGCAGTGTTGCGATTGCGAACCACCCATAACAATAACAAGTTGAAGTTAAAAAAGAAAAAAGTCTACTGAGTTTTTTGACAGTGTTTCTCAGTAGTTGCCAGTCATTCACTGCACGGTAAGAAAAGAAATTGGACTATTTTTATGTAGACTCGCGTCTCAAAAAAAAATAAAGCATATTTTCATTTCATTTAATTTCATTTTCATTTCATTTCAATTCGTTGCCGGCATCTCTGTTTCCCGTTAGCTATAATCTACCTGTCTTCAAGTCACGAGTGAATCGGTATTTATTAGGCAAGCGCGTTCCATCGTATTTATAGGATAAAAAAAAAACAAAGCAATTTGTAGCTGTAATGAAGTAACAATTTAATACAACATTCCTTAAGTTGGGAAAACAAAGAAGAGTGTGAGCTGGCTCTCTGCCAACCACATATACAAAGCTGGAACCTACAAGTACAAGTTACCTACTTAGCCAAATAGATCGCCACTTTAAATGGAGGACGAAAGATCGACGCTTAAAAAAAATATTCTACTTCTTCAACTCTTTTTGGAGTCCTTAGCTCTTCTCTCAACTATCTTAAGAGTTGAGAGAATTTAGGCCTTAATGTTGGCCAAGTGCGAGTTGGTGGGTATCACAATGTCCTCGAACATCTTAGACATGTTGCTTTCCTCACGATATTTTCTTTCACCGATATTGAACAGCAGCGATGTTACGATTCACACGAAAATGTGTGGGCACGACTGGGAATTGAACCCGCAACTTTATCTTTCAAATACGTGGCTGATACCACTCCGCCACCGCTGCTGTGATTGTACTTATCCTTCTTTAAAGTTATGTCCTCTAGCAGATTCTAGAGGATGACGTAGTGGTTTTAAAGAGGTAATAATGATTTCAGGGATTTAGAACTAAGTGTTTAAATATTAGTGGCACTGCTGTTTTAGTTATGAGTTTAATCCACACTCGCTGCCAAGTGCGAGTTGGTGGGTGTCACATGTCCTCGAATATCTTAGACATGCTTTCCTCACGATGTTTTTCATCACCGATATTGAGCAGCCGCGATGAAATGATATTATCAAAAATAGATAGGTACTTTACGTCTTGCTAAATGTAGTTGAAGTTCCTGGCGATACTAAAATGATGATTAAAAATGTTAAAATCAGTATACTAGACATCAAAATTTTACTAAAAACTTTAATAAATGAAAAATCATGTTTTTATACCACCAGAAACATTACTCACGATCGGCGATCTAACTCTGTAAATTGTTGAAAACTTCGACCTAACTCGTTATAAACGTGCTTTATTTTCATCTCTAAACCACCATAAATCGTTGGGATAGAGTTCAAATTGACGTGTACGAGGTGTAAAATCTGTTGATAGATGTTGGGTAAGACTCGCACTGCTCGTACGTCTCGTACGGTGGCTGTGCGTGGAAATATACTGATAACAGAAAGGGGAGGGAACGCAGCTAAGGTATTATGATAACTTATTGATATAAACTTAACCGCAGTGTACGGAATCTGTTTTGATTTGTGTTATCCCTTACTTGATTAGGTAGGAGTATTTCTTGGGGTGCGTTTAGATCTCCCCCTCCCAAACTGCGTGACAGGGCGAGCCGGCATTCGGGGTGTCGCGGTTGTGTCACCTATGGTTCGCGTGACACCCTGGCTAGGATGCGAGAAGGAACACCCGGGGGGTTTTAGTTCAGGTAACCAGTATGGAGTCTCACATCCATCCATAAAGATTTCCCCCGGGAAACAAAAAAAGGTAGGAGTATTTCTAAGTTTAAGTTAAATGCAATTTAAAAAAGGTTACCTCTTGTCATTTTAATTGCTCAGTGGAATTAACTCTAAGAGATGTAAAGCAAAACATATCCTTTGCTCTAGCCAACAAGTAGCCCGGCAGGAAAGATACTTACCATAAAGAATATAATATGCAGCCTTTCCCGTCGACCTTTAGAGCCTGAATGAACTACCGGTTGACCAGGATGCGCTGCTTCGATTTATTTAAGATGATAAACCGCATGATCTCAACGCACTGTTGCGGTACATCGCATAAACTGAGGTACGGCAGCTGGCCGCATTCTGGTCAGTCGCTAGTCGCATGGTGCAATGGGTGAGCAATGCTGGGTGATGCTTCTGCTGTTACAATCGTTCATAGGCTATACAAAACACACACAACCCATCTGATGATGACTTATACTGACCTAATGTCCCCTGGATGAGGCAGAGAGCACCCACAGTACGACGCCATCGTGAGTTATGCGGTTTAATTCGCTTCAGGTCATCCCTATCGCCTTTACTTCTAGGTGTAAAGATTCTGCAGTGATCATCCGCCAGTCTATGACAACTTGGTAAATAATAGTATACAAACAGCTACACAACACATCAAGCTATACAAATCCAGTATAAACTGACCTCTCGTTGTACATAAAATCTAGGAACGTACTTAATAAAAAAAATCTGAATTGCTACTACAGGCCGACCGTTTAACTCGCGTATCGCCTATCGCCAAGATTCTGACTACTCAAGCTGCACAGACAGTGATGATGATTCAAGCGAAATGGATATTAGTGACAAATAGTCTTACATTACTTTTATCTGTGGTTAAATAGTTCTTTAAGAGATTTCATTAATGTTTTATGACTTTGTACCTCAGATGGCGATACGCGAGTTAAACGGTCGGCCTATAGTCACAACTGTCACTCCGTCTATGAAATAAGATTATTTACCTGGTCTATATCCGTGTGTTTTGAGGTAAAGTTTCTGAAACTATTCTGCATGCTATGTCCGAACGGCTGGCACGTAGAGTAAATATAATATTTTGCATCATTCCTCCTTGTAGTGTTGCATTTTAAAAGATTTTAATGTTAGGCAGAAGATCAAAAGATTTAGTGCTTGCAATTGTAAGGTCTTAGTCTTCTTTGGCTAGGTATTTTGAGTTATTTAGTTCTAAAGTAAATTTTTTTAAGTTCTCAATCAGTATCTCCAACAGCCAGGACCTGATAATACCTACCAGGTTCACCACAATGAGTTTTTAATCTATCTAAAAGTTTCTTGCTTTAACTCACTTGTAGTTAAGTAAGCAATTTACCATACAATATATTTACCATGCATTATCTAGTTATTGATAAACCATATTTGCATTTTTTAAAAATTATAACTTTATCAGAAAAATATAAAAAAGATTTCTGTAGGTATTACTTTTAGCTAAGTACTATTTCTGTCACTTCCACTTCGAACAAACAAAACTGTATCTCAATCGGTTCATCCGATTAGATGGTACGCAGCAACAAACTTGTCACAGACACACGCGTCAAATTTATAACACTCCTCTTTATTATCAGGAGTAATAAAAGATTATACTAAGACTATATATAAGTAGACTAGATTCTAAAGAAGGTGATTAAAAAATCGCACCTAAAGCGGGGTGTGGACGAGTTCCTCCATAATACTAAAACCCCTATGAACGTTATGGTATTTACTAATGAAATCTTTTTTCTCCAGTTTGTTGCATTTGGTTGAAACACAAAAGTAATAAAACAAACAGTGTTGAAGCGAGATAAAAAATTAATTAGTTAATTACTCAGTTCTGGGCGTAACGGAGGCTATCAGATAAATTTGGGGCTCGTAAGGCTGCGTCTAAACTGCGTTTAGAATGTGGTAAAAAAAGAAAATTAAACATCTACTTGCTTGTGGATCTTTTAACTTGGAAATTTTTTGTCTTGAGACATCATTGATACTGTAGCCAGTAGGGTTTATAATGTCACCCTACCTGAGCACGGTTTTTTAAAACTGACTTACGAATTCAGGGATGTTTCGAACTTAATCATCACACGTTGGTCAGCGTCTGCTGATTGAGCGCAGTGTGGTGGAACACGACTTTTTTTTCAATCGTAAAATCTCGTACACAACATCCAGGACTAGTCAAAACCAAGTTAAAAGAGGAATCATGGCGTTTGTACTACTAGATACTTTGTCACTTTATAAGTTTGTACGGTATCTGGTAGGTATGGTTCAAATTCAAATTCAAATTATTTATTTCTTGTTATAAAAAAATAAACACAGAACTCCATGTTTTGCCGTCACATGGGCATGCAAAATACTTAGTAGGTAGGTATTACATACATACAAAAAAACTGGTTCAAACTTTCGCAGAAAAACGTTTCGTATTGTTTTCCTCTTTATAAAACCACCTTAACCACCACAAAAATGTAGTAATTCCAGCTATATTTTTAACACCGGCTCCGTTTCCCGGACAGCGGTAAGATTTTGGGTAATCACAATTAATGGGAAGTTTTATAAGCTCCCGCGTGTTTCGAGCGGCACGCTAAACCTTCGCTCGGCTGCCAATTAATGTGGAAGTCGTTAAGTAAAGTTGAAAGCGTTCGCGAATTCTAAAACTGGCAAATGTTGGCTTCTGTAAATCTGGCTTGAGGAGGTATTATGAGTTTGTAATGAAAAAGTGATCCTAATGGTAGTAGCTCATTTACACAATGACTCATTTTTACGACCGCTGGCTATGTACAATACGTACATGTCTGACGGTAGTGGGTAGTATCACCTCACGGATAGAGAGTAAAAATGCAGTTGAATAAAAACATGATTACTTTAGCTTTTATACTTTTTAGAACACACGTATAATACAAAGATAGAGTAAATAAACTGAGGACAAGATCCAGAGATCCGTTATGTTCAAATTTGAAATCCAGACTGCTGCTAAAGATTGATATAACAGATTATAAAAGATTATAAATAATTTTGAATTTAGAAAGATTTAAATTGAAAAAAAAATTGTAACAGTGACTAGGAACGAAGGAAAGGTGGAAAGGATGAAGGTAGGTTGTATTAACCTTGTTACACATGCAAACTATTTTAACGCAATGGTGGTTTTCAGACGATTATTTTATTTTACCCATATAACAGGTAACTATCAGGCTATAATGCCACTTGTTGTCCTTGTGCCAATAGTTCTTAGTTATCAGTAGCATGCACCGTCTCTACAGTGGGCCAGCACGCTTCGAGCAAGCGGTCAACGTGCCTACATCGTGTGGGCTGCTCTCTTAAAGCGTGTGACGTTAACAATCGAGTGGTACGATTGCACATCATTATGAAGCATGAATAGAGTGTAGCACATAAACAACTTTTTATCCTAATACCGCGCGGGTGAGACCGCCGTCGTAAGTTTATCATTTTTGTATCAACGTTTTTGCCGTGCGGTACCGGTGTTGTGTGGGCTACGACCTTTACCGTTAATATTTCTATAATTACAATTACCTAACTTCAGCGTATCATACTAAGCTTTAGTGCAGCGATCGGCAACCTTTTGGCAGGCAAGGGCCACAAGGTGCCAAAATAAACTAAAGGCGGGCCGCAGTCATGGTATTAACCGTAGCGTAGAAGCCCAATACATCTACGCATAATTGGTCATATCATAAGTATTCATGGGAAAAATAAAAATGCTATTAAAAATTGGTAAATGTCACAAAATTTAATTCGTACATGTAATACTTACATTATGTTTACATATTTTTTTAATTCTTTTAATGCGTTTATTTTGATAGAATTATAACTTATTTACAAATATTCACGGGCCGCAAGCAGAACGTCCGCGGGCCGCATGCGGCCCGCGGGCCGCGCGTTGCCGACCGCTGCTTTAGTGTATTCATGAGAATTATGTTTGACTAAATAGTCCAGCTGTTCACAGGGTTCGCGTGTACCGCTACTTTGGGGTAAAATTAGTTAAATATGCAGTCTTGTTCAGTTTTTTGCGTTCTATTGATTAGTCTGCTCTCCTGAAAAATAAGGAAAATGGCGTTTTTGACCATTGTACCGTAACCTAGCGATATATTAACTGGGATATTAAAGCTTGTTACCCGTTATGACATACGGAGCCGATACGTGGAATTTAAAGTCGCTCAGCGAGCTATGGAAAGGGCTATCTCGGAGAAGTGATCCGACAGAGAACCAGAGTAATCGTCATAGCTCAGCGGATTAGTAAGCTGAAGAGACAGTGGGCCGGTCATATCTGCCACAGAATGGACAGCCGTTGGGGTAAAGGAGTTCTTGAGTGGAGACCACGTATTGCCAAACGTAGGGTAGGACGCCCTCAGACCAGGTGGAGTGACGATCTTTGCAAAGTGGCAGGTAAGAGCTGGATGAGAGTAGCTGCGGATTGTGTTCAGTGGCGTGCTTTAGGTGAGGCCTATGTCCAACAGTGGACTAGGATAATATAATAATAATAATAATAATATAGTGGGACATTAACACACACGGTCATCTGATCCCAAACTAAGCAGAGCTTGTACTATGGAAACCAGATAACTGGTAATATACTACATATAATACTTTTCTTTTGTAAATATATACTTAAATATAGATAATTACACCCAGACACAAGTCAAACAGACATATTTAAACAAATATTTGTCTCAGGTGGGAATCGAACCCACGACCTGCGGCGTGAAAAACAAGTATCTTACCGACCACGCCACCGGCCCGTCTACGTGGACTAGGATAGGCTGGTAATGATGACAATAATGATGATTGAAGCTTTGGTTAATATGAACGTATGTTATTTTAATAGCAATTGTCCGATCCCGTCCATTGTATTTGAATCAACTCAATTCCAACATAATGAGTCATCAAGATCCACTTGGGCAGGAAAAATAAAAGCAAATTGTATTGAGCGCCAATTAATTGAGTTAAGGATTAAATTAAATTACAGAGCCATTCATTTACAGTTTAACTGCGTTTTTGTACGGGACTTGGATTTTGGTTATGGCTTGCAGGTTGCGATTGATTCTGTGGGAATATGGACATTGCTGAAAATCAATGCTGAGGGTCGCCTCTAGTAGGCACTCACAGCGTTTACTGAGCAATGTCCATGTTTGACACTAATAGGTCACACTTACTCTTGATTTTAATTTTTTCTTCTTCTTCTTTTACATTTGTTTTTTTTCTCTTTCCATCATCATTCGCCTTGCCTTTTTCCCATTTCTATTGGGGTCGGCTCCCAGTCTAACCTGATGCGGCTAGCTACCAGAATTATACGAGCGACTGCCATCTGACCTCGAAACCCATAGGGAACCAGTAGCCGAGATGGTTAGACCAGGTGTCAGATTATATTGGCTTCTGACTACATGTAACGACTGTCATAGATGTGTTAAATGACAACCGGGACCGACGGCTTAACGTGCTCTCCGAGGCACGGAGGGTAGTCCCTCAACCAACCAGACACCGAAACAAATCTTTGTTGTTACACAAATTTTGTCCGGGGCGGGAATCGAACCCGCGACCTCCCGGGCACTGTATAACCCAATCGGACGGCTTACACCGCTCGACTACCGAGGTTTTTTTTCTCTTTCCATGTGTTTCTTTTTTATCATTTAACTTTGTGTGTCCTGTCTTTGTCAAATAAATGTTTTTCTTTCTTTCTTTCTCTATGTTATAGCTGACAAATCAAGCATTACCTACTATAAAACATAATTCTTGTACTACCGTTGTTATTATGGTAATTACATTATTGATGGTAGTTACTACGTTAAAATTTGAAAGTAATCTATATCTAATATCACCAAAGTCACCCCAGTTTACAAAGTGACCCCGTTTACACAAGAAATATTATATCCGATAGACTTTGACGTGAACACGTTTCAGTTAAGTATGTTTGTCTTTCACTTATTTTTAAGATCATCCAGAATTTAGAAATAAACAAAGATAGAAATACTATGCGTTTCAAATAAGAATAGGACTAAAAATCCGCCATTTTTTTTTATTGGAACGAAGTTCCTTATCGCGCGTTGTGAAAGGGGGCTAGATGGAAAAAATTCTTACGAAAAGTTGTCACGACACTTTTTGCTATAGTAAGCTATTGTAAGCTATGCGGCGTGCGCATGTTTCTCTGTCTGTCTGTCTGTCTCTCTCTCTTTCTCTAGAGATAGAAAAAAAAAAATATTATAACTTAAAAAAAATACAATTTTATTACAATTCCTTCACTAATTAATCGAAAGGATCTTCGTTCCATCCGGGTGTCCCTTGACACCTCTCAAGTTTTTTTATTTATTTTTTATTCTGCAATAGTCTGGTGCTTGACTACAACTTGCCTCATGTTAAGCAATAATATAGTCTACAATGGAACGCGCCAGCCTAGTATACCGTTTCACTCGTGATTACGAATGATTATTGGTGAGAAGGTGGCAGTGGAATGAGCCTCCATATGGTTAGAAACCTTAAAGGAGCAACAATTCCGACCCACCCTCTCTGCATCTTGGACCAGAATGATCAACATTTTCATTTTTGTTGGTACGGTGGTCAAAAAGTTATAATGGACTTTGTCTCTTTCTTACTAGTTTAAATGTCTAGATAACAGACGAAGACAAACGAATTATAAACCTATTTGACAGGTCGGTGGCGTGGTCGGTAAGATACTTGCTTTTCACGCCGCAGGTAGTGGGTTCGATTCCCACCCGAGACAAACATTAGTGATGGACATTTGTGTTTGTGTCGAGTGTGGGTGTAAATATCTATTATTAGTATATATTTACAAAAGAAAAGTATTATATGTATAGTATATACCAGTTCTCTGGTTTCCATAACACAAGCTCTGATTAGCTTGGGACCAGATGACCGTGTTTGTTAATTATTATTAAATTAATTAATTAATTATTTATTCCGACCCCCTCCCTCCCTGCAACTTTGACCAGAATGATCAACACTTTCATTTCTGTTGGTACGGTGGTCAAAAAGTCATAATGGACTTTGTCTCTTTCTTACTACTATAAATGTCTAAATAATTTTTATTAGTAAAATAATAATAGATAATTTATTATTATTATAAAACTATTTTAGTTATAATAAGCTTATAAGACGTTTATGAATACAGGGGATATTATATTGCAACGTTTGCTATTAGGTTTTGTTTAACTTTCTTACAATACACAATTTTAAATTAATCCTAAGCTGCGATTTAGTATTAAATTGAATTTTGTTCTAATGACGCCGAACAATTTATCTTTAACACATTAATAACTGTCGTTTTGCATCGCGTTACAAGATCAAAAGGTTACACAAAATTGCTATAGTCTAGGATCCAGCTCAAGATAACTGCCAGTTTGTACTGCACAATGCTGCACGTTGCGAGCTTCGTCTGTCTCTTTCTTCTCATCACTGAGTGACCTCTACTGTGGGATACTGTACCCGGGAGGTAGCGGGTTTGATTTCCGCCCCGATAATCTTTATGCAACAATGTCTAGTTAAGGGACTACTCTCCATGCCTCGAACAGCATGTTAAGCCGTTGGACCCGGTTGTCATTTAAACATCTATGACAATGGCTGAAAATTGTCCAAAAATTAAAAAAAAATTAAGGTCAAACTACCCTTATCACTTAGGGGAATGAAAAAGAGATAGTAGCCCATTCTCAGACCTACTGAATATCCATAAAAAATTTCATAAGAATCGGTCAAGCCGTTTCGGAGGAGTACGGTAACAAACATTGTAACATGGAAATATTATATAACTAGCTTTCCGCCCGCGGCTTCGCCCGCGTGTATGTCGGTTATCGCGCCAAAACATTACCTTCTTTTTGCGCAGTCGGATAAAAACTATCCTATGTCCTTTCTCGGGTCTCAAAAACTACCTCCATACCCAATTTCATCCAAATCGGTTCAGTAGTTTTTGCGTGAAAGCGTAACAAACAAACTTACATTCGCATTTATCCATATCCATACTAATATTATAAATGCGAAAGTCTGTCTGTCTGTCTGTCTGTCTGTCTGTCTGTTACGCTTTCACGGCCAAACCGCTGGACCGATATTGATGAAATTTTGTAGGGATGTAGTTTAAAACCATGGTTCAAACATAGTCTACTTTTTTTTTCAAAAATCAACCCCTAAATGTCTGTCATAGGGGTTAAAGGTTTTTGTTACTTTACACTTTCACAGCCAAACTGCGGGACCGATATGGATGAAATTTTTTTAGGATATAGTTAAAAACCATGGTTCAAACATAGGCTACTTTTTTTTTCAAAACTCAACCCCTGAATGTCTGTCATAGGGGTTGAAGGTTTTTATTACTTTACACTTTCACAGCCAAACTGCTGGACCGATGTGGATGAAATTTTGTAGAGATATAGATGAAAATTATGGTTCAAACATAGGCTACTTTTTTTTTCAAAAATCAACCCCTGAATGTCTGTCATAGGGGTTGAAGGTTTTTATTACTTTACACTTTCACAGCCAAAATGCTGGATTGATATGGATGAAATTTTGTAGGGATATAGTTGAAAATTATGGTACAAACATAGGCTACTTTTTTTTTCAAAAATCAACCCCTAAATGTCTGTCATAGGGGTTGAAGGTTTTTATTACTTTACACTTTCACAACCAAACTGCGGGACCGATTTTGATGAAATTTTGTAGGGATATAGTTTAAAACTATGGTTCAGACATAGGCTCCTTTTTTTTCATAAATCAACCCCTAAATGTCTGTCATAGGTTAAAGGTTTTATTACTTTACACTTTCACAGCCAAACTGCTGGGCCGATATGGATGTACCAATGTACTGTCTGTCTGTTACGCTTTCACGGCCAAACTGCGGCACCGATTTTGATGAAATTTTGTAAGGATATAGTTTAAAATTGTGGTTCAAACATAGGCTACTTTTTTTTCAAAAATCAACCCCTGAATGTCTGTAATAGGGGTTGAAGGTTTTTATTACTTTACACTTTCACAGCCAAACTGCGGGACCGATTTTGATGAAATTTCTTAGGGATATAGTTTAAAACTATGGTTCAAAGATAGGCTACTTTTTTTTCATAAATCAACCCCTAAATGTCTGTCATAGGGGTTGAAGGTTTTTATTATTTTCATGATTAAAAATACCGTACGGGGTATCGTTGGTAGTGGAATTTTATAAGGTTTTACAATAATTCGGGGATAGTACGGGGTGCATCACAAAAAAATGTAAAATAAAACTTCTTAGAAAAAATGACCGCGTTATAAAATTTAAAAATTAGTTTCTTTACATCTGTTATTTGAAGTCGGTGCTAATTCGGTAGATTAGACAGTAGTTGGGACAAACATAAATATTTGTAGGATAGCAGCTCGAAGTTCGGTAAAGTGTCCGTTAAACGTCAATTGACCCTTATTTTACGTATGGGACTTAAAACATAGCCGACAAAATGTGGGTGATATTCATCTCTGCCTTCATCTTCAGTTGGTACAGTAATGAGCGCTATGTTAATAATAACCAATAAAGATAAATCGATCAAGTTGAGTTTTTAACCCCCCTTAAAAAGGGATATAATAAGTTTGAAACGTATATCTATGTATATGTGTACAAATTGAGAGGGTTTTTTTTGCTGATGACCTAAACCAATCGGCTGGAAGGGCCTCTATTGGTTCACCAGACTTTTTCGGTGGGCCGTCCGGGGACCGTCGAACCGATAAATTGAGAGGGTGTAGGTACTCAACTGCTTAAGTAGAATGATTTTTCAACGATTTTTTTTCGAATTATTTAAATTATATGTTGATTTGTTTTTTTTTTCATTTACAATTGCTACTCTGTACGCGGAACTTAATTTGAATGAATGAAAGCTAAAATAAAACATTCATCAATGCTTTAGTTTGAGGAACGATGCGTGAAATGACTAACTTCATAGTGGAAAGGTTGGCGGTTTTCTTTGATGGTTTCCCTAAGGTATCGATATATTCTGTCTAATTTTACAAAACAAAGCACGATTAGTGAATATCCACAAAGTTTCTGACCTAATTTCATGTACCAATCATCTCAGTATGTCCGTCCTCCACAAACTGATAGAGTGAAATCCGTATATTTTCACTCTATCAGTTTGTGGAGGACGGTCCTATCCACTCGGTATACCGTGTGGGGTATAGTTTTGAGTAGAATTTCTTAAGAATTCACAAACGTTCGGGAAAAGTAAAAAAAAAATTGTTTATAATTTTTATATAAAACGGGTTCCTTGGGGATGTTGCCTAGAGGGAATAATCCTAATTGGTTTCCGACGGGAATAATCCTTTTAAAATTCCTAACAAAGTTTGGTGAACTAAAGATTTTAACAAGACTTAAATGGTACAAAAATAATTTTCCAAAATGGAGTAAGACGTCTTCGATTAAAAGAAACAAACATGATCTGATTTAAGACCAATAAAAAATATGATAAAGGTTTCTTAAAGATCTGTAACTTGGCTAATTTTTATCCTAACACAACGCGGGCGAAGCCGCGGGCGGAAGCTAGTAATATTAATAAGTTAAGTATAGAGTATAGATAGATTTACACAAGTAATATTATTTTTACACGTCTTCCACCTCTTAGACTATAGATATGCGAATCAAGCGTAAATAAGCAATTTGTAAAATCAGACACATTGAACATTACGAGCAGAGTAAAGGAGAGGGGGGGGGGAGGTTGTGGGGGTAATAAATTGTTAGCTTAATTGAGTGGTAGCAACAATGCTATGTTACTGTCGATACAACTGTACAGTTAGTTCTTAGAAATTACGTATTTTTTATTTAACTTACAACACTAATTTACAATCTCATTACTATTAAAAATCAGTTTTAAAAAATATATTTGACGGGCCGGTGGCGGGGTCGGTAAGATACTTGCTTTTCACGCCGCAGGTCGTGGGTTCGATTCCCACCCGAGACAAACATTTGTTTAAATATGTGTGTTTGTCTTGTGTCTGGGTGTAATTATCTTTATCTAAGTATGTATTAACAAAAGAAAAGTATTATATGCAGTATATTACCAGTTATCTGGTTTCCATAGTACAAGCTCTGCTTAGTTTGGGATCAGATGACCGTGTGTGTTAATGTTCCACTATATTATTATTATTATTATTATATATCAAGAATTAACTACATTAAGCATGTACAATAATTAAATTTGCATGCCGCTGCTGTGACGGCGAAACATGAAGTGACATTTGTTAACCTACCATCTTTCTAGCAAATAAACATAGTCTTATCTTATCTTATCCTATCTACTTACTATGCGTTTCAAATAAAAATAGGACTGGACTTGCGGCTAGCTTCATTCAAACCAAGCGAAAGTAGCGTCAGAAAAAAATGTCAAACAACACATTATATAATTTAAAAATGTATGGAAAAGTGATTTATGTAGAGAACTTTACTTAGACATGTAGTTAGCTAAGTAAAACGCGCTAGCATGCCACAAACTTGAACCTCACTTCAACACTTTTAATGTCCCGCTGATGGGCACAGTTCTTCTCGCAACTGTCTTTCGAGTTGAGAGAGTTTAGACCTTAATCCACACACGCTGGCCAATTGCGGGTTGGTGGATGTCACATGTCCTCGATTGATTTTTGGTTGGTTTTTAAACATGCCAGCTCCTCTTAACTTAAACTCTCTCAACTCTTAAGATAGTTGACAGAAGACCTGTGCCCATCTGTAGGACACTAAAAAGGTTTGATGAGAAGTAATAGTGAAAAAGTTCGAGGAAAGACAAAAATTTATTCAAAATAAAAAATATTTCTTTAATACCATTATAGCTTTTTTTTTTAAATACTAACCTACTACAATGTTGTAACAATAACTTAAAACCCTACTGACCGATTTTGATAAAATTACATGAATAACTAGCGGCCCGCCCCAGCTTCGCCCGGGTAGCTTCAGCCCACTCAACAATTTACAAAAAAGATAAATAAAGAACCGCTTTTTGTGCAAAGTTCACATAAACCATCTACTAAATAGTCCGAACAATGCCTAAACATTTGGTTTGAATAGGTAAGCCCGTTTTTGAGTTATAAAATTACATTGAAATAAATTGAAATAAAACTACTTTTTAACGGTTTTTTTTTAAATCTGCAGTGTGTGAACATACTCAAAAAGGCCCCAACCATTACTTGAGATTTGATAAAACACAGGTCCTTGTCAAAGAAAACCGGTTCCTACCAAGAATGATCCGCGAAGCTATTGAAATTAAAAAACATCCTAATTTTAACAGAGAAAATGGTTGGAATATACCACCAGCTTGGGACCCAGTGCTTAATTTACTTGTACCAAAACCCAAGCAAAATCAACTCAGAATTCAAGACACTGTGAGCTCAGTTTGCTTAAATCGGAACGCAACTTAAATATTAATGTTTGAAGGTAGTCAGTAATAATTGTGATTAATATTTTTGGACGTCAAATATCTCAGTCCACCCGTGAACATGAAGTCTGAAAAGACTTTGAAACGTCGGGATCTAAAATCTAAAATAAACCGCGATAAAATCCGTTAAAAAGTAGTTTTATTTCAATGTGTGATATTCGCGTAAATCTAAGACAATATTATAAAATTACAATGAAAAGTGGCATTGATTTTTGTATATAATCTATAGCCCGACTCTGATGCGTTTTTGTATAATTAAACGCTGAAGATCACTTCATTGATTCACTTCACCAGATTTGTAGCTAAGTTTAAAAAAAAAAATTATAAGTACCTACGTCGGGTATTTTGTTACAATTTTAATTTCGAGCACGTATCCATTAAAACTTATTTTTGAATAAGGTTTTAGAACTTGTACGTATATTAATAGTGTACCAAACCGTCTCTATTTACCTGTGCTTTAACCTCAGTAAGCTTTTAACTGATTGCCTAACCAATACTGTGGTCATGTTCCTCTACCGACATTCTATATAGCTTTCAACTTTCCTATTTGGACCCTCTTTACGTTAGTATTTACTATCTTAGAGGTAAGAAGGAAAAGGTTCATAAGAAGGTAAGGAAAGAAGGAAGTTTCTTCAATAAAGTGAGGTATCTTAGATTTCTTGGTTTAAAACCTTAACTTAACTTTGCTTAACTATACTTGTTGGTTCTTTTATATAGTTTCTAGTAGAGCGGACTGTCAGAAGTCGTCACCTAACTGAAATTCATCCAAATTTTCCTCTCTTTTTTTCTTTGTATGTGTCTTTGTGTGTGTGTTTATGTCCGTACACGTTGACCAAGTGCAGGTTGGTTGAAGTCACATGGCCTCGAATGATTCGGTTCCCTCAAAATATTTTCTTTCACCGATATTAAGCAGCGGCGGTGAAATTCGTACAAAGACGTGTGGGTACAACCGGGTATCGAACGCGACTTTGTATTTTAAAGGCGAGGCTGATACCACTGTGCCACTGCTGCTCTTAAAGTATGTTTAGATGATAAAAAATAGCGTTTAGATAGTAACAAGTGGGGCTCCATAGTATCTGCTTACCTCCATAGGAAAAAGGCGTGGTTGTATGTATGTATAACTGTAGACAAAGGTATCAGTTATAACAATAATAATATGTACTTACATACGACAAAATTAGGTATTTCAATACCCAACATAAGCAACGTCAAATCAAGCCATCTGCGATATTTTAATATCATGTCAAGTAATACAATAGCAAGCACTCGGCCCCACTTGCGTCCCTTTTGACGCTCGTTCGACCGAGCGAATCATTCATTGTTCTTTTCATTCACTCCCTCTCGGTCTTTAAATGAATGGACCGCTCAAAGACAACTTTTGTCGTCAGATGAAAAAAGTACGATTGGGAATTCCATTTTATTTTTTACTCGTGTTATTATTATACAGATTCTAAACTTTTTATAGGCTTTTTTTCTGCAATAGGCTAGCGTTTCAATACAACTTGCCTGATTAAGCAATGATGTAGTCTAAGATGAAACGCACTTGCCCAAAATTCACTCGTGATTACGAATGATATTCGGTGAGAAACTGGCAGTTGAATGAGGGTCCATATAGTTAGAAACCTTATAAAAGCAACAATTCCACCAACGCGCATAAATAGTGTCACCGGTACACGGCAAAGTCGCTTGGCGATGCGGCTTTGTAATGTCACTAACCGCGGCGGATGCCTACCACCGTTCAATGTCACCTGATTAGCACTAGCAAGACCCTTCAGAGAAGATTCTGATAAAAAGTGCAATAGGCAGTTAATAGTAATAGGCCTATCTTTGGCCATTGCAGGCTATGTCTTTGATTACAGTCGGCGGTTACTCTCTATATCTTGTCATACTACTTCCAGATGTCTAACACACCATATCTATCGGTGATGGAAAACATCGTGAGGAAACCGACATCTCTAAGAACCAATCATCCGAGGACATGTGACATCCACCAACCCTCACTTGGCGCATGTGGATTAAGTCCTCAACTCTCTCAACTCGTGAGATAGTTCATAGAAGACCCGTGCCCAGCAGTGGGACACTAAAAAGGTTTGAAATGAAGTAGTCTAAATACGTCCTACGCAACCTTTGCTCTAGAACTTGCCTGTCTCAATCGTTACCTAATGGATCTGAAGCCAAGATGACCAGCATTTAATAAGCCAGAATAAAACATTTCGTGTCTGCTTGAGTGGTCAATAAATGCAACTATCCAAGTGTGTAAAGGTTAGTGCGAGTTCTGAGTCAACATCTGGAGACCTTCCTCAAAGGAAAGTTTTGGCTGAAGGTTGTGATCTACTGGAGATATAGCGGTAATCTACGCAGCAACACACAGCGCAACACGACGCCGTCTCTTCGAGTTACATAGCTGCCAAGTCACCTGAAACCTTGGGTAGCAAGTTGCTCCTTACTTCCATGCTTCCAACAAATGATTTTCCTAAATCAAATCTAGTAAAGACTTTGTAACCTGCTAAAGCATCAAATACACATTACATCAAGTCTCAGAATTGAAACAAAGCACTTACCAGTCGTATTCAAATCGAGATAGTTGACTGAAGGAAATTACTTTTTGTGACGTGGGTCTTGCCAAAATGTCTGGCGATAGTTTGGCAAACCTCGGAACACGAACCTTGGGTAAAGTCTGGCTGAACGGGGCGCATTTAAAATAGACCGATTTAGTTTTTGTTTCAAATATATGTTGCCTACATGTGTTGACTGTTTGCTTTAATTTCTTTTGAATGCTTCACATACGGACTCTATCTTCTACCATCGGTCTGAGAAGTTTTTCGACACTTTAAACTACTTTCAAGCTGATTTTATCACAATTTATTTGAGGGTTTTTCTTGCCGGCACCACAACCTGCCTGACTAATGTTAGGTGATGACGTTGTCTACGACGGGACGGACTGCTTATCCAGTAGTCGTTCATGATTACTAGTGATTTTCGGTGAAACTTACATGTCTAATGAGGCACCGTACGGTTAGCCTCAACCAGACCTTAAATAAGCAATTTCGACCTACTGTGAGGCGTGGCAGCGTGGATTTGTGTAGTAGATGGTCACTTACCTACCAGTTTATTGTCACTTAATTTCCACCACTCAGTTAACCATGCCAATTAACCAAAATTAAAATAAACACACATAAGGATAAGTACCTACATAATTTAAACAAGACATATAATTATATTTCCTTATATTTTGCTATAAATCGAATTGAAACTGCAAACAAAACGTTGCTAATCTTTTCCTCCATCGACCTATCTGGTAGGTACTTCACACCGCCTACAATATAATCTAATATTTTACGTAAAATCAATAGTCCAGATCACAGACTATAGAATGACCGTATCCCTACTAGAGATAACATTTTATAGGTGGCAAGCGGCACGCATATTAGGCCATTGATGGTGTTCGTTTTTTATGCGCATTTTGTAGGTTGCTGCCAACTTTTATTAGGAGAGCATCTCATAAATCGAAGTAAGCGGTAGTATATTATTAGTAAATAGTTATTAAGGTAGCGCGCAAGTGTACATTTTGCTGTGTGTGCATTTTTATTACCCCTAAAATAACTGTTCTGTCCGACTTCGTTCGCGATGAGCTTAATAACGGACCTTTATAACGGATTATCACGCGAAATACACCAATAAATAGAGTGATTTGTGAGGAAGGTTTAGGTACATGATTTGTCAAGGTTTTGTGTAAATTGGTTGAAATATGATAATAATGATCACAAGCGTCAGAAAAAGTCATACAATCTGGGAACTTTATTCGAAAATGTTGCTAATTTTATAAGGTACCTACTTCATAAAATCCATTATTCTAGTTTATATATGTATTGGACCGATATATTATCGATACCTGTTAAATATTGCCACCTCTATACGTATGAGTGTCGAATTGTGTGCTCTGTGGGTCAAATAGAACCCGGATACCCGTGTCAGCCTCTCGATATTACTGCGATATTAGAACTATGGTTTATTCGGGCTGGGTTTGTGCGTGGTCAATTGAATGAGGTTATATTGAAAGAGCTGTGTTTATTGTTGTTATAGTATCATATCTTCGCTGTTTCCAACAAATTATTGAATTGAAGGTAACAGAAAGAAGAAAAGCGACTCTATTAATGAACAATAGGTCTTTCTTAGCCTTTCCATCACTGCTGAGTTTCGAGACTCATACTCAATCGGTCAACGAGCTGTCATCATCAGTTTTTCTCCGTTGTATTTGATCCAACTATTGTTTAGGTAAAAATAATAAAAAAAAATCTTGAAAAGAATTAGGTTAACCTTTTAATGTTGTGGAGAGGACTGCCTGGCCTTTTTAGAAGTCGGTAAAAATGAAAAACATAATTAATTCATACTAGTTAACATTTAATGATTAGTAACTAAAAACTACGTAAACGTGTTGTTTTGTTTATTTCTAGGTACAAATTACATGTTCGAAAATGAAATAACAAATTTTCTTTGATATTTAATTTGCTTCTCATTCTTAGAAACATCACAACAACAAAGCGAGCAACAATTTCTCAGTTCTCAGAAAATTTAATTGGAATTGTAGTTTCACTACAAACACTAATTATAATGATATGAGAAAATTTTCAATTTTACATATTTTTGTAGCTAAATAGAAAATTTTAATCTTCGTTCCTTCTTTCTTCCTTGGTATTTTAGATACCTAACGCTGGAACGACCAGAGAAAACAAATAAGGGAGCTTCAAACCAACAACAATCTTTTTTCTACAATATTAAGTGTTGAGAGAGTTTTGAAAGTGTTTTTATAATATCCTGTCATAGTCTTGCGCTTGACCACAACTTGCCTGATGTATAGCAATGATGTAGTAGACAACATCATTGCTTTACATCAGGCAAGTTGTATGTAGTCAAGTGTCAGCCTAATGCAGAATAAAAAAAAACTATCTCCAAAACCACTTCAAAATTAAACAAAGCTTGTAAAACCATTGATAGTCCAATCAATACTAACATGTTAGCTGAACAAACCAGACAACCACCATCGTTCTAATCAAGTGTTCACGTCGATGACGTCATACGAGCAAACAAGCGATCTAACAGATGACAATCGAGCCAAATTAGGCCTCCACCTGCTTGACCACAACTTTCCTGATGTATAGCAATGATGTAGTAGACTACATTAATGCTTTACATCAGGGAAAAATACTGGATAAGCGCGTTCCATCGTAGACGATGGAACGCGCTTATCCAGTATTTTTTTGCTATTACAGTCCTTGTGAAAGTCTGATCGGCACTTAGTATGAGTCGTCAATCACTTCACTTCACGTTTTTAAAAAAAATTTGGCGTCCACCGTCTTTGATAGCGATTCTGCCAACGTCAAGTTGAAAGAGACAGTGCAAAAAGAAAAAAGTTGTACGGTGTGGGTCAAACGCTGACTCAATATGAGTCGTCAATAAAAATATGTTTTCGCAGGCTGTCAGTAACATGTTGTTCAATATGTTCAATAGAAATACAAAATTATCTACAATTATTATACCTAGTTCATTTCCAAATAATTTTATTCTATTTCTACCATTCTTTTCCTTTTAGGGTTCCGTACCGCAAAAGGCAAAAACGGAATCCTTATAGGATCATTTTGATGTCCGTCTGTCTGTTTGTCAAGACGCTTTTTCTCAAGAACGCGTAGAGGTATCAATCTGAAATTCATGTCAAATCCTCAGGTCTACCCTTCCTTGGAGCTGTGAAAATAATCATACTTCTAAGTCAACTAAATCTAAAAATACAGCGGTTTATGTGGCAAATTTTCGACACTCGCAAGGGAATCATAACCTACATGGTAATTTCCGATAACTCAGAATCTTGAATCTTATTTATTAAATGATTTAATGAAAAAATTAAATTTGAAATAGCATTTTGACAGATTCAAGATTTATTATAAGTATTCAAAAACTTTTTTCGTATCGATGAACCCGTACTCGTACTGTAGACAGAAAAACGTCGATAGAACCCGACAAAGTATAGTTCACATAGTATTTTCTTAGATTTACGCGAATGTCACACATTGAAATAAAACTACTCTTTATCGGATTTTATCGCGGTATATTTTAGATTTTAAATCCCGACCCACCATGAAGTCTAAAAAGACTTTGAAACGTCGGGATTTAAAATCTAAAATATACCGCGATAAAATCCGTTGTAGAGTAGTTTTATTTCAAAATATAATTCGTTACCAAGGAAGTACCAGGTGTTCATAAAACCTAAGGAGGTACAAACTGTCTACAGCGCTTTTTCTTCATCAATCAATCGCTAAACATTTATTTAATTTAGGAACACACTTGCCTAATTCTATTACCAGTTATGATGGATGGCGCACGAGTTTGCCTTCGTACACAATTTTGTAAACATGGTTTAGACGTGACTGGATTGCGTAAATAAGAAATATTTTTTGACAGTCTAGCAACACAAGTTTTCGGCGGGAAGTATGGTTTGATTTTTATTTTTTTATCCCCTACTATTTTCTGCCCGCAGCTTCGCTCGCGAAATTGATCTCACTAATCTTTTTTTCTCCATACAAACTTTGGAACCTCGTTTCACCCCCATAAAGGGTGAGTTTTGAAAAATCCTTTCTTAGTGCCCCCCTAGACCCCATAAGGAACCTATGTGCTAAATTTAGAGTCTCCAGACCCAGCGGTTTCGGCTCTGCGTTGATATGTCAGTCAATACTCAATACTCAATACTCAATATCTTTATTGCTATTCCATAAGTATTATAAGATGGTAACATTATATAACATAGTAAATCATTATGGACCCTGCAGGGCACAGCAAAATAGGGTAGGAGAGAGGAAGCTTTATTTGAGACGTTAATTTAAAGATCTAATGTCATTATTAGTAGTTTTAAAAAAAGATAAAAATTAAAATCAAACATAAATAGATTATATGAATAATAAATTAAAATATATACTAATAGTAGTCAGTCAGTTTCTTCTTTTATATAAGTAGAAGAAGAAGATTAAAGAAAGTTACCTTGTTACGCTAGACATTTTCAAAGTAAGAATACTTTCTTTTAATTGAGTCAGATAAACAGGCAAATTATTATTATTGATATATATTTTTATTTAGTATAGTTAGACATATATTAGACATTTTACTAACGTACATAGGTAGTATGTAAGTAACATTAGTATGTAGGTGTACCTATGTATGTATTAAATTATTAGTTATGCACTTCTACCCATTCCACAATGTTTCTTTACCTAGTTTTTCTGGTAGAAAATTTACATTTGAATTAAGCTCGCCTGTTTACAGGTGCTGTCTCAACTTATCGCGCACCGGTAGGTAGTGATTATTAAAACATTTTTAACTTTTAAGCCTGAAACGCATGACCACCTAGTCTAGGCGAATGTGTCAACCTACTAATTTTGTGAAACCCTGTAGTATAATTTGTTAAATTATAACTAATTAATATTTAGTATTGTCTTAGATTTACGCGAATATCATACATTGAAATAAAACTACTTTTTAACGGATTTTATCGCGGTTTATTTTAGACTTTGAAACGTCGGGATCTAAAATCTAAAATAAACCGCGATAAAATCCGTTGAAAAGTAGTTTTATTTTAATTAATATTTGAATAAAAATTACTTAGGTACCTACTTACTCACGAGGCCAATTTTTCCGCACACTTTTCATCACTTTATTTACTCTAGAATAGGCTTATCCTTGACCAAAATTGGCCTGATATTAAGCATCGATATGATCTACGTTTGAACAAGCTTACCCAGTTTACCGATTCACTCGTGATTACGAGTGATTTTCGGTTATACCTAAGGAGGAAGTTTTATAGGGTTCTATATATTATGATTTTAAAACATAAAAGGGTAACTAGGTATTGCGAACTATTTATTATGGTGTCACCAAATATCGCACCGGAACACGGCACGGCCGCTTAGTGCCGCGGCTTTGTTAGTGAGTGGCCACTAACCACGGCAGTCTACCACCAGTTTATTTTCACCTGATTTGCACACCCCTGGACCAGATAGATTGGTTCTCCCACGGCCGACGGTGACTCACCCTATAAATATAAAATATCCCTATAAATTGAAATAAAACTACTTTTTAGCGGATTTTATCGCGGTTCATTTTAAAAAAGTAGTTTTATTTTAATGTGTGATATTCGCGTAAATCTAAGACAATACTATCCCTATAAATACTTATAAATAAAAAATCCAATTTTTTAAAATAATTTCTATAACAATAAATGATCAAACTTTCTCGAGGCGCGAAATGGCTTCAATATCTGGGTCGAGTTTAATACTTTTCTACTATACTTAGAAAATCTTAGTTGCAGCTAGAATTTTGGAATTGAGCCCGATAAACGGCAATAGACTCGCTCCCCATTACTTAGCCATAGGTCTGAACATAGCCGGCAAAACAGATACGCGCGTGATGTTATGTTATTTTAATGTTTAAATTTCATTAGAATCAACACGTTTTGACGTAATCAAACCAATTTGTGAAAACATTTCCACGTTAAGTTAAATTAGATAAACTTGTTACGTAATTTCCAGTAGCTAACAATAGCCGATAACATCAGCCTTTGAAATCACATCAAATTTAGTTGATAATTTGATTTCAATCAAACAATTGTAAAAGTTGTGCCTCGTTAGTTGTTGTAACTCTTGATTTATTCACAATTCATTTGTTGAATTTGAATTTTTGATTTATTTATTAATGAATTTATTCAATTAAGTGTAATGGATAAAAATATGGAAAGTTTTTCTGAATTTGTTTCTCTGTTTTGTTGAATTCCTGTTTTTTTCCTATAATCTAACTTTGTATATACAACTTAAACCGGAAAGGCTACTATGCTTGAAAGCAGATATTCTTCAGGTCATTATTAATGATTCTCAAGTCAGAAATTAATTAATTTAATTAAATTAATTAAATTTAATAGCCTTGCTGTTTTTTTTTGAACTTATGACCTAATACAAGATGTGACAAACGTATGACAATTAACGATCTTAACAAAAGTTAAGGTTGTTTTTGCGTGAAAGACTAGCAAACATCCACACAAACATTGGCAATTATATTACATAGTAAGAATGAAGATAAAAGTAAAAATTTAAAATGCAAACAGTAAAAAACTTGATTTCTTTTTACACTGCAATGAAAAACTACTTCCTTTCATAAGTCTCCAATGTATATCAGATCAAAGGTTCAATATCAAACCGCAGCTTTTCTGTAAGCTCTTCGACCTAATTGTAAGCTTCGCATCGTGACAATGCTAAGAAGTTAATTAGTCGTGCACTCGTAATCAGATTACAGACACCGTTATTAAATTAGTTCGATAGGGTCGATTCTGTTGATATATCTTTAGTTTAGTTCCGATATAAACTTAAAAGAACAATAATTTCTCTAACGTAGTCAAGGGAATATTTTTGTTTGAATAGTTAATACCTAAAATTAATCACCAAGTTAATAACACAGATCAACAGAAGGTTGTGTTGTGGGAAAAGATTCAGCATTATCATGCAACGCGGCAACGCTGCCAGCCTTCTGAGTCGATGACTATGCGGAGGAATTTTGATGCATTTGTGTTACTCACGGAATAACCCATTAGTTTAGTTCTTGATTTAGGGTTATATTGAGATTTTAATTCAGTTAGGTTAGGTTAGGTTCGCTGTATCAGTCTTCTTGCGACCACGACCAGTGCAACCCGTGTTTAAACGTAAAGTCAAATTAAAGGTAAGTGCGTTAATTGCCCGTTATAATAAATATAAATATTAGTCAAGTTTGTACAACAGAATAGACGCGAATATCAGACCGCCATGAATCCTTAAAATGGCGATAAATTAATTTCCCATTCCCGTTCAGCGCTGTTGGTAATAATGATTTATAGTGCTTTGTACTGTTCCGCGCATTGCTTGAGCACTTCACAGTCTTAATTTGTTCACCAATTATCTTTATAAGGTAAAAAAAAACTTGAGAGGTGTCAAGGGACTCCCGGATGGAACGAAGTTCCTTTCGATTAATTAGTGAAGGAATTGTAATAAAATTGTATTTTTTTTAAGTTATAATAATATATATATTTTTTTTATCTCTAGAGAGAGAGAGACAGACAGACAGACAGAGAAACATGCGGACGCCGCACAGCTTACAATAGCTTACTATAGCATAAAGTGTCGTGACAACTTTTCGTAACAATTTTTTCCGTCTAGCCCCCTTTCATAACGCGCGATAAGGAACTTCGTTCCGAAAATACATTTAAAAGATTCTAACTAACGTAAAGAATACCTTTTTTTTTCATTTATTATTTGTTAAACATAGTTAAAACATGGGAACATCTTATAAATAAATGTATATCGCTAAGTTTTGTCTTGGTAAGACATACATGTGTCGTATTATTAAAAAAAATATTGTACAATACTAAAAATATTTGTCATTTAAAAAAACGTCAAATTTGTCAATAAGGTAATTTTGTAAGGTTTTCTTAAACTTGTGAATGGGTAATTTTTTTATTTGGTCAGGTATCTTTAAATTGTTTTGGTTATGTAAATCATCTTTGTGAGAATTGTTTAATCTCCGCTGGTCAATTTCGGTGAAGGAAAACATCGGAGGGAACCGGTATGTCTAAGACCCAATCATTTGAGGACATGTGACATCCACCAACCCGCATTTGGCCCGCGTGTGTCGATTAAAGCCTAAACTCTCTCAACTCATAAGATAGTTGAGAGAAGACCTGTTCCTAGAAGTGGGACACTAAAAAGGGATAAAGATAAAAGGAAATTCCACTGGTACGCACAAAGCGCTTTACTTCCACTTTTAGAACTAGACAATTTGTGGAATTCGCTCCCGGCTGTTTCCCGGTAGCTATAATCTGCCGGAATTGTTGCTCCTCTAAGGTTTCCACTACAACCTTCTTACCGATAATCATTCGTAATCACGAGTGAATCGGTATACTGGGCAGGTGCGTTCCATCGTAGACTATATTAAGTTGCTTCCTTTTTACTTTCCGAGGACTGGCCACCAATTGAGATAGCACTAACTAAAAGCTTTGTTTCAATAGTGCCCTCTATATTTACCTAGCGTGAAATTCCGATCTACTTCGATGCAAAAACCGCCAATTAATCAAAAACCGTTCGCTTACCGATAAGTCCCAAGGTAAGCTGATTCAAACATATCGGACCAACATCTACTCCTAGTATAAGTCAGGCATTGTTACGTTCCATAGATAAGGCGCAAAACACTGATAACACCCCCGGATTGATCTTCAATGAGTGGAAATTCATTTATCTCGACTAAACCTTAACTTTTACACTAATCAAGGTAATATAAACTCTAATAACGAGAAATAGAGTTCAATTTTGGCTGCATAAGAAGTGTTAAGGGTGAGGTAAATGGGGAGTTCCGCTGATCCGATTAAAAAGTTATGTTAGTAAACTTGTTAATGATCGATATTTACTTAGTTGTGAAACAGAAAAATGTTTGAGGAACTTTGTCTTATTGATGTTTGGTTTTGTGCAAGTATGTTGGTTAATCCTTTTGCTACGAGATGTGGATAATTTTGTTCTACAATAACTACGTTATTTTCTTTTAAATAGAATTTCTAACGGGGTTTTTATTTTTTATTCTAAAAAGGTTTGGGATCGACCATAACTTGACTTGGTATATTGCAATTTATTTATTTATTTATGACAAAGGCCCACAGAAAACGTATTAAACTTAAACAATATTTATTTAATAACTATTTAACACGAAGAGACGGCGACGTGTTACGCTGCATGGTGCCGTGCAAATTTCTGCAAAATCTCCGGAAGACTAATTTAGCAATGGTGTGTTCCACGTCCACGGCTTAACCAGTGCGATAATTTACATATGGTAGTTTTATTTAGGGTACATGGTTTACTACTCAAAGTCAATCATGCAATTCTACGAGTATGTATTTAAGATACATCAAGTAGTGGAAACAAGGACCTCTCCAAATTATAACTTTAAACTTTAACTTATTGTGTTTTTGTCGATCGCGACTGATTACACTATTGCTATGGACTGTAGTGGAAGGATTATTGTTTAAAATGCCGCAGTTTTAAGAACAACCCCTTAACTCAAGGAAGCACATAATTTGTGACCGCTATCGACACGAAGATAAAACCGTTCGATTCGGCACGACTTTAATTTCTTTCCGACGATAAATGCTCATATATTTGTTTCTCTTTCACACTCCATAAGTGTAAAGGAAACAAAATAACCTTTGTAGACAAAGAAGTTTAGTTATTGGATTGCTAAAAGGAGACTTAAATTGTATTGTTTTTTTTCTAAAGGGGTGTGGCCGTTTGTGTCAAGTTAGGGAACAAATGCTTTTATTTTTACAGTTTTACAGCTGGAGGGAAAGTTTAATGGCTGGAAAGTTGACTACACTATTTAGAAAAGTGTTACGGCTATACGTACAGTATTTTATTATCTGTGGCTATACATATTAGGTCATGGTTTTGATTCCCACCCAAGTCAAACAGTGATTTTAATTATCTATATATAAGTATGTATTTACAAAAGAAAAGTATTCAATGTAGTATATTAATAGCTATCTGGTTTCCATAGTACAAGCTCTGCTTAGTTTGGGATCAGATGGCTGTGTGTGTTAGTGTCCCACTAAAAAGGGAATTTTAGTTGCAGCTCGAAGTTTTGCATTGTGACCGATGTACGGCAATAGGCACGTGACTTATTCTTAAATATATAAAAATATGTGTTATTCACCTCTGCCTACGAATTCTAATACAAGCGCGACGCTATAAAGTGTTAATGAAGTAAAAAATGCGAATATTCAAGTTAAGACTCCATTTATCCCAAACAGGATATTATACTATTAATTTCTTAAATAGCAAAACTGGGGTTTTAAAGGTAATAATACTTATTTATTACCCATAAGATACGTGGACTGACCAAGAATCTGTACTGCAAAGGGCTTTAATGGGCCTGTAATTGTGTTCGATAAATGGCATTAACCTTATCACGTTGGCAGTTAGGGTCGTTATTGGCGTGCCATGGGTTTGCACTGTTCACTGCCATAAAACCCACCGTTAATGTTATCAGAGCCATTCACTGCCATTTTAAGCTTTATTTGTTTGGAATTAAAGTCGTTTGAGAGTTTAGTCAGATTTTTATTTTGCGGATGACCTACCGGTGAACCCAATTGGTTCACCGGACATTTTCGGTGAGCCGTCCGAGGACGGACGAACCGATCAAGTACTGTGGCAACTTCAATGAAGGCTCCACATGTGGGGACGAACCTCGGCTCAGGACGTTGCCGGACACTAGCTTTAGGGGATCGGGGGGCGTTTATTTAATTATGTCGGGAATTGTATATATGCTAATCGTCGGTGAAACTTCGCTTGTGCGATTCAGGTTTCCTGTGACGTGATGTCTCTTGAGAGGCGTCAGGTATGCATACTTTTTAACTTGAGTAGGAACTCGAAAGGTTCCCATTTGAAAACCTTGTTTGTTGTCTCTTGGGCTAAATTCGTGCGGGTCAGTCCCACACTTCATCCCTTTTTAGTGTCCCACTACTGGGTCGGGGTCTTTTCTCAATTGTCTTACGAGTTGCGAGAATTTAGGCCTTAACCCACACATGCTGGTCAAGTGCGGGTTGGTGGATGTCACATATGCTTGAATGATTAGTTCTTAGAAATGCCGGTTTCTTTCACCGATATTGACCAGCGGTGATGAAACAATTCACACAAAGATGTGTGGACAGGACTGGGAATTGAACCCGTGACCTTATATTTGAAAGACGAGGCTACTGCTGCGCTACCGCTGCTGTCGCTCGTTTGAAGGTTAATTAGTTAGTTATTTTTTAACTTGAGTACTCGAATGAAATGGGTACCCCATTTAATTTTGAAATCCTTGTTTGTTGTCTCTTGGGCTAAATTCATGTGGGTTAGTCTGAACAATATTTTAATGTGGTCTAGGTGTCCCAGGACTTCTCCGGATTTCAATACTTTGAATACCTTTATGCGTGCCGTTCTCCATCTACCTACTCAGTAGTTAGCACAAAGGAGTATAGAGACGTATGCATGAAAGAAAACAGTTTTTTTGATGACGGTACACAAACGCCGCTGTTCGTGGCCGTGACGATGTTAGCACAAGCTACTATCGATCAAGATGTCCTGAGACTAGCTCTCAACTTGCGGCATCGCCCGCGTAAAGTACATTTCATACCTCATAATAAGGATAAAAAGTAGCTCATAGCCTTCCTCAATAAATGGTCTATCTAATAGTGTAAGATTTTTTCAAATTGGACCGGTAGTCCCTGAGATTAGCGCGTTCAACTCAACCAACTCTTCAGCTATAGGTAATATAATATTAGTATAGTTAGGTTGTTATGAGAAAACTGGAAGTACTTACTCAGCACTGGTTCTCTAATGAATTTCATTCATAAAACCGCGCAAAAAACAAACACTAACAAAATTTAAAACTCTGGAAGTGGGTTAGTAAAACAAACACTTATTTCATTTATATATACAGGATGTTCCACTACAAAGTTCGCGGGATTTTAATTTATATCGCGTATTCATGAGAAGTTGGCAACACTAAAAGCTGTGGCGTTGAAATTGAAACATTTTGCAACACTGGAATGTACTTTGTTTTATTTGAAATTTTTATTTTACAGTCCACGTGGTGGGTGCGTTATATTTCTAACTAAATTAAAGAGATTTGTTCGTGCTGTGGATAATACTCTACAGGAAATTTTTTCATCCAGTACGCAAACTTTAGGAAAACAATTATTTATTTTGAGACCTCCTGATATTAATTGTACTGTCAAACGTGTGCCGTTGTTCAGCTTTTCACATGCTAGGAGGCCACTGATCTATTTATTTATTTATTTTGGTTCTCCAACAAGGAATACACATTACATTACATTAAAAGAAATATAAGAAACGAGATCTTGTGCTACCTCAATTATAGGAGAACACAGCATGCACAAAGTACAAAGCAATCATCCCACTAATTTATTAAAATTATATAAATTAAATGTAAATAAAAATAAATTAAGTTGAAAACGAAGTTAAATTAAATAACATTGTGATATATCATATTAAATTAAATTAAAATTCAAATTGATTTATTGTAACAAATGCGTATTATCATTATTGTGCTCGCTTTACGTGGGCTACGTCTTATAACTATACATAGTAAGTACTTTAATCAAATTACCTAAACACTAGATCCAACCCATTTCAAGTCTTAGCTGGTCAACCAAGGGACTCGGTTCCAGGCAATATATCCTGGGATTAGAGAGGACGACATAAATAAACAGGCATTAAGTAATCAACAACATTATCTTTAGTCAGAGGAACAATTTGTACTGGTTTATATATTTTACAAGGATTTTACGAGAATGTAGGAAATTGGAAGATGTGCGAAATTTAAGTCGCATGTGCCCGTTCCGTTTCGGTACAGTTTCGTATCGCTTTCCGTTTCGTCGTTGTTCTTTGTTTATTTTTCTTTTTCTTTACGTTTTGTTTTGTTTTACTTTTTAATGCACGAATGCATATATAATTAGTAGATAATAATAATACTTTAGCCTTTTCATTTATTCATGCACTATAACAATTAGAGAATATTACATAATACCGATAATTATAATTTTTTTAAATAAGCTATTAAAAATAACTATTTTATTTATACATAACGAAATTAATAAAATAATTATTCTATTTTTATTTATTAATTTTATTATTAACTATTTATTTAATTTTAAGTCATAGCCCCATTATGGGTAAAGCCCAACTTTAAATGCTTTAAGTTATTTCGACTTATTTATTTATTTATTCATTCCTTGCCTGCCGTCCTCTCTATGTCATCTCTCCACCAGATCTAGGTCGGCCTCCGTCCCTTTTCTCTCCTCTTTTAGTTGCATGCTTCTACTATCTATCATGCTCGCTCGCTCGGCATGAGCCGAGCGAAATGCTCGGCCCACCTCAATTTTCAAGACCGCGTTGCACTGCGTCTATTACTTAATTTTCTCTTATTATAGAGCTGTTTTGTTTGTCCATGAATCTCAAGTCTAGAGTACTTCTTTCCAAAGCGCGTTGACAGGAGAGTAATTCTGTTATGATATTATTATTGAAAATCCATGTTTGGGAACATGGAAGGATCTACATCTACCTCCTTAAACATGTTGGTTAAGAAAGTAGATAGGAATCCAGGTATTTTTTCTTGAGCTTCATAGGGTGCTTTGATTTTAGTACTTCTGTATATAGGCCGACCGTTGTTGTTTTAATCTTGGCGTATCGCTTATCGCCAAGATTCTGACTCCTCAAGCTGCACAGACAGTGAGAATGATTCAAGCGATATGGATATTAGTGACGAATAGTCTTACATTACTTTTATCTGTGTTTAAATAGCTCTTTATGAGATTTAATTAATGTTTTATGACTTTGTGCCTCAGATGGCGATACGCGAGTTAAACGGTCACCAGTATTTTGCCAGGTAATTTTTATTCGACGTTCTAATTCTTTATGCCTTTATACTGACTTCTTATTTAAAAAAACTTGTTTAAATTTGATGATGTTAATTTGAAGTGACCTACATAAATACATTTTTGTAGGTCGCATCCTAAGTACCTAGTATTTTTCTTTCTTGTCGTTTCCTATCTTCCTCTGTGTTGTATGTTTTAACTTTTTTTTTATTCTTCGATAGGCTGGCGCTTGACTACAACTTGCCAGATGTTAAACAATGATGTAGTCTACGATGGAACGCGCCAGTCCAGTATACCGATTCACTCGAATGATTATCGGTGAGAAAGTGGCAGTGAAATGAACCCCTTATGTGGTTAGAAACCTTAAAGGAGCAACAATTCCGACCCACCCTCTTTAAATAGTGTCACCAGACATCACACCGGAACACGGCAAGACCGCTTGGCGGTGCGGCTTTGTGTGATAAAACCTACCACCAGTTGATTGTCACCTTATTTGCACCACCTGGAAACCACGTGCGGGGATTCAATTAAAGGTGTACACCCAAGGACGAAGGTGACTCAGTCCTCATACTTTTTCACTTTGATACAATAGATGACAATATAAGGACTAAATCTTTAATTTAATGATAGCATCAACCTAGCTACATTAGTTTGACGACGCAAACTACATATCAGGTCTAATGAACATCGTAAACTGTTCCAGTCTTATCAACAGTAGTTAATACTGACAGAGGACAAGTCGAGCCTCACGCTGTGTAGTTACAGCTGTGATATACAGAGTTTAACATGATGATACTTGGTATAAATATTCCTTACCTAATTATGTTTTTGCTCATGCAGACCCTTGTTTTTTCAATTTTTCTGTATGGCTCAGAAACCTGGACACTAAAATCCCGAGTGTGCTCTAGGATTGACGCGTTCGAAATGTGGTGCTGGCGCAGAATGTTAGGAATGTCCTGGATCGAGCTCCTGACAAACGAGTCAATTCTGAGGCAGCTACAAATAAAAACACGACTCTCCACAATCTGTAGGCAGAGAGTCCTTAAGTTCTTCGGGCACACAGTTAGGAGAGACCCTGACAATCTAGAAAGGCTATTTAGGGCAGGGGTAGATCGCCGTCAAGATGGACACACACTACGCAGGAAATCTCAAGAGCCTCATTACAAAGGTCCATCCAAATGGCGCAAGATCGGGTATGCTGGAGAAGGTTGGTTGAACAGATTACGCGCCACAATCACGTCCCTCAGTCATGAGGATACGACCAAGAAGAAGAAGAATGATGTTTTTAGACCCCTACGTATATTTTTTTTAAACCGAGCTGAGGTACATCTCTATCGCTTCAGATTAAAAAAAATGTTGTGTGTACACTATTGTACATGTCAAACTTATAACAGCCTTTGCCTTTGTGGGAGGTTTAAACCTACCGCTCAGTTCGATTCCCAGGTCATATCTTTGTGTGATCAATGTTATCTTTGTTTGTTCTATGTATGGCTGTAGTTAATCTATAACATGAATGTTCTTCCAAAAAATAATATATTTGTTTGTAGACCCACAACACAAGCAAAATAATTGCATAATTTGGGACTGTTTGTTGGCGCTGCATATGTGTGAAAATATTATTATAGTTACCGTTTAAGCTAAAACTTAAATCCTTTGTATGCATTGCAAGGGACTTTTGTAATTTTTTTCTAATAAAAATCTCGTGAACCCTGAATACCATAAAGTATAAAAAAACTAATTACAGATTATAAAAAAAATATTGGTCCGTCCCAAATTTCGGTATGATTTTTGTAGATACTGCGAGTAAATAAGACAAATTTTTAATTGAACACATACATTTAAGTAATATTTGCAGCGGTGGCGCAGCCGGGCCTCGCCTTGGAAATATAAGGTCGCAGGTTCGATTCCTGATCGTGCTTACACTTCTTTGTGTGAATTGCATCATCTCCGCTGCTCAATATCGATGAAGGAAAACATCGTGAGGAAACTGGCATGTCTAAAAACTAATCACCACATTTGACATCCACCAACTCTTACTGGGCCAGCGTGGGTGGGTTAAAGCCTAAACTCTCTCAACTTGTAAGATAGTTGAGAGAAGACCTATGCCCAGCAGTGCGACACTAAAAGAGTTAATGTAATTTAAGTACTTTTTATTAATAGCATGCAGTAAGTAATTATTGAGAATATTATCCAAGTACAGTTATATTTTAATTAAGTAACAACTGTAAACACTAGGCTTTTGAGAAGGTTAAATTTACTGAAGTTTAGTTTGTCTGTGTAAATAATAGTGTTTCAGGTAAGGCGTGTGGCACACCCATATCTCGCGCGACCACACCTCACTTAGATGAGACGCGCCAGGTACACACAGAGATTAAATGTGGACTGGCTACATTCACACCGGCATTACTCGTTTCTGCAGTGCATCTGTAGGCAATTCACGTAATTAAATAAGTTCAGTTGCAGTGCAGTTGCAGTTAAGTTTCGATCAAAATAGCCCTTTTGACAAACACTGTCAGATATGCTTGCGTCAAGTTCACGCGAGCGTTTTAGCGTTTATGTTCTTTGTATGAAAATCACAAGAATACCATTTTGCACTACGACGTAAACTTAACTGCAACGTGATCGCAACTGCACCGCAACTCCATCGGCGCGTCAAGAAATTACGTTCGAGATACATCTAAGAACAATTCCTAGTAACAATGGAGAGGCGACTCTCCATGCTATCGTGTTCAGGATGGAGTTGGAGCTGGCTCGCAGTTTGCAGAGCAGCAAATCAGACTTTTTTTTAGCTTGCATGAGCAATCATTCCAGTGGGCTAATTCACGCAATAACCTAGTAACAAAATAAATATTTTTACGACTATTTTAATTTCATTTATCTTACAAACATAGTTTTAGGATCTGTTTATTTGTATTAACACTATAGTTTGTCCAAAATAAATGTTATTTTATTTTATTTTATTTATTACTAATCTAATCAAAATTTGTTTTTTTTTCTATAGCTAAACTGCCAATATTCTTAAAGGTGGGATTCAGAACACAAACTATGATTATAGCAACTTTTAAACCTGTAGTGTTGTAAGTATTTTAACTAATTGTAGGCACAAATATACAATGGCATTAATTGTTCATAATTTAAAAATGCAACGGAGTGTAGGCAAGGCAGCGATGTCAACATTTAAAAAACTGGCTTTATACTACCTTATAAAAAGCGCGCGGTTGTTTTATGCGGAAATCGCAGCGTCAGACGCATACAATTAACGCACATAATTTCATATCAGGTAGTGTAATTACAAACCGTTATTTCACGCGGTTGACGCAGCGGCAAGCGCAGCCATACAAAAAATGGTTAATCGCATGCGTCTGACGCTGCGATTTCCGCATAAAACAATCGCGCGCTTAATAAAACAAAGAAAAAACCAGCGTTCACTTCTACTTTCCACACACTTTCGAGTGCATAAAATACAGATATACCTACTTATCATTATCCTGCATTTTTTTTGCATTCGGGCTATGTTTGGACTTCGATCAACAGAAACTTGTAAACCATTCTTCCAAAAGTATAAAATTCTGACTCTTCCAAGCCTATATATCTATGAAGTCTCTGTATTTGTTAAGGTTAATCAAAATCTATTTACATTAGCCTCTGATGTTAGTACTAGGCTACAACGTGACACACTTCGTTTACGTATGCACCCCGCACGAACCGCTCTCAAGCGCAAAAGTGTGTTTCATCTGGCTCCTATAATTTATAATAAACTGCCCAAAGAAATGAGAGCCATGAATATATCTTTATTTAAAAATAAATTAAAATGTCTCCTAATTAATAAATGTTATTATACCTTAAATGAATATTTAAATGATGTTTTTACCAAAGACATGTAATACAATCAAATAATAATAATAATAATAATAATAATTTGCCCGTAGGGCAGCTTGTGGCGAGCTGTTATGGCGTAGCGACCATACGGACCCGAGTGCTCCAGGGAGAAGGTCCTGTCCCTCACCTCCGGCTGGTCTTTAATGGCTGGCTGGAGTGAACCCTGACGGGGGACAGATCTCCCACCTCTTGCTTGCCTTCATTGGCCGGCTTGAGTGGAGTCGTTAGAGCAGAGATGCTCGGAGGAGGAAGTGTCCCGTAAGTGGCTAGTGGGCACGTGAGGCTGGACCCTTAGGGAGCCAATGATCGGGTAGAATGCCGTGGGACACCGCTCTACTCCCCTAGCCCCTCAGAATATGTTGCCCCTTGTCGCTTCTTTTAGCGGCCATACGGGGGCCCATTTATTGAGTGGGCGAGTCACCCCCTGCCATTTTATCCGTGTTAATTTGCATTGGTCAGGCAGGGGCCATAGTCCATCCATAGTCCTAGTTACCTAATCCATTAGCACCCATCACCATAACCTAGATTTTAGTTCCTATATTCTGCAATAGTCCTGCTCTAACCGGGGATTGTCCTTTGTTGTACCTATATGGTGCGAACAGGGATAATCGTCGGTTGGTGCCACATTACATTTAGAGCAAAATTGTCTTACGGGCCTCTACGTGTTGGCTTTGGCCCCACGCACGCCTTTTAAAAGTCCGGAGCTCCATAGCTCCGAGATAAAAAAAAGACAAACATAATAATAATAATAATAATAATGTACCTTAACCTATATTTGTTATCAATCTTAGTGAATTATAATTTTAACGTATGTACTAATGTAACAATGTCCTCTATCAACTATTTATAATAAATGACTACATTAAAATTTGCACGCTGTATATTACATATCGGCAAAACATGTGGCTCAGTAAACACTGTATGTAACATATATTATACACCATGTTTTATGCAAATAAATGATTATGATTATGATTATGATTATGATTAAATATATTTGAACAAATCATGTATATTTAACTACTAAATAAGATAATAAATGACTTAAATAAGAAAACACTTATTCGTTCGTTTTGAGTGCAACATTTTAAACGAAATACGAGTACGCGTCGGTGTGATAGAGTGACAGTCTAAATCCTGGGGTTCTCAAACCCGTTCCGGTCATTCCTCCGCGTCACTTGAGATTTAATCAGTCCAGTGAGTGGCGACCTTTGTTTAATACTCCCTTAGTTGTAAAGGAACAGAACATTTAGCCTTAATTATCTATTTCTAGCACATGCAACTGTTAGCTTAAAGTTAGTTTAAATAAGTGCATTTTTGAAATAACCTTTACTGATTGAAATAAAACTACTTTTTAACGGATTTTATCGCGGTTTATTTTAGATTTTAGATCCCGACGTTTCAAAGTCTTTTCAGACTTCATGTTCACGGGTGGACTGAGATATTTGACGTCCAAAAATATTAATCACAATTATTACTGACTACCTTCAAACATTAATATTTAAGTTGCGTTCCGATTTAAGCAAACTGAGCTCACAGTGTCTTGAATTCTGAGTTGATTTTGCTTGGGTTTTGGTACAAGTAAATTAAGCACTGGGTCCCAGGGTGGTGGTATACCTATATAACCTTTACTGTTTCTCTGTTGGGCGTCCTTGCCTAACTTGTCCTCTAGATTCTTGTCGCCAGGATATCGAATGTATTCAGGCCTTCCCGCCAACTTTGTTTCAGTCTAAACCAAAGATGTGGTCTACTGTCCATTGCCACCATAGAAGAAAGAAACAACTTGATTGCCACCCTGAATCAGTGGCGTGGTCGGTTTGATACTTGCTTTTCACACCGCAGATCGTGGGTTCAATTCCCACAGAAGTCAGTCATTTGTGTGATGAACACGTCTGTTTGTCTTGAGTCTGGGTGTAATTATCTATATTTAGGTATGTATTTACAAAAGAAAAGTATTATATGTAGTATATTACCAGTTATCTGGTTTCCATAATACAAGCTCGTAGTTTGGTTCAGATCAGATGGCCGTGTGTGTTAATGGCCCACTATATTATTATTATTAAGTATATTGATGTTAATTTTAGTTCTATGCAGGACTTTATTTCTACAATTAAATTTTATCTGTGTTAATAATATCACGAGGGTGTCCTTCCTGATTATAATAAGATTCAGGTTATAAATATAATATTTATAAACAAAAATTGCTCTTTTAAAGGTATAAAATAATAGATAGATACCATGGACGTTTCGGTTTATGAATCAGTCTATATTTGAACTAACCACCTAGGGCTATTAACTAGAGCTGAGTCACCTTTGTCGGTGGGTGTACACCTTTAATTGAACCCCCACACGTGGTCCCCGGCTGGTGCAAATCAGGTGACAATCAATCAACTGGTAATTAACTGGTGGTAAGCTTCGGCCGTGGTTAGTGACTGCCCACCAGACAAAACCGCACTGCCAAACGGCCTTGCCGTGTTCCGGTGTGATATCTGGTGACACTATGCAGGGAGGGTGGGTCGGAATTGCGGCTCCTTTAAGGTTTCTAACCTTAAGAAGGCTCATTCCACTGCCACCTTCTCACCGATAATCATTCATAATCACGAGTGAATTGGTATACTGGGCTGGCGCGTTCCATCGTAGACTACATCATTCCAGCCACCAGCCTAATGAAGAATAAAAGAAAAAAATCTAACCTATTACAGTAGATACTAGTAAATAAGTTAGTACCTAGGCATACCACTGAAGTTATTTTAAGCGAGCTCTTTAAATTTCACATTGTGGACGTATATCTCATTCGTAGAAATACTTCAGTTTGGTACAATCTGTGTTAATGAGTCGACTCAGTAATTAGTCATTTATTCTGAGTCAGTTGTTTCTCTGCAAATTTTCGACGGTATAACTTTTGCCCTCTTTGCATACGGTGAAATAACATGTTTTTGAGGTAAATATATGAGTATTTTTGTATTGTTTTTGAACTAGGGAAATACAGATTTCATTTGAGGAAAACTGATAGGTATTCGGTGTCCTACAGTTAACTAATGTAATTGTTATAGCCCACTGGATTAGCAAGCTGAAGTGGCAATGGACCGGTCATAATACTGCAGAACCGACCACTGGGGTAAACGAGTTCTTGAGTGAAAACCACGAATTGGTAAACGAAGGAAGCTCTCAGACTAGGTGGGGTGACGATCTCAGCAGGACAGCTGCCAAGAATTGGATAAGAAAAGTCGCGGAAGTTGTGGCACGCCAAAATGGGGAGGCCTCTGTCACCATAGGACTGGTCAAAGAATAATTCACTTCAACCCTTTTTAGTGTCCCACTGCTGGGCACGGGTCTTCTCTCAAGTGTCTTACTAGTTAAGAGAGTTTAGGCTTTAATCCACACACGCTGGCCAAGTGCGGGTTGGTGGATGTCACATGTCCTCGAATGATTAGTTCATATACATGCTGGTTTCCTCACGATGTTTTCCTTCACCGTTATTGAGCAGCGGCGATGAAACAATTCACACAAAGATGTGTGGGCATAACTGGGATTTGAACCCGCGACCTTATATTTCTAAGGCGTCTGCCAGTCTGGATTCGGGTAAAATTTAGGAGATAGTTGAGACCCGGGAAGGATTATATTTTGGTAAAGTATATCGAGCCACAGATTATCAGAAGTAACATTTTGTGACGTGAATGAAAGAAGTGCCACTTTAAAACAATGTAGAAGAGAGTTTTCTGATGGAGCATTTAACCGACGTTAAAAATGAACTAGAAATGCCATGTAGAGTCTTAACCTTAGGGTTGTAACTATTGATTAACTCCCAACAAAAAAGAAGGGTTTTATAATTTGGCACGTGTATCTATATACAAGACGGGCCGGTGGCGTGGTCGGTAAGATGCTTGCTTTTCACGCCGCAGGTCGTGGGTTCGATTTCCACCCGAGACAAACATTTGTGTGATGAACATGTCTGTTTGTATCGAGTCTGGGTGTAAATATTTATTATATGTATATATTTACAAAAAGTATTATATGTATAGTATACCAGTTATCTGGTTTCCATAACACAAGCTCTGTTTAGTTTGGGACCAGATGACCGTGTGTGTTATTGTCCCAGAACTATTAACTACTTGCGGGAGCGCTAGGTATGTTGATTATATTAAAAATAAAAATTTAATGAAAAAAAATATTTAAATAATATTTGTCGCATAAAGTGTCAGCCCTATTACTGGCTTGCTTTTAAGGACAATTTACACGTCCTCGCGTAGAAATGTTCGCATATGGATTTGTCTGCTCTGTAAAGACCTTTTCAAATAGTTATTCATTTTTACGACACATTTGAATATTTTAAAGGAAATGTTATTGAAATTGCTATTGTATTTTACAATGTTTTAACTCCCGACAAAAAAGAGGGGTGGTATAAGTTAGATGTGTGTATCTGTGTAAAGTTTGTTGCCTTGTAGCGCGGAAACGAATACACCAATTTGGATGTAGGTTTTTTATTCAAAAGCTGAAGTTACAAATATGGTTCGTAACAAAAAAATATTTACAATCTTATTCATAAAAATCTCATAAGATTCTTTGGTTAAAATCGACTTTGTCGCTTTCTTACTAGTATAAATGTCAAGATGAAAGACAAAGACAAACGAATTATAAACCTATTTTAGTTATAATGAGCTTAGAAGACGTTTATGAATACAAGGGTTAATGTTGGTAAGATGGTTCTTAGCTTGAAAAATAGGTGCACATGTGTCATTAAATTTTTAGAGTTACAAATGTATAAAATAAATTGTTTTTAATTTTGTTAAAAATCTTTATGAAAATAATATTCTAGGAAAATATTACACACGGTCATCTGATCTCATACTAAGCAGAGCTTGTTTCATGGAAACCAGATTATAACTATACATACGTACTATTACTTTTTTTTGTTAATACATACTATTAAATAGATAATTACACTCAGGCTCAATACACAAATGTTTATGCAATGAGAATCGATCCACGACCTGCGGTTTCTAATTAAACATACACTCAATCTTAATGTAGGCTGAAGTACAGATACCTTCAAAGCAGGATGATCCGCGGATGCGAATGCGGATGCGGAGTTTTGAAAGCTCACATCCGTGGATGCGGATGCGGATTTTTAAGATATTATGTAAATAATAAAGAATTAAAACAATGATAACATGATTATTAACATTTCAATTGGAATTAAATCAAACTTAATTATCTATTTTAATATTAAACACCTACTGGTTCTTAAATTAGTAAGTTAAATTAAAAATAGGAGCATTATAGCAGTCGCCGGGCCCGCCAAATTTCTTTCTTGTCGCTACTTGCATGATATTTGCATCCGCATGAACATCTGCATTGATTAATGCGTATGCGGATGCAGATGCAGATGTCCAAATCTATGCGGAAGTTCCGCATTTGCGGATGCGGATGCAAATGTTCGCAACACCCCTGCTTCAAAGGAAAGGGATGTAAATGGACATCCCCTCCCTCTGAAGGTATAGAAGGAAGGACAGAAACGGGTAACTGGTAGTCGCAATTTACCAGTCGTTTTGTTTCGAAAAAATGCGATTGCGAAAAAATGGTGCGAAAAAATTCGACACCGAAACCGCGGCTAGGTTAGTGGGTTCGCAGAGGAACCACGGGGGGCACATACGTACCCACTGTGTCACGCTCTAATGCAGGGAGTACACAAAAAAAAGAGAAAGGAACAAAAAGGTTGCAATACAGATATGGTAAAGCTACTTAGTGCAACAGAATAGCGTTTCGGTTCAAGCAAACTAGGACACATAGCTGCATAATAGATTTAGCCTATTTCTGCTCTTTTTGTGCCAAACAATCGTGTTGCAGCTTTGTACTATCTCACGCAACGTTGCGAGATACGTTACTAGTAATATTTAGAAGATCGTAAACTAATTATGACGGTAATAGAGAAAGGCAGATATTGGCTTTGAAATTCATTATAAAGATGAAATTATAATTCATTTACTTAGCGCTCAATTTTTTTTCAAGTGTGTAATACGTGGTTCCCTCTTATGTGCAGGTCTTGGTCTTGTAGCCTTGATTGCCTTCCCCTAAATCCGACACTGAAGGCACATTATTCGCATAAATACCTCACATAATTTTTTTTCTTTATATTTTCACATATACACGTACACAGCGCCATCTAGTCCCAAATACATACACATGTAGTACTGTTAGTCCACGAAATGAAAATTCCTTTTTAAAAAAAGGTTTTTTATTCCAAACCACGAGTGGTTGGTAGACGTCTTTTCGCTGGAGAGATTTGACCCGAACTGAGGATATGTTTAGTCTAATAAAAGTACTACTACGCCTGTCTGCTGACTAGGCAGTTGACAATGCACTATTGCTTACATTTTAGGGGTGTAACAGCCCCCCCGTTAAGATGAAACTTATTATTGAAGAAAATAAGTTTCAGTGGGAAATTCTAATTCTAGGAATTGGTATTGAATTTTGTTGTTCCGATTCCTCTGTATTTTCTACTTCAGAAATTTGGAGGTTTCTTTTGAAAAGGCGTTTACCATATTTTACATGAATTTTGAAAAGAACAAACATTACTATCAATATCAGAATAACATATGTAATTATAGGATAAAAAGACTTATATTCTATCAATACCTCTGGCTCATTAATAATTTTGTCTAAATTATTTAATAGTTGTTTATCAGTAATAGTCAACAAACTTTCGAGATTAATTTCAGACAACTTTACAGGGCTTAGCTTAGGTCTAATGTTATTAAGTTTTTCTAAATTACAGCAATCTTCATCTATAAGATTGAAATCTATAATAGGATGTTTAGCAGTTATATTGACAACCGATCTAGCAACGAATTTTCTATTTTTACAATAGCCAATACAAAAGGGATCTAATTTAAGAAACCCTGTGCCTAATATTTTAAAGTTCTCAGTTTGAGATTGACATTCAACAGTGAGTTGAGTAGGTTCTGTTAATACAAATATCCACCTATTTCCTTTTAGCTCTTGCCAAATATTCATTTCTCCTACGATTAGACGCGTTTTACATTGTTGCGGTAGTTTACTAACAATTTTTGATAATAATTCCGTTTCACATGTAGGATCACTCTGTGTAGATCGGATGTCTACTTGGTCGCAAACAAATATATGGTCTATAGTTTTTAAACAATTGCCTAAATCATTCAAACAGATGTATGTTAATTTATCCTTACTTAAGGTTATATAATTACAATTTGGCGAGATCATCGCATATGAATTTGGATTATATGAGTCATGAGGTATTGGTACATTAATAGACTTATACAAATCATATTCTAGTTCTAAGACTAACGGTATCTTAATTACGAACACAATTTTATTCATTGCTGAATAACAATATAATTTTGATATATCCAGAATAGAATGTATATTGTTCATATTCACATTTATGGGCAACCTTTGATTTGAATGCAAATTTTTTGCATTATCGTTCAATTCGTTATACAACTGAGCCGGTGTCAAAACAGAAGGGTGAAGTGAATTACTTTTAGCAAACAACATTGCATTTACTAAATCATCAAGTTTAAATGACAATTCTAATAGACTACTCAATAGTTCATTTTGGAATTTAAGCATAACATTTTCTGTGGCTAATTTATCCATAGTTAGCGATGCATTGATAAAACCTTCGGTTAGTTGTTCAATAGCGCCATTCAAACGTGCTTCATTCAAACTAATAGTTCTTATGGTTTGATTATAATGGTCAAAGGCTGTATTAGTCATTAAAATATTGATTTTTAGTAAGTTAGCAAGTTCTTTGTTATTATTTTCTAGTTTTTGAATTGCGTTATTGTACATGATTGCATCGTCTTCATCCATAGTACCTACTACATGTTTCAAAATTGTCCCGATTCCAGCAAACCACGATCTTTTTCGTCGGTTTGAAATGAGGTGAGAAATCGAGTCATGATCTCTTATAATATCATCTAATCGAATGGATAAGGGTAGCAGTAAGTTATGACATTTTGTATGATTATCGTGTTGTTGACACAAAAACCTTGCTGTACTTAAAACGTTTCTTATATTGTCAATGTGCGACGGTATGTAGCTGATGTCAATAGGTACTAATACGTGGAGATGGTCATAAGTGGTTTTCAACACTCCCACAGGATCGAAATAGATGCCTGAGTTTTTGCTAATAGGTTCTATTGTTTTTGGAGCGGCCAGGTACAGACTTGTAACCGTTACTCTGAAACATTATATATACGAATTTTATTTAAAAGACAAAAGTATTTTACGCTTTAATCTCTAAAATGTGTATATTATTCTACACTACTACCTACTTCTTGTTCTATATTGGCTTCAGCTAGTTTGACTTCGTCAAAGTGGTATTTGACGTGCCGTCTATTAATTAATAAAGTCAACGTATTGTTACCGTTAACTTTTACGACTCTATACGGACCCTTCCATATAGGTGATAACGCCTTTCGGAGTCTAAGGTGATTTTTAACATACACCATATCTCCCATTTTATATTTTATAGGGCGTGTATGTCTATCATAATAGCTCTTTGATGTTATTTTAGATTTAAGAATGTTTTCTATCGCTTTCTCCCGAGAATAACGAAGACGTTGTTGCAGAAGGCGCACATAACTGTTGTAGGTAGGTTCTATTGTAGTATCGTAAATCGATGTTGGTATGAACGGCTTATGACCAAACAATAGTTCATATGGAGTAAAATTCGTAGTACTATGAACGGTGGTATTATACGTCAGCATAGCGGTGTAGACGTATCCGGGCCAATTTGTTTGGTTGTCGTTCACAAAGGATTTTAAGTATTCCTTAAGCGTGGAATGACTTCGTTCCAACGCCCCTTGCGTCTGCGGGTGATAAGGAGACGACCATAACTGTTTGATTTTTAGAAAGGTGCATGTTTCTTTAAACAGGTTTGCGGTAAAATTTGGCCCCTGGTCGGTTAAAATTATTTTGGGTATACCAAATATTGTTATAAAGTGAATGAGGCATTCACTTGATTCTTCCGCCGTAGCATTAGATATAGGATAGGCGGTTGAAAATTTTGTTAAGTCGTCTTGTATGGTAAGAATAAATTTAGATTTATTAGAGCTAGCTTCTGGAAGTGGTCCTACTATATCCAAAGCTATCCTTTCAAATGGTTGAGTCGATGTTGACGTTATTTGCATAGGCGCTCGATTTATTCTTCTTAATGCCTTGTTAGTTTGACATGACGTGCATTTACGTACAAAATTTTCTATATCGCTACGCATATTACGCCAATAGAATCTTTCCTGTATACGCTTTAGCATTTTGGTTGAGCCTAAATGACCAGAAATGGGAATATCATGATTCTCTTTCATGATCTTTGCTATTTCGCTGAGAGACGGATAAATAATGGTATTATTAAAGACATGAACAGTAATATCTGTATTGTTAAAAACGTACAAGATTATGCTACGTATTTTGAGGTTATTATGACAATCAAACGGATTTCGAAAATCTGTGATGCTGAATTCATTTATGTTTTTGGAAACAAATTCGTTTTTAAGACTTTGTAAACACTTGAACACATCTTCATAACTGCTTTTGTCAAAGTGGTACACTTTAAAGAAGAGAAAATAATATTGAGTATCATCTATTTTGAATGAAATAAAGTTATGTAATGACCTTTCTCGTGAGATAACCTCTTGCGAATTTGGAATGAGGCTAACTACTTCGGAAACATATTGGTTTGCCTCGTCTAAATCAATCGAGGTAGGTATGACTACAGTTTTTATTTTTGTTTTTAATAAGTTTTCACTATGTTCTTGAATTTTAGTGTTTATTGAAATTGTTTTACTGTTCATAGTTTTAAGACATTTTGAGTAATTATCATTGTTTTGTGTTTCAGGTGTTGGAGGTGACGGAATGTCAAAATCGTCTGGGAGTTCCAGGTTTTCAGGAAGTTGGAAGTCATCAGGTAAGTCAATTTCAGGTGTTTGCAGACCTTCGGGGAACAGCGGTGACCTCTGCGTGGAAGGTATTTCGGTAGGTATGACGTCAGGATCATCTAACGCCTCACTTTCGAGATTTTCAGGAACTGGATCATCGGTGATTTCGTTACTGGGAACCCCTTCTTGGATGGGGTTCAAAGGATATCTAGATAGTGCGTCAGCGTTACTGTTACACTTTCCTTTTTTATACTCTATGTCGTATTCATACTCTTCGAGTTTTAATCTCCATCTAACTAACTTAGAACTAGGATCCTTACAGTTAAAAAGCCATTTTAGTGGTTTGTGGTCTGTAACAATGGTAAATTTATGCCCATACAAATATGGACGGAATGTTTTGGTGCCAAATATTATTGCCAAGCACTCTTTCTCCGTGACGCTGTAGTTTGTTTCAGCCTTGTTTAGGGTTCGAGATGCGAACGCTATCGGCCGATCTTTACCTATTTCGCCCTGAGACAAAATCGCGGAAATCGCATGTAGTGACGCGTCGCAGGTAAGGATAAACGGTTTTGTGAAGTCAGGATAGATTAGAATTGGTGCTGTAATTAACGCGTTCTTTAAAGTTTCAAAAGCTAATTGTTGTTGATTTGTCCAGACGAATGGATTTTCTTTTCTAAGCAATGATGTGAGCGGTTTGGCTATCTTAGAAAAGTCTTGGATGAATCGGCGATAATAGGATACTAAACCCAGGAAAGACTTTATGTCTTTTTGGCATTTAGGAACTGGAAACAGTTTTACGGATTTTATTTTCTCTGGATTAGGCTGGATACCTTCTTCACTGATGTTATGGCCGAGATAAGTCACTTCCTTCCGGAAAAACTCGCACTTATCTGGCTGTAATTTTAGGGAGAATTGCCTAAGTCTTTCGAAGACTTGAGATAGTTTCGCTACGTGAGAGGGCAGATCATAGGAATAGATGACAATATCGTCAAGATACACATAGCAGTGAATGCCCTGTAGTCCTGCTAGAACAGTGTTCATCAGCCTTTGGAACGTTGCTGGCGCATTTTTGAGCCCAAAAGGCATTCTAAGGCATTCGAAATGTCCTTCTCTCACGCTGAAGGCAGTTTTTGGTATGTCCTCTGGGTTTATTTCGATTTGGTGGAAACCCGATGCAAGGTCTAATGTGGTAAAGTATTTACTTTGGCCCAATTGGTCCAAGATTTCATTGATTTGGGGTAAAGGATAACTTTCACCAATTGTTATGTCGTTCAGTTTTCTGTAGTCGATCACGATCCGCCATTTTCTTTTTCCTGACGCATCAAGCTTTTTTGGAACAATCCATATGGGTGACGACCATGGAGAAGTGGAAGGTCGGATAATCTTTTGATCTAACATTTTTTGTATTTGAGATCTTACCTCATCTTTGTGGATTTCCGGGAATCTATAAGACTTAACATTAATGGGTGTAGATGAATTAGTTTTGATGTCATGTTTTAGAGCACTAGTACTGGTAAGGTGGTCGTCAGGTAAGTGGAATATGTCGGAATATTCAGTACAGATGTCATAAAGGGCATCTTTTTCCTCAGAATTTAAGTGACTTACGCGCAACAAATTTAAAACTTGATCAGTTCTGTCCAAACAAGTCATCGTGGGGTTACATTCGAAATAATTTTCTGTGTTAAATGGAATAAGTTTAAGAGATAAATTAGAGTTGAGAGAAATTGCTTTTTCGGAGATATTTAAAACTGTAACATTAATTCTATTGTTATCTTTCACTGAGGCAATACAATTAGAGATGAATAACGTATCGGAAATATGTTGATCTAACACTATTCCTTGCTTAATTTCAGGGTTCTTCACAGAACATTCAATAACCGTTTCGCTGCGTGCTGGGATAAAATAGGATGGTTCACTAAACGACAGTTTTATAATGTGGTTATTCATTTCCAAAGATGCTGAACTATAATTTATTCGACAACCATGCTGCATGAACAAATCGTTACCTATTATTCCATCATAAGGTAAGTTTATATTACAGAATACGTGGAACTTATGTGAGACCTTAAGCTCTGAATTTAGTTGGAGTTGTACATTTACGTAACCAATACTGGTTAGAGATTCATCCTTCGAATCGATTCCTTTAATTTTAACTTTATTTTCGACCAAATTACAATTATGTTTAATAACTTCTTTTTTCAGAAGGCAGAGCGACGCACCGGAGTCTATGAGAAAGGTAAGTGGTTTTTCATTAATATGCGTTTGGATCACTACGTAAGGTAAGTACCGTTTTTTTGTAAATATTTCGAATATTTGATCATTATTTTTTTCAGGAGGAACGCCGTGAGTTTGGGGCTGGTTACCCTGTCCATTGGCTGCTATTTTAGGAACGCCGTGAGTTTGGGGCTGGTTACCCTGTCCATTGGCTATTATTTTAGGAACGCCGTGAGTTTGGGGCTGGTTACCCTGTCCATTGGCTATTATTTTAGGAACGCCGTGAGTTTGGGGCTGGTTACCCTGTCCATTGGCTATTATTTTATGAACGCCGTGAGTTTGGGGCTGGTTACCCTGTCCATTGGCTATTATTTTAGGAACGCCGTGAGTTTGGGGCTGGTTACCCTGTCCATTGGCTATTATTTTAGGAACGCCGTGAGTTTGGGGCTGGTTACCCTGTCCATTGGCTATTATTTTAGGAACGCCGTGAGTTTGGGGCTGGTTACCCTGTCCATTGGCTATTATTTTAGTTTTAGTATCGACTTGGGTTCGGTACATTTGTCCCGCGCGATACTTTATCGGGACACTTACTAGTTTAAACTTTCGGATGGCTGATCCGCGTTGTCTACCTGCTCTAACAATTCGGAATTTTCGTCCTGAGTGAACGTCACTCGTGGGCGAAAGATTTCGGGTTGTCGTCCCGGGTTGAAAGATCGAGGTCCGTTTAAAAACCGCTTATTATTGTTTTCGCGAATTACGCAACGTTCAATAGTATGGCCTAGCCTTTTGCAGTATCTACAAAACAATGGGCTCCTAGACGTGGACGGCTGACTGTCGGAAAACGATCTAGGTTCAGGTCTATGGGTAGAATAATTTTTCCTAGTTAGGTCAGCCCTGAATTTAGGGGAACTATTGTGTCGCGAAGAGAACTGTTGTATCTTTTCTTCCGAAATGGCATGATTGATTGCTTCGTTGAGATTTTTAGGGTCTCTGCATCTAACAACGGTCGCAAGATCGTGGTGTAAGCCTAAGGTGAACATGTTAAGGGCTAGATCTTCCATTGCTGCAAGTCTGCCTGACAATTCGCTCTTTTTGGTATTAGAGACCATAACCTCGGTTAAAATTTTCTGCAAGCATGTTTCTATCCTGAGGGAGAACTGACTAACGGACTCCTGAGCTCCTTGTTTACAGTTTTGAAGCTCAGTTAAAAGGTGAGCGTAATGTTTACGCTCCCCAAATTGTGTTTTAAGAAATTCCTTTAATGAAAACCAATTGTCAAAATCTTTGATAGCGCATGCATTTTCTGCCTTACCTTGTAGCTGACTTAAAATATACCGGAACACGATATCCTGTTGCTGGGCTGATGCTAGGTCAATGGCGCTATCGCAGTTTCTAAGGAATGCTGTTAACTTATCGCGGTCGCCATCATACGGTTTAATAAATTTAAGAATTACATTCAAGGATATTTCGTCATTACTTACTACTTCCCTTAAATCCTTCTTGGAATCTGACTTAGACATATTGGTTAAATAGTAAAATAAAAATTACAATAAAGATCGCTAGACGAACTCGGGAGGCAAGCTTATACTTGAAATAACAATCTAACGCATGCAAATTCTTAGAACGCTATGTCTGGGCGACTGTTAAGGCGATAGACGTTATTGTTATGACTAACGCTTATCTCTACGATAACACGAGACGGGATAAAATAATTTCACTTTAACACACTGCACTGTAATTAATATAAGATTGAAATAGTTCACTAAATGTTTCGATGTTCTTTCTTTATAAGAATGGAAATTTGACTTACAGGAAAACTGGATACTTCATTTTAGTATTTTCAGGACGGCCAGGAGGTGGAGACGACGAAGGCTGATCGGTGCTGGATACTCAGGATCCCGTGGGACACGCGACTAACGTAGCAACCTGGTACCGCTTACTGCACAGTGGATCACGACTCGACGGTTGTGGAAACTGGGGTAACCGGTTCGAGTCCGGTTTGTGTACCGCCCGCGGAAATGACTGTAGCGGCGGAACTCGTCTCCTGGCGAGTTCGGGTCTGGATTTTTGGGTATTCTTCTATCTTAGAGTATAATTTACACACTTTTACGGCACTTAGGCACTCGCGGACACTGGAATAACTTTACGGAGAACGAACCGGGGATTTTACAATCCCTTTACGCTGCCACCAAATGTTAGTCCACGAAATGAAAATTCCTTTTTAAAAAAAGGTTTTTTATTCCAAACCACGAGTGGTTGGTAGACGTCTTTTCGCTGGAGAGATTTGACCCGAACTGAGGATATGTTTAGTCTAATAAAAGTACTACTACGCCTGTCTGCTGACTAGGCAGTTGACAATGCACTATTGCTTACATTTTAGGGGTGTAACAGTACGCTTGAAAACGCAGCATATTCAAAAAAGAATTTTCAACTACGATTTTTAACTAACCTAAGCTTAGTTCTAACTACAGACGTTTTCCTGCCCGGCAAAGCAGTGCCACTTACCGATTCTCAGACCTACCGAAAGATATGATTTCATAAAAATCGGTAAAGCGGTTTCGGAAAAGTGTGTTTTTTAATTTTTCTCTGCATAAGAACTATCGTCATACTTTAAGGAATGTTTTAAAAAAGAATTAGCGAAAAATAAATTGCTTAGCAACACAGTTAGTAGATAAAGTTTTATTACATAGATAGCAACATCAGATAGAAACATTTCGCAACAAAAACAAATAAGTCGTAAGGAGTGTGTTAACCGGCTGGGTACAAAAACGGTTGCAATATCTCAGTGACCGGCGCACATGCGACTTGCGACTAATAGTGGAATACGTTTCGCCACGCCTTGCACCTACGTCGTCAGTTTTTGTTAATCGTGCGAATTCTGGCGTTACAAATTTTCGTCGCCTTTGAAATATGTCGCGGGTTCGATCCTCGATCGTGCTCTCGATTGTAGCAGCTGCCCAATATCGATGAGGGAAAACATTGTGAAGAAACCGGTATGTATAAGAACTAATCATTCGAGGACAGGTGACATGCACTAACACGCATTAAGCCAGCGTGTGTAGATTACGGCCTAAACTCTTTTTACTCGTAAGATAGTTGAGAGAACACCCGTGCCTGGTAGTGGGACACTAAAAAGGGTTAAAGTGAAGGGAAATGAAGTTTCGCAGGCAGCCTGACAGGTTTCCTAAACTCTTAGTGTAGTTTCGTGTAGCTTTGGGGAGGCTAGATTTTGTCATAACTTATTTCCACCGGCTAGATACATACTAGACGCTACTTTGTTCAAATATTGTATGAAATTGTAACCGTTAAAAATTGAATTGTAGACGGATAAGACAATACTATTTGTAGTTCAAAAGTTAAGTGATCGGGGCGAAAAATAGTAACTATATGACACAGTAATGATTTTAAAAGAATATTTTGAATATACTGTGTGGGCGAGTAGATAAGGCTCCAGTCTTGTTTAACTTTCTATATTTAAGAAATTAGTAAAAATATAAGTGATAGGATGACGCGACCGTTATTTACCGCTGCACCGCACCGCTCTTGCCCCGCGGCACGTGTCGGATACACCGTCGCCTCTGACGATGTTCATGCGTGAACATACTGTCATTCTTTGTATTAATGCATATGTATTAATGTCTTACTTATTGTAAGGAGGTATCTTAGGAGGTTGGAGGAAAGTATTCTTTACTAATCCACCCTAGCAAAAAAATATATGATATTATTGTACTATTTAATCGTGATGGCATGACATGGATTAACACGGTTTTCTAGCATGAACAATTTGCAGTAAACCTTAATCAGACTATAATCCTTTCATTGATAATTTTGATAAACGATAATTTATGATTTACTAAAGATTAAAGTGTTTTAAAGAAGGAAAAATAAGTAAAACATGTAGTATTGTCTTAGATTTACGCGAATATCACACATTGAAATAAAAAAAAAAAAGAAAAAAAAAATCCGTTAAAAAGTAGTTTTATTTCAAGTAAAACATGGTTTAAAAAGTATAAAAAGTATATGGCCCTTATTTATGGACAGATCTTAGTTCTGAGTAGGCGCTTGAGATGTCAGTGGAAATGTCAGTTGATCTTATAAAATTATAACGATTTTTATTAATAAGTTTGTATACTTATTTAATGATAGTTTTAATGTAATGACCGTACAAGACCGCTGAAGTTGTATCAGTTTTTTGCTACTAATCTTTTAAAATATTGTATACGGAACAGGTAGGTAGTCTTGTTGTTGTTGTAGTTAAACTTGACATTGGCTAAATTGTGGAATAATTTCTGCAGAGGCCATAATTAATTTTTAATTTCGTCTCTGTTATCTCAAGCACATTCTCAAAACTAAGATCTCTTTAAAAATACGGGCCTAGCGTATTCCTCAAGCGTTTTGTTAGGACTCCAAAACGATACGAAGCATGTACTCCTGAGTCTCATCTTGTTACTAACTATATTTGAGACTTAAACCTTAAAGTTGTTGACCTAGCGCAATGCAAGCTGAAGTGGCAGGGCTGACCATATCTGCCGAAGATCTGATAATTGCTGGGGTATGAGTTATGGAGTGGAGACCACGTCTTGGCAAGCGTAGTGTAGGACGCCCTCCAGCTAGGTAGAGTGACAAGACGAGGCCAGCTCTAAGTCCAGCAGTGGACTGCTGTAAAAGTAGGGCGATGATATAAATAAATAAATATAGTGGGACATTAACACACACGGTCATCTGATCCCAAACTAAGCAGAGCTTGTACAATGGAAACCAGATAACTGGTAATATACTACATCCACACACTTTTCTTTTGTAAATATATACTTAAATATAGATAATCACACCCAGACACAAGACAAATAGACATATTTAAACAAATGTTTGTCTCGGGTGGGAATCGAACCCACGACCTGCGGCGTGAAAAGCAAGTATCTTACCGACCACGCCACCGGCCCGTCAATCATGATGATGATGAAATCTTAAAATAATATCTAGTAGGTAGTCCCTTAAACATAAATTATAGGGATCATACAACTTTGCCACCGCCGCGCCGCCCAAATCCTTCATAATAGGAGAACTTTTTACATTTCTTTTTTTAAAAACTTTTATACAAACGAACAAACCTTTTTTCGTGAATTGTTGGAGTCAGATCTAATTGACAGCTGATGTTATTGTTAGATTATCAATAGGAGACCCTTTTTTTTTTTTGCTGATGATCTAACCCAATTAGCCTGAAGGGCCTCTATTGGTTCACCGGACTTTTTCGGTGAGCCGTCCGAGGACGGTCGAACCGATCAAGTACTGTGGCAACTGCCATGAGGGCTCCCCATGTGGGGACGGACCTCGGCTCAGGACGTTGCCGGACACTCTAGTTTTTTAGGGGATCGGGGGGCAATAGGAGACCCGTTTGCACTATCTATTTATAACGATACTGAATTTCTAAAAATAACACATTCTTTAGTAACTTTATTTATTTATTTATTTATTTATAAGTCATGTCAACAGTATAAAGCACCAACATTACAATAAAATCATTGGCAAGTACAAGGGCTTGTGCTTATGCCAATTATAGACATGCACAACATTATCATTAAAATTATTATTTTTTTACAATAAAAATTATTACATCATTAAAAATTACTTACTTGAATTGAATTTGAAAAATTACTTTCAATTCAAGTAATTCAATTCAATTTTTAAGTGTTCCTCTGCTGACTAAGTGATTGTGTGTATATAAGTGAATTATAATTATGAATTATGTAATAGCAAGCTTGTCTAATTGGACAGGACTGTTTGAATACTGTGTGATGTAATTTAGGCCTCTGAGAGTGAAAGGAGCATAGACTGTGCGTCTTAGAACACATGAATGCAGATAAAGATAAAGATAAAGATAAAGATACGTTTATTGCATAACTGTGTACATAAATGGTGTAAGTATTGTAGTCACGTTTCAACAGTCTACCCGAGTCGGATATGCAATAATTAATAAGTTAAACAATAACTATGTAACATTTTAAGAATTAAATACATTAGAGAAAATAGAACAATTTAACATAATTATAATTATTACACAAAACTGCCTAACAAAACTTTTGTGCAAAGAACTCATTCAAGTTGTAAAACACATTAACAATTAGCCACTTCTTCAAGTAGGTTTTAAATAATCTGCCATCTAACTTCTTTATATCTACAGGTAGATGATTATAGACACGAATGGCGGTTATATAAGTGCTTTTGTAAAATATTGAACACTTTACAATGGGTAAAATAATATTGTATTTATATTTAATACGAATATTTTTCTTGGTGTTGGATTTGAGGTCAAAATACTGCATATTATTTCTTACAAATAAACAAAGCTCTAATATATAAATACCAGTGAGAGTCAGAATATTTTTATTTTTAAAGACCTGTCTTAGTGATTCTGTACGGTGCATGTTATATATTGTGCGAAGACATTTTTTTTGAAGAATGAAAGTTGATTGAACATCTGTCGAGTTTCCCCAGTAGATAACCCCATATGTTAATAAAGGATAAACATTTCCAAAATAGGCATTTCTTGCAATATTGATGTTAGTATTTTCCGATAAAATTGATAATGCGTAGCAAGCACTTGAGATTTTTTTATTAATTTTTTCGATGTGTGCTTTCCAATTTAGGTGTTGATCGATAGTGACCCCTAGAAAGTTTGTAGATATAACTTCTTCTATTGCTTTGTCCTCTAATGTTATATTGATTTTAATGTGTTTGCTTTGATAGTTTCGGAATTGGATTAATTTAGTTTTGTTTAAATTTACCTTTAAGTTTACTGTTAGCAACCATTTAGTTATTTGACCTAACGTATCATTTATTTCGTCTTCGTAATTTTTTTTGCTACTATTAGTGATAAGTATCGTAGCATCATCCGCATACATTACGCATAAATGATCAGTTATGTTGGGAAGTTCATTTATGTAAATGAGAAATAGCAGTGGGGCTAAAATGCTTCCTTGTGGTACTCCTATATGTACGTCATCGAATTCTGATTTGACGGTTTCTATTTGTTTCTCGGATTTGTTAGAAACTTCAATCATTGTCGCTTGCTTGTTGCATCTATGTTGAAATCACCCAGAATAAAAATTTTTTTCTTCATAACTCTTGATCTAATAGTAAGTTTAAATAATAATAGTTCTAGTTTTTTTAAGAAAAGGTTTAAATTACTATTTGGGGTTCTATAGATGCATAATATGTACCAGTTCATTGAAGGAATCACTATACCGCAACTCTCAAAATGAAGTTCCGTTGATATATCAGCAATCCAGTCAATCACTTTAAAGTTAATGGTGTTTTTTACATAAATGCATACTCCTCCTCGGGATTTATTTTTTCTTGAAAAGTATGATGCTAGTTTGAAGTTAGGTAGCTGTAATATTTGTGCATTTTCATTTTTTAAAAACGTTTCACTTAAACACATAACATCTATTTTATTTGATTGAATTAACATTTCTATATCACTTATTTTTGACCGCATACCTTGGACGTTGTTATGTAAAATTGTAAAACTGTTGTTGTTTGTTTCGAAAAAAAATACTTTCGTTTTGTGAGTTTGAAGATGTTAAAAGACCCGGAAGTGTATTTGTTTGAGTACTTACTGACACATGTTTAATTCTCTCATCGGCATTTACACAATTGTAAATCTTTAATGTGTTGTTAATGTATTGGATGTATTTATACTTGTAGTTTAAATGTAAGATGTCACGTAAAATTGACCTGCACAATCCCGAAATATAATAGGCAAAGGGATTATTATTATTATTCACAGTTACAACTATGGTATGAGAGAATTGAGAACAGATAAATTGAAGCTGTTCATTGAGTTTATATTCATTTAACAACTTGCTTTTATGTATATTACAAAGCAAAACATTTGTATGGGCTAATTTGTCTAGATAAAAATATAAGGTTGATTGCAACTTCAGTGGATTACTATCATATTTGCCACACAGAATAATTACATAATCAGTTTTGTTAAAGTCCTTGCACGTATCGAGACATGATGCTAGCAGTTTGTCGCTTGAAGCCCCTGTTTTGGTTATCGACGACACTAGGTAAGAAGATCCAATGTAATTTTGCAGTTTATCCCTCATGCGTGAACGTACATCTGAGAAAATTTGAATTTTTGCACGATTATTTAAGTGCGTGTTTATTTGAGAGGATATTTTACACGCCTCATATGGGGAAGTTTCATTTTCGTTACATTTTTCGTTAGACTTTAAAGAAGCTTGCTTCGGGGTGTCACAAACCTTTTCGCACGTCACAGGATCTGGGGATAGATTTCTTGTTTCCGCCGTATTCACATGAAGCTGAGAGTAACTATCGTTCAGAACAGATTGGGTTTCAGTAATTATTGTTTCTTCTTTATCAAATGTTTTATGTTTCCTTGAGGATGAATTATATTTTTTTGGTGTTGAATAATTCATGCATAAGAGCTTTAGTTGTTTTATTTTTAGTTCCTGAGCATTTATTATTTGCTGAAGTGAATAGTTGTCTGAGTTTAAATTGTCAACCTCGTTCTGGGCTTTTTCCAAATTTAATCTTACTTTATTTAGTTCACATCTCAATTCATCAACCTCAGTGTTTAGTATCGCTCTTGACAAATCTGGTAGGCTATGAGCGTTATCTGATAAATCATGAAAGGTAGAAGTATCCATGAAGCTGTAGTTACTACTATGATGGCTCATTTCCTTTACCTGTTTACGTCTTTGTGTAATATATTCGGTGTCCGAATCCATTGGTTTTTTTGTTTGTGTTAATAATTTCACGTTTTCAGAAATGAGTGCAGCAATCATACAACTAACGCCATCTGTATTTCTTTTTTGATACTATTAGTTCTTAAAGATCGATCTATGGTTTAGCAAAAATTTTGACACTCGACGGTAGATAGCACTGTTGTTTGTTTACACAATTCGATGTATTTAATAGTGAGTCTGCTGTACCCTCACAAATAATGTTAAGTGATAGTCATTAATCAATTTTATTAATCAACAACTATAAACTGAATTAGTTTCGTATTTAGGTACCTGGTTACTTTGAAAGATTAGACAGTTCCTCTTCTAGTTCCAGTTTGTAGTGTTATGTAGTTGATCGTTGTTAGCAGTTACTTCAAAAAAGCACTGTCACGCCTGTTTTGTTTAATTTTAGTAATCACGTAGTGAAGAGTTTTAAATGAAGAAGATAACACTTGCAGTTAAAATTTAACAATTCTAGTTTACAGTGGTGTAGTATTTTACTTAATTTACTCTGTTATTTTATTTTATATGTTTAAAAATGAGAAACACACACGTAGAAAGGTAAGTTTTTTTTTTTTTTTTTTAATACAATATATCATGTTATATAATATATCATGCAGTATAATATATCATGCTTACCTAAATGGTTAGTCAGTTAGATGCAGCCGCTGTAGGGTAAATACGAAATATTTTGTTCTTGAACACTTCAACCCTTTTCACTGTCCCACTGAAGCACAGGGCTTCTCACAACTATCATACGAGTTGACTGAGTCTATGCCTTAAAACAGATGCTGGCCAATTCGGGTTGGTGGATGTCACATGTCCTCAATGATTAGTTCTTAGACATGCTGGTCCTTGGTCCACGGCCGTGGATCTAATCCGCGATCTTATATGTATTATAAAGACGAGACTGCGCCACCACTGTTCACCACCGCACCACATATTTAACGGCTTTAATTACGTGGTATTATGAAACAAAGCGTCCTATGTGGTAATTCGGGCTATAAATCTTTCCTTTTACCTACTAAATTTCAAATCCGTCTAGTAGGTAGGTACGATTTCAGCATTCGAGGACATGTGACATCCACTAACCCGCACTTGGTCAGCGTGTGTGGATTAAGGCCTAAACTCTCTCAACTCGCAAGACAGTTGAGAGAAGACCCGTGTCCTGCAGTAGAACTATCAAAAGGGTCGCAACAAATTGAAGTAAGCCGCATGTGGATGTAAGTTAAGTGTCGAGTAAAATGATGGAAGTAATTAACCTCCTTGTGAAAGCGAAAGTTGTCTTTAAATATTAATGACTCCTTTCCTTAAAATTAAAGTACCCAGTTCTGTAAACAAACACCGAAACAAGAAATATATTATCCCAGAGGGCTTAAAATAAGTATAATAGCGTATTTAAAGCCTTAAATTCAGATTAAAACCTTTCTTTCAACATCAATCATTATAACTAATCCGGTATATTCACGGATCCTTCCATTACTAAAATTAATTATTAATACTCTCAGAAACACGATGGAATTAATATCTTTTGTTTTATGACGTAACAAGCTTTCCGCCGACGCCTTCGCCCGCCTACATTTTATAAGCGGCCGGTGTTAAAATACCGGTCAGTAACCTTAGCAAGCGCACAGCTGATAACAGCGCGCGGTGATAGTAAATGATTGGGAATCGTACCTACGACGGGCCGGTGGCGTGGTCGGTAAGATACTTGCTTTTCACGCCGCAGCGCAGGTCGTGAGTTCGATTCCCACCCGAGACAAACATTAGTGATGAACATTTCTGTTTGTGTCGAGTCTGGGTGTAAATATCTATTATATGTATATATTTACAAAAGAAAAGTATTATATGTATAGTATATACCAGTTATCTGGTTTCGATAACACAAGCTCTGCTTAGCTTTGGTCCAGATGACCGTGTGTGTTAATGTCCCAGAATATTTATTTATTTATAAATAAGGCAAGGCCGTACCACCGCTGCTAAACATCTCTCAACTACTTAGTATCCAGGAAAATTTAATAGAACAAGTTAACTTTCAATTGTAACTCGGGTTCTTCACTGCAGATAAGGCTACATCATCTACATAAAAGATTTCGCACAAAAAAAAACTTGTACTTGTCTCTGGAAGTGACGTCACGAGATAATGAGTTCTGGGACTTAATTAAAACTGTCTTGGCCAGAGATGGGTAAAGACTCAGTAAATACTGTCACGTGAGTAAATACTCTTTTATACTGAGTATTTACTAAAAATCGACAGTAAATACTTTTTTTCATTTTTTATCACATTAATTGGTTCTTTCCAGGAGCTTGACATAGAAAATACGACCCATTGAGGATAGGACCCGCTAAGGATTTGATTTCTTTAGCTAATTCATACAAATGCCGAACCAATGTAACTTTTCCTTGTAATTTTTCTTAATACCTAGTTGGAAATGTGCTTGAAAATAGATAAGTTAGCTAGGTATTGCTTAAATTTGATAATTTCGTACCCAAAAATATGAAATAATTATAACACACTAAAGTCCATATCACCAACCACACTAAGGGGCTACTTAGGTAAGGTTTCTTTGTTTTACATTGAAGGGATATAATGTTTTGCATAAAACAAAAGAAGGTATGCGACTTGCTATTAGTTTCTCTGTCACTTGTTTGAATGAAGTTAGAAAATAATAGAATGAGAGGCAAAATCAAACAAACATCAAGGACATGCTTATTCATGTTCCTCAGTCGTTGAGTGCGCTCGTGTGTGTTTACGTTGTAAATCCATTTTGAATTTGGCTTTTTCTTACGGATCCTATTCTGATTTATTGATTCTGTAGGCATAGGTACTTACATATAGGAAAAGAGCAAATAATTTTAATTGAACTATCATAGAGTCCTGAATTAGAGCAACTGATTAACCGATTCGAAAAAGTAGGTAAATCTAATTTTAACACACACACACACACGCGCGCAAATATTTTAAAATGACAAAGTAACAATAATTAAGGTATGCAACAAATATATTATTTTCTTTTTCTAATGGTAGGTATACTAAGAACTAGAAAGCTACCTTTCCGAAATAATTAGATAGACCTTACGTGGTATGCGGAAAAGGGCGAGGCGAGGTAGCTGAGGATGAGCAAGGTCCATCCTCTCCAAGTGACCCTCGACTTATGAACGACGCAGGCACTTACAGGCTATGCATGGGAGTTTTTGCAATTAGATACCTAAATCGCCTCAGACGGGAGAAGTCACCCGAGTGCCACCAGTTCGGGGCTGAAGAGCATGGCGCTGCATACGCTGACCAAGTGCCCGATGTGGCCGTCATAGACTGGTCGCGATGGCTGGGAAAGAAGAGAGGGTGGCAAACATCGTCCCGCTCCGCAGCTTCAGATGCTGGCCGGCGGGTTAGCCCACCGCCAAAGATTTTAGGGGGTGAACCGGGCTTAGCTGCTTAGAGCTGGAAACCCTGCTGGGTCTTGCTTAGCCTTGCTACAAACAGGAGTACCACTCCCCCCGTGTCTGTCCAGGGCGAGGAGATGCTAGAGACATTTCCCTTTAATAAAAGAAGTGGCTGAAGCTGGCTAGGAAATGGAATGAACTACGTTTTAACATAGCACAGTTGTAGAGAGCTATATGTCTAGGCCACTTGCCAGTACGGCTGAGATCTAGTCCCTTAGAGAGGCCATGGTTGAGCGCTTAAACTTGTCTCTTAATGCTGTTTCCGACTGGGGTGACGCAAATCTAGTCCAGTTTAATGCTGCTAAAACCCAGGCGTGTCTATTCTCTGCTAAAAAAAAGGCCATTCAATTGGCTCCTACTTTTCAAGGTGTACACGTGCCTATTACAGACCACCTTGAGCTTCTTGGCGTCAATATGACTTCGACCCTCATTTGGCCCGTACATTGAGTCCATAGCCTAACTAGCTGCCAAAAAGCTAGGTGTCCTCGCGAAGCTGCGTCAGTACTTCAGGCCGAAACAGATGCTGGAGCTATAGGAAACACAAGTTCGTTCATGCATGTACTGCTCGCCTCTTTTGGGTTGTGTCAGCTAAATACCAACACGAGGCGTTGGAGTCTATAGTAAGGCGAGCCAAGAAGCTTATTGGCAACGAATCCCTCGTCAAGGCTAAATTGAAGTCTCGAGCATCGCCGCATAGTTCCTAGTCTTTCGGTCTTTTACCGGATACACTTCGGAGAGTGTGCGTTGGAATTACACAATCTTATTCCCCCATCCCCATTCTTCCATCGGTCAAGTAGAGGCTATGCGCCATCGTTATATGGTGGAAATTCCACGGGTACGCACATTGTGCGAACTGCCAAATTGTGGAATCCACTGCCGGCATCTATGTGTTCCAATAGCTATGATCTTCCGGTTTTCAAGTCACGAGTGAACCGGTATTTACTGGGTAAGCGCGTTCCATCGTAGACTGCATCATTGTTTCACATCAGGCAAGTTGTGGTTAAGGGCAACCCTATTTTAGGATAAAAAGAAAGTCAAAGTAACTGAAGGTCACACATAGTATAAGTTGTTTTAGTGGTTCATCATCATCATCGGCCTGTTGCAGTCCACGGTTGGACATAGATCTATACCAATACAATTCATTGCACCCTGTTATCGGCTTGCCGATTATCTTTTGCAGATCGTCACTCCACTTAACTGGAGGGTATGCTATACTACGCTCTTCAAAACGCAGTCTACTCAGAAAATTGCTTACTTTTTCGTTCAGTTTCGGCACTCTTTCTGCCGAAAACGGAACAGGCATAGCAGCTGCATATTTCTGCCGAAACTTGCCGCAACCGAAACCGAACTTTTGGTCGGTCACTAATCTATCTATTTATATAAAAATGAATCCCTTGGTCCCACCATATTTTTATTCTATTATTATTATTATCACGCGTGAACGGCTGCTTTCACTAATTCTGTTTTTAGAATATTTCTTGAAGTACGAGATTGTTTTTTAAGAAAAAAAGATAAAAATAAGAAATTGGGAAAGGAAAATTAGAAAGACAGAAGTTATCCGAAAGAAAAAGTCACGGCCGAAAACTGGGCGAGATATTATAAAAGGAAAGCCGAAGGAAAAGCAATTAGTATTCATGACTTAAACTGCCGTGGTTATATTTGGGTGGTTATATTAGGTAGGTCTGAGACCCGGTAGATGGCACTGCTTTACCGGGCAGGACGACGTCAACCGGGTGCGTTATTTATAGATAAATTTTAACCCAGACCTAAAAAAACCATCATGCTCATCACACAAAGATTTGTTCGGGGCGGGAATCGCACCCCCGACCTCCGGCATAGCAGTCAGTTCGCAAAAAAGACACTCCACTATTGTCAAAAGTATTTACTCATGCGTTAGAGTAAATACTCAGTAGAAATGAGTAAATACTCAGTATTTACTATTTACTCAGTAAATACTAAAATAGTATTTACTCACCGCCCATCTCTAGTCTTGGCGGAGTTTCTCTTAAAAAATCATTTGCCGGATGAAAATATTATGATAATTTTTTTACACGATTGTAGGCTTGCGTGCTTGGTTTAGAAATATAGTGGAAATTTAAATAAGTACTGATGTTCAAGTACAACAGAAGCTGCAGTGGCGCAGTAGTATCAGCCTCGACTTTGAAATATAAGAACTTGGGTTCGATATCCGGTCGTAGTTGTAGTAAAACGGCGGTTATACAGTGCAGACTGACTTTATTACTTTAATCATACCTTCCAATTCAATATTTGACAAACAACTATTAGTGTACATTCATTACCCTAGATGGCGTTGGCTGTCTCATTTTGATACAAAACCCGACATATTTTAACACCCCTACTTATCAAAATGAACCAAGTGTACTAACAGACAAAGTACAGAATATAAACATATAAATTTACCATAGTTACCTACTTTACATTTTAACAATACCTAGATTATCCATGAACTTATAATGTTTTATAACACCTAGACCTTTAGTCAATAAGTCAGCCGGCATTTCATTTGTAGATAGATAACTAATCTTTACCTTTCCATTTTTTATAGTTTCTCTAATAAAATGATGTTTGACATCAATATGCTTTGACCTACTATGGCATTGATGGTTTGTGGCCATCTTCAATGCACTTTGATTTTCACAATTCACGTTAATAGTAACAAAGGATCCCGTTAGCTCATACAATAATTCTCTTAAATATATTGCCTCCCTACACGCTTCAGATAGAGCAACATATTCAGCCTCGGTACTAGAAAGGGCTATAACTCTCTGCTTTCTGCTCTGCCACGAAATAGCAGAACCTGACATAATAAAACAAAATCCAGTGTAAGATTTTCTGTCTAAGCTATCACTCGCCCAGTCAGCATCTACAAAACATTGCAAATTTTCTCCTTGACTACTAAACTTTAAACAATACATTTTAGTTTTCTTTAAGTATCTTAATACCCTTTTAGCATACTGCCAATGTTCATCACTATAACAAGTATTAAATTGACTTAAATAGCTAACAGAGAAGGCTATATCAGGTCTTGTCATGACCGCTAAATACATGAGACAACCTATGAGTTTTTGATAAGTTATACCTGACATACATTTTTCTGCTTTAGAAACATTCAACTTATTCTCTATTGGTGTATCAGCTGTTTTACAGTCAGCCATTTTAAATTTTAGCAATAATTCCTCTATGTACTGTTGTTGATTAACAGTGATCTCATAGTTATTACAAGATTTTGTTGCCATGATATTCATTCCTAAATATTCTTTAACATCACCTAAGTCTTTAATGTTAAATTCTGAATTTAAAATACATTTTAACTGCTCAGTTTCAATTTCATTGTTAGAAAAGATCAAGAAATCGTCTACATACAGAGCTATTATAACTTTTACATTTTTATTATTTTTAATAAACAAACATGGTTCTTGTAAACTATTTTTAAAATTATTTTTACATAGCACATCTCTAACTCTCTCATACCAGGCTAATGCAGATTGTTTTAATCCATACACTGCCTTTTTGAGTTTAAGAACCTTCCCACACTCTATGGATCCTATACCTTCTGGTATACACATGTAAATGTCCTCTTTCAAGTAACCATTTAAATAAGCGGTTTTAACATCTAACTGAGTAATGTCCAGTCCTAGTTTTACTCTTAACGCAAACAATAGTCTTAGTGTTGAGTGACGTACAACTGGTGAAAAGGTCTCATCATAGTCAATTCCCTGTTTTTGGGTAAATCCTTTCGCAACTAATCGCGCACGATATTGAACTTCACCATCACTGTTTAACTTTTTTTTAAACATCCTGAGTCGTCAAACAGGGATTTGAGTCTATCCCACAACTCTTTCGAAGTTTTCGTTAACTTAAAATGTACGTACAAAGCTGGATCGATAGTTAGGGACAATTTAGCCCGCGTCTTTGCATCATCTTCGGGTTTAATTTCTTTTCCCTCCACTGGCTTCGCACAATGTAACGTACCTTCCAACACGAGTAAATTTTCAACTGCAAATGTCCACACATCATAATTTTCTCTGCCTTTTAACTTAGGCACACTAGCTAAATAGTTAGTTGACATCTTGCACAACACGACCGTATCAAGAAATAATACTTTTAATCACAAATAACTTGGAAAAAACGTAATTAGCCCATAACCTGTAGTAAAACGGCGGTTATACAGTGCAGACTGACTTTATTACTTTAATCATACCTTCCAATTCAATATTTGACAAACAACTATTAGTGTACATTCATTACCCTAGATGGCGTTGGCTGTCTCATTTTGATACAAAACCCGACATATTTTAACAGTACTCACACATCTTTGTGAGAATTGTAAATAATCGGTGAAGGAAGACAGTGAGGAAACCGGTATTTCTAAAAAGTTATCAACGAAGACATGTGACATTCACCAACCCGCATTAGGCCAGCATCTGTTCAAGCCTTTTTGGTGTCCACTGCTGGGCACGGGTCTTCTCTCAACTATCTAATGAGTTGAGAGAGTTCAGGCCCACCACACACGCTGGCCAAGTGCGGGTTGGTAGAAGTCACATGTCCTCGAATAATTAGTTCTTAGACATGACTGGTTTCCTCACGATGTTTTCCTTCACTGATATTGAGCAGCGGCGATGAAACAATACACACAAAGGTGTGTGGATACGACCAGGATTCGAACCCGTGACCTTATTTTTCTAAGGCGAGGCCCGTACCGCTACGCCACCGCTGCTGTTATAAGGCATAAGCTCACTTAACTCGTAAAATAGTTGTGAACAGACCTGTGCTCAGCAGTGGGACACTGAAAAGGGTTGCAGTGTTCAAGAACAAAATATTTCGTATTTAGCCTACAGGTGCAGCTTGTCTAAACTGAGTAAGCATTTAGGAAATCATGACATATTATACTGCATTCATGTGTGCTAAGACGCACAGTATATGCTCCTTTCACTCTCAAAGGCCTAAATTACATAATGCAGTATTCAGACAGTCCTGTCCAATTAGACATGCTTGCTATTACATCTTGCATGTAAAGCTCTTTTCAGACTATGCTATATTATAGCACATAGCATAAAATATTCTGCCATCCTTTAACTAGAGATATAAAAACCGGAGCACGACTGGATATCGAACCAGTGACAATTTTCAAAGACATATTTCAAAGGTGGGACCGATACCGCTGTGCCACGACTGCTCACTGTTAGTGTAGCACAATGATACTTTAGCTCGTACATTGTAGAACAATACAATGTAGGCCACATAAGTTAGGTGCTCTCGCTGAAATCAATTTTCTGGTCCACAGTACACGGGCCGCTTTATTTTCCACTGCGGTTTCCCGGAAAACCTATAAAACCGATTTAATTACGTTTGATTTGAAATACAATCAAATTAAACCTAACGGAAAATATTGATACATTTTTGGGGGTATTAGCTCCGGCCTGTATACGCTCTACGTCTTAGGAAAGGATTTTTTTATACTATAATAGGATTGCGCTTGACCATAACTTGTTTGGTGTTAGGTAATGATATAGTCTACGATGGAACGCGCTTGCCTAATATACTGATTCACTCGTGATTACGAATGATTTTAGTTGGAAACTTACCAGTGGAATGAGTCGTCATGAAATGAAATCACAAAGGAGTAACAAATCTGGTGCCCTAATTCGCGTAATTTCTTGACGCGCCTATCAAGGCGCGGTGCAATTGCGATCAAGTTGCCGTCCAATTGCAATTAAGGTTTCGTCTTAGTGCAAAATGGTATTCGTATTGTTTAGCTGTCATATCTAGGCTAAAGCGCTCGCGTGACGCGAACTTGACGTGAGCGTATCTGACAGCGCAGCGGTTGCTAAAATTGCGAGAGTACGAAAAGGGCTGTTTTGATCAAAATTTAACTACAACTGCACTGCAACTGAACATATTTAATTATGTGAATTAGCTTACAGACCCCATTTGTTTTCATTGTTACTCATCACTTATATGGTTGTGTTGTAATGTTGTTATTCTTATGTTAAGAAATAATTCTATAGTTGTACTAGCTTCCGCCCGCGGTTTCGCTCGCGAAATTGACTACTCACTAATCTTGTTTCTCAATACAAACTTTGTAACCCCGTTTCACCTCCTTAAAGGATGAGTTTTGAAAAATCCTTTCTTAGTACACCCCTAGACCCCAGCAACCTATGTGCCAAATTTAGAGTCTCCAGATCCAGCGGTTTGGACTCTGCATTGATATGTCAGTCAGTCAGTTAGTCAGTTTCTTCTTTTATATATTTAGATAGATAAATATTTTTATTTTATTGTTACGAGCATCAATACTACTGTAGATTAATTTTTTTTCCCACCGGCATATCATTTTAAGGTTGGCTCTTCACGATACAGGCTTGCCTAGTGTGGGGATCACTACTAAATCTAGGTATATTATCGTAAGTAATATTGACAATAAACATTTTTTGTGTGTAATAGTTACAACTGGATTACTCACAAACAATGTTGTAATCCTTACTAATATTATAAATGCGAAAGTAACTCTGTCTGTCTGTCTGTGTTGCTATCACGCCTAAATTACTGAACCGATTTAGATGAAATTGGGTATGGAGGTAGTTTGAGACCCGAGAAAGGACATAGGATAGTTTTTATCAGACTGCGCAAAAAAAAGGTAATGTTTTGGCGTGATAACCGACATAAACGCGGGCGAAGCCGCTGTCGGAAAGCTAGTACATTAATAAACAGTATAAATAATTTACCTACGGCAGTTTATAGGTAAGATACAAAAATCATATCAGCTCTTTCAAAGTCTGGCTCTTTCATAGACACTCTCAGGTGAGAGTGTTTAACCCACTAAAACCCCTGGGGGTCCCCTCGCGCAATTTAACCACGGAGACCATAAGTAACACAATTGCGAATTAATGATAATACTGTGTATGTGTGGACAACCCCGATAGTCGAGCGGTGTAAGCCGATGTTTACCGCCCCGGACAATATTTGTATAACAACAAATATTTGTTTCGGAGTCTGGTTGGTTGAGGGACTACCCTCCGTGCCTCGGAGAGCACGTTAAGCTGTCGGTTCCGATTGTTATTTAACACATCTATGACAATCGTTACATGTAAGTCAGAAGCCAATATAATCTGACACCTGGTCTAACCATCTCGGCTACTGGTTCCCTACGGGCTTCGGGGTCTGATGGCAGTCGCTCATATAATTCTGGTAGCTAGCCGCATCAGGTTAGACTGACAAATTAGCCAACCCCAATAGAAATGGGAAAAAGGCAAGAGGGAATGATGATGATGACTGTGTATATCTATGTAATACAAATAGTAATTGTAAAAGGTGGCTGTTAGTTAAATGATATCCCTTAAAACTGTGCTCTCCGCATCATCGCGCCACCCTCATCAATATCACAAATGTGTCAGGATAACCCATGTCATTTCCTGTATATCGGACACACCACACGTTGAGAAATATAAAGAAAAGTAGATATACAAAAAGTATACAACGTGCGGCTCTTTATTGACACCCTTTTATCCGTTGTGAGATGAATAAAATCTTTACGGACTTTCTGTTGGAACTATTCACCTGAGTTTTAACGATAATGTTAATATCTATAACTAGCTTCCGCCCGCGACTTCGCCCGCGTGATGTTAGGATAAAAGTTAGTCAAGTGACATCTATAAGAACCCTTTATCATATTTTTTTATTTGTTATTGGTGGAACCCCGTTTCAGGGTGAGTTTTGAAAAATCCTTTCTTAGTGCACCCCTAGACTCCATATGGAACCTATGTGCCAAATTTGGAGTCTCCAGACCCAGCGGTTTGGGTTCTGCGTTGATATGTCAGTCAGTCAGTCAGTTTCTTCTTTTATATATTTAGATAACGTGTGATGGAGGATGATGAATGATTAGTTTGAAGACATACTTACCAGTTTCCCTAAGATGATTACCTATACTGATATTGAGCAGCATTCCAAATAAATCATTTGAAATTTTGGCAACATTGGGAATACAATCTTTATTTTCAGTTAGTTGGCAAAACGCCGAGTAAGTTTGTAAAATTAAATCTCTCAAAATCTTTAAAACACACAAAATATACAAACACAATGAGAAAGAACAAATAACCTTTTCAACTGTTTTAAAATCCATTTTAAAACCCAAAGAAAACTTCGACGCGCCGGCTTATTTGCGAATAAATCTCATTTTCAAAGTCCCAGTCAAACAAAGCTGAAGTTATCCAGATTTGACCTCAGCGGAATAAATAAAAAAGTGGGCGAAGGCGCATTTTAATCACTCGGTTCTCGCCTCTATTGACGTCTCAATTTTGGTGTGTTTGAGCGAGTCTGCATGAGGTGGGGACTTAGTAAGCTAAGGAAAGCGATATTATGTGTGAGAAAAGATCAATGAGATCTTGTTCTTTTAGGGAAATATCTCACGTGAAGTTCAATTAAATTTATCTTCAGCTGTTCACGAATTGATGCACGATCGGGCACCGTTTACCGAGGGGAAGGAGTAACTCGCCAAAAAGCTTCTAATCCGCATGCGTGCCCCATATTTTATACAAAACCAAATTTAATTAAACTTTGTATTTAATTTCAAACAAGTTTTTATTTAAATGTCAATTCTTAGACATCAGCAATTACGGATTATAAAATTGAAAACCAACCCATTGCTAGATTAAAACGACCAAGTTTGCGAAGATACGATGTATTTCGTTTTTTATAACATACTTAAGTATATTGTTTTAAATTTTTTTTTAGTAAATTAAAGTCGGTGTATTATTTCTTTTATGTACCACTGCTGGGCACGGGTCTTCTCCCAACTGTCTTACGAGAGAGTTTAGACTGTATATTTCACGCACACTTGCCAAGTGCTCGACAGATCAGTTCTTAGATATGTCGGTTTCCCTACGATGTTTTGTTTCATCGATATTAAGCAGCGCTATGATATTATTCACACAATGATGTGTTGGCGCGAACGGCGATCGAACCCCCGACCTTATATTTCAAAAATTAGCATATTATATAGGCGAGGCCAATACAGCTGCGCCACCGCTGTTCTAATGAAAGTCGGTATAGTAAACTTTTATTATTCTGACTTTAATTATAGCAGCGATAAACTAATTTTTATTATTAAATATTTATTTATTTTTATGTTTAGTAATTTTTGCTTTTGTCACGTGTAAAAATTACGTGGTTTATAAACCCAAGTCGTTTTCAAAATGCATTAACCCGCTCCCGCCTGTCACTAAAACAGTTATCAAGATGCTCGCCTTGCCACCAGCTGCACAGACCCTAGATTACTTTGCAATTGAAAACAAATAATAATAAATAAGAACGCTGTGAACGCCCCGGGAAATTGGAAAAAGGGAAAAAATACTAAGTATTTGGTACAATCAGCCAACTCGTTGAAATATTGTGCCAGACGAAGCCAGATGCTTGGATATGACTTCGAAATTTTATGTCTTCCGAATGTACTGGTTCATTTTTATTGGTTGTCTGATGGATTGGCTGGTTGGAACAATCTGGAGATATTGGAAAAGTTTTAATTAGAATAGTGTGGTTTTACGTTTTTATAATATGAATGTTACCAACTGAAAACAGACGACGGCATAATATACTCGTAAAGAACGTCACCCATAAACTCACTGATTTGAATAAATCAAAAATTTAAGTGTGGTAGTAAAAACTAGAGGTTAAATTTACTGATAAACGAAAAGTAAGTTGAGATGACATTCGGAAACGAAACATAGTCTTTCACGGCTAGCCTTTTAATGAGTTGGCGTGGCGTAGTGACGTAGCAATTCTGAATCGCACAAGCAAAGATTTACCAACGATTAATATAATGTTACATATGTCGCAGCGCGTATCCTATAAACATAGCACGCTGTGGTCTAAATAGACGGTTAGGTGTCACTCCAGTCACTTGCGATAGCATAAAACCAGTCAGTTGTCAAAAATACAAGACGTCAACGTCACTCAGGTTGCTTGTCTGTGATTGCCATTGTTACATCAGGGCACAATGTCTATGAGGTCGGTTGGGTGAGCATGTGGTGTGTGCAAACCGAATTTGTCCAAAAAAAGGAATCTATTTCCATCCATACATTTTGTGAGTATTTAAGGTTAGGGAGGTACTGTAATCAGAGATATTGATTAGCTTTCTATGGTGTTATTTTGTGTCCCATCGAGATGCAAAGGTAATGAGATGTATCTGGTGATCGCGGCCCTATGAGCTCGCCGATAAGTGTCTACAACATCCCGACAGAACAGTTGGGGGGACCGCTGTCACTGGGCATCACATCTCGCCCGGCGGGAAGATCTTCCCTTTATAATGACGGATCACTACCACCTCAAGCCTTCATTCCAAGGTCAGTTATTCTGGCCATGGAGAGAGCTATGCCCAGAGATTTTTGGTGCAATAAGATCCGTAATGAGGAAATCCGCAGAAGAACTAATGTTACTGATATAACAAACAAAGTGAGAAAGTTGAAGTGGCAGTAGGCATATCACATAGCCTAGGCTGTTATTGTGAAGGCAGTAAATTTAAAAAATCTTTTTATATATTTAAAATAGTTAAAGACATGAGCAACAGCAATTTTAGGGGACTGAGTCACCTTCATCTGTGGGAGTGCACCTTTTATCTGAATCCCCACACGTGATCCCCGGGTGGTGCAAATCAGGTGACAATCAACTGTTAATTATGTTTACTGGAAACTAACTGGTGGTAGGCTTCGGCCGAGGTTAGTGACCACCCATCAGACAAAGCCGCACCGCCAAGTTGCCTTACCGTGCTCCGGTGCAATGTCTGGTGACACCATTTAAGAGGGTGGGTCGAAATTGTTGCTCCTTTATGTCTTCAAACTTAAAAAGCCTTATTTCACTGCCACCTCATTTCATTGGGCTGGCGCGTCCCATCGTAGACCACATCATTGCTTAACATCAGGTAAGTTGTAGTCAAGCGCCAGCCTATTCATGAATTTAAAAAAAACAACAAATAGCTCTATATAGTGTGTGCTGTATTGTCGTATTTCTATCACAAAAATATCAAAAATACACAAAGCGTTTCACATCAAATTCGTATGAAACTTACATGTTCTGAATACTGAATAGTTCACAAATATGATTCAGAATTATGTAGTATATGGGCAATTAGTCTTGGTTATAGAGATGACGTAATAAAGTAATCTATACCAATATTATAAAGCTAAAAAATTAATTTGTTTGTTTGAATAAAAAGTAGCCTATAGCTTTTCTTAACAAATGGGCTATCTAACAATTCAGAAGTTTTTCAAATCTGACCAGTAGTTACTGAGATTAGCGCGTTCAAACAAACAAACTCTTCAGCTTTATACTATTAGTATAGATTAGAATAGTTGGTAATTATAAATGTTGGGCTTATGTAAATTGTTTATCAAATATGTTTAGTAGGATCAATTTCCATGCTTAAATGAAGCTGAATAATGGTGATATCTACCTAAATACTGTAACATCTTTTGTACATACCCATTTTTGGTAAATTAATGGACGTAGACGCGTCTCTCCTAACTGTATGCCTGAATAACTTAAGCACTCTCTGCCTACAGATTGAGGAGTATCACTTTTTTTATTTGTAGCTGCCTCAAAATTGACTCGTTTGTCCGGCGCTCGATCCAGGATACTCCTAACATTCAGCGCCAGCACCACATTTCGAATGCGTCAATCATTGAGCACACTCGAGCTTTTAGTGTCCAGGTTTCTAAGCCATACAGAAAAATTTAAAAAATAAAGGTCTGCATAAGCTTTTTCTTGGTGTTACGGCTAATCCCTCTATTTTTCCATATTTTTTCCTGCCTTCTAACTGCCGATTTAGACATTTGAGCCCTTCTTACTACCACATGTTCGCAATCACCTTCGCGGTTGTTGCTGAGTATTGGCATAAATTTCGAACTGCACGTTAGGGCACAGTGTTGGCTCGGAAACATTTCAAACATCGTTTTCTCAAGTTACAAGGATATAACTACCCGAGAAGAGCTAGACACCCAATAATGCCCAACCCAATGCTAATTTGTGACCCTAAGTACACGAATTTGTGTACTGTTTCTAATTCACGCAGTACGTTGGTTCTCTGCAGGGTCTGCCCTCTATCTATAAACATAAGCTTGGTCTTGCCTTTGTTGATGAGTAGGCCATATTCACGGCTGATATTGTTTACTCTCGTGAGGAGCTCGGCCAAATCAGTTTCGGAGAAAGAGGTTTTACAGAACCTCTATTTAGTTACAAAACAAATAGCTGAAGCAACCACAACAAAGTAATCCGCTAACCCCGAAAATAAATAAGACATAAAGGTAACATCACATTGCGTCGGTCATTTCTCATAATCCGGGTTTATCTTTATGAAAACTATCCGCGGCACATCTGTATGCCGCGGGAGAGCCATCCAATCCGTCAGCGGTCGGGATGCACGTGACAGGAATTACTACTGAATACCAAAGATACACAGAAAATGGAACAGGGCTTAAATTCACTAATTTCTTGACGCTCCGATCAAGTTGCGGGGCAGTTGTGATTAAGTTTACACCTTAGTCCGAAATGGTATTCTTGTAATTGTTTAGCTGTCATATCTAGTCTCTGGGTGTCTATGGGCTGTTTTGATCGAACTTAACTGCAACTACAATAGAACTGAAGTTATATAATTACGTGAATTAGCTTACTGATTCTGTCTACGACAACAATACTGATTTTATACTGATACTGATTTTTTGTGTTAGTTACACAAAAACATATATAAATCTGACTGTACTTTTTCAACTTTTATTAAAGACTTTCAATTCGTCTTCGACTGATGGAAATGCGACGTAAAATGCAATGTTGTTAGGGATTTCTACACAATACAGCCATCGAACATAGTATGCTCAGCCTTAATAGCAAGTTATCCATTGCGCCTCAACAATTATCTAACACACAGTGCGTTTGCCAATACTTTTTTTTTTCAAAAATATGCAACGAAGCTTTTTTAATTTGTGAGTTGTTAAAAAAAGTATTATAATGTAGATAAAGGCGCCGAAAAAATTATTAACTAATTTGTATTGAATTAGATTATTTTAATGTTTTTTTTTTCAATTCAAGAACTTGAAAATGAGACGAGGCCCTTTTGCGCTACTGTGGAACATGCTTATATATATATATATATTAATGCACCATCTAGTATAAATATTTCTTGTTCATATATCTGTGCGAATTATGAAATGTTACCAATACCAACACACAGCCGTTATGCCGAACTATTGACTTGGAAGCTATGACGTCATATGGTGGAGTTACGAGCTACCCTCTATAGCTGACCATGGGATATCTATAGAGAAATGAATACTTGTTTTAGTACATTATATTAACGATTTTAAAAGTTTGACCCGTGCATGTATTGTTGTATAACTTTGTTGCACCGTAGTACTGATGAACCGATTTTGATGCGACTTTTTTTAATTGAAAGCTAAAGTGTTCGTCACCGAAGACGAGTGTAAATCCCAAGATATCAAAAAAGGGATATCAAAGCACACAGAAATGAAAGAAAAAAACAAATATCTTCCTAAAATTATTATTATATCAGACTCGCAGGGCATTCCAGCATCGCCGTGTATAATTTACCCCTAGACCGCACGTCTAAAAAGACTGGCAGTACACCCTAATTAGAGTTGTTTATAAGCCAAAATTCAACGTGCTAATCTACGGGCAATCATATTAGCTCTGACTGATAATACCCTGCGTTCCCTCTCAATGTACATATCATCTGAGAGCGTCTCGGTCACCCAATGGCCCAGATATTTAATGTTTGTCACTTTCTTGAGCTCACTGCCAGCCAGTGAGACTGATGGAACCGCTGAAGTTATATCCTGATAGAAAACTTAAGTTGATTAAGTAAAGTTTATAGCTCCTGTTACCCACCTTAAATAATTTACCAACTTTTTTGTATATTATATATTATGATAAGATAAATTCTTTAAGTTAGTTGTGGTTGCCTGTAAGTGAGAGAGCACCTGGATAGTATTTTTGTATTTGTTAATTAGCTTGTATGTGTATCTCTTGTTGGTAATCCTTAAATAAATAAATAAATAAAACTTGAGACAATTTATGCAACTACTCAACTATAAAGGCATTTGATTCAAACCCCCGTATTCATAAAAGTATTAGCTAATTACAGCAGAAAAAGGTTTACAATTCGTTTGTCTTTGTCTGTCATCTTGATATTTATACTAGTAAGAAAGAGACAAAGCCCATTTTAACTAAAGAGTCTTATAACTTTTTTATGAATAAGGCCGAACGCCTCCAATACAAGGCAGGCCATTAAAACTATATCGGAAGCTCACGGACGTAATATAAAGCGGTTGCGACGTTTTATTTCGACATTTTGTCGCAAATAAATCACAATTTGAGAAGAGCTATAGTGGTACTTTGCCAACACGCGGACGCAAGTGCCGGTGTACCTATATACAAGAGATGCCGTTGATGAAATATACGGACGCTAAATGGGAGCGTACACGTTGGAAATTACCATATTACTAAAGATAATTAGATGGTACAGAAAATACTTGTTGTTTGAGTTTTCTTCTAACATTATTATTAGGAGAGCTCATTAAGTCGACGGTCTCTTCAGTTATGTCGGACATTGAGACTGAAGGAATTTAGAGGGCACTTAAGTTTTCGAACATATTTTATTTCTTTTTATTTTATTTAGTATGGTATAACAAACAACTACAACTTGTACATATAACACTAAAAAATAACAAAACTAAGGAGTAATGTTGCAGTCCACTGCATTATCCGCTAATAGACATAATCATGTACTATTAATTGCCAGAAGAAAAACACTACTAAAATTAACAATTTTTAAATTACTATAGAGCTAGTTATTCAACCAAATCAGATCATACCTAAATTAATAACCAAACCAAGCATATAAATTATATGGTTTTATATCAGTCGCCATCCTTCTGCAATTGCTTGTTTTCTATAGTGAACAAGTAATTACAGCAAGACAACAGAAAACTAAAAAAAAAACTTATCAACGAAATTTGAATTATAGGATTCCAACATTCTATGTATAGGGCAACGTAAGTCAGAGTTCGTAAGGTCAGGATTTAAAGTAAACCGAGTACGTGCACAAACCTGACGTACATGAACCGAACGGGGGACAGAAAAACAAAGCCTCCTCGTCAAATCAATGGCATCAAAAAAATTATGAACTATGTCATAAAGCACGTTGGCTTCCAATTATTTGCGCCGGTTCTCCAAGCTGAGAAGCATGTAATTATCAAGAACTTGCGAGTTTTAACACGAAATTTCACTGTACACTATGTAAAGTTTAACCATTTATTATAACAATAACACACAAAATAACAATAAAATATAGCAGTAACTCCGATAACTATCAACGAAACAGTAACAAATAAGATTATAAAATCGGAGCGCGCCGTCGTTGCGTGACGTAAGCCAGTACGAGACTAAGATGTTAAAAAAATGGCGTTGCCTACAGTACAACACGGGATCTTGAGGGGAAGTTACAGGGGGAGCGGGCGGAGGGTTGCATTCCAGGCGAGTTTCAACTTATCCATCTATCCTTTCCATTTATTTTATTCCTTTTTATCTTCTTTAAGTATCGGTATTAATAATACCCTTAGTTATTTTATATAAAATCGTTTAAAATTCGTCTAGGAACCGAACTTCTGTCTGTATGTTGTGATCACAACCTGGCGACGAGCATCGCCGTTGTTGATATGAACTTATATTCTTTGCATTAACATAACCTATTTTCTGAAGACTCCATTCTGTACAGTTGCGGCGTTCTATTGTTTTAGATATTTTTGATAGCTCTACCAATTCTACTGATATTTGCAACTGTGCAATGTTTTTGGAAGTCTTCTTTTGTAACAGCAGCATGCCTGTATTACCTGAAGGCAGAGATATTATTGGCAGAGAATATCACCCACTTTTCGCCGGTCATATTTAGGACCCATACGAGCCGCGAGCCTTCATTGGGCACAATTCCAAATTTCGAGCTGCAACTAAGATTCTCTGAGTTTAATAGAAATAGCTGTAACTAAGCCACCACACTTTTCAGTTGACAATCGAGGTACTAGCTGTATTTTTTTTAATTATAATGTTAAATAATGTCTTTTAATGTACAACTTACTTCACTTCAACCCTTTTTAGTGTTCCACAGCTGTTCACGGGTCTTCTCTCAACTATCTTATGAGTTGAGAGAGTTTAGGCCTACTACACACGCTGGCCAAGTGCGGGTTGGTAGATGTCACATGTCCTCGAACGATTAGTTCTTAGAAATGCCGGTTTCCTCGCGATGTTTTCCTTCACCGAAATTGAGCAGCGGCGATGAAACCATTCACACAAAGATATAAGGGCGCGACCGGGAATCAAACCCGCGACCTTATTTTTCTAAGGCGACCGTTGTTACTTATGTACAACTTATATTTGTTAAAACGAGAGTTCTTAATTATATTTCTAAAACCATTATCAAAATGTTTACGACTCATTATGCTGACTTTTGACGTTTATTTTGCTTGATAAAGATAAATTCGTTCGGCGATCCGTGACTTTGATTAATGATGGTAGACTATGTTGCTTTTTATACTGTTGTTATCCAAATCTCGCTCATATTGTTTTAAATTACACAAAGCCCAGAGGTGTCAGTCAGAACAAATACAGTTAATTCTATTTACTGCTTAGACAAATTAAAAAAAAGAAAGATATGGCACTAGAACAGCGCGCGGTCCTTCTAAAATGAGTCCAACGGACGCACCGACAGACAGTCATAAGCGCAATACACATTGAGCCCGCCGGGCCGCCGACATATGTCGGCAACTTTTTGTCGGCGATCTAGTTGGCGGCTTCACTTATTACAAGTCGGAAAATTTGGTCGGCGGCAAGTCGGCGGCTTGAGATGAGAAATTTTATTTTGCAGTCAGTGATCGCCGCGTGTCGATAAAGGTTGTGTGGTTCACTACAGGTTGAGCGTCGACGGGCAACTGAGCGCAGGCGTACCCAAGCCGCCAACATGTCGGCGGGTAACACGCGCGGGCTCTTGTTGCCGACATGATTCTTTTCATACAGGCCGCCGGGTACACACACACTACACTTACTCTTACACTACACTCTTCTTTCACTACACTTACTCTTGTTTTTAATTGTTGTTATGTTTGTTTTTTTTTTCTTTCTCTATCTATGTGTTTCTTTGTTTTTTATTTAATTTTGTGTGTCCTGTCGTTGTCAAATAAATGTTTTTCTTTCTTTCTTTCTCATTAATTTTAAGTTTTGTGCCTATAGACGAAACAAAATGCCTTCTTGTGTGTTTAATAAATGTCATAATCACTCAGGAAACAAAAATAAGTCAGACAGGATTACTAATCACGCGGAAGTACAGCCAAAAATCTTACTTTCATAGAATTTTTTACTTAATTTGTTGTTTGCTACGCCATGTTTGTGAGAGTGCGATAGATAATGCAAAGTAGACGTGAAAGACAGAGGCAACGCACACGCTTCGCCCGTCGTAATATTTCGCGGGATTTCGCTACCGCAATGTCATTCATTCAACAGCACGGCTATCGTGATTTCGCTTGCACGCTATGTGGGGCTCTATCTCTGTCCTTTTCTATCGTTCACTTTAAATATCTAATTGTGATCACAAATGTGTGTTTCTCGTTGCATGTAGTTGTGCACAGAGACCCAGGTGTAGTGATTGCGTTATTAGAGCGAACCGTATCTTCCTATTCTTGATTTATCAAAGATTTACTGTATTGGTTTTTATTTTGTAATAGGCTTGCGCTTGACCACAACTTGCCTGTTGTTAAGCAATGATGCAGTCTACGATGAAACGCGCTTATCCTGTAAATACCGATTCACTCGTGACTTGAAGACATGCAGATTATAGCTATCGGGAAACAGAGATTATATATAGAGACTATATTTCTTAAAATAATTTTAACATTGCTTATAAGGACCGTATAGGTGGACTTATGTTCACCTAACTTAAGTCTTACCATTACATATTGTCGGACCACAAGCTAATTATGTTCGTTTAGACAGGAACTTGAACAATACAACGATATATACTCCTAAAAAATAACCCAATTGTGGACATAATATTTTTTAATCGGCCTGGTGTGATGAAAAAAATTGTTTATAGTTGGCTAAATAAAGGTAACTTAAGTTTAGAAAATTGTTAATTTTAATTATCTATATATATATAAAAGAAGAAACTGACATATCAATGCAGAGCCCAAACCGCTGGGTCTTGAGACTCTAAATTTGGCACTTAGGTTCCTTATGGGATATAGAGGTGCACTAAGAAAGGATTTTTCAAAACTCACCCTTTATGGGGGTGAATCGGGGTTCCAAAGTTTGTATGGATAAATAAGATTAGTAAGATCAATTGCGCGGGCGAAGCTGCGGGCGGAAGCTAGTATTATATTATGTTGTGTAGTTGTCACTTAGTAAATAGTCCTTCCAACTTCGAGTAACTTTTTTGTATCAGATAATTTAGTTTAGATATTCTAAAACTATATAAATCTAATGATTTATCTTACAAATAGGGCCCTAGGAAAAAGTGAAACCTGTACATTTAAGTATGCTTTATTCTGTTTTGTGTAAATTACATCCTTACGTCTCTTATCTGTAGGTATAAAACGGTTCTATGGTTGTATGCCTTTTAAAGTACAAGTCTTAGTTACTGTGATGTATCATAATTTAGAATATTTGAGTAAACGTTGGATAATATAATAATAACAATTTCGTTTGTTAGATCCTTACATCAAGAGCCATTAACGTGTATGAATACCCCATAATTCTGAAGTATCTCTTCAAAACGCCGTGTATTTTATGAACATCGCCATGGGTCCCATAACTTGTGTATGGGTTACGTTAAATTGTTTATTCATTGGCTTTCGGTGTTAAAATAAAATGTGTAGTGAAATATTGTACCCACATTATAACCAGCAAAATTTACAAATGTTTGCATTAATTTCATGATTCGCTTGTTAAAGAAATGTGCCATGCCTCGCACCATTCCCATGCAATGTTTCGTGCTTCGGAGAGCACGTTAAGCCGTCGCGTCGGTCCCCTACACATATACGACGACTACACACCAAGCCGCTATTTGTATTTTATTACTATTTTGATCATTTACGACTTATGGATTAACAATGATTAATTTGGAGTCATTTTGCTTAAATAGGATAGCAAAATGGTAAAACTTTGGTTATAATTTTACATTAAAATGCCGGTTTCATTTTGGTGATCATTTACTATTTTTGTCTGTTATATTATTATTATTATTATTGTTATATTATTTGGTGGTAAGTTAAACATTAAGGCCTTTTTCTATTAATATGTCAGCGCAGCATAGACGGGTGAACGAGTGATAAGAAGAGTGAATTGTCAATGTCACTGGCGGATCGTCAGGTGGGCGACCATCTTATCGTGGGCTTTGTTTTTATTCTTCGATAGGCTGGCGCTTGACTACAACTTGCCTGATGTTAAGGAACGAGGTAGTCTACGATGGAACGCGACAGCCCAGATACCATATACCGATTCACTCGTGATTACGAATGATTATCGGTGAAAAGGTGGCAGTGGAAAGAGCATATGGTTAGAAACATTTAAGGAGCGACAATTCCGACCCACCTTCTCTGCATAGTGTCACCAGACATCGCACCGGAACACGGCTAGGCCGCTTGGCCGTGCTGCTTTGCCTGGTGGGTGGTCACTAACCACGGCCGAAGCCTACTACCAGTTGTTTGTCACCTGATTTGCACCACCCGGGGACTACGTGTGGGGATTCAATTAAAGGTGTACACCCACGGATGATGGCGACTCTGCGCTCTATTTTGTAAGGCTTTTTGCCTTGAGGCGTCAAAGTGGTTGTACGTCATGGACTGATCGCCGAATTGTTGCGGCATTAATTTTCTTGTGTTCATTACGAACAAGAGAAAAGCTACTAGAAAGTAAGTTATGTTTATAGCATTTATAAGTGGGACATTAACACACACGGTCATCTGATCCCAAACTAAGCAGAGCTTGTAGGTACTATGGAAATCAGATAACTGCTAATCCATACTAATATTATAAATGCGAAAGTCTGTCTGTCTGTCTGTCTGTCTGTCTGTCTGTTACGCTTTCACGGCCAAACCGCTGGACCGATTTTGATGAAATTTTGTAGGGATATAGTTTAAAACCATGATTCAAACATAGGCTACTTTTTTTTTCAAAAATCAACCCCTAAATGTCTGTCATAGGGGTTGAAGGTTTTTGTTACTTTACACTTTCACAGCCAAACTGAGCTTGAGCTGTCTTGTCTGTCGCGTGACAAGACGGACGTGTTTTTTGTGCTGTTCAATATGAATCACGTAAATTAATTATTACATTTTGCGGACTCAGTGCTATTAATTAAAGTGTGTCACACGTGAACTGAATAATCTACTTAGTTACTTTGTTAGTTATTATGTGCTACCAAAATACTCTAGTGTAAGAAAGTGTCATATCTTGTGTTAGGTAGATATGTCTAACCCAGGTTTCAGTCCATTTGGCCGAAGCCAACTAGTACGATGAAGCCCACCACCTACGCCTTCACCTTCTGCCCAATGTGATCCAATGGACTAAACAACAACTGCTCCTACGCCTGAAAATACCATCTCGGAAGTTGTAAGCACACCGGAAATCCAAAAATGGATGGGCTCTATAGAAAGTATCCTGAATGAGGTTTGTTCAATAGTTTCTGAAGTGTAAGGAAAGTTTAGTCTTGATGACTGGCAACACCGCGCCGCATCGTATGATCCGATAATCACGCCACCTTTGCTTCGCATGGAGGGGGTACCTTACCAAGGCGCGGTCGAACCAAGAGAACATTACCGAGCATTCATTGTTATCTCGGATTGCGGCTTAATATCTTGTCTTGTAATTTTGCTTTCGATATTTAAATAAATAGTATTTAAAAATAGTTATCAGTGTTTTTGAGTTTCTCACAGCTCAGAAGCGGGAAGAACTCATGTGAGTATTTTAAAATAATAACTGTTGTGTATATTGTGAACTATTTAACTGTGTACCTCTGTGTTATATTGTGTACTTTATTCGGCTATAAACTTTTGTTGTGCTTACTTACGCCTATATACGTTTATAATGGGTCATCATAAAAAATCTAAACACGATGACAAAGATCGTGATCGTGAATCTCGTATGCGTCGTAAGTTAATTAAGCGGATGGAGGCGCATAGATTATCGAAACGCTTGAAAATGTTAGAAAATGAAATATTTCGTACAGGTAATAATAATGTATTGCAAGTTAATGACAATACCTCAGCGACACATAGCGAGACCTCGAATAATATGTCACATACCCCAGTTTTACGTTCGGTCGTTATTTCGAACCAACTACCCGTTGTTCTTGAGAAATCGAGTGAAATACCGTCGGTGTCAACCGGTACGAACTCGACACTATGCGGTACCCCCGTTGTGTCTGTATCTGGGTGCGCCCCGCCGCCGGCGCTCGAGTACGTGCCGCTGGTGCACGGGTGCGCGCCGCCGACGCCGCGCCGGTGCCCGGGTGCGCCCCGCCTACGCCCAGGAGCGCCCAGCCGATGCCAGGGCGTGCCCCGCCTGTGTCTGCGTGCACCCTACCTGTGTCTGTGTGCACCCCACCTGTGTCTGCGCGCGCCCTACCTGTGCCTGAGCGCGCCCTACCTGTGCCTGAGTGCGGCCCATCGGTACTACATGACGCATCAACATTGCCACGACGTCATATAGACACGTCGGTACCCAATTATCTTACCAACGGGCTTGTTCAAGCATCTTTTGCGCACGGAACAAAAAATGGGTGCAACAATGTATCCTTTCAAAATAACTCAAATCCAGTTTATTCCAATTTTACTACTGTGCAACCATCATGTTTACCGGCAGCGGTGCGATATGTAGGTCGTAATGATCCAGTGCCCGAGTTCGATCCGCAAACGTCAATGATTACAATGGAACAGTGGATTAGAAAAGTCGAGGGTATAATATCTAGTATGTACGGTTGGGATGAAAAGACGGTTATTTTTAATTGCACGTCAAAATTACGCCCGTCAGTGGTATGACCAATTAAGTGAATTAAATTTAAGTTGGTCCGAATGGAAAACAAAATTATTAACCGCTTTTCCATCCAACCGTAGCCGACTCTCAATGATGCGTGATTTAGTTAATTTATTAAGACGCCCTGATCAAGATTACATACAATTCTATTACGAGAAATTAGCCTTAGGTAATGGCTGTAGTATACCCGAGTCACTAATTACGGAAGCTATAATTGGAACTATTGGCAACGAATTGCTAAAAGTCGGCGCCATTTCAGCTGGTTGCCATGATCCCCCGTCTCTTTTGAAATATCTATCATCATTCGCAAATTCGGTTCACATATCGATGGAGCGCAGTGGACGAAACAATACTGTTGAGTTTAAGCCTAAATGTAATATATGTGGTCGTCGTGGCCATATTGCATTTAAATGTATGAACAGGGCTCAGGAAAAACAAAATAAATTTAATTTACTTTGTGCATTTTGTAATAAGCGTGGTCATAGCGAAAAAGACTGTTACACAAAATATAAAAAGTGTAGTTATTGCGGTAAAAGTGGTCATGTTAAAGATGAATGCATAAAATTAAAGAATCGCAATATGACTGACAAAAATAAGACGACGACGCAAAGTGTTCGGGTTATTAAAGATATTTCGGGTAGCTCGAAATATTACATGACTGTTTTTGTGAATAACTGTCCAGTTAACGCTTTTATAGATTTTGGTAGTTCGTGTATAACCATCACTGAATCAGTTGCAGGCAGATCAATTTAGATGTTGACAAATGTCCAGCCAGCATTACTTTAAGTGGGTTTGGTGGTTCAAAGATTGCACCGGTCGGTCAGTCTCAGGTAACTGTAACCGCCGATGAGGCTAGTTGTGAAACCAGTGCTTATATTGTACCTGATAATGCCCAAGATATTGGTATTATTGTTGGCCAACCATTCACTGATTACCCAGATGTATACGTGATTAAAACACCTAATTCTCTAAAAATGTACAATGGTAACCATTTAAATGAATTACCTTGTTTTGTTGATAATTCCAACCGTGTTAAATTAATTACAGAGGATGATATTATTTTAAAACCTGGCGTTAACAAGATTATTGTGTCATGTACGGAGCCTATATCGGATTTGATTTTAGTTGATGCAACAGAATATACTACACCTTGTGCAGAATGTTTTATTCCTTCATGTGAAGCAGAAGTAGACCAGGGGAAATCAGTTTTAAAAGTCTTTAATATTTCTAACAATGATGTAAGTTTACCTAAAAATCAATGCGTGGCACGTGGCACTATAACTAGCAGTACGAAAAATTATAAAGTAGGTGAAAATTTAGATGCAATTACTTTGAACAAATTAAAAAATATTTTAGATGACTTTTCCGACTGTTTTTCCGGTGACGAAAATAGAATAGGTAAGTGTCCGATCAAAATGCAAATAGAATTAACAAATGAAAAGCCAATCTATTATCGCCCGTACAGGATGTCAATGGCGGATCGCGTAAAAGTCAGAGGTATTGTTAATGACCTAATCGAGAAAGGGATTGTTGAAGAATGTAACTCGCCATGTGCTAGTCCGGTTTTGCTCGTCCCTAAAAAGAACGGGGAGTCACGTCTTTGCGTAGACTACAGAGCCTTAAATAAGATAACTATAAAAGACCGTTATCCACTACCGTTGATCCAAGATCAATTAGACAGGTTGTCCGAACAGCGCGTGTTCACCAGTTTAGATGTGAAGTCAGCCTATCATTGTATCCAAATTCATTACAATAGTAAACAGTATACGGCGTTTATTACACCTGATGGCCATTTTCAATACAAACGTATGAGTTTTGGCCTAGCCAATGCACCGTCAGTTTTTCAGAGAGCGATGGATGCAGTTCTCGGTGAATTGCGATTTAAATGCGCAACAGCATATTTAGACGATATTTTGATATATTCTCAAAATACTGGCGATGCATTGGATAGGCTTAAAGCTGTTCTACAAAGAATAAGGGATTCAAATATGATACTTCGTTTAGATAAATGTTCATTTCTAGTTTCAAAAATAGAGTATCTGGGTCATGAGGTAAGCGACGGTAAAATAAGGCCTTCTATGCATAAACTAACAGCTGTTCGTGATTATCCTATGCCTAAAAATGTACATCAAGTTCGACAATTCATGGGCCTGGCAAACTATTTTCGGAAATTTATTCCTGGGTTTGCTTCCATAGCGCAACCCATCAATATTCTTACAAAAAAAGATCAGCCATGGAATTGGGGTGAGATACAGGTGCAGGCATTTGGTACTATAAAATCACTTCTCGCCGCTCAGCCAGTACTAGCTTTATTTAATCACCAACTCGAAACGCAAGTCCACACTGATGCGTCTAAAATAGGACTAGCAGGTATACTTATGCAAAAGCAAAGTAATGGAACCTGGCAACCCGTAGCGTATGCAAGTAGGCAAACTACACCTGCAGAACAGAAGTATCATAGTTTTGAACTCGAAACTTTAGCAGTTATTATGAGCTTAAATAAATTCAAGGTGTATTTGACCGGCATTAAATTTGTTGTAGTCACTGATTGTAGTGCGTTGAGGTGGACATGGTCTAAGCGAGACTTATCTCCGCGGATAGCTCGCTGGTGGCTAGAGGTTCAAAATTTTGATTTCGATGTGGAATATCGAGCCGGTAATTCAATGGCACACGTCGATGCTCTTAGTCGAAATCTGCCACTATCAGTGTCCCGAATCGTTGAGAAAGATTTAATTGAGTCACTTCAATTAGAAGATGATGCTATACGATCGACTCTTGAGCAACTTAAGAATGAAATAAGTAATAATAATTTATTAGGTCTTGCTAGGGATTACTTAATAGATAAAGAAATTTTATTTCGAAAAATAGATGGTACCAAAAGGGTTGTGGTACCTCGTAATTCTCGCTGGTCACTTTTACAAAGTTTTCATGACAACAACGGCCACGTTAATTTTAATAAGACATATGAGGCAATTAAATCAAAGTATTGGTTCGGTGATATGCGCAGGTTTATTAAGAAATATGTACAAGGTTGTATCTCTTGCCAATATGCTAAAAAACCAACAGGTCGAAAGGTGGGACTGCTGCATCCCATTGAAAAGATTCCTGTTCCCTTTCATACGGTGCATGTGGATCATCTAGGTCCATTTTGCAAAAGTCCTACTGGTAAGATGCACATACTTGCCATAGTTGATTCGTTCACTCGCTTTATATGGTTAGAAGCTGTACGAGATGTCAGCTGTAAATATGTCTTACAAGCTTTTGATCAGTTAATTAAAACTTTCGGATTACCTTCCCGTGTAATTAGTGACAGAGGTAAAGCCTTTAACTGTAAAGATTTCAAAAATTATTGTTCTGAAAGACAAATCAAACATGTTATGACTGCTGTAGCTAGTCCTAGGGCTAACGGGCAAATAGAACGCTTTAATCGAACTATACTTGATGCCCTTGTTGCATATGTAGGTGACAATCAAAATGATTGGGAACAATATTTACCAAAAGTTCAATTAGGTCTTAATTCCAATTTTAACAACACTACAGGAAAATCGCCTCTTGAGCTTTTGTACGGTTTCCGCCCTAGACTAGCTGGTGATATTATTGTTCCTTCTAGATGTTCCGATTTAGATTTGTTGAGGGAATGTGCAGCCACGCGCTCATCCAAGGCATCCAAACATGCCAAAGAAGCTTTCGATAAAAAGCGCCGTGACGCACCTTCTTTTAATATCGGTGACAAGGTTTTGGCGGAAAGGAAAATAATCCGTAAGGGTTTGCGTAGTGGGAAGCTTGTGCCTCGCTATGACAGGCCTTTTACGATTGTCAAAGTACTTCCTCACGATCGTTATGTGATTGAGAGTACACATGGTCGATCTCGTGTTTATAAAAATGTATTAGCCCGAGATAAGCTTAAACCTTTCCAACCGAATGTAGATCTAACCGAATCAGACTAAGTTATGTTTAGTATCGTTTAAACAATATTTTGTTACACAGTTATGTTATTATTTTAAATGAAAGTTATTACGATCGATCTTGTTTTTGTTCAAAGGAAATGCTAGCTAGCGCTAAACCTTAAGAGGTTTTTGAAAGGTTACTATTTATTGTCATGACATATCTTTTTGGCCAGAATTATGCACCCGTGATTGTCATTAAGAAGACAATTACTTACTTTACTCGTACTTACTTTACCCGTATTTAAAACAAATAGTTTGGTCACAACATTGATGCCATTAAGAAGGCGTCATAATTACCATTAAGACGGTTTAATTACTTTGGGTAATTACCATTAAGAAGGTTTAATCACTTTGGGTGTCCTTATGGCCCGCGGAAAGCCCTTCAGAAGGCTATTGCATATGCCCGCGCTAAAGCCATTCAGACGGCTGATGTAACCAGTGACAGTGGTCATTAAGAAGAGCCATTGGAAGCCATTAAGAAGGCTTCGTTGTTAAAATTTTTAGGTTTCACCTTAAGAGGTGATACCATTTTCAGCCATCAGACCAACCCACCAGAGCTTTGCGGGGCGCGCAGCATATCAGGAAGGCCGACTGTAAGGAAAGTTTAGTCTTGATGACTGGCAACACCGCGCCGCATCGTATGATCCGATAATCACGCCACCTTTGCTTCGCATGGAGGGGGTACCTTACCAAGGCGCGGTCGAACCAAGAGAACATTACCGAGCATTCATTGTTATCTCGGATTGCGGCTTAATATCTTGTCTTGTAATTTTGCTTTCGATATTTAAATAAATAGTATTTAAAAATAGTTATCAGTGTTTTTGAGTTTCTCACAGAAGGCAAAATGAATTCTGACCAAAAAATGCGCGTCGGTAATCTTTGCCGTAAAGTGTCACATGGCACATCTCAAATGGCCGTTTTGTATCAATCCCTTAAGCAGAAGACCATACTTGCTCAAAATACCATCCATTACCTGCAAGGGCAGCAGGACGTTGCTACCTCTTTGCACAAATTCAAAGAGGTGGTAGAAACTAAACTGCTGCCAGAAAGCGCAACTTACGCTAATATGGTGAAAAAAGGACATGATACTTTTATTCGTCCGGAAAATCTAAGCTCCGTGGCCATATATCCGTGCGACAAGACTCAGTCCAGTGAGGTGACAAAAGATCTTGTTCAAAAAATTATCTCGCCGGAGGTATTAAAGCTACACATTCGTGGTGTTAAGAAAATTAAAAATGGAGGCGTCATTATACGGACTGAAAATAAGGACGACGTTTTAAAACTAAAACAATCTGAGAAACTAGTTTCCTCAGGGCTTAAGGTTGAAGAAACCCCTAAACGCCGACCAAGAATGGCCATAATTGGAGTTCCTATTTCGTTGTCAGAAAGTGAAGTCTTTGAATGTTTGTATACACAAAATCTCTCAGGAGAAAAACTGCCGAACATAACACGAGAGTCCTTTTTTGAAGATATTAAATTAAGCCACAAATCAGGCAGAAAAGATCGCCCTACATGTACTTACGTAGTAGAAGTACGTCCTATGTTAAGGAAAGTTTTACTAAACCAGGGTCGTATCTTCATAAATTGGACATCTTGCCCAGTGAGAGATTTCACTATAGTGACCAGGTGCGTCAATTGCCAGCAATTTGGTCACGCTGCCAAATTTTGTCGGGAAACCAGCCCAACCTGCAACCTGTGCGGCGAGTCCGGTCATACCTTCAAGGATTGCACTACGAAGTCACCTCTTCCAACTTGTGCAACATGCAAACGTTTTAAGCGCAAGTGTGACCATCCGACCGGTGACGCAAACTGCCCGGCACGCAAATTTGCGGAGGACAATTATATTAATTCTATTGATTATGGAGGCGCCTAAGAGCGCCGTTGATTCAGTTAGTTAAGTAGCTCATAAACAGTAGAGTATCTTTATATTTATTAACTCTTAGGTAGAACTATTATATTCAATATGACAGATCAGTTAATTTGTGATCTAGACGGTTTTTCTGTATCTGAAGCAATAACTTGTAATCTGAAGGAATGTAAAAATTTTGTTTATTCTGGTACTAAAACTTTAACTTTGCTTACACAAAACATTCGCAGTATTAATCGAAATTTTAGTGGGTTTGAAGTTCTATTACAGGAACTTAATTCCAGCTGTGATATCATCGTCCTCACAGAATGTTGGTTGTCCAAACAGACAAACAATCTGCCTTCCTTAGATGGTTATAACTTACACTATTCCACAACCCGTATCAACCAAAATGATGGTTTAGTTGTTTACCTTAAAAATAATTTAAAATCAATTGTTCAAGAACCCACATTTCAGGACTGTAATAGTTTACTTATTAAAATATCTCCTGACACAGCAGTTTTGGCAATTTACAGGCCGCCATCACAAAATATTGACAGGTTTTTAGATTCTTTAAATGCTAACTTAAATAACCTCTCATCTTATAAAAATATTATACTTCTAGGTGACATTAATATTAACATCGCACCTGATAAAATCGATTCTCATGGACAAAACTACCTAAACATCTGTACATTTCATGGACTACTACCCGCACATTATCACCCCACGCACCAAAGTGGTTCATGCCTAGATCATATAATTATAAAAACAAAGTCTCATTCCAAAACATTGGTTACTAATACTTCGCTTACGGATCATCAAACTGTCCTACTAACATTAAACATAGATTCGCCTAGAAAAAATTGCATGCGCAGCTATACCAGACTTAACATGACTAACCTCGAAAATGACATACGAAATATTAATCTTGACCTGGTTTATAATTCTAATGACCCAAATATTTCTTTACAGTACTATGTTGACTCATTACAAAGTGTGATTAGTAAAAATACCTTTAGTAAAACCGTACCTAAAAAATTCTGCAACATTAAACCATGGATAACGCCTGGGCTTGTGCGTTGTATTAGAAACAGAGACAGACTTCACCAAAAACAAAAACTTGCGCCCGACAACCTAGTGCTTGCACTCACTTATAAGCGTTATAGAAATTTCTGTAACAACCTTTTGAAAAAACTAAAAAAGCAATATGATAGAGATCAACTACAAAAAGCAGGAAAAAACTCCAAGTTGGTGTGGAAATTCATTAACACCAACACATTCAGATCAAAAAAGCCCGACCCACCTACCGATCTTTTAACCTCTGGAGGACGTCCATCAGAAGCAATGCAGAATGTTAATCAATTCTTTGTTAACATTGGGAAAAATCTAGCTGAAAAAATCCAGAGCGCGACCAACTTCCCTTCTCAAACCACGACTATGACCTATAGTAATCGGAACTCTTTTGCACTGTTAGGTACTGACGTGACCGAAGTACTTAATATCATTAACGATTTAAAGGACGACTGTGCTGTTGGCTGGGATAACATTCCTAACACTATAATTAAACGATTTAAACACCTCATTGTCGCCCCACTAACTCATATTTTTCAGATTTGTTTAACCGAAGGAATCTTCCCCAGATTACTTAAAAAAGACGTTGTTTCCCCCATTCACAAATCTGGTAACAAAACTTGTGTGACTAACTACAGGCCTATTTCAGTATTAACAGGATTTTCTAAAATTTTGGAAAAAATCATTAATTCTAGATTAATAACATATCTTGAAACTAACAAATTACTTTCAGATAACCAATATGGTTTTAGGCCTCGAAGATCTACTAGTCACGCAGTGCACAAAGTAACAAACCTTATCAGTACGAATCTGGATCATAGCATGTGTACCATAGGGAACTTCCTGGACCTCGCAAAAGCATTTGATACTATTTCTCAATCTGTGCTCTTAAACAAGCTTGAAAGAATTGGGATAAGAGGAGTACAGTTGCAGTTATTACTCGTAACTGACTATCTCAATGACCGTTACCAGAGGGTAAAAATAGGTAATTACACGAGTTCTGAACTGAAAAATAGTGCCTACGGAATTCCCCAAGGTAGCATTATTGGGCCAACCATGTTCCTTATATACATAAATGACCTTTGCAGCTTGAAAATCAAAAATTGTGTCATCACGTCGTATGCTGATGACACTGCTCTACTATTCTCGGGGAAATCAATAGAGGAGGTCTATAAACTTGCTCAGAATGGCTTCAATATAGTATCAAATTGGCTTCGCAACAATCTTCTTACTCTAAACGCAGATAAAACCAATTATATTTTATTTACACTAAGAAACAATAACAAATTGCTAAATACTAACCTAAAGATATTTGCACATAAATGTAACACACGCGCTGACGCTGCAAATAACTGTATTTCATGTTCCACTTTAACAAAAACAGATCATTTAAAATATCTAGGTATTACGATTGACACAAATCTTAATTTCCGTAAACACATCGATTTATTATGTAATAGAGTCCGCAAACTAATATTTATCTTTAAGTATTTACGTGATGTAGCTAACTTCAAATTAATTAGACAGGTTTATTTAGCTTTGTGTCAATCCATTAATACCTATTGCATTACGTCTTGGGGAGGTGCAGCAAAATCTCATTTATTACCCTTAGAACGTGCTCAGAGAGCTATCCTAAAAGTCGCCACTTTTCGACCATTCCTGTATCCCACACACTCTCTTTACTTGGAATGGGAAGTGCTGACGGTACGACAATTGTTTGTCCTGAATACGGTACTACTCCAGCGCACGGAGCTAGGTCTAAACCCTGCACTCCTCTAGACAACAGAAGAAATTATATGGTTCGCACTAACTCTCAGACTAAACATGCTTTTATGCGTAGATTTTATACATTTCTGGGTCCATTTTTATATAATAAACTAAATAAAACCGTTAAGATACATAGTGTTACCTTTTACAGCTGTAAAAAAGTAATATTCAAATTTCTATCACAACTTAATTACGCAGACACAGAAAAACTTCTAGAAGTAGTGAGTTAAGTTCACCATAGTAAATAGGTAGTAACGTAACTGTTATGATGACTAAGTAGGTACTTTTAAGAATGTAGTTAATAATAATAATTTTAGTCTAGTACTTAGTCTCTAGCGTAGGCAGACAGCTGGCCTGAAACACAGGTTTAACAAACCTAGATCGGGCAGGCCGTTTAATAATATTAGCTAATACCATTTAAACCTGTTACCTTAATTACTCATTTTAGTCATATACACTAGTTTTTTGTTTTTAGTTTTCCATAATACTAACACAATAATCATGTGTATACTAATCCCTAATTAGCTAAGCTGTGTTTATGACATTATTTTTTCAATAAATTTAATTTTTTTTTTTTTTTAAACTGCGTGACCGATATGGATGAAATTTTTTAAGGATATAGTTAAAAATCATGGTTCAAACATAGGCTACTTTTTTTTTCAAAAATCAACCCCTAAATGTCTGTCATAGGGGTTGAAGGTTTTTATTAATTTACACTTTCACAGCCAAACTGCTGGACCGATATGGATGAAATTTTGTAGAGATATAGTTTAAAACTATGGTTCAGACATAAGCTACTTTTTTTTTTTTCAAAAATCAACCCCTGAATGTCTGTCATAGGGGTTGAAAGTTTTTATTGCTTTACACTTTCACAGCAAAACTGCGGGACCGATTTTGATGAATTTTTTTAGGGATATAGTTTAAAACCATGGTTCAAACATTGGCTACTTTTTTTTTCAAAAATCGACCCCTGAATGTCTGTCATAAGGGTTGAAGGTTTTTGTTACTTTACACTTTCACAGCCAAACTGCTAGACCGATATGGATGAAATTTTTTAGGGATATAACTTAAAACTATGGTTCAAACATAGGCTACTTATTTTTTTAAAAAAACCAACCCCTTAATGTCTGTCATAGGGGTTGAAGGTTTTTATTAATTTAGACTTTCACAGCCAAACTGCTGGACCGATGTGGAAGAAATTTTGTAGAGATATAGTTTAAAATTTTGGTTGAAACACAGGCTACTTTTTATTTCCAGAATCAACCGTGAATGTCTGTCATAGGGGTTGAAGGTTTTTATTACTTTACACTTTCACAGCCAAACTGCTGGATCGATATGGATGAAATTTTGTAGGGATATAGTTGAAAATTATGGTACAAACATAGGCTACTTTTTTTTTTCAAAAAACAACCCCTAAATGTCTGTCATAGGGGTTGAAGGTTTTTATTACTTTACACTTTCACAGCCAAACTGCGGGACCGATTTTGATGAAATTTTGTAGGGATATAGTTTAAAACTATGGTTCAGACATAGGCTACTTTTTTTTTCATAAATCAACCCCTAAATGTCTGTCATAGGGGTTAAATGTTTTTGTTACTTTACACTTTTACAGCCAAACTGCGGGACCGATTTTGATGAAATACTGTAGGGATATATTTTAAAACTATGGTTCAAACATAGGCTACTTTTTTTTATAAATCAACCCCTAAATGTCTGTCATAGGGGTTGAAGGTTTTTATTATTTCCATGATTAAAAATACCGTACGGGGTATCGTTGGTAGTGGAATTTTATAAGGTTTTACAATAATTCGGGAAAAGTACGGGGTGCATCACAAAAAAATGTAAAATAAAACTTCTTAGAAAAAATGACCGCGTTACAAAATTTAAAAATTAGTTTCTTTACATCTGTTATTTGAAGTCGGTGCTAATTCGGTAGATTAGACAGTAGTTGGTCCAAACATAATTATTTGTAGGATAGCAGCTCGAAGTTCGGTAAAGTGTCCGTTAAACGTCAATTGACCCTTATTTTACGTATGAGACTTAAAACATAGCCGACAAAATGTGGGTGATATTCATCTCTGCCTTCATCTTCAGATGGTACAGTAATGAGCGCTATGTTAAATAAATAAATCGATTAAGTTGAGTTTTTAACCCCCCTTAAAAAGGGATATAATAAGTTTGAAACGTATATCTATGTATCTGTGTACAAATTGAGAGGGTTTTTTTTGCTGCTGACCTAACCCAATCGCCGGAAGGGCCTCTATTGGTTCACCAGACTTTTTCGGTGAGCCGTCCGGGGACCGTCGAACCGATAAATTGAGAGGGTGTAGGTACTCAACTGCTTAAGTAGAATGATTTTACAACGATTTTTTTTTTCGAATTATTTAAATTATGTTGATTTGTTTTTTTTTCATTTGCAATTGCTACTCTGTACGCGGAACTTAATTTGAATGAATGAAAGCTAAAATAAAACATTCATCAATGCTTTAGTTTAAGGAACGATGCGTGAAATGACTAACTTCATAGTGGAAAGGTTGGCGGTTTTCTTTGATGGTTTCTAAGGTATCGATATATTCTGTCTAATTTTACAAAACAAAGCACGATTAGTGAATATCCACAAAGTTTCTGACCTAATTTCATGTACCAATCATCTCAGTATGTCCGTCCTCTACAAACTGATAGAGTGAAATCCGTATATTTTCACTCTATCAGTTTGTGGAGGACGGTCCTATCCACCCGGTATACCGTGTGGGGTATAGTTTTGAGTAGAATTTCTTAAGTATTCACAAACGTTCCGGAAAAGTAAAAAAAAAAATTGTTTATAATTTTTATATAAAACGGGTTCCTTGGGGATGTTGCCTAGAGGGAATAACCCTAATTGGTTTCCGACGGGAATAACCCTTTTAAAATTCCTATCAAAGTTTGGTGAACTAAAGATTTTAACAAGACTTAAATGGTACAAAAATAATTTTCCAAAATGGAGTAAGACGTCTTCGATTAAAATAAACAAACATGATCTGATTTAAGACCAATAAAAAATATGATAAAGGTTTCTTAAAGATATGTAACTTGGCTAATTTTTATCCTAACACAACGCGGGCGAAGCCGCGGGCGGAAGCTAGTATACTACATATAATACTTTTCTTTTGTAAATACATACTTAAATATAAATAATTACACCCAGACACAAGACAAACAGACATATTTAAATAAATGTTTGTCTCGGGTGGGAATCGAACCCACGACCTGCGGCGTGAAAAGCAAGTATTTTACCGACCACGCCACCGGCTCGTTATGTGGTCTTGGTAGTAAAAAGTTATTATCTATTATATAAAATTTCCATGTCACAATGTTTGTTACCGTACTCCTCCGAAACGGCTTTACCGATTTTTACCATATGCGTATTCAGTAGGTCTGAGAATCGGCTACTATCTATTTTTCATACCGGTAAGTGATAGGGTTGTTCACCCTTTATTCATTTTTTAATTTATGGACGAAATTTTTTGTTTTTTTTTTTATGATGTGGCATTAAAAATACATCCGTATTACATTAGTAACACGCAGTACGAAGTTTGCTGGGGCAGCTAGTTTTACTCCATAAAAGTACTTTGTTTCAGGATTTACGTCGTAAAGCAATGTAGCCTATACACAAATCAAAAGTTTTACCCTTTTGACGAATCGCTACTGTTCAGACATCGATATGAATGCAGATATTCTTATAAAAATGCGAATATTTTCGCAGAATAATCTATGACTCCCCAGTGGATTGATCTGTTTCCTTTGCCTTTACTTTGCTGAACTAACTTTAGAATATTCAGACTTGGTTTGTTTTAGATTTCTCTGAAAATATTTATAGAAAATAAAGTAGGCGAAGGTGAGTGGAGTATGTGGTATTGGTTCTAGAAGCCCACGGCACTGAGGCTGAATCATTTTCGTCCGTGGGAGTGCACTTTTTATCTGAATCTCCACACGTGGTCCCCGGGAAGTGCGAATCGGGTGACAACTAACTAATTAATTAATTACCAGTTGGTAATTAATTAATTATTAGTTTACTGGTAATTAATTGGTGGTAGGCTTCGGCAGTGGTTAGTGACTATCCACCAGACAAAGCCGCACCGCCAAGCGGCCTTGCTGTGTTCCGGTGTGATGTCCTATCTTTAACCTTTACTTTCCTATATAGTTTTTATCCGACTACGAAAAAAGAGGTTAATGGATTAGCGCGATAACCGACATACGCGCGGGCGGAGCCGCGGGCGGAAAGCTAGTAGGTCATAAATAGATCGGGTTCCTTAGGGGCGTGGCCTAGGTGAAATGGGTTCTTCAACAATTAGTGCACCCCTAGACCACATAACGAACTCATGTGCAAAATGTCAGTCAGTTTCTTCTTTTGTATATTTAGATTAATAATGCAAGGCCAAAGTTTAAAACTAACACTTTTTTCCTTTTTACACTTTACTGAGTTAAAACCAAGGAATATGTTCATTTTTTAAATACCTGTGTTTAGGTTGCACTAGGATTGAACCAACAACCTTATTTTCATATGCGAAGTTGATACCGCTGCGCCACTGCTGCTTTTCAGCTTTGCACCAGTCAACTAGTTGTCAAGTTAACACGGGCGTTGCGTGATGAAGCCACATTTAGATACTGCGACTTGATCACATTTATATTGTACAGATATATAACAGAAATACCAACGACCTCGGTAGTTGAGTGGTGTAAGTAATCTGACTGGTCCCGGTTTCGATTCCCGCACCGGACAATCTTTGTGTAACAACAAATATTTGATTCGGTGTCTAGTTGGATGAGGGACTACCCTCCGTTCTTCCGACATCTATAACAATCGTTACAGGCAGTCAGAAGCCTAATATAATCTGACGCCTGGTCTAACAATCTCGGCTACTGGTTCCCTGGGCTTCGAGGTCTGGTGGCAGTCGATCGTATAATTCTGGTAGCTAGCCGCATCAGCTTAGTCAGCTACTCCAATAGAAATCGGAAAAAGGCAAAGAAAATGATAATGATATAACAGGAATACCAAAAACTAAGTAGAATATATATAAGTTATTTTATTTTATTTATTGATTTATTATTCAAGAATGAAGAGTATCTTTAAAGAGTATTGAGGTCAGTAACGTAGTTTAAACTTTCTAACCATGAAGAAAAGTCATACTGAAACACTGTTTAACCAGGCCGCCAACATTGAAAAAACAAACCAAATTTACTGTCTGTTTTTACGTAGGTAAGTATAACCCTCGCGAATCAAATTAGTTGAAATTTCATACAATTACAAGAACAGTCAAACTAGTACTTACTATTGAAATAAAATTGTTAGTATTCAACCTACTGGTCTTCAACTGTATCATGACATTCATGACACTACCGTTAAGGTATTAGCATAGGTATTACGGCTTTATTAAATGCATAACACGGCACAGCAATGCGGGTTCGGTTCTAGTGTGTGACAATATTGTTGGAAATGCCTCGGGATAAGATACACTCGCGTACAAATGTGTTACTGTTTAGTTGAGTATTCAATTCGTACTCAAGTCTTAGTAGTAGGCATGAGTGAAAATTGAATAATGATGATTGAGATAAATATTTTTGGTGCATTAGCTACAAGCTAGTTTAATTTCGTGATTGAGGAATACGTAAAATAATAGAAAAAATTAAAATCTTGACCACAAAAATTAATACTGTTTGCTAAAACATCATATTTAGAACATTTACGAAACGAAATACCCTTAAACGAATCTGCTGATAGGCTGATACCTCACCAGAGACAATCCATCTAGTCGTCTAGAAAAAAAAAACAGTAGAAATGAATGATCTGAACTTACATTTTATACTATTATTTTGTTACTTAATTTTGAATGTTTGTTACGAATATTTCTGTATTTTTAATAGACATTTTGTTTAAATTTATAAACTTAGTAGGTATTAGTTATTATTTTTTGCAAATAAAATTACTTTACAGTGAAATTTATAGAGTGTAACGTCAATCAAAAATTAGATACAAATTGAAAGCATTTCACACAAAGGGCGACGCGACGTCAGCAAAATCGAACGCACGTTATACAAAATCGAGAATTATTCGTGATTCAACCAGTTAACTGCCCGAACAATTGGTGCTGATTGATCGACGGAATTAAACAGTGCTTGAAGCTTCATTAATAGTTAAATATTGTATGGTTACATTCCCGTTTTATCTCATTAAGTGGTTGAAACGATGGAATTATGTGATGAGGTATTTATTTTTAATTTGCAACACTTATGGAGGAGACATTTTGAAGTTGTGACTACGTGTGCTTAATAAGAGATTCGTGAAAATTTTAAATAAAGTGTAAATAACTTTGCATTGCATCCAAATTTATCATAAATTATATTGAAATAAAACTACTTTATATCGGATTGTATCGCGGTTTGATTGATTTAAATCCCGACTATTCAAGACTTTTCAGACTTCATGTTCACAGGTGGACTGAGGTATTTGACGTCCAAAAATATTAATCACAATTATTACTGACTAGCTTCCGCCCGCGGCTTCGCCCGCGTTGTGTTGGGATAAAAATTAGCCAAGTTACAGATCTTTAAGAACCCTTTATCATATTTTTTATTGGTCTTTAATCAGATCATGTTTGTTTCTTTTAATCGAAGACGTCTAACTCCATTTTTGTACCATTTAAGTCTTGTTAAAATCTTTAGTTTACCAAACTTTGTTAGGAATTTTAAAAGGGTTATTCCCGTCGGAAACCAATTAGGTTATTCCCTCTAGGCAACGTCCCCAAGGAACCCGTTTTATATAAAAATTATAAACTATTTTTTTTTTTTACTTTTTCCGAACGTTTGTGAATACTTAAGAAATTCTACTCAAACCTATACCCCACACGGTATACCGGGTGGATAGGACCGTCCTCCACAAACTGATAGAGTGAAAATATACGGATTTCACTCTATCAGTTTGTGGAGGACGGACATACTGAGATGATTGGTACATGAAATTAGGTCAGAAACTTTGTGGATATTCACTAATCGTGCTTTGTTTTGTAAAATTAGACAGAATATATCGATACCTTAGGGAAACCATCAAAGAAAACCGCCAACCTTTCCACTATGAAGTCATTTCACGCATCGTTCCTTAAACTAAAGCATTGATGAACGTTTTATTTTAGCTTTCTTTCATTCAAATTAAGTTCCGCGTACAGAGTAGCAATTGTAAATGAAAAAAAAAACAAATCAACATAATTTAAATAATTCGAAAAAAAATCGTTGAAAAATCATTCTACTTAAGCAGTTGAGCACCTACACCCTCTCAATTTATCGGTTCGACGGTCCCCGGACGGCTCACCGAAAAAGTCTGGTGAACCAATAGAGGCCCTTCCGGCCGATTGGGTTAGGTCATCAGCAAAAAAAACCCTCTCAATTTGTACACAGATACATAGATATACGTTTCAAACTTATTATATCCCTTTTTAAGGGGGGTTAAAAACTCAACTTGATCGATTTATCTTTATTGGTTATTATTAACATAGCGCTTATTACTGTACCAACTAAAGATGAAGGCAGAAATGAATATCACCCACATTTTGTGGGCTATGTTTTAAGTCTCATACGTAAAATAAGGGTCAATTGACGTTTAACGGACACTTTACCGAACTTCGAGCTGCTATCCTACAAATATTTATGTTTGGACCAACTACTGTCTAATCTACCGAATTAGCACCGACTTCAAATAACAGATGTAAAGAAACTAATTTTTAAATTTTATAACGCGGTCATTTTTTCTAAGAAGTTTTATTTTACATTTTTTTGTGATGCACCCCGTACTTTTCCCGAATTATTGTAAAACCTTATAAAATTCCACTACCAACGATACCCCGTACGGTATTTTTAATCATGGAAATAATAAAAACCTTCAACCCCTATGACAGACATTTTAGGGGTTGATTTATGAAAAAAAAGTAGCCAATGTATGAACCATAGTTTTAAACTATATCCCTAAGAAATTTCATCAAAATCGGTCCCGCATTTTGGCTGTGAAAGTGTAAAGTAATAAAAACCTTCAACCCCTATTACAGACATTCAGGGGTTGATTTTTGAAAAAAAAGTAGCCTATGTTTGAACCATAATTTTAAACTATATCCTTACAAAATTTCATCAAAATCGGTCCCGCCGTTTGGCTGTGAAAGCGTAACAGACAGACTGTACATCGGTAAATCCATATCGGCCCAGCAGTTTGGCTGTGAAAGTGTATAGTAATAAAACCTTTAACCTATGACAGACATTTAGGGGTTGATTTATGAAAAAAAGGAGCCTATGTCTGAACCATAGTTTTAAACTATATCCCTAAGAAATTTCATCAAAATCGGTCCCGCAGTTTGGTTGTGAAAGTGTAAAGTAATAAAAACCTTCAACCCCTATGACAGACATTTAGGGGTTGATTTTTGAAAAAAAAAGTAGCCTATGTTTGCACCATAATTTTCAACTATATCCCTACAAAATTTCATCCATATCGATCCAGCAGTTTGGCTGTGTAAGTGTAAAGTAATAAAAACCTTCAACCCCTATGACAGACATTCAGGGGTTGATTTTTGAAAAAAAAAGTAGCCTTTGTTTGAACCATAATTTTCAACTATATCCCTACAAAATTTCATCCATATCGATCCAGCTGTTTGGCTGTAAAAGTGTAAAGTAATAAAAACCTTCAACCCCTATGACAGACATTCAGGGGTTGATTTTTGAAAAAAAAAGTAGCCTGTGTTTAAACCATGGTTTTTAACTATAGCCTAAAAAAAATTCATCCATATCGGTCCCGCAGTTTGGCTGTGAAAGTGTAAAGTAACAAAAACCTTCAACCCCTATGACAGACATTTAGGGGTTGATTTTTGAAAAAAAAAGTGGCCTATGTTTGAACCATGGTTTTAAACTATATCCTTACAAAATTTCATCAAAATCGGTCCCGCCGTTTGGCTGTGAAAGCGTAACAGACAGACTGTACATCGGTAAATCCATATCGGCCCAGCAGTTTGGCTGTGAAAGTGTATAGTAATAAAACCTTTAACCTATGACAGACATTTAGGGGTTGATTTATGAAAAAAAAGGAGCCTATGTCTGAACCATAGTTTTAAACTATATCCCTAAGAAATTTCATCAAAATCGGTCCCGCAGTTTGGTTGTGAAAGTGTAAAGTAATAAAAACTTTCAACCCCTATGACAGACATTTAGGGGTTGATTTTTGAAAAAAAAAGTAGCCTTTGTTTGCACCATAATTTTCAACTATATCCCTACAAAATTTCATCCATATCGATCCAGCAGTTTGGCTGTGTAAGTGTAAAGTAATAAAAACCTTCAACCCCTATGACAGACATTCAGGGGTTGATTTTTGAAAAAAAAAGTAGCCTTTGTTTGAACCATAATTTTCAACTATATCTCTACAAAATTTCATCCATATCGATCCAGCTGTTTGGCTGTAAAAGTGTAAAGTAATAAAAACCTTCAACCCCTATGACAGACATTCAGGGGTTGATTTTTGAAAAAAAAAGTAGCCTGTGTTTAAACCATGGTTTTTAACTATAGCCTAAAAAAAATTCATCCATATCGGTCCCGCAGTTTGGCTGTGAAAGTGTAAAGTAACAAAAACCTTCAACCCCTATGACAGACATTTAGGGGTTGATTTTTGAAAAAAAAGTAGCCTATGTTTGAACCATGGTTTTAAACTGCATCCCTACAAAATTTCATCAAAATCGGTCCAGCGGTTTGGCCGTGAAAGCGTAACAGACAGACAGACAGACAGACAGACAGACAGACACACAGACTTTCGCATTTATAATATTAGTATGGACTACCTCCAAACATTAATATTTAAGTTGCGTTGCGATTTAAGCAAACTGAGCTCACAGTGTCTTGAATTCTGAGTTGATTTTACTTGGGTTCTATTTTACCCAATCTTGTTACTTATCAAAATAAAATGCCTAAATAATCTGACAAGTATTAATTCTAAACTTTTGTGAAGAGTAATATTAGCTACAAAAGATTTTTTGTACAAAATTACCAAAAGAACCATCAAAAATAAAAAATGACTAAAATTTTCTATTAAATAGTCAAAGGATCTAAATCTGAGGTACCAGGCGTGCATACCTATGAGGTAGTGTACACGACATCGCTGCAGGAAATGGAATGATAAAATATGTGCAAGACGCCGGTAAGCCGTGTCTCAGACATATTTATGACAGAATGTGTAGGAATGCGAAGCGAGTAGTTTTCATGTCTTGTATGACTGCGATTTGGAAATTGTTTTACTATTTTAGTACATATTAATAAAATGTGATTTTATAAATATTTTTGAGTTTATGGTCAGTTTCAATCAAACATATGTGTGCGAAGTGCGTTTGTTTTGGTATTGCAAGTTAAACAATGCTAAAGGAGACGTTCAAAAAATGTATAGAGCCTGGGATTAAAATAAATGTAAATTTGAACAGCAATCTGAGAGCATAATTAATTAAATTTATTGGTGTATTTAAAATAATTTTACACGCCCCCGTTTTTTTAAAAATTGAAATTGAAAATAAGAATCCTTAATGCAATATTATGATTATTGCAATTGGCAACCCCATGGTCAAATGACAATTGAGCAACCAAAAAAATCAAAATTATTTCGACGCTGTCAATCAAACTGATCAATGACAATGACATCATGACGTTTCCCGTAATTATATTTTTTTCCACGCGTTTTGTTATTACACTAATAAGATAACAAATATTTTTCGTCATAATTACATTAAGCTGCAGCTAGAATAATAATATAAGAGAAAAGTACTGTAACAGAATGCAATTATTGACGTGATTGCAATATTTATACTGCTTAGGAAACGGATAATTAAAGGTAATGTGCGTTTTGTTTTTCTATTACATTTTTTTGATTTTTACAAAAATGGTTGCTCCTAAAATTCGTGTTTAGTTAAATTCTAACAGCTTATTAAATAAGCTTTCCAATGAGGTATATCACATTGGTGTTCAAAATTCTAGCCCACTTTTGACCTCTCCTTTGTCACTATAAGTGGCAATTTTTTTAAATTTTTCCATCTGACTTTACAACGAGGTGACTACGGTTAACGGAACAGATGTTGTTGGGTGTTTCCCAACGTACATTGATATGATAGGATGCTGAGGGAGATGTTAGTTCCTAAATTACTACGGTATAATTGATATGATAAGAGTACAACACTTGCTAAATGATATGAAGGGACAGCCGATTTGTACGAATGCTCTTTATTGTACTAAATATGCAATGTTATGATATATGCAGATTACACAATAATTAAAACTAATAGGTACTACGTCACACATTGAAATAAAACTACTTTTTAACGGATTTTATCGCGGTTTATTTTAGATTTTAGATCCCGACGTTTCAAAGTCTTTTCAGACTTCATGTTCACGGGTGGACTGAGATATTTGACGTCCAAAAATATTAATCACAATTATTACTGACTACCTTCAAACATTAATATTTAAGTTGCGTTCCGATTTAAGCAAACTGAGCTCACAGTGTCTTGAATTCTGAGTTGATTTTGCTTGGGTTTTGATACAAGTAAATTAAGCACTGGGTCCCAAGCTGGTGGTATATTCCAACCATTTTCTCTGTAAAAGTTAGGATGTTTTTTAAATTTAAAAGTAGTTTTATTTCAATGTGTGATATTCGCGTAAATCTAAGACAATACTACGTCACAGTTAGGCACGTGTAAGTACATGGCTAATAATGTACAAGTAGCTTGTACAGATGTTGTTTGGTCAATATTAACACTTTATTTCAAAATAAAATTAAAATTTGAAACTGTGTAATTTAAAAAAAAAATGCTGTTTTCTAAACTATGTTTTTTGAGAAATCTCTCTATATGTCGGATAAAGTAAGAATCCAAAAAATCCACATTTCTGATACCACTATCTAGAATGTAGAGCATAAAATGTTAAAGGCGAGGTAGTAATGTACCAAGCCCACGTGGCAGTTATGAGTTATCTCATTCGTTAACAAAGCCCAGCGGTGTTAAATTGTAAAATAGACCAAGTAATTTGTGTCACCTTACATTTTACAGTTTCCGTCCGAGTACAATGACCATGAATATACATTACTCTCCGGATATTCTTAAAACTTAACGTTCATAAAGATTATGCTTCATAAAGCTTAAAAAAAGATAAATAAATAAAAGTATGAAACGATGCAGCGGTAGAAATATGAGGTCGCGGGTTCGAATCCTAGTCGTGCCCGCACATCTTTGTGTGATTCTTTTCATCGCCACTGCTCAATATCGGTGAAGGAAAACATCGTGAGGAAACCGGCATGTCTAAGAACTAATCATTCCAGGACATATGTCATCCACCAACCTACACTTGGCCAGCGTGTGTGGATTAAGGCCTAAACTCTCTCAACTAGTAAGACAGTTGAGAGAAGACCCGTGCCCGGCAGTCGGACACTAAAAAGGGTTGAAGTGAAGTGAAGATGAAACGATGTCTACAGTTCAAACATACAAATATCTCTATCAAACTAATAAATTCAGTTAACAGTGCAAACCTTTAAAAATTTAGCTCACTACAGTGTCTTATTCTTACATGTAGCTTAATTTAAAAAAAAAATAACAAATATTGTATCATATTTTTGACCTCACATTTTCTATTAAAGACCTTAACTTATGCCGCGCTGACACACTGCCACCTTGTCTCTGAAAATCTTTCGTAGTGATTTGGTAAATTGGGCGGAAGCGTTCCATCGCAGACCACATCAATGCTTGGCATTAGATAAGTTGCGGTCAAGCGCAAGCCTAATTTAGGTTAAAAAGAAACAGAGAGAAACATCGTCGACCTCATCATACTCGTTTCTTCATCTTTTACTAGTACTACTTGAATATAATACTGTCCTACATTTTACTGGAATCATGGTAGCCGTAGCCTCGAGGCACATAACATGTAATCCTGAGGCACATGTGTTCCCGACTGTACTGCCGCATAAATCAGACGCATCCGAGTGCTGAGACTTGATTCCGACATTTTGTACTTAGTTGTACTTTTGGATTTAGTTGTAACTGATATGTTTTACTTGGCCTTAGATGATTTTATTAAATATTTTGACCCTCTTCTAATTTAAGAACTCATGCCTGTGTTACCCGATGGTGTAGGCAGAGGTTAATATTACCCACTTTTACTCGGCTAGTTGAGGTCCCATACGTAATACCCTCTTACCTTTCATCGGGCATAATTCCAATCTTCAAGCTGCAACTAAGGTTTTCTGAGTATATTAAAAAAGCCTTTTTGTTCGACTCGGTAGTCGAGCTAGTGACCTCGTGGTTGCTAAGTAAACAAGCTTATAACTGGAATACTGAGGCAATAACGGGTACAGATAACAACAAAACTATATTTACCAATGTGACGAATTAGATTTTTTTTGGTTTATTTTAACAACATTTTCGCACATCTCGTTATATTTTCGCATGAATTGCGAACAGCCTCTGACAAATAACCCAACACAATAGGTTATCTAATCTTCGATATGAATGGTCCAGAGCGTGCCCGATACACAAATGAAAACACCAATATGGCGCACTATAATTGTTGTTCTGCTGCCCTTTTGTGTCAGACGAGGGGGAGTAGATACGGTTTGATTATTTTTGGTTCTGTTAAAATTATTATTAGGTAAAGACTGTAGGTTATGTCATAACATACGAAACCAAAACGTGGACTCTCACGATAGGACTGGTCCATAAATTTCAGAGTTTCTCTGAAGGATCGAATACGCAATGAAGTGATCCGACAGAGAACTTGATAAATCGACATAGCTCACCGGATCAGTAAGCTGAAGTGGCAGTGGGCCGGTCATATCTGCCGCAGAACTGATAACCGCTGGGGTAGATGAGTTCTTGAGTGAAGACTATGGATTGTCAAACGTAGCGTAGGACGCCCTCGGACTAGGTGGAGTGACGATCTCTGCAAGGTAGTTGGTAAGAGATGAGAGTAGACGTTAATCGTGCTTAGTGGCGTGTCCAGCAGTGGAAAACAGGCTAATGATGATGATGAAGGACATTGTTTTTAACTAAAGATAACGCTCCTAGGCGGGTATAGTAAACATGGGCTGCAAGATCGAATTGGGCTGGTCACATTTGTCGTAATGAGACAGATGGGCCCGTATCACAACGCAGTGGATTCTTGGAGACGGTTGTCATCTCCTCAGAAGACCAGTAGTCTTTAAATTTGTTTGTCGCTACTTGCACGGAAGAAGATATGGAGAGTTGGATGGCTATTGCGGAGTCTTTTGCCGAGCCATGGTACATTACAGGCTATCTCGAATCTATGTAACTTCAACTCGTTTTAGTGTCCCACGGCTGGGCACGGGTCCTCCCTTAACTACCTTACGAGTTGAGAGAGTTTAGCCCTTATTTTTCACACGCTTGCCAAGTGCGGGTTGGTCGATGTCACATGTTTTCCTTTTACGATATTGAGCAGCGGTAATTAAACAAGTCATACAAAGATGTGCGAGCACGACAGGGAATCGAACCCGCAACCTTATATTTCAAAGGCGAGGCTTGTACCGCCACGGCACTGCTGCTGCATCTCTAATTTATACTAGTATTTTAAAGTTTCTCAAGTTTGGTTAAACGCGCTAATCTCAGGAATTACTGGTGCGATTTGAAAAATTCTTGCACTGTTTGATAGCCCATTTATTAAAGAAGGTTATATTCTTTTCATAACACACCGTCACGCCTGTTTTACCCGAAGGTGTAGGCAGAAATGAATATCACCCACTTTTCATCGGTTATGTTTAGGCCCCATACGTAATAAGGGGTTTTTGAGCAGCAACTAAAATTCTCTAAGTATGTATGTTAGAAGTCTTTTTTCTCGACCCCGGAATCGCTTACCACTAGACCGGGACTGGGTCACCTTCGTCCGTGGGAGTGCACCTTTTATCTGAATCCCCACACGTGGTCCCCGGGTGTTGCAAACCAGGTGACAATCAACTAATAAGTATGTTTACTGGTAATTAACTGGTGGTAGGCTTCAGCCGTGGTTGGTGACCACCCATCAGAAAAAGCAGCACCGCCAAGCGGCCTTGCCGTGTTCCGGTGCGATGTCTAGTGACACTATTTAGGAGGGTGGGTCGAATTGTTGCTCCTTTATGGTTTCAACCTTAAGGAGCCTCATTTCACTGCAACCTTATCACCGAAAGTCATTCTCAAGAGTGAATCGGTGCATTGGGCTGCGCGTTCCATCGTAGACTACATCATTGCTTAATATCAGGTAAGTTGTAGTCAAGCGCCAACCTATTCAAGAACAAAAAAAAACCCACCGGAGCAGTTACAATACCCCTAAGTAAGTAAATATAAAATAGTTTTTTTTGTAAAATGTACAGATTCTGAAAACGGCAGTGATTAAACTACCCTCTAAATAAGAAAAGAAAATCCGTATAACAGAATTATTTAATGTTTTCCGTTTCTTAAAATAAGCCAAATCAAACTCAATAGCAACTTATTTGATAAAATTTTAACTGCGCCAAACGAATTTTAAATTCATTCGACGTCGTGAGAAAAATCTTGGTGATTAAGCTGAGGATACACCAGCAGCGCTGTTATGATGACTGTAGATACATCCTGCATAAAGGTGTATAAAAAATAGGTCGAGTTGAGAGAGTTTAGGCCTTAATCCACACACGCTGGCCAAGTGCGGGTTGTTGGATGTCACATGTCTTTGAATGATTAGTTCTTAGACATGCCGGTTTCCTCACGATGTTTTCCTTCACCGATATTGTGCAGCGGAGATGAAACAATTCACACAAAGATGTGTGGGCACGACCAGAATTCGAACCCGCGACCTTATTTTTCTAAGGCGAGGCCCGTACCGCTGCGCCATCGCTGCTCAGTTGCGTCACCGCTGTTTAGTAAATGTAGTTATCGTGATATAACTATGATAGTTAGGTATGTGATAAAGGTAAAAATTTTTTACAAGTTAGTTTCTTCTATAAAACTGTAGTACATTTTTTGGTGTATTGTCAATAGTTTCCACAGCGTACGCGACACAATGACTTTGTTCGTAATTCTTTTCACACCTTGGGTTACATTACCGAAGTTGTCATTAGGATCTCTAATTTTTTTAATATATATCTAGCATAAGTTACACGGTAAAGATTTAGCTTTCTAATAGTGAATGAATTTTTGAAGTCGCCTCAGTAGTTTATGAGCCTATTCGTAACAAACAATGCGGCTATGCGCCACCGTTATATGGTGGAAATTCCACGGGCACGCACAAAGCGCTTTGCTTACACTTTCATTGTGCGAACTGGCAAATTGTGGAATTCGCTGCCGGCAACTATGTTTCCGATGGCTATAATCTGCCGGTCTTCAAGTCACGAGTGAATTGGTATTTACTGGGTAAGCGCGTTCCATCGAAGACTGCATCACGCTTCACATCAGGCAAGTTGTAGTCAAGCGCAAGCTAAAACAAACACACAATCAAATCTTTCTTCTTTCTAATAAGAAGAGAAGAGATTTTTAACTTATTTGATAAAAGCACAGCACAGCAAACGTTGGTACAGCGGTACCTACTGGGGTAGGTGCTTCATCTTTGTATGAATTGTTTAATTGCAGCCAATATTATGTAAATACTTACAGTAAAGGTCAGATTTTGGATTCAAAATACTGTGTGGCTGTGAGTTGTATAGAGAAACCTGACCTCCACCAAAACACATAGTTTTCCGACATTAGCGCGTTACCAGTGTTTCTCAAATACAACATGAATGAAAACGGCATCTACCAAACGCGCGGTTAGCTCGGAATAGTTTAAGAGCCATATTTTGCCGCTTCACGCGCTGCGCATGCAGTGTAGATAACTTGTATGATTGCTCTATGGTTTGAAAAGCCTGCGCCATATGGCTTACGCATCATAGGGTTCCATATATTTGAGATTCGAGGCGCGCCCGCCCCGCGCCCGCGTGATTACTCTGGACGAGCATCGTGAGACATAACGCGGCTCGGCGTAACAAATTAAAATATGAATATAAACTCTCTCAGTGTGCACACAACCTATAAATAAATCGAAATGAAATAATAAACTAGATGTTCGTACTGAAAGTTGCTCGTTGCAAGTTCGCCAATGATTTTCGATTTGTAAAGTTTTTAAACTGCACTAACTACGCCCCGCTGCAAAGCAATTTCATATTTTACTCGTTAATACTTGCAGGTGCGAATAGTTTATCGATTATAGCATCGTTAATTAGTGAATATATCTTCAAATCGAATTTTAAGCGTTATTATATTGTTTCTAATTGAATATTGAATCATTGAAATGATGAGTTTCAATGGCGCAGTGTGGTATCAACCTCGCCTTTGAAATATAAGGTTGCGGATTCAATCCCGGGTCGTGCCCACTTATCTTTGTGTGAATTGTTTTATCCTCGCTGCTCAATATCGCTGAAGGAACACATTGTAAGAAAACCGGCCTGTCTAAGAACTTATCATTCGAGGACATGTGAAATCCACCAATCCACACTTGGCCAGCGTGTGTGGATTACGGCCTAAAACTCTCTCATCTCATAAGATAGTTGAGGGAAAACCAGATAGTTGGGATAGTTGAGGTTGAAGTGATGTTACGTTCACTGACAGGCATTATCAAGACGTCTTTGCACATCCACGCTCAGCTCACAACATGATAAGTGTAATCCTAATTTAAGTTTACCCAAAGTAAATATTGATTTTATAAATCATAGCATAGCAATTCGTTAAGCATTATGCCCTCAAACATAATTACACTTATTACTAATTATTAATAATTAACATTATTTACAAATAAGCAACTACAGCTGGAACCAACGTGATAATCACTTTTGTCTACCTCTTCGTGTAATAGTAGTAAGCAGTGACAATCAACTGGTGGTAGGCTTCGGCCGTGGTTAGTGACCACCCACCAGACAAAGCCGCATCGCCAAGCGGCTTCGCCGTGTTCCGGTGACAACATGTAGAGAGGTTGGGTCGGTATTGTTGCTCCTTTAAGGTTTCCATATAGAGGCTGATTCCGCTGCCACATTTTCACCGATAATCATTCTTAATCACGAGTGAATCGGTATACTAGGCTGCGTGTTCCATCGTAGACTACATCATTGCTTAACATCAGGCCAGTTGTAGTCAAGCGCCAGCCTATCGCAGAATAAAAAAATCAGTATGTTATTTTACTTAACAAGGATTTAGCCATTGGGGTACTCTTAATACCAACTTACCATCCCATTAATTCTAGACATAAGATGTAGGCAAATAGGGAAGCCTTAAAATGAGGCAAGTTTCAGGTGTAACAGTGGTAAGGGTCCGCGCAGACGAGTGAGGGTCGCGCTTAAGAGCTCATTCCGCGAAATTAAGCGAGGGAGTGCGTCTAAGTCGAACGACTTACAGTTTGTTTGGGACCTAAGGGAAGAGAGGTAGCGATTTTTAAGAAATATCCCAATGGCCGAGTAGCTATACATATCATATTACAGCAAAGTGTTATCTGAGAGGTGCCATGTTACTGTAAATATTATTCAACATTTATTTAAAACATAAATATACATTTGGACAAGAAACAGGATCTAACTGGATAAGCACCTCAAAATAAACCTAAATTAAAACTTAAATAACTTATGCGTATCCTAAAACATCCGTCAAAATTCTTACGCATCGTTATCTCCTAGGCATGTAACCAAAAGACTAGCAGCATTGCCGCGTTGGATAGCAATACTGATCGTTTGCCCGAGATACAAGCGAACCTTCTGGTCACATTGACAACACATGTGACCAGAAGGTTGGTTTTCTACGATCGCTACGATGTTTTAGGCCCCATTTTATAATTTTGATTTGTTTATTTACTCATACCATATTGATTTATTTATCCATTTCTTTACTAGGAAACGCAACTGCTGATTTACAAAACATAACACTGCCTTGTTACGCCGCGAATTTTACCGAAATTATTACGAATAAATTCAATAAACCGTCCATAATCTGCTGATTTGTGTCAAATAAAAATTTAAAAAAAGTAACCATGGTAAAATTAATGAACATGTGCTATTACTAATACAGAATCACCAAAGAAAAAAACAGACTGGTTAAACAGTTTTGCTTCATTAAGTCCGCTGTCACTGATGACTTGAGGCCCACATGTGGCCGACAGGACAGAGCTCTAAATCGCGTTAGTGTCGAGCGAGTGTTTATAATGCGGCCCGGCCCTTGTTACCGGAATAATCGAGAATAATCGAGATTGAACCGGATTTAGGAGGTTTAATTTAGTGCGGTTCACTGCAAAGATGTTGCATCTAAATTTTAATTATTTAGGTACATCTTATTTAATTAGGCAAAGATAGATTTTTGTATAGGAATGACGACATTTTCAGGTAGATAATTTAAAAATATTCGACACATATTTTTTTGTGTAATTACAGATATGACGTCACCCTTATGTTAGTTCTTCTTTCACTACCATTTTGAACTTTAACGCGTTTAACATTTATCGGGCAATCAACGCCCTCCTCCAAATGCTTCGAGTTGTCTCTACTTTTTGCTATATTCATCCGTTCCTTGCCTGCCTTGTCTGCTCTATGTTATCTCTCCACCAGACTCTAGGTGGGCCTCTGTTTTTTTTCCATCCCGGACCTCTTCATTTAGTGCAATTATCTACTTATTTGTATGTACTTAGTAATATTATGTTTATTGAAAAATTATTTTGTTAACATTAAATTGAAACTAGTCAAAATTTATTTTTTGGTGTGGTCGGTAAGATACCTGTCCCCGTATTCATAAACGTCATTTAAGCTCATTACAGCTAAAATAGGTTTATAATTCGTTTGTCTTTGTCTGTCATCTTGATATTTAAACTTGTAAGAAAGAGAAAAGTCCATTTTAATTATAGTCTCATAAGATTTTTGTGAATAAAACCGTTGCTTTTTACAGTGCAGGTCTTGGGTTTGATTCCCACCCAAGTCACACATATGTGTGATTAAGGTGTCTATTTGTCTTGTATCTGGGTGTAATTATCTATATTTAAGTATTTATTTACAAAAGAAAAGCCCTATGTAGTATATTACCAGTTATCTGGTTTCCATAGTACAAGCTCTGCTTAGTTTTGAGCTTAGTTTTTTTATTGATAATATTAACATTCACACAAACTTGCAATTGAAATAATAATGAAATTAATTTTTATCCTACGTTTTCATTGAAAAAATAGTTTACGGCACTTCTGTTATTATAATATAGGAAATATATCGCGGTTCTCTCACCCGGACAAAAGCAATTTATCGAGTCAAACAAAGCAATATGAAACAGCGGCCAAATTGACAAGTGGCGTGATGGTAGCGGCTCACGTAATTAATTCCCGATATGTTATATCCCCATTGGAATTGATTGACTGTGGTTACTGCTGATACTATGAGTAACCGATTGTGAAATATAACTAAATATAATAGAACTGTTTTGCATTACAACAGATATTAAGTTAAATGATGCAGATGAAAAACATACAGCGTTGCAGCAAGGTGCTTGCTGGTGAGTTTTGAAGATTTCTATGAGTGACAGATGACAGATCGCTGGAACCATGGATGACAGCGATCTACTGCTTCAGTGTAAGAGCCAAAGGTAACCACAGACTATTGAAACTGGTAAGTTCTACATACTTTTCATTTAATCAAGGCAAAATTTGAGTCAGCTTCTTTAACCAACGCTGTGATATATATGCGCTTATATGATATATTATATATAATATATTTGCGCTTTCACAGATTAAGTTAAAAACATTGGCTACTGAAATTTTATCCTAATTTCATTAATTAATTTTTGTTTTCAAAGAATGAAGCCTGTATTATGCCGTTGGTTATGTGCACGCTTAACTTGTTGTAGTAAAATTATTCCGCGGACATTAGTGTGGGTTATACTTTTAGTTAGTTTCTTTTTGTTTTAGTCTAGATTTATTGTATCAGTAATGTGTAACTGTCCGAAATAGGAAAAATAAAAATAAAATAAAATAAAATTGAAGGAAAGGATTTTATCGCGGTTTATTTTAGATTTTAAAAAAATCATTAAATTCATTAATATTAAGTTTATTTTATTTTTGATCAGTTTGGACGTCAAATACCTCAATCCATACGTAACTATTCAGTCTAAAAAGAGTTCGGAACGTCAGGATTAAAAGCTAAAATAAATCGCGATAAAATTCGTAGAAATTAGTTTTATTTCAACAAGTAGGTATCTTAATAATAAAAAACTAGGAGGAGTTTACTTTTAAATTTTCACAAGCAGTTTAACGTAACAGTTTAATGTAACAAATGACAGCTCTGCGTGAAACAGACAAATCGAACTGTAAACAAACAAAAAGTCTATTCATAGATAATTGAAGAAAGAACTATTCAAGAAATTCGAAATTTATGCAACAAGCCTCTTGGACTAGTCTGAGGGTTCGGCTCAAGCTCTAAAACTCGCCGGTTCGAACCTTAATAGGAGTTATGGTAGAAATTTCTAGTATCTTCTTGTAGAAATGGAAAGGAAAAAAGACAATTCACACAAATGTGCAAGGCGCCCGTACCGCTGCGCCACCGCTGCTAAAATAGCGGTCATATTTCCTTCAGAACGCACAAACAGACAGGCAATAGAGAAAATATCAGGGCAGTGAAATTACATTATCCTGCAGGAGGCTCTGTGAATGCTAATAACGGTCGTGATGAGGCGCGCGATCACGTTTCCTTATTCACGATTTGAAATCAACTTCAAATATATAAATATTAACAGTTTGAGTTTTACAATTGTATTTATTTTACATGTTTTTGTTATAAAAATGTTTATTATTAAGTGTTTAAGAGCAAGAATGGAATTTATTTAGTGAAAGACAATTGATTTTGTTGTACTTGCGTTTAATTTTGATTTAGACCTTTTTTTACAATTTTAAGCAGGCAAGTTACAAGCTACGAATTTTTAATGTAATTTTTTTGTCTACCGACATAAGTAGTGATAATTTATAGAATAATAAATGTATGCAAAAAATATAAATACTAATTGCTTTATAATTATCGAAGGCGCCATTTGAGCGCTAACATAAGCTATTGCCATCCAACGCGACAATGCTGTTAGCCTTCTGGGTACGTTACCGAAAGATAACGATGCAAAAGAATTTTTTGACGCATAGTTAGAAATAGACACCACGCCTTGAAATTTGAATCAGTGGTAAGAGATACCCACCTCTCAAACTGTACGCTGTCAAAATAATTATGTCCGTGCTTTGAAGTATCTATTAAAAATCACTGTGTAAAGCGATTCTACAAAGACGTTTCTAAAACTTAGGTAAAATGATTTACTGACCCGCAAATTGTGATCGTTGGAGTCGATTTTAAGAAACTAAAACGAGGTATTTGTCGTATAAATTTTTAAAGGAAATGCTCGTTACAAAGAAAATGATAAGACTTAACCTTAATTCCAACCTAACAATTCTATTTTTGGTTCATCATAGTCTAACAATTCCAAAAATAAGCACCGAAATTCATAGCTAGATACTTTTCAAAAGATTCATCATTATTTTAAACACTCTTTTTAATATTTTTACTCAACATTACAACATCTCGGGGCGATAGAATTAAAACGATTCATAAATGCTTATTAGATTTTTCGATGGGATTCATTTTTAGATTATAAAAGGAACGGATTAATGTTTTTGAAAAACATTTGCTTTCTTCAAACATTTAAGATTCATTTAGAATTTAAGAGAAAGTTTTTGGTATTTAGCTTTGAGATTTCGGCGAATCTCTTTCGAATTATTATTTTGCTCTTTTAGTAAATTATAAGATCAATCTCTAAAAGGCATTTTGAAATAATGATTGCTCTTTTAAGAATGAAAATAAGGCATTTGTAACAATTTAAAACGATTGTTGTAAGTTTAACGTTTTAGGCTTTCTTGGTAACTGATGACCCTTTTTTAATCAAATATGAAGAACTAAGAAGTATTGTTAACTAAAAAACAAGCTAAGTAACACTTGGCGGAAGTGTTAAAAAATATCTACCAGGTCTCTGATCATAAACGGAACTCTCTGCATGCGAATTAAACTCGACTCGCAGTTCATTTTTTCCGTGACTGTCAGTTGTGTTTCTTTGGAACTCGAGTCCAAATTCGTTACACTTATTAATTATGTAAATTAGTTTACATAAGTGTTCCGAAAGTCGGATGTAGTTTACATACTTTTGTGGACGGATAAAAGAACGGATTAAGTCTAAAAAGAAAGAAAAAGATAAATTTATACACATAATATAAACATATGTCACATACACATAGGGCTTAGACAAAATCATTTTTAAATTAGTATAATTACTACAGTCACTCATCATCATCATCATAAGTCTCTTCTAACCAAATACTGACTATAAACCTCTCACACCACTAAGCACGATCCGAGTCTTTTCTCATTCAGTTTCCAGCTGATCTGGTGAAATCGTCACTCCACCTAGTCTGAGGGTTTCCTACGCTACGTTTGCCAATTCGTAGTCTCCACTCAAGAACTGGTTTAAAACGTAGTTGTCGGTTCTGCGGCAGATATGATTGACCCACTGCCACTTGAGCTTAATAATCCGGTGAGCTATGTCAGTTACATTCACCATCATCATCATCATCATCAGGCTATCCTAGTCAACTGCTGGACATTGGCCTCTCCTAAAGCACGCACTGTATACGATACTCTCATCCAGCTCTTACCAGCCACCTTGCAAAGATCGTCACTCTATCTAGTCTGAGGGCGTCATACGCTACGTTTGCCAATATGTGGTCTCCACTCAAGAACTCATTTACCCCAACGGCTGTTGGTTCTGCGGCAGATGTGACCGGCCCTCTGCCACTTTAGCTTACTAATCCGGTAAGCTATGTCGATTACTCTGGTTCAGCATAGCCTTTTCCATAGCTCGCTGAGAGACTTTAAATTTATGGACCAGTCCTACCGTGAGTGTCCAAGTTTCGGTTCCGTATGTCATAACGAGTAGGACGCAGTTATTATAGACTTTCGTCTTAAGACTTTGTGGGTTTGGATCGGTTACCTTAATAATGTCAATACTTTCACTAAGGTCAGTAAAATTGGTGTATCCTCACAAATGATTTAATCCATGGCCTATGTCTACAAAGACCATCAGCTACAATATTGTTTCGAACAAAACCCAGTTCTGATTAAAACTTTAGAAGAGGGTGTCGGTCGATTAATTTAACTTTTTTGCGCTCTCCTCAATTCTCTGCTAACCTAGTACTGAGTGAGGTCCTACTACGAGGTCTAGTCAGCTCTTCAAAAAACGAGTTAGGAAATTTTCGAGGATTAGTTATGTTAATTAATAGACACGTGGAGACTGAAAGATCGGTGGTAGTGACCCTCCAGTGAAAAAGGAAGATCTTCTGGCCGGATATTTTTACAAACTAATAATATTAGAATACAGAGATAGTACCAAATGTAGGAAATCTGCACATGGTATTCCTTGAAACAAATTCTTCATTTGCTAACTACTACACATACACACAGAATCATACATACACATTCTACCTGAGATACACATTACTGAACACAATAATGTTATCATTTTCTTTTTTATATACTATACGTACATATATAATAATAATTGTCTCTTATATAATTATTAACACCTTTTTAACATTATGGTTTGCAATAAATATTGAGTATTGAGTATATTTTTATTATGTAAATTTATTTTGTCACTGGCGCTCATTTAAGAGGAATCACTGACTCTGATAGTACAGTTAACATAGTTTCGGAGTCAGGGGTCTATTTTCTTTGTATTAAGTAACTAGTCTGACCCATAATCTCTGTATTTTTCATCTTGCTGTCAAATTCTGTGTTGGGTTATTAGTAAATGATTATTATTATTATTAACTAGCGGACCCGGCAGACGTCGTTCTGCCCGGTAAAGCAGTGCCATCTACCGGGTCTCAGACCTACCGAATATAACCAATAATAAATAATAGGTATCTAACCCGGTTTTCGGCATTTCTTCGCTTTCTAAATTTTCTTTTTTTTTTTATTTTTCTCTGCGTAAGAAATCCTCGTACTTAAAGGAATATTTAAAAAAAAGAATTAGCGAAATCGGTCCAGCCGTTCACGTGTGATGTCGTGACAACGGAAAACGGGTTTCATTTTTATATATATAGATTTTACAAATAATTTTTTTATGTGTGTTTGTATGTCTGCTAACTCTTTGTGAAACAGGTAATTTATAATAACTATTTATTGGACTAAGATTTTTTACAATATACCTAAGTAATGTCAAGTAAATCATCAATTATATCTGGTACTAGCTTCCGCCCGCGGCTTCGCCCGCGTTGCGTTAGGATAAAAATTAGCCGAGTTACAGATCTTTAAGAAACCTTTATCATATTTTTTATTGGTCTTAAATCAGATCATGTTTGTTTCTTTTAATCGAAGACGTCTTACTCCATTTTGGAAAATTATTTTTCTACCATTTAAGTCTTGTTAAAATCTTTAGTTCACCAAACTTTGTTAGGAATTTTAAAAGGGTTATTCCCGTCGGAAACCAATTAGGGTTATTCCCTCTAGGCAACATCCCCAAGGAACCCGTTTTATATAAAAATTATAAACAATTTTTTTTTTTACTTTTCCCGAACGTTTGGGAATACTTAAGAAATTCTACTCAAAACTATACCCCACACGGTATACCGGGTGGATAGGACCGTCCTCCACAAACTGATAGAGTGAAAATATACGGATTTCACTCTATCAGTTTGTGGAGGACGGACGTACTGAGATGATTGGTACATGAAATTAGGTCAGAAACTTTGTGGATATTCACTAATCGTGCTTTGTTTTGTAAAATTAGACAGAATATATCGATACCTTAGAAACCATCAAAGAAAACCGCCAACCTTTCCACTATGAAGTTAGTCATTTCAGGCATCGTTCCTCAAACTAAAGCATTGATGAATGTTTTATTTTAGCTTTCATTCATTCAAATTAAGTTCCGCGTACAGAGTAGCAATTGCAAATGAAAAAAAAACAAATCAACATAATTTAAATAATTCGAAAAAAAAATCGTTGTAAAATCATTCTACTTAAGCAGTTGAGTACCTACACCCTCTCAATTTATCGGTTCGACGGTCCCCGGACGGCTCACCGAAAAAGTCTGGTGAACCAATAGAGGCCCTTCCGGCGATTGGGTTAGGTCATCAGCAAAAAAAAATCCTCTCAATTTGTACACAGATACATAGATATACGTTTCAAACTTATTATATCCCTTTTTATGGGGGGTTAAAAACTCAACTTGATCGATTTATCTTCATTGGTTATTATTAACATAGCGCTTATTACTGTACCATCTGAAGATGAAGGCAGAGATGAATATCACCCACATTTTGTCGGCTATGTTTTAAGTCTCATACGTAAAATAAGGGTCAATTGACGTTTAACGGACACTTTACCGAACTTCGAGCTGCTATCCTACAAATATTTATGTTTGGACCAACTACTGTCTAATCTACCGAATTAGCACCGACTTCAAATAACAGATGTAAAGAAACTAATTTTTAAATTTTATAACGCGGTCATTTTTTCTAAGAAGTTTTATTTTACATTTTTTTGTGATGCACCCCGTACTTTTCCCGAATTATTGTAAAACCTTATAAAATTCCACTACCAACGATACCCCGTACGGTATTTTTAATCATGGAAATAATAAAAACCTTCAACCCCTATGACAGACATTTAGGGGTTGATTTATAAAAAAAAGTAGCCTATGTTTGAACCATAGTTTTAAACTATATCCCTACAATATTTCATCAAAATCGGTCCCGCAGTTTGGCTGTGAAAGTGTAAAGTAATAAAAACCTTCAACCCCTATTACAGACATTCAGGGGTTAATTTAAAAAAAAAAGTAGCCTATGTTTGAATCATAATTTCAAACTATATCCTTACAAAATTTCGTCAAAATCGGTCCCGCAGTTTGGCCGTGAAAGCGTAACAGACAGACAGTACATCGGTACATCCATATCGGCCCAGCAGTTTGGCTGTGAAAGTGTAAAGTAATAAAAACCTTTAACCCCTATGACAGACATTTAGGGGTTGTTTTATGAAGAAAAAAGTAGCCTATGTCTGAACCATAGTTTTAAACTATATCCCTACAAAATTTCATCAAAATCGGTCCCGCAGTTTGGCTGTGAAAGTGTAAAGTAATAAAAACCTTCAACCCCTATGACAGACATCTAGGGGTTGTTTTTTTAAAAAAAAAGTAGCCTATGTTTGTACCATAATTTTCAACTATATCCCTACAAAATTTCATCCATATCGATAGAGCAGTTTGGCTGTGAAAGTGTAAAGTAATAAAAACCTTCAACCCCTATGACAGACATTCACGGTTGATTCTGGAAATAAAAAGTAGCCTATGTTTCAACCAAAATTTTAAACTATATCTCTACAAAATTTCATCAAAATCGGTCCCGCAGTTTGGCTGTGAAAGTGTAAATTAATAAAAACCTTCAACCCCTATGACAGACATTAAGGGGTTGATTTAAAAAAAAAATAAGTAGCCTATGTTTGAACCATAGTTTTAAACTATATCCCTAAAAAATTCATCCATATCGGCCCAGCAGTTTGGCTGTAAAAGTGTAAAGTAATAATAACATTTAACCCCTATGACAGACATTTAGGGGTTGATTTATGAAAAAAAAAGTAGCCTATGTCTGAACCATAGTTTTAAACTATATCCCTACAAAATTTCATCAAAATCGTTCCCGCAGTTTTGCTGTGAAAGTGTAAAGCAATAAAAACCTTCAACCCCTATGACAGACATTCAGGGGTTGATTTTTGAAAAAAAAAGTAGCCTATGTTTGAACTATGGTTTTAAACTATATTCCTACAAAATTTCATCAAAATCGGTCCAGCGGTTTGGCTGTGAAAGTGTAAATTAATAAAAACCTTCAACCCCTATGACAGACATTTAGGGGTTGATTTTTGAAAAAAAAAGTAGCCTATGTTTGAACTATGGTTTTTAACTATATCCTCAAAAAATTTCATCCATATCGGTCACGCAGTTTGGCTGTGAAAGTGTAAAGTAACAAAAACCTTCAACCCCTATGACAGACATTTAGGGGTTGATTTTTGAAAAAAAAAGTAGCCTATGTTTGAACCATAGTTTTAAACTATATCCCTACAAAATTTCATCAAAATCGGTCAAGCGGTTTGGCCGTGAAAGCGTAACAGACAGACAGACAGACAGACAGACAGACTTTCGCATTTATAATATTAGTATGGATTAAGTGATAATGAAGACGAAGCACAAGTGCATAAAGTAAAATTAGGTTTGTTTCGTGTAGTCTGTGAATAGTCGAAAATTGAAAGGAAAGATTCTAAATATTATTATGAGAGTAGCCCTTTTTTTAGCCAGTTGTGTACAAAAATCGTGACTAAATTATATTTTGAAACAAGTTTTGTTCTCAGATTATCTCTTGGTATGAACAATGAGAGTTTGTTTATATAAAAAAGTGTAAATTTATAAAAACAATTTAATCAAACAGTGATAAGATAGAAAGTTGCTTTAAATTTTTTTTCTGACTTAAAAAATGAGATGGGTATTAATTTCGATGTTCATTTTTTATGTTTGGTTGGGTGTTGGGCTATAGAAGTATTGGAGTATGGGATTATATTATCTGTGATACTGGTTTACAGACGGCTATACAAATTCAATTTTTTGTTGAAAAACGCTTGTTCCGAAATGATTATAAATAATGTTGTTTTTTTTGTTAAAATAATTACATAAATGTTACGTACGTCATCTATTCTATCAACTTAGTAATGACGTCAGGAACTCCCAGTCTTAAATTTGAAATTGAAGTTTTTTTTATTTATTAGAAAGAGCAAAAAATCTGTCCATATTTTTATCTTGTAGACTAAATAGAATTTTAATTTACGTACCCAGAATTCATGTTCTATTATGTGCGGTCATCTTGCGATGTGTTTTTCTAAAAATTTCCAAAAAAGATGTTTGTCTAATCTTTCCTTAGCACGAACTCTGTTGCTACTCTATCTTTTTTAATATTCTGTAGATAAGATTTAAATTAAACAACAACAACACATCCAACTATTTGTGTAGTAATTACTCATTGAACCCAAAAGTCTATTGAAATCAACTCAATCCAAATAGATTAACCATGTTTTCATATATCTGATCAGTAATATAAAAAATACTGCGAGGCGTAAGTCATTTTGTAAGTACATAAATTTGAGTTTTGTGACGGTGAAAGAAATGCTATGATATATGGCCTAATGAATCTAGGACTAATATGAAAATAGCATCATCATGACCATCGGCTTATTGTAGTCGGCTACTGGATATAGACCTTCTTAAAGGAGCGTCAGTTCATATTGCTTTCGTCTCGTTTCATGTAACTTTGTTACTTGTTTGTTTGGGGTCTGAGTCACCTTCATACGTGGGAGTGCACCTTTAAAGATGTGTAAGCACGACTGGAAATCGAATTTACGACCTATATTTCTAAGGCGAAACCCGTACCGATGCGCCACTGCTGCTTTCACTTTATCAAGTAACAGGAACTTATTTGTCTATACTCTATTGTTATTAAAATCACAACACACCCTATTTAATTACTTAATTACCCGACAGAGTAAACATAGAGAACATTACATATACCATATTAGTTAAGGACTTCACCTGACGTTGAGTATTTCACCCGTAAACGGTTGTGCTGAAAGGTAATTAGCAATGCTAATACTATTCATATGTTGTGGAGGACGGATTTAAATGGAAAACAGAGAACTGACGAGTGGGCTAAGTGGGTTTGGTAATGTTTTTATTACTGGAGTAATGAAATTGCTAGATTTAGTCATTTTGACGTCGGTAATTAGCAATTTTATTACTCAATTTAAAAGTAGGTCAGAAGAAAACTGGAATTTTAAAATCATTTACGTAATTTAAATTTATATTTAAGTGAGTGTCTATGACACGAACAAAACGCAGTATGTATGAGGTGATTAGTGTAACCACAGATAATATAATACTGTACTGTGTGACAAAACGTGATGAGTGAAAAGGGATGGACGTATAGGTGTGAGTAAGAGAGAACGAGAGAAAAATAAAATGGTAGGGAAGACGTAAAGACGTGTAATTTATTAAGATTCGCAAAATACCATCAAGGTTTTATTTCTCACAGTTATATCATTGTTTTGAAACATCAAAGAGTAACGTTTATTCAAAGAGCACTCCAAATTAGAAAGTCGGAAATCGCTTCACAAAAGCTTATTTGGCCTGTTACAAAGGTGTCGATACCGGACTCACTGCCAATAGTACTTACTTTAAAAGCTGTTGATTAATTAACCTGTCAAACTTTGCTAGAGTAATTGTTATCGAAAGATAAATATAAGATAAAAAAAACTACCTTAAGCGATTTTATATTTTGACTAAGAAACAATAATCTATCAAAAATTCTCCCGCGTATAGTACCTAACGCGCTGTCTGGTTCATAGATAGGTACTGTTCTTAAGACTATCCTTCTTAATTTTATAAACGCGATCAACTTTGAAGGAAATTGGGTGAAATTTTGCACAGAGATAGTTTTAAATAGTATTAGTTTATAAATATAATAAATACCACGCGGACGTGATACTTATTGGAACGCTAATAACATTTATTATTTTTTTAAACTATTCTATGTCAAGTTGACAAACATAAACGGCCCAACTGATGGTAAATACCAAAATATACGCATACTCCTATTACCGCCATTTGAGAACAGATCCGTGCTGGTAAAACAGTAGCAGCTGATTCAACAGCCTCAGGATATGTGGGAGAAAATTTTGTTGAAAGCGAAACAAGATCGCAACGGCTCGAAAATATCTGGATAAACTCCCTGTCAGAGGCGGGAGGTCCGAAGTTATTACTGCAGTAGCAACTTGTAATATTTAAAACAATGTCTTCCAGTGTAGAGTTCAATGTAAAATAGTATTCAAATCGTTTGACAAAAATAAAGATAATTGATAGAATAAACAACAAAAATTTCTTAGATATCCTCCTTGAATCACAATTGGAGCCCTGCATAGTCTCGGCCGACGAGTGAAAGTCGAGTTATTTTATGATAATATAGTCACGTCGCGATTATTGGTCTTTTGTATTTCAAAAGCATCTAAGTAAAGTCACGTTAATTTAACTAGGTATTCTTCATCCATGGGAGTGCACCTTCAATATCCTCCACCCACCATGTCCAATCAGGATAGCAAATCGTGACAATAAAGTGGTGGTAGGCTTCGGCCGTGATAAGTGGCCAACCCCAGACGAAGCCGCCATCGCATTGGTAAGGTTTTGCATTGCCACCTCGACTAAACTTTTGTATAATCTATTTGTGAAATGAATGATTGTTTGTTTATGAACATTAATGATTTGTTACATACAATGTATCTTTATTTTAGACGAAGTCTGGATCGCGTCTTGCATTACATTTTCGGGACAAGACAATTTCAATAATTGTCTTATACCGCAGAACATTAATTTGTTCTATTAAAATTTCCCTGTTAACTTTGGCGCCATTTACAAATTTAATTCTGGCTCATGTCAAAGATCAACTGGTATTGATAGGAGAGGGTCTTGATTAATCACCCTACCTATAGCCATTTATTACAAAAAGGTATAGATATATCAAAAGGAATGTAAACTAAATATATTTATAATTTGGTAAAAAAGTATTTAGTCCGCCTGAAGGTAAGCTGTCACCGTAGTCTACAGACTAAAGTGTTACCGACTCGTAAAATGTCGACTGGTAGTTTATTCACACCCCGGAATACAAAAAAGTTAAACTGCATGAACTCTGTAAGGTGGAGGTACCTACTTACCTAAATAGGCCTGCCCATCAAATGACATACATACATCTTAATATATATAAATCTCGTGTCACAATGTTTGTCCTCAATGGACTCCTAAACCACTTAACCGATTATAATAAAATTCGCACACTATGTGCAGTTCGTTCCAACTTAAGAGATAGGATAGTTTAAATCTCAAATTATAGTCGCAATTTCAATTTATTGCTAATTATTTGTCTGTTATTATTTGACAGTCACAATTATCTGTTAACTCCAAATGATTCTAACAGATGTCGATACCTTTCGACCGGGTTGAGTAAGTAATCAATAGATGGCGCTGCTATGGTTATCACATTTTATGGAAATTGTTGAGTGGACTGAAGCTACCCGGGCGAAGCTGGGACGGGCCGCTAGTATAATATACGTTCTTGTTATTACATTTACACAAGTTAACATTAAATTAATACTCTTTGAACAGTGTTAAATTATTAACTATAGCTGAGTTTTATTCAAAATACTCACCTTTCCACAAACTTGTTTACACTTCACACCTCTCTCAACCTTTGTCACCTAACCTTTGTCAAAACAAAGGTACCAACTACCAACAATAAACAGAACAGTGTCCCCTCTGACCTTGCACTTAATCTTTGGCAGTCACCTTGAATGTTTCTTAGGAACTTTCTCACGTAATCTGATTTCACTTAAATTATAACAGTTTGAATGATTTATCAAGAAAAGTTGGTTGTGAAAATACGTTTCTTTCTTTCTGTTATTTAAATGTCAATCGAGTTTAAAGTTACAGCTTTCCGATACTTGCAATTTGCGTAATTTATTTTTTTTATAACTGTAAACTTTGATTGGATGGATATTGTAATGTTATATTCTGGCAGTAATCAGCGGTTTCAGTGTCGCCTTTGCACATCTTTGTATGAGCTGTTTTATCAATATTAGTACAAAATAAAATCTTAATATAGTCGCTTGGGTAACATCGCTTATAACAACGGGGTACTGGGTTCGATTCCCGAATGAGCAAACAGAATTTTCTACTAAACTTAGATAATCTCAATTTCAGGTTTGGAATTGTGCCCGTTGAACGGCAATAGGCTCGCCCCCTATTCCATATGGGACCTAAATATAGCAAGCATAAAGTGGGTGATATTCCCCTTTACGTACAACTTTAATATAGAAATTAAACAAGGCTATTCCAAGCCTCTGGTAACGATATCTTGATAAAAATAAGACAAACCAATTTTATGTCTTGTAGCATCTAAAACAAGATATAATTTATACAATTTAATATAAAACAATGAACAATCTTGATAGTCAAGTCGGCTGTAATTAATAACGCTCAGGTGAGGTTGAATGGACACCGGCAATCGGTACGGCGGAGATAAATATTTGTGATATTAACAACTGGGAGGCTGATTAACGATGCCGCATTGCTGTTGGGTAGTGACGTCATCGGTTCTTTATATATCTACTAAAACTGCTACTTCAAAAGATCATAGGCGGTAGGTATAATATTTTTTTTTACATAAAATGTTTCATGGTATACTGCTACGGCATGGCTACGGCGTAGTTGATTGTATTTGTAGTAAGCTACTGCTTGCTTTAATTGACTGCTTTGATGAAGCAGATTGTATTCGTAGCACGCTCGGTGTAGTCTCTTTCACTACTAGACTGCTACGGGGTAGTTACTCCACTAGATTTCTACGACGAGGCGTAGCAGATTGTATTCGTAGTACGCTACGACGTAGTGTCTTTGGCTACCAGACTGCTATGGGGTAGTTACTCCACTAGATTTCAACGACGTGGCGTAGCAGATTGTATTCGTAGCACGCTCGGTGTAGTCACTTTCACTACTAGACTGCTACGGGGTAGTTACTCTACTATATTTCTACGACGTAGCAGATATTCGTAGTTTGCTACGACGTAGTGTCTTTCACTACTAGACTGCTACGGGGTAGTTACTCTACTATATTTCTACGGCGTAGCAGATTGTATTCGTAGTATGCTATGGCGTAGCAGACTGCTAGGCTGTAGTGCCTTTATCTACTCGACTGTTACGGCGTAGCAACTCACTCTACTAGACTTCTACGGCTTAATAGATTTGTATCTGAAGTTTGCTACGACGTAGAGGCTTGTCCTACTAGACCGCAATGGCGTAGTTGTAACGTAGTAAATTCTTTAAACTTGTATTCAAGTACAGACTTACAACTAATATAAACGAATGTTTTATTAAACACTAGAGGCCCGCCCTGGCTTCGCATGGGTAGATGTAACATTATATACGGATAATAAGATAAAAATGGTTATTGTGGGTTATCCTTAAGAGATAGACATAATTCATCGTGGACTTTTTGGTTGACATTTTTAAGGTGTGCAATACTGTAGTACATTATTTTGATATTTCTCGTAGGGTTTAGCCAGCGATTGTGATGTAAGCGCAAAATTATGTTAATTTACGACATCACATCAGAAATCTCTAAAATTATCATTGTTCCTATACTATATTACGCATGTATTATACACATAAACTTTCCTCTTGAATCACTCTATCTGATAAAAACTTCACATGAAAATCGGTTGCGTAGTTTTAAAGATTTAAGCATACATAGGGACAGACAGAAGAAAGCGACTATGTTTTATACTATGTAGTGTTCATTAATCACTTCAACCCTTTTTAGTGTCCCACTGCTGGGCATGGGTCTTCTCTCAGCTATCTTACTAGTTGAAAGAGTTTAGGCCTTAATCCACACACGCTGGCCAAGTGCAGGTTGGTGGATGTCACATATCCTCGAATGATTAGTTCTTAGACATGGTTTCCTCACGATGATTTCTTTCACCGATATTGAGCAGCGGTGATGTAACAAATTCACACAAAGATGTGTGAGCACGACTGGGATTCGAACCCGCCACCTTATATTTCTAAGGTGAGGCCAGTACCACTGCGCCACCGCTGTTCATCAATATTTTACACAAAATGACGATGTTGAATATGTATTTTAACTTAAAATATTCCAATTTCTAACTGAAACCGTTAAAAAGATAGTAATGGAATATCGACACAAAACTCGTACATCACTAACCAAAGTGTCACAGAACTGAAATTGAATTTCACAAAATGAAAACCGTTAAGTTATCGACTTTTGCGAATAAGAAATTGATGAATGGTTTCTGCTTATACTATAATTATAACAGGCTTAATGGTAAGATAAATGATCGATTTCACGACCGCTAAGATTCTGAATACATTTACATTTTACTTTGATGATATTAATGTTCTTGAGAGCTCAATTTTCATACTGATGGGGAATCAAGAATGTTTAAATATTTTGAATAATAGCGTTTACTCGAATCGTCTTTTTGACTTAGTTGCTTTTGACCTAAAGATGGCAAAAATTCATGACGGGCCGGTGCTGTGGTCTGGTCGGTAAGATACTTGCTTTTCACGCCGCAGGTCGTGGGTTCGGTTCCCACCCGAGACAAACATTAATGATGAACATTTGTGTTTGTGTCGAGTCTGGGTGTAAATTTCTATTATAAGTATTTATTTACAAAAGACAAGTATTATATGTATGTATAGTATATACCAGTTATCTGGTTTCCATAACATAAGTTCTGCTTAGTTTGGGACCAGGATGACCGTGTGTGTTAATGTTTCAGAATGTTTATTTATTTATTTTATTTATGTACTTCCACTTCCTTCAACTTTAAAGTGTCCAGCAGCAAGGGCCTTCTCTCAACTATCTTACGTGTTTAGAGATATTAGGCTTTAATATACACACGGTGGCCAAGTGCGTGTTGGTGGATGTCACATGTCACATGTTCTCGAATTATTAAGTCTTAGACGATCTCACGATGTTTTCCTTCACAAATAATGAGCAGTGGCTATAAAACAGTTCACACAAAAATCTGTGAGCGCAATCGGGGATCGAACCCGCGTCGTTATATTTCAAAGGCGAGACCCGTACAGCCTGCTATTATGGATATTATTACTATTATGTGCCGTAAGATTATCCTGTTGGTGTAGTGGTAAGCGACCCTTACTGCTAAGCCAGAGGTTGATTCCCAAGCAATACAAATACTTATGTGATTTACTGGATAAACGCCTTCCATGGTAGACTACACTATTATTAAAATTATATATTAACTTTACTTTGAAGCTATTGGGCTGAGGGAAACCTAATGAAGAGTGCAGACTTCCCACTTTCTTTGAAAAGAAAGTCATTAACACATGCATTCTTCCCGTTTTAACTTACTTACTGGTCATTGACGCAGATTCACATATTCAAACTCAAGGTTTGCCAACGGGCGATGGAGCGCAACATCTTAGGTGTCAAACTAACGGACAGAGTACGTAACACTGAGCTGCGCTCAAAAACACAAATTGCAAGCCTCTAAGTTGAAGAGGGATCGCCATGTTTGCTGTATAGCAAGCGAGCTGTGGGCAAAAATAGCCACAGACTGGCATCAGGAAGCAAAAAGGAGGCGAATAATCCAGGCTAGTAATAATAATTATAATAATATATTAACTTACTCTTTAATAAAAAACTAACGAGTTTAGCATCTCGAGAGGCATTAATTATGTAAAAAAACTTGGTAGACTCCGCTAAGGACATTGATTACTTAATCAAAATGTAATTAACTATTCTTAACAACATTACAAATTATGTTCACAGCCTTAATATTTAGGGATCATATTATGCGCGATTTTGGGGAATTGAGACTTAAAATCCCTAGACAAATAAAAAGTACATAGGCCAACCGTTTAACTCGCGTATCGCCTATCGCCAAGATTCTGACTCCTCAAGCTGCACAGACAGTGATGATGATTCAAGCGATATGGATATTAGTGACGAATAGTCTTACGTTACTTTTATCTGTGGTTAAATAGTTCTTTATGAGATTTAATTAATGTTCTATGACTTTGTACCTCAGATGGCGATACGCGAGTTAAACGGTCGGCCTATACCTACTTTTGGTTTTTTTTACAGGATTTTTTTTCTCAAAGTTAGTTTATAATTTAACCTCGTTTGTTCTGTCACTTACTGAGGTAAATTACTACTATACTAAATTACAGAGATAGCAACATTTGTAGCAAACTGTAAAGATTTTGTATTCAAACATAAACCAGACTAAACCAAACTCCTAAAGTTGGATTGGACATCAGAATCTGTCTGAACAAGACATTTGCAAAACAAATCAAATTTTGTATTAACAGAAACTAGTGGTTCGCTCCAGATTTGCTTGGATATATTTGTGTTACTTTGCCTGTTGCTGGATTATATCATTATGACCTTGATGTTTTTTACAGACGATTTATGTCATCCACATCGGCAGTGACATGAGGCGGTGAATTGATCCTAGGATCTTGCGGTTGAATAACACTTTGACAGCAGCACAATAGATTTTTAACCTTTCCATTCTAGCAGTATGCCCCATACGAAAATTGTCGTTTTGGTGATACGGGGCCTATTAGACCCCGGAATTACCAAAATTGAATGACGGCCTCCGCACTACAGAAAAGTTTTTTTAACAATCGATTTCAAAAAGGAGGAGGTTCTCGATTCGACTCGACTTTATATTTTTTCTATGTATATTATGCGGTAATTAAGTCAATTGTGAATCGATTTTGAAGATATTTTTTTTTGTGCTTTATACTTTCTAGGTGACCCATTTAAAATTTATTAAATTAGTTGAACGGTATTTGAGTTGTTGTTGAAGCATTGAATTTGTATTTTTTTAAAAAGCTTTTATTCTTATCCGCACTGCAAGGAAGACACATACGGGGTCTATTAGACCCATTCCGCCAATACGCCTTTACTGGAGTAACAACTATCAAGCAGACAAACAGACAAACAACAATTCTTGATCTATATTAATCTATATCAATCGATTTCAGTATTCCGTTTGACTCCTCGCACCTGTTTCTAAGTAGCCATGTTTAACTCTAATAAGTTTTTATCGTCCATAAAATATTACGTTACGAGACTCCGAAGCACTTCGTTTTGTTCGCTTTGTTTACTTAATTCGATATCTTGCGGAAAAATCCGGTTAAAACCAGCTTAAGATTCAGTTTCAGAAAGAAATTAACTTTTGTTTTCGGTGATTTCCATTTAGAATATAATCTTCTGAGTGCTTAAATAAAGAGGAAATTTAAGAGGCTATTGATGCCATGTAAATTGATATTTTAGGAAAGTTTTTTTTGGGATATTTTTGGAGGAAATACAACAATTTAAGGTACGTGATGGTAGGTGTTAATAAAATCTAGCTATTTAGAAAGAAAAGTGAAAGAGCGGGTCGTTTTGCACGTGATATAAAATAGCGAGGCAACTGGCTTCCTAATGTACAAGGTCAATGTGTGATATGTCCAAATAAGTGATAAAACAAATGACCCACTGCTTCTACGATTTTTAAGTATCCCACAGCTGGGCACGTTTCTTCTATATGAGTTGATAGAGTCCGGTGGCCAAGTACAGGTTTGTTGCATTTGAGATGACCCATTCCGGGTAGAAACCGCAGTCGACAGTAGAGGACGGAGACCTTTATAATACAATAATATAGTGGGACATTAACACACACGTAATATACTACATACAACACTTTTATTTTGTAAATACATACTTAAATAAAGATAACTAGCTTTCCGCCCGCGGCTTCGCCCGCGTGTATTTCGGTTATCGCGACAAAACATTACCTTCTTTTTGCGCAGTCGAATAAAAACTATCCTATGTCCTTTCTCGGTCTCAAACTACCTCCATACCCAATTTTTTCAAAATCGGTTCAGTAGTTTTTGCGTGAAAGCGTAACAAACAAACTTACATTCGCATTTATAATATTAGAATTACACCCAGACTCAAGACAAACAGACGTGTTCATCACACAAATGTCTGACTTGGGTTGAAAAAGCAAGTATCTTACTGACCACGCCATCGCGCACCGGCCCGTCTTTGCCCAGTTGTGAGATAGTAAAGGGAAGGTAAGGGAAGGTAAAAAGGCTAATACCCCCGGTAGTCTAACAATAGAAGAGTGTAGTAGTATAAAATTAGTTAGGTTCCTTTACACGAAGCTGCAACGAGCATCTTAATTTGAATAACAAAGGTGACTGCATGTGGTTGAATAATTAACTGCGTACGAATTACTGCGACGTCGCTTTTGACGGTGACTATACATACTTAGGTGTGTGTATACATTACGTTTGAAAGTTAAATGCAGCAAAGAACAGAAATGACAAAGAACGAAAGTGAAAGAGAATGAATCCGGGACCAAAACTGAAAGAATGGGAAGACAGTGCAAATTAATTGACAAGTATTAGAAATTATAAAGGAGAAAAATTTCGACCCACCCTCTTAAATGGCGTTACCAGATATCGCACCGGCCGTGGTTAGTGACCATCCACCAGACAAAGCCACACCGCCAAGCGGTATTGCTGTGTTCCGGTGCGATGACTGGTGACACCATGTAGAGTGGGTAGGTCGGAATTGTTGCTTTTTTAAGGTTTTTAACCATATGGAGGCGCATTCCACTGCTACCTTCTCATCGATAATCATTCGTAATCACAAGTGAATCGGTATACCAGGCTGGCGCGTTCCATCGTAGACTACATGATTGCTTAACATCAGGCAGGTTGTAGTCAAGCGCTAGCCTATCGCAGAATAAAAAAAAATGATCTCCAAAACCACTTCAAAATGAAACAAAGCTTGTAAAACCATTGATAGTCCAATCAATACTAACATGTTAGCTGAACAAACCAGACAACCACCATCGTTCTAATCAAGTGTTCACGTCGGTGACGTCATACGAGCAAACAAGCGATCTAACAGATGACAATCGAGCCAAATTAGGCCTCCACCTGACGGTCTAACTTAAATAACGAACGGAACCCATTGTGTGTCAGTGGCCTAATTCCACAACGTTTGTTTTGGTTTTGGTTTAGATTTTTTGGTTTTGTTAATCTTTTTTCAACGATTTGGCAATTGGAAAACGATTTTAAAATTTCGTTTTGAAAAGAGATTTTTATTTTAGAAAGGATTTTGTGGAGTGTGATTATTTTACAAAACTACTTCAGTCTGTAGTTGTAAAGTTAGGTAATTTACTAAATACAATAATTGAAACGCTAAAGTACTCAGGTTTTTGTGTTTGTAACCTTAGATGGCTTTATTCATACAAATCATAAGAAACTCTTTAGTCAAAATGGACTTTGTCTCTTTCTTACCAGTATAAATGTCAAGATGTCAGACAAAGACAAACAAATTATAAACCTATTTTAGCTATAATGGGCTTATAAGACGTTTATAAATACGGGGGTTAAATATTATTTAACTCCTAGCTTTCTGAACGCGGCTCGGTCCGCGTGTATGTCGGTTATCGCGCTAAACCAATAACCTCTTTTTGGGCAGTCAAATAAAATCTGCCCTATCCCCGTGTCTCAAACTATCTCCATACCAAATTTCACCCAAATCGGTTTAGTTGTTGTGACGTGAAAGCGCGACAGACAGAGAAACATTCAGTTAGTGTCGCGTTTATATTATTAGTAAAGATTTCAAAGAATACACGTTAAAACGATACGCACGTCAGTGAAAACGTGCTACGTGCTCGTGCTACTACGCCATAGCAGTTAAAAAACTAAGCTACGGTTAGGTGTGCGTCGGGGGAGGTGAGACGCGGGCGCAATGGGCTTTAAATGGCCTTTATTGGTGCACCGTACTTCTTCGGTGAGCCGTCCGAATACAGTCAAACCGATCAAGTACTGTGGTAACTGTCATGAATGTTCCCCATGTTGGGACGCTCTAGTTTTAGGGGATCAGGGATACGAGCTCGGCGCCACTTCTTTGATATTTTTTACAAAATTAATAAAAGAGGTGGGGTGCCAGACATACTGAGATGAAGGGGTGTGGGCGTAGCGCGCGTGTATTGCTCTGGATGCACCTGCCATGATAAAATTAAACTTCTGTCTTCTTCGATTTCCAAAAAAAAAATTTCAAAGGAAATTTATGGGTTATATTCATTTTTTTATAATATATTAAAATTTAAACGTACAATATGACTCAAATAACGTAGTAGAATCTAACGTGATGCCTGCACAACATAACATGCTACTAGCATAGTCTTATCTCTTTCTACTTATCTCTTAACAATAGAGATAGATAGTGTTTGCAACATTTTTTTTGTGCAGTGGAAACAAGGGGTAGAACCTGACCTGAAAACTCATATAAAAGTTTCCATAGCTGACTTTCGATTATACGTGAAACCAATAAGTCAAAAACTCCATCAATTCAATGTTATACCTTCACTAACAATGTATTTTACTAAAGGATTTGATAAAATCCTATCAAACTTCATTGTAGCTCAACCCGTAGACTTATTCTGAGGCACACGTAAACAGTGCAAACTTTAAGCTCTAACTTACACAAGAAAGTTGTTAATCTATTAAGTCTATGTAACTTACGATATATACATTGTTTTAGTTAAGTATTATGAAAGATAAGGTATATTGAGAAAACTACTCACGTTTGTACCTACTAACGGTGTAGGTAGAGGTAAATATTACTAAAATTTTGTCTGAATTGTAAGTTCCATGGTGTGAGTGTGAAAATATTTTTTTAGTGTCCCACTGCTGGGCTTGGGTCTTCTCTCGACGGTCTTGTAACGGATAAAAACGCTCGGACTTAAGTCGTTCTAGTACAACACATTAAACAAAATGTATTTTTTTTTGAGAGAAGGTGGCAGTGGAATAAGCTTACGTATGGTTAGAAACTTTAAACGAGCAACAATTCCGACCAACCCTCTCTGCATGGGGTCACCAGACATCGCATCGCACGGCAAGGCCACTTGGCGGCACGGTTTTGTCTGGTGGGTGGTCACTAACCACGGCTGAAGCCTACCATCAGTTGATTGTCACCTAATTTGCAACACCCGGGGACCACGTCTGGGGATTCATTTATAGGTGAACTCCCACGGACGAAGGTGACTTAGCCCATAAATAGATATAAGTACTTCATTTAAAAAGTTAAGAGAGTTTATGCCTTAATCAACACACGCTGGCCAGTAATAATTATAACAAGATTGTTTGAACGCACGGAAATTCTTGACAAAACTGACTTACCTATTAAAAAATTATGTGCCTAATATCAAAGGAAAGGTTTCTTTGAATACATTAAAGCAAATATATGAGACGCAGATAGACGAAGTCGGGCGGCATGCTACTGGTTATACGCGTACAATGAAATATCGCAGGCTTTCATTTCATTGTTTGAACCTATCGCAAGCGCCTATGCTCTATCACCAGTAGGGTAACCAGCAGGTTCTTCTTCATACAAGAAGATATTTTTATATAAGACAAAATCTGAATTAAAAAAACGTCACTGAACTTCCAGTTACTTACATTTATATTTTGTTATGAGTAGTTACAGAAATACCATTGAAGTTATAATAATGAGGGTTAAAGTTAAAGTTATTTGCAATTGCCGTTGGCCCCAGTGTCTCGCTGGTGGTTGTCGATATCTGGCTATGACATAACTATGGAGAAAACACGTATGTAAAATAAAATAAAATAAAATAAAATAATGTCTAAATTTTACCTTTAGTAGATATTTTTATCCAATATTATTTAAACAAAGGGGGAATTCTTCTTTATTTTTGTTGTCGTGAGCTGGCCATATCTGTCGCAGAACTGGCAATCGCTGGGGAAAGCGAGTTCTCGAATGGAGACCACGTCTTGGCAAGCGTAGTGTGGGACGCCCTCCAGCTAGGTGGAGTGACGACCTGCAAAAGATAGCCGGCAGTAGCTGGATGCGACAAGCCGCGGTCAGGGTGAAATGGTGCCTATTGGCAGAGGCCTATGTCCAGCAGTGGACTGCTATAGGCTGATGATGATGATGATAATGATTATTTAAACAAGTAAGAGTTCTATTCGTTAATATCTGTAATAATAAAACAGATTTCGAATTTGAAAGAACTTTTTCTATCGTGACTTGTCTTACAGTTTAGTCGAAATACAAATAGCAACGTTAGAAAACGTTCGGTTTAGTCTGTTACAGTGAGATCATGGTCACCCTACATTCAGATCAAAGTGATTCGCTTTTGTTCCGGCTGACGTCACCAGCGAATGATTTCGCGTTAGTACATTGATTGCTTTTTGACGTACCGTAGTTTCGGTTCGATGCCCGATCCGATACGATTCTACATTACCCGATGTACGCCGCTATTTACAAATTGGCTGTTATTGTTCGATATGGGTGAATATCCCCGCGGCAAATTTTACGTGTCCACGTTGAGAATCGAGGTGTTAAATTATAGGATGTTTTTGTTTTTTTTTTGTAGTGAACTACGTAACTTGGTGCAATTAGGGCCACATATGTTTTTTTTATAAGTGTATATAGTAATCAGGAAAAAAAGAATCGCCTGAAAATTCAAGTTTGGTGGCTTGTCCCAGTTCCATTTTTTGATACAATTGCACTCACCTAAGTCACAATCTAAGATACAATACAAAATAAACATTATCATCATTATCTGAAAACAATGAAACCATATTAGAAAATTAAATTTAAAGGCACTGGATTCTCAATCAAATTTTGTCCAAGCAAATATCAAAAATTTGTTGGCACTTGTTCAACTTACTTTAACGTGAAGTTACGTACGTATGCGATCAATCGCGTTTTATGATTTAACATCTCTCAGTCGTGCGCCGGCATTTGCGCGTAAAAGGTGTGTAATTAGTGCTGTGATTTCCCGTCAAAAACGAAAATATCATCTTGGGTGGCACGGGGGACAAGAAATGTTCAATTTTGGTGGATCGATTTGCTGTAAATTTAAAAGTATTTTAACAGTAAGCTACACGGTATACGTAGTGATTTGGGTTATGCATTTAATCAGTGATAATAATTTAATTGTTACTTATATCCCTTATTTTTAAAGTTTTTTTTATGTCTGGTTCCAATTTTGGTGGCTCAATTTTGGTGGCTTTGGTGGCGTTTTTCCCTTTTGGACAGTAAAAAAGCGAATTATAATAACATTTTTTTACTAAGTAGGACCATTTATTATTTATTAGATCCTAATCTCTCATTACCACCACGAATAGCAAGACCTCTTGAAGCCAACAATTTCATTAGGTACTACAACAATCCTCTTAAGTACATTCTTCCAACGGGTAGTTATTTTCTGTTCGTCTAGTAGTTTTTATTGCTGCAACATAATTCATCATAAATTCCCTGAGCTGTAATCTGCTCTAATGCTCTATCAATAAGTTACCTACTTATATGCTTCCAATCTTTATATCCATTAGGAGAACTTCAATTATGTCCAGAACCAGTAATGGTATTAAATAGACGGCAGCAATAACAGTATACAGATTTATTTAGTGGTGAATAAAGGAGCCATTTTCTTTCTAAAGACTCCATATTCGTCAATTAACAAATAAAATATTTTACTCAAGTATTAGTTTTCGTTTTACCATTTGAATCTAGAAAACTTGTAGAAGTTTCGAAGAAGTCACTATTTTTATTTTAGTAAAACTCTGGCCCTTTTCAAATTCAAATATCACGGACTTCTTCCGGTAAAATGTCACCACAGTAAGTACCAGGGTCAGGAGACACATACATTCTCTAAGCTTGCAGTTATTAATTCAAAGTATGTAGCTTGACCAAATGCCCAATGAAATAGATAAAAGAATTGTGACGGAATGATAAAAGTATTGCGCCTTAAGAGAAGTCATTAAAAACAAGGTACTGGGCATAAAAATCAAGAAAAAGGTCTTTGATACCTGCATAATAACCTGTATCACTTAAGGATGTGAAACCTGGGCTTTGACAAAACACGATAGGAACAAACTAGCAAGATGCCAGAGAACTATGGAAAGGAGCATGCTGGGTTTGAAACTAATGGACAAAATTATAAGTATCAGGCGCAAAACCAAATTAACAGACATACTGTCACATATTAGCAAACTCAAATGGAGGTGGACGAGACTTATGCTCCGCTGCTATAAGGAAGAAAGGAGCAAAGAGGTGACAGTTAGCAAAACAAGAAGATGGGAAGATGACCTTGAATTGACCGTAGGACCTCTTTGGATAAGAGTGACGACAGACAGGAAGCAGTGGCAACGGTTGGAGAAGGCCTTAGCCATAAGGCACACCGAAATCATAGAATTTTGTATATTTAGTGTAGTTTTTAATTTTTATGTTTTTTAGTTTTATTAATCACAACTGTTCGGAACAGGCTTTATTATTATTAGTAATAAGTAGCTTGAAGTCGATGGTTCCGCATCTAATGTGTGTTTGTCGTTTTCATCACACGTAACCTCTTTTTCCTAGTGATATTCAGAGGTACTTTTGTCTTGCGGGGATGAGACTGAATAATCCCTCGGCTTATTTGTTTCTCTAACTGTAACTTTTTCCCTTATTTCTTTTTGAGCTATTACTGATTTCTGAAAAAAAGTGTAATGTGCCTGACGAAAAAGTTTTCAGAATAAATGTGTGAGAGAAATTGTCAGTCCTTCGGGGCCCCTTGAGAACGGGGGCCCTGGGCACGAGCCTCGTGTGCCCTTATGGTAAAGACCGTATTGCCACCAGTCGTTACATACAAAAATACAAATCTTTTCTCTCTAATGTTAGTACAGATTAGTAGTTATAGATGAAAGTTGATAATTCCCGAAAACTTGTGAGATTCATTACATGAAGTTTTGTTAGTGAGATTGAAGATGACAGAAAAATTCAATTTTGGTGCCATTGATTTTCAATTTTGGTGGGCACTTTCAATTATGGTGGGCGATTTTCAATTTTGGTGGCCACACTACACTTTAAACTAAAATATCTCAAAAAGTTATCGAGATATTCTTAGACCTCTTGAAGATTATTTTAGCTTTGAATTTCTATTTTTATACCAGGTCCTTACATTTCACGAAAATTGAAGAAAAAGTTTTGCCACCAAAATTGAAAAAAAAAGCACGTTGTTGATATTGACCCATATAGTTGAATTTTAGTTTGAATACGTGGTAATATTCGTCTGATTGAGGTAGGCAGAGGTAAATATCACCTACTTTTCACCGGTTATGTTTTAGGTCCCATAAAGGTACAGTTCCAAACCCCGAGCTACCTCTAAGATTCTCATTAGAAAAGTCTTTTTTAGACTGTCGAATCGAACCCTCGACCTCGCGGTAATTAAGTGAGCAACTAGGCAGGTAATTCGATTCCTTTTTTTACTTCTCAAGAGGTAGGTCATAGCAATTTTTTTTGTCTACAAGTGGCTGAACTGCTAAGGTCCACGTTACAGAACACACGTTGTGTTAACTTTTAGTTGTATTCTTGGGCACAAGAAAGGTTGTTAGATGTCAAGAGACTTCGCCCCTCAATTTTGGCCCGTACATTGAGTTCAAGGCTCAACTAGTTGCCAAAAAGCTAGGTGACCTCGCGAAGGTGCGTCAGTACTTCACACCGAAACAGATGCTCGAACTATATTCGAACAAGTTCGTTCCTGCATGGAGTACTGCTCGCATCTTTGGGATGGGTCAGCTAAATACCAACTCGAGGCGTTGGAGTCTATTGAAAGGCGAGCTAAGAGGCTTATTGGCAACGAATCCCTTATCAAGGCTAAGTTGCAAAGCCTCGAGCATCACCGCATAGTTGCTAGTCTTTCGGTCTTTTATCGGATACACTTCGGAGAGTGTGCGTTGGAATTACACAATCTTATTCTCCCATCCCCGTTCTTCCATCGTACAAGTAGAGGTACGGCTATGCGCCGCCGTAATATGGTGGAAATTCCATGGGCACGCACAAAGCGCTTTGCTGCCACTTTTATTGTACGAACTGTCAAGTTGTGGAATTCGTTGCCGGCATCTCTGTTTCCCGATAGCTATAATCTACCTGTCTTCAAGTCACGAGTGAATCGGTATTTATTGGGTAGGCGCGTTCCATCGTAGACTGCAACATTGCTTCACATCAGGCAAGTTGTGGTCAAGCGCAACCTATTATAGAATAAAAAAATAAAAAAAAGAGAGGATGGCACGACGCAACAATGTCCATAGGTGATTACTTACCATTACGTGGTATTTGTTGCTTTACCAATTTGGTACAAAAAAACAATATCAATAATTAATTACCAAAAAAATATGAGATATATAACAAAAATTAAAAATTAAAGAATATTAATAAGTTTAGCGGTAGGTACACGCCTCGCTTTAGAAAAATAAGATTGCGCGTTCGAATCCTGGTCGTGCCCACACATGTTTGTGTGAATTGTTTCATCGCCGCTGCTCAATATCGGTGAAGGAAAACATCGTGAGAAAACCGGCATGTATACGAACTAATCATTCGAGAACATTTGATATCCACCAACCCGCACTTGGCAGCGTGTGTAGATTACGGCCTAAACTCTCTCAACCCTTAAGATAGTTGAGAGAAGACCCGTGCCCAGCTGTGGGACACTAAAAAAGGGTTGAAGTGATTAATAAATTTAACAAAAATAAGGTATATTTTTGTTTAATAATAATCTAGGGGGACATTAACACATACGGCCATTTGATGACGGACCGGGGACGTGGTCGGTAAGACACGTCGGAAGTCGTGGGTTTGATTCCCACCCGAGACAGATATTCGTATGATAAACACGTCTGTTTGTCTCGAGTCAGGTGTAATTTTCTATATCTAAATATATAAAAGGAGAAACTGACTGACTGACTGACTGACATATGAACGCAGAGCCCAAACCGCTGGGTCTAGAGACTCTAAATTTGGCACATAGGTTCCTTATGGGGTCTAGGGGTGCACTAAGAAAGGATTTTTCAAAACTTACCCTTTCAGGGGGTGAAACGGGGTTCCAAAGTTTGTATGGAGAAACAAAATTAGTGAGTTCAATTTCGCGGGCGAAGCCGCGGGCGGAAGCTAGTTTAATATATATTTACAGTAGAAAAGTATTAGGAGTAGTCATTACCAATTATTTGGTTTCCATAGTACAAACTCTGCTTAATTTGGGATCAGATGACTGTGTGTGTTAATGTCCCACTATATTATTATTATTATACACGATTGTGGGATACATATACAATATTAACGAAAAGAGGGACACAATTTCCTTTCCAACTTCCACCTTTTAGTAAAAATACTTACTTTAACTTGGAACTTTCTAGCAATTTCTTAGAAAACTAGTAGTGATTCAAACAAACAGATTTTCTATCAGACATCGAACAAGGTAAATCATTTACAACCCACTGGTATGTTGCACAAAACGTGCAGCTCAACTAGTGTTGTTACAGCTTCTAATCGAAACCGGGACAAATCTGGTACAACCAACAAAAATTACCTCACTTCAACCTTTTTTAGTGTCCCACTGTTGGGCACGGGTCTTCTCTCAAGTATCTTATGAGTTGAGAGAGTTTAGGCCTTAAGGGATTCGAACCCGCGACCTTATTTTTCTAAGGCGAGGCCTGTATCGCTGCGCCACCGCTGCTCGTTGTGCCACCGCAGCTCGTGCGCCACCGCTGCTCGTAAAAAATACCTACTCAAGCTTAAATATTAAAAACTAATAAAATCATGGTGACGCACGGACGCGTCTCTCGTTAACGGCATAGATTAAAAACAAATGACGTCCATTAATCCCCTTTGAAGAAAAGGTTTGTTATAAGTTTAACGTAAGTATCTGTATGTACAAGTTTGTGGTATCGCAACTTTTAAACAAACGAACCAATTTTGATGAACTAATCTTTATTTAAAATCTGAAGTGATCTAGATGATTTTTAGTTAGGTTTTAATTAGAAAATTTGTTACTTATTGCGCCGGAGATGGCATTAAATTTTGAATTTTTGTAATTTTCTATAATTATTTAGGCATCCGAGTATTCTAAAGTAGCTGAAGTCTGAGATACTTGTTAATTACGTGAATGCATAGCCTTTTCAATCGGGCAAATTAACGGTATATTGTCACAGTGGGACAACTGGAACGTCCCGGTCAGCGGGACATGGGTACAGTACATCCCTAGGCTTACCGCGGAATGTACAAGGTTTGCACCAAATCCGAGCTCGAGCGTACGCTGTTTGAACAAAAATTCAGATCTTTACGAAACGAAGCACAAGATGCGGAGCTTACGGTACATAGCTCTGACTTTAAAGCTCTTAACATTATGTTAAGAATGTAGATTTTAAATTCCTACAAAACTAGTGGTCATAAAATTGTTTTGCACACAAACACGACTGAATAATTTTTTTGTATCGAGATTTTGTATCGAAAATTCCGATTTCTGTATTTTACTATTTTTCGATAAGATTTTTTTTTACATCAAATAAATGTTATTTAAATTAAGAATTAGGACGCGTCTATTGTCGTTTCGTTTGCGCATAACAACAACATGCCTACTTTTACTTTTAAGTCTCAATAATTGTTTATTGCAGACCATAATGTGCAATAAAGATTTTAGTTACAAATAAATTTCATTGTTCAACTATAAACCCTGTAGGGCACAGAGAAAAGTAGGAGAGATGAGTAAGGGCGCTACTTACCTTTATTAAAATAAAATAAATAAAATAGAGTAAAAATTAAATAAAAATAAAAATTAAGATTTGTAAATTACAAATCTTATCTCATTTAATAATAACATGTTTGTGTTAGGAGAGATTTTAATGTCGTCCGGAAGTTTGTTATAGAAATTGATTTCAGCGTGTGTGGATTAAGGCTTAAAGTTTCTCATTTCGTAAGATAGTTGAGAGGAAACCTTTGCCCAGTAGTGGGACACTAAAAGAGTTGACGTGATGAGCATCCAATAACACGAAATATAAAAAATACCACGTGAAAGAGACATAACACCGCATATCCAGACGTGTCACCGAGACATGGGACATATTATTATTTTGTTAGTGCCTGTACACATTACGGCTACTACAAAAAACTTTTAGATTTTTCCTTTTTTTATCCTATAATAGGTTTGCGCTTGACCACAACTTGCCTGATGTGAAGCAATGTTGCAGTCTACGATGGAACGCGCTTATCTAATAAATACCGATTCCCTCGTGACTTGAAGACAGGTAGATTATAGCTATCGGGAAACAGAAATGCCGGCAACGAATTCCACAACTTGGCAGTTCGCACAATAAAAGTGGAAGCAAAGCGCTTTGTGCGTGCCCGTGGAATTTCCACCATATAACGGTGGCGCATAGCCGCACCTCTACTTGTCCGATGGAAGAACGGGGATGGGGGAATGAGATTGTGTAATTCCAACGAAATAATTAATTAATTCTTTCAGTTAGATGCGCCCTACTTGGGGACAATTTGAACGCAATGTGACTCGCAGCACGAAACCTGAAAATTAGAACCCTGTTCCGCAATATGCCTCATCTTAGGAAAAGAGTTCTTTAGACTGCAATAGGAACGTGACGTAAGACAATTCGGTAGCTCAGGGTATAGTCCTCGATCATCCTTAAGAGCCATTGCATCTCAACATTGTTCTCGGAATATTTCAAGTAGTAGGTAGGCCTTTTCTTTACTACCTTAAGTGCTCAGAGAGTTGAGGACTTAGCCGAGACATGATATGAGCTGGACCATACTCAGATTTTCTGAAGGATCAAATACGCAGCGAAGTGACAGAGTACCTGGTCGACATAGTCCTCTAAATCAGTAAGATGAAGTGTCAGTGAGCCGGTCATACCTGCTGTAGAAAAGGGCTTTGCACCGGACACGATTTCAGTCTCCGGATATTTTTCTCCGGTTACACATAATCTCCGTAGATTATCCGGTTTAACCGGAGATTTGTATTAAAACATTAAAATAATAAAAGTAAATAGACAAGTTTGAAGGTTTTTAGACTAAAAATATCAGGACTAGCAGACAACTTTAGGTAGGCGTGAATAATCGGGTAGGAAGACGGTATTTCAATAAAATAACTACGGAAAATATCACTTCACCCCCATCTCTCGATAGCATAATCATGAATTTTACCAGTTAATTACAGATTGTTAAGATTACGTTGGATTAAAACGTAACGTTCACCGAGCACGTTGTTGCATCTGCACTCCCGACGACACAACGGTCCAACACAGTGTCAGCCATTCTAAGATGGCTGCTTCACCCGTGCTCGGTGGTCATTCGTTCGTTCATAATGACATTTTCGAGTGACAGTTGACTTAAAATGCTGAGCTGATGTCAGTATAAAATGACAGCTGATGCATTGAGAAGCAGATGTGCCAACAAGTTAAATACTATATTTAAAAAATATAAAAATTTTAATAACTAAAAACATTAACAATTATTAAAAAAATCAGCGTTATAAACTGAAAGTTAAATCAACATCAATTATGGTTGATTTAATTTAACAACTATTGGTTTTGGTTAAAAAGCTCAACATTTCAACGGCATCTGGTAACAGTACACTACGCCAGTCACCTAAATACTTAAAATGTAAACATCAATGTTTTAAATATACCTATTTGAGAAGTAAAGGGATGTATATTTTAACATATGTAATAAATATCCGGAGATTAGTAAAAAAACCGATTACTCACTAAATCGGCAATCTCCGGAGATTCACCGGTTTTTCTGTGTCCGGAGCAAAGCTCTACTGCAGAACCGACAATCGTTGTGGTCAACATGTTCTTGACTGGAGACCACGCGGTTTGAGTTGCCCTTAGACTAGGTGCAATGACGATCTTTAGTGTAAGAGCTGGATGATGGATCGTGCTCAGACCAGCTGTAGACTGAAACAGACTGATGATGATGACAATTATGAAATATCTTCAAATGTTTCGTTACGTGTAGCTCTTTGGGAGGAGTCAGCGTTTGAAATTATGTACAATTTGGAGATTATTCAAATCAGTTCCCATTAGGCAATATGTGTCGTACTTTGTACGCTCAGTGCGCTAATACGTGGCCACAATAGCGACCCTACTCATCCAGCGATTCGTTCCTATTCAGTGCCCCCCCCACTTCCCCTTTTAATCCGAAACTTATGACCGAATAAATGATGGCAAGGGTTAATATTGTATTTTATTGAATATGTTTTGGAAGAAATTTTCCGGGATTTTTCCTTGTTGTGAATGGATTTTAATGTCGTGTAATGTGATGTTATTTTTTGTATTTTTCTGGCAAGATGCCTGTAGGTGATGGTAAGTCATGTCATAAACAGGATGTAATAGAAATTCGGGAGTATCTATTATAGGATCATATAAAACAATGTTTGGGGTTTCTGTTCCTTACAATTGTTTTGGACTGGCCCGCCCCTAGGGGAAGGCGGGGATGTGAGAGACTTGTAGCAGCGAGAAAACATCGTAAGAAAATTGCTGCGCACGGGTCTTCCGGTAACTATCTAACGAGTTTAGAACGTTTAGGTCTTAGTCCACACACGCTGGCCAAGTGAGGGTAGGTGGATGTCACATGTCCTTGAATTATTAGTTCTTAAATATATGCTAGTTTCCTTCACCGATATTGACTAGCGGCGATAAAACAATTCACACAAAGAAGTGCCGGCACGACCGGGGATCAAACCCGCGACCTTCAAACCGTGACTGCGCTACCGCTGCCTTTACACCTTTCTATAGACACTAAAAACACATAAAACGTCGAGTTACAAGAAGTATTATCGAATGACCTATATTCCCGTATCGTTTAGCAGCCACAAACACGGTCATACATCACCGGGTTACGTCCTTCCAACCATTTTATACTAATATACACCAATTTTGTCAGACTTGCATTTGCTAGCACAATATGTTCTAGCAATCTCATCGTGTGCGAAAACTTAGCTGTGTTATTATATTTTTTAATCATGATGTTGATCAGTTTCAGGGATCAAACCCGTGACCGATATCAAGCGGAGTCCATTACCGCTTTGGTACCGCTATTTTTCGGGTTACAAATACATCAACTAATTTTTATAATTACAACTGATTTTCCTAAAGTGGTTTCAATTTGAGCGAGTAAAACATTTGAATGTAAAATACTAAAATATAACATATCCCAAGGGAATAGCTCTGAGCTCCGGGGTCAGAGGGTCGTGCCCGGGGCATGAAAAGACCAAAGGTAAATCGTACCCGGGTCAATTGGATGACAATTTTCATGTGTTTGTTCTTCGTTCAACACACACTGAATTTTTCTTTGTAGATTGTAAGCACAGGTAAATATTATCCTTAATAGTCCTTACTGATCTATTCGAGTATCCATAAAAGAAAGTCATGTTAGTTCCACTATTTATAAGTCAAGAACGGCAGAACAGATTTGGCTGAAAATTGGTTGAGAGGTAGTTTAGAACCAGGAAAAGGATATAGGATATTTTTTATCACGTTGCGTTCCCGCGGGATGCGACATAAAACCGTGATAAATATAATAAAACGCAACAGATATGGAATAACAAAACGCAACTGACAGCTAAACGTAATGTTGGGCAAGAAATTTTGAACTAGGGAGAAAAAAAATCGCGTCTTAGAACGTCGCAGTTTTTTAGTTTTTTACTACTAATCTTTAAAAACTTAAATACTTATTTAAACTTGACACTGGCAAAATTGCGGAATAATTTCTGCAGAGGCCATAATTGAAAGAAGAAGAACTAGAACGCAAAGAGTAGTTTAATGTAATAGAAAAAAGAGAGTTCTTTCGCCGTTTCAAGTGCCAATTAATTTTAAAGCGCCATCTGGTTTTTGTATCTGACAACATTTGCTATGACTACTAACCTAAATACATACCTGCATAATTATAGATGAAGTTACATACATATTTGTTAAGTAAATTTATAATTGCAAAATTGTTTGTCGTACTGATACCCACCCGTGCGAAGCCGGGGCGGACCGCTAGTAACATTTAATTCCAAAAGTACATAACTCTGTCTGTCTGTCGTGATTTCACTCAAAACTACTAAACCGATTTGGATGAAATTTGGTATGGAGATAGTTTGAAACCCGGGGATAGGATAGATTTTATATAACTGCGCAAAATAAGTTATTGGTTTAGCGCGTTAACCGACACACTCGCGGACGGAGCCGCGCAGAAAGCTACCAGGAAAATAATAATTAGCCGTATTCATAAACGTTTTGACATTGATACTAGTAGAATCATAATCAGTGTATTATACCAAAACGACACTATCGCTAGCGTAAGCAATATCGTGGTACAGGGGATAATACCTAAACGAACGAACTCAAATCAAGTGAGTTGAGAGTACCATTGCATTCTTTGTGTTACAAAATCAGAACGTGAAGTTCTTTTTTGTTTTGGGGGCTGAGTCACCTTCGTCCGTGGGTACACCTTTACTACCTGGTTGTCCTACTTCTGGGCACGGGTCTTCTCTCAACTATCTAACGAGTTGGCAGAGATACAAGCATCAAATTTGAACGCCGCGCTTTAGTAGAAATACCTGGATGACCTGTTTTTTTTTTTAAATTAATAAAACTCCCAGTAATAGTTTTTCTCCTAATTAAAAAAAAGAAAAACATCTGGATTTGAAACGGGAACCTCAGGTTTCGTGACAGCCCAATCTCCCACCTGGATTATCATTGTAATGTAAGTGGCGGCGAAACTTGCCTTTGTATTCTAATGATAGTAGCAGTTTTTTAATGCCTCAAAACATGAACAAAACAAAGGTTTTTAAAAATGAAACCTAGCTAGATCGAGTTATTGCTCACGAAACCTCCTGCATACTAAATTTCATGAAAATCATTGGAGCTGTTTCCGATGTCAGATTATATAATATAGGTATATAATGTTTAAACAAGAATAGATATTAGATAGATAGATTAGATAACATAAATATATAAACTTCATTTCATACTTCCATTTATCAAAAGTTAAAACATGTCTCTTTCAAATACAGGAAAAATAAACTAAGGACTAAGTTAAACTACCGAACATCTTACAAATGCAAGTATTTCAAAGAACTCACTTTGTTTACGTCAATCGAAATAGAATTTTTAACACATTGTGATAGAGTTTATAATATCTTTTTGTTAATATAAAACATAGGAGAATCTTACGAATTTATTTTAGTGTAACTTTGCCTGCAATAGAAAAATCCTAGAGTGATTTAAATGGTATAATTTTCTTTCATTAACGTGCTATCCAACACCAGAATCATTTTCCAATTCGAATTAGCAGTTCCTAAGGTTAATGATTACAAGTAAACAAAACAAATTGCCGAAATGTCCGCACTTTAAAGACAAACTGTCACTAGACGAAAATATTAAAGGAGACGTTCAAAAAATGTATAGAGCCTGGGATTAAAATAATTGTAAATTTGAACAGCAATCTGAGTTACATAGGTTAATAGAGCATAATTAATTAAATTTTTTGGTGTATTTAAAATAATTTTACACCCCCCCGTTTTTTTTAAATTGAAATTGAAAATAAGAATCCTTAATGCAATATTATGATTATTGCAATTGGCAACCCCATGGTCAAATGTCAATTGAGCAACCAAAAAAATCAAAATTATTTCGACGCTGTCAATCAAACTGATCAATGACAATGACATCATGACGTTTCCCGTAATTATATTTTTTTCCACGCGTTTTGTTATTACACTAATAAGATAACAAATATTTTTCGTAATAATTACATTAAGCTGCAGCTAGAATAATATTACAAGAGAAAAGTACTGTAACAGAATGCAATTGTTGACGTGATTGCAATATTTATACTGCTTAGGAAACGGATAATTAAAGGCAATGTGCGTTTTGTTTTTCTATTACATTTTTTTGATTTTTACAAAAATGGTTGCTCCTAAAATTCGTGTTTAGTTAAATTCTAACAGCTTATTAAATAAGCTTTCCAATGAGGTATATCACATTGGTGTTCAAAATTCTAGCCCACTTTTGACCTCTCCTTTTACACAGGAGCTTAAATAAAATAAATCGTGGTTTTTCGTCATAAAATTCAAGATCATGGAGTTTTGTGTCTTCTTTTGGGGTCATATTGATGGATATTTATTTGCTTACAATATAACATTTAATACGATTACGTCAATTTTTAACCGACTTCTAAAAGGAGGAGGTTATCAATTCGACTGTATGTTTTTTTATGTTTGTTACCTCAGAACTTTCGAATGGGTGAACCGATTTTGATATTTTTTTTTTAATTGAAAGCTGATGCTTCCTGTGTGGTCCAATTTCAGTTTGGTTTAGTTCTGAGAATGGCATCCTTGAAGTCGGCTTTTTTGTTAATATTTTAACTTAATATCTATTATTATTAAAATAACTATTAAGTTATAACAATAACACCGTCCAAAAAAGCGACTTTGAATTTTAATAGGACAAACTAAAATTATCGTTAATTGAATCCTTGCTACACAATATCAGTAGAGAAAGCCATTGTGAGGAAACCTGAGTAATTTAGAAGTGAACATAAACGCCATGTTATATCCACCAACCCGCACTTGTTCAACGTGCTTGGATTGAGGCCTAATCTTAATCATCGAATACTCAGTTTATTCCTCTCGATACTTTAATTCAACTCCGGAGTCAAATAAAACAATAATATCTAAACAATATTTACCTGCACATTTTTATGTTTAACTTATCTATATGTTTAACAATCTCAGTAAGTTAATTTAGAACTCGTTCTTTTATAAGATAAAATAAATTGACGCAGCATCCTCTCGGGAGATCCGTCTCTCAGTTAACGTCATGAGATCAAAAATCTTGTATTTATTTTGCTTTGTTAGCAATGTCTTAGATACATGAAGATTTTTCACTTTAATACTGCAACATTAACGAGTCAAAATACAGTCTTTGTCAAATATTGATCATATATACCATAGCATGTCTTCTATCTTCTAAATATTATAAAAGAAGAAACTGGCTGACTGACTGACTGACATATCAACGCAGAGCCCAAACCGCTGGGTCTGGAGACTCTAAATTTGGCACAGATGTTCCTTATGGGGTCTAGGGGTGCACTAAGAAAGGATTTTCCAAAACTCAGGATGAGTTTAAGGGGGTGAATCGGAGTTCCAAAGTTTGTATGGAGAAATAAGATTAGTGAGACTAATTTCGCGGGCGAAGCCGCAGGCGAAAGCTAGTTGTATTATATGCCGTGGAGCAGCGGTGGCGCAGTGGAAGAATAAGAAGAACGAAAGAAAGAAACAAAAACAGAAACAGTGCTATGAATAGGATTCCTAATCTAATGGAACGTCTTATTGATCGCTCCGGGTAGGAACCTAGTGCCTCGCAGTTGTTAAGCTAACATGCTTACAACTAACCAACAAAACAATTTTATTTCAAAATACCGATCTTATCCGTACATGACTATTGACACAGTTTGGTATAATTATATTTTTATTTATTTATTTATTTATTTATCATAACTTACAACTATCATTACAGGCTAGCCTAATGCGACAGAGTAGTAACTAATTCTTATTCCTAAAGTCATTAAATCTAATTAATTCTATAAATGACAAAATTACAAAATAATTGTACACATATTTGAAGCAAATTATTAAAATCTTATCTTATCTTATTCATACTACAAAGGTAATAAGCAGCCTTTGTGAATACGTTCAGTGTACACGAGAATAGATCTATCTGGTCAGACAGTGTGTTGAGCACACGCAGCGCCCGCAAGAGCGGTGCGCGCTGCAGGAGGTTGGTGCGCGCGCGAGGCATATATTATAACTAGCTTCCCCCCGCGGCTTCGCCCGCGGATGTCGGTTATCGCGCTAAACCATTAATCTCTTTTTTCGTAGTCGGATAAAACTATCCTTTCCCGGGTCTCGAACTATCTCCTTACAAAATTAGTTCAGTAGTGTAGGCGTGTAACATTTTGAAATCGACGAACCCCCGCGCAATTACATATCATCCTTCCAGCTTATCTAGATTGGAACGTTCTAGGGCAAGAACTTAACGAACCAATCGATTGGCTTATGGTTGAATGATATGTAGTCGTGTGTAAGTAATGCGAGTGATGCATCACATGTAATATTACCCGAACGCGTACTGTTGCATTACATATTACTCAACCGAAATAAGTATTACAATATCACACTAACATCACTCTGGCGCGTTTCATACTCTCGCTCGCTCCATTACTTCCATGAGATGAGATGATGTCTTATGATTCAATATTCAATAAATCATCAATTAATAGTAGGTATAATTATTATTATTAAAATACTTAATAAAAAATAAATATTACATTACCAAAGCATATTATATATTTTATATTTTTTTGAAAACAATTTTTAAAACTATACTAAGTCTATAAATTTTATTAAAATAAATATTGCCGCATTTCGGTCCCTGTTTGTCGTCACATTACATACAATATATTAGGTACGTAACACGTATCACTCTAGATAATGCTAATGTAATAATTGTTATAGTCATCTCTTGTAATGTACGCATTGTATGCTATTACAATATCACACATGATACAAGAGTAATAGTGGAATGTAGCATGGCGCGTCGACCCAGGTGATGTTCGGAGTGATGGTGTAATGAGATATTACGCGGTATGAAATGTGATGCCATATTACATTACATTTTAAAGCAATGTTTTGCGCATCACTAATGATATGTAATGACGCAGGGTCTGGACCCATTCGCGCGCTTTACATTTTTGACGGGCTGGTGGCGTGGTTGGTAAGATGCTTGCTTTTCACGCCGCAGGTCGAGGGTTCGATTCCTACCCGAGACAAACATTTGTGATGAATATTTGTGTTTGTGTCGAGTCTGGGTGTAAATATTTGTTATAAGTATTTATTTACAAATGAAAAGTATTATAGGTATGTCCAGTTATCTGGTTTCCATAACACGAGCTCTGCTTAGCTTGGGACAAGATGACCGTGTGTGTTAATGTCCCAGAATATTTATTTATTTATCTCTAATAGACTCTTGTCAAACAAAAATGGCGATTTCTTTGGTTTTTCAATGACATCCGCCATTTTTTTCGACATTTGAGCGCTTTAGACATTCATCTCTAATAGACAAATGTGGAAAAAATTGCGGTTATAATTGAAAAAAGAATCGCCATTTTTTTACGAATTCCATTAGAGAATCGGGGCCATGGTCTGATTGTCTTTCGCCGTCATCTTTTGACTATTACAATTTCATACAATATTTAATTATAGTAATATTGATTACTACAAAAGTAATTAAACTACAACAATCGTATGACAAACTAATACTATTCGTAATGGTATCAAAAATTCAGGTCAACAAAAACAGGAATGAGAACACAATTTAAAGCATTGGAATGGTGAGCATGCAGAATCCGTATCATGTTGCCTGTAGCAAATAGAAACCGCAGTATCTATCGGCTATCAAACGAAACAAGGGGACATCTAAGCAAACACATGGCTACCCGATTTGCATTTGGCTAACGTACCGCTGAGTCGCTTCTACAAATATGATTTTTATCGATAGTGTTGGGAAATATATTTTGATTCTGTTATCGATGTCGATGTAAATTATTTACCTTTCTGATCTCAGTAGTTGAGAAAGTAACAGTTTTCTAGATGTTGATTTCTTTCATTATCGTCATCTGCCTATTCTAGTTTACTTTTGAACACAGGCCTCTAAAAAGTACGCCACTGAGCACGATCCGCGCTTTTCTCATCCAGTTCTTGCGGGCCGTTCTGCTGATATTGTAACTCCACCTAATCTGAGGGCAGGCGGTTGTCGGTTCTGTGGCAAATATAGCCGGCTTACTGCCCATTCACCTTATTAATCCGGTGGGCTATGTGGATTACATTAGTTCTTTGTAGTTGTTTTCATTAATCAATACTAAACTATTGAAACTTAAGTAAATGACACGTAAGAAATAGAGTTCTCGAGTAACTACTATATTAATGACTAGCTTTCCGACAGCGGCTTCGCCCGCGTGTATGTCGGTTATCGCGCCAAAGCATTCCCTTTTTTTTGCGCAGTCGGATAAAAATTATCCTATGTCCTTTCTCGGGTCTCAAACTACCTCCATACCCAATTTCATCCAAATCGGTTCAGTAGTTTAGGCGTGAAAGCGTAACAGACAGACAGAGTTACTTTCGCATTTATAATTTTAAGTAGGGATTTAAGATATTAAAGATAACTAGTTTTTATTTAAAGTATTCGCGTTAAATATACATGACTGATTAAAGATAAAACAAATTCACGGTACAGTTACAACATTCTGATTTATATATTTGACGTTATAATTGCACTAATATTAGTGACAAAATATTTTTATTTATTTATTTATTCAAAATATAAGTATTACACAAAACATCATCCGTCGCCAAACTGTACATACAGTTTGTAGGCTTCTCGCTCATTCACAATTTATAATATGTACTTATACTATTGAATTACACCTACTACACCTAATTACAATTTTATATATATTATTATATAACATATAATATAATTAATTAGTCCATTCTATATTATTTTATTACTACATATCTTTCGCTAACGTTAGCTCGATACCAAACAAAATTATCGAACCATTGACGACAGTTATACAAATGATATACTCGTAAATATAACTTTGAATGAAAATTGTATTAAGACTTGTTATAGGTAAAGTACAACAAAGAATTATTCGACGTAACGAAAACCCGACGACATTTCAAACTTTTATCAAAGACATATTACCACAAAGAAATAGTACCTACTTGTGTTGCTAAATAAGATTTTACGAGCGGAGTTGAAACAAGCACTTTATTCTAAAGAAGACGAATGCTAATGTAAGTACATAGCGAGTTGCTTACTAACTTGACAGTTTTACTTTAATTAATCTTAGTTAGCGTATAAATTTGTGAAGTTAGCTAAAAGATACAGTTTCATCCATAGCTCAGCGATATAAGGAATTATTTTACCTTGTATTTCACGGTTGCTTTATTTTATTTATTTATTTATAAGGCATGTCAACATTATAAAGCACGAACAATATTATAAAATCATTGGTAATACACAATTACACAATCTTATTTCCCCATCCCCGTTCTTCCATCGGACAACTAGAGGTACAGTTATGCGCCACCGATATATGGTGGAAATTCCACGGGCACGCACCAAGCGCTTTGCCTCCACTTTTATTGTGCGAACTGTCAAGTCGTGGAATTTGTTGGCGGCATCTCTGTTTCCCGATAGCTATAATCTACTTATCTTCAAGTCACGAGTGAATCGGTATTCATTAGGTAAGCGTGTTCCATCGTAGACTGCAACATTGCCTCACATCAGGCAAGTTGTGGTCAAGCGCAAACCTATTATAGGATAAAAAAGAAGTACAAGGGCTTGTGCTTATGCCAATTATAGACATGCACATGCATAACATTATCATTAGATTTTTTTTTTACAATAATAATTACCATACAAATACCTACAATAACAAATAATTTAACAAATATTTAATTTAAATAATATTTAATTGTAAAGTGCTGATTTCAGTCTAGCCAAGATTTGTTAATATAATAATATTTTCTCACATACACACAGCTCCATCTAGTCCCAAATTAAACATATATATTTGCTTATGTTATGGGTACTAGGAACGGATATACTACATAAATACATATTTTTTGTAAATACGTACATATTATAATAAAAAATAATCTTTTGGCATGGCAAAAAATGAGTTTATTTTTTTATAAGTAGTTTATGTACTTTAAAAAACAATTATTCATTAAAAATAATTTTAACTTGATTTTACATATAAAGACAACATGCAGGTTGTCGATAAAATATAGTCTCGTCACTAGTGTAACGTTACATAGAAACTGTCGCATGCAAGAAATTGTTCTTTGCTGTAGAGTGCGTTTGTTAGCATTAGAACTAACATATTCTAGTAGAATATGTTAGTTCTAATGCTTCTTTACTATTAATCTCTGACGAAAAAGTAAGGTTTTATAAGGTTTATGTCTAAGTATCTATGTAAGTTTGTGGCTACAAAAGGTTCGTTTGTGATGTTTTTTTTTAATTTAAACAGCTTTCTACCACGACTAAGCCGCGCGAACTACGTTTTATACCGATAAAAATTCGTCATTATAAAATATGCACCATTTTACAGTGCAAGATTTTTTTCAAATTAGATCTCTCTTTAGTTTTATAATACTTGTATAGATTAAATACATTTTATAGCCATTTACCGTAGCATTTATGTTAGTTGAAAATGATACCTTATGCTATTTCAAGCGGACAATGTCCTAGTAAGAAATTGTTAATAATACTCTTCGGAAGTATCTGATCACACCGAGATTTTGTTGCGCTACCTATTTCACCAACCAAATTATAAGAAGTGATCGTGTTATGCTTCCGAGAGCATCAAAACCAAAATAAAATAATCAAATTAAAATCTTTTTAGTTTATCAAAAAATTTAATAAAGATGGCAGTCGAGTTTTTTCTTATTTTTAAATTTGGTTTGAGACTTCGGTCTACATAAAAATAGTTCCATTTATTTTCCTACCGTGCAGTAAATAACTGCGAAAAAACTCAGTAGCCTTTTTTAAATTTAGGGCTATTCACAACTGAATTTTATATTTCCACTTTAAGTATCTAACATTGACTTTCAAATTCCAAACCCTTTATTATTATTTAATGGGCAATCACTGATGTAGAGTACCACTGCAATAATCCAAAGTATCTGGGCGAGACTCCAAATCGCCCACTCGAACTCAAAATCACTATGCAAAAGTTTTACTAATAATCCGCAGCATTGAGTTCTAGTCACATGACAATAATTTAAACCAAATTCAACTTTGTTGTTACAGTTTACAGTGTGTTTTAGATTGTCAGTGTGTGTGTGGAATGTAATAAATTTTGTCTAGCATGCAACATTTGCTTCGTCACTCTCAAGGGATATTGCAGTGTACTTAGGAACAGTTTGACTTTTTTAAAACTTCTGATTCAAGTTGTATTTGTGTTTGAAGGGTTCGGAACATTAATGTTTAAGATAACTTGTTCTAAAAGTTTGCAACTCATTCGTTCCTTTTCCAGCTACTGGTAAATTGTATTTTTATATTTTTCCAGCTATTCTGGAATCCGGGTATCTCAACAATAATATGTTCTATCCGGGGACTGTTCTTGGGTGTACCTATATGGTGCAAAAAGATCTGAATCGGAAACCCCACACGTGGTCGCCGGGTGTTGCAAATCAGTTGACTATAAATGGTAATAACTGGTGTGTGACCACTTACCAGACAAAAGGCCAGCGCCAAGCGGCCTTATCGTATTCTGGTGCAATGTCTGGTGACACTATTTAACAGAGTGTGTCAAAATTGTTGCTCTTTTATGGTATCTATAACCATTTTCATTTTCATTTCATTTCATTTCATTTCATTTCATTTTCATTTCATTTCATTTCATATGGAGCCAATTTAACTTTTTATAGTGTCAACCCATCTTTAAGTAAGATAGGTATCACCCGAATATTCAAACTAGTTTCCAAATGGAAATTAATGTTTTCCTAGATACCGGAAGAGCCAGTGGTTTCTAGAGAAGTCAGGGATATCATTTGCGGTTTCTACAATCCCTAGTACCTCTAGATAGAGCTGGAATGTTACCACTATTTTACGCTTCACCGCTTATAGCCACCTGAGCTTTAAACATTTCAAATATCAATGTATTTCTTGCACTACCTTAATAGTCCAGTAGTAACATGTTGGCTTAGTTACAGCGAGGTTCGATTCCTATGTCGAGCAATATACTTCTTCTAAAAAAATCTTAGTACGAGTAGGAGCTCGAAGTTTAGAACGGCAAGACTCGCTCCCTATTACGTGTGGGACTCAAATATAGCTGGCGAAATGTAGATATTTACTTCTGCCTACACCCTAGGGTAACACAGGCGTGAGCGCTATATAAATTTATTTTCACTGGATCTAACTGTGATATACGTCAACATATAAATGCTTAATGCGACTAGAAGTGACTGATAACTACAAATGGTGCGACAAAATCACTAGACATCGCACTGGACCACTGTAAGGCCACGTTTTATCTGGTGGGTGGTCACCACGGAAAAAAGGAACAACTTGTTACGTAAGCGGTCACTAAACAAAGCAGAAACTTAATATCAGTTTAATGTCACCAGATTTGCACCACGTCATCATTCACTTTAGTAAATAATGATAAAAGACATTTAAGATATAATTAATGCCACAATATGAAAATGGCCGTCGCATTGTTAAAATTTTGCCTCAAGCCTTAAGTGTTGAGATTGGAATTAATTATAGAAATTAGTTTTAAAGTTTAAATTTCTATTACTTAGTTATTACCACAGATAATATAATTATTACTGAAGTAAAGCCTATTTAATTAGAAAATCATTCAGTGCATAGAGGTCACGTATTTTGTTTTATCTTTTCGTATTCATTATCACTTACTTCTAGGTGAATTAAAAGATATAGAATACAGGTTCGATCAGAATCAGAATCAGAACGATATTCGCGTAAATCTAAGACAATACTATCAAAAGTGGGATATCTAAGAGCTAAAACATTCGAGGACATTAGAGGAATTATCTGCGTGAAGTCTAACGCCACTTTGATACTTGAGCCGAGCCCTTCCTGAATATTTGACGGACAGGAAATGAGCCACCCGGTCAAGCGTGAACTGACATTAATCTCATTTCTAAACGCACAGGCTTTATAGGTCAAGCTGAATTTAAATATATAGTTACTCAGATTGAAAGCAAAATTGTTTGACAAAACACACTTATTTCATGACTTGCTCATTTTACTAAAACTCTAGCTGCGCGCTCCAGCTTCGCCCGGGTGGTTCATCCCGGTTTTCTTTTTATTTTATTTGTCATAAACCCTGTCCTGATAATTATAAACAAACAAAAAAAAGAATTACCCATTTCGATGTGAAAGTAATGCGGAGCTAAACATTTTGAAGATTTATTTTTATTATATTTTTACTTTGTGTAGTCTTCAGATTACCACTCCAATTTGCTTAGGCGCATCAACGTACCGTAGTTTTTACAATGTTACTTACCTGGTAAAAGCAAGATGAGGTTAGGCTTGCGGATTGTTCATGCATTAGCGAAAGCTTACATAATATGCTAACAGACACTCTACCAATAGGCACAGATGGCGGGAGATCGTGCGGAGAGCTGGGTCCACCTCTTTATCCGATGTGGATGACTCAATGTGACCACGACCACTCTGACAAGAGCGGAACGACAAAGAAGAGGAAGACGTAATATGCCTAGGAATCTTCTAAAGTATGCTGTCGATAATTAAGAACACCTTGTGTATGAGCTGCGGTGGCGCAGCGGTATCGGACTCTGATTTGAAATATAGATTGCGAGTTCGACCCTGGAACATGTCCACCCAACTTTTTGTGAAATATTCCATCGCTGTTGCTCAATAATTGTGAAGGAAAACGTAGTGAGAAAACCGAAATGTTTTAGAATTACACACATCCATCAACACGCACTTGGTCAGGCTCTTTCGACTCTTAAGATAGTTAAGAAAAGTCCCGCGCCCAGCAGTGCGACACTAAAAGGTTGATTTACTTACAAGAGTTAGTTTAAAGGTCTGATTGGTTGAGTACAGCTGACGTGAAGACCTGTACGAAATATTTGGAGTATCCTCATACCTAAGTAATTAACCTAAGTAGTCATTAGCAATGATAAATTTCGTTATACTAGTAGGTAATTTTATCGTCACTGTCTTTTAGGCCTACGGATTTCCCCACCCATCGCCTTAGCAGCAGCAGGCCCGAGAAGGTGGCTGTCTCTAGAGGGGAGGAGAGGCTCCCCCGGACAAGGACGGAGCTCGCCACATTGCCAAATGTTCCCATGTTCGGTGAATGCTGGAGCGAATCCTGCAACCCGGCACAAAGGGTGTCCGTCGGAATACCGGTGGGGTTTTAGTGGGTAAACCAGGCCCGGCTGGAGACCCTATGGGGTTCCACATAACCGTCACCCTGTGCCTATTTGGGGCAAGAGAGGTTGAAGCATTTTCTCCCGTTAAAATAGTCACTGTCCCTTATCATGGCAAGAGACATTATTATAGGTATTTTCGAGGTTCTCTCGAGTCCGAAATACCTAATTATATTTCCAAATAATCTACTGTCTATAAGCGATAACAACCGATGTTAAATTAGCACGTTCACAAAGTAAACGAGCGAAAACATTTCACTCTAATGTAATCAAACGGAGATAAATACTAAAAAAAGATAAGAATTGTTCGGCAAATTAAATTGGAAACTTTACATTGTTTCTGATTAAATATAACGTAACTACAGAACAACGCACGATGATATTAAACTGTAGGATGTTGGCTTAGAGTTGATTTTTCTTTGTTCAAGTGTTGGTAGAACACTGCTTCTTCAAATACAAAACGAGGAAATTTTGTGTCGTATCGGATTTTAATTTCTTCTTCGTGGAATTAATGACTTTGCTTTCGTTTCTATCGCTTTTCTGTTACATATGTTACTAAGTCGTTTGTGTTGCGTTTCTGTAAAGGTTTTATAAATAATTATAAACAGTGTCTACATTGCAAACATTTGCAACTCTTATTTTTGATTGTAAATAAAACCCGAATGTGAATAAATCTTGTATATTGATGAATTTAAAAATAATATGAAATACAGATATTCGTTGCGACTTGTTTGAAAAGGGAATGAATATAACAAAAAAACATGGGGTAGTCGGACAGTATTGCGCCTGCCATTTAAAGTGACCTATGTGAGTATGTACTTAAGCGATATTTTAATAAATATTGCTGTGATTCTTTTTAAAGGCGTTGCACCGAGCCAAACAGTAAGTCATTCATAGTTTTCGTTTTTTTTAAACATTTCAAGACGTGTGGCAACTAACCAGTCTAAATGACGGTGCGATAGCGTGGTCGGTACGTTTCTTTTTTTACACGCCGCGCGCCGCAGGTCGTGGGTTCGATTCTCACCCAAGTCAGACATTTGTGTGATGAACATGTCTGTTTGTCTTGAGTCTGGGTATAATTATCTACATATATTTATGTATGTATTTACAATATGTAGTATATTACCAGTTATCTGGTTTCCATAATACAAGCTCTGCTTAATTTGGTATCAGATGAACGTGTCTGTTAATATCCCACTATATTTATTTATTTATTTTAATCGAAACCGCCCAGCTGTCACTTCAAAATTACATCGATTCCGCTCAAATAGACCATTAAATAACAAATCTATACTAGATTACTGGATCATCAGGTGTCAAATTGACGGCAACACGTAAACCGATTACGAATCCGAGAGCCTTCAACGGATTATTTCCGGCCTTTAATCGACTGCCGGCCGGACTGATTCGGAAATCAAATGTTAGCTGATGTTTGATGATAGCAGTTTTCCATACTTAATATTATTTTATTAACTTTATATGTTGAAATAAAACTATTTTATAACGGAATTTATAGCGGTTTTTTTTTAGATTTTTAATACCGACGTTTCAAAGCCTTTTTTCTTTTTCATGGTCACAGGTGGAAAGACTTTGAAATGACGGGATTTAAAAAATCCGTTATAAAATAGTTTTATTTCAATGTGTGATATATTGTCGACAATCTGTAAAAATACTATCTTTAAATGTTTACTAGATTTCCGATCGCCCGCGTGTAAATGGGAAGCCTTATTTTTGCGGAGTCAGATAAAAACTATTTTATATCCTTCCTCGGGTCTCAAACTATCTCCAAACCAAATTTAATCCATACTGGTTCAGTAGTTTTGGCGTAAAAGCGCGACAGACGGATAGACAGACAGAGTTACTTTCGCATAATATTAGTAAACATTAACACATATAATTACGACTCTTTCCCATAGGGGTAGGCAGAAACTAGTGAAACACTGTTAGAATCTAAACATACTTGACGAGCCGTTGGCGTGGTAGATAAGAATTAAGATACTTGCTTTTCACGCCACAGGTCGTGGGTTTAATTTCCACACAAGTCAGACATTTGTGTGATGAAAATATCTGTTTGTCTTGAGTCTGGGTGTAATTATCTATATTTTAGTATGTATTTATCATAGAAAAGTATTATAAAACACTGCTCGGCAATCCTACCCTATAACCTTCCAACTTTCTCTATAGTAGGTACGCCTTCACCGTCCAAGTTGCGACAAACTTACTCAGATTGTCGCTCCACCCTTTTCATGGTCTTCGTCGGAGACGACTACCGCCTTCTGGAATCTACTGTGTCGAGTTCTGATTCTAATTATTCAAACAATTACCTCTAAATAAATAATATGCGTTATGCGGAGCCATGACTGAAACTGTTCCAGAATGCATAATGAACAGTTTAATATCTTAGTGGAGTAGAGAGAGAATTTGGTCCGTTTCCAAACGCCCTAAACTAAAGTGATTGTTACCGGGTCTTACAATTTACCCTCTAACTGATTACATGTTCTAGAATATTAATAGAGAAGAAAGAAAGAACAACATTTATTGGACAAAAACAGGACACACAGAATCAAATAAAAAAAAAACACATGAAAAAAATGAAAACACCTAAAAAATGATAATTAAAATAAGAACACAGAGTAAGTGTCACCCATCAGTGTCAAACATGGACATTGCTTAGTAAACGCTGTGAGTACTTACCTTTACTTTTTTTAAAAATATTAAATAAAAGAAATGGGTTTTGGTGAGTAAACTTCTTCGGAGTCTCACATACCCACTGTGTGACGCCCTGATGCAGTGGAACCTATAAAAGGTTTCCCCTCGAAGAAAAAAGTACCTACTCGTACGTTGGCCTAAAAAGGGTTGAATTAAAGTGTATTGTGATATTCGCGTAAATTTATGTAAATACTGCAACAAATAAATACACAGTATATAAATTTCTAAATAAGAAAGTTCTTACAAATTTGAACTTAAAGAGCCTATAAATATGTACCGATTTACACTCAAATTTAAATAAATGACCCAAACGTGCGATTTTGTTACTGATTTTTATTTTTGTAAATCTGACTTTACGTAGTTCGTTAAATAAGACTTTAGTTCAAGGTGTAGATGTTGTTGTAATATGAAAAATAAGTAACATTTGTAAACGTCTGATGTCAGAGTAAAGACACATTTTTGATGAATACTCAGATCTATCAATCTACGTAGTTCAAGTAATTTGTAGAATCTAAGTTTATAATAAAACTTGTTTATGATTAATTTTAATTTATAATATGACACATACATTTCACATAACTATTTAAAAAAAAAAAACCGGTCAAGTGCGAGTCGGACTCGCGCACCGAGGGTTCCGTACAAACCTGCAAGGTTTACAAAGTTCGTTCATTACGACAATCGAGTCATAACTATGGTATTTTTATTGCAAAATGAAATTCATAACATTACAATGGGGAAAGATGTTTATATTTATTAAAAAATATATATTTTGTAATGTAACTAAAAATTTAAGGTTTTCGGAATTTTCCCTTTATGTGTGCTATAAAACGTTGCTTCATGCCAAATTTTAAGATTCTAGGTCGACTGGAAGTACCCTTTAGGTTTTGATTCCCTTGCGAGTACTTGCGAGTTTCAAAATATGCAGCTTAAATTGCTGTTTCTTTTGATTGCGTTGACATAGAAGTTTGATTTTGTTACAGCTTAAAGGTATTATAGACCTGAGTATTTGGTATGAATTTCAATTTAATACCTCTACGCGTTTATGAGGAAATGGGTAGTAAGTTTAAAATTATTAAAAAAATATATATTATGTGATGTAACTAAAAATTTATGGTTTTCGTAATTTTTCCTTTATCTATGCTATAAGACGTTGCTTCGTGCCAAATTTCAAGATTCTGAGTTCACGGGAAGCACCCTGTAGGTTTTGATTCCCTTGCAAGTGTCGAAAATTTGCGGCATAAACGGCTGTATCTTTTGATTGCGTTGGCTTAGAAGTTTGATTTTTTCACAGCTTCAAGGGACAGTAGACCTGAGTAATTGATATAAATTTCAGCTTCATACCTCCACGCGTTCCTGAGAAAAAGGGTCTTGACAGACGGACGGACAGACGGACAACAAAGTGATCCTATAAGGGTTCCGTTTTTTCCTTTTGAGGTACGGAACCCTAAAAAATGATAGAATATGAAAAACAAAGATATATTGACTTCAAAAAAGCAATGTTTTAATCTCAGAAGTATATAATTTCTTCTGATACAATATAAGTGGGGTTTAAGATTTAGTTGTCTTGGAACTTACCCGAGTTTCGGAACACAAGCCTTTTTACATTTTCGCTTTCGATCTTGGCTTAAAAGAGTAGTAGTGGTTGGTTTAGGTCAATAAAAAAGTGATTTGAATGAATTTGTGTTCGACATTAAAAATATTTAACTTAGGTTAAAGCTGACATTATTGTGGTTTTTATATACTAAAGTAGGATTGCGCTTTTAACCATAACTTGCCTGACGTATACGATAGAACTTGCTTGCCTAGTATACCAATTCACTCGTGATTACGAATGATTTTCAGTGAGAAGGTGGCAGTGGAATGATGCTGCATACTCGTATGGTTAAAAATCATAACAAAGCAATAATTCCGGTCCATCTCTCTCACTCTCAGACCTCTACCGGCACACTGCACGGCACGGCCGCTTAGTTGGTTTTGTCCGGTGGTGGTAACCATAACCGAAGTCTATGACCGGTATATTAAATAATAGAAAATTAATTTATTTCAGGTAACAATGAACCCATACAATTTAAAATTAATAATGAAAAAATAAATAAAAATAAAATGTAAATAATTTAAATGGCCGTCGCTCAACACAGCACTGCATATGATGACATGTCTGTCATAGCAGTGCTGTTAAGTGGCAATCCAAACGATTTACAATCACCGCTAGGACGGAATTGGAGCTGGCTCTCTTTCTGCGCGCCAGGGACGCGCACCTCTTACGTATAGCTGCGTGGAAGCAATCATTCCTGATATTGTTACCTGATTTTTACCCAAACACCACGTTTGGGGATTCAAATTGAAAGTGAAATCTCACGGATGACAACTGACTTTTTTATCGAACACAAAAATGATTTTGAAATTTTGAAACACACACTTCTTAACATACACATAAAACTAATTTTTAATCCGCCTTTGCTAACACCATAACCACAAAATAACCGTTATAAATGTTATCACAGAGTATATTATTATTTCAGAAAACTGTAATATATCAGGACAAATATGTAACAGGAAATTAATGCACGGAGTGCAGTAGATTGGATCTGTCATAAAATATATCAGAGTTCAAAGTTAAGAATATGTTAGAAATAAGTAGATAAACTGTGGAACGGATATTTGATCGAGTATGACGTTCAAAATATTGAAAACGCAATTGGAAGTATAACAAATTTTAACCAAAAAGATTATTCATAAAACCTGCCAGATTTAATGTCTAGCTAGTCGATTTTGAGATATCATCAAAAAATTTGCAAATTTATATCTTCAAAACTGTGAAAGACTTAAGAAACAATTCACATTGGGCACGACTGGGATCCGAACCTGCAACCTTATATCTCAAAGGCTCGTACCGCTGCGATTATTACTACTGTTGCATCATCTGTACCTCCCGAAAACCACGTGTGGAATTCAGATTTAAGAACACCCATGGAACGAGGTGTCTCAGCCTCGTAATATAAACCCTTAATATTATTGTGTATTTGAAACTTAAATAAAATAACATTTCAAAGAGCGTAGAACCGTAACACTCAACAGAGCACATCGATTCAAAAACAACGAGAACTAATAAAATTCGCGCCTGGTTACATAGAAATATCTAGACATTTTTTCGAACGTCCGATTCCCACGCAGCGCTGTTACAAAAACATTGTTGAATTTTTACGTTCGGTGTCCGACACTAAAATTTAATATCCTTTCGTGTTGAGAGGATTTACCAATTTTATAGGCCGTCTGCGCATTTTGTATCATTTTCTATTGGGTAATTTTTTTAGATATACTCGTAGATAGGTAGTCTTATGGTAGATAACCTTTATTTTTATTTTTTATTCTGCGATAGGCTGGCGCTTGACTACAACTTGCCTGATAGTAAGCAATGATGTAGTCTACCAAGGTATGCGCCAGCCTAGTATACCGATTCACTCGTGATTACGAATGATTATCGGTGAGAAGGTAGCAGTGGAACGAGCCTCCAAGGAAACCTTATAAGAGCAACAAATCCGACCCACCCTCTTTGCATGGTGTCACCAGATATCGCACCGGAACACATCAAAGCCGCTTGGCGGTGCGGCTTTGTCTGGTGGGTGGTCACTAACCACGGATAAAACATCTGGCATAGCGCCGCCCTTTTACTTTTTATCTTTTTTAGCACGCGAGTCTGGATTTAATAATAATATCTATCCATCCATTCATCCATGCCTCTCTCTTCATAAACTATACAGTTTGTGTAAGTACTATAACTGCATATAAAATAGGAAGAAATATAAAAATTTTCGTGTTTCAGTTGATTCAAATATAGCTGCATTCCTCACCCCCTGTACCTAACTTGCGAAGGTTAATAAATCTGAAAGTCAGCGTAGAAATAAAATCTTAATATTGCAAAGTTGTCTTGTGAATTGGGATTTAAGTTTCATGTACAAATCTTTGCAACAGACTGAAATAATCAGTAAACATATTTTTTATATAATGATAACCGCTCGAGTAAACGCTATTGAGTGGAGACCACGAATTGGTAAACGTAGCATACACACACACATTAGGTGGAGTGACAAACCGCGGATCGTGCTAAGTGGCACGCATAAGGAGAGGCCTATGTCCAGCTGGCTAGAATGGGCTGATGATGATGATGACACTTTCAAATTATAGGATTTTATCATAGAATTATAGGAAATGCATGTGGCTAAACGACTCTGTTGTGTTCCGAAGAGATGCCTAATGCAGACATAAATGGGAACAAGTCTCGTGACCTACTATACTTATACAATTGTATATTGTTGTACAGTAGGCGACCATAACAGTATTAGTACTTGCATTGTACTACGCCACACTGCTTGTCTACGTAAATGTTTCTTAAAGAAAAATATAGTAAGTGCGATTTGTTTTGATGCGACAGATGTGATTTGGTTACTGCATTTATTACGCTAATCTTCCTATTATCTTCCTTTGCATTGCCACTTACCACGGTAAAATAGAGGAACACCGGACGTTGATTACATTATAAAGTGAAGCCACCATTTTCCTATATAAGTACTTCCTAGTTTTACCTAACTGCTGTGTTTAGACTGTGGTTTAGTTCAGTGTCCTTGGAAGACAGCCAGACGAAATGAAACGCCTCAGTCGAACACTTAACTGTAAAAATAACTATTTATTACTGTATTTCGATCATTGCAGTCCATTTATTGATAAAGTTTTCATATGATCACCAGTTATTGCCCTAAAGGCCCCAGTATACATCTTTACAGAAACAGACACCGTACCCATTGGATATTTTTTAACCCCCGACAAAAAATGGGGTGGTAAGTTACAAGTTTGATATGTGTATCTGTATACAAGTTTGTAAAGAGTAGGTACTAACTGGTATACCGCAGGCTGCCTTTATAAATAAAGAAGAGAAGAAGAAAGAAACAGTTAAAAGAAGAGAAGATTAGTAGAAACAGTTAAAAGAAGAAAAATACAAAGAGTAAGTGTGACAAACCAGTGTCAAACATGGATATTGCTCAGTAAACGTTGTGAGCGAGATTAAAGACATCAAAGATTCAAATTATTCAACTAAATGAGCCTATTGAATGGCAACAGTGTGATGGTAGTCCTGGTTGTAGAGCTATGAGTTCCCAGGACCGCCATTCAAGCACCTGAGGCTGGCTATCGTGGTTCTTGTGGGTAGCCCACCAGTGTGGGCAGGGACTCCTTCATTCATACCCTGCTGCGTCCCCAATAGCGAAAAAAAGGTACTAACTGGTAGCGAGTATATTGACAATTAGGTATGTTGATGACTAAGCATGGCCTCGTGAAATAGGGTAAACAATTGAGAGATTCGCCCTAATGGGCATTAGTCACTGTCACATAGCCTGAAATTTGTATAAAAATCGTATTTTAATTCGTCCGTCAGTAAGATTATAAAAAATAAAATATGTTAGACACGTATGCTTTTGTATATTAACGCATTTAAGTTATGGGGTGGGAGTGCGCTACATACAGAGGTATCTATAAAACTTGTCTAAGCGTGACGTCATCTGAGATTTCGCTTGGACGTTCAATCTTTGATCACACACAAAATATAAAAATATTTGTCTACTATTTTTAATTTATCTATCTGACGGACAAAATAGAGAGTTTTAACTACCAATAAAACTTACCTATTATTTTTCCTGAGATATCCGGAATCCATAGTGAGATTAGCCTTCCGTTTTTCTTGTGTTCGTCGAGTCAAGCGAGCTCCTCTCTAACGCTAGTGGCGCCCTCGTGCGATAATTACCGGTCACGTGATTACCTGTTACCTCAAGGAGCGCGCCACATTATTTCGTCATTATACGGCGTAAGTACCGGGTAGGAATTACCTGGATTCCGGATATCTCAGGAAAAATAATAGGTAAGTTTTATTGGTAGTTAAAACTCTCTATTATTTGTTCCGTCATCGATATCCGGAATCCATAGTGAGAGATATGTTTGATTTCTCTCGGTACAATTGTTTTATTGATGCTATAATGTGTAGAAGTAAGTTGAAAAAGAGAAGTAAATACCTACAACATTTTTACAACGAATATTTAGGTAATTAAAATAATACATTTCTTCTTTTTCTAGTTATGACAAGGTTATAGAAAATTGAAATCATAACGATAGTAAAATAATTTGATCAATTTCAAAATACAATCGATAATTTAATGAAAGAATCACCGCACATACCGACCTCGAAGATGCTTCAAGTCCTGCTTCGCGTAGTACAAACTTTATCCCGCCTTCAATATTCTAGTGGCTAGTTTGCATGGTCCTTACAGTAATGAAGTAATGATTCTTGCCATTTGCCTAGATTGCGACGCAGCAGCACCCTTCTGTTTTTATTTTAACAAATATAATTTAATTTCTTACCGGATGTCGGGTTACTATCATACTCAGCTGGATCTACTGTTAAAACAGCAAAAAAAAAAAATACTAGTCTAGTTCTTAGGAATGAGAACTCGTACATCTGTTGACCCGATGCTACCAAAAGTAAAACTGCTACTTGTTTAAGATGCTCATCAACATTTTCAAATGTAAATTTGAAGTCAACTGAATGGTAACAGGTCCATACATAGGTTTAAGATTATCTGCAACTGATAAATAATAATAAGGACTTCTGCGCTTACCAGTTCCATAAGTATTTACCATACCTATTAATCTTCCCAACTTGAATCAATTCGATCTCTAATTCTGCTAATTCCGTGTCTGTGTAGTAGTCGGCTTGGAACTGAGAACTTGCTACGGGCCCACATATCCTTTTGATGTTAGTATACTCGCCTATAGGCTCATTACCATCGAGGGGCTATTGGAATATACTGTCCGTGAGTATCGTTGAAATGTGACAGCACTTGCGTTTACAAGGTTGTGTGAGGGTAAGAATCAACCCGGATTGTATTTCCACGAACGGAAACAAGTGATCTTCCGGTAATCAGCAGACACATACCTTGGAAACCCAGAACTAGTCTTGGAGTTCAACAAACACCCCACCGCTCGAGTATATTGTTGCAGTTGCTAGAGGTGCCCATTTTGGGTTTACCTTATTGCAATAAAATGCTTCAACGTCTGTGTTGTAGTAGCCTGAAAGAAACTTCAATGTCGAACTCACGTTAAGATGATCCAACAGAGCTAAATGTTGTCGCGTCGCTTCTAGGATCTGGTGTCACATTAGAATCTGGTCCCGTCCTCCTTCTTAACGTAGGGTATTGTGGTGCGGTAGTCCCCATGCATAAGAAGTGTGTTCCTATTCCTTCACAGGCGATGCTTGTGAGTGATTCCTGTGTGAATGGTTTACAATGACATGACAGGCTTATTGGGCTTTTATCCACTAACCTGATTTTGGTGACAGTCCCAGATGCATTGAAAATCCAACTTGCATTGAATGGATCTGTTGTAAGCAAGTCTGTGTGGTATCGGCTCCGGGAGAAACGGTGACGTACCGGATGCCGCTGCTTCCCATCAACTCATCTTGATAAGTATTTGCTTCGGAATGACGAGTCGCTGATGAAGAGGCAAAACTGATTCACCCCATTAGGAGCTCGGCCTGTCTGAGGGATCAGTTGCCTGGCAACAAGTATTTGCTTCGGAATTACGAGCCGTTCATGAAGAGGCAAAACTGAGTCACCCCATTAGGAGCTCGGCCTGTCTGAGGGATCAGTTGCCTTGCAACATCTGTTCATGTAGTGCCCTGCGTTTGCGTTAGGCATTGTGGTTCCGACAGGGACCTGATGTTAGCTTGCGTGTGTCCCATGTAACTCCTAGAAATTCCAGTCGTTACGTCGGAACCAGAACAGATTTGCCGAAGTTGAAGATCATCTTCCCGATGATAAAGGCTCTGCGGCTGACCGAAAAGCAAAACTGAGTCTACCCATTAGGAGCTGGGCCTGTCTGGGGACTGGTTGCCTTGCGACATCTGTTCTTGTATGCCCAGCGTAGGTAGCGATTGGCATTGCGGTTCCAAGAGAGACCTTCGTTACGTCGGAACCAGAACAGATTTGCTGAAGGTGATGTTCCATCTCAAGCGTCGCGTCAGAGAAATCACATGCAGATAGCCACCTGTTCCTGTAGAATTGAAAAGAACTGGTATGCCAGCTTAAGTCAATGAGGTATACTGCGAAACAGATATAGAGTATTCTCAGGTAAGACTAGTGGTCCAATTGGTGACTGTCACAAAAATCTCTGGAGCTGAGGGCTTAATAACTTAAAAGAAGACAGATCATTTGGTAAAGACAAGACAATGTACCTTACCCTAAGAAGTCTGTGATACTGAGATTGTATCGGCAGGTGAAGAAATGATACGCCTGCCTTAATATAGTTTCCAAAGGGAAGCCTGGTTTGCTATGAAAATGGTTGAACTATTTCGGTATTTGTGTCCACTTTCTAGTGAAAAACTATACAAGGCTGTGTTATTAGTTGAGTATTACGGCTTACGGTTACATTATGAATGATAAGTGTACACCGTTTAAAAGTTTGCAGATTACATTAGAAGGACTCAAAAGGTGCCATAAATAAAGGTGCTGATATTGCGCAAGATATCTACTGTAGAATTATCTCAATTCACGTTCGACACTGTTTCTCTTGTTAAAGGATAGAAGATACAAGTTACTGAATATAGTGATAATATTCCAGACCACCAACACCTACAGTCATCCGATCTCAAGCCAAGGAGAGCTCCTGTCATGAAAATTAGATAACTGATAGGTACTCTTACACTATACATTCACTACCTTTCTTTTGCAAATAGGTATTTACACCCTGACTCAAGACAAACTGTTATGTTGATTATTTATGCACACCAATTTCCGTGTTGGGTGGGAATCGAACCCACAACCCGCGGCGCGTTTCGGTGTGAGAAGCAAGTATCTTAACGAGCACACTATTCTGGTCTGTCAATATGATTAACTTACTCTTGGTTGCCTCCAAAATGAAAAGCCTTACCCTTTAGCTGCTTTGATGCTAAAGCTGTCTTACTGTTGAAAGGTAGCAGCAGCAAAAATCGCGCTCATATTTTGGTGGCTTGTTGCTGGCTTTATTCAAAGTCGATGTTATAATAGTTTTCGGCTAATAGGTTAAGACTGTACTCCTGTAAACACTTATTTCGCGCTCGCGTTTGAATATTGAGGCTCATTTTTCCAAACTGGAGGTAATAATAGGTTTTACTCCCCCCGTTTTTCAGTAAGATATTGCGAAGTTAAACAAATTAATATTCTAAACTGAGCGTTATTTGATTTAAGCTTGAACGTGCAAATTCTTTGATATTTATAAATAAACGAATTGTTATAACCCACACTTCGATCATAGGTTATTTGTAATAAATGAGTAGGTGCTAACTTCGAAAAATGGACTGCACGGAACTGACAAATCAAAAGTATTGACTTTTAAGTAAATTGAAGCAATACCGCTAGTCACTTAACTCATAGTTATACCATTCAAAACGTTAGATAAGTTCAATGTATTTTAGCATGTCCAATTGATGCTACCTACTGTAACGATTTATTCCTTTTTAAAGAATACCTACATAAGTTTATGCATCATATACTTTTCGATTTGTATACGAGGGTAAAAGTAAAAATAGTACATGATGACAGAAAAGAATTCTTTTAAGAGTGTTAACGGTTGTAGGTACTTTCATAATAATAGCTTGTTGAGAACATACTAAAATATTCTACAAGACATAGCGTACAAAAGTATTTTTCTTTTTAGCCACCGTTAATAAAATAGAAAGTCAGCTTTCGATTTAAAAATTCCTTAAATACGCATTTATATATAGAATTCGTTATTTGTAGGATAAAATATATTTTATATTTTGGTAACGCTTAATTAAGATTTCGCGTTACTTGAACTTGGTAATTGTCAAATTAATTCGAAACGCGGACAAATATGCAACTGTGTTTAAAGTTACGTAATAAGTCACATTAGTTGCACGTTATTACTAGATAGTGTTAAAAATATAAGATTTATTCAATTTAACTCACTCACCTTACGTGCCCCTATTCTTTTTGGGGGTTAAAAAATCCAAACCTGATTTAATTTGCCCAATTTCAGATTACGCCTCCGCTGCAACACTCCTTCCCGCGCAAACATTTTTCCGCACCGTTACACTTCATCGCGAAAGAGAGGATATTTTTACAGCACTTAAATAGTATATTAATTTCTTACACTAATTTTTAAGTTGCTCACACACGTCTGAACACTAAGGAAAACGACGCTATAATGACGAAATAATGTGGCGCGCTCCTTGAGGTAACAGGTAATCACGTGACCGGTAATTATCGCACGAGGGCGCCACTAGCGTTAGAGAGGAGCTCGCTTGACTCGACGAACACAAGAAAAACGGAAGGCTAATCTCACTATGGATTCCGGATATCGATGACGGAACAAATAATAATTATTTTAATTTGTCATCATCCCTATTTATTTATTTTATTTTATTTATTTATTATGGGATAACAAACAACTACAACGTGAATAACACTAGCAAAAACTTAACAAAATTAAGTAGTAATGTTGTAGTCCATTGCATTATCCTCAAATAGACATATGTAGATATTTATCTTAAGTTGCCAAAAGAAAAGCATTACTAAAATTAACAATTTTTTTAATTACTATAGAGCTAGCTATAGTTATTTAACCAAATCAAATTATATCTAAATTAAGAAGTTATACTTCTTTAGGCGCGTTATGAAAAAATGATGAGAGTGAAATTTTAAGATGCGCGCGCATCTGTGACACAAAATTAACAGTATGAAGCTGTCTGCGTGAAATTTTAAGATGCGCGCGCATCTGTGACACAAAATTAACAGTACGAAGCTGTCTGCTTATTTAATGATGCCAAAGAAGTATAACTTCTCACGCGCGTACATAAGTACACGCACCCATTTTTTTATTTTTTTTTATTTGTTTCAATAAAAAAACAACGGAGTTAGGCTTAAACATATATATAAAAAAAAGATAACCTACTGTCAGTTTTTAAACGTCTTCACGTTTAAAAACCAGCAAATGTTGATTATACACTTGTGAAAATATACTGGACAAAAAGGTGCACCAAGTTTATGTAATACGAACATGTATTAAATATATTTATTACGCTTTCAGACTTAAATTTTGTTTATATCCTAATTATATACCTTCGGGAAAAGTTATCTACCTCATAGGGTTACGTAATGAAATGAAAAAACCTTGCTTCTTACCACCTCATGCTGTTAAAGCCGTAAATAATGATTATCTCAAGAAATATGAATCTAATATAGAGTTATTTTAATAACTGTGTGCTTTTTAAGGTTCAACATGAAATTACTGATTACCTTGTTATAATTTTGTTTTAAATAGCTACCTGATATTTATTTACAACATAAAGATACAATTGGACAAAATCATACCCAACAATAACCTAAGTAAAGAACTAAACTAACTAATGCTTTACCTAAACTAATGCGTCGAAAAATTCTTCCCCATCGTTATGTTCCGTGAACGTACCAAGAAGGCTTGCAGCATTACTGCGTTCGATGGCAATGATGCCTTACCCGAGACACAAACCAGCCTTCTGGTGACGTGTGTTGTCAACTAAGTGTTTTGACAAGTCCTTGAAAACTGAACGTGCTTCTGGGCTCCATGGTCCCGTGCGTATGCTTTTAGAGCTCTCAGCCGATCCGGCAGCAGCACCTGATTGACCCGGGGTACTTGATAGGTACCTGTATCATAATTTTTAGAATCTTTCGCGTTTATAACATTATTAGGAAGTAGGATGTGTCATTCTTTAATTCCTACAAATAAAGTTTAAGTTTTTTCCGAAAGTTCTTAAGAATGTATGGATGTATGTTTGTTACCCTTTCACGCAAAACTTACTGGGTGGAATTCGAGGAAATTTGCCACAAAGATAGATTATGGTCGTGATTAATACGTGGCTGCGTAAGCACATAGTGTAATGCACCGAAAATAGGTTATTATAACGCGCGTGTAACCGATTTTTTTCTATAATAATTAAGTTAGTTCGTGTTTAGTATTCAAGATGTTTAATTGTATCTCCCGTTTAGGATAAAATCCATACAAGTACTCATTCATGCACCCATATAGTCACAATGGTGACCTCTGACGATGATTGATTTTAAATGTTTTTTAGCCAATTTCATAGTTAAAGTTACTCGATTGGTGCTGTTTTTGGATTCGATTATAGATATTATACACGTAGATATTACTATACCATTTAAGATATGATACTACATAATTTTGGGTTGTTACTTAAATTCGACTAGAGATTATTAGTATTATGCAATCAAGTTTTATCAACCCCATACATTACACCTTGTTAAATGAAAGTTTTCCAACAAAAACACCGGGTGCCAGGTCTCTTTGTTACATCGAGTTACCAAACTTTCTTCAAGTTAAAGTGAGGTTATCTTCCTTTCACGAACAATTTAATAATGAAATAAACTCGTTGAGTTATATTTGAGTTTTCGTTTGTCCTCCCAGTTTGAATCATGTTCCATTAGCACCATTCGTTAGGGAAACTTCATTAAACATTGGATTATCTGGGCACTGTTTTTTGGTGTCGGAACTAAAATGCGATTCCATTTTGTTTCATGGTGTGGCGGGAAATTTGCAGCTAAAAATGGCGGTGAAATTCTTTGGTCCATCTAAAGTTACCGTTATATTTAGGTAGTGGCGCTGTGTGTATGTGTATATTCTTTTTTTAATTTAAGGTTGACCCTTGTCGGTGCATCTGATGAAGTTCTTTCCATTTGGCTCGATCTAGAGCAGCTTCTTTCACTTCCCTATACGACATGACACCAACCTTTTCCTTTATATGGTTTATATAGCTTATCCTTGGCCTTCCTCTTCCACGCTTTGGTTCTATCTTTCCCTCTAAGATGGTTTTTATGGTTTAAGTGTCATGTCGTATAAGACGGCCCATCATCCTTCATCTCCGGTTTTGAATGGATTCTGTACTGAAAATATTACCTTTATTAAATTGTATTGTTATTTCTATAATGAAATCTAAATCCAGGTTACTGAATTGCTTTTTAAAGGTCCTTGATCACACGTAGCGAGCCAAAGGACTCGGTCGAGTACTCGGTCGTAAAATCTTAGTAAGCCTATGTTTATAGGTACTGAGTTTTCGAGCGATAGCACTGTCTCGTCCTTTGGCTCGGTTCGTGTGATTAAGGACTAAGAGCCAATGGTTAATGAAACTAAAACATACATTATTTTTCAGCTCGTGTCTGCAGATACTTTTATTTCTGGAGGAACTTCCATCTGTGTTGATTTTAGTAGTCAGCTGTACATCACAGTGAAAAGGTTGATCTTTCATTATATTTAGAAAACTTAGGAAGAAATATTATATCTTTTCTGCCAGATACCTTTTGTCATTCTTTCAAAAAAGGTATTATTACTGACTCCTCAAGCTGCAGATACAGTGATGATGATTCAAGCGATATGGATATTAGTTATTATTATTATTAGTCTTACATTACTTTTATCTGTGGTTAAATAGTTCTCTATGAGATTTAATTAATGGTTTATGACTTTGTACTCGGATAGCGATACGCGAGTTAAACGGTCTATCTATAGGTACCTTTTTGGCTAACTGAAAATCAAAACTATGAAAAACCTTTACTTACGCTGCCATACTAACTACCCTGTAATAAACTGACTAAGAGTAAGGTAGCTTTGGTAACAAATATAATATTTTGAGAACAAAGACCCTTGACTGTATACATAATGTATGACGGTTTGCACCTTACGACTTCTGTGTGTGCGATAGGCACACTATTTACCTACTGTGTTGACGCAAATAATCTTATCTAGGAGAAAATAAAACTTTTCTTTTTATTACCTAATGGCTCATTCCACTGCCACCTTCTTACCGATAATCATTCATAAACTACGAGTGAATCGGTATACTAGGCTAGCGGGTTTCAATTGTAGACTACATCATTGCTTTCAGGCAAATTGTAGTCAAGCGCCAGCCTATCGCAGAATAAAAAGAAATCGTCCGTTAATTAGATATGGCTGTATAAATGCTTTTGTTTTTGACTGTATTTCAATGTCACAGCATGTAGTTTCACACTTATTTTTGTAACATCCACAGTGGAAAGCAATCACAGACTATTGTCATGTAAATTGCCCCTAAATGGTAACACTGTACCTAAAACAATTTCATAGATTTATTCGAGCGTTTTTCAATACCCAGCCGGTTCAATTTAGTTGTGAAAATATATATTTTAGAATTGTTTATGGTGAATGGTTTATGACTTTTTTATGCAGCTATAAATGTGTCTGGTTTGTAAATGAAAAAAATGTTATTTATTTACAAAAGTAAAATAAATAACTTAAAACAAACTAAAATATCTTAAGGCAAAATAATCTCTTTATTCAGGTTGGTAAGGTCAGCTGAAACCAAAAATGATGCTGACTTAACTACTTTCCGCAGTGCCAACAATGTTTCAATCCTTTTTTTGGTCTGCAATAAGCTTCCGAAAGCTTAAAAGTTAATGTTTAAGATGAAACGCGCCTGTCCAATTTATCGATTCACTCGTGAGCACGAATGATTTTCGTGGAGATGGTGGCAGTAGAATGAGGCTTTTTAAGGTTAGAAACCAAAAAGCAGGAACCATTTCAAGCACCCTATTAAATGTGTCCAGACATCGCACCAAACACGGTTAGGCAGCTTGGTGGTGCGGCTTTGTCTGGTAGGTAAAATTCACATCTGTCTACACTTACAAGTGTGAGCGTTATGTTATTGCACTTACAGTCATGTATCCCTTATATCATAATCTTCAGCATACATACCAACATTCCCAACCCGTTGTCAAGCAATTATACTTACTCTCATTGTGATTCCTCTCGCTTGCCGAAGGAAAATTGAGCGCAAAATATACTGATATTATGTATATCGAGCCCTCTGATTATTAGTCTAGTCCAGTGTTTCCCAAATAGTGGTACGAAAGAATTTTAAGAGATGATGTCAATCAATCATTTTCTTTTCTTTATTAGCAGCCAGAGGAAGGAGGTATTTACCAAATACACGCCTTGAAAACCTGGTGCCTGACGTCACACTGTGGTAATTAGCGATGAGCGTTGATTCAATAATGTTAAATGTTAAATTAACGATTGTTTATACAAAAAACACATTTTTGGAGCGGATTACGGATATTGGAGTAGATGTGAAACAGCTGTATAGTCTATGGGATTTTTTTTTTACTGACAAATGCATTTATGTCGGTCAGTGTCATCAGACATACCCCCTTATTCATACATCTCAATGGGATACAAAATGACAACTTACAAAGAAACCAATATCTCAGCCAATGATTACAACAACTTCCGAAACACAAATATTAAAAAAAAACGTTTGGATGGAAATTGATTACTTTTTGTGAGAACAAATTTGGTTTGCACACACTACATGCTCACAAAATCAACCCTATAGACAATGTTTCCTGATGTAACAATAACAGTTACAGACAAGCAACTTTAGTGACATCTAACTGTCAACTTTACTCGCCCCATAGAGGATTTCTTTATTTTTTCTTCAATATGTAACAACACAAAAACTAAAATGTTAAGTCAACCTTATAAGAGCCACTATCAAAAAGTGTCAAGTGCAAACAAACTTGATACCCAAAAGACATTTTGACACCACCGTCTTCAAATCACAGGCAATAAGTAGAAGTAAACAGACTATTCTAGACGTCCAAAATAAAATGGTCTGCGATTTATTACAACCCTCAAAGCGAGCGGTTAATAAAAATTCCACACTAGAAGTTATTTTGCAAGAGGCCTCGAGGGAAACTCGTATCAGAGACTAGCATAAAACGCCTGCCGCTAGCGCGAACACGATATGCTTTGGTACAAGTTATAAGCTGATTAATTAACATTATTTTTTATAAAAGTTGCCTCACAGTAAGTGTGCCTCCGTGCCTCGGAGAGCACGTTAAATCGTCGGTCCCGGTTGTTATATAACACATCTATGACAATCATCACATGTATTCAGAAGCCAATATACTCTGACAATATAATACGACCCCAATAGAAATGGGAAAAAGGCAAGGGGAATGATGATGATGAAAAGTTGCCTCACAGGTCGCAAAAATGCCGGTTCTTCATGATTTTATTAAACTTTTTTAACAGTAACAATGAAATTTGTATTCAAACTAACAATGTTAAAAAGCAAAATTATTGTAATTATTGTATATTGTAATATTTCGGAGGACAAAAGAATTCGCAATCTCTTTGTTTCCTTCATCCATCTCTTTCACTCATCAGCACGTTCTAATTTACATATGATAGGTAATATCTGTTCCTACAATGTCACTTCAATTCACTTCAACCCTTTTTAGTATCCCACTGCTGGGCACAGGTCTTCTCTCAACTATCTTACGAGTTGTGAGAGTAATACTACGTAATAAAACTATAATTGGTTGTGAATAAAGATATTTTACCATAAAGAAACAAATTACAATTTATTTCACACTAGCTTTCCGCCCGCGGCTTCGCCCGTATGTCGGTTATCGCGCCAAAACATTACCTTCTTTTTTCGCAGTCGGATAAAAACTATCCTATGTCCTTTCTCGGGTCTCAAACTACCTCCATACCCAATTTCATCCAAATCGGTTCAGTAGTTTTTGCGTGAAAGCGTAACAAACAAACTTACATTCGCATTTACAATATTATAAGTATATGTAAAAGTATAGATATAGATTTTATTTTTAGTATATTATATTTCATTTAAAAACAGAAAGCCAAAATTTTATGATAAAATTATTTTTCTTTGTTTTGAGTACATAATTAGGTAAGTTAATTACCTTGGAAAATGTTTGAAATACTCAGTTTTTGCCTTGGTTTCTTTTTTAATTTCTTTTAATTCATTTTTCGTAAAAATATTCGTGGAAACTTTTTCGGATCATGTTAAATTAACGTTGTTTGTTATTATTATAAGTTGATTTATATCTGTTTCCCAAATAAAATAAATTTTACTAACCGCCTACTTCATTGGTACTTTACACTTTAAACTTAATCCATCCCGGCATTTCTCTATGAAATACCATCGCTCCTTCCTAGGTGAGAATATGCTGTAGTGTAAAATTTCCCAAGGTGACAACTGTTAGGGCATTTTTGTACAACTATGTAGGTAATATTAGACTCAGGGGTGAGAATGTGCAAAATGCACCTTACCCGTTTCTGCTACATAATTTTTGTGTTAAAAATGGAAGCCTTTTTATCGGTTAGATGTTAAAATCTCCATGGGGCTTTTATCATTTTCGTAGTCATATTTCGCAAGAAGCTTGGTTATAATGAAAGGATATTTTCGTATAGTTGTAGTAACTTTGAGTGTATTTTTAAAAAGATAATTTCGGTGAGCGAATGAAAATATATCTTAATTAACCGTTAAGATAAGTTAATTTTATTTGTATAATAATAAAATTAATAATAATATATTGTGTTGAAATAAAACTACTTTTTAACGGATTTTATCGCGGTTTATTTTAGATTTTAGATCCCGACGTTTCAAAGTCTTTTCAGACCTCCAAGTATTCTCCGATTAAATATTAATGTTTGGAGGTAGTCAGTAATAATTGTGATTAATATTTATGGACGTCAAATACCTCAGTCCACCCGTGAACATGAAGTCTGAAAAGACTTTGAAACGTCGGGATGTAAAATCTAAAATAAACCGCGATAAAGTAGTTTTATTTCAATGTGATATTCGCGTAAATCTAAGAAAATAATAATATGTGTAATAAATTGATGTGTGTACATATAAATGAATAAATATGCATGAAAGGTGTAAAAGTGATCCATCCAACATCTTTGCGTTATTTAGTGGCGTGAAAATATTAATTATAATATATGAAGGCTTTCGGCAATAGTAGGAGAGCCGAAGATGCTAAATGTGTAGTCACTCGGGCGTCGTTGATACTTGGTCACTTTAATGATTAAGTGGAAGTAAAGAAAAGGTGACATTTTGTCCATCTCTTCAGCGGTGGTAAAAGATTTTTTAATTTTTTTTAAAGATTTTGTTACGTCCAAACCGTAAAAAAATTACAGTGTGTGCTTCTCCTGGCATCTTCAAATTATTAAAAAAATAACCTAACTAAAGTGGATCCAGGTGACTTGAAAGCATCCTGAATTTGTAGCTCTCCATTTTCCTTGCTTCTGGCCCTGTTCACGCGCAAACCGCAAACATGCACGGCGGCGGCGGCGGCGGCGACGGCGGCGGGGCGACGACGCCCGCCCCTTCACCTCTTCGAGGTCCACCTCACTTTTTACCTACGAACCGTCACGCAAGCACACAATTGTTTTTAATCGCGGCTTTGTTAAATTTGTATTTAACGTGGTCTATTTATATTATAACCAGTTATACAGTCCACTGCCTATTATTTTTCACCACAAGCTAGGATCCCAACAGCCCATATCGCCTGATTGTTGATATTCACACTTATTAATTGAGAACTATCTTACGAATTGAGAGAGTTTAGGCCTTAATCCACACACGCTGGCCAAGTGCGGGTTGGTGGATTTCACGTGTCCCCGAATGATTAGTTCTTAGACATGTCGGTTACCTCACGATTTTTTCCTTCACCGATTTTGAGAAGCGGCCAAGAAACAATTCACAATGTTAATGTCACAATTATGTGACACACGACCGGGAATCGAACCTGCGACCTCATATTTCTAAGGCGAGGTCTGTGCCACTGAGCCACCGCTTCAGCTCAATATTGTAACTAATTTATCTGATTGACTAATGGCTAACATTTTCCACACTCACCACTCCTAATCAATAAATAACACACCTACACGTATTTTTAGCATTCGTGTAAGAATTCGACATTACTCCGTATTAGGTGACCGTTATAAATCACCTTGCAAATTCACTCAACGAAATGTCGAAGGAAATACATAATATTGGAAAGCAACGATACTTTGAAAGAAAATGCTAAAGTAGTTCTCTTTTCAGACTTGGTTACTTGAAGAACCTAAAATAGGTTTTATTTTTAAAAGGATTAGAACAACATTTATTATGAATAGTATACCCTTCGAAAATACGGATTAGTAAAAGCATTTAACTGGGAATTTACGTGCTTACGGGGGTGAAGGCTAGTATGAAGTTGATATTGTAACTATTAAATAGCGAAGTGAAGGGTTATCAAAACATTACAAAGAACAAAATAAGTATGACGCAGATTCGAACGGATTAGAATTCACATCCACGATATTCGTATTTTTTATCAATCAATGCGCACACCAGGCGCAGGCGACGGTACTACAGCAAGTGTCCAGTCCAATCGCGACACTGACAGATATTCGTTCATTAACAACGTCACACGTCAAACGTCAAATGTGAAATGACAATGGACAATGACACATCGATGTTAGCATTCGATTATTATACTTGATTTACAAGTGCTACCACCTCATTCTTATCGAGTCGTTTATAGATTGTTTGTCATGACAAGTATATGAAATTGATTTGAATTTAGCTTTTGACATTTCGAAGGGGTATTTCAATTATACTGATCATCAAAAGCCTCCACCCTCTAAGCGCCGGTTGGCTTTTCTGTGGGCAATCCCAAGCATCTTACTGTTTTCTATCTTTCGACATCCTTTCGTTATGTGACTTTGTCTAAAGACCCTGCAGTTGTGTCGTTTTATAATAAATGATAACTGCTGTTGTGATCAAACTTACTGATTCTATGAGAGCAGTGTACGTGGGTTATCTTTATTAACAGAAGGTTCAAAGTTCTCAAACACAAACCCCTTGTGAGCAAACGTCACAAAATTCCTAACATAATTCAGTGAGGCAATCAAACCGAAACTGTTGGACGTCGCACTTAGCGAAGTCGATCGCTATGGGACCTTGGACCCTACTATTGAAATTTTTTCGTTCGAGAAAACTATGTGATACTAGCTTTCCGATCGCCGCTGCATCGTTACTTACTTTCGTATTTATTTAAGTAAGGATCCTATGCCACCTCACTGAATCAATATTTTTTGGAACGTATAAAGTTCTGTGTTTTGTTTATATTTAGAGGTTTTTGGTTAAATATGAAAGAAAGTACTAAGTGCCTTATGGGCGAGTTGTGACCGAATTTGACACGAATAAGTCACCGTGATGCGCCGCGCCAATGAGTTAACTGTAAAATGATAGTTATTTGGCAAGCAAATTCATTCGCGTGTAAAAGACGTATCTAATTGAATATAATAAGATATGTGTGTCCAGGCAATCTTATAATATCCTTAATTGAAATTATTTTAAATATTAATTAAATTATGACTAAATATTTATCTTGTTGTTTATGTACTGTAGCATTTGTGTTTGATATTTATCTTGAAACTTTCGCTGGATAATAAGAAAGCTGTTATGAATAAGTGAAAGAAGTGAACAACATCCTCACAATCCCACAAACGTGTATATATAATCTATTTATATAAAAATCAATGCCACTTTTCGTTGTAATTTTATTACTCAAAAACGGGCTTACCTATTCAAACTAAATGTTTAGGCATTGTTCATGTGAAGTTTGCACAAAATCGGTTGATCGGTAATTTATTTATCACATTTTTTGTAAATTGTTGAGTGGGCTGGAGCTACACGGGCGAAGCTGGGGCGGGCCACTAATAGTTATTTAAATATCACTTTATTTCATTATTATCTTGACGATTCCTCGAACGAACGGAAAACATATACTTAGTAGGGTTTTCACATACACATATTTGCATTGCAAATCAGGCTCCTTATTCATATTCGTAACGTGAGGTTCGCAACAAATTGTTGGCTGTATTTATCGGTTTTTATCAGAGGCCCGGATCTTGATTATGTAACCTGTAGACGATTCATTAGGTGTATTGTAGTTTGTTAATTAGATACAGCGTTTATAGGGTGGTGTATTAATTTGTGTTGTAAATAGTGATAAATTTGATGGCGTTTGAAAATCTAATGCTTTTAGAGAGGATTAAATTTCAAAGACTTACACGTACTTAAGGCGCCTGACAGACAGTCACAGTTTTTACTAGCACAGACACAGACGTTCACTCCGTCTCAGATAATGAACAAGGCTTAGCTTATAGGTACAATTTAACATGTTTTAAATGAGATCGACAAACTGTATTTAGCTTTAAAAAATAAAGTTTTTTTTATACAGAACTAACGCAATGATTGCACTGTGGCTCTTTTTTTGACTATCACTGGAGTATAGGCCTTAATTCACACTAGCTGGCTAGGCTAAACCCGAGCCTGCTGCGCCACTGCTGAATTTTATAAATTTGTAAACCAACATCTAAGGGTGGGGCCAAGCTTCATACTATTTTTAGAATTATCATTATGCTACAACTTTTAATAAAATGTTGTGAAATAAAAATGGAGGTATCTATCTTAAATTCTGAAGAACAGAAACCTATTAGCTTCTAGAACCGTTAGATACGTCAATAATGCTATAAAAACGGGCTTATGTCAATTTGCACTCGGCTCTGAATTTCAGTTGGAGCGAGCGAACAAATATTGCTCCTATCAGCTCACACGAGCGTATGTAATTGCATGGCAAATTATGTACGGAACACCGATTAGTGTTCCTTAAAGCTGCAAAGGCAAAAATGTTTCAATCTTTCATATAGTATGTTAACTTCAAACCACCCTCACCTCCATGGTCCAATGCCAAACGTGTCCTGGGATCGTATCTCGGATTTAGCAAAAACACGTTTCTAATAACATAGCATAGCATCAAGCCTGTATTACTCGAAGGTGTAAGCAGAGATAAATATCAAAGGGCGAGCCAATTGCCGTACATCAAAATTCAAACTTCGAGCCGCAACTAAGATTCCCTAATCGTTTCTAACACACTTAAAAAAATCTTAGGAGCAACCCAAAGTAAGAAATTGTGCCCGATGAAGTCCAATAGACTCGCCAACATATGGGAGATATTTGTTCTGCCTGCATCTCCGGATAGTACCTACACCCTTACCGCTATTTAGCAGACCCTACTTTTTTTCCGAAGAATATATAGTTTCGAAGATCACCAAAGAGAGTGCAACCTTCGCACGACTCCGTTCTATGTGTCAATCGTGAAAATTGGGCTCAAGATATTCCGGTCCAACGCGAAACCGTGTTGCTGTACAGATGTGAGACGTAAAAGGTCACTAAAGACAGCTCGCGTCGGATCCAAGTCTTTATCAACCGCTGTTTTCGCTGTATTCTTGGTGTATACTGTCCCAAGAAACTCCCTAACATTGAGCTGTGAGAACGCTGTTTTAAGACTCCGATCGATCAGCAGATCAAACGCCCCAACTAGAACGTGATCGGCGGCACACTACAAAGGGATCCCGATCATATACCGCGGCTAGTTCTAGACTCAAATTCTCAAAGAAAGCGGCTACGTGGCCGCCCTAAGCAATCCACTGCAGAAGTGAAGAGATAGTAATGACCTGGAGCGAAGTAAAACGTGAAACTGAAGAGTCTTCGAGAAGGCGACGTACAGTGAACGCAACTACGCACAGTCAAGTACTTTTGTTCTTACTGCTATATGTAATTACTAGCTTCCGCCCGCACCTTCGCCCGCGAAATTGATCTCACTAATCTTGTTTCTCCATACAAACTTTGGAATCCCGTTTCACCCCCTTAAAGGGTGAGTTTTGAAAAATCCTTTCTTAGTGCACCCCTAGACCCCATAAGGAACCTATGTGCCAAATTAATTAGAGTCTCCAGACCTAGCGGTTTGGGCTCTGCGTTGATATGTCAGTCAGTCAGTTTCTTCTTTTATATATTTAAGATTAAATTAAGAAACAAGAACGTCGAAACACATTTAAAAACGTATTCATAACTGAGCGAGACGAATCAATAAACCACACAGAATGAAGACTTCTCAGATCTAAGAATATTTCATGCGGAATCTATTCGTGACCCCATTTTGGTGCCATTAGGTGTTTGGAGTTTAAGTACACCGCACACTACAAAAGTACAATAAAGTGACGGGTCGGTGGCGTGGTCGGTAAGATACTTACTTTTCACGCCGCAGGTCGTGGGTTCGATTCCCATCCGAGACAAACATTTGTTTAAATATGTCTGTTTATCTAGTGTCTGGGTGTAATTATCTATATTTAAGTATATATTTACAAAAGAAAAGTGTGTAGTATATTACCAGTTATCTGGTTTCCATAGTACAAGCTCTGCTTAGTTTGGGATCAGATGACCGTGTGTGTTCAAGTTCATTATTTTTATTATTTTATTTATTACATTCCAAACGTAAAGTACAAATCTAAACTGAGCATTGCATATGTGTGGGTGTTTATTGATAGTGTAGGTGTGACGAAAGACGGAGTCGAAGGTTACAAGGTGTTACTGTGGCAAAACGAAAATAATTAGCAGAAATAATTATTACAGCCGATTAAGCCGCATAAAAAATCACTACAACGAATGAAACATTATTTTTATTTAAGATAAATATAATGTTGAAATAAAACTACTTTTTAACGGATTTTATCGCGGTTTATTTTAGATTTTAGATAAAAAAATAAACCGCGATAAAATCCGTTAAAAAGTAGTTTTATTTCAATGTGTGATATTCGCGTAAATCTAAGACAATACTATAAATATAGTGTTTCAAAATATAATATATACAATAGAAGCCGGATTTTAGCCAATTGCCAACTGTAACCACGTTTGTCTGAAAATATTCGATCTCAGTGACATTTTCTTTTCATTCCAAGTACACAGCCAATTGCCCATATTTGCATGCTCCTTGGGCACCCACCGTAATTATAACAAGTATTATCTACTTGGTAACAATGCTGGCGCGTCCGCGTTCGAATACCTGACACCGCGCAACACATTCACGACGCTGCGTGGAAAAAATAACATATTTTTATTGTACTTAAAGTATTTAGATTTTATGTAATTAAATATTGTATTTGTTTATAGTGTTATATTTAAATGAATATTATAACAAGTAAAATCCGTATTGAAATAAAACTACTTTTTAACGGATTTTATCGCGGTTTATTTTAGATTTTAAATCCAGTCGTTGCAAAGTCTTTTCAGACTTCATGTTCACGGGCGGACTGAGATATTTGACGTCGGGATCTAAAATCTAAAATAAACCGCGATAAAATCCGTTAAAAAGTAGTTTTATTTCAATGTGTGATATTCGCGTAAATCTAAGACAATACTAAGTAAAATCATAAATATGTTTTGTTGTAATGTACGTCGTTCTTAACAGAATGAGCACCGAATATCACTTTAATATGCGTGTTAACACTCGGCGAGCTATTCAAACAGTAGAACCGGCGCGATGCGAAATATTTAATATCGCCACACGATTTATGCAAGATAAATGTTCTTCTATTAAATACGACACTTCACTCTATTTTGATCTAACATAGTTTCTTATGAGGAGAAGGTATTAAGGAGCTGCATCGTTATAAATGGACCATTTACATACAATAACCGGGATAGGACAGCAAGCCAGTAAAAATAATCGTGTAAATGAGGACAACTGTCTTGAGACTAATCCAATGTAGTGTATTTTTAGTGCCTTTCTGACCTATCTGTCCTGTTTCGGCTTTTAAATAGTATATGCTTATGTAAATAGTCCATTGCTGCATGATAGGGTCAGAAATTGGCAAAAATGAAACCAAGAAGCGATGCCACAGCAGTAACGGCCTCGACTTTGAAATATAAGGTTGCGGTTTCAATCACTGTCGCACCTACGCGTCTTTGTGTGAGTTGTTTCATCTGCGCCACATGTCTAAGAACAACATTCGAAGACATGTGACATCCTACCCGCACTTGATCACTTGAGCATTTTGTGAATAAGGGTTAAACTCTCTCAACTCGTAAGATAGTTGAGAGAAGACAGCTTAACAGTGGGACACTAAAAAGGTGTAGTATTATATTATCTGTGGAGATGGAAGCAAGTGGCGCTTTATATTCTCTGCTTACCCAAATAGGAAATGGAATAGGTATATGTATAAGTATCTTAACAATTTGAGTACTTGGCAAAGCGTTGCTATAGCCTGTCAAATCTAAGAGTACCGTTTGACGGTTCTAAACGTAGTACATTTAGTTTATGTTATGTTCAAATAAAAATAGCTTCATAATTCAATTATTTTACAGGAAAGCTAATAAAAATAGTGTGAATTATGCCTCTATTAAGCTAATTTAATAGAAACAGTGAAACGTCAAAAGGTACCTTTGATTTGTTCAATTGTAGCATTTGCCCTTTCTGCTCTGGATTCATACAATATTGACGGGCCGGTGGTGTGGTCGGTAAGATACTTGCTGTTCACGCCGCAGTTCATGGGTTCGATTCCCACCCGACACAAACATTAGTGATGAACATTTGTGTTTGTGTCGAGTCTGGGTGTAAATATCTATTTTAAGTATATATTTACAAAAGAAAAGTAAATACCAGTTATCTGGTTTCCATAGTACAAGCTCTGCTTAGTTTGGGATCAGATGACCGTATGTGTTAATGTCCCACAATATTTATTTATTTATTTAATCGTGATTATAATAAAATATCAATAACAAAAGAGGTTTTTTTACATTTTTTGCCCCGTTATTTCTATCAGTTAAGAATTTCTTGTAAGAGACGTCTGGTTGTGCCACCTAGACAGCACTTAGAGGCACTTAAGTAACGTAACTTGAACACAGCCCCGCTTGGAATCGTTACAGCCCCGTTATATGCTTAAAGCTCTGTAATTTCTTCAGAAAGTTCTTGTTTGAGCTTTTGTTTCGTTTTGTAGACGGTTTGTTTTGTACTTGATAAAGTTAGGTGAAGTAGATCGTGTGTTCCGTTGCAGACTGCAAATAAGATAAATGTTTACATAACTTACGTTAGTAGCTATTACTAGCTTCCAACCGCGGCTTTGCGCGCGTGGCATAAAGATGTGTGTGTATAAAATAATGTATAAATAGTAATATATTACAGGATTTAAGGTGTGTTACTGGATTATGCTGCTATTTTTAATATTCACACACTATTCACTCACTTCATCCCTTTTTAGTGTCCCACAGCTGGGCACGGGTCTTCCCTCAAGCCAAGTGCGGGTTGGTTGGGATGTCACATGTCCTCGAATGATTAGTTCTTTGACACGCCGGTTTCCTCACGATGTTTTCCTTCACCGATATTGAGCAGCGGAGATGAAACAATTCACACAAAGATGTGTGGGCACGACCAGGATTTGAACCCACGACCTTATTTTTCTAAGACGAGGCCCGTACCGCTGCGCCACCGCTGCTCTTCTTAATGTTATTTGACTCAATTCCCTACTTTGAGCTGAAACTAAGGTTTCTAATAGTCAATCAGAAACGTCTTTAGACCCAGGATTAGAATCCGGGGCCAACCTTACCATAACACCAAGAAGGTAGTTAACATATATTTCACGCTTATGTACCCTACCCAAAAAGTATAGACAGGTGGATAATGCTCTCGTTGTTCTAGTTTCTTCTACGAATCTAACGCTTGGCCGCCGCTAGTCGTTAGCCTATGTGCTATTCCAGACTATATTCTATCTCTGTACCAAATTTCATCAAATTCCGTTCAGTATTTTATGCGTGAAGGAATAATAAACATCTAAGTATCAGCACATCTCTTCACGCAACGTATTGTTTTAGTATTAGTAGGATTTGAAAGGTTACACAGACACAAATGCCTTAGGTAACGTATGTTATTAATAAATTACGTAACTAGTAGTTTTGGAGCAAATCAGCTAAGACAGACGTACAGACAGCCATGGAAGAAACGAGATAGAGGTACTTACTCGCAAGTATTAGAAGAAAAATTTAGAACGGTTTCAGTTTTCGCAAAACACACATACACTAACGGCCTTATTCATAAAAATCAAAAGAAACTCTTTAGTTAAAATGGAGTTTGTTTCTTATTAGTATAAATGTCAAGATGACAGACAAAGGCAAACGAATTATAAACCTATTTTATTTAAAATTAACAAATAAGATGTTTATGATTGCAGGGGTAAAACCTCAAAGCTGAAAACCATTTTAATTACTATAGTTTTTAAATGAAGAAGACCGCATATAAATCGGTTGATTAGTTTTAGCTCTACGATGCCATAAAAAAACAATAGACAAAAAAGAATACATTTATTGAACACTAACAAGACATACCTACTTATTAAAAAAAATGAAATACTCTTGTAAAAAAAAATACATAAAACTACTAAAAAGAAAAAAAAATGTCCACAAACACGTGTCAAGTCTACACCCCTCTTTTTGTTGGGGTTTTTAATAATAATAATAATTCTTTATTTGCTTTAAGCGTTGTAAATAAAGAGGTCTTAAAACTAGTCCATGTTTCAAACACTTAGTCAAGAAGTTTAAGTTTTAAAACATAAGTAACCTCTCTTCTAAATCTGAGTCCAAACAAACAAAACTCAAAACTGTACCGTGAATTTTTCATTAAAAACAATTTCTAAGAGAACGCCATTTCTAAGATGGGTGCAATTAGAGGGCCCCAGTAATTGCCAAAATGAAATCTCTTGCCCATTGTAAAGGCTTGCCCACTGCTCCGAAAGTTTAATGAATGACCTCTATCTGTGTTTAAGTTTCAACCAATTATCCTTAATATTCTATCGTGCTATTTGGATATCCGATATTTACAATGAAACCGTATAAAATTTATTTTCGTGTAAAGCCTTGTAAAGTAAATATTGAAGAAGTTATTTGTTTTGAAACTTGGAAAATCTGACACTTGCTTAAACTTGTGGTCACAGTTAAGTTCATTATAATCATTTCCCTGCTGGTTTCCCATATTGTGTATTATGGTCAGCTCTTACGCTCCCAGTGAACTTGATGCCGGTAGCTTCCAGAATTCAGGTTAAGACACCAAAGATGATATTTCCAAATCAAATTCGTTATATTGTCATTACCCTTGAGTTTTTTCCATTTCTGTTGGGGTCGGTTCCTAGTCTAACCAGAATTAAACGAGTGACTTCCATCAGACCTCAGAATCTGTAGGGAACCAGTAACCGAGATGTTTAGACTTCTGACTACCGGTAACGATTGTTATATAAGTTTTAAATGACAACAGCATTAAAATATTCGCTACATATGACTTAATATGGTTCTTATTAGAAATACAGGGTACTTCACCGGTCTCTCTTTCTCTCTTTGATCAGACTCGTTACACGTGGTCCCCGAGTGGTGCAAATCAGGTGACACTCGTAACAACTGGTAATAACTGGTGGTAGGCTTAGGCCGTGGTTAGTCACCACCCAACAGACATAGCCGCACCGCCAAGCGGCCTTGCCGTATTCCAGTGCTGTGATTTAAGAGGGTGGGTCGGAAATGTTACTCCTTTATGGTTACTAACCTTATAGAACCTTTTTAATGTACCTTTTCACCGAAAATCATTCGTAATCACGAGTGAATCGGTATATTGGGCTGGTGCGTTCCATCGTAGACTACATCATTGCTTATCATCAGGCACGTTGTAGTCAAGCGTAAGCTTATTGCAGAAAAAAAAACAAAATATATAAAATTTTCCATTTTTCAGGTATTACCATCATCATCATCATCATCATTACTCTTGCCTTTTTCCTATTTCTATTGTGGTCGGCTCCCAGTCTAGCCTGATGCGGCTAGCTACCAGAATTATACGAGCGACTGCCACCAGACCTCGAAACCCGTAGGGAACCAGTAGCCGAGATGGTTAGGCCAGGTATCAGATCATATTGGCTTCTGACCACATGTAACGATTGTCATTGATGTGTTAAATGACAACCGGGACCGACGGCTTAACGTGCTCTCCAAGGCACGGATGGTATTCCTACAACTAACCAGACACCGAAACAAATTTTTGCTGTTACACAAATGTTGTCCGGGGAGGGAATCGAACCCGCGACCTCCCGGACACAGTATAGCCCAATCAGACGGCTTACTACACCGCTCGACTGCCGAGGTCGTCATTTTTCTGGTATCACCATGACCAGTTTTTATCTAGTTTTATCAAACCTGTTTTTATACTACATTGTAAACACATCTTTATCGAGTTTCTTTTCCCAAGTTTACCCATTTAAGTCATTATCAGAATAATTACAGTAAAGCCTTTATTTTTAGAAATGTTTACAAATTTTATTACTTTGAACGTCTTTGTTTGTTTGAGACGACTTCTGTAGTCGAGCGGTGGAACAATCTTAGTGTAAAACCAAAGATTTGTATTGGTGTCTGGTTGGTTAAAGGACTACTCTCCGTGCCTCGGTCGCTAAGCACGCTAAGGTCCCGGTTATCATAACAACATCTATGACAATCGTTACTGGTAGTCAGAATCTTAGTAATAATATAATCCGACCATCTCAGCTACAGGTACCCTACGGGTTTCGATGTCAGATGGTAGTTGCTCGTTTAATTCTGGTAGCTAGCATCAGGTTAGACTGAGAACCGACGACCCCAATAGAAATAGGAAAAAGGCAAGGGAAATTATGATGATTAGATCACTTTGTTTGATTTGGAAAAAATATGTTTTGAGTCTTAACCTCATTACTAATTTGTTTACTGGATGTAACTCATTACAACTCTTGAGTGTTCGCTACCAAGCACGGGTTTTTTCCAACCGTGATAATTTTCAGTTATTTTCTCCATAGAAATTAGGTTGATTCTTAATCTCAATAGCCTCTCGGATATTATTATCTGTAATAAACTCTTATGATATCATTTTATTTAAATTAATACTAACATTACAGGTATAACTAAACAGTTCTACAAGTATCATTTCAACCCTTTATAGTGCCCCACTGCTGGGTATGGGTCTTCTCTCAACTACCTTACCAGTTGAAAGAGACTTAATCCACACACGCTGGTCAAGTGCGTGTTAGTGAAAATCATAATAATATGTCCTCAAATGATTAGTTCTTAGATATGCCGGTTTCCTTCATCGATATAGAGTAGCGGCGATCTTACAATTCACACAATGAATGGGAATCGAACTCGCGACCAAATAAATCTAAGGTGAGGTCTGTACCGCTGCTAATTTTAAAATATCTACTTTTATTAAACCGAATTTACTTAATCCTATACTTAGACGTTATCATTTCTGTAATTATTATCACTAAGACTTTCAATGATGTAACTAATCTTTGGATTAATTATTTAATTACAACCTTAGGTCCAAACCAAATGGTTTGTAAAATGAATTTCGTAATACAATTAGATAAAAGCTCCGTTTCAAATATAGTTAAACCAATTTGTAGGGCCGTGTTGGGTATAAAACTTATCCTAACATCATACATAAAATTATCAATTATGTAGTTCTATATTATAATATCATCATAGTAAACATTTAATTGCTTAGTTCAATATTATGATTAAAACAGAACTAAAACTAATTACTTAAACAAATATATGAAGGCTTTCGATTAAAAATCAGGATTACCAGCGAACTGTAGGTAGGCGTGAATTATCGGGTAAGAAGACGGTATTCCAATAAAATAACTACGGAAATATCAAATTAATTCTACAGATCGCTAAGGTTACATTAGATTACAGCGCACTAGCCACCGTAAACGTGGTTGAGTGCGTACCTCCCAACGACGCAACTGTCCAACACAAAGTGTCAACCCTTCTCTGATAGCCGCTTCACCCGTGCTCGTTGTTCATTCGTTCGTCCATACTGACATTTTTGAGTTACAACTGGTTTCAAAAACGGACGCAATGACAGTATAAAATGACAGCAAATGTATTGAGAAGTAGTTGTGCCAACATATTAAATTGGATATTTACAAATAAAAAACCACATTTAGGTCGCTGTCTGCGGCAGGGTACCAAGAAATTTTGCGACGTTGCCCCTCTGAAAGGCCAAACTTAAGTGTTGGCAGAATTTGATGTCAGCCCTTGGGTCACCTGATCAATCAACCGTCTGGCCAGCTCCTGAACAAGATTTTTAGCGTCGACACCCTACGGTTATATCGCAGGAGACGCCACCTACGCCATTTTCGATCTATCTATCGATTTTTTTTTTGTATTTAACAGTCTATCGTATAATTCCTAGATTTCTCGTTTTTTCTAATCCAAGCTCAAACACTCGCAACTCGTAAGATAGTTGAGGGAAGACCCGTGCCAAACAGTGGGACACTAAAAAGGTTACACACTTTAAATATTTAGATAGTACAGCATAAGTATTACAGTCAGTACAAGAAACTCAGAGGAATGCCAAAAGCAATAACACTTTAATGTCTAGTTATATATTATTAACCATTTCAGCTGTTATGAAACTGTTTTCTGTGAAATATTTTGTATTTATAATGTTTTGGGTCTTGCTAGAGAAATTACTAGAATATAGTTTAAATAAAAAAAAAGGAAACACGGTTTCACATAATTAAAACGACAGATGTAATTTAAAATGAAATTGTTCAAAATTTCAAAGTAATCTGACGTTTTGAAATCGTGTTAGAAGATTCCGTTACAAAAATACAAGTGAAGTTATTAAAAAAAAAAAAATAGATTTTCGCTATAACTTTATTATACTATTATTACATTGTTATCGGTCCTTGAAAAGTGTACAACATTTTAAAAAAACCTGACTTTTTAAGTTGGTCAAAGATTTCATTTCAAACATACAAGTAGAGCCAATAAAAAGTTTTTCTTTTTTCGATTTTCGCAATAACTTTATTAAACTATTGAATTGTCATCGATCCTTGACAAGTGTATAAAATTTCAAATGAATCTGACGGTTTGAAATGTGTAAAAAACAGCGTTTGCAGATTGAATAACTATTATCCTACAAGTGAAGTTACTAGAAGCATGTTAAAAAGTAAGTTAGTACTACAACATGTACCAAGTTGCCATTCTAAGCGCTTCCAACTGCTCTGTCACTGAGGCCGATATATTTTTTTATACAACCAAGTTAGCAAATAAACACAAGCATACGATAGAAACCACCAACCCGCACTTAGCCAGCGTGTGTGGAGTTTAGCTTAAACTCTCCCAACTCGTAAGATAAGATATATGATACACTAGTAATGGTTGAAGAAACTAAACATCGTTCATCGTAGCATACCCGGCTATAGTTCCCGACTTTGTTGACTTCCAATTTAAACTTTTTGACCCAGGATTCGAACCCATAAATCTATTCGTTAGAAAGCATGCCTCACTGGAGCACAAAACAGTTCATAATCATATACTACCTATCAATATCAAACCAGTTACCGAACCCTTTATCAGAAACTTGTCAATAGTTTCAAATTCAATTTCAATTGGTCTTAAACTAATCGTAACAGATTAACTAATATATTTACTAGTTAAAACCGCATAAACCGATAAATTATGGCACAAAGTTGTTTATTAAATTAGCAATGGACCTAACGTTGTGCCCTGGCTGAGCCCATCGGGAATATCTCGTTTGAACGCAAAACGCGTGTCGAATTACATTTTAATTAATTTACATTTCTTCTCCCCAGTAGACTGTAGATGACTTAGGTACAGTTAACGACACAATTTTAATAGTTAAATATTTATAGGCGTTATATAATACACAAAGTGTTGAATAACTATTCTTCTTGAATTAATGTATTGCGCAATGGAATATAAATGAAATATGGTTTGGTTAGAATACATAGTACTATTATTTTGAATTGTTTTAATATTTACTTGTAAGTGAGTGAGAGACAGAGCACACTATAGGCATAGTATGTAGAGAGAATGAGATGGCAATGAGCGCTAGTGATATGACCTTTGCGAGCAAAAACTGTTTTGCATTTGTATAGCTAGCGAGCTTGCAGGCGTGAACATGTTGAAATTTTTATAATTCTCACTAATATTAGAAATGCGAAAGTAACTTCGCCTTTCTGCCTATCACGCTTTCACGCCAAAACTAAAATAGTTTGAGACCCGGAAAAGGCGGTAAGACAGTTTTTATCCGACTGCGCAAAAGAAATTAATTTTTTAGCGAGATAAACCAGTATTATTGTATTTTTCCTGTTTTTATGATGCAGAAATGAACATAACCTACGTGCTGATTTACTCTACAATCAAAATAATAAGAAGCATGATCTTAGATCATTGATCTAGTTTAGTTTAGTAAGCTTTAGTTATTTAGTTCATAATTGTCTCAGTGGTTACTGTAATGATTAACACAATAACAATTTATTTCAAAAATATATTTTGTTCTCCAAAAATGTTAGGAGTTGTAAATGACACACTTTTGTGGTCGACAGTACAAATCCCTGAAGACACACTTTTAGCGAGTATACTTACGTCTTTAGTACGGTGATCCAACAAGAATAAAGATCGCTGATTTAAAACTTAAATTAACAATACAAGGACGAGTTTTCTTTTATAAAAATACTGGTATTTTTTTCTAGATTCATTAGTACAACCTTCAGGAAAATGTTTCAGACTCACTTTATTTTTTTAGTACCTACAATCTTTGCTACTTATCATTTCGTACATGTTTTGGTACTTATTTACGCTGAACAAACAAAAAAGAGTATTTTGTTTGTTTGTTGTTTAATGGAATGATTTATGCAGAAGTGCTCTATAATAGGCAGATTTTTTTTTATTCTATAATAGGTTTGCGCTTGACCACAACTTGCCTGATGTGAAGCAATGTTGCAGTCAATGGAACGCGCCTACCTAATAAATGCAGATTCACTCGTGACTTGAAGACAGGTAGATTATAGCTATCGGGAAACAGAGATGCCGGCAACGAATTCCACAACTTGGCAGTTCGCACAGTAAAAGTGGAAGCAAAGCGCTTTGAGATTAAGGTGTCCATAATTTAAGTACTTAAATAAATGAATATTCTGGGACATTAACAATTGGGATATTTGGTCCCAAGCTAAGCAGAGCTTCTGTTATAGAAACCAGACAACTGGTATATACTATACATATAATACTTTTCTTTTGTAAAAAAATACTTGTAATAGATATTTACACCCAGACTCAAATGACAAACACAAATGTTCATCACTAATGTTTGTCTCGGGTGGGAATCGTACTTACGACCTGCGGCGTGAAAAACAAGTATCTTACCAACCGTTATTACAACAACCTTAGTTATATAATTAAGGTAGAGCAAAGGTGAGGCAGCGGTATCGACTTCACGTTTGAAATATAAGGTCGCGGTCGTGTCCATTCATTTTTGTGAGTATTGTTTTGTCACCGCGGCTATAGATTGGCGAAGGAAAACATTATCATGAAACCAGCGTGTCTAAGAACATCCATTAACCCGCATTGACCAGCGAGTTTGTAATAAGACCTAAACTCTCTCAATTCGTAAGATAGTTTAGAGAAGACCCATGCTCAGCTGTGGAGCGAAAAGTTTACAGTAAGGTAAATAATTTATTAAGTGATAAAAACAGTCCATTGCGCAATAAATACTTACATATAATCACGCCTTTTTCCCATGGGGGTAAGCAGAGACTATAGATCGCCACTTGCTACGATCTAAACATACTTTCTTAACTTCATTAATGTTCATAGATCTGGGCATACAAGCACGACGGTAGTGAGAGCTACGTACCTGTCCCTTTTGCTTTTTTTTTTAAATACATGTTTTTTGTTACACAAACAAATTATGCAGGTTTGATCTTTTGACAGCCTTGGCGCCTGGCGTCACACTATGGGAATATGGACATTGCTGAAAATCAGTGCTGTCGGTCGCCTCTAGTAGGCACTCACAGCGTTTACTGAGCAATGTCCATGTTTGACACTGATAGGTCACACTTACTCTTGTTTTTAATTGTTGTTATGTTTGTTTTTTTTTTCTTTCTCTATCTATGTGTTTCTTTGTTTTTTATTTAATTTTGTGTGTCCTGTCGTTGTCAAATAAATGTTTTTCTTTCTTTCTTTCTCTTTCTTTTGCAGGACATCACCGATGAGGTCAGCAAATGTCCTCTCAGGGCGTTCTCTCCCAGCGTTTCCACTCAATCACTTCGTTGCGCAATATATATCCAAAAATTAGCTCTTTTGAAGTCTAAACTAACTTGTATTTCGACCATTTGTAACATAACTACTAGAGTTCTCTGAAATTTCGACAAACAGTGCTCCGCAAATTTCTACGGCAGCGCCTCCTGGCGGCCGTCGCTCGCAGCATTTGCATCTCATTTGGAATGCAACCACCAGCCGTGAGTGATGCGCCCTGGATGCGGTAACGCAGTTACGCAGTTTAACATTTTTGTCCACTAGAAATTTAAAATGTGTCTCTATTTTGCTAGGTCTCATAGCAGTTTACTGTGGATGTGTTAGTTTTTCTGTCTTTTCACGTAATTTACTTTTATAATTAAAACGCGTAATAGATATAAGTTTTTTTTATTGAAAAAAGGAAGCATTTCATTGAGTTTTTTTGGCAGTGTTTCTATGTAAGTGATTATTTTTATGAAGACTCGCGTCTCCAACAAATTAAAGCATTTTTTCCCATTTCATCTCGTTTCGTAAGATAAGATAAGATAAGATAGTCTTTATTTGTATAAACATGGTGTACATACAATGGCATGAAAGATATTTGTTAAAAAAGTAAGTTCAGACATGTTTTGTCACTTGTTTCGGACATACAAATATTAACAATTGATCGAAATAACACATTCAAAATTTATAAACAAATAAAGTAAGTAGGTACATAGAAATTACAAATAAGTTAATCTGAAGTATTAGCTGTTGGTCTAATCATGATAAAATAATAACAAAACGTGAACAATTAATAAATAAACCATTATTAATATTAAAATTATTATAGATAATTAATTCATAAGCAAGCAACATTCTAACAATAACAATAGATGTCAGTTCAATTATCATTCAAAATTATCATTCAAAAATTCTTCTACGTCATAGTATGCTTTTTCTTTCAGAAGAATTCTCAATTCGTTTCGTGCCGTTCCGTTTCGTTCTGTTCCTTTTCTTTCCTTTCCGTTCCGTTCCGATCTATTTCGTTTCGTTCAGATCTGTTCGGTTCCGTTCCGTTTCGGTCCGTTCCGTTTTGTTTCGCTTCATTTCATTTTACAGTACCCACAGTCTTTTCTGTGCTATAAGCTATCATGGAAACCAAAACCTATTGATCCGTAGATTAAAGTTACCACATCCAACCTAACGGAAGCTCGTTAATACCATTATACCTTCAGGTCGAGATTTTGCAAGCAATTTCCGCCTTAGCGACGAATGCAAATACGAATGAAATGTGTTATTTATCGCGTGAATTACTACTCTTGGTGTTAACCACTAGTTCGGAGTGCCTTTGTCGGTAGATTTACATACGAATTATGGATCCGAGAACGCTTCATAATGTCACGATTAGGGTACATTTTGGCAGTTCTGTTTAAATTATGTTTGAATATATATTTAATTGCGGTGTGTCGGGGCAAAGATCATGCAGCAGTATCAGCTTCAGCTTTAAAATATATGGTCACAGGTTCTAAACCCTTGCCCACACGTCTTTGTGTGAATTGTTTTATCCCCGCTGCTCGATATCGGTGAAGGAATTTTTTTTGACGAAACAGCCATGTCTTAGAAGTAATCTTTCGAGGACATGTGACACCCACCTACCCGAACTTGGATAGCACGTGTGGATTTATACGTAAACTCTTTTAACTCTTACGATACCTAGTTGAAAGAAGTCCTGTGCCCAGCGTGCAGCGTGGGACATTAAGTTTTTAGTTAAACTGACATTTTTTTTAGATCTGCGAGGTCCTATCTCAGATTTTCCGGTGCATCTATCTGTACCATTCTCTAGATTTGAATTTAGAATTCTTAAACCTAGTATTTCTTATGTCACTTGTGCCTCAAACACCAATGTACTAAAGAAGCCTTTCTTTAGTACATTGGTGTTTGAGGCACAAGGAGATAAAACAATTTTTAAATATATCAAACAAAGCTGATCTTTGAAATAAAGCATAATGGAGACGATAAAGGGTTTTGGGGCAGTGAAAAGACCCTATTAATGATACGTAGAACGTTCAATGTTGACCAGTCTCTAATATAGCACAAACTTGTGTTGTCCGTCAGTTGACCTAATTATGGGAAGCAGTGCGGAAAATTACTGGTAGGTGGGTGTGACCGAACGTTCTAGAACTGTAGACGCAAAGTTTTGACAGAAGTTGGTGTGTAGAATGTACCTATTATTTAAAGCGTTTAACTTATCATATTACCCAAAGGTGTGGGCAGAGTTGTAATAATTGTTTCCATTTATTACAGTTTTATATTATATGTGCCCCTACTAACACCTTTAAATATCAAATTAACTCCTATCAAAGGTAAACTTAGTTTGAGACATTATTCAATAACCGAATATAGTTCAAAGTAATATCAAGTTATATTGACTATAAACCTATTAGTCTAGATTGTCTAGAATCTAGATCGTAGGTTGAGTCTAGATTGGCAGTTAATTCTGTTGACTGTAGGGATTCAACTACAAAGGCCAAAGTTTATATATAAGGTCTAAAGTTAAGAATTAATTCTAAGTAAACTAATAATCAAATATTTATGGCATAGATTCGGTTCAACTATTCACTAACATAACATAGCATCAAGTTTGTATTAGCTGGAGGTGTAGGCAGAGATGAATATTACCCACTTTTTGTCAGCTATATTTAGGGCTCGGCAAAATTTCAAACTTGGAACTGCAGTTAAAATTGTCTATAGGTCGACCGTTTAACTCGCGTATCTGAGGTACAAAGTCATAAAACATTAATTAAATCTCATAAAAAACTATTCAACCATAGATAACAGTAACGTAAGACTATTCTTCACCAATATCCATATCGCTTGAATCATCATCACTGTCTGTGCAGCTTGAGGAATCAGAATATTGGCGATAGGCGATACGCGAGTTAAACGGTCGGCCTATAAGTACTACTTCGTCGGTAAGATACTTGCTTTTCACGCCGCAGGTCGTGGGTTCGATTCCTAACCGAGACAAATATTTGTGTGATGTACATGTCCGTTTGTTTCGAGTCTGGGTGTTATTATCAATACCCAAGTATATATTTACTAAAAAAGTAGTATTTGTATAGTAGGTACATTTAACCGTTATCTGGTTTCCATGACACAAGCTCTGCTTAGCTTGAGACTAGATGACTGAATGTGATGGTGTCCTAGAATTATAATAATTATTATTTATTTTATTTATTTATTTGGTAAGGAAAACCAACAGCTATAAAACAAACTGAAAAAGTAGCTAAAAACAACAGTAAGCCAATAATAGGTTTTTACGAATAGTAGTTATGTAACTATATAAATTTCTCAGAACACTAGCAAGCAAATACGAAAACCCTATTATAGTATAAAATAACAAAAAACAAATTATTTATAAAAATTAAGGTTTAACCTGTTCCTTGCTGTACTGCTTTTAATAGTAGATCAAATATAAGCTCTTTACAAATGTTATTAAAATCCTTGCTCGCCCGCAAAATGTATGAATTCTGCCTGTAGTTAGTAGATTATTAAGTAATTTAGAAAGATCTTTTTGTTTAACCTGGCAATCGAACCCGTGACCGTGTATATATTTTTGGGTATATAATATATTTTGGGACATTAACACACACGGTCATCTGATCCCAAACTAAGCAGAGCTTGTACTACGGAAACCAGATAACAGGTAATATACTACATATAATACTTTTCTTTTGTAAATACATACTTAAAATATAGATAATTACACACGGACTCAAAACAAGCAGACGTGTTCACTGTTCATCCATCACACAAATGTCTGACTTGGGGAATCGAACCCACGAACTGCGGCGTGAAAAGCAAGTATCTTACCTTAAGCTATCGGCCCGTCAAAGTAGCTCTAACCCTTAAGATTCCACGAGGGTTCTATAAGACTTATAAATGATCACTAAAACTCAATTAAAACAACCGTCGCGTGCTCAGATAACGTCTTAATCCTCAATAAAGGGAAACAGAGGGTTCAAATAATCGTATAATTATCGAAAATCTATAATAATATCTAACGCAATAACCTAAAAATCAATCAGACGCCGACCGCTTGGAGCCATGTTGTAAAGGCCGGTACACATTGCGTTAAAATATAGAAGATACATATCCCCGTATTCATAAACGTCATATATGCTCAGTATAGCTAAAATAGGTTTACAATTCGTTTTTCTTTGTCTGTCATCTTGATATCTATACTAGTAAGATAGAGACAAAGTACTTTTCAACTAAAGAGTTTAATCTTCACTTTTTTGAATTTTGTTTCTATAGGCCGACCGTTTAACTCGCGTATCGCCATCTGAGGTACAAAGTCATAAAACATTAATTAAATCTCTATTTAAGAACTATTTTTTTTTAATAATCGTCACTAATATCCATATGGCTTGAATCATCATCACTATCTGTGCAGCTTGAGGAGTCAGAATCTTGGCGATGGCCTGTAGTAAAATACATCATGCCATAGCATTAAAATGCAGTCAAGATCAAGTCAATTGCATATTAAAAAAACCTTATAGGATTACAGTACTAACTTTGTTGAATTTTATTACGTTTCTTGCTATGATATTAAACTCATCATGATTAAACGCAGTCCTAATTTAGGCTTTACGCTTCACTTCAACCCTATTAGTGTCCCACTGCTGGACACGGATCTTCTCTCAACTATCTTACGAGTTGAGAGAGTTTAGTTTTAGAACTTTATCCACACATGCTGGTCAAGTGCGGGTTGGTGAATGTCACATGTACTCAAATAATTACTTGTTAGATATGCCGGTTTCCTCACGATGTTTTCCTTCACTTTTACGTCAAAACTGCAAAACTAATTTGGATGAAATTTGGTATGACGATTGTTTGAGACCTGGGAAAGGACATAGGATAGATTTTATCTGACAGCGCATAAAGAGGTTAATGGTTCAGCGTGATAACCAACATATGCAGGGGGTGGTGCCGCGGTCGGAAAGCTAGTAATATTATAATTAAATGTTCATGAAGTACCTACGTATAGTTACTTAATTTGTCTAACCATTAAAATAGTAAAATTACTAAAATAAATATAATAGATAGTCTGTTTTGTGATTCATTGCTTTTTTTGACTCTTTATTTACCTTTATTAATGTTATGCCTCTCATTTATTATTCTTCTCAACTTTGTATTGTTTCATAATTGAAATAAAAAACATAATAATAATGTCCACCCGTGAACATACATGAAGTCTGAAAAGACTTTGAAACATCGGGATCTAAAATCTAAAACAAACCGCGATAAAATCCGTTAAAAAGTAGTTTTATTTCAATGTGTGATATTCGCGTAAATCTAAGACAATACTATTTGTTTCTTAATCACAAATTTTCCGATGCACTTCTAAATATGAACTAATTGTAATTATGTAATCGAAATTCCTTAAAAAATTTTGTTTGTTATAAACAATAATAAAATTGAAATGTATCTTTTAAGAAAAATAAAAACTTACATTTTATTTTTCATTTACATTTACATTTTATTTTAATTTATATTATATCTCAATGTGAACAAACCTTACAGGAAAAAAATTGGAAATCAATCTATATCTATAAGCAGGCGTCGCCGAAGGGTCCATTACCATAATGTGATGGGGACCCAATACTATAAGCAGATATCTAAGACCCGCAATATTATATTTATATATACATATGTATATTTTATTACCCACCACTAGATATGTGTTTGGAAATGTTACGAGTATTTTTCTCGGTATTATTGAATGTTGATCTTAGTTTCGCGTTATTGTTTGTGGTTATAGTTGTTGTTGTAACATTAACATTTTAATTATATTGTGGAGGTGACTGGAGGATCGGGTGGTAGTGACCCTCCAGTGAAAAGGGAAGATCTTCCAGCCGGGCGAGGTGTGATGCCCGACTACCGCGGTACTCCCTCCGACTGTTCTTGTCGGGAAGTTGTATATATGCTAATCGTTGGTGAAACTTTGCTTGTGCGATTCAGGATTGCTATGACGTCATGTCTCTTGAGTGGCGTTAGGTATGTGACGCCACAATATGTTAGCACTTTTATTAATATCGTTTAAATGTGAGGTGTAAATAGTCCTTTAGTTTTTGTTCTTTAACTACTGCTTAAGTTACAACTGATAATAACTGGTGGTAGGCTTCGATCGTGGTGAGTGATCACCCACTAGACAAAGCCGCACCGCCAAGCGGCCTTGCCGTGTTCCGGTGCGATGTCTGGTGACACCATTTAGGAGGGTCGGAATCGTTGCTCCTTTATGATTACAAACCATATGAAACCTTATTCCACTGCCATCGGTATATTGGACAGGCGCACTCCATCGCAGACCACATCATTGCTTAATATCTGGCAAATTGTAGTCAATGGCAAACATGTTGCAGAATAAACTAAACTTAGATGGAAAACGCTGCCAGAAACTAGTTGACGAGGGAATCTTTTGTTTAAAAAAATATGAAAAGAAAAAGAAAACATCGTGAAGAAACCGGCATGTGCAAGAACTAATCATTCTAGGACATGTGACATCCACCAACCAGCAGTTGATCAGCGTTTGTTGATTAAGGCCTAAACTCTCTCAACTCGTAGGATACCTAGTTGAGGGAAGATCCGTGGGACACCAAAAAAAAGGGTTGAAGTGTTCGTTGTACGTTTCTTTCCATTATTAATTGATTATTGTTGAGTTTTAAAAGAATTTTTCCAATTATTCTTTGTATTAGTATTTATCAGGACGCCTCTCAGCTGCAAACAGTGGCATTACTTCGCAATTGGAAATAAATAAAATTGACTATGGATGTGATTGGTCTCAGCTGTTTAAATGTTTCAATAGTTTTCTACATCGATTTTAAATTATCGTACTTCTACAGAATTTTCTTTTAAACGAGTTGTTTAGAGTTCGAGTCACGTGTCAAGCATTTTTTACCTAGCGCAAAAAAGGGTTGTTCTTTAATGTGGTATCTGTGTACAAGTTTGTTCACTTCAACCCCTTTTTAGTATCTTACTGCTTGGCACGGGTCTTCTCTCAGCTATCTTACTAGTTAAGAGAGTTTAGGCCTTGTAGATTGTAGATTGTAGCGGGCTTGGGTTTCCGCAACTCGACGTCATTAGTGCGCCTATTTTGCGTAGTAGTCTGGCGTGACTACTGCCAGCCCAGCTCCAGGAGGAAACCTAGCAGACTCTTCACGTTGCCGACGGCTTCCTGGAGCGACCTCGGCGACCCGAGGTGTTCAGCCCTGTATTGTCCATATAGAATCACGTGGACGGCTGTTTCTTCTGCTTCCATGCATGCCCTGCACAGAGGACTGTCCGTGACACCTATGGTAAAAAGATGTTTGTTAAGTAAGGCATGGCCTGTAATAATACCTGTAATTAGCCGAAGGTGTGGCCTTGTAAGCCGCGTTAGCTTACAAGCAAAGCTGGCACTTATTACGGGCAGGGCTTCTCTAGCCTGTCTGCACGTATTTAATGTGTTCCAGTATTGCTGATGCGATTTCTTAGTTAATTGACGAAGTTTATGCCGTATCCAGTTGAACGGCAAGGGCAGGATTGGTTCAGGGCCTACCGCTACTTTCGCTGAGCCCTGCCTTGCCAGTTCATCTGCCGCGTCGTTACCTCTTGAGCCACTATGGCCTTTAATCCATTGTAGCACAATGTGATTTTGAGTGCTAATCGCTGTAACAGCTTGGTGGCACTCATGTATTAATCCAGAGGATGTAGCGCAGCTTTAAAGGGACTGCAGTACTGATTTACTATCAGAGAGTATACGTACCTTCTGGTCCTTTACCTCCCTGGCAGAGATTGCTTTGGTTGCCATGATGATCCCCATGCATTCCGCTTGAAACACGGTGCTATGGGGGCCCAGTGGTGCTGAGATATGAATGTTCAGTTCGTCCGAGAATACCCCATACCCTGTGCCCTCTTTCATTTTGGAGCCGTCAGTGTAGATTCTCAGTTCGGTACTGTTTTCTATTGCTTCTTCGTGCAGTTGTATTTTGTACTTTTTGTCAAACATAAACCGTTTCGGAATTTTGTCTGTCACCGCCTCTATAAGTGGTTCTTCTGCCACCATTTCCCTGTATATGGCAGTATGCTGAGATTCTCCGGTACCCCAGAGGTCGTTAATTTTTAGCCTAGCTAAGGCCGCTGCCGCCTCCTGCTTAATATATATATGTAGTGGCGCTAAGTTGAGAAGCACTTCGATGGCCGCCGTCGGGGTGGTGGTCATGCAGCCCGTTGTGGCTAGGCAGGCCATTCGTTGCAGCCGTTGTAATTGTGCTATTGTAGTGGTGAGTGTGGTTCGTGTCCACCACACCACGGCCCCATAGCAGATCATCGGTCTGATAACCGCCGTGTAGAGCCACAGTGTTATTTTGGGGCTAAGACCCCATTTTTTTCCTATCATTCTTCGGCACTGCCAGAACACTATAGCCGCCTTTTCCATTCTCGTGCTCAGGTGCGTGCTCCAATTTAGTTTGCAGTCAAGTGTTACCCCTAGATACTTGACTTCTGACTTCAGTTGTAGCTCAGTGCCAAAGAGTTGTGGTAGTCGGTAGCTACCTAGGCTTCGTTTGTTTGTGAACATGACTAGCTCTGTTTTTTTGGGGTTTACTGATAGCTGGTTCTGTGCGCACCAGCGCTCTACTATGTATAGCGCTCCCTGCATAATTTCGCACACTGTGCTTGTTATTTTTCCACTTGTGAGTATGGCTAGGTCATCTGCGTAGCCCACAGTGAAGTCATGGTTCTTGTTAAGAGTTGTAATTAGGTCGTTAATGACCATGTTCCATAGTAGTGGCGAGATTACTCCTCCTTGAGGACATCCTTTCGCCACTAACGCGCATTGTGTCTCAGATGTGCTGAGGAGTATTACTCTGCTACGGAGCATGTTCCCTATCCATCTTGTCAATGCTGTGTTTACCTCGTGCCTTTTCAACGCTGCGGTTATGCAGCTGAAGTTGGTCTTATCAAAGGCGCCCTCTATGTCGATGAAGGTGCCTAGGCACAATTCCTTGTTTTGTATTGCCTGTTCCGCTTTTGACACCACCGCGTGGGGGGCAGATTCCGTCGATTTGCCGTGGCTATACGCATGTTGTTGTTTGTGCAGTGGTTTGTTCTTGAGAGCCTTTTCCCTAATGTCCCTATCGCATAATCTTTCCAGCGTCTTTAGTAGGAAAGATGTTAGGCTGATGGGTCTATAGGATTTCGGATCTGTGTAATCTCCTTTACCAGGTTTCGGTATGAATATCACCTTCACCTTGCGCCACAGTTTCGGTATATACCCGTGGGCGAGGCTGGCGGTCAGAATGGACGCTATGATGGCTGTCAGTCTTGTTCCTCCCCATTTTAGTAGTCCGGGGAAGATCTCATCCGGTCCCGGTGATTTGTACGGGTGAAAGCTGTCAATCGCCCATTGCGTTTTGAAGACGTCAACGACTTCTGAGGCCTGTGCCCAGTGTTCTTCGGACGTGACAGTTGGGGTTTCCCCATTCTCACAGTTTTCCCAGTTTTCTGTATTCAGGATTTGGCTATCTGGGAAGTGTGTCTGAATGAGGAGACACTCCGTTTCGTCCTGTGTACTTGTGTATGTGTTGTCTGGTTTGCGAAGGGACCCTAATTTAAGGTCATTACCCTGTGATAGGATCTTCCTTACTCTGTTGGCCTGTTCATTGTTCTCAATATTGGTACAGAATTTCCTCCACGAGTTACCGCTTCTGTACCGTAGTCGTTTTTTATACTTGGATTTGGCCGCTTTGTAGCGGTCCCAGTCCTCGTCGTTGCAGGTGTTCATTGCCCTGTTTAGGAGCCTCCTTACTTTGGTCCTGAGACGTTCTAGCTCTGGTCCCCACCACTTAGTCGCAGCTGCTGCTTTATCCGCGCCTTGGTGGGGTAAGGGGCATGCTTCGTGGTAGCTTTGTATCATCATTTCTGTGATCTCCCCTACCTGTTTATTTATATCGTCAACCGACCTCAGCCTTTCTACTGGAGAGTGTTGGGAGAGTCTACGGTTGAGATTAATACAGTACTGCGCTCGGTCCGTCTTTCGAGGGTTCCGCCTGGGTGCAGTAGTTGACGTGCTGGCTTGGAGGTCGAACAGGATCCATCTGTGATCGGAACAGGATGCTTCCGGTGAGACCCGCCAGTTGGTTATGTCAGATGAAGCCTCCTCTGTTGCAAGCGTCAGGTCTATAATTGTCCTTGCACGCCTCGTGACGAAGGTGGGCTCCGAACCTCTGTTGATTATGTTAATGTTAGTCGTAAGTAAGTATTCAAATAGTAGCTTACCCCTCTCGTAAGTGCTGTTCATGCCCCATAGAGTGTGGTGTGCGTTGGAGTCCGTTCCGATGATAATTTTCAGCCCGGTCTCCTCGCAGTACCTCACCAGCAGGGTCAGCTCGTGGGGTGGCGGTGTCTCTGCCTCTGGCATGTAGGCGGAGGCTAACACCATGTCTGAAGCGCTGTCCATCGTCCCGAGCAGCAATACAGCGCTCAGGTCTCTGGAACAGAATCTTGTTAGTGGCTGTACTTTTAGGTCTTTCGGTGCATAGATACAGGCGCGAGGGTTTTCCTGCCCCGTATAGGTAAAGATGTTACCTTTGCTATTGTGAAGACCGCACACGCTGCCTTTTCTGACCCACGGCTCCTGGATCAGAGCGATGGCTGTTGTTCTGACCTCCAACCATTTCCGGATTTGAGCCGTTGCGGTTACACTGTGGTGGAGGTTTGCTTGAAGGACGTTACAGGTCGGAGAAGTGGACGCCATCTTTGCTTGATGACTCCCCTTCCCCCCCTGCAATGTCCAGTCTGCCGAGTCCTTGGACACACCCCTCGTCATCTCCGGAGAGTTCGAGAAGAGTTTCCTCCTCTCCTGTCTCCGGGGACGGTACAGGGCATGCCTCCGCTGGCAGCGCTTCCGGTCCGGCCGCTTCGGCCGGTCCAGCCTCTGTCAGCTCCATCGGACCCGCTTGTTGTGTAGCAGTTACCGCTGCTGTTTTTAGTGGAGGCGTAGCGGTGAATCTCCCCTTGCCACATTCGAACTTTAGGTACACCGAACCCAGCAGAAAGCTGAGCTGGCGACCCTGCTCAAGAATGGGCTCGAGGAGATCCTCCGGTATGCTCACTATGAGGAACATGCCTTCCCTTTGTTGTATGGCCCGGTGGACTTGCCAACGGGCTACACCAGCCCAGGGGTTCTGGTTCCGAAGCAGGTTACCCGCCCGCTTCAGTTCCCCGAACACCTCTGGTAACAAGATGCCGCACCGAATTCGGCGCGCCACCTCGTCCTGGCGTTTGACCGTCAGCTCATCCCCCGGGCTAAGCGTGACCGAGATTTTTGGTATGGCTTCTTTGAGCCACACCAAGGCCCTCTGGTCACGGCACCATATTTTGATGAAGCCGTCCGCGTAGTCCGGTCTGCCCCTGAAAAGGGGGCCAACACTGGTCAGGCCGTCGTCCGCTTCTGCCTGTAGAAACAGCATCTCATAGAGCTGTTTCTTGATCGATTCCGCCTGCTCTGGGGTCAGGAACTTACTGGCCGTCGTGGTTATGACCACCATCAGGTCCGACCCCAGAGCCTCGGAGTAAAGAAGGGGTCGCTGACCCGCCGCTCCCTCCAGGCACAGCTTTTTGGGTGGTCCTCGAGGAGAGAAACTCTCATCGAGGCGCGCCCTCTTCGCCGCACCTGTAGCCGCCGACCCGCCAGCCACCCCCTCCCCCACTGCTGCTTGAGACGCTGCGCTCGGCCCGTGAGAGGTGCCGGGTTGCGCTGTGTCGGTGGACGACCTCAACGCACCCTCCCTCTCAACTGCTGCCCGCTTCGCGCTCTCTGTTTTTGGCTCGGCTTCCTCCTCCGCTTCTTCTTGTATTCAGAATCGGCGGAAGAAGAGGCCGGCCTTGTTAAATCGCGAGCCGGATTCGGACCCGCTGGAGGTTTGCGAGTCTTCTTCCAGTGCTCCACGATACACCCAGTAGCGCTACCCTGCACAAGAGTCCCGCTAGAGGCCGCCGTGCTAGTGGTAGCGCTGTTGTCAGTGTGTTGCGGTGTTGGCAACAGAGAGTCCGGTTTCCCAGCCTCCCTACTGCCTCCACCGCACTGAGTTTTTGTGGTGTGTGTGTGATGTGGTGTAGAGTGTGTATGTTGTGCTGTTGTGTGTGAGTGAGTTGGGTGTTCTGTTTGTGTTGTGTTTTGTGTGTGTGTAGTGGGCGGGGGAGCAGTCCGCTGAGGGACCTCCCTTCGCCATGGGTTTTTGTTTTTTTTCTTTGACTTTTTATGTGATCTATTATCATCCATGTTTTAAAGTTTTTGTCTTCATCCCTCGAGTTCCCACCCTCCATGGAGCCCGCACCTTTGGGGATGCCCTGTTCAGGGCACCAGGATTGCCCGACAGATATAGGCGTGATAGGTTGGCGTTCCTGCGCGACATCGAGGGCTGCAGACACGCGGCTGGGCGGATCGATCAATCCGTCCAGGTGCTCCGCGCGCCCTTGCCCCGTCAGCATGGCCGACCGCCAGCCCTCCCAGAGGGCCCCTACCACGCCTTGCCTGCGGCCCGTGTCACCTCATCCACACGGTAGACGCGTGTCCATTACCCTGCAGTGGCTAGCTGCAGGGCTACCGTTTCGCGTGAAATCCGGACCAAAGGGGGCGTGTTGTCCACTTTCGACTCAGCCCCCCAGGACTCCTTCATCCTCGCTTACGGCGCTCAACTGTGCAGGACAAGCACAGGTAGGTAGTAGTCCACAGAGTCCCTACCTTCTCTGTGGAGCCGTTCCTCCGTCCGACCTAACCCCATCTCGTACCTCCTACGGGAATAGGGCGACCGGACAGGGGATAAGGACGGGGACAGTAGGAGGGAAAGGGGGGGGGGGGGCTAGGATAGGGGGTCGTGAGGGGTAGGTTAGGAGGGAAGGGTAAGGGGGGGGGGGGGTGCGACCGGCTGTTTCAGTTACGTCCGATTCTGTAGGAATCGGACCAATAACAGGCGACAACCACGGGAAGGATAACAGCTTGGTCTTGCCCCGGGGATGCTAGCGCAACCTGTGCTCACCCCGGAGCCATTTGTCAGACCACCCTCCGGACAGGAGAGTGGAATGAGAGTGCATCCACCTCAGACCTGTCTATGGGTTATATGAGATGGACCCACCCTCGCCCGAGTTTAGGCCTTAATCCACACACGCTGGCCAAGTGCGGGTTGGTGGATGTCACATGTCCTCGAATGATTAATTGTAAGACATGCCGGTTTCCTCACTATGTTTTCCATCACCGATATTGAGCAGCGGTGATGAAACAATTCGCACAAAGATGAGTGGGCACGACTGGGATTCAAACCCGCGACCTTATATTTCTAAGGCGGGGCCCGTACCACTGCGCTACCGCTGCTCACAAGTTTGTTACGACGCGCCTTTACAGATGAACGGGTTTTGATGTGGTAGTTTTTTAGGTCAATATTAACAAAAGTTAATATTATAATATAATATTATTATTCTTATATACCTAAACCCCCGTATTTAAAAACGTCATAAGCTCATTATAGTTAAAATAGGTTTATGATTCGTTTCTTTTTGCTGTCATCTTGACACAGACGCACCTTCACTTTTTACGCTGCAAAAGAAATTAATTAAAAACCTAGTAAATATTGAACAAACAGAAAGTTGCAAACCTTACTTTATAAAACACAAAATTGTAACCCTCCCTAGTATCTATATTTTAGAAACATGTAAATTTGTTCGCAAACATCAAGAGTTATACACAAAACGCGAAGACATAAAATCGCGCTACATATTGAGTATTGAGTATAAATACTTGTAAACAAGCAAGAGACAAAGTCTGTTTTCACTATAAAGACATTTTTTTTATGAATAAGTCCATTATTATTTTCTTAAACTTACGCGAATGTCATCATTGAAATAAAATTTCTTTTAACTAATTTCATCGCGGTATATTTTAGATTTTAATTTACTTGTACCAAAACCAAATCAAAATCCACTCAGAATTTAATTTAAAAATTTTAAAATTAATGTATTTATTGATTTCAAATTTAGGATGTTCTTTAATAACAGTAGCCTCACGGATCATTCTAGTTAGAAATCGGTGTTCTTTAATTAGAAGCTGTAGTATTTAAACATCCTAATTTCATTAGAATAAATGGTTTTGATTTGATTATAACTACTACCTAATTAGGACCCAGTGCTTAATTTACTTGTACCAAAACCCAAACAAAATCGACTCAGAATTCAAGACACATGTAAGCTCAGTTTTCCTAAATCGGAACACAACTTAAATAATATAGTGTTCGTAGGTAGTCAGTAATAATTGTGATTAATAAGTTTGGACGTCAAATAACTCAGTCCACCCGTGACCATGAAGTCTGAAAAGACTTTGAAACGTCGAGATATAAAAATCTAATATAAACCGCGATAAAATCCTTTTTTAAGTAGTTTTTTATCAAAACTTATACATTATTAGCTTTCCGACAGCGGCTTCGCCCGCGTGTATGTCGGTTATCGCGCCAAAGCATTACCTTCTATTTGCGCAGTCGGATAAAAACTATCCTATGTCCTTTCTCGGGTCTCAAACTGCCTCCATCCTAATTTTATCCAAATCGGTTCAGTAGTTTAAACGGGAAAGCGTAACAGACAGACAGACAGAGTTACTTTCGCATTTATAATATTAGTAGGGATTCCACAGCATGACAAATGTAAAAATTCTTATTTCTTCCGTAATAGGCTTGCGCTTGACAACAACTTGCCTGTTATAAAGCGATGACGTGGTGAACGATATAACGCTCTTACCCAGTAACTGACTCTTGGCTTAAAGTCATCCCAGATTATTAAAATAATTTGAATAACACATTTAATTTGAATACTAGAAATAAGAAAACAAAACTCGTCTCCACAAAATCAGTAACTCTTTTATGGGGCAGTGTATACGTTTCTACAATAAACTTCCAAATAATATTAGGGAAATGACTATTAACAAATTTAAAATAATTATAAAAACGTTAGGTAAGAAAGCGTATTATAAAATTTCAGACTATCTAATGGATAAAATCGGTTGGAGTTAAGTCGCTTTAATTCAACTCACTAAATAAACAAAACGTAATAAATATAAGTACCTACTTCATTTAAAAAAGAAAAAAGCCTACTGAGTTTTTTGGCAGTGTTTCTCAGTAGTTGCCAGTCATTCACTGCACGGTAGGAAAAGAAATTGGACTACTTTTATGTTGACTTGCGTCTCAAAAAAATTAAGCATATTTTCATTTTCATTTTCAGCTATCGATAAAAAGAGATTCCGGCATCAAATTCCATATCTTGGCAGTTCGCATACTAAAAATCAGACCCATATCGATGTGTGTCTCGTTTTGGCAGGTTAATATTATCGCTTTGTTTCACCGTGTCTCAGTTATATAGTTAAAACAATGTAACACAGAGAAATCACATCGGTAATCCAGTATTCCTTAGAGCCTGGAGCCCGGAGCTGACGCGAGGAAGTTTGATAAGATTTATGGTACCAATAATCTAAAGTCCTACAGATTACAAAGTCGGAGAACCAATTAAATTTGCATAAAGTGGCCAGTTTCAGAGTTTCTAGTTCGATTTTAGTGTAGAGTATCAATCTGTAACATTGTTTCAAATTTATTTAGGTACCTACTTTAAGCGAGATCAGTGCCTTCATTCACATAATTTTTTGACGCGCCGATCAAGTTAAAGTAAAGTAAAGTAAAGTTTATAAGTTTAGTAAGTAGTGACAGTTAATATCTAAGAGTACAAGTTTATTTAATAATAGATAGTGTAATACATTCGCCTGAACTAGGTTGCCCTGTGTTTCAGACTTAAGAGGCAAACAATGTTTTAATAATCACTAAGGTGCAAAGCAAAATATAAATAACACATTTTTCTTTAAGTATTCTTGTAATTGTTTAGCTATTATATCTAATCTAAAGCGTTCGCGTGACGCAAACTTGAGACAAGCGTATCTGACAGCGATTGTCAAAATTACGAGAGTAAGAAAAGGGCTGTTTTGATCGAAACTTAACTGCGCCTTCACTGCAACTGAACTATATTTAAATTAAATACATGAATACTGTGCCCTAATTCACGTAATTTCTTGTAGCGCCGATCAAGTTGCGCTGCAGTTGCAATTAAGTTTTCGTCTTAGTGCAAAATGGTACTCACAAAATTGTTTAGCTGTCACACACAACTAATCTAAAGCGCTCGCGTGACGCGAACTTGATGCGAGCGTATCTCACAGCAGTTGACAAAATTACGAGAATACGATATAGGCTGTTTTGATCGAAACTTAATTGCAACTGCACTGCAAATAAACTTATATAACTTATATGAATTAGCCTTCTGTTTGTAAATGTAGGAATATGGAATATACAAGGCAAGGCAAGGCACTGTTGTCGCCCTGTAGGTCGATAACCTACAGGGCGACACAGCACTGTGTGTCGGCCACTGCGGTCGACCTACTGGTCGACCGCTGATGAAGTGGAGACAGACCTACGGGAGCTTCAAGCTGACAATTGGTGAGAAGATACCAAGGAAAGTAGCGAGAACTTTTGTCCTATAGGGTTTTAGGTCCTTTAGCCAACGAAGTTATAAACAAGGTGTTAATAAATTAAATCTTCGAAAGTTAAGGGATTGAAATATAACTCTTTTTAACGAATTCTATCGCGGTTTATTTTAGATTTTAGATCCCGACGTTTCAAAGTCTTTTCAGACTTCATATTCACGGGTGGACAGCGTGGACTGAGGTATTTGACGTCCAAAAATATTAATCACAGTTATTACTGACTATCTACAAACATTATTATTTAAGTTAAAAAGTAGTTTTATTTAAATGTGTGATATTCGCGTAAATCTAAGACAAAACTATTTATGGGATTGTTTAGTAAATTTTCTACGAATAATAGCCAGGTACTTTTTTAAATAAGTTTACATTTTAAATTATTGTATTAAGTATAAATTATTAATTAGGCTATTCGTTCGGTACCTTTTATACTCTACGCAGGACAATTTTTAAGGAATCGGTTAAAAAAGTTTGTCAGGTTAATTAATTGACACCTTAGACAATAAAACTGCTGGGCACGGGTTTTCTCTCAACTGTCTTACGAGTTGAGAGAGTTTAGGCCTTAATCCACACACGCTGGTCAAGTGCGGGTTGATGGATGTCACCTGTCCTTGAATGATTTGTTCTAGACATGCCTGTTTCCTCACGATGTTTTTTTCACCGATATTGAGCAGCGAAGATAAAACCATTCACACAAAGATGTGAAGTCACGACTAGGAATCGCACCGTCGACCTTATATTCCTAAGGCGAGGCCCGTACGCTGAAAAAATCCGGACTAATTGTTTCGAAAGATTATGCTCGTTTAGCTTGTCTGTTATTAAAATAATTGTGGGATTGTTCCTGTTCTTTGCTGTTAAGTGCGAGAAGCAATAACTAACTATTAGCTGCCTGGAGCAATTCATGTAAGAGTTTTATTGCAGAGTTAAATAAATGGATGTGATAATTGAAAATAATGTAACTAATAAACTCCAGTTAAGTGGCCGAGTGGTGATACAAGAAACAGCTTATTGGAAAACATTTAGGTTCAGGCTTAGCGCCTTTAAAAAATTTTGAAATCGTGCAGAAAGAATCATTGCTAATAAGTTTTGGAAGGCGTATTCGAGTTTAGGTTAAAATATTGTATTGTCATTCTCTCTTGCCTCGAACCACCGCCATACAATTTCGGTGGTTAGAGTACATATTTTTTTACGAATTATATGTAATTTGCAAGTTTGTAGGATCTTTAATTGGCACCAGAATACGAGTAAAAATATAACTGTCCAATTCTGCGTCATCATATTAAGGTACTTGCTACTCATGTGGTGTAATTGTTATTATTATTTATTATTATTATTATTACTACTATTTTTATTTTATTTTTTATTTAAAATTAATTCTTTTTTTTTAATACCATAATTTAATTTAATGTACTTTTATGTTTTCATTAATATTGTAAAATAATATGGATCAAGTGTCCGAAATAAATGATTATTATTATTATTATTATTATTATAACACTGAGTTCTTTTTTAAGACATGATATCTAGGTAAAAAGTTGGTTGCCTGTAAAGTCGGTATACGGGTGAAAGTTTTACGTGACAACGACTTTGAGTGGTAAAATAATTTTAATGTGAATATTCATTCGTATAGTAGGAAGAAGGATGAAATAATAGTAACAATTTAAAACATTTATTTATAAAAAGAATTATATTTAAAACATTAATTTATACAAAGAATCTCGCTCTTAGGCGGGCTAACTGTGCTCGAGTGGAAGGGACGCGTGCCTTTCACTTTTTATGTCTGTCTCTCTCGCTCTTAGGTGGGCTAACCATGCCCGAGTGGAAGGGACTCGTGCCTCTCACTCGCTCTCATTGTGAGCGCATAACGTGAGCGGAGCGTAACGCAGTTTCTTGAAGTGTCACCCGGCAAACCAATTAATAAGACGTTGTCACGTCAAAAAAATTAAAGATAGATAATTAAAATTATTTACCTACAATACCTAGTATTGGTTTGGTATATTAAACAAGCGCGTTCCATCGTAGACCACGTCATTGTTTGGCACGGAAAGTTATAGTTAAGCGCAAATCCGATTAAGAATAAAAAAGCTGCAAAACCCACATCCATTTAAATACTACTTCATTGGTATATGTCAATTCGTTTCCTAGACGCTTACTAGAACCTTTCTAGTTAATTCTCACAAGAACTAGCACCTTATTATTCAGTGCTCTATAATTAATGGCTAAACCTACGAACAGAGGCTTTTGTACCCATTTTCTTAAGCTCTAGCTTCTTTGTGGGCTAAAAAAGCTACTTTAAAGCTTTTGTATTGTCTTGCAGCTTCTTTAGTATGCTTTTGGGAATATTAAGAAGCTAATTCCTTTTGTGTTGCAGTTAAATTAAAGCTTTTATAACATTGTTACAAAAATTGTTAACTTAATTATTCAAAATTGACACTAGCACAATAGAAAATATTTTCTGCAGCTGTTTATATGTGTTTAATCATAATAATGTAAAGAATAAATAATTAAATAGATTATAATTTAATGAGTGTGGTGATTTGACTTGTCTGTTACATCCGGTTATTCAATTGACTGAATGAATGAGTGTCAAAGCGAGTATGATGCGAGGACACACCCGCCATCTAGGAACACTTTCAAAGTGAGACGACAGGTGTGTTACCGCACATTTGGTTTTGAGACTTCGTGGGAGTAACTTGTTTGTTTAAAAGTGTGCAGAACTAAAGTGTAATAAGTAAAGATCTTGAGTTTTGTGTCTAAAAGTGTGCAGAACAAAGGTGCAATAAGTGTTGATACAGACTTTTATTTCGACTCCGTTTCAATAACGTATCATGTAAGGGACTACGCACACCTATTTAGCGTTTCTTTATAGAAAGCTACGATTTTGTATGGGACTTTCCCATACAAAATCGTAGCTTTCGTATCGTAGCGAATGTGCGTAGCCCCTAATATACTACGTTATTCGTAGAACCGATAACCAATAAATGTTTTCGAGTTGAGACCACACATTGGGCGCCGCAGATTCAGCCCACTACAAGGTAGACTGAAGACATTGTTACAAAATATAAACAAAAATACATTTTTAGTGAGGGTGCCGACATAAAACCTACTAATTTCTTTTCCTAATGTGTATTGAAAATCAACAAACAAACATGATTATTTATTACAAGCCTGGGGACGTTCACCGCTGGACGTAGGCCTTCCCTTTACAACGACATCGCCGCCGCGATCGGTTGCCGGCCGTTAGCATCCATCACCTTCCCGCAATTTTATCTATGCAATCAGTCCATCTTGAAGCGGAGCAGCCGACACTGTTTCTTATATACAAATCGGGGTGCTCATAGAACTACAACCACCAGACACACCACACCTTTGCATCTCGATGGAACACAAAATAACTCCACAGAAATCTAATCAATGCCTTTCCAATGATTACAGCACCTCCTTAATCACAAATATTCACAAAACGTTTGGATGGATATAGATTGCGAAGAAATTCGGTTTGCACACTCCACATGCTCACCCAAGCTCAAGCTGACCCTCATAGACTTTGTCCCCTGATGTAACAATGACAATCACAGACAAGCAACCTGAGTGACGATGACATCTTGTCAGTTTGACAGCTGACAGGCATTATGCTATACAAGTGACTGAAGTGACAACTTGCCATCTGTTTAGGCAACAACATGCTATGTTTATAGTTTACCCGCTACGACATATAGGTATATAATATTTAAGAAGAAAAATATACTAAAAACTAAAATATACTTTCGATTTCTACATATATTATAACATTTCCAATATTTATGTAGATTATTTCAGTGTCCAAAGTCCATAAAAATATTTGATTTATAATCTCAATAAAATTCACATTTGAATCATTCGACCATAAAAATCCGCAAAAGCATTTTTATTCATCTCAAGTAAAGGTGCTAGTCCACTAATGTGGTACCATTTAATTCGGCAGCTTACAATTGGCCACTCGGGCCTCGGGAAATTCGTCACTTCCGGCCGCTCGGGGCTTTCGTGAACGTCTGAAGATACCAATTTCCGGTCCGTGAAAACCTTCAAGAGATTTTTTCTGACTTTTGTTCAAACGATGATACAGATTAAAGTTTTATTTTATTATTTAATTAATATCCTACTAATTAGTGACCCACCCTGACCTCGAAAAGGTTAAAAAAAATAATATTTGTTTAGTGTCTTCTGTCTTAAAAGTTGCGAGAGTTTAGGTCTAAATCCACACAAACTGGCCAAATGCGAGTTGATGGATGACACAAGTCCTTGAACGATTAGTTTCCTTTGAGATTTTCCTACACTGATAGTGGACAGTGGTGACATTTAACAAAGAGATCTGGTCAGAATTGAGAATCGAAATGGCAACTTCATAGTTCAAAACCGAGGCCGATATTACGGCGCCACATAAAACGCTGTGAATGCTTACTAGAGGCGACCCACAACACTTATTTTCAGCAATGTCCTTAGAAAATTAATAATAATATGTGGCAACTTAGTGTGTTGGTTTTTCAGCAAAATAAAGTAATATAGCCGCAAAAACAGAATCAGCTGAAAAAATCTGAATATTTCCATAATATAAACAATCCCAAAATGAAAGAAAAGGTCAAACTTGAGAAAACTAATTATGGTAACTAGAAACAAGTCAAAATGATAAAAATGTGTTTGCCCACTTAAAATTCATCGTTCAAGTTCGGTGGCAGAGAATATTCTGGAAAATAATAACAAAAAGGCGGGTTTAATGCAGAGGATGGGCAAAAGTAAATTCGCAAAGATTTTTCAGTGGACGCGGAGTGACTGCGTAATTTGTGCTGCCTATTGGGTTAGGGTTCCGTAATACTTATGTTAGATTTTTTCCTATAACTGGGTTGATTGTAGAGTTGTGTGATAGTACGGCGATTATTCAACTGAAGACCTTAAATTTAAATCAAGGAAAGTTAATGTACAGTACTTATCATAATTTTGCTCACAGCTGGACTTGGGTCTTGTTGCCACTATCTAAAGAGTTGTTAGAATTAAGGCCTTAATCAACGCAGTGGCTATTTTTCGTTGCGGATATCGGCCTTGTCTACGAAACATAAGGTCTTGGGGTCGGGCTCTAGTCATGCCCACTAATCTTTGTGTGAATTATTCAATCACAGTTACTCAATATCAATGAAAGAAAATGTCACGAGGAAACCGCTATGTTTAAAAAATTATCATTCGAACATGTGATATCCATCAACCCGCACGTGGCCAGCGTGTGAGGATTAAGCAGTGGGACCCTTTTAAAGATTTTTTAATGAATAATGTTTCAAACCTACAAGATAATTAAATTCATTTAAATAATATCGGTCCCATTTATAACACGACAAAAAATACTACATAAATTGTAAATTGAATCTTCTACACACGGTTCATGGTAAATACGGTGGTAAAAATCAACATAAATTCCCCATAAGGTATATTCAATACTTAACTTCGATACCTTTGGCTCTATAAGTCGTCACATAACACGGCTGTCAATAACCCCGATCATCAATTTCGTATTACTTTACACATCATATCACATTATTCATACACGCCATGTCAACCCTTAGGATTCCACCCTTTAGCGCAAGTATCACGTTTCATAATAAATATCCTACTTATTTCTACGGAACCACAGACAACGTATGAACAGATGACACAAATGTCTCTATCGTTACAAAACAAAAAGTAGCTGTTGTTATTCGAATAACAGTCAAAATAACTTAAAAAAAAATGTAACGTAACACGGATTTATGAAAAAAAATTTTCCTACGATACAGTTAATAGATATTAGCTGTACCTACATCTGTTTCCGTTTTTAATTGCAGCAGTAGAGGTAAAACTTGTCATTATAATTGCTTAAAATGGTATGAAGTTAACACTAAAAAAAGCATCTATTAGGCTACTAGTTATCTATCTAAAATAACTTAAACTGAATATTTGCTTATACATTTGAGGGTATCTGTTTAATTGGAACCGTTAATCGTTTAAAGAAGCAGCAATTAGTAAATAACATAAGCGGATAGTGCGTTACGGCGGAGTAGTCGTTATTGTTATAACTAAAAACCAATTAGCTTGTTTTTTCCATGCTAAAAATAAATCTCTAACTTATTTTGACTAACGATCGATGACGATTGGTGGAATAAGAAGGACGTTGAGGTAGGAAAAATCGTGTTTTAATTAGTAATTTAGTAAGATAAATAAATGTACCCGTATTTTTGCTATATCATTGAAACGAAAGAATACTTGTATTAAGATACAACGCATCAAAGTTATGAAGTGGCAGTGCGCTACGTTATAAAAAGGTATAGAACTCTAAGCTTATCATCATCATAATCGGTTCGACCGCCCTCGGACGGCTCGCCGAAAAAGTCCGTTGAACCAATAGAGGCCCTTCCAGCCGATTGGGTTAGGTCATCAGCAAAAAAAAAATGTGTGTCATCATTCGAGTATTTTTAATTAGATTGAATCTAATATTTTTATTTATTCTGCCTGACGGACAAAACAAAAAAAAACGTTATTGCTACTAACGCTACAGCGAGTATTTAACGAGATTAATTCATTTATCGAAAATTCACAGCATTAAAAACTTGTTTTAGTTTTTGTCGCTATCTTGCGATGTTTTAGATATTATATCTGTGTACGGAACCTACAAGAAACCGTGCCGCTTGGCCTAAGTATCAAGCATTTGTTACGTGTAGGCCGCCACAGATATACTTGGTTGCAGCGTTGTATTAATAGCTGGCTATTAATATAACTTGATAGGTATAATATAAAAGAAAATACATGTATATCTGGTTAGGCATTTGGGCTAAATAAATATGTGATAATTCATGAGAGCTCTTTATACTACACATTTTACAACCGACTTCAAAAAGAAGGTGCTCAATTTGACTGTATCTTAATATATATATTTCTTGTGTGCGTGTGTATGTGACTGAACTCCTCCTAAACGACTGGACCGATTTTGATGAAATTTTTTGTGTGTGTTCAAGGGGATCTGGGAATGGTTTAGATTCACAATTTTGCGCGGTACGAAGTTCGCTGGGGCAGCTAGTAATAGTATAATAATAATATTCTAGGACACAACACACACGTCACCTGGTCCCAAGCTAAGCAGAGCTTGTGTTATGAAAACCAGATAACTGGTATATACATACTCGTATAGATAATTATACCCAGATTCGAAACAAACAGACATGTTCATCACACAAATGTCTCTCTCGGGCAGTAATCGAAAGCGGCGTGAAAAGTATTTTACCAACCATGCCACCACTGCACCGGCACGTCATAATAATATACAAGTATGTTCATTTTGGTTTTTTTTCGTATAATGTTATTTTTTTTATTTCATTAACTTTTTTCTAGTGTTATTCGATAATTACGCCAATTTAGACCGATATTGACAATTCTTTTTTTTTGTTTCAAAGGGTATACTTTCCAAGCGGTACCATTATAATATTATCGAAATCTGTTGAGCGAGTTTTAAATTATTGTTGAGATATTGAAGTTGGTTCGTATTTTTTTGTAGTATTTAATATCATGTATATTTATTGATCCTACACATTAGCTAAGCGTGTATAAGTAGTAAACATCTTTGCCTACAACACGGGTATCAGCGTGAGCTAGATTTGATTGTTGTGTGATTGTTTCGTATGTCGTAAATACACAGAAATAATTATAAAAAAATTATCATATTTTAACGCCCAACAAAAAGATAGGATTATAAGTTAGACTTGTATATTTAATGTTGGCACATCTACTTCTCAATGCATCAGCTGTCATTTTATACTGTTATCGCGTCCGTCTTTGAAGTCAACTGTCACTCGAAAATGTCATTATGAGCGAACGATAGAACACCGAGCGGTGAAGCGGCCATCTTAGAATGGCTGACACTGTGTGTTGGATTGTTGTGTCGTAGGGAAGTGCAGATGCAATAACGTGCTAGGTGAACGTTACGATTTAATCCAACGTAATCTTAATAATCTGTAACTGGTAGAATTTATGATTGTGCAATCGAGAGATTGGGGTCAAGTGATATTTGCCGTAGTTATTTTATTGAAATACCGTCTTCTTACCCGATTATTCATGCCTACCTAAAGTTGTCTGCTAATCCTGATATTTTTTTAGTCTAAAACCTTTCAAAAGCCTTCAAATAAATTATATTATACGTCGCTTAAATAATAAATACACACATTATAATTAACACAATAATTAACACACATTATACAATTCAATAATTCGATTATACCACGTAAGTAACTAAATAAATTAGACTTCATGAAGATGATACATCAAGAGTGTAGGATATGGATTTAATCTTTGAATCCTACTAATATTATAAACGCAAAAGTTTGTAAGAATGTATGGATGTTTGTTACTCTTTCACGCAAAAACTACTGAACAATATTGCATGAAATTTAGCACAAAGATAGAGTATGGTCTGGATTAACACATAGGCACATTTTTATCCTAATAAGTAGGTACCATGCGGGCGAAGCCGTGGGCGGAGCTAGTCTACCTATGTACCTAACACATTTTTGATTAGATTTTTAGGTAAGGATAAATATTTAACATTCTCATGCATGTTCTCTTATTATAACCCAACATGGGCATTGATTTTCTCCAATCGGGGAATAAAAGCAAAATGTTTAGCTAAAATATTGCTATCACTCGGCCAGTGATGTTAATATTCTTTAATCATATAAAATCGAAGTTAAATACACTTAAATCGATTCACATTTACTCAACACATCGAATAACGTCTCAAGAACTAAACCAAACATAATTTATTTCAACACAATCTCGATTAATCGATATAACATTGTATGTATTTAGTCAGTCTTTTGAACCATTATCACTGTATTTGTAAGGTTTCGGACACACCGAATGTACGATATACTCATTATTGAAATTAAACTATTTTGTAACGGATTTTATCACGCTTAATTTTAGATGATATTTTTTATTGAAAAAAAATTGCTTTTTAACGGATTTTATCGCGGTTTATTTTAAATTTTAGATCCCGACGTTTCAAAGTCTTTTCAGACTTCATGTTCACGGGTGGACTGAGGTATTTGACGTCCAAAAAAACATTAATCACAATTATTACTGACTACCTTCAAACATTAATATTTAAGTTGCGTTCCGATTCCGGGATATTTTTTAGATATTTTTTTACTCATTATTACCAAAATACTTATGTGTCGTTATCGGAGTCTGTAACAAGTTTAATTTTAATTCATTATTTATGCGTTACTAGCTTCCACCCGCGGCTTCGCCCGCGAAATTGATCTCACTAATCTTGTTTCTTTATACAAACTTTGGAACCCCGTTTTACCCCCTTAAAGGTTGAGTTTTGAAAAATACTTTCTTAGTGCACCCCTAGACCCCATAAGGAACCTATGTGCCAAATTTGGGGTCTCCAGACCCAGTGGTTTGGGCTCTGCGTTGATATGTCAGTCAGTCAGTTTCTTCTTTTAGGTATATATTTAGAAGATTTGTTATATTGGTATCTTTTGCTTTTATTATTATTATTGTTAAGCTATGGATAATGAAGTAATACAATATAATATGTATTATGTACCAACATAAAATATGTTCTAGAAGTATTTTGTTAAATTTTTTTGTTAGCTCTATATTGTAGCTGTTTATTATCCCTAAAAATAATGATGAGCATAAATTAGTAGGTAAAAGAAGTAATAACCCATGTATTTAATTAAAAAGAGACCACAATTTTCTAAATTTTAATAAAAACTTAAAATATAGAGAGAAACGTGCTCCGGAACTGAGATAATAATTGTGATTTTAAATATTATATTAAAAAATAATCAAATATATGATATTGTAAAATTTGCCGTGAGATTGATTTTAAAGGGGAGGTATATGTCCAGCCGTGGACATTATCATGTAGGCATCATGCCGCAACAGCTAAAAGCAGTATTGTTGGAGCTGCGGAAGAAGGATGCCGCTATACAATGTGTAGAGCGACTTCTCTTTCGCACAACTGCAACATTAATACTTCATAATAGTACGGCAGCTGCTGATGATGTATGCATCCTCCTTTAAGTAAAGGCTCTCATCATCATTCCCCTTGCCTTTTTCCCATTTCTATTGTGGTCGGCTCCCAGTCTAACCTGATGCGACTAGTTATCAGAATTATACGAGCGACTGCCATCAGACCTCGAAACCCGTAGGGAACCAGTAGCCGAGATGGTTAGACCAGGTGTCCGATTATATTGACTTCTGACTACATGTAACGATTGTCATGTGTTAAATAACAACCGGGACCGACGGCTTAACGTGCTGAGGCACGGAGGGTAGTCCCTCAACCAACACCAGACACCGACAAATTTATGTTGTCGACTACCGAGGTCGTCCTTTAAGTAAAGCCTCTTTATAAGTAAACTAGCTGCCCCAGCGAACTTCGTACCGCGTATTACTAATGTAATTCGTCCAAAAATTAAAAAAAAAATTAGGGGTGAACAACCTTTATCACTTAGGGGTATGAAAATTAGATAGTAGCCGAATCGCAGACCTACCTATGCATATAAAATTTGGTCAAAAACGTTGTGACACGGAAACAAACATTGGAGTACAGTAACAAACATTGTGACACGGAAATTTTATATATTAGATAATAATAATTAGAAAATAAAGTTAAAAAAATAAAAATTGTCAACGTTATCCACACTTCCCATAAACAGACTATAAAGAGATTCTCCCAAATACAGCGTATATAAACACATTTGGAATAGCTATAAAAACGAAATCGTGGCGAATGTATTCAAGAGTCAAACGTGCGTACCCGGTATGAATAATATAAGGAGGGTTTACACGAGGCCAGTAGTTGCTACTTGTATTAATGCAGACGCTTGGAATTAAGAAAAACAGTTCTTAAGTAGATCAAATTTTCGACTTTGAACTGAAAGATTATAATTTTTCTCTGGTTTCAAAATCGCGGCGAATGTGTTCTAGAGTGAAACGTTTGTAACCGGTATGAAGTTAGAAAAGTAAGGTCGCGGGTTCGAATCCTGGTCTGTGTGAATCGTTTTGTTTCATCTCCGCTGCTCAATATCGGTAAAGGAAAACATCGTGAGGAAACCGGCATGTCTAAGAACTAATCATTCTAAAACATGTGACATCCACCAACCTGCACTTAGTCAGTGTGTCAAGAATAAGGTTTAAACTCTCTCACCTATCTTATGAGTCTTAGAGACCCGTGCCCAGCTGTGGGATACTAAAAAGGATTTAAGTGAAGTGAAGTGACTTATTTAAAACCAATTTAAAGATATACCGTGAGAATATGGATAAAGTGAAGTCTGTGCAACCCACTCTTTGTATAATTTGGACGTCCAAATGCTATGTTACAAACAATTCCATTCTGGACATCCACAAAGGGTTCACACAAGTATTGTATATATTGTGCTCGTTTATTTTACACTGAGCTTCAAATTGCACGCGAGCTTTATGTTAGGATAATACGGAAAGACCTGTTGATACCTTTTTGTGTTTTTATGAATACATTATAATTTTGTAGGGTTTTTTAAGGATTTTTATTGCAAAGAGCTCGGTGGTCCAGTGGTAAGCGTGTTCGCTAAGTAAACACGAGGTCCTGGTCAAGTAAAATTACTTTTCTAATACATTTAGAGACTCTTAGTTGCAGCTCGAAGTTTGGAATTGTGCCCGATGAACGGCAAAAGGCTCGCCTCGTATTAACAATATTTTTAATAATAATATAGTGTGACATTAACACACATAGCCATCTGATTCCAAACTAAGCAAAGTTTGTACTATGGAAACCGATATCTTGTAATGTACTACATAAAATATTTTTCTTTTGTAAATACCTACTTCCGCCGGTGGCTCCAAACCATTAACCTCTTTTTCACAGTTGGATAAAAACTATGAAAAAGTTAATTTTAGGTAATATGATAGAGGAGACCGTAGAACATCAACCTTCACTGGTGTGACAACCTAGTTAGATATATTAATAACGAATCCTCATAGATTCCTGGAAATGCTTGTGGGAGCTTGCCGATTTTACAATGTAATTTATTAAAATTAATTTAAATAAAAATAGCAATAAACATTTTAAAATAGGAAAGCTTCCTTAATCATGTTCATTAATCTATATGGATTTGATAAAAAATATGTCTAACTTGGTTGTCACACTGGTAAAGGTCGATTTTCTACGGCTCTTAGACCATAATGTAAGATTTTCATTCAAATAACTAAGAACAAATAAAATTTAAATTTCGAATTCTATTTATCGCATTTAGTTATCAAACATGTCATTGTGTCAAAATAAATAGTAATTTAGATCAACAGCACGAAGCTTGCTCATATGGTGGAGGGAACCTCGTAATAACCGGGTTACAATCAGATCATCACCCCTCATATAAGTTTCTGTTACAAACGCTCTTAAAGATCCAAAGTTCCCTTGGAAATCGTATCCAGTTTCTCCGTAAAAGGGACATTTTATTTGTAAAAAATTGTAGTTTCCAGTTGTAAATACACTCCAACATTAACAACTTTCAATGAAACTGAAGTTTTTCTTTCAATTTCACAAGAATTTTCATTCATAACAACAAGAAAAGTGAAAAAAGGTAAGTAGCATGTTCTGTCAGTTAAAATCTCGCGGAGAGTGTAGTACTAAAGGAAGTCTGGTTAGTCAGTTGCAACAATTAGTTAACAATAACAATAACCAACGCTTAATCAGCTGTTAAATTTTAGTAATAGTAATGGACTAATTAGCATTCCCATTAATTTTAACACGTGAATGCTTGATTAGCATTTCACAATCATCTGAAGCGGCTGAGTCACCGTCGTCCGTGGTCACGTGGTCTCCGGGTGGTGCAAATCAGGTGACAGTCAACTGGTGGTAGGCTTCGGTGGTGGTTAGTGACCACCCACCAGACAAAGCCGCACCACCAAGCCTTGTTCCGGTGCGATGTTTGGTGAGACCATGCAGAGAGGGTGGGTCAGAATTGTTGCTCCTTTAAGGTTTCTAACCTTAAGGAGGCTCATTCCACTGCCAGCTTCTTACCGATAATCATTCGTAATCACTGCACGGTAGGAAAAGAAATTGGACTATTTTTATATAGACTCACGTTTAAAAAAAATAAAACATCTTCATTTTCATTAGTTTCTTTCGAATAAAGACTTCAGTTATCATGTTATTAAACATTTTAGCAATTTGTAGTTTACTATCATTTCTGATACCTATCATCAACCTCTGATATTTAAATAATGTTTAAATTATACCTATTACACTACTTTTGACTAAGAAATTCTCAGTCAACATCTGGGAATCATCTTCAAAGAGGAGTTTTTGACCGAAGTGTGTCGTCTACAGGATATTTTGAGGTAACACACGCGGCACCAGGTAGCGCAACACGACGCTTCTCTTTGTGTTATATAGTTTTTATTGTAATCATAATATTTCTAAGGGCCTAAAACAATTAAATAAAATTCGAGGTGTTGGTGCAACTGTGCCTTAGTACAATCTACGGCTAACGAGCTCTCTGGATAATTAACTGTTTGTTTCGAAGTCAAAGAGTAGTATTTTCCTTCCTACTTCATAAAGTTAGGAAATTTGAAATTTTGCTGACTCTGAACTTATTAGTTTTGTAGCAATCTGACTAAGTAACCATTTTCAATGTGGCTAAATAATGGCGTGTTAAGTATATATTCTTTTTATTTTAAAGTGCTGTACCTAATAATTATATTCTTATCTCTATGGACTTGATCTGAAAATAAAGTTTAATTTAATTTAATTGAAGTGATAAAGAAATTTAATTTGAAAATATTTTGTTAGCATTAGATTATAAAACAGATATCTAAAAAATCCGAGACAGTTTATGTGTACCGGGATTTAGTCGGGTTTTAATTCATGAAACTGTCCATCCTGATTTATAGATGTAGCAATAGCAAACAGTTCAATGATGGGTCTAGTCCCATGAAAACTATTTTAAGATTTGAGAAATTAAAGGCTCAACATCGGCCAAGTGATGATTCGTTGAATGCCGGAATCCCTCTAATCTTTAGTTCTAAGACATACTAATTTCCTTAAGTTACCGCTTAGGTACCTATACTAAAGAGCAGCTCCGGTCCAGACAATCTGCGGTCTTCAAGTCACAAGGGAATCGGTATTTACTGGGTAAGCGCTTTCCACCGTTTATGAGGGTGGGTCGGAATTGTTGCTCCTTTAAGGCTTCTAACTATATAGAGGCTCATTCCACTGCCACATTTTCTCCGATAATCATTTGTAATCACGAGTGAATTGGTATACCGGCTGGCGCGTTCCATCGTAGACTGCATCATTGCTTCACATCAGGCAAGTTGTGGTCAAGTGCGAGCCTATTTTAAGATAAAAAAAGCTAAACATTTTCTAAAAAAATATGTGTAAGACCGTTGTTCAATGATTTCAAAGCCGAGTCCATTCCACTCCACTCCACTCCACTCCACTCGACTACAACCCACTGCTACTATCTGGTCATAATCATAACGGGTAGACTTATCCACAATGTATCTATTAAATATCTTTCTTTTCAAATGACAGTTCAAATTTGTGTTTAAAAGACCACAATCTGTAACATAATGAAAAACAGAAATGAGTTTTTTAATTGAATTTTTAACATCGCGTATGGCAAGCTTTTGTTGATGTGTTAAATACATATATGATAATTTTATGTAGCCATATTTTTACGCTTAATTTTGCGGACTGCGAAAAGGTTACGAATAATTTTGTGAGTTGAAAAAACTTTTCCGTTTTCATTTTGAGAGTATGTGTTTTTAATTTTTTCGTAATTTCGTACTGTAGGTAGGTAAAACTGGCCTCGAAATCTCGTGTTGTTTTAAGTATATTATGTTTAAATTCTGATTAATATCCTGAATTCTTTCTGTTCCAGCTACACATATGTATGACGCAGTGCGTAACCTATAAACGTAGCAAGTTGCTGCCTAAACAGGCGTTAGGATATCACTTCACTTCACTTCACATTTTTAAAAAAAATTTGGCGTCCACCGTCTTTGACAGTGATTCTGCCAACGTCAAGTTGAAAGAGACAGTGCAAAAAGAAAAAAGTTGTACGGTGTGGGCCAAACGCTGACTCAATAAAGTAGGTAGGTATTGGTAGGTAATTCATGAAGAGGTTAAACAGGAAATTAATATTGGGTCAGAATTTAACAACAAACAGAAAATACACAGAATAAACCACTACATAAAACATATAGTTAGCATTCAGCTTGTCGGTTGTCAAATTCACAGGACGTCAATGTCACTTAGGTTGCTATTTGTGATTGTCATTGTTACGTCGGCGGATAATATCTGTGAGGTTGGTTGGGTGGCCTCTAGGTTTGTGCAAACTAAATTTGATCTCACAAAAAAGCATCTGTTTTCATCCAAACATTTTGTGAATATTTCTGAGTAAGTAGAATAATCAATAACAAAAATATTGATTCGTAAGTGGTGTACAAAAAATATGTGTCACATCGAGATGCATGAAGAAATGGTGTATCTGATTATCACAACCCTATATTTTTTTTTGCTGTAATGTATGACTTGTGACTTTTTTTGCGTGAACGAAAAGTGGATGGTGATAATAATAATTGTATGACTGATGGGGAGAATCCTGGATTTTGAGAGAAATAAAACGATTGTACGTGGAATTGATATTGTGTGTAATGCCAGTAGTATGGACACAGTGCAAGTGAAGGTACCTAGCAATAACAGAAAAAAACTTAGCAACTAAAGTACCTACTTAAAACTAGTGACGGATCGCACGTTGCTATTTAATTAACGCAGGCGCTTTCCAACAATGACCAAACAACAACTGTCGTCCAATTAAACTATGTGTACTTTCAAACGGTAAAAAGCTTTGTTATTTTTCATCGTGTTTAGGTAAAGATATAAATTCTCTCCCCCAAACATTGAAGTTAGTTGTAAGAAGACCTAGCAATGCGACAGTGTGGAGGCTAGTATTCAAAACTATTTACGATTGTAAGCTTTTTTGAAACAATAAATATATTATTTTATTAAAAACAAATATATTTGACGGGCCGGTGGCGTGGTCGGTAAGATACTTACTTTTCACGCCGCAGGTCGTGGGTTCGATGCCCACCCGAGACAAACATTAGTGATGTACATTTGTGTTTGTGTCGAGTCTGGGTGTAAATATCTATTGTAAGTATATATTTACAAAGGAAAAGTATTATATGTATAGTAAATACCAGTTATCTAGTTTCCACAACACAAGCTCTGCTTAGCTTGAGACCAGATGACCGTGTGTGTTGATGTCCCAGAATATTTATTTAACTATTAATATTCATTTTTTATTTTCATTTTTTCAATAAATTGTTGTGTGTACCCATACCCATACCCAACAGTGGGACAAGGAAGAAACCCTATACGAAAGCGGCGGGTAGAGATTTTGCCCGATGAACGGCAATAGGCTCGGGACCTAAATATAGCGGCCAAAATAGGTGATTTTTACTTTTACCTACACTTTCGAGTAAACGTCAAATCCATCTGAATCGTCAGAAGATTGTATTTACATTGGCACTAGAGCGTTTCAATTCATACTCGTACCAAAACGTGCGTGTGAGCTCATGAATAATGCAAACCAGAACAGAGGCCTTTTAATTTGGTTTTAGATATTTGAGGCAGCTGGCAACCCTAATTCTAAAGTATCTATACCACCTTACAGGTATAATTAGGATCAACATCCTCTCAATTTATTCTGGTTTTTGTATTACACACACACACTTTATATTAATATGTCGATGCTTAGAAATTAAGTGATTCCGACAACTCTATTGTGCGTACTGTGTGCGTACGTAAAACAAAGCTCGGTTTCACAAGTCAATTTCGGGCTCACGAACGAAGACTGTGAAGCTAGCTTAGTTTTTTGAATGCATAGTTAGCTGTCTTTGCCAGGATCACCGTTGACGAATACGTCAATAGGCTATTATTCATTGTTCTTTGTGACTGTGTGCATTAATGTTAGTCTAATGGGATTATTGTTTCAATATTTATAATGTGTTCTGAATTCAGACTTGCTCTTGTAAGAGTTTTGTACGCATTAACCTCACACCCCGGCAAAAGTGACAGAAATTTTTTTAGCGAAATTTATTTCTTAACTTCTCTATATCGGTTGAATACTCTTAGATAGGGCAAAAAAGAAAAAAAAATCTTAAGGTTAGGTATATCGAGTCAATTGCCAATTGCAAATATAATAGAGGGCGAGCCTTATACCCTTTACACAGCATAATTCTCAACTTCAAAAACCTACTAAGATTTTTCTAAGTAAATTGGAAACGCCGTTTTGCTCAACCCGGGATTTATACTTCGAACGAGGTAAGTAATAGGTAGGCAACTAAAACCATGTTATTTTCCGTTAGATCTTCAATATGCCAATAGGCTGGCTTCCAACAAGGGACTTAAAAATAGCCGGCGAAAAGTAAGTCATATTTAACTCTGCCTACAACTTCGGGTAACGCAGGCATGACGCTATGATATCTTTAGTAACCTAGTTTAAAACGTTTTATTTCCTTTCCCATTACATCCCATTCATTTCATTTTAGGTCCCGCAACGAGTATAGACTCCAGCTCTCTTAAACGTATACATGAATCTGGCTGAATATTATCATATTACCTAAACTTGCCTAACTTTATGTTGTTTTGTAATCTAAAATATCTGTTCTCTTGCGCAGTTGTCACATTTCAGAACTAAAATCAACTTAGTTTTTGCTAATCTGTGAACAATATTATGGGTTATGTGTTTACTAGTTTTAAATTATACCTACTGTGTTAGCTAAGACTTTAACATGTAACTGTTTTTGTTCCTAATAAATAAATAAATAAATAAATTGTACTGAACCTTTTCTTTTCTTTATTATTATATAACTAAACGGAATATGTGCACACGTAAAATGTATTATCATTGATTTAAAATGAAAATATTACACTAGCAAACCCGGCGAACTCCGTTTCGCCACCAGATGGCTTCGTTTTATGTAACATTTTCCCGCTTTTCTGTTGAATTTTTTCCTGAATTTTCTTTGCTATAAACCTTACGGAGCCCGAGACCTTTCCAACGAATGTAAAACCGTGGAAATCGGTTCGTGCGTTCCGGAGTTAAAGCGTCAGGAAGGAAAACCCGACTTATTGAAGTGAAAACTTCTTTAGCGACGTTGAGCACTTTTTCTGTAATGGGTATAAAATCTTAAACTCGCGTCAGGACACGTTACCTGATCGAAAAAGCGTAAGACGGATGGAGAGTAGACAGTTATCCCCTCTCTACGGCGCGGCGAAAATGTATGCCTGGGCCTACTGTTTCGTTTAGGCAGCGCAGGGCGCTTGCGCGAATGTTTTCACTTCTGCCGGCACTCCCGGAGTGCAACCCGTCTTTTTTTTTATATAGTAGATTATTTACCTCTTTCTATACCCCTAGTACCTAAATACATCGTGAGTAATGTTTTAGTTATATTATTTTGAAAAGTTAATTATACCCGCTGTCAGTCGGGAAATGAATGGCGGAATTAATTTTCTGTTTTACTTTAATGCTCTTGGTTATTGGGTCAGTCTTAAAGGGTTGTCGCTCTCTTGTCCTCATTCAATATTCAACTACTTGCTTAGCATTTGATGTATCTGACTTAAAATGTAGATAATTTTGTTGAAATAAAACTACTTTTTAACGGATTTTATCGCGGTTTATTTTAGATTTTAGATCCCGACGTTTCAAAGTCTTTTCAGATTTCATGTTCACGGGTGGACTGAGGTATTTGACGTCCAAAAATATTAATCACAATTATTAGTAACTACCTTCAAACATTAATATTTAAGTTGCGTTCCGAATTCTGAGTTGATTTTGCTTTACACCCATTAACTTCTTGCAATTTAAAAGAATAATGTTCTATTTTCCTTAGGAGGTGAGTTTCGGAAAATCCTCTCTTAGTGCACCCCTTGACCTCATATGGAACCTATGTGTTAACCAAATTTGGAGTACCTAGATCTTGCGGTTTGAACTGTGTTGATGTGTCAGTCAGTCAGTTTCTTCTTTTATATATTTCAGCGCATCCATAAGGTTGCAGTCATCCGATTCACCACTTTTCTTCATGTGTAATGATGGGACACAAAATAACACTACAGACAGCAAATCTGTGTTAATATTTGTGAAAAGGGAGGGGAATTATTGGATGGAAATGGATGCCTTTTTGTGAGATCTAAATCGGTTTGCACAATGCTTACACTGCGCGATTACGTGTTATTTATTGAGTGTCATATTTTTGTGAAGAAGCTTGATTCAACTAAGTAAAATTTTAATTTCAGAGTTAAACAAAGAACTATAAATAAAACTACATACAATTTTAACATACTAATCCAGTAATAATTTCATACTTGCACCGTAATACAGACATTACCGTATTTTTTAAAAACAATGTATGCAAGGCTAGTTTAAAAGCATTTTTAACAAAAATAAACATGTCTGCAACGATTAAATGCCAGCAGTATACAGAATTAGTCTGAATTGCTATGCACGAAGCGAAAGAAGTTTTACCATTTTGTTTTACGTAGAAAACTGATGACATACAAACTGCATACTACATACTAAGTGCTAGATTTTAGAACTACTATAGGTGAGCAGCGGTGGTGCAGTGGTACGGGCTTCGCCTTTAAAAAATAAGGTCGCGGATTCGAATCCTAGTCGTCCTAGTCGTCGAATATTCGGTACTCAATATCGGTGGAGGAAACCGGCATGTCGAAGGACTAATCATCCATTAACCCGCACTTTTCCAGCGTGTGTGGATTAAGGCCTCAACTCTCTCAACCTTTAAGATAGTTGAGAAAAGACCCGTGCCCAGCTGTGGGACAGTAAAAAGGGTTGAAGTGATAGGTGTAGACAGAGGTATATATTCCCCACATTCTTCTATATTTAGATCCCAAACGTAATAGGGGGTGAGTGTATTGCTGTTCTTCGGGCGCAATTCTAAACATCGAGCTGCAACTAAGTTATTAGAAGTATTTATGAAATGTTTTGCTCAACTCGGAATTCTAATCTGAGTATTGATATTGATAACTCAATTGTATTTTGAATTGATATCGCATTGATAACTCAATGCGATGAATAGAATTCGAAATTTAAATTTAATTTGTTCTTGGATATTGAATGAAAAACTTACAATATGGTCTAAGAGCCATAGATCGACCTTCACCGGTGTGACAACCAAGTTAGACATATTTTGCTTATTGGTTTATGGACATGCTTATGGGAGCTTGCCGATTTCAAAATGTTGCTTACACGCCTACACTACTGAACTAATTTTGTATGAAGTTAATTCAAGACCCGGGAAAGGATAGTTTTATCCAAATGCGAAAAAGGAGGGTAATGGTTTAGCGTGATAACAGACATACGCTCGGGTGGAGCCGCGGCCGGAAATCTAGTATTATACTTACAGTCCATCAAACCTAAGAAATACTTTTTGACAGTTCTAACCGTGGTACATTTAGAATTTTATTTTTTGTATGAAAATTGTTTTAGCTTCATAATTAAGTTATTTTACAGGAAAGCTAATAATAATAGTGTGAATTACGCCTCTATAAAGGTAATTTAATAGAAAACAGTGAAACGTCAAAAGGTACTTCTTAGATTTGTTCAATTGTACTTGTATCATCGTAGACTCCATACATCATTGTGTAACATCAGGTAAGCTATAGTCAAGCTAAGGTTAAAACAGAAGAAAAAGAAAAAAAATGGTAAATTCTTAAAATAAACGTAAATTAAAATGATAGTAAGAGATATCTGAAAATCATTATTATTTGCTTCAATATCTGTGTTATGTATAACCTAAATTCCAATAAGGGTCTCCTCAGACCTCAGATTGACCTTTAGACATCAAAAATCCTAGTAGTAACATTGTGTGTATTTAATAATAATATGATATTCAATATCTACCTGATAATATGATGTCCTTCAGAAATGGGTGAAAAGGCATGCGACATGAGCAATATGATCGGACGTCAAAAGGTAAGCCAAAGGGCGACCGCTGATGCTAATCATAAAACTAGAATGTGGTCCAAGTTACAAACGACAAAGTTCTATTAAATAAATTAAGTAGTTTTAAATCTAATTCTATCTACATTAAAAAATAAATATAACACACAATAAATAGAATTTTATTAATTATTAATAATAACAATAACATTATTTGTTATTTACATAAAATATAATAAAATAAATAAACTACTTCTAGAATTCTAATCTTAAAAACTAGATAAGGCGTCATAAAATTCTCCGAATCGAGGCCTTGGGGAAATGTGCCTAGAAGGCTGGCAGCATTGCCACGTTGTATGGCAATGCTAATTCTTTGACCAAAATGTAGGCCAGCCCTCTGGTCACGTGAAGAGTCTATTAAGCACCAGAAATTTCTTTAAAAAAACACGGGCGCTCGGGCCCCACGCTCCAAGCGACTCAACCCCAAACGGCTCAAAAATATAATTTGTTTTTTTTTATATAACCACAATATCTAAACATTTTTCCAAATTGAAATAAAACTACTATATAACGGATTCTATCGAAGTATATTTTAGATTTAAGATCCCGACGTTTCAGTCTTTTCAGACTTCACGGTCATAAAGTCTGAAAAGACTGATGATTTGAATGTGTGATATTCGCGTAAATCTAAGAAAATACTATTATCAACATTGTTTATAACTCAAAGCATTGAAACTTAACTTTAAAATTCCACTGTCACCTTCTCGCCGATAATCATTCGTAATCACGATTGAATCGGTATACTGGGCTGGTACGTTCCATCGTAGACTACATCATTACTTAACATCAAGCAAGTTGTAGTCAAGCGCCAGCCTATCGAAGAATAAAAAAAAGGTTCTCTAACATACGGTAAGACAAAGGAAATATTTATTATTACCCTTTTCATGTATGCCTAGATCGTAACTATATGTTTAAATCTTCAATCACTATGGATCTATAGGACATATTATTATCATCATCACATCAGATTGAAATTGTATACTGTGCCTGTAATTTAAAAACATTCCTTACGCGATAAAAAGTAATCAAATGTCCACTATAATTTTGTTCCTTGCACCCCACCTCTCATAGATTGAGGGCAGGCCCGTGGTCACTTTGGGATAATATCTTGCGTAGTTCACAGGGCGGATTCCCTGAGGGCTTATTGTCTGGGTAAATTTAACGGAAGCTGAGCTCAATTTTGTTGTCACGCAACGCCAAGATTTAGACAGGGGACGCTATTAGGTTAAAGACATTTTGTTTAGGTTTTTCGGTAGTTTGGGTGCGAGTGAAAGGTAAATAAAATTGGTATTTTTAAGATATATGTTTTATGTATCCACTTGAAGTTAGGTGGAGGGTTACTAGTAAGAGCTGGATGAGAGTAGCGGATCATACTCGTTTCTACAAAATCAGTTGCTCTTGTGGTGTTGAAGTTTAAAGTCGTAAACATCAACTCTGAAAGGGGTCTTAACCGCATTGCCTTTCGCTTCAACACCAAGCAAGCATTTTTACTTAGGCATAAAACCAACCGTCGACTGAGCTACGGTTAGGTGACGATTAGTCGACGGCTAGGCGGTACCATTTCAAAGAAAGCACAACAAAGTGAAAACAGTTCAAAGATAACTGGTAATATACTACGTATACTATTTACTTATGTTAATACATTCCTAAATATACTTAGCATAAAGTAATTCGTATTTTTTTCAAATTAGTTGTATTCAACAACAATAATAATGATATTTAATATTTTAAACTATTTCACAAAAAAAAAATATAGTAAAATAAAATTGGTCACCTTTCTCCGTCACAATGCACCTCCAATCTAACTTTTTTTTTCCAACAAGATTAATTAGATATTTATTTGGGAAAAGTACATAGATGACGAGAATACTTAATCGAATAACAAACTTAGAATACCAAAATAAATATATAATTGCACCCAGGTTCAAGACAAACTAACATATTTATCACACAAATAACTGTCTTGGGTGGGAATCGAACCACAGCCTGCGACGTGAAAAGCAAGTATTCGGTCGTCGGTCCCTCATTATTGTATTCAGTGGCGCTCTTTTGAAGGGGACTGTCCATTATGTAGAGAGAGAGAGAGAGAGAGAGAGAGAGGGGGGGGGGGGGGAATAGTTTTGTATAAATTTATAATATCTTTTGCATGTGTATTGAACTTAGAAGTGTGTAAAAACGTGCATTATAGCTATGTGCAGCAACAATTTCATACAACTTTTATTTTTTATTTCGCTTGTTGCATTTGAGTTTTAATTATTTTTAAACAGTTCCTGAGCATGCCGCCTCAGAAATTGCAATCTAAAACCGAAATAAGTCCAGAATACTAATTCAGTCATTCATACAAATATGTTGCATATAAAAAGCTGGTGTTTACTAAACTAGTTTTGGACAAAAACTAGTGAAAATGAACTGTTCGTAACTAGTTTGTTTTAATCGTCTTTGTATAAAGCGTTAGTTGTTAGTTTGAAGTACAGTATGTTGAAATGTTGTATTAGTGACTTTGAAAATAAGTAAAATCTTTGTTTGAATTGTCTCAACGTATTTGAAGGCTTTTGAAGGTTTTAGACTAAAATTATCAGGATTAGCAGACAACTTTAGGTAGGCGTGAATAATCGGGTAAGAAGACGGCATTTCAATAAAATAACTACGGCAAATATCACTTCACCCCAATCTCTCGATAGCACAATCATTAAATCTACCAGTTAATTACGGATCGTTAAGATTACATTGGACTAAAGCGTAACGTTTACCGAGCACGTTGTTGCATCTGCACTTCCCGACGACACACACAGTGTCAGCCATTCTAAGATGGCCGCTTCACCCGTGCTCGGTGTTCATTCGTTCGTTCATATTGACGTTTTTGAGTGACAGCTGACTTCAAAGACGGACGCGATGACTGCATAAAATGATAGCTGATGCATCAAAAAGTAGATGTGCCAACTTTCAATATTTTGACGTGACAACGTCTTAAATTAGGTTGCGGCTGGGAGGCACTTATGAAAAAGTGTAACGCTCGGTAACGTTACGATGAGTCACCGAACGAGAGAGAGGCCCGCCGAATGCCTTGCGTCTCTCTCCCACTCAACTATGTTTCATCCTTCTTCCTACTATACGAATGAATATTCACATTAAAATTATTTTACCACTCAAAGTCGTTGTCACGTAAAACTTTCGCCCGTATACCGAATTTACAGGCAACCAATTTTATTTTTTGTAAAGAAAAATATTGTTTGAAATCCCGCATGCCTCAGAGTCAAATAGTTGAGAGTACGTGACACCCATCAATTCCCAAATAAACAAAATCTTATTCGATAAGTTTCTGGTAGAAGAGGAAAACAATATTATACATTATTTTGTTTTCTTGAGTTTCTATTCAATAAGTATGGAAAACTTCAGGATTTTAAGTTTTGCTAGCCTTACATAGTTTTTTCTCTTTTAATGTAAAATGGTAGCAAAATGATAGATAGCAAAATACAGCATGTTAGATAAATAAATAAATATTCTGGGACATTAACACACACGGTCATCTGGTCGAACGAATCGAACCCGTCGTGGATTCGGTTCCCACGCGTGCGGCGAGATAAGCAAGTATCTTACCTGTTCGCGACAGACTTAGTGTTTGCGATAGACTTAGACTGTGCCAGACATTATTATCAGAAAGTTAATTGTTATCAGTTATCGGTAGGTTTACTGTAATCAGTAAGTTTATTGTTATCAGTAGTTTTTGGTGTTATCAGTAAATTCAGCATTGAAAAATGTGATAGTGCATATCGTAGAACATTTTAACAGTTTTCTTAGAAATAATTTTGTTGTTAAAAATGTTAAAAAATGTAGGTACTTATATAAAATAAGTACCTTCATCTCGCTAATGTTAATAATAGATTTTGTATTTTCCAAATTTATTAATAACTAGCTTCCGCCCGCGGCTTCGCCCGCGTTGTGTTAGGATAAAAATTAGCCAAGTTACAGATCTTTAAGAAACCTTTATCATATTTTTTATTGGTCTTAAATCAGATCATGTTTGTTTCTTTTAATCGAAGACGTCTTACTCCATTTTGGAAAATTATTTTTGTACCATTTAAGTCTTGTTAAAATCTTTAGTTCACCAAACTTTGTTAGGAATTTTAAAAGGGTTATTCCCGTCGGAAACCAATTAGGGTTATTCCCTCTAGGCAACATCCCCAAGGAACCCGTTTTATATAAAAATTATAAACAATTTTGTTTTTTACTTTTTCCGGCGATTGGGTTAGGTCATCAGCAAAAAAAAACCCTCTCAATTTGTACACAGATACATAGATATACGTTTCAAACTTATTATATCCCTTTTTATGGGGGGTTAAAAACTCAACTTGATCGATTTATCTTCATTGGTTATTATTAACATAGCGCTCATTACTGTACCATCTGAAGATGAAGGCAGAGATGAATATCACCCACATTTTGTCGGCTATGTTTTAAGTCTCATACGTAAAATAAGGGTCAATTGACGTTTAACGGACACTTTACCGAACTTCGAGCTGCTATCCTACAAATATTTATGTTTGGACCAACTACTGTCTAATCTACCGAATTAGCACCGACTTCAAATAACAGATGTAAAGAAACTAATTTTTAAATTTTATAACGCGGTCATTTTTTCTAAGAAGTTTTATTTTACATTTTTTTGTGATGCACCCCGTACTTTTCCCGAATTATTGTAAAACCTTATAAAATTCCACTACCAACGATACCCCGTACGGTATTTTTAATCATGGAAATAATAAAAACCTTCAACCCCTATGACAGACATTTAGGGGTTGATTTATAAAAAAAAGTAGCCTATGTTTGAACCATAGTTTTAAACTATATCCCTACAATATTTCATCAAAATCGGTCCCGCAGTTTGGCTGTGAAAGTGTAAAGTAATAAAAACCTTCAACCCCTATTACAGACATTCAGGGGTTAATTTAAAAAAAAAAAGTAGCCTATGTTTGAACCATAATTTCAAACTATATCCTTACAAAATTTCGTCAAAATCGGTGCCGCAATTTGACCGTGAAAGCGTAACAGACAGACAGTACATCGGTACATCCATATCGGCCCAGCAGTTTGGCTGTGAAAGTGTAAAGTAATAAAAACCTTTCACCCCTATGACAGATATTTAGGGGTTGTTTTATGAAGAAAAAAGTAGCCTATGTCTGAACCATAGTTTTAAACTATATCCCTACAAAATTTCATCAAAATCGGTCCCGCAGTTTGGCTGTGAAAGTGTAAAGTAATAAAAACCTTCAACCCCTATGACAGACATTCACGGTTGATTCTGGAAATAAAAAGTAGCCTATGTTTCAACCAAAATTTTAAACTATATCTCTACAAAATTTCATCTATATCGGTCCAGCAGTTTGGCTGTGAAAGTGTAAATTAATAAAAACCTTCAACCCCTATGACAGACATTTAGGGGTTGATTTTTGAAAAAAAAAGTAGCCTATGTTTGAACCATGGTTTTTAACTATATCCTTAAAAATTTTTATCCATATCGGTCACGCAGTTTGGCTGTGAAAGTGTAAAGTAACAAAAACCTTCAACCCCTATGACAGACATTTAGGGGTTGATTTTAGAAAAAAAAAGTAGCCTATGTTTGAACCATGATTTTAAACTATATCCCTACAAAATTTCATCAAAATCGGTTCCGCAGTTTTGCTGTGAAAGTGTAAAGCAATAAAAACCTTCAACCCCTATGACAGACATTTAGGGGTTGATTTTTGAAAAAAAAAGTAGCCTATGTTTGAACCATGGTTTTAAACTATATCCCTACAAAATTTCATCAAAATCGGTCCAGCGGTTTGGCCGTGAAAGCGTAACAGACAGACAGACAGACAGACAGACAGACAGACTTTCGCATTTATAATATTAGTATGGATAGTGAAACTGAATCATAATTAAACAGTATAAGCAGTATGTAATGTATTTTCAGGTAATTTTATAGTAAAATTGTAAAATGTTAAAATTTGTAAGAAAGTTGTATGACGTCGTTAGAAAGTCCGCTATAACTTTGTAAGTTTTAATAAATGAATTATAGTTTTGTGTTTAATTTGTACCTAGATAGGCTATCTATCAATAGGTAGGAGATAGTGAACCTAGGTCTTAGGGTTTGGCAAGTATAACGAGTGAAAGTACTAACTGCACCTAAAGTGCCTAGATTTTGCAGACATTTCTCGTTATACTTGCGAAACCTAGGAACTTAGGTTCAAAACTTTAGGCTTCCTAGATAGAGGGTTAGGTAGGCTTGCTAATAGTGTTTACCGTATAGATCTAGCCCTAATAGTTTAATAGCTAGGAACCAAAATGTACAGTTTTTGAAATGAAATTAAAGTTAACACAGGAGAGGTTACTGCGGTCGTCGTTACGGTAAAGTTTCGAGGTAGCTAAGCGTACCGCACTATTCGGCGGGCGTAGCACGGCGTAATTGCGATCTACCACTGCAGCAAAAGTAATGATCAAGCAGTAATCTCAAGTGTGTGCGTATGTTGTCAAGTCGGTGTTTCATTTAGTGTCCCGGTGGCTTTCCTGTAGCGGATAGGAGAACAAAGCAGTAGTGGGCAGTATTCCAGGGAGTATAAATCGTCGTCACGAATTCTATGAACACGTAGGTGTTCAGGGCGTCAGCTAGATTTTCATATATTGAATTTTTCCAGCCCGTCCGGAACATTACCGACCACGCCACTGGCCCGTCATATCAAGATTCACATCTAGTAGATATCAATCAAATGTTTTTTGTTACCTTTTTAATGGAACTGAGATTGCACATTAATTCTGTGAATTAAAAACAAAAGAATAACCATACCCAGCTGTTCGACATAGGTCGTTAGCTGCGCTAAGAGGGCGCATGGAGTGGATATGCGTAGCGTGTCTATGGCGCGGACACGCGAGGATCCACGCTTGCTGAGAGTCTTGCTGAAACTCCTGGCCGCTTTGCTGCTACCTTTCGAAGATAGAATACTTGTTTGCTAACTAGGGGGAATAAAAAGTTATCTATGATTTACACTCATTAAATCTGGGTAACAGCAAGATATACAGTGTCATTTATCTTTCTAACATTTCAAACACTAAAACAGTACTTCCACGTATACCGTTTCTTCCTAGCTGCATAATTAATAGCAGTCATTACAAGCGTGGGTTACCAGATAAGAAAAGGATATAACTCACTCAATATTTATAGTATATCTTCATTTTATTTAATGCTAGATATATAATAATATCACTAACAAAATCAAAAATTCAAAATAATTCAATTAATTTATAAAATTCAAAATATTTATTGTAATTCAATTATATTTTCTTTTTTAAATATATTTTTAAGTAATATTCAATTAATAATCTGACACCTGGGCTAACTATCTCGGCTACTGGTTCCCTACGGGTTTCGAGGTCTGATGGCAGTCGCTCGTATAATTCTGGTAGCTAGCCGCATCACGTTAGACTGGGAGCCGACCACAATAGAAATGGGAAACAGGCAAGGGGGAATGAATGATGATGATTCAATTAATGTTATTTTTAATACAATTGGAATGATTGACATATTTGTTAAGGTAAATAAAAATAGTGTAGGTACCTACCCTATTTTGCGCATACATTTGTGCACTTTAATATCTCCTGCGCACCTGGCTAGGCAGTTCGGATAATTTGAACCTCTTGTTTCTCTATGCTATCTCCCGCTTGCCTGGTGGGAAGTGGACAATCTAATTTTTCAAATTCTTTCCAATAATGTGAACTAAGCTTAGTCATAAGGCCACATTGTGGTGAGATAATAAATAAATATATTATTTTTATTAATTATCTTTCTGATTAAATTCGTGCGCGCTCCAAGACAATTTAGGTATCTCGGGACTTTGCTGGGTTTAAATCCTGAGTCTCTTGCAAGAATTTGGTGCAAGGTTAAGTCGTGGCAGCTTGAAGATGTGTCGGCACGACTGGGGATCGAACCCGCGACCTTGTTTCTAAGGCAAGGCAAATACCGCTGCGATTATAATTTCATAGAATAGGTATTTGAAGAAAGCGGCGTTTAGTAGGTATCTAGTCAGTGATGCTGACGAATGTTTTAGCTAAGTACCATCCCTATCAATTTAGATTTTATTGAGAAAAACGCATTTAGATCGGTCTAACCATTTAGGTGCTACGTGACAACAAATTTGTACACCGATACACAAACACACAGAACACGCTTTAAACTTAGGGGAGAGTGTGTAAGAAAGAGCCAAGATTTTGAAAGAACCTATATGAATTTTCTAACTTACCTATATACTGCCATTAATTTTCTTTTTACTAAGCAACTCTGGATAAATATTACTCATAGTATTGTATTGTATTGTATTGGTTGGAATATACCATCAGCTTGGGACCCAGTGCTTATTTTGCTTGTACCAAAACCCAAAATTAACTCCGAATTCAAGACACTGTGAGCTCAGTTTGCTTAAATCGGAACGCAACTTAAATATTAATGTTTCGAGGTAGTCAGTAATTATTGTGATTAATATTTTTGGACGTCAAATACCTCAGTCCACCGGTGAACATGAAGTCTGAAAAGACTTTTGAACGTCGGGATCTAAAATCTAAAATAAACCGCGATAAAATCCGTTAAAAAGTAGTTTTATTTTAAATATTACTTGCAAAATTATGTCAGTTCTACATAAACGAAATTTGCTTTCGTTGAACTGTCATATTTTTGTGAGTAAAAATCATATCAGCTTTTTTCAAACACACTCTCCCCTTTAACACATCGTTTTTGTAGGGGTTAAAAAGACCAGAGTCACGGGTAGGTATTAGTTTTACCATAGTTTCCTCCCATTGCGATAGATAATTACGTCGGTATAATAGGAGTATCAGAGCGAACACATTATCAATTTGTTTGCTTTAGTCGAGCCTATAATTAACAGTGAGCGGAAAATGAATAGGTACAGTCACCAACAATAATATGTTCATTTACAAAATATGCAATTATTGCATAACATTTATCATCACTTTACACGTTTATTACATAAACTCGTTGGCTGATGTGAACATTGATAGTTTTAACAGTTTTGTTTATGAACCATTTTAACGAGGGCTGCAATATTTCTATTAAAATTAATAATAAAATATGTTTGCGCTTGACCATAGCTTGCTTGGTATTAAGATATTTATTACGCCAGTAATTACTATACTACATGATCTAGAGACTTGTGTTCCTAATATACTCAGCAGTTATGCAAAAGCAGATAATAGCTATCGAAAAACAGAGAAAGAGATAGCGAGAGCCATTTGACGTGGTTTAACTACTGTCATGTATTGCCTATATCTGTGAAACGACCGCATAACCTGTCCTCTAGAACTACGAGACCAAGTAATAACATCTATAAAAGACACTAGTAACTCACCTCTATGGTTCCCCAATCCCCTAAAACTAGAGTGTCCGACAACGTCCTGACCCGAGGTTAGACCCCACTGAGGAGCCCTCATGTCAGTTGTCACAGTACTTCGTCCTCGAACGGTTCACAGAAAAAGTCTGGTGAACCAATACAGGCTCTTCCGGACGATTGGGTTAGTTCATGCGCAAAAAAAAACTATGGTCGGCTACTTTAGTGCGGCACGATTTTCGCTGGCAACGTTCGTGTGAAGATATTTTTTATGGTAACTGTACCTAATATTGGAAATAGCCAGGGTAGTGAAATTGCCCAAATTTTCCACTCGGCTGCAGCTACAACTAAAACATGTTGGGTCTGATTATTAGCTATTATCATACATTCCCTGATTGTTTGTTTAAAGAGTGCCTATTAATTGGTTTTAGTATAGTTTTGTGCCTATTTTTACTAGTCATCTATGATGATTCACGATTAGAATCAAATAGTTATTAATCTACACACTGCGTAGGACGCCCTCAGACTATGTGGATCTTGACACCTCAGCCGGCAAGATCTGGATGATAAAAGCCGCGGATCGTGCTCAGTGGAGAGGCCTATGTCTAGACTTGAGACTAGAATAGGTAGATGATGATGAATTCAACTAAACAGAAAGAGATAGAAAATCTTATGTTAATGCAATCCGTTTTTGGATAACAGGTCACACTGCTGGTCGCAAGTACTTTCTTAACTATCATATACATGGTCAACACCCGACGCAAGTTATAGTTCAAGAGGAAACTATATGATATTCTGTAAGCATCTTAGTTATATTGTCATATCCAAAGAATTTGGGAAGTTTCATGCAAAAGTTACTGCAAGAAATTGGTTGAAATTTGGCACAGAGATAGGATATGGTCTGGATTAACACATAGGCTACTTTTTATCTTAATCAGTATCACGCTGGCGTAGCCGTAATCGGAAGCAGGTATAGTATATTTAAAGTGCTCCTTCAAATAGTTATCTTTCTGAGTAATACGTGCGGGATCCAAGGCAGTTTGCCTGTCCCGGAATTTCACTTAGTTTCAAAAACCTGAGTCTCTCAATCCCGCAGTCAATCCTGACATACAGGTTATTTTTTTAATTCAATTAAAGGTAAAGACAAGTTGTACGCTTGAGTACAACTTGGCTGATGTTATGATGTGGGCTGTGATATTGCCTATTACTTGCCTTGCATATTATTGTTATTCACTCGTGATTACGAATGATTTTCGGTGAGTAGATGGCAGTGGAATGAGGTTCCATGTTACATAACCATAAAGTAGCAACAATTGTTACCCATCCTCTCAAATGGTGTTGTCAGACATCGCACCGAAATACGGCAGGGAAGGCCGATTTGTGGTTTTGTTTGGTGGGTAGTCACTAACCACGACCGAAGTCTACTACAATTCTAGTGTCACTACTCCTGGGGATTCAGATTGAAGGTGATACAGTCCTCAAAAGGTACACCAGTAGCGGGACTGCGTCGGTGGGTTTAGGCATAGATAAAATTCTTGTTGTTTCTGCTTCTAGAATGAATAATCTATGACCACAACCGCGGTAGATACTACACGCGCTGACATCACGGGTCGTGAACAAACATTGCACTCACCGCAATTTGTAGGTACCTTTATTCGTGTGTAACAAACTTAATGTATAGTGCTACCACAAATTATAACCCTGTATATAGCGAGTGTAGGTAGAAGTGTATATCACAGTTGACAATGTTAAGAAGTTATAACTTAGCTACATCTTACCTGATCATTTTTATTTATTCTTCGATAGACTAGCGCTTGACTACAACTTGCCTGATGTTAAGCAATGATGTAGTCTACGATGGAACTGGTAAATACGAATGATTATCGGCGAGAAGGTGGCAGTGGAATGAGCCTCCTTAAGGTTAGTAACCTTAAAGGAGCAACAATTCCGACCCACCCTCTTTGCATGGTGTCACCAGACATCGCACCGGAATACGGCAAGGCCGCTTGGCGGTACGGCTTTATCTGGTGGGTGGTCACTAACCACGGCCGAAGCCTACCACCAGTCGATTGTCACCTGATTGGCACCACCCGAGGACCAAGTTGACACTCGTTTCGAATGAAGTTCAAAACAGCCTCCGCCACACACACGGAGCTTTCAATATAGAATTTCTCGGAAATCTTTCCATATATTGAGTTGGACAGGTGAAAAGCTCCACGTAAGTGAAGCTCACGTCAAATTATTTAAACCTCACGAAAAAACCTTACTTTGACGGGAATTCTGGAATTGGAATTGATTTTACATTTATTCCATTTATTTTGTATGTATTAGTTTGTTTAGAAATGTTGTTCGTTTAATATTGCGTACACATAATTATACTTACAACTGATCGAAGTTGAAGTAAGGGTCGGATCATATTTGATGGGAGATGCGTTGCGTTTTATCGGTCCCGTAACATAAAATCACTAATCATTCGAGGCAATGTGACATCCACCAACCCACACTTGGCCAGCGTGTGCTCTCTCTACTCGTAGGTAAGATCGTTAAAACCCGTGCCCAACAGTGGGACACTAAGAAGGGTTGTGGTGAGTGAAGAAGTGAGTCCAAAATCTCTGGAACAGACAAATACATGAAAACTTGTTGTCATGACGCCCTCAGACTAGGTGGAGTGACGATCTTTGCAAGGTGGCTGGTAAGAGCTGGATGAGAGTAGCCGCGGATCGGGCTCAATGTGATGCTTTAAGAGAGGCCTATATCCAGCAGTGGACTAGGATAGGCTGATGATGATGATGATGAGATGATACGATCGACGCATCATTAGTCAGATATGAACCATCCCTAAACGAGTTCGTAGAGACCATAGAACGGCAAACGTAGTGTACACGCTGTAGGTGAAGTGACAATTTTAGCTTGGTGGCTAGAGAGTAGTCGTAAATCGAGCTACTCAAGGTCCAACAATGCACTTATTTGTTTTAACTTTATATAACTTTCAAGGTTCATTCACTTCACTAACTATTTTAGATGTAAAATTACTTAGTAATGAATACTTTTAAACTATAATGGAAACAAATGATTTTGACTTTACTTTGCAAATAACAAATGTTACGCTGGTTACGTTACGTTCAAATAGATCTTTGTATAATAAATAATAATAACATCTCTTAAAATTAACGAAGAGTAATCATAGGTGTATGAACTGGGGCTCTGCCAAGCCGTGACTGGGTGGCCTACAAGATTGAACCCTGATACTGGTAGTAATAAAACTCAGTTTACGTTCAATGATCTATTTGTATAGCTATGACAGAACCTAAGTGATGAGTAGGAGAGAAAGATGTTCTTGATTCACAACAAATTGTACTTATCTAATACAAAAAACACAACACTTGCGACTTTTAAAATTAATACAGCACCATCTATTGATGGGTAGTGAAAAACTATTAAAATACTATGTTGATCTTTAACAATAGGACAACTGTCAAACGGTAAAAGGTTGTCTACTTTTTCGCTTATTTGTGAAGCCTTAAATTAGTATCAAAATTATTAAAAAAGTTGACTGTAGTTGTTATGGAGCAAATCAGACTTTTTAAGGCACAGAAACCTTAAGACTGCAACAGCGCACAATTCACGTAACAAAATAGATAATCTATGCAACTTGCATTTACAACGATTACAATCTCTAGACAATGAGTAACTAACACGCTAGCCGACTGCTCTATCTTACTAAACGCTATCTTTTAACTGGTACAAGTCTAAACTTTATTGCTCATTATGTTTAGTAATTGCCGACAAAGTTAGATTGTTAAATTTCTTGTTATTAAGCTACATTTGCACGATGCATTACCCAAAGTACGTTCCACTAAATCCTTACTTCCCTATTAATATTATAAATGCAAAAGTAACTCTTGTCTGTCTATTTGCAAGTTTTCATGTTGAGATAGTTTGAAACTCGGGAAAATCAAATCAAATCAAATTTCTTTATTTGTAGATCATAGGTAAGATACAGATAATTGAACGCTATGTCTGGCCATAAAAAAAAAACAGATAAAAAATAAAAAAGATTTAATAAAGTAAAATAAAACAAACAGCCTTTATTTCTACTACAGTTAATCTTTAAAGGTATATAAACTCTGAAGAAAATATAAATAGATATTTTCGCTTCATTAGCAGTCGCCTCTTCAGCGTAGGCCTCTCCTAAACCTTTCCACACCTCTCTTTCTTGTACCTTATGCATGGATAGGGATCCACACCTCTGGGATTATATGTATGTATCTTCATCTTTTATTTCATCTCCCTTTTTTCCGTTTACCTTTTCTTGGTATCCACTCTGTTAAATGTTTAGGCCCTGCTCCACTCCCGTACTGCGTCGCGCATCTAATAGAAAACAGCCCACCATGAAGACGCACTAAGCTCTAATTCGACGACATGGTGACATCCATCAATCTACACTTGACCAGCGAGCCTTGAACTCTCAACTGTTAATAAAGTTGAAAAAAAAAATTGGTTGCCTGTAAAGTCGGTATACGGGCGAAAGTTTTACGTGACAACGACTTTGAGTGGTAAAATAATTTTAATGTGAATATTCATTCGTATAGTAGGAAGAAGGATGAAATAATAGTAACAATTTAAAACATTTATTTATACAAAGAATTATATTTAAAACATTAATTTATACAAATAATCTCGCTCTTAGGCGGGCTAACTGTGCTCGAGTGGAAGGGACGCGTGCCTTTCACTTTTTATGTCTGTCTCTCTCGCTCTTAGGCGGGCTAACCATGCCCGAGTGGAAGGGACGCGTGCCTCTCACTCGCTCTCATTGTGAGCGCATAACGTGAGCGGAGCGTAACGCAGTTTCTTGAAGTTTTTTGACGTTGTCACGTCAAAAGACTTGTACCAAGTAGCAGGTACATTCAATTTATTAACTTACTTTATTTTAAATCATAAGCTGGTTTTAATCTACACTTAATGTAATTTCAACAATATGTTAAGCCAAGATCTAACCACAGATATCGAATGAACAGCGTGGTGTATTAAATAAAATTCAACTACGGTACGTTTAGTGCTCGCTTGTATCGTAATGAATCTGATAACAGGGCAGATAACAAAAACCCTACTCTGGTAATCCGATTAATTTCGTTCGTTAGTAAAATTGACTTATTATAATATTATGTAAGTGACTGCATGTTTGTCTTACGTGGTGATTAACGACGAAGTAGACGGAAATTGAAGACAAAAAAAAAAATTCAACACAAACAAGACACACAAAAGCAAAATCTTATCTGTAATTTTTTTTACACATACACACCGCGCTATCCAGTCCCAAATTATTTTTTTGTAAATATATACATATTACACATTCATTACACCCAGACACAGAACAAACAATGTAATCGTGCTCATCACACAAATATTTGTCCTGGGTGGGAATCAAACCCACGACCTTTAGTTTAGCAATCAGGGTCACTAACCATTACGCCATCAGGCCAATCAATGTCAAAATGAAAAAAGTGTAGCAAAAAGTGTGACCAATCCGTGTCAAATGGACATTGCTCAAAAAACGCTGTGAGTTAGGCACTCACAGCGTTTGCCAGAGTCGACTTACAGCAATAAGTTCAGCATTGTCTACAGTCTGATGCCAGGTGCCAATCAGGTTTTACCCACTGTTGTGCAAAAAAAATAACGAAAAAAAAACAAATCTACTCAAACAGCAAGTCTGTCAGTTAATAACTGAACTCAGGGGATTGTGGCATAAGAACAGCAGTCAACAATCCAGTCCACCAGATTCGTTCCTATTTAAGGATCTTATTGGAATACAAGTAGGTTTTTGGTTAGCTAGTCAGTTACCGGGCTAAACAACTCGGATGACTGGTGTTGCTCCAAGAAATCGTTGGCAACATGATGGATCCACTAGGATCCCTCCTGGAGTTGGACTGGAAGTAACTACAAGTGAGTATTTTGTATAAATACGTTAATAATCCGATCGAAAGTGAAATTTAAAAGAGTAGGCTCACAAATAAGACATGTTCCCGGCGCTTCAAGTTAATTCTTGCCATTTGATTCAACGATTGATTTTTTGTTTACTTCTAGCTCCGTCACTGTTACTCCTGAAATACAAGATCAACGGCAATTTGAATCCGGCCAAGTCTCGGGACACAGTATCCGGCACAAATATAATTAGAAACATAATAAGAGGAGTTGGAAGTTACAATTTCCACTTCTCTCATCAGATCACTAACACATTATTATGGGATTCACGTTCTCATTCGAAATGTCACATGACCTGTCAATCCCAAACATATTTTCTATTAGATCTTTCGTTTCGCTTCTCTATGTAAATTGTCTGGTCCAGGTCAGTGTATCATAAAAATATAAAGCAGAAATAAAAACATTTAGTTTGAAGTACTTCATTAAACAGCGTTATTTAATAGTCTGATAAAATAACTGAAAAAGTTTTAAAAATTATCTTAATCCTAACAACGTCTTTTAGAAAATTCTCACCGTCATACCCTCACATAAACACAATAAAAATCAACCTTAGTCACATTACAATAAGATTGACTTTTATGCAAAAGAATTTGCATGGCAGCAAATATGAACCAAGTTATGTTAAGATTAAAACTGTTGGATTTCAAACCTTATTATCTCGTGATAAGGTGTTTAAAGAATGAATGGGTAAATTTGTGCAATGTAGCCTATATCGACAGGCAGGCAAAGGATCGACTCTCTTTATGTATTATTCATGGGTAGAATTGGAGTTTGTTTAAATTTCATGTTCACAATATCTTTGGATTGAAATTTTGGATCAGTTTTTTTAATGTAACACATTGTAACTTATGTATCAAAGCAAAATTGAGAGAAAAACTTAGCTAGGTACTTAGATAATGTAAAAATCCACCGATGAAATCAATTTTGAACTAGTTTAAACCAGTTCTTTACCGTCAACGAAACAGAGAGGTGTTATAAGTTTGCTTTGGGATAATTAGTGCGACTGGATTTCTGTATATTGGTTGTTATGTGTATTTAGATGGAATGATTGCTTTTAATGTGTTTTATAATTGGAATGTTACAGTGATTGACGTGGTTCTAAACTATTTTAAGAAAATTAGACGTTATTATGATATTGGGAGGATTACAGTTATGAATGTCTAGCGAGTTCAACCAAACAAACTCTCCACCTTTTTAATATTAGACGTGTGAACATAATAATTTATTTAATTAGGTATCCGAAACTTTGAATTAACAACAAGAGTAGGGCTTCAGATTGACAGGCATTTATTTTATTTATCACTAGATCAGCGCCCGACGTAGCTGCTATGCGACTTTTATTGCGCCTTTACTTAATTCTCAAAAGACAAACAACCATATGCGCATCGTTGATTCATCCTTGCGAGATTCAATTTTTTTTTGTTTAATCTACGTCATTTCCATGGTAATGAAGTCAACAATAAGTAAACACTGAGTTTAATATCCGTTTATCTGAATTAACGTGGTCTGCATCAACTCAACACTACGTATGATCAATTATGTTTCGCAAATAAAATTCTGATTCTGTTTCTGATTCGTATTGAGAGAAGTAAGGCACAGTTATATTCTTTACTCTACGGCTGGACTAGGGAGGTACAGATAACACACAGCCTATTAATTGTTGGTTATGTTCGTGGGCGTGAGTAAAATGTCTATAGACTATGGAATCTAAAGGATTGGCAACGTGCTAGTGATGCCTCTGGTATTGCAAGCCTCCATAGACTACGCTAACCACTTACTATCGCATAGGTCAATAATAATAGTATTAAAGTTATCACACATGCACACAGTGCCAAACTAAGCAGTTATATTTACTTCTGTTATGTTTTTTTGGGAATACCTATTTATTACATAAATTACACCCAGGCACAGAGTGAATAACAAGCCAGTTGATAATATGCTTGTTTGCCAATATGGTGGAGTAAAAAATTGTCTTCTTCCATCTAACAATACTGTATAGTAGAGTTGAAATACTACGTCGCAACAATCACTTGAAGCTCATACTTTTATTTTTGTGATTTAAGAGTATATTCAGATATTTAATACAGGACTTTGAGTTTTGTTTGACAGGTTTGTCTCATTGTCTTAACAACGATGTAACAACGTTGTAATTTTTTATTAAATCGCGTGAGTAGCAAAGTGAATTTTGATGCGACTTTTCATGTATTTCAATGAAACGTTTACAGTTCTTTTTTCTTTTTTCGCGTCTTTTGTTTTTATTTCTTCAGCTGTTAATTCAAAGTCGTGTTTGTAGGTCGATGCGATTTGGGGCTTGAATTGTATTGTGTTGTGCTAAAAATAAGGAAAAACCATGGTTATTTTCCTTCAAAGATAAATGGGTGATGATTTGGTACTATTCTGTAGAAGAAAGTAGAACTGTTTAGCTTGTTTTGCAAAACATTTGAAACTAAAACTCAGTTTATCATAGAATGTATTGTTTAGTTAAGTTTCTTAAAAACATGTTCAATTGAATTTAATTGCATTGCTGCCGTAGGATCTACGACACTTACGTAGCATAACGGCTACGCATATTTCTACGACAGTACAACAGCTACGAATATTTCTACGATAGTAGCACATCGGCTACGAATATTTCTACGACCGTAGCACATCGGCTACGAATATTTCTACGACCGTAGAACATCAGCTACGAATATTTCTACGACCGTAGCACATCTGCTACGAATATTTCTACGACCATAGAACATCAGCTCCGAATATTTCTTCGACCGTAGAACATCAGCTACGAATATTTCTACGACCGTAGCACATCTGCTACGAATATTTCTACGACCGTAGAACATCAGCTACGAATATTTCTACGACCGTAGCACATCGGCTACGAATATTTCTACGACCGTAGCACATCTGCTACGAATATTTTTCTATGGCTGTAATAACGAATAACTCACACTGTAGCACACCATTGTTTTGTGCATTTACGTAGCACATGGCTACAAATATTTAGAAGTCTACGGCGTAGCATTCTACATATACTGCTATGACGTACCTCATCCGCTTCGAATATTTTCACAATGGCATTAAAGGTGGACGCAGATATGGCCGCATTGCACGCTCTGGAGTTGCCGCAGTCATCACTTTTGGTTTTGTTTGCCTCGCAATGGATTTTAAATTTGAATGGAACTGGATGCGAATGACGATACCCCCGACGTGCGAATGCTACATCCGATGTGGATAAGCTGACGTCATCAGCTGCGGATAAATTCGATCGTTGCGAGTATTACGGTGCGAGTAGATGTGAGGTTACTTATAAAGAAGTATATAAAGCATTTAAAAACGGTTACTGCGACGCATGTGTTGTGGCCCAAGTATGCGTTCACATCGACGAGTATATTACTTACGGATTGAAAACGCAGCATGGCATCAAAAAAACATATTACATAGTATTGTCTTAGATTTACGCAAATATCATACATTATTTTACTTTAGATTTTAGATCCCGACGTTTCAAAGCCTTTTCCGACTTCATGTTCACGGGTGGGATTCAAAATCTAAAATAAACCGCGATAAAATCCGTTAAAAAGTACATTTATTTCGAAACATATTCCATTTTGGAATAACCTGTGTCAAACAAACAAAAATTGTAATTACGTCTATATAAAGTAAGAAGTAGTTATGCCCAATTAAGCATTAAAAAAAATCTTCTTCTTTGTTAAATCGTTTAAAAATACAGCTTAATTTATTTAGAAATACTGTGAAAATCCACAATTGTCGGTGTGGTTTTTGTGTAACAGTTATTTGTAGGTACAAAAAGAAAATAGCATTAGTATTTTTGCATAAAACTATTCCGTATAGAGGAACGTAACGAACGAACCGGAACGGACACTGTTTGTTGGAGCTATTCAGAGAACATAGTCCCGGAGCTTAGGTCTATTAAATTTACAACATTGTGTTTACGTATTAGGTTGTTCTAGTGACTTATTCAAACAGTATGGAAGTCAAATTTGATCATTTGAATAATAATTTCTTTCGGTATATATGGTTTTAAGGAAAATTTAAATATGGTTAAATATATATACATATTTATTATGTAAATGCGTTAGATAAGAAAGACAAAAAAAAATTGAACTACGATTGCTATAATGATATTTGGAAATATTATTTCATATTAAATTACTTAATTGAATTTTCGATATAGTGTACGACCGAAAAAAAATATATATTGGCAGTTAAAGGGACTGCCAATAGAAGTAAAAACTGTGACTTCATGAGATTTCATCCACCCAAAAAGAGTCCAACGCGCACAGCATGCGACTGCAGCGCGCATGCGCCAGGCATGAACATGTCAGTGAAGCGAACACCTTTTTTCAATAGAAAAAGGTGTTTAATTTGTTATATACTAGTGGTCTTATTGATAAAATCTTATCAGACTCTTTAGTTAAATGGACTTTGTCTCTTTCTTACTAGTTTAAATGTCAAGATGACAGACAAAGACAAACGAATTACAAACCTATTTGAGTTATAATGAACTTATAAGACATCTATGAATACAGAGGTAACATTTTAAGAACAGATTGCGTTGCCGTCTGTTTGCATGTCAGAATAGAGCAAATATTAGTTCCATTTATAATGTTTTTTTATCAAGAGACAAAAAAATAAAATTTAGGTGTTAAATTCAATCGACAATATAGCCAGTGCTAACTCGTTACAAAATCTAAACTAAAACCTAGCTCTTGGACTACAAAGACAAGATATACACAAGGAGGGCACAAAGAATCAATCGGACAGCGGCGAAGCTGTTTTCTTTTTCAATCAGTGGACGTCCTTTGAGAATTCGTGCGTACATTTGTAACACCAACAGTACACCACGCCACAGTCTAAAATACTTCCCTACAAAAAATTACCCAACTGAAATTTTTTAACACAATTTTGTTTAAACTTTTTTAGTCTGTGTCTTTTTGTGTCTGAATCTGTACAACCTCGGGTATAGTTGTTAGAAAATAAATTGAATAAAGGAGAGTGGACGATCTTTTCTTATTTCGCTCTTAGATTGAGTGTGGCTTTATTTCGTTGCATCGTAAATGTTGGAAAGGTAAAAATATGGGTGTTGAACTATAAATACGAATGGATAATGGGAATTTTACGGAAACGACGGAAGTTTTGAGTGAAATCATATAGCTACTAGCCTCTTGACGTAGTGGCTAGTGACCATGACTGCTAAGCTGGAGGTGATGGCTTCGATTCCCACCCAGTAAATTTTGTTACCACTTTAAAAGTCAAAATTAGGGGTTGTTATAGTCTTAATAAGTAAAAAGATCTTATCTACAAAAAGAAAAGATTAACGGCCTCATTCATAAAAATCTTATAAGACTCATCAGTTAAAATGGACTTTATCTCTTTCGTACTTATAAAAATGTCAAGATAACAGACAAAGACAAACGAATTATAAACCTATTTTAGCTATATTAAGCATAAAAGACGTTTATGAAATACATTTTAGTGACGTGTAAATAAGTGTAAGTATGTAAATATGTATCTTGTCTCACAATGTGACTTTGAACTAAAAAAGGCAAGTTTACACATTTTATTTTATTGGGTAATTTATTACTAGAGCTTACATGAATTCAAATGGACAAAGCTTTAGATAAGTTAATGCTGATAGCTTTTGGAAAATAAATAAAAGTTTTGTTCTAGTTCTAGATAGATATTTTAAAAGACTTGGAATAATAATGTTATAAATTTGGAAATTTCTATTTGTTGTTGTTCGGGTATAATGTTATTTATAATAATAATAATAAGATAGACCATTTATAAACACCAATATTTGAAAGATAGAACATAAATTTATTTGACACAGACAAGACATACACATACAATCAAGTAAAAAAACCATTAAAAAAAATTACTAAAAAAGAAAAAATATATAAAATTTACCAGTCAAACCGCTAGGTTCTCTTAGTAGTCTGTGCAGTCAACGTTGTGAGTACCTACCGGAGGTAACCTACAGCATTGACTTCAAGCAATGTCCACAATATCAATTTATTAGTGACTTTCTCAGAATCTGTTTATAAACTATGTACTTTTAATTTATGACTAAGTTTCGAGTATCTTATCTTATCTTATCTTATCTTATCTTATCTTATCTTATCTTATCTTATCTTATCTTATCTTACTCTTACTAATATTATAAATGCGAAAGTAAGTGTGTGTGTGTGTGTGTGTGAAGGTTTGTTACCGCGTATCTCCATAACCGCTCAACCGATTTTATTGAAATTTGCAATGTAGGTAGTGTATACCCTAGAATCGGACATAGGCTAATAATATTTTTAAAAATCATCCCCTAAGAGGGTTAAGTAGAGGGGTGAAGTTTGTATGCAACTTTTTATTCCTTGATCCTTTTCATTTAAAATTCGGTACACATAAACTTTAAGACAAATAATGAGATACGGGTTTTTTATTTTTCCATAATTACCCCCATGAGGTGTGGAAAATGAGTTTTATTGGTAAAAATTAAAGTTTCTCTGGATCTGTATAGTCTCAAGTCCGATTCACTCCAAATTTGGCACACATATACCTTAAAAGAAATCATGAAACACGTGTTTTTTATTTTTTCAAAACTACCCCCAGGGGGAGTTTAAAATGAGCTTTTTTGGAAAAATTAAATATTCCAGAACTGTTTAGTCTGTGGTCCGATTCACTTCAAATTCGGTACAAATAAAACTTAAAACAAATAATGAAACACGTGTTTTTTATTTTTATTTTTTTTAACCTAATACTACGCGGGAGAAGCCTGCGAAATTATTCTGAGTGTGATTTTCTTCAAAGTTGATATCAATACTCCTTCGTGATTCTGATCTAAATTACTTTTTATTTTGACACAATGACATGTCTGATAACTCTGCGATGAATAGAATTCGATATTTAAATTTTATTTCTTCTTAAAAGTATGGTCTAAGAGCCGTAGTATTTTTTAAGAAACACCTGTTGATTTATGGATATACCTATGGGGGCTTGCCGATTTCAAAATGTTGCTTACACTACTGAACTAATTTTGTATGGAGATAGTTTGAGACCCGGGAAAGGATAGTTTTATCCGACTGCGAAAAAAGGGATTAATGGTCTAGCGCGATAACCGACATCCGCGGGCGAAGCCGCGGGCGGAAAACTAGTTAAGAATAAATGCATTTAAACTTAAAACTATTCGCAATTGGGTTATTAAATCAAAATTATTTTTCTTATGTTTTATATAAAACTATATTATTATTATGTATAAAACTATATTATTAATAATAACAGTTTAAGCGGTCTTAAACTGCGCCCCACTTTGGGAAACCTGGGAAACCAACTGCAATGAGTGAAAACTAACATTGTGACGTCACACGCGCTCGGGTTTGTTCGGGAGCGGTTGGTGTGTCTTCGGTACTGGATTCAAAAAATAATTTTTATTTTTAAATAGCTTTTGAACTATTTCGAATAGAACAAAAAAGCAAATTGTTTTGTTATAAACTTATATATGATCTTTCCATTTATCACATTTATCACACTTATGAAAGAAGTTCAATCCGAAGAGGTCCCATTTTATTCAGTTTTTTAACATGTAACCCACGCTTGGCCCGCAAGTTTGGACAGAGGCCTTACCTCACACAAGTTTTAATCTAGTTAAGAAAAGATTTGTGCCCATCAGTGGGATTCGTAATATAACTTATATATTACTTGAACTCCGCAATATTTCTAATAAAATAAACATAAAGGTACCAAATAAACAAACAAATTGATGTTCTCAAGCTAGTATCCTTGCAAATATTTCTATGTGAACCTCAAATAAAATCCCGATTGCATCCACACCCAAATAAATCAAACAAAAATAGTCATAGGAATGTTTTAGATGTGTTTTACTATTCAGGGTTGACACTAACAAATAAAATTCGTACTAAAATTTATTAACGCTAGTAATGAGTGTCACACTGTAAAGAAAATTAATTATATTAATATTTTAGTAGTTATTTTTTGTAGTGTACATAATCAAAATCAGTTCTGTAACAGCTAGGTAGGCGAATGAAAGCGTACCTACTAGAAAGAGTGAAGGAAAAAATAAGGCAAATAGAAACAAGATTTGTTTGTGTAAATAATTTTATAATATCTCCTAGGTACCTGTTTAGTCAGCCCACAAAAATACAGCTAGGAAGCCAAATAATAAACATTTATACAATTTTGGAACAAAAATCGGAACAATCTAGTGTTTTTGTAAACAATTTTATAATATCTCCTGGGTACCTGTTTAGTCAGCACACAAAAATACAGCTAGGAAGCCAAACAGTAAACATTTATACAATTTTGGAACAAAAATCGGAACTATTTAGTGTTTTTGTAAACAATTTTATAATATCTCCTGGGTAACTGTTTAGTCAGCCCACAAAAATACAGCTAGGAAGCCAAATAATAAACATTTATACAATTTTGGAACAAAAATCGGAACAATCTAGTGTTTTTGTAAACAATTTTATAATATCTCCTGGGTACCTGTTTAGTCAGCACACAAAAATACAGCTAGGAAGCCAAATAGTAAACATTTATACAATTTTGGAACAAAAATCGGAACTATTTAGTGTTTTTGTAAACAATTTAATAATATCTCCTGGGTACCTGTTTAGTCAGCTCACAAAAATACAGTCATGAAGCCAAATAGTAAACATTTATATAATTTTGGAACAAAAATCCGAACTATCTAGTGTTTTTGTAAACAATTTTATAATATCCCATGGGTAACTGTTTAGTCAGCCCACAAAAATACAGCTAGGAAGCCAAATAGTAAACATTTATACAATTTTGGAACAAAAATCGGAACTATTTAGTGTTTTTGTAAACAATTTAATAATATCTCCTGGGTACCTGTTTAGTCAGCTCACAAAAATACAGTCATGAAGCCAAATAGTAAACATTTATAGAATTTTGGGACAGAAATCGGAACAATCTTAACATTTTCTAGCGCGTGATAACCCTAACCTATCAATACCCTATCGAAAGAAGCGGTGCCAATATTTTATTCATGTCTATTGATACCAAACTCATGGATACAGATTCTGTGTACAAGTGTGTGTCCCGGATTTGCTCACCACACTTGTTAAAGCAAGCTTTGAATACGAATGTAGAGGATGAACGAATAGAAAAGTGTATTTTAGTGACAACAGCCAGCCTTAGCCGACTAGACAGATACGCAACATTATAGTGCTTAAGGGTATGTGCAAACATAAGTGCACTCTCCATTCCCTTTACTTTCAAAACCGGATGGGATGGACTGACCTAAACAACCGGTGATAAATCGGGTGCATGAGCGACGGTTTTCAGTTTGGGGGTAGCGGTTGTGTCACATGTAGTTCCCGTGACTCTCTGGCGTACACGTGCATGACGATGGGGTTTAAGTCAGTAAACTAGGCGAGAACTTTCAGGGTATCGTTCACCCGGGTAGAGATGTCCTGCGCCCAACCGAAATGAGGGCATGCGTAAAGAATTTCCCCATGTTAAACAAAACGACCGACGCTCTCAAGGTACAGAGGTATCATACCACCAACTTAAAGTCCCCTGACCGGTGTTGGGAAAGTAGACAATTCTCAACACACTTATTGGTCCGGTATAAGATTTCAACCCACGATCTCGGGCCTAAAGCCATACACGTGATCCCCTAACCCACTGAAGCAGTCAAATTAACTAAAATTATAATCAGTTCACTTCTATTAAACCCTTTTTAGGGCCACTGCCGGGCACGGGTCTTCTCTCAACTATCTTACGAGTTGAGAGAGTTTAGGCCTTAATCCACCCACGCTGGCCAAGTGCGGGCTGGGTCAGCTATTTTTTTAACTAAATTCACTTCACTACAAATATAAAGAGTAAATATGTGAAACTTCAGCAATTTCTAAGTTAGAAATAGCAAATACGTTGTGAACATTTTTGAAACATAGTTGCAAACTGCATTGTTCATATAAAATACATGCTTAGAATAACTTAGATGTAGCTTGAAAAATTGCTGAATTAAGTTAAAGTACTTCTAACTTTATTTGTTTCATTCATTCCATTTGTTTAGCTTATAATAGCATTATTATATGCTAAAATATAAAAATGAATCGCAAAATGTGTTGGTAAGCGCATAACTCGAGAACGGATGAACCGATTTCGCTAATTCTTTTTTTAGAATGTTCCTTGAAGTACGAGGATGGTTCTTACGCAAAGAAAAATTAAAAAAAAACCACCTTCTCAGAAACGGCTTGACAGATTCGGTAGGTCTGAAAATCGGTCGTAATCTATTTTCGGACCCGGTAGGTGGCACTGCTTTACCGGGCAGGACGACGTCTGCGGGGTCCGCTAGTCCTAAATAAAACTGTTTACAAATAAATATTAGTTTGAGTCATGCACATCTTTGTGTGAATTGTTTCATAGCAACTGATCAATATTGGTGAAGGAAAACATCGTGAGGAAACCAGCATGTCTAAGAATCAAACATTTGAGGACATGTGACATCTACCAATTCGCCCCCCAGCGTGTGTGGATTTAGGCCTGAAGTCTCTTAACTCGTAAGATAGTAACTGTTATAGCATGAAATTTGTCTTTGTCTGCGATAATCTGTAGTCATATATAGTCTGTGGAATAGATATCGTGTAAAAAATCTGTGGTTTTGGGGTAATACTGTAAATGTGTAAAAAAAGAAAAAAAAGGCAAATAACGTGTATTAATTAATTACTAATGTTTCAAAGAAAATCAAAGGAAAACATTTTTTCGACATACAACCAGAGATTAGGCACACCCCATGATTCTTTATTTCACACAGCAAACAAAGCAACATTGTCAACTATTTGCCGACTAAGACTTGACCACGCCTGTACGTCCTTCCACCCGAAATTCCTCGTCCTACTTCTTTCAAATGTGTACTTTTCTTTCTTTTTCCTGCAATTACCTATTCATATGTTAACTAAATTTATTACAATCAATAAGATAAAACTGTAATTAATCCGTTTTTCCACCCATAACACATCATTTTCCACATTTACGCTCTTATCTGTAATTTCGCACTGACGGACACTGGCAGAATTGTGGCAACAATTGGCTACAAAAGCAAAAAAAAACTACAGTTGTGGAAACATAACAATAATAAAGCATAGTGGATAAACAGCAAACACGTCACGACTTTCCAAAATAAAATGTTTCTTCTAGAATAGGATCGAACGTAAGACCATCATAACTAGTCACCCTTATTTGACCATGTAATTAAAAAAAACATAAATCTCTTAACCCATAACAGGGACAGGTTGAAATAAAGGTCGTAACCCACCAGACATAATAAACATGAGCATAAAACCACGACACAAACCTCACAAAAGTAAACAGGAAATCCGTTTAAAAAACAATACAAAGTGCTATATACAGGGGAAGTAAAAATGTATATTTGCTCAGCAAACGAATTTTGTGCTGGCCAAATAAAGTTTTGGAATAGAAACCACACGGTTATCCGGTGAAACGGATTTTCCAACGGACTTTTTTATGATATGGTTTGGATAACTTTTTCAAATTGTAAAAAATTATATAGTTTAATCTTAAGGTGTCACAATTCTTTATAGTCAGTATTTCACTACTGGGCACCAAGTACGGGTTGGTGGATATCACATGTCCTCGATGATTAGTTATTAAATATGACGGTTCACTCGCGATGTTTTTATTCACCTATAATTGGCAGCGGCGATAGCTTCACCTTATATTTCAAAGGCGAGGACGATACTATTCTCTGCATTATGGTGTGTACATTCCAACCTCTGTATTCATAGACGTCTTATAAGCTCGTTATAGCTAAAATAGGAATTATTCGTTTGTCCTTGTCTTTCATCTTGACACTTATGCTAGTAAGAAAGCGACGAACTCCATTTTAAGTAAAGAGTCATATAAGATTTTTATGAATAAGACCGTAGGTATATAAAATTAACTATAGTTGCCTATACCTGGTTAATTTGCCATTGTGCCCGATATTGAAATTACGGACAGAAAATTAGAAGCTTGAAGCGTACTACATACGGCTACTACATACACATCAAGCAAAATATTCCAGTATAAGCTGATCTCGCGTTGTTTAGAATTCCCGTACAATGAGAGGTCAGCTTATACTGGATATTTTGATATATAGCCGTGTGTACGCCGCCCCCTTGTTTTTCGTAAAATAAATAATTCTTATTAAATCTGGTTTTGTGATATGGATGTATCAATAATGGATCAAGTATTGTAAATAATTAAAAATGTTTACAAATTGGTTTTGTTAAAACTCATAGTTTCTAAAGCAGTATTTACTTAATTCAAAAAAGCGGTTCATTTTCTTTAGGACAAGCAAGCATTTTAAAATAAATAGTCTTCCTTACGAAACCTCCGTAATACACTAAAGGAAATTGGACACTTCTAAAATCTTCGTCTATACAAAACGAGCGTTGTACACATAAATCTTGTGAGCCATACATCACTCGGTCAAAAGGAAAGCAGGCACTAATGGTCTGGTGGTATCCACCAATGTAATGCTACAGTTTTTGAGGTGAATGATGTATCTTTTTCTATCTAACTGGTTAGCTTTACATTTAAAAGGATAGTAAACTATATTTCACGATATTGGTTTGACTTTTGGAACTTTAAACTTCAAATTATCAATAGGTATTATTCTTCTCATAAAATAAGATACTGACTGAAACTGACTGGCTAAAGTATCAACGTCACAGTTCAAACCACTAAGTCTAGAGACTTCAAATTTGGCACATAGGTTTGATATGAAGTTCAAAGGTGCACTAAAAAGGATTTGCAAAGCGATGCTACTGATATAATTATTTTGATAACATTTTTTTTATTATTCTTGAATAGACTGGCGCTTGACTACAACTTACCTGATGTTAAACAATAATGCAGTACACAATGGGACGCGCCAGGCCAATGTACCGATTCACTCGTGATTACGAATGACTTGCGGTGAAAAGGTGGCAGTAGTAAAATGAGGCTCCTTAAGGTTGTAACTATAAATGAGCAACAATTTTGACCCACCCTCTTAATTGGTGTCACCAGACATCGCACCGGAACTCGGCAAGGCCGCTTGGCGGTGCGGCTTTGTCTGATGGGTGGTCACTAACCACGGCCGAAGCCCCAAGACTCAGTCCCCACATGTAGTGAATGACGTAGCTGCAAATAAAAAACACTGAAGATGAGACTATAGAAGGCTATCTACTGACCTTAAGGTCAGTAGATAGCCTTCATCAGTATCTAGGCTATGCAATGATTTAATTTTAAGGTTTTAATTTATTAATTTTTAATTTTTAATTTGCTGTTCATTGTGGAGCGCAATAAGTGATTGATTTGATTTTTAAAATTAAATTTAAAATTCATTTAATTCAGGTAACAATGAACATACATACAATTAGAAATAATTAGTAAAAAAATAAATAAAATGTAAATAATATATAAATTTGATTTGAAATCAGAAATTTTATTTAATCTAAAAAAAACCGCCATGATGCCAGTAAACCTCAGTTATTGTCCCTCCAAATCAGTTTATAACTGCCGCAGTGTTGGGAACAAGTATAGGCATATTTGTTAGGTATAACAAGTCACTTCTAATGCGTTCATTAATGATGCCATAGAATATGCTTAACAAAATCACCGCCAAACAAAAATACCAAAATAATACCAAAGAAACATTTTGTAACAAACGGTTATACATATTTATTAACGAAAGCATTTCCACTTAGTTTGATAAAAAAATAAATAGCTGATAAATACCTAATAAAATTTAATGACGTAAGAATCTTTTACACTTTCCATTTTAAACATAAAAAATAACGACTTTAATAGTATACACAACAATTCTTTTCTTATCTATATGCTGCAAACAAATTGTTCTATTACTCGTAAGCGAGGGAACAAAATGAAAATATCGCAATTTTCAACAAATACACATAAAAGGTGATATTATCCACGTAGTATCTACACGTGAAAGTATGCTTTAAAGCCGATATAGAATCACCTATTAAAATGCACCGTTAAGGTAACGATCCACTGCTGTCGTGCACAAATTAGTGTAACTCTTTTAGTGTAACGTAGTTTTTCCGGCCATTGCAACCCGCCACTGGTTGTTCAGGTTGATGCGAAAATGAAATCGTGATCTGGCAACTGGTTGGTAAGGGTTTTGGTGAGTAAACTTATTTGAATTCTCATATACACACTGTGTCGCTGATACAATGGGATCTATAAAGGGTTACCCTAAAAAAATACCAAACTACAAAAAAGACACATTAGCAACTTAGATTCGCAACCAATAGCTTTTGAAGAACAAAGGATAAAGTAAAGTTAAGTAAAGTTACTTGTACTCATGTATTATAATTTGCACGTCATTAAATAATAATTAAATATGCTAAGCTCCTTTATAATCTACTAGCTTTCCGACAGCGGCTTCGCCCGCGTGTATGTCGGTTATCGCGTCAAAACATTACCTTCTTTTTGCGCAGTCGAATAAAAACTATCCTATGTCCTTTCTCGGGTCTTAAACTACCTCCATACCCAATTTCATCCAAATCGGTTTAGTGGTTTAAGCGGGAAAGCGTAACAGACAGACAGACAGAGTTACTTTCGCATTTATAATATTAGTAGGGATAACACCTTTGTACCATATTTAACGTAAAGATATTGAGCAGCGGTGGCGCAGTGGTATGCGCCTTAAAAATATAAGATTGCGGGTTCGATTCCCAGTCGCGCCCACATATCTGTATGTGAATTGTTATATCGCCGCTGCTCAATTTTAGTGAAAAAAAACATCATGGGAAACCGGCATGTCTAAGAACTTATTCAAGGACATGTGACATCCACCAACCCGCACTTGGCCAGCGTGTGTGTGGATTAAGGTCTCAACTCTCTCTGCTCGTAAGGTAGATGAGAGAAGACCTGTCCCCAGCTGTGGGACATTAAAGGGGTTGACGTGACGTGAACTATATTTAAGGCAAATAAATCTTTGAATCTTTGAATACTGAACTAGTTACTAAACACGATGATTATTCTTTTTTCGTTACTTATATCTAATCATTTAATTTCACAACTGGTTATCGAAGAAAAACTTGCTTTTTTTGTACTCTGGGTACAAAAAAGTAAGTTTAGTAACATACGCGTGTGAAGGTTGACTAAACGTCACCTACATTTTTTCTGCTATGATATGGAATCTCTTTTGCAACGCAAGTTTTGCTCGGCTTTGAATTTATTTCTAGACCCTATTTCCAAAAGTATCTGTGTAAGGTGAATTGTTAGTTATAGAATGTTTTTCAAACTTAGAGATAACTGTAGTTTAACTTTTATTATATTTGTAACACATATATCTGTTTGGGGATTGAGAATGAGTGGACACTATACTCAAGACAGTCTCACTTCAATCTTGCCTCAAAACATCACGCTTTCACTTGACGTTTTTTTCGTAGCGTGTGCATTTTCATACATTTTGTCAGGTTTAAGACTGGTGTGTTTACCCACTTATAAATGAAGGTTAATTTAAGACTGACATAAAAAAGTAATAAAAAACGAAATGTCTTTTTCATTCTTAAATAATGTTTTACCTATTCTCAGCTCAATCTTTGTAAATTAATTATAAATACGAAAAAAAATTATATGCAATATTTGTTAATAAATATTTTTTGTGAGATTAATTCTGTAGAAGAGCATAATTCACATTCGCTTAGCTTAGTAGTTCTCTGTATATCGCATTTGTAGTGGAAAGCGAGCCTGATATCTCCAGTGTATTACAGATACTTGGTGTAAAATTTTAGTGAGCCGCTTTACCGCAGAGTGTAAAATAAAAGTTAAGTGAAGAAGTGGCTAAAATAATGTGTAACATAATCGTGTTACTTTGACGGTAATAACATTATTATGCAGCTTGAATTTTTATAGAGTGTGCCTAGAGCTTACTATGTTATGCCTTGATCATACGTGCTGAGTAGGTACTTCATCGAGAACACTGTCTTGCCCTGAGGCGTAACTACAGAGTGGCAGATCGAGGGGCCGCGAGCTCGAAGTAAAATATTATTTTTATTCGAAATAGGTACTGCCATGTAAACAACATAATTTATTTTTAATTTTCACTATACCCTAAATAATTTCGCGCTCACTACGTATTTGTGACCTTTATTTCCAATATTCTTTTTTTCATGCATAATAATTTCGCGTTTTAATTACTTCTTCCCGTTTGCTCGGTACGTATGGTCAAGACATTAAATGTACTGCATGTTTGTCTTGTATGATGGCATCGGTGGGTTAGGGGTTTGGGTAGCCTCCGGGGAGATTTTTGAATTTCTGAGCAGTAGTCCCTATTCAGAAAATTGGTATGTTTGGTACTTAGTTGCAGCGGTGGTGCAGCGGTACGAGCCTCGTCTTAGAAATATAAGGTCGCGGGTTCGAATCAGTTGGGTCGACACATATTTGTGTGAAACGTTTCATCGCTGCTGCTCAAAGGAAAACATCGTTAGGAAACCGCACTTGGCCGGCGTGTGTGGATTAAAGCCTGAACTCTGTCAACTCGTAAGATAGTTGAGAGAAGACCCGTGCCAAACACTGGGACACTAAAGTGTTGAAGTGATACCTATTTACATGTGTTCTGACAAGAAAACAAAGAAAACTCCAGTTTATAATAATAATATGTATGTATGTCGCATTTACTTCCACGTTCCAGCTACTTATAGAACAAAATTCACAAACTTTCCATACAAAATATAAGGGAGTCAAAGGAATGCGGAAAATGTCACTACTTCAACCAATTCTTGACAATAAACAAGTTGACTGTACGCGACAGTACTGTACTAGCGAATCCCACTACTGGGACAGGTGACGATATTCAAATATCCACCTTAAAATACAATAGATAAAGTTCATATTTTCTTGCATTGATTATTACATGAAGAAAGAATAACCCTCTACATTTAAAAATGTACCCTATTGAACTGAATTAAGGTATAACTTCGGATTGTATGAAAAGTTGGTCTCAAAGGAACGATTTAAGCCATGTTCAGAAATGCTTGTGGTAAAAGGTTTCTTGGCAGAGTTCGGTATTTTTTTAAACGCGATTTATGTTTGCAAATATGTTGCAGGAAGGGCCTCGTCTATGAAATTATACGTTTCTTGAAAAATGAAATGATGTCTTGCCGACGCAAATATGGTAGATGAGAGTGAATTTAATAATGTTAAAATTAAATCTTTGGAATTCGTAAAGGCAAGAAGAATTAAAATTTGCCGTATGCATCGAGACAGATGGGCCCGTATCACGACGCAGTGGATTCCTGGAGACGGTCGTCGTCTCCGAGTAAGACCACGGAAATGATGCGATGGTGCGATGATCTAAGCTCGTTTGTCGTTACTTGGACTGAAGATGCTAGCAATAGGGACAGTTGAAAAGCAATGGAGGAGGCTTTTACCCATTAAAAAAAAATCGTACAGGCTACGGGTTTCTTTGGGGAGTGTTAAGACACTACGTAATCCACGATAGCCAAGTGCATTTGGTGCGTTTTACTTTCATGCATCCTGGTTTTTGGTGTTTAGTTGCACCGATATAAAGCAGAGACGCTGGAACAATTCACACTAAGATAAGCGATAAAAGTTTTAAATAGCAACAAATATAATTATAGAATTAAGTGTAAGAACGATCAGTGACGGTAGTGAAGAGATATTATTTTCTTAACTAAGAACTTTTGACGTGACAACGTCTTATAAATTGGTTTGCTGGGTGACACTTCAAGAAACTGCGTTACGCTCCGCTCACGTTATGCGCTCACAATGAGAGCGAGTGAGAGGCACGCGTCCCTTCCACTCGGGCATGGTTAGCCCGCCTAAGAGCGAGAGAGACAGACATAAAAAGTGAAAGGCACGCGCCTTCTTCCTACGATACGAATGAATATTCACATTAAAATTATTTTACCACTCAAAGTCGTTGTCACGTAAAACTTTCGCCCGTATACCGACTTTACAGGCAACCAATTTTTTTTTTTGCTCCGGTTTCCCTTTTTCAGACTTCCACCCTTCGCCACTGGTAGGTTTCTACATACTTTTCTAACAGCTAAAAATAGAAGCTGACTGACTGATTGACTGACTGGTTGCCTGATATATCAACACAGCCCAAACCGCTTGGTCTAAAAACTCCAAATTAGACGTCTAGGAGAGCACTAAAAAGGATTTTTCTAAAACGGGGACCGCGCTGGTGAAGCCGCAGACAGAAACTAGTTTGTACATAGGTACAGCCTTAAAGTAATATTACTTCACACAAATAAATGACCATATTTAGTTGAAAAGTGTCGTAAATCAAATCCAGATCGCTTTCCCATCAGACGCCATAAGATTTACTCAAATCTCAAGTTCTACGTTTCTATAAAGTGATTTCCTCGACCCACTGTCATAACGTGGCTTCTTAGCTTATAAACCTCACCTCCACATTTACGACTCAAAACTTCAATTCAATAAAATACCACAACGTTGATACATCGATGTTAAGGCCCTTAAAAGCCACACTATGTCAACTTTGAGTTGTCAAATCCTAAAAATATTGCTGGTGGGTTAGAAAAAGGTTCTAACTAAGCTAATTATTATCGTTTTTAGATACTTGATAGCAGCTTGAAATAGGTGCCCTTTGATGAGGAAACTACTAACTGTCAACTATTTAGAGCCAATTTCAAAAAAAGAGGAGATTTATTTAGGTAGGTATATATCTTTCGTTTAAAACGTAATGGCACATTGATAGTTGATTACTAGAAGTATGTTTTCTAAATTACATCTATATCTATATCTATATCTATATCTATACCTACTAATATTATAAATGCGAATGTAAGTTTGTTTGTTACGCTTTCACGCAAAAACTACTGAAGCGATTTGGATGAAATTGGGTATGGAGGTAGTTTGAGACCCGAGAAAGGACATAGAATAGTTTTTATCCGACTGCGCAAAAAGAAGATAATGTTTTGGCGTGATAACCGACATACACGCGGGCGAAGCCGCGGGCGGAAAGCTAGTAGTACATAATCAAGATTTAGAGATGTTCGGATTGCAATAAATGTCTCTACCCTGTTGCATTTCAGTAACAAGAATTATCAACAATGAACGAGCTCTCTTTTCATCACTGACTTCTAAATTGGTATCAAAAGAGGCTCAAAATGCGCGAAACTCTCAGCCGAGGAAAGCGATATGAGTTAGTGACAATTACAACTAAATACTAAATAGATTCATGTTAATAGTAGTCAGCGTAAAAAATACTCAAAAAATGTTTCCAGTGGGCGCTACGAAGTCTACGAGAGAAAAATTATTTCTGGTCTACAGAATGAGAGCTGTTAAGAGTTTTAGGTTGTGTCAACGATGTGTCAAGTAGCTAATCTATGAATTGACACCCAAAACGAGAATTTTATATATCTTCATCCCAATTATGAGCACTGTACGGGTTTACTACAATGCTTTGATTGAAACGCTTACCGAGCAAAAAGATTACTCTGCAGCAATAAAACTTTTATAGACCCCAGAAAAGATTTGTTCTTCAAAAAATTGGACGAATATCCTGTGGTGTCACTAAATAGTTTAATACAGAAAGCCTACTTCACTAAACTAAAAGATAAAGTTATGAGCAAAATGATAGAGAAATTGGTCCCTGGTGAGTAGCGTCGCGCAGCGTACTCCCAGTTCTGTCCACAGATCTTTGTGTGGATTGTTTCATCGCCGCTCCTCAATATCGGTGAAGGAAAACATCGTGAGGAAACCGTCATGTCTAAGAACTAATCGTTTAAGGGACATGTGACATCCACCAAACCGCTTGGCCAGCGGCCTCTTAAAATAGTTGAAAGAACCGTGCCCAGCAGTGGACACTAAGTGTTGACGTGAGAGTGCACCTTCCATCGTAATTCCCCCACGTGGCTCTGGATGGTGCCAATCAACGAATTGGTGGTAGGCAACCAACATACAAAGCTGAACCTCTAGACATAGTCACAAGGCCAAGCGATAACGATAGTTCGTTATGAATAAAATGTATTCATAGTATTGTCTTTTTTTTTTATTAACGTCGGGATCTAAAATCTAAAATAAACCGCGATAAAATCCGTTAAAAAGTAGTTTTATTTCAATAAAATGTATTCGATTGACATTCAATTTCGAAATGTCACGTGACAATCTTATGTCGATACCATAAATTCTAATTCATAAAAATCTTCTATGATTCTTTATTTAAAATGGAGTTTGTCTCTTTCTTACTAGTATAAAGTCAAATTGATAGACAAAGACAAACGAATTATAAACCTATTTTAGCTGTAATGAGTTTATAATACGTTTATGAATACGGGAGTTAGTTTTTTCAAAATGACATTGAACATTTTGTGACATATATTTTTTTAATTTTTACTATTTTTTACATTATTCATTGGATATTTTACGTATCTAGTTATATGATTAAAATATACTTAGATGTGAACTTTCTGCTTTTTGTATTCTTCATAACCTTAAAATTTAAATACATGAAATCATCTTGTTACATTGGTTTTACAACCTACATGTGTAGAATTGACGATAGGTTTTGTTAACTTCGTCGTCAACCTTTGTAGTGTCTCACAGCTGGGCACGGGTCTTCTCTCAACTATCTTACGAGTTGAAAGAGTTTAGGCCTTGATCCACACACGCTGACCAATTGCGGGTTCCTGGACGGCAGATGTCCTCGAATGATCAGTTTTTTGACATACCGTTTTCCTCACGATGTTTTCCTTCACTGACATCGAGCAGGGGCGATGAAACAATTCACACAAAGATGTGTGGGCAGAACTGAGGATCGAACCCGCGACCTTATATTTCAAAGGCGAGGTCCATACCGGGCCACCGCTGTACTCGTTTGTTAACTTAATTCTGTTTAATATATTTTTAATGGTTCCGTATGCGAAGAACATATTATAGACTACAGAGATCGCACAAAAGACGGGAGATAGTGCGGAAGGCTGTGTCCGGCTATTCAACCAAATGTGGATGCCTTAACGTGACCACACACAACCACGCAAGAGAGATATTACAATAATAATATAGTGTGAAATTAACACACACGGTTATCTGATCCCAAACTAAGCAGAGATTGTACTATGGAAACCAGATAACTGGTAATATACTACATATAATACTTTTCTTTCGTAAATATATACTTAAATATTGATAATTACACCCAGATACAAGACAAACAGACATATTTTAACAAATGTTTGTCTCGAGTGGGAATCGAACCCACGACCTGTGGCGTGAAAAGCAGGCCCGTCATATAACAAAGAAGATCCGAAGGAACCATCCAAGATACCGCTTGATGCCGGCAGTTGAGAGCACCGACATTCCTTAAAATTATACGGTACTAGCGGCCCGCCCGCGACCCGCGAAGCTTCAGCCCACTCAACAATTTACAAAAAATGTGATAAATAAAGAACCGCTCAACAGATTTTGTGCAAACTTCATATAAACCATCTAAATAGTCCAAACAATTCCTAAATATTTGGTTTGAATAGGTAAGCCCGTTTTGAGTTATAAAGTTACAACGAAAAGTGGCTTTGATTTTATATATACAGATTTATGCGACATTCTCCAATTCTCAGTTGGTCAGTGTGTATGGATCATTTTGATTTTAATTTTTAAGAGTGTATGGCGAATATTCAGCACCGCCTTCAAACGAGCAGGCTAAGCTGATTTTACAACACAGCGTAACATGCTTGATGCGAATGTTAAATAACCAAATTATGCGAAAGTCATTAGTACTAGTACAGTATTTACTGGGTAAGCGCGTTTCATCGTAGACTGCACCATTGCAACAGACAAATTGTGGTCAAGCGCAAGCTTATTATAGAATAAAAAAGTATCCAGCTAAAGTACAGTTGGCGACAGTCGACAAGTTAACTAATTGAATTATTTCTTGCCGACCGTTTAAAACTCGCGTATCGCCTATCGCCAAGATTCTGACTCCTCAAGTTGTACAGACAGTGATGATGATTCAAGCGATATGGATATTAGTGACGAATAGTCTTACATTACTTTTATCTGTGGTTAAATAGTTCTTTATGAGATTTAATTAATGTTTTATGACTTTGTACTTCAGATGGCGATACGCGAGTTAAACGGTCGGCCTATAGTTATGTTAATCATTATTTGTTTTTCTCAGTTTTATGGCAATGTTATTCAAAGCAAGCTATATCAAATTATTGTAGAATCATAAAAGTTACTGCGCTGCGTAATTATCGCTTGTTTTTATGTTATTCATTTATTTGCATTTTATGTGCCGTTTATAGGACAGAGTTTTTCTTGTTGATTCTTATTGTGTTGTTAATCTTAAACTAGGGTAAACTATAGTTTTTAGGTAGGTAACTTTACCAGAAAATACGCTATACAGTTTGACTGGAAATAAGTGTAAAATACTTTACTTCGCAGTAGTGCTCGTGATTAGAAGCAATTTTCGTCAAGAAACTATTTTTTGGAGCAATTTATTTTCTTAAATTTAATATTTTAAAATAAGCCGTGCAATAGAATAATCGATAGTAAAGTTTAGAGTAAAGAGACAAGATAAGGTGGTATAGTAGGGCGCGTGAGATGCGTCTCGGGCCGCGCCGCTTTTGTGAGGATTGTCGTCTCTATGCAGGACTCAATATTAATTAGCGAGTTTATATAAAAAAACTAGCTGCCCCAGCGAACTTCGTACCGCGCAAAATTGTGAATCTAAACCATTCCCAGATCCCCTTGAACACACACAAAAAATTTCATCAAAATCGGTCCAGTCGTTTAGGAGGAGTTCAGTCACATACACACGCACACAAGAAATATATATATTAAGATATGTTTAAAAAGATTTTTTTTGGGAAAGTTGTTTGTAATCATGCCTCTATACCCAATAATCCACGCCCACCTAAAGTTGTCTGATAATCCTGATTTTTGTCGATAGCTTTTAAATATGTACTGCTGTATGTATGAGCAGCGGTGGTGCAGCGGTACGGGCCTCGCCTTAGAAAAATGAGGTCGCGGGTTCAAATCCTGGTCGTGCCCACACATCTTTGTGTGAATTGTTTCATCTCCGCTGCTCAATATCAGCGAAGAAAAACATCGTGAGGAAACCGGCATGTCTAAGAACTAATCATTCGAGGACATGTGACACCCACCAACCGGCACTTGGTCAGCGTGTGTGCATTAAGGCCTAAATTCTCTCAACTCATAGGATAGTTGAGAGAAGACTCGAGCCCAGCAATGGGACACTATAAAGGGTTGATGTACTACTCGTACGTAATACGTATACTAAAATACAATCATAACTGTAAAATTCATTCACTCCTAACTGCTCCCTGTGCAAAAGCACCCAAGATGGCTGCATTACCGCGTTGAATAGCCGCATTAGCTAACCTTTGCAACAGGCACGAGTCGGAGTGGTGACTCCCACGATAGGTAAAAATCTAATTAAAGACAGATTAAAATTAATCTATTAATATTTTTTTATTCTTTATTTTCTCTTTTTTCCCTTCTTTTTCTTTTCTCTTTTTTTATTTTTATTAATATTACATTTATTAAGGCGGGTTACATAAATATGTACCGACTTTACCTACTCAATAAAAGTACTTTTTATGACTGACATTATCTGTTCGATCCAACAAAACACCGCCATCTATCGACAGTAAAACTAAATTTTTACAGCGCCGAGTGTGACGTCATCAGATGTCATTTCTTTCATTCCGCGTGAACACGTAGGGGTCATAAAATATTTACAGTTTCAGCACAATTTGCTTTCATTGTTATTCCATGTGTTTGGAATTTGTACGATTTTAGGCTTTATTGTGTGAATTTAAAGGCGATAACTGCATGAGATTACAAATATACGACATTTATACGTGAATTGATTGATTGAAGGTGATTGATTTATGAATTGATTAAGCAAGAGGTAGGTAAATTTCTTACCAAAATAGGTAAATAAAGTATGTATGAGTTACCAAAACGGCATCAGATAGTGGTTTGCGTAAAGTCTTCTATTAAGCAGTCTAGCAAGAAACGGAACGCTACGTCTTCGTCTATAACTAAGTTAAGGGTTAGACCTTGTCGACCCTACTCTGGGTCTAGTGAGACGGTAAAGATCTGGTGCATCACCAACAATACGTGCTCTCCTACGAACGGGGGTAACACGTCGCCAACTTCATTAAATAAAAAACCTCAACCTTTAGACAGGTATTCCGCCAAAATATGGCTTTGACAGTTTTAACAAGACAAATGATAATGTCGGACCAATGTCCGACATGGGATTTGAACCCTCGACGTCATAGGCTATCCTCTAATAAGCCACTGAGGCAGTCAGTGGAGGGTGTTATATACGAATCCCTACTAATATTATAAATGTAAAAGTAACTTTGTTTGACTATGTTACGAAACTAAACTTCTGGACCGATTTAATTAATAGGTTTAATTTTCATTCATGTTATTATTTGTATGCACTTATTACCCTGCAACACAGGGTTTTAGTATTTAAATGAAATTTGGTATAGGGTAATCTAGAACCTGGAAGGACTACCTTTTATCCGAATAACAGTTATCGCGAGGTCTCTTAATTTAGAGTCTCTAGACCCGCAGTGGTTTGAGCTGTGAGTCAGTCAGATTTTTTTTATATTACAGGTACAAAATTTAGTAAAATAGAAGAAAGATTGTATCTTTCAAAGATACTCTTCATAAAAAAGACTGTATTATAATACCCAATACTCTGAATATAATGAATAAAATTATTTCGAAGCCTACATCAAAGTTTTTGATATGAAATTATAAGGGATCAAGGGCCCGCCCGAAGATGTTAACGCAAAAAAGTTAAATTGATACATTTTAAACAGGGCTTTACAATATTTGAGCTGGGTTGATTCTTCGAACATATTTTTTCCCTCATTTTTTCTTTGTTTGTCTTAAAAAAATACGTCAACAGTATTGTTGTGGGTTCTATTCACACCCAAGACAAACATTTCAAAACATCAAATCTCAAAAAAAATCAAATCATCAAATCAAATCAATTTGTTCTATTTTATTTTATTTTTATTATATTTTAATGATTAATAATAATATTAAATTCATTTTTTCCTCAATTACAGAGTTACAATATGCGTGTAGGTAATAAAACGTGCGATGTTCCTTGAACTATGTATGATGCTAAAAAAATATGCAAGTATTTTCATACTAAGTTAGAAATAATTATTCTGTAACATTTTTAATAACATTCTTGTGCGTGTGTCTTGTCAAAGAGTTTTTCATACATTTTAATAAAAATATTTACCCTCTCGTATGAGGAGACGCTGTTTATATTAACATAATGTTCTTTATTTCTATGAAAAATTGTTTATTACTTTTTGTAAAGTGTTGTAATATTAAATGAAATGTTTTTGTGGCTTGTTAATATAAATAGGATCACTCGTAATTAATGTAATAATTGTAATATTCCTAAATAAATGAGCTATCTAACAGTGAAAGAATTTTTTAAATAGTCTCTGAGATTATCGGGTTCGATCTAACAAACTCTTCAGCTTAATAATATTAGTATAGATAATTTATATCTTTTTTTATGTCACTATGCATAACCTGCAAACATAGCAATGAGTTGTCTAAGCAGACGATAAAATGTCACTTTATTCATTTGCGATAGCATTCAAAATGTTAGTGGTAACCAGACGTCAATGTCTGTCATTATCACTGCTACGTTAGGGTACAATATCTAAGAGATCGGTTCGGTGAGCACTGAACATGTGGCATGTGCAAACCAAATTTGATCTCACAAAAAGGCATCCATTTCCATCATTTTTTTGTGAATATTTGCGATTAAGGAGGTGTTATTAACTTTTTGTGGTGTATTTTGTGTATCCAAAGATCGCAACTCTATGGGTTCTCCGACATAATAATACACCTATTTTTAAACCACATTTGTACCTAATAAGTACTTTCGATAGTATTTTGCTTCGTCAGCAAGTTACGATACCGACAGAAAATGCCAAACTGGTGACTGATAGAAAAAGTTAAGAACCCCTTAATTACGTAATTTTATTACTTCTCAAGTCAATCAAAGGTAAGGTAATATCTCTAACTAACTAGAGAATTGCCGAATAGCAGGAAAGTTTCGATAAAACTTCATTTATCGACAAACAGTGGAGTTGAGTGAGTGAAATCGAAAGATAACTTCGTATTGTTCGTAAAGGCACGACAGAATTGCTTGTTGCAACACTGCAACGGAATGGGATATTGAATAATAATAAAGTGAATTTCACACTAAAATTTTGATATATTTGTCGACGAGCTGATAGGGCCTGGAAGTCTAGGGTTGTACCCGATGAATGGCTATAGGCTCGCCCTCTAATAAGTAAGAGACCTACACATAGCTGGTGAAAAGTGTGTGAAATTCACCTCTAGGTAATGTAGGTGTGAGCGTTACATGTCATTAGCCGATTTTGGTTTACTTCTGTAAGTAGGTGTCTCTATAGATAAGAATACGTAAGTCCAGGTTCTTGAAGATGCAGATAGAAATGAATATTACATAATTTTCGTCGGCTAATTGTAGGTCCCATACAAAATAAGAGGCGAGTTTACCGCCATTCATCAGGCACAATTCTAAATTTCGAACTGAAACTAAGATTCTCTAAATATCCGGGAATCGAATCCGGGACCTCGCGTTTACTAAGCGAACCGAGTTTACCGAGGCAGTTTGAGAAAAACTAAAACCACACTACAATCAACAACTTAAAGATCAATTTCCTTTGCTCTCTGTGGACAGTCTTTCAATTGTTCTGTACTAAAACGCAGGCAGGCATTTGACCCATTTTTTATTATAATCATGGCATTAATTTTTACCTAAAACTTCATAGTGACCATCAGCTTGGACAAGGTATCTTGAGTCCACGTTGATAAGACATTCTAGAGATTCTGAGCATAATACCCAGCAACTTTACAGAGACCGTCCATCAAGGTAGATAAAATCTTCATGAAAAATTACATTCAATTTACCTCCATAATGTCTTAGGACTTAGATCTCAAACTACGAATAATTCTGTTCATTCATGTGTGAACAATAAAAAATGCATTAGAAGAATTACTAAATCAGCATATATATCCATTTCTCAGTAAATCTACTTATTACGAAGATATATTGACAAGTTTCGATCAAAATATAAAATAAGAAACGTTATAAAATATGGTGGAAATTCCACGGGCACGCACAAAGCGCTTTGCTTCCACTTTTATTGTGCGAACCGCCAAGTTGTGGAATTCGTTGCCGGCATCTCTGTTTCCCGATAGCTATAATCTACCTGTCTTCAAGTCACGAGTGAATCGGTATTTATTAGGTAGGCGCGTTCCATCGTAGACTGCAACATTGCTTCAGATCAGGCACGTTGTGGTCAAGCGCAAACCTATTATAGAATAAAAAAAAAAGCAAAAGGTTATAATGTAATACGTTTTATTTTTGTAAGATATTGAGGGATTTTGGTGAATGATTAATTGATTTGAATGATTAAATACGTAGTACCTTATTTATATAATAACATGAAGTTAGGGCAGTAAATGTCAAACTACAACAAAATTTAGTTCGACGTCAAATACCTAAATCCCCCCGAGACCATGAAATCTGAAAAGACTGATACGTTGGGATATAAAAATCCGTTATTAAGTACCTTTATTTAAATTGTGATATTATTCGAATAAATTTAAAAGAAACTGCTAGTATTTTCTTAGATTTACGCGAATATCACACATTGAAATAGAATTAGACGGGCCGGTGGCGTGGTCGGTAAGATACTTGCTTTTCACGCCGCAGGTCGTGGGTTCGATTCCCACCCGAGACAAACATTAGTGATAAACATTTGTGTTTGTGTCGAGTCTGGGTGTAAATATCTATTCTATGTATATATTTACAAAAGACAAGTATTATATGTATAGTATATACCAGTTATCTGGTTTCCATAACACAAGCTCTGCTTAGCTTGGGATCAGATGACCGTGTGTGTTAATGTCCCTGAATATTATTACACAATATATTTTATTACGAATAGAATTATAATAATGAAACTTGTACTTCATGATACAGCTAACTAGGAAGGAACTGATTCCCAGCTCACAGCTCACGCTAGTTCGGGAATCAGGGCTTGCATATAAATATGTAAACAACTTTTTGGTACAATAAAGATTTATTTTATTATTTTATTTTTATTTATTTATTTTATTTTATTTATTTATTTTATAACGGATTTTTTCGCGGTTTATTTAAGATTTTAGATCCCGAGGTTTAAAACAAAAAAAAACCTAAAACAAAAAGTCCTCTAAAATAGTTTTTATTTCTACCAACTATGTAATTTCAATATTCCCGATAAAATAATATTTTCATAGTAATAAGGATTTACCTAAGTGTTAGCATCTAGACATTGAGATCGCTGAATCAAATCTAGCTTCAGACCAAAAAAATAAATTGAGTTCTCTCTAACATATCAGACTTATCCGCAGTTAGGAAGTGGTGGATGGTGAAACTCAAGCAACATACATTCGCTTTGAGGCATCCTGTACCTTGTATTGTCACCTAGTTCCACCGGAATCTAGGAGCGAGGAATAAAAAGTACATTTAACTAGGTATTAAAATCACATTAACCGCAAAATCTGAAATATAATTAGGTAATTTTCAATAATTTTCCATGAAACTATAGCTAAATAATAACTTTTATGTACGTTATGATCACTGTCGCAATAAATCTAGAGGTAAAAGTCCAAATTCGAAGTCACTCGAGTCAGTAGACAGGGCTCATAAAGCACGGCTCGCTTCGCCAATAAAAACTTTTACTAGCATCGAATGGTCACTATCTGTATCGTATGATACGTCATCAAGATCTGCCAGTCGACCCATTTTATGTGGCAATAGTACCAGATGAGCTGCTGGTGTTTTGTTTATGTTACTGTTTGAATGATTCAGTGTTATTTACTTGATTGGTACATTGTTGTACACACGATATATAAATCCAGTATAAGCTGACCTCTCGTTGTACGGGAATCAAATACTATGCGTTTCAAATGAGAATAGGATTAGAAATCCGCCATCTTGGATTGGAATGCGCAACAACTTCACATTTTTTAGTACAGTTAGCAAAAATGTTTCTTCGATATAATAATCACATCTAGATGAAAATAAAATAAAAATGCATATATCTTACTGCCGTTTGACTAAAATTGGGCATTTGGAGTAGAATATTTAGGTACGTACACATTTTATTAACTTCCGACGATAAAAAGCGGTGCTATAAGTTAAAACGCGTGTTTTTATGCGTGTAAAAGACTTTGTGTACAATTTTGTGGTATCCTAGCGTGTAAATTTACTTAAGTAGGTAGCTACATTCTAACTACATACCTTAGTAAAGTTTTTACATAAACCAGTTTTCCATACATTTCAAAATAATATTATTGTCTGTGGGTTGACATTTTGTGCTGGCGCTACTTTTGCATAGTTTTTGGTATGAAGTTAGCCGCGAGTCCAGTCCTATTCTTATTTGAAACGCATAGTACAATGCGAGATCAGGTTATACTGGAGATATATAGCTTAATGTGTAGCCGTGTCTACCAATTGGCCCATGAGTCTGGTATGACTGAAACTCTTGATGTAAACTCTTTGTTTGTTGAACGTATCAGTTTCTTCTGAAATATCAGATAGGAATTTACAGGGTGGAAATCATATGGGGTCGCTGGCTTGATTCCCGTTCATGCTTACATAATATCGGAAAAGGAAAACATCGTGAGGAATCTTGCAAGTCTAAGAACTAATCATTCGAGAACATGTAATATCCACCAACACGCACTTAGCCAAAGTGTGTGAATTGAGGTCTAAACTCTCTCAACTCGTACGACAGCTGAGAGAAGATCCGTACCCAGCAGTTGGACACTAAAAGGGGTTAAAGTGATAATACTGAGCGCGGGCTACTCCATATGACTTACTACCAAAGACCGACGTTACAGTAGCTCCCAGTATTTGATACGAATAATTTACTTAATCACCATTAAATATTACTGGTGCAATATCTCACCGAAATTACTGAAAATTTTGGCACAATATACTAAATGTATCACCGTCCCGATACTTAGGGTTTATAGTCCACCATTAAGCTATAAAACCACGTTATTTCACCAAATACGATGTTGGTCATACATCAAAATTGGGTATTCACAGCGCTCTCCGTCTTGCGGTAAATCTCCGAACCATCCGGCGAACACCTGCCAAAAATTACATTATTGATATTTTATATTAGCTTGTAAAATGGAAATGCTTGCAGTTTATATTTGGGTGGGTTTTAAAGGAAAATATTATAGAAATATAGGGAAGGGTTGGTTACATTAAATAGTTACTAATATACAATTGTATTTAAAGAATTTTATGTTTTAATAATAACTGGAATGTTAGCGTAATAATAAATGAAATATAGAATAAAAATTTTATGTTTAAGTTTAAAGTGATTCTTACAGAACACTGCTTAAATCATCTGTGATAGACATCAAAGACTAGTATACGTATTCCTATAAAAAATAAAGCTCGTCGGCGAAAAGTGTGATTTCACCTCTGCCTATACCTTCAGGTAGTACAGGCGTGATGCTATGTTATGTTGTTACCCAACCATTAGAAACTTCAGATTATTATTGTATTGTAGGAGAACAGCATTAGCACAGAAATCACAAAACAGCGTGTACATTACCCTTATAATTCAAGTTGTAATTTCGGGAATTACCCAAAATACCAGTTATTATGCTCCCACACTACAAGTTAAGGGTCTTACAGACGATACAATTTTGTTTTAGGTTTATTTTACTGACCGTTTCACGTGTATTTGACTCTCTTTGGACTGATTGAAAGAATGGACCTATGTTTTTCATTCATTTGAAATGATAATTTGGCGAATACTCGTAGCTTATTACATCTATATATATAAAAATGAAACCCGTTTTCTGTTGTCACGACATCACGCGTGAACGGCTGGACCAATTTCGCTAATTCTTTTTTTAAAATATTCCTTTAAGTACGAGGATGGTTCTTACGCAGAGAAACATTAAAAAAAAAGAAAATTTAGAAAGCGAAGAAGTGCCGAAAACCGGGTTAGATACCTATTATTTATTATTGGTTATATTCGGTAGGTTTGAGACCCGGTAGATGGCACCACTTTACCGGGCAGAACGACGTCTGCCGGGTCCGCTAGTATCTAATAAATCTGAAGAATTAATTTGCATACCAATAAAAACAACAACAACAATAATAACAAAGATATATCAATTTTCCTAATATGGGTGATTCGCATGATTAGTGCAAAAATTTCGTGCGAATCGACTACTAATCCGCTACGAGTCTCTAGAAAGAAATATAAAAATATTAATATTCTGTTACAGTGTGAAACACCTTTACCTAATTTCGCGAGTGTCGGCGGCAGTCACGCGAACCGGCCATCTTGTTTTCCATCGTCCTGTCTAATTATTACCGACATTTGATGATGACTGACCCGTAGACCTAGAATATTGAAGACAACTTAAGAGCGACTTAAGATCCGACACAGAAGTAACGTAGTCAACATAGCTTACTAGATTAGTAAACTGAAGTGGCAGTGAGCAGGTGACAACCGGGGTAAACGTGTTCTCGAGTGGAATCCTCGCATTGGAAAATGTAGCGTATGACGCCCTCAGACTTAGTGGAGATCTTAGCAGGACAACGCAAGAGTGGGATGAAAAGAGCCGCAGATTTTTTTTTATTCTTTGATAGGGTTGCCCTTGACTACAACTTGCCTGATGTTAAGCAATGATATAGTCTTTGATCGAAGGCGCCAACCCAGTATACCCATACCTTATCTTTTTAACAGCTTGCCAGCCGACATTAGAGATATGGAAGATAAAAATAAGTTTGTAAAATCACTCAAACAATTCTGTAGCCGTTTGAATAATGTATCATAAGTGTACACCTATATCCTAATACCTATTAAGTATATAGTTTGTTAAAATTTCACGAACTGTTATAATTATTGTTAACCTGAATGTGTGTACCCACAGACAAACTGTGGAAACAGTTTTGTGGGGCAATGAAATATTGTAATGTTGTGATATTTGATAATAAAGATACATACATACGTACATACATACTCGTGATTACGAATGAAATGAATTAAAGTGTGCAGTGCACAAAAAACACACAAAAACAAAAAAAGGGCATAGACAAATGACAGAGAAAGTCCTAATCAATGAATTCTGACAGAAAACAATTTGAAAGTTTAAAAGTATATTATTTTTATTGAGATCAATTTAGCAATAATTTTTGCTTACTAACTAAATGCTAATTAATTCTTAATGTTATGTAAGTAATAAGTATTGACAAGCACTTAGTTTAGTTCGTTGTCATTATGTCATGGGTATGCCCATTCGTTTCGTTTTGATCATAAACAAAACTGCATTTTTGGCGCCACCTGTTAACTTTTTTTAATATTCTAATGATTAGAATTGAAAATACCATAGACAAAGATATGATTCTATAAAAAAAAAAATTAATATTTGTGACATTGCCTATTATTTGCCTGTGCCCTCCATTTGGTCTTGTTTATATATTATTTATTGAACTGACCAATGCCCTCGGCGTGACCAGCAGCCAGCTACTTACTTTTTTACAAATTGCCTTGATATTATTGTTATTTTATTATTTTGATGACCCTTAAGCGGTGTAAACCGTTCGATAGGTCTATATTGTGCCAAAAAGATCGCGGGTTTGATTCCTACCTCGATTTTTTTTGTAACAATAAGGATTTGTTTCTATGTCAGATTGGTTGAGGGGCTACTACCCTCCGTGTGTCGGAGGGCACGTTAATCCGTCGGTCCCAGTTGTCATTTAAAATATCTATGACAATCGTTTCATAGTCAGAAGCCTAAAATAATTTGACACCTGGTCTAATCATCTCGGCTACTGGTTCTCTTCGGGTTTCTAGGTCTGACGGCAGTTGCTCGTTCAATTCTGGTAGCAAGCCGCATCAGGTTAGACTGGGAGCCGACCTTAATAGGTATGGGAAAAAGGTAAGGGAAGTGATGAAGAAGATTGTAATAATTTGATTTTTTTAATAGACCTTTAACAAGATGTTTGGCATTTTAATTGCTAAACCTTTTCGATTCCTTGTTGATCTAATATTAAGCGTGTTTGCATAGTAACCGCGAGGGTCGAGCCAAGAGTTGATTACTTAGAAAAATCTTATTTGCATCTTCGAGTTGTGAGTAGTGACCGTTAAACGGTACTGATTCGCCACCTATTATGTATTCCCATACATAGAGGATGAAATTTTGATGGCGTATTCACCTCTATCTACACCTTCGGGTAAACAAGCGCTATAACAACACACTTCACTTCACTTCAACCCTTTTTAGTGTCCCACCCCATTACGGGTCTTCTCTTAACAATCTTACGAGTTGGGAGGGTTAGACTTTAATCCACACACGCTGGCAAAGTGCAGGTTGGTGGATGTTACAAGTCCTCATATTATAAGTTCTCAGACGTGCCGGTTTCCTCACAATGCTTTCTTTCGCCGATATAGAGTTGCTAAATGCGGGTTTTTGGATGTCACATGTCCTCGAATGATTATTTCGTAGACATGCCGGTTTTATTTCGATGTTTTCTTTTATCGATATTGAGCAGTAGTGAAAAAACAATTTACACAAATATATGTGGAAAACAATAATTAAGACATTAAAAAAATCATTCTGATGTTTAATTAAGCTCTCCAGGGTTGAAGGTGTGGATCAAGCTATGTATGAGGAGGTTATTGTTCCATAAAAATCATTTAACATTCATTTTAACACCTAGTTAAATACCCATATAGGCCCAAATTGATTCCCATAACCACTGATGCCTTTAAAAACCAATAAAACGCATCGTACACCCCCAAACACATAATCACACCGCCCGTAATAACTGTAAATCAGAAAACCGCCCTAAACGTGTGAGGCATAAAGATTATTATTGTATATCAAATGTATACCAATCGTAATTTCTTTATCGGACTATCTGAATATCAACGAAGTTAAATATTTATTATAGTGCTCTTACTCACGGTGGGTAAATGATTTATAGGTAGGCAGGGGTGCTAGAAACGCAGATTTTTATCATTCTCATAATATTTAGGAGCTATATTCCTAGTAGGTGCCTGCTGGGCACGAGTCTTTTTTTTAAATCCTAAAATAGGCTTGCGCTTGACCATAACTTGCCTGATGTGAAGCAATGATGCAGTCTACGATGGAACGCGCTTACCCAGTAAATACCGATTCACCCAGTCTTCTCTCAAATATCTTACGAGTTGAGAGATTTAGGCCATAATCCACAAACGCTAGCCAAGTGTGGGTTGGTGGATGTCACATGTCCTCGAATGATTAGTTCAGGATTTTGGCGATGAAACAATTCACACAAAAAAGTGGGTACGACTGGGAATCGAACCTGTGACCTTATATTTCAAAGACGAGGCTGAGAGCTGTGCTACTGCTGCTCATATAATTATGATTGATCTGGATTAACACATAGGCTACTTTCTATCCCATTATGCACCACGCGGCCGAAGCTGTGTGCAGAAGCTAGGACATACGGCAACACATCAAGCCATACAGTTCCAGTATAAACTGACCTCCCGTTTTACGGAAATCCTATATAACGCGAGATCAGCTTATACTGGAGTTATATAGCTTGATGTGTTAATACTTACTTATCACGCCGTAAGTCGCGGGTTCGATCCATCCAAGACAGACATTTGTCTCAGGTCTGAGAATTAAATTTTTATGTCTTGCATTTACAGTAAAATCGTTCTTATCAGATACCATGTTTATCAAGTTTTTTCCGGACCAAGTTTGCTTTCCAAATTCAGCTTGCAATTACTATATAAACAGCCTTTAGCGAAATAATAACCGCACTATTCACCCTCAATAACGTACCCAAAACAAACAGAAAATATCCGTTCAAACTACCGAACAATCCCTTTAAGCGATTCCGGGATTGTTTGCTTGTCAGAATTATAAGGCGAATTTGTGCTACGGTTAAGTTTGATGACCATTAAGTTGGGATTGAACCTTGACCTTCACTTCAACCCTTTTTTGTGTCCCACTGCTGATCACGGTCTTCTCTCAACTATCTTACGAGTTGAGAGAGTTAGGCATATCCACACACCCTGGCCAAGTGAGTGTTGGGGGATGTCAGATGTCCTCGAATGATTTGTTCTTAGATGTGATGGTTTCTTCACGCTCTTAATTAATTCACCGTTATTGAGCAGCGGTGATAAGCAATTCACATTAGGATGTGTTGGCACGGTACACATTGAAATAAAACTACTTTATCACAGATTTTATCGCGGTACGTGGACGTTTCAAAGTCTTTGAAGACTTCATGGTCACGGGTGGACTGAGGTATTTGACGTCCAAAATTATTAATCACAATTATTACTGACTACCTACAGACATTATAATTAAAGTTGCGTTCCGATTTAAGCAAACTGAGCTCATAGTGTCTTGAATAATTGTGTCAGCAAAATGAACTGTACATAAAAAACAAAATACCTACAAAAATAATAATAATAATAATAATAAATAATATATATTAATTTGTATATCATACAAAACAAAATGATCCTCTTGAAAAATATCACATGGATTTCACGTAGGAACAAACCTCAGGTCGGGACATTGCCTGACAACTCAAGACTTTAGGGGCTAGTAGACTAGAGTAGAGTCAAAGTTTATATCGCGCGGTCCGGAACTGTCCGGGACCGTTGTAGTCACGGGTACGACACGGGGATTTGTACGTTACCTACAAAACATTGAGTTAAGAATTTCTAGTGCATCAAAGTTTCCAAACGCTGCCAACACTATTTCTTAGTAAAATATCAGGAGAATTTATCAAATTCAACGTTAAATTATAGTGAACGTTACAATATGAATTATAACGGTCATTTAGTTTTCTGTAACAATTTGGAACTGGTATTTTATCTTAAACTAGATACTGGTAGTGTAGTACTGGTAGGGTACAGCGAACAGCACTATTCTTCGCTCTATGTAGAAGTTATTCAATCTTTTTATGTTAAGGCGTTTGCTAATATTGAATCTGTTAGTCCATTGCCACTTTCTCACTGAAAATCATTCGTAATCCCAAATTGGTACACTTAGCACGCGCGTTTCATCGTCGACCAAACAATTGCTTATTATCAAAACATGTAGTGTACCTAATAACTATTGATTTCGTTACTGTGTGTGCCTGTTGACATCAAAAAGTGATGACTAAGACTTTTTTAATAGTAACACAATTATTATTATCGGGTACATTAAAAATAAAAACTCATAAAGTACAGTACAATTATTTTCTTATTACACGTCTACGGAACAATGCACTCGCTCATAAATAAGACTGATAATCCTCAATAGCTCAGATAACAACCAGTGTATAAAGTAATATAGAGAAGTTGCAACGGATACTAAATGGTATCGACAAGCGTTTCATCATTCCGAGCATGTATCTTGTATCTCGTATACAATGTTTGTGAGACTGTGCACTCTCTTGCGAACCAATGTTTATTCGCTCGAAAATACCTGATAGCTTAGCCGCAGTCTAAAAATATTGGTAAGAAAACACGTCTAACATGTTAAGACAAGACAAGAAATAAGCTTTACGAGCTAATCGTTATGCCGATCGATTCTGTTGATAGATCTGATACGTTTCGATTCGATAGCAATGATTGATTATTTCTTAGACATGTCAGTTTCCTCACGATGTTTTCCTTCATCGATATTGACCGGTAATCGAACCCGTGACCTTATATTTCTAAGGCGAGGCTCGTACCGTTGCGCCACCACTGTTAGTGAGTATTAAATGGTGCATTAACACATAACACAATATCGGTTTGTCTCGTTTTATGTAAACAACAAACAACAAACTTATTAATCATATAAAAGAGATAATTATTAACAAATTAGAAATAATTATAAAATCCTCTTTATGTAAGAAGGCTTATAATAAAATCAGACTGTGGAAATAATAAAAACACATGGAATTAGATCGCGCAAATGCAACACACTAAATAAAATGTGAGTAGGTACTGAGTTGTTTTGCACTGTTTCTCTGTGGTTGCCATGAAATTGAAATGAAATTGGACGATTAGAAATAGAAATCTCTCCAGAAAATGAAGAATATTTTCATTTCATTTCATAAACAAAAAGATCTTTAGTTAGATTGTTCCAAAATTCTCGGTAAATGTCTCGATATAACACTTAATTGTGTTATTTGCGCTCAATATCATCCCAACACTAGAAACATAAAGCTATAAATCAACAATCTAAATCCCAATACAAAAATCCCGTCGCTGAGATTACTCGCCTCCTATAAAAAATTCAACAAAATAAAATATAACGGAGGTACACAATAGGCATGTGCTATAGTTACAACATTCCAACGTTTTGGAACACCCACGTGTTCCATTTTTTAATTCCGTTTATTGTTATTTTTTAAACTGAAACTATGTTAATAAAATATAGGTACAATAGTTTATTTAAGTAATATTGTATGCGGTGCTGATAAGTGAGCCGCAAACTTCTTTGTAGTTGAAATGATAAGTCACTGATAGCCAAAATGATGCGATTTATTGAATATTTCACTATCACGTTAATAATGTTAAATTATGAATGAATGAGTACTGCTGAGTGTAACTGTTGATTGTGTACTGTCGGGTAACGATAATTTACAATGTGAAGGAAAAGTGTTTATGTGTGTATACTGTGACGTGTGTGCCATGTAGGTACGATGCTTAGCTCGAACAAATACCTAATCTAACCTACACGATCCCCAGATTTTAAGTCTGTACCTAAAGGAGCAAATAGATCGGCAGAAATAAGTCAGTAGTAATGTTAGTAGTTAGTTTTGAAATTAGTTTTTTTTCAACATTTGTTACAGAAAGATCCATTAAATACGTTTCAACAAAATCAAAACGTTCAAAATCAGAACTTAACTGCTCCTTCATTACATGTTACATAAATGTCAAGTAAAGTGTTTCATTTGTAAAATATTGTTCCCAACCCTAGCTCACACTTTGCGTAATCCAAAAAAGTCCAACCTAAATATACGGCGTGTGTCATCACATCTAAACGCGGGCTTACGAAACCAGCACTTGATATGAAGATTTTATTTCTCCAAAACGAAATAATGTTATACTTAGCGAGATTATAAAAAGGAAAAAAATATAATTTCCGAGATTGGCACTCCACTTCAAAAGGGTAAATATTTTTGCTTATTCCTTATACTAAATCGTTTCCCTGAGTCGGTTTTAATGCGATTTTATTACGAGATAGCGGATACGATGTTCACCTGAATGCTTATGGGGTTTCATGATATTGCATTAAGAAGTAACATGTTTACATAATTGGATGTGAAATACTGAATTGACTTTTATTTTCATGTTCCATTTTTTGGAACATAAAATGCTACAACATGAATATCTACATGTGTCTTTTGTTTTGGAATAGATTTTAAATCTTTCAAGATCATTTTAATTTAGGGTTGAGATGGTCTTTTATTCCTTTTAATCTATAGAGTGAAAAAGGATGCCATTGTATCTCAGTAGCGTGTACTACTAAGTTTTACAAAGAAAATCAACTTTGAGTTTCTAAGTTGCCTTACTAACTTAGTTTAATCTAAATTAGCTACTACGAGTAACTCAATATTTGTCATATTATTTGTTGTGCACTTCTACCCATTCCACAATGGTTCTTTACCTAGGGTTTGCTGGTAAAAAATTCACATTTGAATTATTATTAAGCTCGCCTGTGTACATGTGCGGTTTCCTATTTGTTAATTGTTTATGTAACTGTGCTGTGTACAGTAAAGAATACAAATAAGCATATATATTTTTATTAAAATAAAAAAAATAAGATGTGATCCAGGGGCGTGTGTCTTTTCCCAACTTAAGAGCTATGAGAGTTTAGGCCTTAATCCACACACGCTGCCAAGTGCGAGTTAGTGAATATAACACGTCTTCTGTTCAATTCTAAGACGTCAAAACGTAGAAATATACATACATAACCTTTTCAGCAATTTCACCGGAATCTACAATAGTACAGGCAGAGATGTGTCCATTTGAGCTGGTTCTTGAACGAGCAGACGTAGTTCCACTCAATATGATATAGTGGGACGTTAACACATACGGTCATCTGATCCCAAACTAAGCAGAGCTTGTACTATAGAAACCAGATAACTAATAATATACTACATATAATACTTTTCTTTTCTAAATACATACATAAATATAGATAATTGCACCCAGACACAAGACAAAGAGACATATTTAAACAAATGTTTGTCTCGGGTGGGAATCGAACCCACCTGCGGCGTCAAAAGCAAGTATCTTACCGAGCACGCCACCGGCTTGTCAATATGTTATATAAGTTATATTAAGCTAGTTATGCATATAATAGGACTCATATGTGGGGGGAGAGCGTTTTACCATTCATCGGGCACATTTCCCATGAGAGAATTTATTTTACTCTACCCAGGATTCGAACCCAGAAGCGTTTTGCTTCGACTTTCATTGTGCGAACTGCCAAATTGTGGAATGCGCTGCCGGCATCTGTTTCCCGATAACTATAATCTGGTGGTCTTCAAGTCACGAGTGAATCGGTATTTACTGGGTGAGCGCGTTCCATCGTAGACTGCATCATTGCTTCACATCAGGCAAGTTGTGGTCAAGCGTAAGCCTATTTTAGATTAAGAAATAACCTTGTGGGTATGAAAATACACGCTCTCCATAGGACTAACAAGGAGGTACCTATTCTATTTGATGAAATAATAGTCACACATTTTTTTATAATATTTATTAATACTCCCGTTTTCTTATTACAATGTTATGTACAATTTATAAAACAAAACAAATTATCTCCTTCGTAACCAGCATTCACACTGACAACCGCTAACAAAACGCTCTTTTATTCCATACAAATTATCAATAATTACATTTAATATCCCTACACTTCATTTAATTTCATTTAAAGGAACATAGCTATATATTTCAGCTACCTTTCTATGTAATATTTCGGTATTGAACTACTATACAAGAAGGTGAAAAAGTCTAGTTTGAGGCGTGATTTGGACTCAGTTTATATTATGATCAATTAACACATAATACAGAAAGCCGACTCCATACTTACTAACCAGGGCCTTAGGCATAATTAGGAAGCAAAGCAAATGTATGGAACTGATATAAGGTTTTCACATGACATTTCGAATTTGAATACAAATCTTATACGTTTTGTTGTATTCTTTCTTTAGCTATCGCTTCGCTGTGAAATTTGTCTAGAAGCACGATAAAATCAAAATATTTAGGGTGACGGCTAACTAGTGTAATATACATATTTTATCACAGTAACTTTAGCACAGTAGAGACGACGTTAAAGAAGTGTTGCTAGTGCGGTGCATCTCACGCCGCCTTGTTAACGACCATCGTCTCCACTGCGCAACTCTATATTAAATAGCGAATTTAGTTAAAAAAGAGTCTTGAACAACGTTTTTTTAAATTTTGTTTGTAATTATGAGTACCACGCAGTGAAGTATTTTACACGTTATATGTTAAAACTGAACCTATTTTTTTACCTATAGACTTATGACAATACTTTGTAAAAATGAGTAGAGTAGGTATGCGAGTTAGAAGAATTTTTAAGTGGAAACTCAACTAACTAAGAAAGTATGTTTAGATCGTAGCAAGTGGCGCTCTTTAGTCTCTGCCTACCCCCATGGGAAAAAGGCGTGGTCGTATGTAAGTACGAGTATGTGTGTAAGTACGAGTAGGGTGGTATGACTGAAGATATCTTTACCATAACTTTCGTTCCCGTAAGGCAAAAACTTGAAATTACATCACCTTACTTAAATAACAAGTAATAAGACATATTTCTCAATAACGACAATTTTGCTGTGTTATATTGACTACTGAGCCTTAGAAATATAAGGTCACAGGTTCGAATCCCAGTTTTTATCTCCGCTTTTCAATGTCGGTAAAGAAAAACATCGTGAGGAAACCGGCATGTCTAAGAACTAATCATTCAAGGACACGTGACATCCACCAACCCGCCTGCCTAAACTCAAAGACCTCGGGTCTTTGACCCAGCAGTGAGACACTAAAAGGGTCGACGTGAGTCACTATTATTTTTAAAAAAACGTTGACTTTGCTACGAGTCCAATTAAAAATGCTTGAAGGTCTGTGTGCCTGGTAAATAAATGGAGTCGGCTTTCTATTATTATTTTGTGTACCCACATAACGATAAAAAACAATTATCCTTACTCTCGATTTAACTTCGTTTTAATACAATTAGTTTCGTTTTACGCAGCATTAATTCAGCTTGAACGGGTCTAGATTAACATGAAAATTAAATAACATTATTTGCAATGAAATTTCAGTTTATATACGGTTGAAAGCCGAATTGCGGTTTCTCCTAGATTTAACCGGCTAAAACTAGTTTTAGCCACTATGAAGTGGCTTTGTGGCTTTTTAGGTGTCTTATGCTTATATTGATGACTTTAGAGCAGAATCAAAGTCCCCCAAACCAAAGGACTTGGCTTGTCCGCAGTGAGTAACAAGGCCCAGGAAAGGAACACCTGAGGGTTTAGGCGAGCCATTAGCGTGGTAGCGGGTTCGAATTCCAGTCGTGTTCACACATCTTTGTATGAGTTTTCATCTCCGCAGCTCCATATCGGTAAAGGAAAACATCGTGAGAAAACCGGCATGTCTAAGAAATAATCATTAGATGACATGTGACATCTATCAACCCGCACTTGCCCAACGTGTGTGGTTTAAGGTCTAAACTCTTTCAACTCGTAAGATAGTTGAGAGAAGACACGTGCCCAGCAGTGGGACACTAAAAGGGTTGACGAGATTAGCGTGGTTGATAAGATACCTACTTGCTCTTGAAGCTACAGATTGTGTGTTCGATTCCAACTCATAACAAACATTTGTCAAACATGTCTGTTTGTCTTAATCTATAAGTAGGTATAAGTACGTATTCACAAAATAAAAGCTAGTTACAGCCAGGTAAAACTAGGTGTAACCGCACTTCATCATTTGCCCGTAACATATAAGATGTACTTACATAAAAATTTTAATGAAAAACAGTCGATAGATTCTTAGCAATTATTTGTCTTTATTTCCTAATAATTACATTTTTAGGCTTCTTATTAATGCAAGATTTTAAATTATTAATGAAAATAAAATAAATAATTAAAAAATATAATAATTAATATTAAAATAAAAAATATATAAATAATAATTGATTATTAATTATTTAATTATTATTATGTTTTATTAATACTAATTAATAATTAATTTATTATTATTAAATAATTTAGGAAAAAATATAATTTAAACTTCTCCATAATTAAATAATAATAATAAATTAATTATGGATAAGTTTGTGCACTAAAATAAGTTGATGATTCCAGCATCCGTGGCGCAGTAGTCGGTCGGTCGGTCTTACCTTTGAAATACCTCTACCTATCTTTGTGTGAATTGTATCGGTGAAGGAAAGCATCATGAGGAAACTGGCATATCTTAAAACTAATCTTTTGAGGACATGTAACATCCACCAACCCACACCTAAATACACCGCCAGCGTTTGTGGATTATGGATTAAACTTTTTCCTCGTTAGTTAGTTGAGATAAGACCCGTGCCCAGCAGTACCTTTCTTTTATATTTCTTTCTTTCTAATTTTCAAAGTCCTCTAAAAAGTTAACTATCTGCATACCAAATTTCATTAAAATCGGTTCAGTAGTTGCGTGAATTGATGACAAATATAATATTTAGATATAGTATGTAGTAACTAAATAGGTTACAGTAGACAGAATTTTGATTCCAAACTAACTTGTTTGAAACAGATCTGTTTGATATTCGCACGAAACTTTTAGACAGTGCAATCTATTTCTATATATGGAAATGTTAGAGTCAGTCTGTGTTGTTTCGGAACAAGAGTATGATACATACCTACATGTAGCTATGTATTCTCTGTTGGAGATCTTAATAAATAAATAAATAAACATAGTATTGTCTTAGATTTACGCGAATATCACACATTGAAATAAAACTATTTTTTAATGGATTTTATTGCGGTTTACTTTAGATTTTAGATCCCGACGTTTCAAAGTCTTTTTAGAATATATATTCACGGGTGGACTGAGATATTTGATGTCCAAAAATATTGAAACGTCGCCGTCGTTATCTAAAATCTAAAATCAATCTAAATAAAATCCGTTTAAAAGTAGTTTTATTTCATACCTACATTAAGTTCACGTAAATATTAGCGAAAGGCAGAGGTGAATATCGCCCACTTTTCGCAATGTTTAGGTCCAATACGTAATAGGGGCGAGCCTATTGTCGTTCATCGGACACAATTACACACTTCGAGTTGTAACTAATATTTTTTTATATACGAGTATGTTAGAATTTTTTTTTACTCGACCTGTAAATCAAACCCCAGACAGTTACAGGCAGAGGTAGTTTCATAATTATGCAATATGATGCATTGGTTACAACTCTTTATTAAAATTTATTTATTAGGTTGGGCTAAAATTGTATTTAAAAAAAATTAAATTGAATAAAAAAAATATAATTAAAAGCCTATTTTTAACGTTTGTGGGCCAAAAAACGTACCTAACAAATAAGTTTGCATCAATAAGAAGCTTAAACATTTTAATAAGTTGTTCTAAGAACAAAATTAAATGAATTTTTCACCACGCAAATGGTGGGCCATCTACATTTAATATTAATTAATATCCAATCTTAATAATAAACTCGTTTATTTTGTATTTACAACATAATTACGAAATATTTACATGCGTTCTGATATAAACTTCAATTATTATTCTACAATTTATTACGTATAAATTTAATTTATTTACAAAAAACTTGTTTACATCGGTTGTAATAAAATTATCAACAGCTTAAAATAAATACTAATATTAATACATTTAGTGTAAATTATCATTAAATGAAATTAAATTTCATTTTTATAAATAAATATTTTTAATTATAAATCAAATCCTGTTTATATTTCAATGGAATGACATTATTTATAACAATTCCCTAATTTATTATTTAGATAATATTATAATTATTAGTGTTAAAGGGGTTGAGCATACTTCCATTTTATACTTATATTTGTCTATTTATACTGAATTTATCACAATATCATAGTCCTGTGTAATAAAAATAGCGTTTGAGAACATCTCATGTTGTATAATGTCATCAATTAAAAGCCAGACTAGGATATCTTAGACGTAAAAGTCAGGTATTGAAAAGTTTACTTTATTTTGCTTGGCTTAAACTATATTTCAGGTTATTAGCTAGTAGTAACGAGTAGATTTCGGGCGGTCTAAGCGACTTGTTTTACTTGCTAAGCTAATCAAATATGACATGTGTTTCCATTAGTGAAGTTACTATAGTAAAATATTCACCGCATTTTGATTTTGATATTTAGACATACGATATTCTCAGTCACCAGTTTTTATCAAACAGGCTATAGTCAATTATTTGCACAAGCGAACGGGTTTCTGCGAAACTAAATTCGACCTTTATGAGCAAAGTAATTTAATTTGTGCGTTTATATAAGTTGATTTTGGCGATAACTAAGTAAAGAGGACTGGAAGATCCTGATAATGAAGTACATTAAGGATTCTAGACGGAATGTTCACAGATTTATGGTTAAATTACAGAATATGTAAATTTACATAATATCCGCATTAGCTAATAAGTATACTGTTGTTTTTAGTTTAAAAGTAATGCAACAAATTAGAAATAATTATAAAATCTACGTCATGTAAGAAAGCGTATTATAAAATTTCAGACTATCTAATGGATAAAAACGCTTGGAATTAAGTCGCTCTTATTCAACATACTAAACAAACAAAATGTAATAGATTTAAGTACTTTATTTAAGAAAGAAAAAAGCCTAGTGAGTTTTTTCGCAGTGTTTCTCAGTAGTTGCCAGTCAGTCACTGCTCGGTAGAAAAAGAAATTGGACTATTTTTATGTAGACTCGCGTTGCAAAAAAATGAAACATATTTTCGTTTCATTTTATTCCAATAATGTAAAATTAAATATAATATTACTATCGGATAAATAATGAGTGTTGGTAAACTTCACCTAAAACAGGGTTGTATGACGTATTTGAGCGTGGATGGGTTTGTTTGACCTCTTTTCCACTTTGTACACAAACAAGAATATGTCCAATACCCACGACAATGTCCAACTGTAGAACAAATCAGTTTTCAATCACTCTGGTTCCTAAACCTTTAGCAATCCCGAGTCTCTTCATGGCGCTTCTATTAATCCTGGCTTGCAGGAGAAGCAGGGGTGAGATTGCAGTGGTAGATTAAGTAAAAAACCTTATGAAATGAAGCTACGTATGATTTTTGTATAGCGCTTTGAGCATGCTACAATAACATTGCAGTTTGCAGTGGACACTATCTTGACCATTTTCTTGATAAGCAAATTTAACCACGTAAGTACCACGTTCTTTTTAGTTTTTTTTTTCTGTGTAGCCCTGTGGGACAACGTCTTAACAATTGTACCTACTACGTTTATAACGAAAAATAACAGGTAGCAATTTTAATTTACAATCTTTCACTCGTGTCTTTTTAACGGTACAATAATATAAAGTAATACGTAATACATAACAAAACCTATTATTAATTTAAAAAGATGGAATACTTATAAGAAATCACAGATTCCCAGTATGTAATACTAGTAAGTACCTAAGTAACTACTCAGAATACGATGCGTTCCAATTTTGAATAGGACTGGCAAGGCAACAATGTTAGTTTTATCAATTTACTTTAGACTTGGCAAACACATATTGCAATTTTTACCCGTCGATTTTAATTGGAAAGTATAAAAGTTTAAATATGGAATGCTCTCTATATCACAGAACGATAACAAATTATTACTGAAAATGCAAAAATAAATTAATATTCTATTATTAAATGATAGAATTTAATATGCATATATTTGAATTTGGAATTCGACTGATAGATGTTGCGTAAATAAATTCATCAAATTAAATATTATTATTTTTATTGTAAAGTGTATAGGAATGCTCATGTACCCCTGTGGTGGTGGTGATTAAGGTGATCATCTGCAGACGACAGACGACAGCATGTAGGTGATGAACGCACAGCTGAGCTGTGACGTGAGGTATGATGATGCGCGGTTACTCGTCTGCATTGCTGCTGGGTGCTCGCCTAGAACAAATACCTCGGATTATTTACTGTTATTATTTATAACATTAAGTGAAATTTACCACTTCTCAAACCATCATGACTGATATTATTTTCTAGGTTATTATAACTCTGGAGATGTTCATTGCTGGACAATGGTCTCTCGTTTGGTGCGCAACAAGCAACAATTGATTACCAGCCGCTAGTACAATGTTACCATGTTATCAGTCCATCTTTTGTTGGGCTGACGCTGCAACGCCCGTTGCATGATCTCACGAGGATCATTCTTAATTAGCTCAGCAGATCACTATGGCGCTTCAATTCAATAATTGTAGCAGTCAATCTGTTCGGTACCTTTACAAAACTAAACCGCTGTGAACCGTTTTTAACTAAATTATGACTGAATGTAAATTTATACTACCTACTTATACATTAATCATTATATTTACCCACCATTAAGTACATGGACTGACACAGACGCAGGATGCGCATTATTCGGTACACAAGTGTAGTTCCCGGAGTCTGTGAGTGCCGCCTTCGTGACCAGCAGTTTGCTAGTTGTACCGCCTTCTGTCTTCTCTGTCTCCAAACTAATGCCGCCTCTGGGTGAGTCGAAGTCCACTACTGCTGTACCATGGTACCTGATAAACAATTTAAACACAATTAATATCAAACAATCTGCCTCCTGATTTGTAATATTTAGATAATGATTTTGAATTATTAATATTTAAAATCAATTAATTTTTAAAATGATCAATTATTGAAACTTTAAAAATTAATTTTAACATTTAATTTTTTTAAGTAAAAATAATAAATAATGATATCAACTCTATTCACAAAACAACGTACACCCAGCAAATAAAGTTTGCTGCACAAACAATAAGGTTTACCATAGTATTGATGCAGTAGACGGTGGTGACGAGTGTACATTCACTGAACACGTCAGCGATATTGTGCTCCCTTTCTTCACGTAGACATCTTGTGAGCCCCATATCGAAGCAGCAGCAGCTGCAACAAACGAAATGCAACCTAAAAATAGTGTCCCATAGAACATAAATTACAACGTATAAAATGTTTGCTATGCAAATAAGAATTTCGTAGGAATTAATAAATCGCTGTATATTTCAGTGTTGTTAGTATGTTTAGTATTTTATTTGAGTGTGTAAGCAGAGGTGAAAATCATCAGATATAGTGACTAATCTTAAGTTAGATAAAGTTTATTGAGCTTCTTTTTAACTAACGTGTGTAATTTCTAATTAACCTACAGTAGTATAAAACTTGGGAACTTTTATTATTTATTATTTTTATATTTCGAATGGCACCCGTTTTGATTTTATACTCTTTAATGTTGCAAAAGCATGTTTTTTTTTACCAATATTTACTAATAGAGATGCAAATTTGTGGGCTATAATGCTATTGGCATAAAATATCACAAACTAGGTAAAACATATTATTGACTTAGAAACTCCTGTATCTATACTCGATTCGCCCCGATTTAAGCATAAAAACCGCATTAAAATCCGTTTAGAATGTTATGACTCTATTTAATATCTCATAATTGACGTAGATCATGCATTATACAACATTTCATTAAAAAAAACAAACCAGAAAAAAAATACACGAAGAAAATACCTAAAAAATTACGTTTATCCTATTTCCAAAATAAATCCGCTACTTACTGAAAAGTAACTACAATAAAATAATTATGCCGAGTTGAGACTATGCAATGAAGTTGCGTCACTATAAAGCAACCGTACTGAACAATATAGGTATTGTAAATGGTAATATAAATTTATAATGAGTAAATCAAGTACAATTTTATCGATTGTTTCACATATAAAATTATGTGTTAGTCTTTTCTCAACTATTTTTATAGCTGAAACTAGATGATTGGATGTTCTAGGTTCTCTAAGAAATTGTTGTAAAAAGTTGATCTTACATTTTATTAATTTTTCTTTTAGTTTACATAGTGTGAAAGTTTAAGAGAAGCAAAGAATTTTACTAATAACAAACTGGATGTAGATATTCGTAATTCTAAGATGGAGCAGTTGCCTCACAATTTTCTCATACCTTTACTATAATACTAGCTTTTACGACAGCGGCTTCACCCGCGTGTATGTCGGTTATCGCGCCAAAACATTACCATTTTTTGCGCAGTAGGATAAAAACTATCCTATGTCCTTTCTCGGGTCTCAAACTACCTCCATACCCAATTTCATCCAAATCGGTTCAGTAGTTTAGGCGTGAAAGCGGAACAGACATACAGAGTTACTTTCGCATTTATAATATTAATAATAGTGGGGATGATATAGTATTAAATGCATAGTTTACCTGAACTTGTAATGAATTATGACATTAAGTGATATAAATTTATAAATGTTATAGTGGAAAAAAGAGTACAAGAGAAACATTGCAAGACATTGTGAGCCGTCTAAACTTGGCATAATACATAAAAAATTAAAAGAGTAATTAAATATGAAAGATGGATAGAGTACCTGAGGAGCGGGGCGGGGCCGGGGTCGCGGGGGTGAGGGACTCATCTGGAATTCACAAGACAACAGCTTAGGAGGGGGAAGGAATACAAAATAGCTAGTGACCGTGAGAAAGAGTTAGATATAGTGCTAGATTTATTTATCTTGTGATGGAAAGAGATAGATAGATTAGTGACGTCAGTGCAATTTGTGCTAGTTACTAATGACATTAAAAGTAAAGTTCTTCTCTCATCTTCAAATAAAGCAAATGCTGGTCACTTCAAACGTTTTTAGTGTCCAACTGCTAGGCACGGGTCTTCTCTCAACTGTTTAGGACTTAATCCACACACGCTGACCAAGTGCGGGTTGGCAGATTTCACATGTTTTTGAACGATTAGTTCTTAGACATGCCGGTTTACTCACGATATTTTCCTTCATCGAAATAGCAGCGTTAATGAAACAATTCACACAAAGAAGTGTGGGCACCACTGGAAATCGAACCCGTGACGTGTATTTTAAAAGCGAAGCTGATACCGCCGTATGTCACGTGTCTTCGAATGACTAGTTCTTAGCCATGCGCCGGTTTCCTTCACCGAAACAGAGCAGCAGTGCTGAAACAAATCACACTACACGTCTGGGCACGCCCGAGGATCGAACCCGCGACCTTATATTTCAACGCCACCGCTGCTCTTGTTGGTGTTGGTCAATCCACCCTAATGTGTTAGTTTCACTCAATTTTTTAGTGCGTTATTGGGCAATACTTAACTGTCAAAATTTTGAGATGTACCTACTCATTGGTTCATATTTTAGACAAATCAGATTTAGATGAAAAAGAATAATAAGAATAAGAACTTTTAGTGGTACGTATAATGAACTAAACTTAGTTGCTTCTACAACTTAGACTTAAATTAAAAACATAAATACATATATTACAACAAAATAAAGAAGTCCTATGTATACTAAAAAAGGGTATTACGTTGGTACCTTTGATGTTCTGACTTCGGTACCCAAACTGGGCGCATGCCTGTATCTTGGGCACCGGCTTGCACAGCAGCGTATAATACTGTGTCTAATTTAGTAGGTGTGTGTGCATGTGTGTGACTAGTTTAGTATGTGTGTACGTGAGTGTGTGCGTGTGTATGGTTTCGAGTATGAGTCTGAATGTGTATTAAGTCATAACCTCTTCTGTCTCGTAATTTTTTTTTTCATAAGTCTATTATATCAACAACTTTTTTAGGATTCGCTTACAACATGCCAAGGTGAGGTTCATAAGTTTACAATACAAAGCCTTAACTATCATCTCAAGCACGTGCTCAAACAGATATTTGTGTATACAAATACAGGTCTTGTAGAATTGGTTTGTTGCGAACCGAATTCAATGCACTCCGAAACCCATTTTCATGTGCTAGGCTACCATTAGTTTCACTTAAATAACCTTTCCTGCCTACTTTGATCTAAACAAGAGTATGAACTCTTTATGTAAATACATTAATATAGTAGAAGTATAAAAGTAGAATAAATGCTGTGGAAATGTGTACTCTACGAAGTATGTGTGGTGTAAGTCTGATTGAGGAATGAAGTAATTAGAGAATGGTGTGGTCTGAAAGAAGATGTAGTGACAACGGTGATAAAAATCATGCTTAGGCGGTTTGGTCATATAGAGATTGATGAAAGGTAGCACGGCGCAGGTGAGTGGAAACGCTGGTAGAGGACGTTCTAGGAGGACATTCGCTGATCTCATCGGCGGTGTCCTCCAAAAGGGACAGGCGCGTGGCACTATTATCACGGTTGTGTCACCTGTGGTCTTGCGTCCATACAGGGCAGGGGGATCCTTAAAAGATTTCCTCCCGGTAAACAAAAAAAGGGGCGTAGCACTAACAATCGCAGCCTGTATGACAAGATGTATGAACATTAGTAAGGCTAAGGAAGTATGTTTAGATTGTAGCAAGTGGTGTTCTATAGTCTCTGCCTACCGCCATGGGAAAAAGGCGTGATTAAATTATAGAACCGGGCATAATATTGAAATCAGAGACTACAGGGTATTAGTAATTTATCTGAAAACCTTCCGGTAAACACACAATAAGAATTTAAAGTTACTTTTCAAAATTAGTGTACGTTTGAAAAACGATAGTATCGCGAACGTTGTCAATGTCATGGTACAGGGGATAATAGAAAACTTACCGCAGTTTATCTGAAATGTTGCATTGTTTGCACTACATTAACGATTAAGTTAGTTAAAAAAAATATTAAATTAAAGTTTTGACATTAATTAGTTGGGACCATGATTTAATTACTAGCATAGATGAATAGGACTAAAATACTAGTGACCTATAGAGGTCTGTTTTAGTACTATCCCCGATTCCAAGCCACAGAGTATAAAGAAAATTTAGTGTTTAGATGAAAATTATTTTGCTAGCGGTTGGTAAATTTGGGCCTTAAAAGGTTCCCAGAACTTATTTATTATTCAAATAACGTTTGATAGAGAAAACGTTGGGACAGGTGAGGGCAATCAAATTAGATGCTACCACATATGCTTGGTTTGGTTTTGTGTAATTTTAAACTGAGTGATCAAGTCTTTGAGAATTTAACTCCATTAATAACAGTAATTTAGTTAACAAGTATCAGATATTTTGTACCTAATCAAATTATGAGGGAATCAAAGGTCAGCGACATAGAATTCATTGGTTAGAATTACGCAAGCTCACTTTTTTGTGCAGTCAGTTACCGTTGAATAGACGCCGAGAAGAGACATAGTTACAAGTGGCTTGTGATAGAGAACTCTTTATAGGCAATGTATACGTTCCTACAATGACAATCTCGGTAGTCGAGCGGTGGAAAACGTCCGATTGTGCTATACTGTACCCAGGTGCCCCCCGATCCCCTAAAAAATTAGAGTGTCCGACAAATAGAGGCCCTTCCGGCCGATTGAGTTAGGTCACCAGCAAAAAAAAAAATTGTACCCGGGACGTCAAGGGTTCAATTCCCGCCCCGGACAGTTTTTATGTAACAACAAAATTTTGTTTCGGTGTCTGGTTGTTTGAGGGACCTACGTGCCTCGGAGAGCACGTTAAGCCGCGGGTCTTGGTTGTCATTTAACATATCCATGAGAATCGTTATGTAGTTAGAAGCAAATATAATCTGACAACTGGTCTAACCATCTCGGCTACTGGGTACTGGGTACTACTCCTTAAGGGTTTCGAGGCCTGATAGCAGTCGCTCGTATAATTCTGGTAGCTAGCCGCATCAGGTTAGACTGGGAGCCGACCCCAAAAGAAATGGGAAAAAGGCAAAGGGACGTATACGTTCCTACAGTAAACTTCTGGCGGCTTATACTTGTAAAGACAGTTTGGACCACAGATTAAAAAAATCCTCCAGGGTTGCTGCTCTATGGTTTGGACCGTCAACAAAACAAGGTCGGATAGATGATATTCTTTAATATAGACCTTGGTTGTTTTAAAGCAAGATATGCACCTATTTTAAAAGCCAACTAAGTACTTATTGGACTAGAAAACAGCGTGTTCCATACTTTTCTAAAACGTATAAAACCTAATGCCTAATACTAAATATATAGTTAAATTGAATATTTTTGTGTGCTGTACCAAGTAAAGACATAACATGCGAGGAACTCGTTTACCGCTGGGGTAAACGAGTTCTTGAGTGGAGACCACGAATTGGCAAACGTAGCGTAGGACGCCCTCAGACTAGGTGGAGTGACGATCTCAGCAGGGCGGCCGCAAGAACTGGATGAAAGAAGCCGTGGGTTGTGCTCAGTGGCGCACTTTAGGAGAGGCCTATGTCCAGCAGTGGACTAGAATAGGCTGATGATGATGATGATGATGATGATGATGATGATGATGATGATGATAATGATGATGATGATGCGAGGAAGAAAGAATCATTAGTGCCACCATTATGGTTCGTTTTTATTATGGCATGGGTTATACCTACCAAGTCGGCGAAAACAGGCACATCACTTGATAGTAATCAGAGAATCAATAATTTTCGGTTACCGTAGGCTATAAGTGTTTGATACACGACAGACACAGCTCGTTGCTGACCCTTTAGATGTTGATGTTACTTTACTCACACCCAGAAACACAATCAAAAGTTATTACACTGTGTGTACTGTAAGGGTAAGGTACCTTCCCAGCCGAGTGCCCAAAGTTTACTCTTTATACATTTTTGGCTTAAAACTTTACTAATTTTAACCCAGACAGGGTTTTATATACTCAATGTGTGTCTGTGTATAAAGTAAGGAAGTTTGTAGCAAGGTAACCCTTGATTTTGATACTATTTTGTGAGTTTTTTTTTAATGATCTAAATTGTTAAGCTATTGCATAGTTTTATCGCGGGCCTTGAGCATGGAGACCGAATCCAGAAATCCCGTAACGAAAATAACCTAACACCCCCCACTCCGACCGGCGCAGCGGTGATACTTTTTAGTTTTGCCATCTAACGATGAATAGCAGAACTTTTTGACTTTTTGAAATATTACGCTTGTCTCTTTAGTTCAGCAACTCGCCTCTAGGTGGCATTGGTTGCATCGGTAATATTGTATTGTTGGTTGTAATTTGTTTTCTTATCGGTCACTACGCTCAAAAAGTGTAACTTGAATTATTATCAAAGAAAAAAAAAACAAAGGAAAAAATACTGCATAAATAAAATAAATAAATAAATAAAATGACATAAGTTGATAAAAAATGCTATGCTATAGCTTTAACACGGCAGTCTCTGAGTGCCACACGTCCTTTTATTTTTAATTAAATAACAAGAAACTGACATCTGGTCTAACTATCTCGGCTACTGGTTCCCTATGGGTTTTGTATGTGATGGCAGTCACTCGTATAATTCTGGTAGTTAGCCAGATTAGGTTAGACTGGGAGCCGACCCCAATAGAAATGGGAAAAAGGCAAGGATAATGATGGATGATTATCTATACCATTAAGTTACTTAAGGGCGGAAGGTAATTTATAATATTATAGGTAGACCGTTTAACTCGCGTATGATCTATCGCCCAGATTCTGGCTCCTCAAGCTGCACAGACAGTGATGATGATTCAAGCGATATGGATATTAGTGACGAATAGTCTAACATTACTTTTATCTGTGGTTAAATAGCTCTTTCAGAGATTTAATTAATGTTTCATGACTTTGTACCTCAGATGGCGATACGCGAGTTAAACGGTCTATCTATAGTAAGATGGGAAGTAATATTTGACTTTATCGCAAATTGACTGATCGAAGCTATGTTAATATAATTTAAATAAGTAAAGCTAATGGGATATATAATGCCACAATATTACAAAGGTATCACTAACTACCCTTTCCTACCGTACGCGGAAAAAAGTCATTTTTCAGTTATAACAAGCTCGGTAATTGGCTATGTGAAATTGAGCCGTGGCTCATCAAGCACTGACAAACGGCGAGCCATGATCGCTTTGATAAAAAATAGTGTCTCATTGATGCTACCATCGTTTGTAGTAAATCGAGCTTGTGCCAGCACATAAGTCACCGTAATCGATGACTGGATCCTATTTGAATTTTAGACACAGGATTTTCTAGAAAAATGTGTTGAATATTTTAGGTGTTGAAGGTATTTTACATCTGTAATCTGTTTTAAGCTCAGCGTTAAAAATCGCTACAATTTTATACAACAGACGATTTGTGATTTAAATTTTGCTGTAAGAATGATAATTTACTTTTCAAAAGGTACCTATACCTTCTATAAATAGGTACGAATATTTTGGTATGATCAATTGTAATGTAAAATATAGAACAGTTTATTGACAAAATAAAGTCAGTAAACATTATTATTCAATGATTTTTTATACTCATCGCAATTATATTTTGTTCCTTTATTGCTTAAGTGTTTTATAAAGATATTTTGTCTTTAAAATGCGCTATTTTGAAGTTGTGAATATTTTGATAAAGAAACTCTGTTATATTATGTTCTGATAATAAAGACCTTTCAAAATCAAATCAATCAATGTACAAATTATGACCATAGAAAATATTTGCTATATTAATAATATTAAAGCCAAAATAACTGTAAAAATTAGGGCTAACACTACAAGTCACTCACCACTCACTATTAGTGGCTGTAAACTGTCATTTGACTTATAAAACTTCGTCTTTGACTTCGTATATTAAACGACTGTAAAACATAAAATGAGAAATTATTTATGGTTTCTCTTGAAAATTTACAAGCTTGTCACTTATAGCGTATGGGTCACGTGTTCCAGATTTCAGTGGCGATATGTTAGTGGCTCGTTTATGGAAACCCTAAAGCAACATTTTAAAGTCTCATAACATATCTGTGAAGACTGGTTTAAAAGACTGCCTTGACTATGCAAAGTGGTTCACTTATAATTTTATGAGCAACTTATTAAATAACATAATGCTGTCAACGTAAAATTAAATGTTTTATGAGCCTTGTGGTCTCTTAAGGAGCTAATAACTTCTTTCCTTTGTTACTTTATAATTATGTACGAAGCGAGCGTAGTAGAAAATAAAAAGTTTATTTAATAAGCACTGAGGGCTTGGGGGCTGAGTCACCTTCATCCGTAGGTATCTTCATAACCTTTAAAGAATTAATTAATTAACCTTTAATTGAATCCCCACACGTGGTCCCCGGGCATCGATTCGACCGTCTTCGGACGGCTCACCGAAAAAGTCCGGTGAACCATTAGAGGCCCTTCCGGCCGATTGAGTTAGGTAATCAGCAAAAAAAAAATGATGGTGCAAATTAGGTGGCAGTCAAATGGTGGTAGGCTTCAGCCGTGGTTAGTGACCACGCACTACACAAAGCCACACTGCCAAGCGGCCTTGCCGTGTTCCGGTGCGATGTTTGGTGACACCATGCAGAGAGGGTGGGTCGGAATTGTTGATCCTTTAAGGTTTTTAACCATATGGAGGCTCATTCTACTGCCACCTTCTCACCGATAATCATTCGTAGTCACGAGTGAATCGGTATACTAGACTGGCGCGTTCCATCGTGGACTACATCATTGCTTAACATCAGGCAAGTTGTGATCAAGCACCAACCTATCTCAGAATATAAAAATAGCAACTTATTAACCAAGCTACTTAAAACCAAGTGCGTACTTTTAGATAAGTATAAGTTTTTTAAACCAAGTAAAATACTGTCAGATTTTTTTAAATCCTTCTTATATTATAAACACGAGAGTTTGTAACAATGTATGTTTGTTACTCATTCAGAGATAGATTATAGTCTGAATTAATACATAGGCTACTTTTTACCCCAATAAGAACCACGCGGGCGAAGTCATCAGCGGAAGCTAGCGTCTAATAATTATGAAGGGACATGCGACATCCACCAACACAACGCCAGCGTGTGTAGATTAAGGCCTAAACTCTCTCAACTCGTAAGATAAGACGTACACCCAACAGTGGGACACTTGGAAAGGTTTAAGTATTTTATTTTCGTGACAATCATCAATATTATTGGTACCCTCGAGGTAATCGTGCGTGTTATCGATTTGACGCATCTACGAACATCTTACTTTGACAACCGAACTCGGAATAAATCGAATGATTGATTTAATTGACGCTTTATATCGAATCACTTTAGTGTAATGGAATTTCTGTGAAGTAGGTGAATAGTTTAAAATTGTTTCGAGACTTGTTATGTAGGTAGTTGCAAGCGTTATTAAGCTTGATTTGTTTTAAAAAAGCAAGCTTCAACCCTTTTTAGTGGTACCCACAGTTGGGTACGATTCTTCTCTCAACTGTTTTACCAGTTGAAAGAGTTGAGGCCTTCCACCAACTCACACTTAGCCACCGACCCACACGTAGCCAGCGTGTGTGGACACGCTCGGTTGGTTCTTAGTTCTAACCTAACTAACTTAATCATAATTATTATTAACTACCTACAAACTTTATATTATTTAAGTTGTGTTCCGATTTAAGGCAACTAAGCATACAGTGTCTTGACTACTGAGTGAATTACATAGTTTTGTTTCAATGTATGATATTCGCGTAGTATATTTAAGAATATACTATGCTCTAAGTATATTACAAAAGTTTTTTAGCGGTTACTAAGCAAACACGGTTGCAACAGGACCACTGAGGCAATTTAAACAAGTCTTAGTTCAATTAACTTTATGGTCACCCTAGATAAGGCCCCAAACAGTAACGGTTGTGGTTACCATAGTGCATAAAGTTTCAAATACAACAATATTTGTGGTCACCCTACTCAGAAATACAAAATCTGACGTACATCTGCTAAATGCTGATAAAGTGTAACACATCGGTTTTGTGTCAGCCATTGTTTGTTACATGTTGTGTAGTAAAAGGGATTATAAAGGAACTAAAAGATACAAAATGTTGTTCGTGCTACAGATTACTCAATTTTTATTTATTCTGAAATAGGCCTGCGCTTGATGCTGTTAAGCTATGAGGCTCCATATGGTTAGAAACAATACAGGAGAAACAATTCCGACCCACCCTCTTAAATTGTGTCACTAGATATCGCACCGGAACACAGCAAGGCCGCTTGGCGGTGCGGTTGTGTCTGGTGGGTGGTCACTAACCACGGCTGAAGCCTTACATCAAATAATTACCAGTAAACATATTTAACAGTAGATTGTCACCTGATTTGCGCCGCCTGCCACAGCTGCAATCAGCCAAATCACCCATACCGCTTCCCCTAAACGAGCCCTACCTATGACTGCTTTAATGTGACGGATTGCAAACTTTTCTTAAAATACAAGCACCTGTGCTTTCTCTATTCTCTTCACTTTTAGTATCCGGTGTTACGAACAGATCTACACAACCGATGGGAGATCCGGCTTAAGGCTGAATGCTCAATACAACGGGTTCTAGGGTTCTTGACTATGGACCGCTGAGAAATTCGATAAGGCCCAACACTAATTTAGGTGAGGTGTAGGATTTGAACACTCTACTTCGATTTCTAGAAGAGACCTCGCTATTTACTATCCGGACGTGGTAGTCAATTCATATGTTTAAACTAGCTTGCGCCCGAGGCTTCGCCCGCGAAATTAATATCACTAATCTTGTTTCTCTATACAAACTTTGGAACCCCGTTTCACCCCCTTAAAGGATGAGTTTTGAAAAATCCTTTCTTAGTGCACCCCTAGACCCCATAAGGAACCTATGTGCCAAATTTGGAGTCTCCAGACCCAGCGGTTTGGGCTCTGCGTTGATATGTCATTCAATCAGTTTCTTCTTTTATATATTTAGATTATGTAAACCTTAGCCCCCTTTTAACCCTCAGTAACCCCCTAAATCTAAGACAAAAACAATAGAAAAAACCTCATATAAATCTGAAAAAAAAAACGCCAAGGTAATTATTTTCAAATTAATTATTTTCTCAATTTCCAAAACTTAAGCATACGAAAGAAGTAATAAAATGAATAATAATAAAACATTAATTAATTTTTAAAGCAGTGTATCGAATTGCAAATTAAAATTAATTATTTCTTTTAAAACTCTCTTCCCGCTTCGAACGGAGAGTCCCTCATTTCCGCAAATTAATATAAAAAATGCTAATTTAATGAAAATCAAAAGGTTTCTTAAGTACTGAAAATATTTGGATAATTCGTTTAATCTGGTGGCTCGGCAGTGGTTCCAAAATCCAATATGCAAAATTCTCGATTAAGAAAATTAAAATTATATTTAGTTTATCAGTTTAATAACAAGATTATACTGTACCCGTAGCAGCAGTGGAGCAACGGTATGGGCCTCGCCTTAGAAATATAAGGTCGCGGGCTCGATTCCCGGTCATGCCCACACATCTTTGTGTGAATTGTATCATTACCGCTGCTCGATATCGGTAAAGGTGAACATCGTGAAAAAACCGGCATGTCTAAGAAGTAATAATTCGGGGATATGTGACTCCACCAACTCGCACTTGTCCATCGTGTGTGGATTAAGTCCTAAAACTCTCGCAGCCTGAAGATAGTTGAGAAAAGACCCGTACCCAGAAGTGGGATTCTAAAAAGGATTGAAGTGAAGTGATTTATAAACATTATGCTTTCATCTTAAGTTATTTTTAAATTAATAGCGACTTGGCTTTATAACACATTTTACGTTGTAGTTAGAAACGGATTTTTATCAAACATTTAAATAATAAATTACTTTTAATGTTGTTTTCGTTTTAAGACTCATAAAAAGAGTATTCATTTATTTTGTCAGATAGTTTATTTATAACTTTTGTCTCATAAATACTTTAGGTATGTCAAGTGACAAAAACAAAACTGATAAGCTATTCGACATTTATCAGCAACTTATAAATCTGGCTCTTATTTTAGTATCAGATGGTGGTGTATATTGTGTATATTATATTATTATTATTACCATTGTTTATTAATTTTTCTTACCGATTTTTAGTGAAAAAAAAACATCAAAAGGACAACAAAATGTCTAAGAACTAAATATTAGAAGACATGTGACATTTAAGCGTTTGTCGAATTAAGTCTATATTCTCTTAACTATTAAGATACCTAGTTGAAAGAAGACCAGCAGCAGAACACTAAAGAATAAGGATGGCAACTATTTTACTTAATCCGGTAGTAACGAATAGTTTTTTGGTGAGAAGGTGGCAGTGGAATGAGACTCCAAATGGTGACACCCTCTTAAATGGTTTCACCAGAACACGGCAAGGCCGCTTGGAGATGCAGTTTTATCTGCTGGGTGGTCACTAACCACGTGTGAGGAGTGCACCTATTATCTGAATAAAAGGTGCACTCTCACGGATAAAGGTGACTCAGCCCCATTTTTTGCTTTATCATTGAAATAAAACAATATTATGATATAATGCATTAAAGTTAGTGAAAGTGCGCTACGTCATACGTTTGCATAAAACTTACCTAGGTATGACATCATTTGAGATTTCACTTGGACTATCGCTGTTTACTTTAAGTTAAGTTTAGTTTAAGTTATACTTATCTATAGTAGTGTCAATACACAATTTAATATTTTAAAAAAGTACCTTCAACCGTCAGAATAACGGCCATGTTTATTTTGGGTTCCGTATTGATCTGGCACTCGTAGACCCCTGCGTCTCTTGGTTGCACGTAGTCGATCTTGAGGTCCCAGTCGTCTGAGGGTTCAGGGTGGAGAACACTGAACCTCGCGTCACCAGTGTAGGTGAAGATGTGGGATGTCAGGATGTGGAGGTCGCGTTTGCGCATCCAGGATACCTGAAGAACGAAAACGGTTGTAGTAATCCTGAAAATAGGTTGTTAATAAATGTCGCAGCACGTAACCTATAACGTAGAAAGCTGTTTGATGTCACTTGAGTCACTTGTGAGAGCATTTAGCCTGTCAGTTGTCAAACTGACTAGACGTCAATGTCAGTCGGGTTGCTTGTCTATTATTGTCATTGTTACGTCAGGGGACTAATGCTATGAGGTCGGTTGGGAGAGCATGTGGTGATCAAACTAAATTTGATCTTACAAAAAGGAATCCATTTCCATCCACACATTTTGTTATTATGAAGGTGCTACAAGCTATAACAAAGGTTATTAGCTTTCTGTGGTGTTATGATCTCAACTCTTATAATGTCAGGTTCGCGACTTATAAAAACAAATTTACGTATGTTTGTCTCGCTTAAACTCAGGAACGACTGAACTGATGTGGTTTATTACGATTTTAAAGTATTAGTTCAAAGATACGAAGTGTATCGGTTGCATTAAAATTTTAAAGGTGGGGTTCGGAAAATACTAACTAATTAAAACTATAGATGCTCAATACTTTTCGCCTGCCACTTAGTTTGAGGGATTTGAGGATAGTATTCCAAGGATATAACTAAGATAATACCGAGATATAAACGTGATATAACCTAGTAAACTAGATACATAACGCTTATACCTGTATTATCCGAAGGTGTAGGTAGAAGTAAAGACCCACTTTTCGTCAAATATGTTTACGTCAATACATTATGTTAGGGGACATGTCACAAAACCACGATAGGACTGGTCCATAAATTTAAAGTCGCTTAGCGAGCTATGGAAAGGGCTATGCTTGGAATTTATCTGAAAGATCAAATACACAATGAAGTGATCCAACAGAGTAATCAACATAGCTCACCAGATTAGTAAGCTGAAGTCAACCAACAACCGTTGGGTTAAACGAGTTCTTGAGATACCACGGATTGGCAAACGTAGTGTAGGACACCATCAGACTAGGTGGAGTGACGATTTTTGCAAGGTGGCTGGTAAGAGCTGGATGAGAGTAGCCGCGGATCGTGCTCAGTGGTGTGCTTTAGGAGAATCCTATGTCCAGTAGTGAACTAGGGTAGGCTGATGATGAAGTTGATGATGATGATGATATTATGAATCTAAACTTTGAGCTTCAACTGATTCTTTAGGTAGTTATGTTAGAAAAGACTTTTTGCTCAACCAGGAAATCAAACCCTCCCAAGTTTTCCGAGAACGAAGGCAAAGAAAGTTATAAAATAAACGTAAAATAATAATTACAATACCACTATTTTACAAGCTATTAATAATAACTAGCTCAAATTCATTTCTCCCTAATCCCTTGATGAGGCAAAACGTTGGCATCAATATTCAATATGTTCTGATTGGATCCCTTTTTGATTAGCTCGCTATATTGTTAATATTAATGGAGTACTACCCTCTGATCTAGTTATAAGGATAGCCGGAGAATTGTCTTAAGAATTGGTAATATATCGCCTAGAGAAAAAGTACCAACTGCAAATTTATTAGGCTGAAAGTGCTATGGAGGGCCCTATGCTTGGCGTTTCTTTGAAGTACATATAAAATTCGCAATGAGGTTATCAGACAAAGAACTAAAGTTAAACAAATATTGCTATGTTGGCAGTGGACTGGCCATATCTGTCGAACAACTGATAACCGCTGGGGAAAGCGAGTTCATGAGTGGAGACTATGTGTTGGTAAACGTAGTGTAGACGTCCTCCATCTAGGTGGAGTCAGTCAGCAGAAGATAGCCGGTAGTAGCTAACGACTGAACACAAGATGAAAGGGCGCTTCTTTATAATATTAGTATACATTTTTGAAACGAAGTCCTCGTCAGAAGGTTATTTTCTAGACCTAGGATAGAAAATAAGTTTTGTTATAAGTTTAACGCGTGTGTCTGTGTACAAGTTGGTTGAAAAAGATCAAAGATTCTGATGTGGATTTTTTTGTCAAGCTCTAGTGGTATAGAATGGTTAATATTTATCAAAATGGGTAGTTAATTTAGAGCTGTTATTGATTGAAAATTTTACTAAACAACAATGATCACTTCAGATTTCAATAAAAAACGGCATCAAAATTGGTCCACTTTTCTGAGCGCTACGATTCCACAAACTTGTACATTGATATACACACACAAATCTTACACACGTAAATTTTATAACACCTTACTTTTTCGTTAAGACAGTCATAAGTAAAGTAAATTTTACTTCTTACCTACCTACTAATATTATAAATGCAAAAAACGTAAAAACTAGACGTATTTGAATGAAATTTTGGCCAGAGATAGATTTTACTCGGGAATCGAACATAGGCTACTTTTCATCCTAAGGCGCGGAAGATTCATAATAACTTAAGTCTAATTTCTACAGGTTTCATCGATTCAAAGCTCGAGGACTTACTTTTTCTTTTTATATAATTATTTTATACGTCGGAGATATACAGTACCTACTCGTAATTATCTTTAAGATTATTTAAGACGTATAAAGTAATTTTGCTCTTATACAAAATTATTCGTAAAATTGTTATTTATATTTTTACTAAAGAAGTCTATTTTTACTTACAAACAAAACAAGATATTATGCCTTCCTTTTGATTAAAATTACACAGAGATAAACGGTTGAATTATATTTTTAATTCAAGGGCTCTCCAAACTGAGAAATTAGAAAATAAATTTTCCCTCTCTTTTGTCGGGTTTTGTTTTTCTACGTAATTAGAATAAGCCAGGGGTGAGCCGGTAAGCCTACTCAGTAATTAAGCAAGATGGAACTTTCTCAAACTGTAAACAGCGCTTGAAATAATAAAATTTTGTAATGGTCAGGGACTTAGATCACAGTGTTAGTAAAATATGAAGTGTTCAAAATAGTTACACTACGCCTAAATTAGGGTATTACTTTAGTATACCGAAATGGTAGAAGTTTACAATAGAAGCAAGTATTATGAAAGATAGAGAAGAACGAATCAATACATTGCAAGGGTTTTGTGTAATATTTTCTTAAATTTACGCGAATATCACACATTTAAATAAAACTATTTTTAAAACGAAGTATTTGTTATTACAAAACCCTTGAAATAAAACAATTTTACAACGCATTTTATCGCGGTATATTTTAGATTTAAATAAAGAAATAATTTAAATAAATAAAGAAATAAATTAATAAATTTTATTTATTTATATAAATAAAATTTTAAATCCCGATTTTTCAGTATTTTAGAAATTTACGGGTGGACTGAGGTATTTGACGTCCAACCTTATTAAAATCTAAAATATACCGCGATAAAATCCGTTGTAAAATTGTTTTATTTCAAGGGTTTTGTAATAACAAATACTTCGTTATGAGGAGAGGGGAGCGAGGAATCAGTGACATTAAGTGAATTCTATATAAATTAAGAAAAGAGTCGTAAAAAAGTAACTATGTCCTAATATTTTGTCTTTACCTAGTGCCGAGCAGATTCCTAGTAGGTACCAAATCTAGACACATATTATAAAGCTAAAGAGTTTGTTTGTTTGAACGCGCTAATCTCAAAAACTACGGGTCCGATTTGAAAAATTCTTACACTGTTATATAGCCCATTGATTAAGGAAGGCTAAACGCTACTTTTTATCCTACATCTGGCGTGATATGTAGTTCACGCGGGCGTAAGCGCAGCGGAAAGCTAGTACCTAATAAAATTTAAGACTACCATAAAATATGCTTATGGTAAACTTAAGTTGTAGTACTGTTAATTATTGTTAAACCAGTATTGAACAATTAATGGGATATGTATTTTATTACTAATACAGAAAGACCATTAAAAGTGCTTACGTTAATTGTGGGTTTAGGCTAGCGTAGTTTAATAAACATCTGTAATAGAATCTTGAAAATTTATTAAAAGTTAGGTAAATATGACTACTAGAAATTGATTTTCAACAAAAACACTCTTTTTGTTTGCTGCTAATATGGATATTTTATATTTTCACTGTCTTTAATATCTTGATTACACATACCGAGCAACTGAGACAGTGTTCTCGGCTGAGTGTTTATACGTACCGAGTACACGATCACTTCTGTCTCGCCCTTTTGCTAGGTACGTGTGATCAAGGTATTAGAATTGGGGAGTTTAGCTCATCCACACGCTGGCCAAGTGCGTGTTGGTAGATATCCCTTAGAGTTTACTTTTAAGATTTATCGCTTTCCTCGTGATATTTTCCGTTAGTGAAAGAACGAACAAAAAGATGTGTATCTACTGTGGCGTCACATATCTTACGCCACTCAATAGAATGACGTAGTAATCCTGAATCGCACATGCAAAGTTTCACCGACAATTAGCATATATAACTTCCCGATATGAACAGTTGGAGGACCTCAATGTTGGACATCACACCTCGGTCGTCGAGCATCATATCTCGCCCGGCCAAAAGATCTTTCCTTTTCACTGGAAATTCACTAGCACCTTGTCCTCCAGTCTCTACATCTACTACATAAAATCTATTTTGTGACCTTTTTCAAAGTCAAGTAAAGTTACAACTAATTAGCTGGGTATAGGTTTTCTGTCAGCCATCATATGAGTTGAGGACGTGTAGAATTTTCCTATGTAATAAAACTCATTAACATTTAGAACTCAAAGTAAAATAAACTTTAGTATGTTGAGAATTGGATAGAAAATTGAAAGAAAAAAGGTTCTCCAAAAACCTTTTTACAAGATGAGAGATAATCCATGGTGAACAATATGTTATAATGCATCAGAAAACATGTCAGATGGCTGTTTATTTCTAAGGGCTTGGGTCCTAGTATCATTAATATGGAAGGCAGCAGAGCGAATTTGAGTAGGGGCATGTCGATGGGGGCATTGACACTGAAAAATGATATTTTGAGAGGTCCTTTAGAAAAAGTACTTTCGGATAGCAACTATAAACTAATGTAGGTAGGTACAAAGTACCATGATTATGTTTTATAATAAAAACAATAGCTTTTCCATAAACGTTGGGTCACTGAGTCACTTTCAATTTGAATCTCCACACGTGACAGTGACCATCCACTAAAGCAAACCGTACCATAGTTTTGGTGCCATGTCTGGTCATACCATTTAAGAAAACTCGAAACAGTTGCTCCTTTATGGTTCCATTGTGGTCAAGTTAAAGGTGGAATATCAAAGAAGGAATTAAAAAAGTCATTTCAAATGTTTCATATTAATTTAGAAGACCACGGAAGAATGAAACAACTAGTACGGCCCACCAAAAAAGTCCGTTGAACCAATAAAGGCCCTTCTGGTCGATTGGGTTAGGGCATCCGCAAAAAAAATAGTCATCTTGTCTATGGTGTTTAGTAGTTTATTTTATTAATGTCACTAATCAAATCATAGATAATTATGTATTATCTGTGACCGGTAATTAGTAGTATTATTGAATTAATTTATGTTTCGGATTATGTTGATTGGTTACCGGTGTACCATCTTAAATTAAGTTGTAAATCTTGACTTAAGCACTGCTCAAGGGATTTTGTTGTAGTGATTTACTGTGGGAAGTCGAAGTTAATTAATTTGAGGGTCTCAGGCTAGGGACAGTCAACTTTAAAAGTATATCAGATAATATTATGAATACTAGCTGATCCAGCGATCTTCGTTTCACATATTTTTTAATTTTTTAACCTTCCTTGAACTTGTATTGGAAAATAATAAATCAATTCATATTTTAAAGATAAATAATCATGATTTTGCAGAAAAACTTTCGCATTGCTGCTAGTGTAAAATTTATTTTCATTTTTGAAACTTAGTCGTGTTAGTTGCAACTTTAACAAATCAAAAAATGCAATGATTTTATGATATTTGGTTTATTAGATAAGTTTCCACCCTGAATGGAAAACACGAAAATATAAAAAAGGTGGTGCGGCTTTGTCCGAAGCCTATCACCAGTTGATTGTCACCTGATTTGCACCACCCGGGGACCACGTGTGGGGATTCAATTAAAGGTGTACCCACGGACGAAGGTGACTCAGCCCCTATAACTTCGGGCGTTCATTACTTTACTCACATCCAGGAACATATTCAAAAGTTATTACACTGAGTGTATTCTGTAAAGTAGACAGAATAAGCTGTTCCCTACCTCTTTTAAATTGCAACGAGCTAACAACCTCTATTACCTCTCAATGGGCACGGCATGGCAGAGACTCCGCCAAGCGTTACTAATTTGTACCATACTTTTTCAAAATTACTCGCTTTTCACATATCCGTAACTTTTGTTTTAACCGACGTTTATAAGAATGTATGTACTCACTGTTCTATTTCCTATGTGTTTCGCACGGCACCGCAATACCGCGACCTGCCCGACGACTGCCGACACGTTCCGAGGCGACACGTCGTCGAAGTATGGCCGCTCGGAACGTGTCCCGTCGCCGTTGCTTACTCCTGGCAACATGCCTGCACCTGCAACAAAATATTACTTTAGTAACTAAATATTATACGGAACATGTGATAGCATCTTACATTTCGCTCTTTGAATACAAAGGCGCCACAAATCAAAAAATATGAAAATAGTTTTATTGCGAAAATAAGAATAACAAGACCTTATCTTTACAATGAAACTGTTTCGAAAATTTTCGATTTTTGTCAGTTTTGTATTCCGGTAGCGATTTGCTTCTAGGCGGGAAAGAAAGTTTGTTTTTTGCAGCAAAACCTACGAAAGATGAGTCTCAAATTAACCGATATGAAGTAATGGCCTAAGTAGAAATTTTCCAAATTAGCAAGTGTAAGTGATATTGGGCTGACCATGGTTAGCTGCAGGATTATTTGGGTACGTGTTATTGATTGGAAATAAACGATCATATAAAACATAGCCGATGCCAGTATTGTTGTCTGTTTGTTACTCAGTAGAATCCACATCTTTTACTAGATACACGACGTAAGATAAATTAAAAGATTTTATCTAGACTCGTGTATCAATAAATGTTATTTGGTATTAGCAATCTCTGCAAGGTAACAACAAAATTCGAATGCGAGTAAGCTTAGATCGTGATCAATGGCATGCTTTAAGGCCTCCCGCCTTAGACAGTAGTAAATTCCTTAAGGGAGGTTTCATTCCCCAAAGAAGACTACGATATGCTTAGAACCCTATTTCATACTCAGTATATTAGCAAAAGCCGAATAAGGTTAGCTGCATCGGTTTGACCTTCTTCGGATGGCTCACCGAAAAGATACGGGCAACCAGCCGGACCTTCCGGCTAATTGGATTAAGTCTTATGTAAAAAAATACATAGTACCCACAGATCATACTCAATAGCGCGCTTCAAAGGAAGGCTACTGACTAAAACTAGACTCACTGCAACCCTTTTTAGTATGCTACTGCTGGGCACGGGTCTTCTCTCAACTATCTTACGAGTTGAAAGAGTTTAGGCCTTAATGCACACACGCTGGCCAAGTGCGGCTTGATGGATGTCACATGTCTTCAAATGACTACTTCTTAGACATGCCGGTTTCCTCACCGATATTGAACAGCGGCGATGAAATAATTCACACAAAGATGTGTGGGCACGACTGGGAATCGAACCCGTGACCTTATATTTCTAAGGCGAGTCCCGTACCGCTGCGGCACCCCTGCTCTAAAAGTAGATTGCAACATTTAAATACTCTTCATCTGTATCAGCTACATATTGGTATTCAACTAATAATTTTCTCCACAAATTTCATGCCTTTAATATAGTCTGTGTAAACACAGTGTAACTTCCGCAATATATGGTATTTACTTAGCTAAGACATCACGACATCATAACACAAACAGAACTTGATTATGTGTTACATTTATTGCTTTTAATTTAAACGTATTTCTTTGTACGTAAATAAATATTACTTGTGTGGTTACTTGGCTTACGGAATATTAAAGAAATGTTGTAATTTTCATGTTTCAAATAACTTAAGTTCCTCTTCTGATGTAACCTTAATAGTTACAAAACTTAATTAAAAGTATTATATTAACAATAATATTAGTATTGTCTTAGATTTACGCGAATATCACACATTGAAATAAAACTACTTTTTAACGGATTTTATCGCGGTTTATTTTAGATTTTAGATCCCACGTTTTAAGTCTTTTCAAACTTCATGTTCACGGGTGGGTAGTTTTCAACAAATTACTGTTGATCAGATGGCCGTGTGTGTTAATGTCTCAGAATATTAATATTAATTCTGAGACATTAACATACACGGCCATCTGATCCTAAAATAAACAGAGCTTGTACTATGGAAACCAGATAACTGGTTCAGTAAATATACTACATATAATACTTTTCTTTTATAAACACATACTTAAATATAGATAATTACAGCCAGACTCAAGGCAAACTAAGATGTTCATCACACAAATGTCTGTCTCGGGTGAGAATGGAACCCACTACCTGCGGCGTGAATAGCAAGTATCTTATCGATCACGTTAACGACCCGTCACCCGTTTTATATTCTTGAATAGTCTGGCGCTTGACTACAACTTACCTGATGTTAAGCATTGATGTAGTCTACAATACGACGCGCCAGACCAATGTACCGATTCAACTCGTGATTATGAATGACTTTCGGTGAGCGATTTCGACCCACCCTCTTAAATTGTGTCACCAGACATCGCACCGGAACACCGCAAGCCCGCATGGCGATGCGGCTTCGTCTGATGGGTGGTCATTAACTACGGCCAAAGCCTACCACCAGTTAATTATCAGTAAACTTAATTACCAGTTGATTGTCTCCTGATTTGCAGCACCCGGGGACCACGTGTGGGGCTTCAGATAAAAGGTGCACTCCCACAGGCGAAGGTGACTCAGTCCTTTCGTCAATAAAATCACGATCTAGGCGCTAACTTCGTTCATTAAACTATAAAACAGCAACTTTTTTTGCATTGCACTTTAAAATAATTCTCAAGATTAAAAACCCAACAAATTACTATTGAGATGTGTTGGTGAACGTTCCGGGGCACGTGACGTCACATCCGCCGAACCGGAAATAAGAACGAAGCCTTTGCCCGCCCTCTTATAAAGGAAACACGAGAGCACATAAAATTGTGGTCGGGCCACGAAATAAGGGGTTTAAATTTACGAATTTCTTGAACACAAAATAAAATTAAATGAATCTACTGTTCTACTAGCGCTGCTTGGTGTAACAAATATTCAAATAAAATAGGGGTATTGGGAGATTTTGTAAAATTAATGTAAAATTTGCGGCCACAAGTTGAGTAGCACGATAATGATCGTATTCCGTTGAATTGTACACGTCTACGTGTGCTCATTATCGGTGAAGATAAACATTGTCAGGAAACTGCCATGTCTTAGAACTAATCATTCGAGGACATGTGACATCCACCAACCCGCACTTGTCCAGCGTATAATAAGGCTTAAACTCTCTTAACTCGTAAGATAATTGAGAGAAGCCCTATACTTGCTTGGTCAGTTTAGTGAAAATAAAAAAAATAGTAAAAAAAGACAGAGTAAAGTAAAGAAAGAGGGATGCCATTATATGCACTTGACTACAAATTGCCTGATGTTAAACAATGATGTAGCATGCGATGGAACGGGCCGGCCTAATATGCCAATTCACTCGTAATTACGAATGATTTTTGGTGAGAAGGTGGCTATACAATTCCGACCTATCCTCGTAGATGGTGTCACCTTTGTTCCAATCGTTGATAATAAAGATACGGAACGGGTTTTTTTTAAATCTTTTTAACAATACTCGTATATTGCTGGATTTAGGCAGATGTTAGGCTTTTAAAATTTTAAATGTACTCACATGAACGCTTCTAAAGATTTCAGACTAATTACAAGCTGTTCACCTTGAAATAGAGTGGTTTTACCCTTGCTAGGGATTATCGATCCTTTGATGAGTGCTACTGAACTTGAAATGTTATTTTAAATATTAAAATACCTTATCTCAAGTGAATTAACCACGTGTAGTTAATATTTTACGTAAGTAGTCTAAACAACAGGTGTGTGATGTTGTTATAACAGAAATTATAAACTAAATTTTGAACAAAATGTAACTAGAATTTCGTTACTGTTGTCAAGATTGACAGGGACTTAACCCACCACCGCAATCCCCCTACTGCTACTGCAAGCTAGGATCAACAGCGGTACCATGAAGGGACTCGGCGTTCGAACCCGGCCAAGTCCCGTGATACCTAAACTATCTTCATCATCATTATTATTATTAGCCTATTCTAGTCCACTGCTGGACATAAGCCTCTCCTAAAGTGCGCCACTGAGCACGATCCGCGGCTTTTCTCATCCAGTTCTGGCCGGCCGTCCTGCTGAGTCACTCCACTTAGTCTGAGGGCATCCTACGTCCTACTAACTGTATAGGATCCCGCAAATTTAATCAAAAAGATAATAGGAGGAGTTGGAAATTATATTGCCTAAGAGTAAATAAGAGTTTAAACATCTGTTTCTATCTCCTCATCGAAATGGACTCAGCAATACGAGTAATGCAATCTAAAGGAACTTTTTAGAGCTAGTTTCAGTAATAATTATAGCATAATTGTTATAAGCAAATAAGCAAAAGTTGCATCAAAATCGGTATAATATACTGCATCAGAACCGACAGAACTGACTAGAGACGTACTCAGTAGTTTTGGTTCACATTTCACAAGTGTGTACATAAACACATAATGTCTCTATTCCCTTCACTCTCGGAGTATCGTGGACCGGTGAGAGACCTGGTTCACTACTTGCGGCTTAACTCTCTGAGGCATAGTCACATCAAACTTCCTGATAGAAAATCAAAGGAGAAATCATTAAAGTGTCAACCCTATTTATCCTATTTTTCCAATTATCCCTATATTTACCAGTCACCTGTATTTACCTGTAACCCTATAAATACCTGTTTATTTATCTGTCTGTTATCTATTAGTCTGCATTGAATCTATGCTGATGAAGGGTCAAAATGAAATCTTAAAATAATTAACCAAATAAATGTTTTTCTTTATTCCGAAATGGGCTTGCGCTTGACTACAACTTGCCTGATGTTAAGCAATGATGTAGTCTACGATGGAACGCGCCTGCACAATGCAAAGATTAACTCGGGGATAAATACCGGATTCGATTTTCTGGTCGAGCAGAAATTTTTTCTAATATATTTAGAGCATTTTAGCTGCAGCTGGAATTGTCCCCGATGATCAATAGTAGGCTCACTCCCTATTACGTATAAGACTGGTATATACTATACTTAAAATACTCTTCTTTTGTAAATATATACTTATAAATAGATATTTACACCCAGACTCGACACAAACACAAATGTTCATCACTAATGTTTGCCTCGGGTGAGAATCGAACCCACGATCTGTGGCGTGAAAAGCAAGTATCTGACCGACCATGCCACCGGCGCTTTTTTCACCATTTTGTTTTGGTTCCCATAAACCTGGACCCCGTATGGAATCTAACTCATTTCAATCTAGATATTAGCCTAGGTTGAAAAAGGTACGTTTTCATAGCCCAACCAGATCTGTCTGCGGTGCACAAGAAAATGGAAATGACAGCGATGAAGTACTTTTGTGACTCCATACCTTGTGTAGTGAGGTTGTCTATTGTCTGATGTTCAGATCTGAACATTCTTACACAAATAACATCGACTAGATACCTACTAGACGTCACTTTGTTCAAATATTCTATGAAATTGCAATCGTCAAAAGTTGGCGAGTTATCGAGGAATAGTTAGTTTTGATTGGTTCGTTCAAGTTCTTGTCCTTGAACGAACCAATTCAAATAAGCTTGTAGTTGGATATTATGTAGTAGTAAGATATAAGTTAGGCGAGCTGGGAGCTCAGATATGCGGTGTCTATAGTATCCTAGTCGGTGACAAGTAACAAATAAAGTATTTTCAGATCATAGACCTATTTTTTCCTATTTTCGTTGTGTAAGATTAGGATATTCTATGGAATTTCGTACGAAAATTTCGTTAGGACTTCAAAATGCTTAAACAAACTACTCACATTAATAATATTATCTGTGTTTTAATGTAGTATAGCGTGATGAAGGAAAACAAAGATTCAATTAAAACAGGAAATACAAACAGATATTTTTTTTACATAAATATTTAAACACACTAACGCATGCCTGGGACATGTTACAACGAAAAGCATTGAGAGATTTTCCGTTAATTTTTACGAACACTTGCAAAGAACATGGGACCGCATACTGCAGCAAGACATTGAAAATTTAATTTTAAGTATTAATTAACAATCGCGGTCGATGTGTTAACAATGTAAGAGGTGGCAACACTGATTATTAATGATTAGATTTTAAAAGTTTTATTTTCAATTTTAATTAAAATAATAGTTTTATAAGAAGAAATGGTTGTTTTTAACATGCTAATTTTCTATGACGATTAAAAAATTTACATTTTTATTTAAAACATAAAAACCACGAAATGTTTTTTATTTTTTATTAAAGACCTCAAAATAACCTATCATTCTTTCATTTACTACATCAGAAATTTTTTCATAGATTTTTAGATATTTGATGTAATATAAAATATCTCTAGATTTTGTTAGTCTTATTGCATTATGTAACCTTTATTTTAGAGGTCTTTTTTGCTTTTATATTGGTTTTGGTAAACTGTGGATAATGCAGTGGGCTGCAATATTGCATATAGTATATACTATAATATGTAATCTGTTAAATTTTATTGTTAGATCTATCTTCTTCTACTATATAAAAATAAGTCGGGTTTTCCTTCCTGACGCTATAACTCCAGAACGCACAAACCGATTTCCATGGTTTTGCATTCGTTGGAAAGGTCTCGGGCTCCGTGAGGTTTATAGCAAAAAAAATTGAAAAATGAAAAGAAAAATGAAAAAATGAAATGAATGAATCGAAAAATGAGTTGGTAAGCGCATAACTCGAAAAAGGTTGAACCGATTTAGCTAATTGTTTTTTTTTTAGAATACACCTTGAAGTACAAGGATGGTTCTTACGCAAAGAAAAAGAAACAACTTCCTCAGAAACGGCTTAACCGATTCGGTAGGTCTGAGAATCGGTCGTAATCTATTTTCGGCCCCAGTAGGTGGCACTGCTTTACCGGGCAGGACGACGTCTGCGGGGTCCGCTAGTATTGTATATAAATAAATATGATTTTCTTTGAAAATAGCCTTTTCTATTCCTTTTCCTTTGCGTTTAAATATTTAAAGTGATGTCAAAATTGCATTTCGACAGTTCCGTGACAAGAGAGGTAAATCGGATGTTTGTGCACGTAGAATGGTGAGCTTCAAGAATTTATTATGTAATAGCGTTTGCCAACCTGTTTAACGGAAAACGAATGGGAATCAGAAAATATCCAAACAAATATATTTCATGACGCCATTTTCTCATGGGGGTAGGCAGAGTCGTAGAACCATGTTTTGGGGGTTGAGACACCTTTGTTCGTGGGTGTACACCATTAATTAAATCCCCACATGTGGTCTCCGGGTGGTGCAAATCAGGTAATAATCAACCAGTGGTAGGCTTCGGCCGTGGTTAGTGACCACCCACCAGACAAAGCCGCACCGCCAAGCGGGAGTCAGAATCTTGGTGATAGGCGATACGCGAGTTAAACGGTCGGCCTATACCACAACTGGGCGCGGGTCTTCTCTCAATTGTCTTACGAGTTTAGGCCTTAATCCACACACACTAGCCAAGTGCGAGTTGGTAGCTGTCACTCTGTGACTGTCCTCGTATGATTAATTCTTAAACATGCCAGTTTCCTCTAGATGTTTTCCTTGGCCGATATTGAGCAGCGAAGATGAAACAATTCACACAAAGATGTGTGAGCACGACCGGGAATCGAACCTTACTTACTCTAACAATTCTTTAGACAGATTTCAAGAACTAAAATAAGTTGTACGGCTATCATTTTTCTACTGCAGCTTGTTCGCTTCACAGGATTCCACTAACTTTACGAAATCTAAATGGATTTTATACAAGACTGTATCTTGTTGAAAGACGAACATTTTGCGATATTTTTAAACCGTTTTAGTATATGAGATTGCGAAAATATTGCTTTCCGATTAATCTGAGATGAAATGCTTTTATAAGACTGTTTTAAGTCGATTTCAATACAGGGATTTTATTGAATTTAATGGTATTTTTGAGTCACTTCACTTCACTTGAACATATTTAATTGTCCTAGTGCTGTGAACGGGTGTTCTATCAAACATCTTACGAGTTAAGAGAGTTTAGGCCTTAATCCACACACGCTGGCCGAGTGTGGGTTGGTGGATGACACATGTCCTCGAGTTATACATGCATACATGAAGATGAAACAATTTACACAAAGATAGGCACGGCCAGGTATCGAACCCGCGACCTTATATTTTAAAGGTGACGTAACCCTACCCAGATACACAGTACTATTAACTATTCTGTGACTATTTTCTATTCTTATGTCAAACTGATAACATTCCCTTTTTCGTCAGTGGTAAAAAACAAATATCCTAGCTAAAATTTAGCTCTGTTTATTTTTTCTCTTTAACAATAAATTTCGTCTTATATATTTTGACAAAAATGAATAAAAACTAATAAATTGCTTTTTAAAATCTAATTCATTAACTAAAACCAGGTAATCTTAATTAGGTATCACAAGCTGGTACAAAATATTCCACAATAATAACACTCTATCACTCACATTACAAACGTGCATTTCATTTCATTCCGTGTTTAGTTAATACACAGTGTACAGACAGCAAAAAAAGTTACAAACATTTGTTTTATATCTTAAATTTAATAAAGGAAATACTTAAAAAAAATTATCATGTAAATGAAATACCATTAATTGAGAAAAAATACCTATATGCAGATGACTAGAGTAGGTAAATTATATATATTTAAATAAAAATGAATCTCCGTAACGTATTGTATAATTATTTTCTTGTTTTGTTTAGGTTTATTAGGAATAGTTTATGTAAAAAATAGTAAAAACAAATAGTGGTGAGTATTTGAAATTCCCAAGTGACGCCGGGGCCAACAGCTAGTTGGATAATAAATAGCAAGTAGAATTCTATAGTTTCCGTCTAGTCCCATGGGAAAAGGACGAGATTATATGTACGTACCTCTCTAATATGTAATTAGTAGAATGATATTGTAAGTCTTCGGGAATAACGAAAAATTGTTTTATATCTTCCACATTTAACGTACTACACTGGATTCTTGAACCTACAATGACTTCTATATTTTACGAAGAACTAGCTTCCGTCCACGGCTTTGCTCGCGCGTAAATTTAATAAAGTGAAGTAGTTTTTGCGTGAAAAAGTAACAAAAATCCACACATTCCTACTTTCGCGTTTATTATAAGTATTAGTAGGATGATTGTAATATTTATATTTAATAATAAGTTTCATCATCTATAAAGACTACATTGGATTGTATTATATAAATCAAATTTCATAGCCTATATCTTACAGGTACGTAACTAAATATTTTTGAATGATTTGCAGCACATTTTTGCTGACCCTCCCAATTTGGCCGACATATTTAGAACGACACGACTGCACAAACGCTTCACGTCGGTACCAATCACGCGAGTGAGCTGTTCGCACGCGATATTACCAAACAATAATATTACCTAGTGGTTTCGTAATTTCCAGCGGATTGTGAAATTGTTTTCAGTTTCATGAGATATTGTTGCAACCGTTTCTAATGCAATGATTAGATTCTCGCAAAATAGAGGCGAATATGCCCGAGCACGAATTTGTAAACACTGCACTCGCGTATAGTCGCGTATCTTTTAAGTTCTTTGTCGGATAACCTCATTGGTGATTTTATCCTTTAAAGAAACGCCAAGCACAGTCAGTTCTATAGCACGTTGAGTGACATTGAAATAAAACTACTTTTTAACGGATTTTATCGCGATTTATTTTAGATTTTAGATCCCGACGTTTCAAAGTCTTTTCAGACTTCATGTTCACAGGTGGACTGAGATATTTGACGTCCAAAAATATTAATCACAATTATTACTGACTATATACAAACATTATTATTTAAGTTGCGTTCCGATTTAAGCAAACTGAGCTCACAGTGTCTCGAATTCTGAGTTGATTTTGCTTGGGTTTTGGTTCAAGTAAATTAAGCACTGGGTCCCAAGCTGGTGGTGTATTCCAACCATTTTCTCTGTAACAATTAGGATGTTTTCTAATTTCGATAGCTTCGCGGATCTTTATTTAAATTGATAGACCAGCCGTATTGTAAGTGTTCACGTTTCAGTACCGTAGGTTATAATTTGACTGACAGTTCGCAATAGTTAAAGACTGTAATCAAGCGCAAGCTAAAGGTTAAAAATAAACTCTTTTTCTAAATGACTTCTCAAGCAAAAGAACAAGCATTGTTACAGAACCATAAAGTTACGTTTAAATACATTTTCTTTATAATAAAGCTATAAATAAAACTGAATGTTAATTATCGGGAACGTTATAGTTTTATGAGTTACGACGTCATTATCGCAGTGAAACACATTTAAGCGGTTACAAAGCTTTCAGCGCCCCATTCTGTAAGTGTCACCTAGATTTGTTACCACAGACTGTCACGCGACCGTTAAACGTACTTAAACTGTTGTTATTTTTATACAAATGCTTGGAAACGATACTGGTTGAACGAAAATTCAATTCAAAAAAAGAAAAAGTTTTATAAAAAAAAAGTATTATATGTATAGTACCTATTACCAGTTATCTGTGTACGGTTGATTTGTAAAATGAAAGATAAAATGATAATGATAAAGAATGATATATTAACTACACAGATTTACCTTATAGATTTGATATTGCTAATGATAGGTACGCGGCGCGGAGTTAACAACTGAGCTATAGGTCGCGGAGAATGCTATGTCGACGAATTTGCTGCAATTACTAACCGATTGTTATTGTGTTTAAATGCGTTTTATAAAGAAATAAGTTGGTCACTGCGCGGCCGCGTCAACATAAAACTAATAGGTACTATTGATTTGTACGGGTTTGCCCGTACAATCTGGTTTCCATAACATAAGCTCTGCTTAGCTTGGGACCAGATGACCGTGTGTGTTAATGTCCCAGAATATTTTTATTTTTATTTTATTTAATGCCTCTGTGTTTTATTGGTTGCGCGTCCGCTTAATAACCACAGGTTCGATTCCCTGTCCAGCTGACATACTGAAAGTTTAGAAAACAAATCTGTACCTCGAATGTTATGGTTCGATTTCTGAATCGAGCAAAAGACTTTTCTTTTAAACTTACTTAAAAAACGTTAGCAGTAGCTCAAAATTTTGATTATAGATTTAATTTCACTAAATCCGACGTAACAAAAACGTAATTTCAAGCAGTATTACATAGAAACCTTTTTCAAGGGCACCTTTTATTATTCATTTAAGTACCTGCTTTGAATTTTATGTCCTAAATTTCATATTGAGTACTTCAGTTATAATAATCTGGGGTTGAATGGCTGGATCTCGGAAATGGCCGAAACAATGAGATTTCAAAAGAGGTCTACTGTTTTTAGTTAATACGAGTTACATGAATACATAAATTACAATTTAAAAAAAATGAATTTCTGAAATGGCTTTAACAAGCTATAAAAAACCATTATATACTGATCTCGCATTTTATAGTATTTCCGTACAGCGAGAGATCAGTTTATATTTTTCGAATCGGATGAAACTTCCCTGATGTTAAGCAATGACGTAGCCTACGATGGAACGCGCTCGCCCAATATGCCGATTAACTCGTTATAACGAATAATTTTCGGTTAGAAGTTGGCATTTGCTTCCATATGGTTAGAAACCATAAAAGAGCAACAATCCCGACCTACCTTCTTATATGGTGTCACCAGACATCGCGCCGGAACACGCAAAGTCGTTTGGCGGTGCACCTTTGTCTGGTGGGTGGTAACTAACCACGGCCAAAGCCTACTACCAGTTGATTACCAGTAAACATAATTATTATTTACCAGTTAATTGTCACCTGATTTGCACCAACCGGGGACCAAGTGTATTTGGACAAGGTGTGTGTATAAAAAATACGGTAATTGTTCGAGCTGATATGGTGTACTTTAGTTGGACCGGCGGAGCAGTACATACAGATAGGTACATCTTGTTTGTGTAGTTTATACATATAAATCAGATATCTATTAACTACCTATGCGAAGTTACCGCAAACAGCTGGTATACCTAACTATATTTTAAAAAAATTCATTAATTTTTGAAGTATCTCAAGATCGAAAAAAATCGCTTTTAAATTAGTTCATATAAACGAGTAAACTATCTACATAAGTTGCATTTCCAACTTAAATCACTTTTATATACATTTTAAAATAACGTTTTCGTCTGTTGTTTGATATATTGTGCTGACGGTACTTTGGCTCGACTTTGGGTATGAAGTCAGCCGCGAGTCCAGACTTATTCTTATTTGAAACGCGGAATACACAAATACAACCCGCGCCATTAAATTAACACATCCAAAATGATGGCTTGCACTTGTAATTACAGTTTGGACCATCAATTAGTAGGTCAACATTAGGTAGTCAACATCCCTACTAATATTATAAATGCGAAAGTAACTCTGTCTGTCTGTCTGTTACGCTTTCCCGCTTAAACTACTGAACCGATTTGGATGAAATTGGGTATGGAGGTAGTTTGAGGCCCGAGAAAGGATATAGGATACTTTTTATCGGTCTGCGCAAAAAGAAGGTAATGTTTTGGCGCGATAACCGACGAAGCCGCTGCCGGAAAGCTAGTTGATAATATTTTTTAATGTAGATAAACAACCTATACTTATAACAAGTGCTCAATGTACTCGAGAACAGCGGACTGCGTATTTTCCTAGAACGTATAAAACCTGATAGGTACTGAATACATAGTTAAAATATACATATATTTTTGTGTGATGTATAGACTTGTGTATATAAGACAGCATAACGTGCGAGTAGGAGAGAATGATAAGTGTCTAAGTCTAAGTCACCGGTTGTACAAACTTGTACACAGATACACACATCACGTTCACCCTATTAGTGTCGCACTGGTGGGCATGGGTTTTCTCTCAACTATGCTACGAGTTGGCATAGCGAGCAGCGGTGGCGCAGTGGTACGGGCCTCGCCTGAGAAATATATGGTCGCGGGTTCGAATCCCAGTCGTGACCACACATCTTTGTGTGAAATGTTTCATCGCCGCTGCTCAATATCGGTGGAGGAAAACATCATGAGGAAACCGGCATGTCTAAGAACTAATTATTCGAGGACATGTGACATTCACCAAACCCGCACTTGGCCAGCGTGTGTGGATTAAACTCTCTCAACTAGTAAGATAGTTGAGAGAAGACCCGTGCCCAGCAGTGGGACACTTAAAAGGGTTGAAGTGATGCTACGAGTTGAGAGAGTTTAGGCCTTAATCCACATAACCAAGTGTGATATGCGCGATGTCACGTGTCTTCGAATGATTTAGTTCTTAGACGTTCCAATTTCCTCACGATGTTTTCCTTCACCGATATTGAGCAGCGGCGGTGGAACAATTCACAATAAAGATGTGTGGAAACGACTGGGAGTCGATCCAGCGACCATATATTTCTAAGGCGAGGCCCTTACCCCTGCTCCACCGCTGGTCAGAGTCGTAGTTCTACATAAAATATAATATTTCCAAAAACAAACAAAATTATTTATATTCTGTTTTACGTTTTTTGTACGTCTTATTCATTTGCGAATTTCATTGTCGTTACGAATGAAAATTCGAAAGAGTAGAGCCCATAGCTTGAGAGAGTAAAGGGGATGGTAATAACACTAATGAATATTAATAGAATACTCAGCTTATTACGAAAGTGAAATAGAAAACAACGTTATACTTAAAACATTTCCTCTTCAAGACGACATTTTAATTTAATATTTTAAATCTTAATACCAATTACTGTGTCACAATACCACACAATCTAAATATATAAAAGAAGAAACTGACTGACTGACATATCAACGCAGAGCCCAAACCGCTGGGTCTGGACACTCCAAATTTGGCACATAGGTTCCTTATGAGGTCTAGGGGTGCACTAAGAAAGAATTTTTCAAAATTCACCCTTTAAGGGGGTGAAACGGGGTTCCAAAGTTTGTATGGAGAAACAAGATTAGTGAGACCAATTTCGCGGGCGAAGCCGCGGTATGAAGCTAGTGCTTACATATACCATGCATCCTTACTACTATAACTGCCAAAGTAACTAGGTCTGTCTGTTTGTTGCATTATCACCGCAGAACTGCGGAAGCGTTTTAGATGAAATTTGGTGTGGAGTTAGTTTGAAACCTGAGATAGGACATAGAATAGTTTTTACACATTATGTCAGTGCTATAACGCTCAAAACGCTTTGCTTCCACTTTTATTGTGCGAACTGCCAAGTTGTGGAATTCATTACCGGCATCTCTATTTCCCGATAGCTATAATCTGCCTGTCTTCAAGTCACGAGTGAATCGGTATTTATTGGGTAAGCGCGTTTCATCGTAGGCTACATCATTGCTTAACATCAAGGAAGTTGTAGTCAAGCGCAAGCCTATTTCAGAATAAAAAACATAAACTTAGGCAAGTTGTAGTCAAGCGCCAGCCTATCGAAGAATTAAAAAAAAAGCGCAAGCCTATATCAGAATAAAAAAAGACAGTTTAGGTGTCCCGGGACTTGGCCGGGTTCAAGTTTGAGTCTCTTCACGGTGGCGTAGTTGATCCTGGCTTACAGGAGTGGCGGGTTATTTCTTTTAGAAAAAAACCCTAGAACTGTTTAGTTCAAATGGTTACGTATTGAGTAATTTTCATCCCAACGACATCATTTGTAAAAGGATTTAACCTTATCTATTAAGAAAGGTCTCCAAAGGGTACCCTAAAGATAAATTTGTAAACCGCAAGATACGTAAGTTGTCACCGTAAAAAGAAACCGTAATATGGCAATTAACTGTCTCCCCGTAATCCTGGCCATAAATCCGTGTCCGGCCAATACATAGAGGGTATCGGAAACGTGACGGGAATGTTGAACATGTACGTTTCGGTAGTAAAACGTTTTGTTACGAATCGTTTGGCTATAGTGTTACTTATAGTTATGTTGCCAAGATTCACTTCAACCCTTTATAGTGTCCCACTGTTGGGCACGGGTCTTCTCTCAACTATCTTATAAGTTGAGTGAGTTTAGGTCTTAATCCACACACGCTGGCCAAGTGCTGGTTGGTGGATGTGACATGTCCTCCAATGATTAGTTCTTAGACATGCCGGTTTCCTCACGATGTTTTCATTCGCCGATATTGAGCAGCGGAGATGAAAATATTCACACAAAGATGTGTGGGCACGATCAGGATTCGAACCCACGACCTTATTTAAGCCATGCCAAGACTTATTTTTATACCATGATTTTTGGTAGTTAAAAATAATATTTTTAAATATACTTACTGAACATTAGTCAGCAGAGGTCTGAAATAGGCTTGCACTTAACTACAATTTGCCTGATGTTAAGCAATGATGTAGTCTACGATGGGACGACTTCTGTAGTCGAGCGGTGTAAGCCGCCTGATGCTATACTGTACCCGGGAGGTCGCAGGTTCTATACCCGTACAATCTTTGTGTAACAAAAAAAGACTTGTTTCGGTGTCTGGTTGTTTGATGGACTACCCTCCGTGACTCGGAGAGCATATTAAGCAGTCGGTCTATCTATGACAATCGTTAAAGGTAGTCAGATGCCTAATTATATGGCAACTGCTCGTATAATTCTAGTAGCTAGCATCAGGTTAGACTGGGAGCCGACCCCAATAAAAATGGGAAAAGGTAAGGGGAATGATAACGTAGTCTACGATTGAACGCGCATATCCAATATACCTATTCGCTGGTGATTACGAATGATTTAACAATATCACCCAGCCACATGTCACCGGCAATGTTCAGGACTCATACGTAATATGGAGCAGGCTTACTGCAGTTCACTGGGTACAATTTCTACTAGGAATGTATTAAGTTAAGAGGCTACCTATGTGTCATCTATACTGTATCAAATGTCAAAGGTTGCCATAGCAACGGTTATTGCATTTAACTCTATCAAAGGTAGCATCTTCGTTCAGTTAAAAGCTATAAATATCACTTTGAAAGGAACGTACTATCCAGATGATTGTTGTGCATTCTAAGTTCCGTATAGTAAATAAATAAAATAAAAATAAAAAAGCATAAATTTCTTGCAATCATAATAACATAAAGATTCAGAATTCATAAAATTTCTTGATGAAATTACATAAAAATACAAACTTCATGCATTATTATTAGAATTAATTATTATTTTTGCGTATAAAAAATGACATAATAATAAAATTGAGTTATAATGTCATAAATTAAAATTAAAACTTAAATGCTTTATTATAAAACTTATTATTATTATTGTTGAAAATTAAAATGTCATAAATCTAGTATTGTCTTAGATTTACGCGAATATCACACATTGAAATAAAACTACCTTTTAACGGATTTTATCGCGTTTTATTGTAGATTTTAGATCCCGACGTTTCAAAGTCTTTTCAAACTTCATGTCCACCATGTCCACCCGTGAACATGAAGTCTGAAAAGACTTTGAAACGTCGGGATCTAAAATCTACAATAAACCGCGATAAAATCCGTTAAAAAGTAGTTTTATTTCAATATGTCATAAATCTGTTACATTTGCAAGAACCCGTCTGTAAAGCCTTCTCCAGAGGTGACCGTTGTTCTCTATCTTAAACGACACTCAGCCAGTGAGTGCCGGCTACTTTAGTGACATTGTCCGCCCATCGAACTATAGGTCTTCCTCTTTTTCTGTAGCCCCGTAGTTCTGGGCATGTATTATAGATAGACCGTTTCACTCGCGTATCGCCTATCGCCATGATTCTGACTCCCCAAGCTGCACAGACAGTGATAATGTTTCAAGCGATATGGATATTAGTGACGAATAGTCTTACATTACTTTTATCTGTGGTTAAATAGTTCTTTGAGATGTAATTAATTCTTTATGACTTTGTACCTCAGATGGCGATACGCGAGTTAAACGGTCTATCTATAGTTCGTATAGTTCAGCGGTCATGCCCAACCTATCGCTATTTCAACATATATGAATAGTTAGGTGCGTCGATAATTTTAGTTTTTTTAAATGTTAGTTTCCATAGTATAATGATTAATATGACTATCAGTTAGAATAATGCCTGCATTTTTGAAATTATATTCTCTTTCCTTAGAAACGAAGATATAGCTGAGAATAGCTACTGTGGCTTCATATACCTAATGCCACTCAAGAGTAATTAGGTCACAATAATTTGAATCGCAGAAGTCAAGTTTCACCGTGTTTTTTAACGGATCACCTAATCGGGTCTTTTTTCATTCTGTAATAGACTTGAGCTTGAATGAAGGAAAATATCGTGAGAAAACCGGAATGTCTAAGAATTAATCATTCGAGGACATGTAACATCCACCAAACCCCACTTGGCCAACGTGTGTGGATTAAGGCCTAAACTCTCTCAACTCGTATAAATAGTTGAAACAAGATCCGTGTCCAGCTGTGGGCTACTAAAGAGTACCTATACAGGTTAAATTACAGCTTGTGGAAAATCACAATCAATTTGAATACTTCAATTAAGTCGATAGTAAATAAAACAAACGCCAAGACTATGCATTGGACTCAGATTGCATCATATAGAAAGCTGGGACGGGTCACTATAATTCCCAAATCTAATCAGCTGCTGTTATAATGAATGGCTGCATAATTTCATATAGATTGATCTAATTAAAACTTAATTAAGTATTTAATATTGTTGATGTGAATCCTAATCACTATTATTAATTTATTTATGTGAGCACTACCGGTGTGAGAAATTAAATTATTATTTATTTATTATTTATTTATTTATATTATAATTATTGCCAACACTATAACCACTTATACTTCAACCCTTTTTAGTGTCTCACTGTTGGGCACGGGTCTTCTCTCAACTATCTTATGAGTCGATAAAGTTTAGGCCTTAATCCACACACGCTGGCCAAGTGCGGGTTGGTAGATGTCACATGTACTTGAATTATTAGTTCTTGGACATATCGATTTCCTCACGATGTTTTCCTTCACCGATATTGAGCAGCGGAGATTAAACAATTCACACAAAGATGTGTGGGCACGACCAGGATTCGAACCCACGACCTTATTTTTCTAAGGCGAGGCCCGTACCGCTGCGCCACCGCTGCTATAACCACTTATTAATTACTAGCTTCCGCCCGCGGCTTCGCCCGCTTGGTGTTAGGATAAAAATTAGTCACGTTACAGATCTTTATGAAATCTTTATCATATTTTTTGTTGGGCTTAAATCAGATCATGTTTGTTTCTTTTAATCGAAGACGTCTAACTCCATTTTGGAAAATTATTTTTGTACCATTAAGTTTTGTTAAAATCTTTAGTTCACCAAACTTTGTTAGGAATTTCGGAAACCAATTATGGTTATCCCCTATAGGTAACGTCCCCGAGGAACCCGTTTTATATAAAAATAATAAACTTTTTTTAATTTTTTTTTACTTTTCCCGAACGTTTGTAAATACTTAAGAAATTCTACTCAAAACTATAGTCCACACGGTATACCGGGTGGATAGGACCGTCCTCCACAAACTGATAGAGTGAAATCCGTATATCATACTGAGATGATTGGTAATTAGGTCAGAAACTTTGTGGATATCCACTAATCGTGCTTTGTTTTGTAAACTTAGACAGAATATATCGATACCTTAGGGAAACCATCAAAGCAAACCGCCAACCTTTCCACTATGAAGTTAGTCATTTCACGCATCGTTCCTCTAACTAAAGCATTGATGTGTGTGTGAATGTTTTATTTTAGCTTTCTTTTATTCAAATTAAGTTCTGCGTACAGAGTAGCATTGTAAATGAAAAACAAAAACAAATCAAAATAATTTAAATAATTCGAAAAAAAAAATCATTGAAAAATCATTCTACTCAAGCAGCTGAGTATTCTCCCAATTTATCGGTTCGGCCGTCCTCGGACGGCTCACCGAAAAAGTCTGGTGAACTGTCTGGTGGCCGGAAGGGCCTCTATTGCCCTTCCGGCCGATTGGGTTAGGTCATCAGCAAAAAAAACCCTCTCAATTTGTACACATATACATAGATATACGTGTCAAACTTATTATATCCCTTTTTGTGGAGGTTAAAAACTCAACTTGATTTATTTATCTTCATTGGTTATTATTAACATGGCGCTCATTACTGTATCAACTGAAGATGAAGGCAGAGAAGAATATCACCCACATTTTGTCGGCTATGTTTTAAGTCCCATACGTAAAATAAGGGTCAATTGACGTTTAACGGACACAATACCCTATCCTACAAATATTTATGCTTGTCCCAACTACTGTCTAATGTACCGAATTAGCACCAACTTCAAATAACAGATGTAAAGAAACTAATTTTTAAATTTTATATCGCGGTCATTTTTTCTAAGAAGTTTTATTTTACATTTTTTTTGTGATGCACTCCGTACTTTCCCCGAATTATTGTAAAACCTTATAAAACTCCACTACCAACGATACCTCGTACGGTATTATTAATTCAACCTCCATGTCAGACCTTTAAGGGCTGATTTTTGTAAAAAAAGTAGCCTATGTTTGAACCATGGTTTTAAACTATATCCCTACAAAATTTCATTCATATCGGTCCCGCAGTTTGACTGTGAAAGTGTAAAGTCATAAAAACCTTCAACCCCTATGACAGACATTTAGGGGTCGATTTTTGAAAAAAAAGTAGCCTATTTTTGAACCATGGTTTTAAACTATATCCCTATAAAATTTCATCTATATCGGTACCACAGTTTGGCTGTGAAAGTGTAAAGTAATAAAAACCTTTAATCCCTATGATAGACATTTAGGGGTTGATTTTTAAAGAAAAAAGTAGCTTATGTTTGAACCATGGTTTTAAACTATATCCCTACAAAATTTCATTCATATCGGTCCCGCTGTTTGGCTGTGAAAGTGTAAAGTTATAAAAACCTTCAACCCCTATGACAGACATTTAGGGGTTGATTTTTGGAAAAAAAGTAGCCTATGTTTGAACCATGATTTTATACTACATACCTACAAAATTTCATCTATATCGGTCCCGCAGTTTGGCTGTGAAAGTGTAAAGTAATTAAAACCTTTAACCCCTATGACAAACATTTAGGGGTCGATTTTTGAAAAAAAAAGTAGCCTATGTTTGAACCATGGTTTTAAACTATATTCCTACAAAATTTCATGAAAATCGGTCCAGCGGTTTAGCCGTGAAAGCGTAACAGACAGACAGACAGACAGACAGATAGACAGACAGACAGACAGACTTTCGCATTTATAATATTAGTATGGATTTGAGTGCTGAGTCACTTTCACCTTCAACCGGGTTTCGCACAAACCGCTTTGCTTCCATTTTTATTATTCGAATTGATAAATTGTGGAATTCGCTACCAGCATCTCTGTTTCCCGATAGCTACAATTTGCCTGTCTTAAAGTCACGACTGAATCGCGCGTTCCATCGTAGACTACATCATTGCTTAAAATCAGGCAAGTTGTAGTCAAGCGCCAGCCTATCGCAGAATAAAAAATAATATCGATGTGAACGCGCGACGGTATTACTAAAAAGTAGCCGCGGGTGAGAGGCCTTAGAAAGTAGCCGTCCAAGAATTTTACCACGTCAAAATTAACACCGCTTAACAATAAAATGGATGTATTTTCAAAATAATTGCGCGCAATAAAGGTACACTTATCACATTAATTTGATAAATAAAACTGAAATATGTACCGAGATTTGTTGGTGAACAGTTCATGTATTATTTAATGAACACATTAAGCAGTGAATCCAAATTAACGAGCCACCATCAACTATGTATAAGCCTGCTAACACCGAAATTAATTAGCGCTACATTTTGCTGTATTTACTGGTAATAGTGTTTTTATTTTATTGAAGAAAATAAAAACACGCTCGCCTGTGTACATGTGCTATTTCCTAACTATAAATTGTTTATGTAAGTGTTTTGTGTACAATAAAGAATAAGAATAAGAATAAGAAGAGCTCGGTATTAAAATAATATTAATATATTTTGAAGAATTTATTTAAATAAAGATTATGTCACAGTATATAATTGACAAGATCATATGAAATGAAATGAAATGAAAATGAAAATGAAAATGAAATGAAAATGAAAATGAAATGAAAATGAAATGAAAATATGCTTTATTTTTTTGAGACGCGAGTCTACTTAAAAATAGTCCAATTTCTTTTCCTACCGTGCAGTGAATGACTGGCAACTACTGAGAAACACTGCCAAAAAACTCAGTAGGCTTTTTTCTTTTTTAAATGAAGTACTTATATCTGTTACATTTTGTTTGTTTATTGTGTTGAATTAGAGCGACTTAATTCCAAGCGTTTTTATCCGTTACATAGTCTGAAATTTTATAATACGCTTTCTTACATAACGTAGATTTTATAGTTATTTTAAATTTGTTAATAGTCATTTCCCTAATATTATTTGGAAGAAACACTTACGTACTAACTTTTATCCTAATATAAATAAATAAAAAATAAAACTTAAAAAATAAATCTAAAACTGGGCGGCAAAAGACTCCTACGCGTCGAGGCAAATCAGGTAACAATCAATCAAAGCCACACCACCAATCGGCCTTGCCGTGTTCCGGTGCGATGTCTGGTGACACCATGTAGAGAGGGTGGCGAGGAATTTTTGCTTTGAACCCAGCGTGTGTTAATTAAGGCCTAAACTCTCAACTCGTAAGATAGCTGAGAGAAGATCCGTGCCCAGCAGTGGGATCCTAAAAGGGTTGACGACTAGATTTAGGACCTTGCTTGTGTTTTGCTTAATAAAGCAACATACATCACTGGACCACCGAGGCAGTCTCGGTTTATTACGTCCATTCTATATTTAGATCAGGCTCAGATTACATAAATAAAATTTTCCTGTTCTTTGCTGTATCATCTTACAAATATAATTAGGCAATTCTTGTAATATTGTTGTTTAGGCAGAAGTAAATATCACCAATAGTTTGTTAGTTCTAATTAGGTTTCAGAAAGTAAGAAACAAGTTAACACAAACCGGACACGATTCTCCAGTCAATACCACAGTTAATATATAACATAAAAGCAGTAGTTCTAATTCAAAGAAATTCCCAAATTGACTTACATTATCAAATCAGCGGCTGCAATATTTTATTGTGCGCCAAGCGACAACCGCACGCCGTGCCACCTTATTTAGGTTCAAGTTACTACTATGCACAACCAATTTATAAAACTTCTCTTAAAAAAATAGGTACAAGGTACATAGGTACACACATTTTTTAATAGAACAAAAATCTAGAAAAATAATAAAAAGTGTTGAAAATGGAACGTGTAAAATAATTTTATTTGTAGATTTTTTTTGGATTTTAACTTATCATCCTGATAGGTTCATGACAGCATTTGAAAACTTAGAGGTTATCAATACGAAAAAAAAAAGTACAACTAAGTGTAAGCAATGAATTTACCAACCCGGACTTGGTCAGCATTTGTGGGTTAAGGCCTCTCTCTCAACTCGTAAGACAGTTGAGAGAAGACCCGTGCCCTAAAAAGACACTTAAAAGGGTCGTAGTAAGTAAAAGTAAAATGAATTTATAGTCAAGCCTGTGTCTAAATACTGCTTTAACCGATAATATATTATACTGCGTCACTATTATTTCCAATGGTACTTTTCCACGTTTACCGTCTATAGTCAAAAAAGGTGTACTGTATTTAAAGATGGTCCTTATTAACGTAAGCCAAGTAATTAATTTAATGTATTACAAAATTCTGTGATCACGCTAAATGATGAAATATTCATGTACCTATTAAGCGCTTGAGTTGAACTCGTGAATATTTTCCATTTATTTATCAATATTGCACTAACCATTAAACTACAAAAGAAATATTTAAAAGGCTGTTTTATAGATTTACTGGTAGCTGTTTTCAGAAATTAAGAGGATTACAGGATTCGGGTTCGGTTCCCGAGTTAAACAAAAAGTACTATTGACTGTTTAGGGAACCGGTAGTGATGAGCCTACAAATAGGCTATAGTGTGTGCTATATTGTAGATGGATGCAGATTTAAGAGTTCTTAGGGCCAATATTCAAACACCTCAGAAAGAGTACCGTGGTATTTTAACTGGAGCCAAGGTAGGCAGGGACGCCTACATGCGCTGTCTCCCCAGTAGCGGGGGACAAAAAAGGTACATCCTACTCTTACTTCTTACTAATATTAAGCGAAACTTTATAAGAATTTATGGATATCTGGATGTACGTTTGTTACACTTTCGCCCAAAAACGATATAACGAAATTGGATTAAAGCAGAGATAGATTATGGACTGGATTAACACATAGGCTCTTTTTATCCCAATAAGTACCACGCAGGCAAAGCCGTGGGCGGAAGCTAGTACAATCTTATTTTTTGACTATGAGACTTAAGGCGTTTACTGTGAAACAGAAAAGTTTGCACAGCGATTTCGTTATGTTTTGTAAACAGTTTCTATTACTTAAAATATTTTTCGGAAATTTTCTCTGAAATTATCTCTGAAATGAAAATAAAATGAGATAAAAAATTGCTGTATTTATTTTACAACGCGAGTCTAAATAAAAATAGTCCAATTTCTTTTCCTACCGTGCAGTGAATGACTGTCAACTACTCAGAAACACTGCGAAAAAAACTCAGTAGGCTTTTTTCTTTTTATATGAAGTACTTGTATCTATTACATTTCGTTTAGTGTGTTGTATTAGAACGACTTAATTCCAAGCGTTTTTATCAGTTCAGCCTACGATTTATCTTCTTAAGCATAATATATGAATTAGGAGTTTTAAAAAAGTCCCTAATCTCTTAAAATATTTGAGAGAAACCCCATAAAATGGGAAGCGTTAGGCGCTTTACGTAACTATACTCGTTTAATAACTTTTATTCAAAAGTTCCAAAGTTCTCCTTTAAGCTTTTAATCCATCAGAAAGCTGTAAAGCTCTACAAACAGAAAGCTTATAACAATAAGTTAAATATTACATGCACTATTTGTGTTACACTCTGTTATGAGGTAAAACACTTTGTAACACTGAATGAACTATTTTATGTTGACTGTACCAGTTAGGAATATATCCAAGACACTGGCGCCGCGAGACAGTAAACTTTTTATTTTCCGTTTCAATCACTTAATAAGAATTGTACAAATAACTTTTCATTAACATAATATAAAAAGCTGGTTATAACAGAGCACTGTTTAAATTATCTTTAATTGACCTAAATGACCACCTGAATAATGATGTAATGAATTCTTTTTTCTATTGGTTATTAAATAACTTGATTGCACTAAAATGGTTAATTATTTTTCATTTTTATCATATTTATTTCTTTATGGATAGGACAAGGTTGGTAGTATTGTCGAGAAAATTCTGTACATCTGATTGCAAGTATCTAAACTACCAGTGTAAAACACGGAATAACAAAACTTAACTAAAATATATAAAAAAAACATGTCTTCAGAAATAGTCATTTATATGAAATAATGCAATTGTAGACTTCTGTATTCCCAAATGTATTTTTTCTTTAGTTTTAATACACATTACAGGTTCTTACTCACTGATACTAGATTTGACAAGAACAATAATAACATGCTTAATTGCTCAGCTGGTTTTAAACAGTTAAGATCACAATGACAAATGCGCCTACAAATGTTTTTAGCTTACTGTTTTTTCTTTTTTACTTTTATTGATTTTTTTACTCTTACGTAACTAGCTAGGTATTCTGATAATTTTTTTCATGGCACTAGTGTGTTAGCTATAATCCATGTAACTACAAGAAGCGATCAAATAAAGGCTGACGTTTACGACCGATGCCACGCACTGCAGGCTCAACGTAACTTACTATGTTACTTTGATATCACTACTTATTACATTCACAGTTTACGATCAGCCTAGTTTAAGATCCCACGCCTTCTAGTTAACTTCATTAGATTTATCAACTATAACTAAGACTGGCAGATAATAATATGACGTACAATAATGTTCTGTGACATTTACACACACGGTCATGAATAAAACTGAAATGAGACTACTTTTTGTTGAGACGCGAGTCTATATAAAAATACTCCAATTTCTGGCAGTAAATGAATGACTAGTAAATACTAAAAAACACTGCCAAAACATCTCAGTAGGTTTTTTATTTTTTTTATGAATCACTTATATCTAATACATTTTGTTTAGTGTTGTATTAGAGCGAATTAATTTCAAGCGTGTTTATTCGTAATAGATAATTCCCAAACTCAAGACAAACATGTTCATGCATACAAATGTTTGTCGCGGATGGGAATCAAACCCAAATGACCAAAGGCGTGAAATCGCCAACAAGCCCACTATAAATATAAGTGCAGTGTGCTATAACTGTCTTAGGGATAAGTTTGAACAATGTAGGCTTTTACGGAAAACTGGTGCTAAATCATTGTAATGGGCACTTCGGCGCGGCCATCGTGCGGGCTCCTCTCGATGAGAATTTTCATATCCCTTATAGAACGCCAATATTCGTGAGTGAATTTAGTTCGGTTGATAAAATTGAATTATGTTAATACTAGTATTTCTTTGTTATAGTTTTGCTTAGAAAATACTTCACTTCAACCCTTTTTAGTGTCCCACTGCTGGGCACAGGTCTTCTCCCAACTATCCTATGAGTTGAGAGAGTTTAGGCCTTAATACACACACGCTGGCCAATTGCGGGTTGGTGGATGTCACATGTCTTCGAATGATTAGTTCTGAGACATGCCGGTTTGCTCACGATGTTTTCCTTCACCGATATTTAGCAGCGGAGATGAAACAATTCACACAAAGATGTGTGGGTCCGACCAGGATTCGAACCCGCGTCCTTATTTTTCTAATACTTAACGGATTATAAATGGTAATTTGTTACTGTATCAGTCAAGAGTGCGAATTCAATATTAAATTCAGATAAATTCTTAATGATACCCTACTACTGTACATAGAAAGCAGTTAGTTCTGCACCTTAGTAAATTTTCTTTCATCGTATTTATTTGAGTTAGTCAGAGAAAAAAATATAATCAAGAATCTATTGAAGTTAAGGAATCTAAGGAAGTCGCCTGTGCGTTGGAACGACCAAATCAAGTCTGCCATGGGAGGTCCTTGAAATGAATGCAGTAGGATGACCTAAAGAAATGAGAGATGGCGAGACGTCGTGACGCGTATTAAATGTGCCCCCTTCAATACGATATAACGATTATGACCTATGCGCCCCGCTTTGCTTCGTCACCGGGACGCATCTTCGTCGACCCGAGCTCGTGGTCCAGTCGAGCGCTGCTCCCTGATCGGCGGTCTCTAAGAATATTATTACGTATTTTATGTATATGTATGTATACTAATAATAATAATATAGTGGGACATTAACACACACGGTCATCTGATCCCAAACTAAGCAAAGCTTGTACTATGGAAACCAGATAACTAGTAATACTATATATAATACTTTTCTTTTGTAAATATATACTTAAATATAGATAATTACACCCAGACACAAGACAAACAGACATATTTAAACAAGTGTTTGTCTCGGGTGGGAATCGAACCCACGACCTGCGGCGTGAAAAGCAAGTATCTTACCGACCACGCGACAGGCCCGTATGTATGCCTACTTAAATAATTATTGTGGGTTTATGTCGTGTCGCACATTGAGACACATTTCAATATAAATTTATTCATGTGAATCACAGGTGAATAATGTGATACAAAATAAATATTGTCCTACTGTTTTGTGCCGAGTGGCGTACAAGTCATTGTTAACTTAAATTTAGAATTACATTACAAGGATCATTAGAATATTAACCGAATAACTATAAATAGAATGTTGCATACACTTTAAAGTTTATTGAAATGCACAAAAATTAGGCACAGTTTAAAAATACCTGATTTGAGGAGATAATAACGTTAATTATGTCAATTTGATACTTGTCAGCCTTATTATTTAAAGTCATTATGTAAGAAATCGTTAATGGAATAGTATGTCACGCCAATAAGATCAATAAATAATAGTGACTTGAAATTGTTCACATTAGCACACTTTATAATTTCTATTGGCAGTCTGTTAATAATTTTAGGTGCAATAACAAATATGCTATTCTGGTAGGGAGCAGTTTTTACATTGTGTCTAATTTTTGATGTCGCAAGGCACATTTTCTTACTTACTGCACATTTATAAAAAATTGGTTGTTTGTAAAGTAGGTTTACGATCGAGATGTTTACGTGATAACGTCTTATTGGTGATATAAGTTTTTGGGAAGTAAGGAATTAATATTGTTGCCGCTAGAGTGAGAGAGACGGAAGATCGGTCCACTCACTCGAACGCTATGCCAGCCTCCGCTCGTGAGGATTCCGCGTGACAAGTTTCACGGAATGACTGGCAGCGCTCGAGATGAGACGGGAGATCGGTCCGTCTCTCTCTCGTTATACCTGCGATCGCGCTCGTGAGGTTTTGGTGTGACACAAGTTTCTGAACATGTCATCCGACTAAAACGATTTTAAAGACTTTATCACGTCAAAAAATACTTTTATAACGCTCGTCGCGACATTGTTCCTAATGCATTACATTTTACAATAGGTAAAGGTGCCTCTCAGGGCGCAAGCCGCGAAGACGAGAGATTGTACCACACCAGGCAGCTACAACCTGACGGGTGATGGCCGAGTGACATTCTGTTGCTTGTTACAAAATTAGTGAGATCCGTATCACTTGATAAACAGGTTAGTAATCAATATTGTAACGACAAAGAAGAAAAAGAAGATTCTGAATACATTGAAAACTTATAATTATCTACAAAATTCAAAAGCCTAAGCTATACCTATTGTTAGTTTATAGTCAGATTCTCAAAGAAAGTCTATTCAACATTTGCATTTAGATGTTTTATCAACTCAAATATGCATAGCAACGTTAAGACAAAGCTTAATAAGCTCAGAAACTTGTATGAAACTGTATGGATTGCAAGAGTGTGCGAAACGAAAACTTCGCAAAGCTATAAGCTTGCAACTCTTAACAACTTTCATAATAAAATATGAGTTATATTGTGTACTAGCTTCCGCCCGCGGCTTCGCCCGCATTGTGTTAGGATAAAAATTAGCCAAGTTACAGATCTTTAAGAAACCTTTATCATATTTTTTATTGGTCTTAAATCAGATCATGTTTGTTTCTTTTAATCGAAGACGTCTTACTCCATTTTGGAAAATTATTTTTGTACCATTTAAGTCTTGTTAAAATCTTTAGTTCACCAAACTTTGTTAGGAATTTTAAAAGGTTATTCCCGTCGGAAACCAATTAGGGTTATTCCCTCTAGGCAACATCCCCAAGGAACCCGTTTTATATAAAAATTATAAACAATTTTTTTTTTTACTTTTCCCGAACGTTTGTGAATACTTAAGAAATTCTACTCAAAACTATACCCCACACGGTATACCGGGTAGATAGGACCGTCCTCCACAAACTGATAGAGTGAAAATATACGGATTTCACTCTATCAGTTTGTGGAGGACGGACATACTGAGACGATTGGTACATGAAATTAGGTCAGAAACTTTGTGGATATTCACTAATCGTGCTTTGTTTTGTAAAATTAGACAGAATATATCGATACCTTAGAAACCATCAAAGAAAACTGCCAACCTTTCCACTATGAAGTTAGTAATTTCACGCATCGTTCCTCAAACTAAAGCATTGATGAATGTTTTATTTTAGCTTTCATTCATTCAAATTAAGTTCCGCGTACAGAGTAGCAATTGCAAATGAAAAAAAAAAAAAACAAATCAACATAATTTAAAAAAATCGAAAAAAAAAATCGTTGAAAAATCATTCTACTTAAGCAGTTGAGTACCTACACCCTCTCAATTTATCGGTTCGACGGTCCCCGGACGGCTCACCGAAAAAGTCTGGTGAACCAATAGAGGCCCTTCCGGCGATTGGGTTAGGTCATCAGCAAAAAAAAACCCTCTCAATTTGTACACAGATACATAGATATACGTTTCAAACTTATTATATCCCTTTTTATGGGGGGTTAAAAACTCAACTTGATCGATTTATCTTCATTGGTTATTATTAACATAGCGCTCATTACTGTACCATCTGAAGATGAAGGCAGAGATGAATATCACCCACATTTTGTCGACTATGTTTTAAGTCTCATACGTAAAATAACGGTCAATTGACGTTTAACGGACACTTTACCGAACTTCGAGCTGCTATCCTACAAATATTTATGTTTGGACCAACTACTGTCTAATCTACCGAATTAGCACCGACTTCAAATAACAGATGTAAAGAAACTAATTTTTAAATTTTATAACGCGGTCATTTTTTCTAAGAAGTTTTATTTTACATTTTTTTGTGATGCACCCCGTACTTTTCCCGAATTATTGTAAAACCTTATAAAATTCCACTACCAACGATACCCCGTACGGTATTTTTAATCATGGAAATAATAAAAACCTTCAACCCCTATGACAGACATTTAGGGGTTGATTTATAAAAAAAAGTAGCCTATGTTTGAACCATAGTTTTAAACTATATCCCTACAATATTTCATCAAAATCGGTCCCGCAGTTTGGCTGTGAAAGTGTAAAGTAATAAAAACCTTCAACCCCTATTACAGACATTCAGAAGTTAATTTAAAAAAAAAAGTAGCCTATGTTTGAACCATAATTTCAAACTATATCCTTACAAAATTTCGTCAAAATCGGTCCCGCAGTTTGGCCGTGAAAGCGTAACAGACAGACAGTACATCGGTACATTCATATCGGCCCAGCAGTTTGGCTGTGAAAGTGTAAAGTAATAAAAACCTTTAACCCCTATGACAGACATTTAGGGGTTGTTTTATGAAGAAAAAAGTAGCCTATGTCTGAACCATAGTTTTAAACTATATCCCTACAAAATTTCATTAAAATCGGTCCCGCAGTTTGGCTGTGAAAGTGTAAAGTAATAAAAACCTTCAACCCCTATGACAGACATTCACGGTTGATTCTGGAAATAAAAAGTAGCCTATGTTTCAACCAAAATTTTAAACTATATCTCTACAAAATTTCATCCACATCGGTCCAGCAGTTTGGCTGTGAAAGTGTAAATTAATAAAAACCTTCAACCCCTATGACATACATGCAGGGGTCGATTTTTGAAAAAAAAAAGTAGCCTATGTTTGAACCATGGTTTTAAACTATATTCCTAAAAAAATTCATTCATATCGGCCCAGCAGTTTGGCTGTAAAAGTGTAAAGTAATAATAACATTTAACCCCTATGACAGACATTTAGGGGTTGATTTATGAAAAAAAAGTAGCCTATGTCTGAACCATAGTTTGTAACTATATCCTTACAAAATTTCATCAAAATCGGTCCCGCAGTTTTGCTGTGAAAGTGTAAAGCAATAAAAACCTTCAACCCCTATGACAGACATTCAGGGGTTGATTTTTGAAAAAAAAAGTAACTTATGTTTTAATTATAATTTTAAACTATATCTCTACAAAATTTCATCCATATCGGTCCAGCAGTTTGGCTGTAAAAGTGTAAATTAATATAAACCTTCAACCCCTATGACAGACATTTAGGGGTTGATTTTTGAAAAAAAAAAGTAGCCTATGTTTGAAACATGGTTTTTAACTATATTCTTAAAAAATTTCATCCATATCGGTCTAGCAGTTTGGCTGTGAAAGTGTAAAGTAACAAAAACCTTCAACCCCTATGACAGACATTCAGGGGTCGATTTTTGAAAAAAAAAGTAGCCTATGTTTGAACCATGGTTTTAAACTATATCCCTACAAAATTTCATCAAAATCGGTCCAGCGGTTTGGCCGTGAAAGCGTAACAGACAGACAGACAGACAGACAGACAGACAGACTTTCGCATTTATAATATTAGTATGGATTTATATATTTAATTGAAGTTGCGTTTTGAGCACGTCAAGCCGTCGCTCCTTGGCCAATAGCTCACCGTGTCGGTGAGATCGTCCTACCGGACTCTAAGAGTTAAGGGAATAAAGAGTGCACCTAACTTTTTTCACACACAAACTGGCAGCGTCAGCCAAGGTAATAAGTCTCTTAAAAGCAAATATTAAAAAACTTACTTAATAACCCTTTCATGTTTATTGCTGGGCAAGTGCCTTCTTCCAATTATCTTAAGAGTTAAAAGAGTTAAAGCATAATTCACACACACTCACGAAATGCTGGTTGGTAGATGTCTCTATGTCCACAAATAATATGCCCATTGGGAGGTACTTTGGCGTAGCTACAACAAGCGACTACGCTGTAACGGCTAAGAGTTGCTACGGCGGAGATGCTACGAGTTGCTACGGCGTAGCTGCTACGAGCTGCTACGGCGTAGCTGCTACAAGACTACGGCTGCTTTGTGTAAGACATTTTCTAGGTTTCCCAGTATTTATAAACCTCTTACAAACTCATTATTGCTAAAATAGGTTTATAATTTGTTTGTCTTGGTCTGTCATATTGACATTTATACTAGTAAAAAAGAGACAAAGTACATTTTAACTAAAGAGTAGAATTTTAAATAGTTAAATAATAGAATTTACCTAATTCTCGGAGAAACATAAATAACCCAAAAACAGACTAAAATATAACAAACAAGCACCTTAACGTCAATAGAAATCAATATTTATTACTTTATCTAAAAGGCCATTTTCTCGAACCTTCTAAAAACAAAACGCGATTTAATCAACACCTAGAGCAACAAAGGCTATCTTTATAGGCAATAAAACTGCTAAATAGTTTTATATCGAGTTATTTTATCGCCTCGAGTGACGTCACTAACGGAAAATAAATATAATATGTTATTTAAAGAAACCTGGTTTAATAAAATAAGAATAGTCTATAGGTGAGCAGCGTTAGCGCAGCGGTATTGGCCTCGCCTTTAAAATATAAGGTCACGGGTTCGATTCTCGGTCATGCCCATCCATCCATACATAAGGATGGGCATGACTTGTTTCATAGCCGCTGCATAAAGGTGAAGAAAAATATGGTGAGGAAACCGGCATGTCTAAGAACTAATTCGAGGGCTAAGTAAGCTTCGGTGGTGGGAGTGCATCTTTTACCTGAATGGTCCCCGGGTGGTGCAAATCAGGTGACAATCAACTGGTAATTAATTATTTATTAGTTTACTGGTAATAACCTGGTGTCTGGTGACACCATGCAGAGAGTGTGGGTCGAAATAGTTGCTCTTTTAAGGTTTCCAATCATATAGTCTCATTCCTTTACCACCTTCTCACCGAAAATCATTCGTAATTACCAGTGTGAATCGGCATACTAGGTTCATGACCATTAATCAGAGTCTAAAAATTTAATAAAAATTTAATTTATTTATTTATTTAATTGTTTATTTGTTTTTATTTTTTTTACAATCAAATAAAATGTACGTTACGGAAACGAAGCCCGGGGGAAAACTAGTACTCTGTACTATGGGCAGGGAAGACTTATGCATAAAAAATAACTTGTAGCACATCATACTAATCTCCACAAAATCAGTAACTCTACGTTACGTAGGCAGTGTATACGTTTCTACAATAAACATCCAAATAATATTAGGGAAATAACTATTAACAAATTTAAAATTATTATAAAATCTACGTTATATAAGAAAGAGTATTGTAAAATTTCAGACTATCTAACGGATAAAAACGCTTGGAATTAAGTCGCTCTAATTCAACACATTAAACAAACAAAACGTAATAGATGTAAGTACTTCATTTAAAAAAGATAAAAGCCTACTTAATTTTTTGGCAGTGTTTCTCAGTAGTTGCCAGTCGTTCACTGCACGGTAGGGAAAGAAATTGGACTATTTTTATGTAGGCTAGCGTCTCAAAAAAAAATAAAGCATATTTTCATTTCATTTCATTTTAGGGGTAGACAAACGTACCATAACGGAAAAGTTTATTGATCTTCACTGTCTCTTTTTAGAATCTGCTTCAAATAACAGACACATTCAGCACGTTTTAGAACTAAACATTTGAAGATTATGACATCGACCGACCCGCACTGTTACTGTATTCTGCTATTACTTACCTACTTGTTATGATAGTTTTGAGAAGGTTGTATCTAAACGTAGAAGCTTCTCTTTTTAATAATTTGATTTTGGTTGAGTTGCTTTACGTCGACTGCCAAGAGATTGTACAGTCACATACAGCTATGATGTAAAAACGCATGGAATTAGATTGCTCTAATTCAATGACTTCTCACTTCAACCCTTTTTAGTGTCCCAATGCTTGTCACGGGTCTTCTCTCAACTATCTTATGAGTTGAGAGAGTTTAGGAATTAATCCACACACGCTGGCTAAGTGCGGGTTAGTGGATATCACATGTCTTCGAATGATTAGTTCTTGGACATGCTGGTTTCCACACGATGTTTTCCTTCACCAATATTGAGGGTACGACCAGGGTTCGAACCTACAACCTTATTTTTCTAAGGCGAGGCCCGTACCGCTGCGCCACCGCTGCTCATACGATCTAATTCAATACGATAGACAAAATATAATAGATCTAAAAGTACTACATTTCAAAAGAATGTTATCTCTTTTAAAGTGTATTACTTATATCTAATGAGTTTGTAGAAGCGTTTCTCAGTGGTTGTCATATTATTATCATTTACTGCACGGTAGGAATAGAAATTCGACGATTTTATGTAGAGACCCTGTCCAAAAAATAAAGAATACAATAAATAATTTATTTTAAGAGAGTATACTTGCACAACATGACATGTTTGATGTTACCATTTAAGTGCAGGTTTTAGTGTGACAAGGAGAAAAGTCAGTGTCTGTTTTCCAAGATTATTTTTATTTTTCACATTTAATTACAAAAGTGTCAAATACACTTTTTAGCACTAAAGATTCTGTGGATAAGTGTAACGTGACTGTGTATTGTAAACTACTAATAAAAAGATGGATTTTTCTTGTCGTGACGATAATTATTAAAAAAAAATACTTCAGATAGCTTAAAGTCCATATTTGTTACAGGCCGACCGTTTATCTCGCGTATCGCCATCTGAGGTACAAAGTCATAAAACATTAATTATACCTCTTAAAGAACTATTTAACCACAGATAAAAGTAATGTAAGACTATTCGTCACTAATATCCATATCGCTTGAATCATCATCACTGTCTGTGCAGCTTAAGGAGTCAGAATCTTGGCGATAGGCGATACGCGAGTTAAACGGTCGGCCTATAGTAACAATGCCTTACCTGCTTATATGAAATATTTCAGTGTTATGATATTTTGTAATATTTTGTCTGTTTTCAACTACAAGCTGATTGTACCAAGAATCTTAGGCGTATATCATCTTAAAAATACACATGTTACTTTGGTACAGAACGTTTAAAAATACTTAGGTTAAGTCGTTTAACACCGAATGAGTGGTGCTAATGGATAGAAAATTGCGTTGCACTTAAGAAATATATGTGTTACTATTTAGCTCAATGTTCTAAAAGTACATATGTATTTGTATGAAAATATGTATTGCATTTATAAACTAAAGCAATGGACGCCGGCCAGCTACAAGGTGGACTGATGACGTAGCAACTATCAGCCAGCAATCGATTGCTGTGGTGTTCTAAAGGGGAGGCCCATGTCCAGCAGAGGATAGATTTTTTTCAAAATTTACTTTGTATATATATTTACCAACAATATTTCTACAAGTCACAACACGCTAGTCATCATTCAAGGGTACTCTTAACTTATAATTAGGTGTAAGTGTACCAGTTAGCGGCACGCCATGAGTCGACAATAACTTGTCCATATTCGACCAGTCAAATGGAACGTTAGGGTTGCCACTGTAGTAAAGACATTTTCCTTTAGTATTGTCTTAGATTTACGCGAATATCACACATTGAAAAAATTAAAAAAATTAATTAATTATCTAAAATCTAAAATAAACCGCGATAAAATCCGTTAAAAAGTAGTTTTATTTCAACATTTTCCTTTGCTTGAAATTTTATTGTCAATTTTTGTATTGAATTAATCATAATTACAGAATCTTCGGGATAATCTAATAATATTTTCATAAATATAAATTTATTGCCAAAAAATGAAATAAATAAATAAAAGAAAAATGAAAAAAATAAAAATAAAATGAATTTCTAGAATGACTACATCAAAGGGTGGGTATTTTCAGGTCGAGGTTTTCTGAGAAAGTAAATTAAAAAAAAAACGAAAAGAGAATGTAAAACGCATACTTAAACCACTAAATACAACAGACTATTAAAATGTTACAGATAATATAAGTACTTCTTAAGCTATCCGAACGCGGCTGAGCCCGCGCGTACATCGGTAATCGCGCTAAACCATTAACCTGAGTTTACGCCGTTGGATAAAAACTATTCTATGACCTTTCATGGGCCCTAAACTACTTTTTTACTAAATTTCATCCAAATCAGTTCAATAATTTTGGCGTGAAAGTGCGATGACAAAGTAACTTTCAGATCTATAATATTAGTTAGGATTTTAAAAGAGATACAAGTCTACGGAGTTTTTCGCAGTGTTTTTCAGTAGTTACTACGTCATTAAATGCACGGTAAGGAAGTAAATTGATCTATTTAAAGTTAGGTTCTTCTCTGAAAAATAAATATTTTTATTTCATTTCACGTTGGCCGAACTGGTGGGCAGCTAGTATACAAAAAAATATCCTAACTGCAACAAAATCATTTGACTACAAAATTCTAAATTTTTGACAAAAATAATAGAAGAATCTATAGATATCTAAACTTTCCTCAACTCCAATCATTTGATAGATACGAATAGATAATTTTAAAACATACAAAACACGAATGAAGGTCCTATACCTTTGGCAGTTGAATAAAGAATAATAAAAAAGAAGCTATCTGAAACTATTTTTTTTACTGAGTTGTATCAGCCCTACCGCTTGTTGTGCTAATGCAATGAAACATCCATTAGTCAGCGTCGAACCCGGAACTTTTTGCCTTCCACTTAGCAGTTAATCGTGCCGTGATTGCTTGCTTGTACTACTTAGATTCACAATTAAGTTACATAGGTAATTTACGTCTGTATGTATATACTCGAAGATGTAGGCAGAAGTGAACATCTAATATTAATATTAATATTACTTTATGGAAGTTTTAGGTTCCATTCGTTATAATGTATGAGCCTAATATCTAGAAATTAATAGTTAAGGTATGAATAGTCATAAATGTTAATAAATGTATAAATCATAATTTATAACATTATTATTATTACCTGTACATAATTATGTACTGGTAATAATAATAATGTAAACAGTATATTATTATAAAAGAATGCTATTAATAGTAAATAATAAGGACTTTTAAAAACTTAATACTGTAATAATGTAAAATAGAACATGAAAATATCAGTGTAAAAATATGATTCAATGTTGCCACATTAAAATAGTGGCAGTTGTTAATTTATTAAAAAAAATATATCTAGAAAGAACTTAAATTTTAAAATTATGCTCTTTATTATATTACGTTTATTTATATACACTCTGAAATTTAGAAAATTTAATTTCTGTCAGGCCGAAAATATTGTAAGAAAAACGATTAGTCCGTGGGGTGTTAAAGAGTAACTTTAATCATACATCGTTTGCATAGCGCAAAGGATTAGCAAGCTAAAGTGGCAGAGTGGGCTAGCCATATCTGATAAACGCTGGGAAGAGAGTTTTCGAGTGGAGAACTCGTTGTGTCAAACGCTAGCTGGATGCGACAAACCGATAACTGGGTCAAATGCCGCTTATTTGGAGGGGCCTATATCCAGCAGTACTGGACTGCTATGATGATAATCACGCGTGAAAAGAAGTAACATTTTATGAGATTATGCAGTAAATTGGACTAATATTTTATAGCTAAACCTCCCATAAACGCCTCAGTTCTTGTAATAAAATCTCGTGAAATACCCAGTTCATAATAGGGTGTCACAATAATAGGGAAAATGTGAGAAAATAATGTGGCCATAATTCGATGCGTTTGTGGGACAATGGCCGTTCTATACTTTCTTTTTTGGCTCTCAGAGGCTTATTGACAAAGTTTTGGTATTATAATATTATCGTTCCTATTTTATAGACGCGTTTAACGTAAATTATGGGCACAGTAGTCCAGCCTGTAGTAAATAAACCCTTATTTATTGGTCACTATTTTATGTAATCCTTCTGTATTTAAACTGAAATTTTGTTTACGTGACATTTAATAAAGGTATTCTAGTAAAATATAGCTTCAATTTTATCGGCGCTACAATATTATATTTTATTGAACTGAAGGTGACAGTATGGACTAGTTTGTCTTGTCTTTTTTTCTCTTTCTCTTGTCTTTTATTTTTTAATTTTTAACTTGCTTATTTAGTACTTATGTAATGTATCTACTAACCCAATATGGACTTGCTGACTGACCGAAATATTTTTTTTTAAAGTTGGGAAAAGTTCGTTGAATATTTGTAAGTCTTTGTACAAGTTTGTAGAATCATAGATAGTCAAATTATTTTTTTTTTCATAAAAGAGAGCTTGTTTTTCGAATACGTCCAATTTCTTTTGTTACCTTTTGACGTGACAACGTCTTATAAATTGGTTTGCCGGGTGACATTTCAAGAAACTGCGTTACGCTCCGCTCACGTTATGCGCTCACAATGAGAGCGAGTGAGAGGCACGCGTCCCTTCCACTCGGGCATGGTTAGCCCGCCTAAGAGCGAGAGAGACAGACATAAAAAGTGAAAGGCACGCGTCCCTTCCACTCGAGCACAGTTAGCCCGCCTAAGAGCGAGATCTTAATATATATAAATCTCGTGTCACAATGTTTGTCCTCAATGGACTCCTAAACCACTTAACCGATTATAATAAAATTCGCACACCATGTGCAGTTCGATCCAACTTGAGAGATAGGATAGTTTAAATCTCAAATTATAGTCGCAATTTTAATTTATTGCTAATTATTTGTCTGTTATTATTTGACAGTCACAATTATCTGTTAACTCCAAATGATTCTAACAGATGTCGATACCTTTCGACTGGGTTGAGTAAGTAATCAATAGATGGCGCTGCTATGGTTATCACATTTTATGGAAATTGTTGAGTGGGCTGAAGCTACCCGGGCGAAGCTGGGACGGGCCGCTAGTTCTTTGTATAAATTAATGTTTTAAATATAATTCTTTGTATAAATAAATGTTTTAAATTGTTACTATTATTTCATCCTTCTTCCTACTATACGAATGAATATTCACATTAAAATTATTTTACCACTCAAAGTCGTTGTCACGTAAAACTTTCGCCCGTATACCGACTTTACAGGCAACCAATTTTTTTTCTCTTGTAAATACTTACAAAAATATACCTATTTAATTACATCCAGACTCAAGCCAAACACAAATGTCTGACTTGGGTGAGAATCGACCCGACGACCAGCGGTATGAAAAGCAAGTATCTTACTGACGACGCCACCGGCCCGTCAAGATGATTCTGAGGTTCACGTAAATAAATATGTTTAGTTGCAGTGCAGTTGCAGTTAAGTTGCGATCAAAACAGCCTTTTTCGTTCTCTCGTAATTTTGACAACCGCTGTCAGATACGCTCGCCTCAAGTTTGCGTCACGCGATTGCTTTACACTAGATATGACACCTAAACAATTTAAAGAATACCATTTTGCATTAAGACTTAAACTTAATTGCAAAAGCACCGCAACTTAATCGACTCGTCAAGAAATTACATGAATTAGCCTCCTGATTTATTACATTTTTACTTAACACACATACATTTGTTGGTTCAAACAGGTATGACACAATGAACAGAAAGTCAATTGAATCAGAAATTTCGCATGTTTGCTAATGTTTACCTTGTAACACTACAACCTATCTTATGTTTACTAAACAGGGACACTGCAATATAAAATATTGCCAATAAATAAAACTGTCCACCATAAACTACACACTCCATGGCCACCCGAAATTATATAAGTGTTGCCAACTCCGTCTTTCCCCATTTTTGGGGAAAATATATTGTGAACAGGATTATTTACGCATTGATTTATTTTATATTCTAACGGTACTGCCGTGTCCACTGTTGTTTACGGCATTTTAAGCCTTCAATCTTACTGTACTGATGTAAATAGGGGATAATATTGTTTAGCTATTTTCGGTGCTATTTCGTTTTGTATTGATATTGATGGAGTTTCGTTGAGTAAATGGAGTTTATTTTTCTTTTGCCCGCATCGGGTGTAACATTTCCTTAAGGTGCGGTCACTCGTATGTCATATACATAGAGATTATTGTCTACGGTACTACAGAGCAGTGATGGCGCGGCGGTTGCTTCTTGAAATGAAACGAAAATATGCTTTAATTTTTTTGAGACGCGAGTCTACCTAAAAACAGTCCAATTTCTTTTCCTACCGTGCAGTGAATGACTGGCAACTACTGAGAAACACTGCCGATAAACTCAGTAGGCTTTTTTTCCTTTTTAAATGAATTACATATATCTATTACATTTTGTTTAATGTGTTGAATTATATTTCTTTGAAATATATTTCGCGGATTGCGTTCGAACTTAAGTACTCATATTTTCAAGATAATTAAACATTCGGAGGAAACTAGCATTTTAGAACAAGAATTAAGAAATAATCTCGCCTGTGTCCATGTACTATTTCCTTGTTTAATTGTTTATGTAAGTGTTTTGTGTACAGTAAAGAATAATAATAGTAATAATACAGTGGGACATGAACTCACATAGTCATCTGATCCTAAACTAAGCAGACCTTAGTAGAAACCAGATAACTGGTAATATACTACATATATTACTTTTGTTTTGTAAATTCATACTTATATATAGATAACTACACTCAGACAGAAGACAAACAGACATATTTAAACAAATGTTTGTCTCGGGTGGAAATCGAACTCACGATCTGCGGCGTGAAAAGCAAGTATCTTATCGATCACGCTACCGGCCCGTCATAAGAATAAGAACAAAACGTTCAAGCGTATGTGATTACCTAAGTCCTAAACCACCTAAACATTTAAGATAGTTGAGAGACATTTAAGACCAGTGAGTCACTATAAATAAATAAATATTCTGGGACATCAACACACACGGTCATCTGGTCCCAAGCTAAGCAGAGCTTGTGTTATGGGAACCAGATAACTGGTATATACTATACTTATAATAGGTACTTTTCTCTTGTAAATATATACTTACAATAGATATTTACACCCAGACTCGACACAAACAGAAATGTTCATCACTAATGTTTGTCTCGGGTGGGAATCGAACCCACGACCTGCGGCGTGAAAAGCAAGTATCTTACCGACCACGCCACAGGCCCGTCATATAGGGTTTGTTTACTATATGGGTTGTTTATGTGAATGTGAGTCACAGAGTCGTTTACACAATTAACGATACGTTCCTAGCAATTAAGTATAATTGTTAACGCACCACACAAAAGGTAGCGGGGAGCGCCGCGCACCTCAGGATCATACGATGTTTGAAAGTATACAAGCCCGCGCATCACATTTAAAATTTTGAAACCAGATATTTTTTTAGGTCGTTACTAATAACTATATGAAGTCAGAAACTAATTTGCATTATATTTTGATACGATTTTTAATGCGCAAAATTTTTGAAATTTATTATTTGCCTTTCATGCAATATCATCACACATACATACATACAAATTTTCACATTTATAATAATCGTAACAATTTTACAATCATTCAAAATATTATAATTTTAATTATTTCTATCTACATCTTAACCAAAATCAACCTTTGTACCTAATTTATGAAATGTCTAGACATTTAGAACCCTGTCTTAAAATATATTTGCTATACAAACAATATCCAAGAGTAACAAGTAGAGGCAGACAGTAAATATTGTCTATTTTGTATGTGGACTGGCTTGAGGCGCGCAAATAACGGTGACTCAGTCAAACAAACAAATAACAATTGTATTGATATAGACAAAGGTGTTTGAAGAATTCAATAAAGTAAATAGAAATAAAATCTTTGAATAGACGCTATTTTGAGTATCATTTTCCATTCATTCTTACGTTACTACTAACTATAGGCCGACCATTTAACTCGCGTATCGCCATCTGAGGTACAAAGTCATAAAACATTAATTAAATCTCTTATAGCACTATTTAACCACAGATAAAAGTAATGTAAGACTATTCGTCACTAATATCCATATCGCTTGAATCATCATCACTGTCTATGCAGCTTGAGCGCGAGTGATACGCGAGTTAAACGGTCGGCCTATAGATGTTGATACAGATTTCACTAGTCTATACCAAAGCTAAAATGCTAAGAAGCAATACTTTAGTTCTAATTTGCATCTAAAACCTTAGTATATCACTGAAAAAACCACTAAACAAGGCTGTCTAATATTAAAATAGATAAATATAAAGGCCAAATTTCGTCTGTATTCGCAAGAAATAACAAAAAAGTTTTAGTTGCTCAATCTATACAATAAATACCTACCCAACTAGTATTAACTTTGGTGGATGTATATTAAAATTATAGTTCAAGAGAGGTTATATACTCTACGTACGCCTGTGTTACGCGAAAGGTGTAGGCAGAGGCAAATATCACCCATTTTTCACTGGCTATGTTTGGGTCCCATACGTACGGGAGCGAGCCTTTTGCTATCATCGGGCACAAATCCAAATTTCGCACTGCAACTAAGATTCTCTACGTATTATCCGACCCCGGAATGGAACTCGGAACGACGCGTTTATCATCGCCGTGGCCACGAGACACTGCGTCTTGCGGTGCGACTGGCGATTTTGTAGTTCATTGTTCAGTCGCGTTCACTTGTCTTTAGACACTACTAAAGCAAATACGCAATGAACGATGAAATCGCAAAACGCGCCACCCGACGCAAGTCACGTGGCCATAACGTACCACCGAAGCAGTTTAACAATAACAATGTTGAACTGTTTAACCTAACAAACGGCCCGCTTTTACGTTCATATTAGCTTTATAAAAACGGTCCAGAATAAAACAAAGTGTACACATTTTCAATTATAATTACCTTCATTTACAACCTGACAATCACAATATCAAAAAGTCAAAGAAAATAAATCCCATATTACATTTCAAAAGTCATTTTCAATACATTGCTTGGTAAAAGAATATAAAAAATATTATACCGTTGAGACCCATAACCTTTCAAACCTATATATTGTGAAGAAACATTCTCATTGTATAATTTCAAAGAAAAATACAGCTCATTTCAAATATTAAACCGGGGGAAACTCGAATTTGAATTCTCCCGTCGAAAAGTTATGTAAGGGGTGTTACGAAAATGATTAGACGGTTTTCGGTAAGTGAATGATATAAAGCAGGTTTTATATTTTGCTCTTTAATTTAAGGAAATCATCTTTATTTTTTCTTGAAGTAGTGAACTACACTTTACTCGTAAAAGTGTCTAGCTAAAGAATTAAACATCTTCGCACCTTTTATTTGAATCCCTACACGTGGTCCCCGGATGATGCAAATCAGGTGACAATCAACTGATAATTATGTTTACTGGTAATTAACTGGCACCGCCAAGCGGCCTTGCCGTGTTCTGGTGCGATGTCTGGTGACACCATTTAAGAGGATGGGTCAAAATTGTGACTCCTTTATGGTTTCAACCTTAAAGAGCCTCATTACATTGCCATCTTCTCACCGAAAGTCATTCACCGGTGCATTGGGCTGGCGCGTCCCATCGTAGACTACATCATTTCTTAACATCAGGTAAGTTGTAGTCAAGCGCCAGCCTATTCTACAATAAAAAAAACAACTGAGGTGTCTAAAAACTTTATTGACTGCATCAATTTGTCCTTAGGCACATTGAAAGTGCCTGTTTGACATTTCTTACACTCTCTTAAATACCATAGTTAAAAATTATGAAAAAACTTATTGGTACAATTGATATATCAAAAAGGTCAATAATTACAATATTTGTATAAAAAAAATTAAACGAGAAAATGTATGTGTTCGAAATAATCTCAAAAAGCACCTACTGAACGGATTTGACGTGGTTTTAGTAATAGAATACTAGAAAAATCTTAAGAAAAGTTTGTGTATTACTTATACATAGTTGGGCCGGATAGTTGGGTTATTATATTTTTAACCCCTGATAAAAAAATATGAGGGTTATCAAATCAATTCTTGATCATTTTTTTATTCTTATGATTCCATTTCAAATTTATAATTTGTTATGTAATTATAATTTAATTTATTTTAGTATGGATACAGCCTGTAATAAATTTTGATGGTGACTTTTTATCGAATGCTACAATGATAAAAAAAATAATTTCGAGTTTTTACTTGTAGTAAAATGACCAACGTCAGTAAAAAAATTAAAAAAAATTCCAGACAGTTTTAAGTAAAGTTGAATTTTCCCCGAGGCTATGCTCATAATCTCGCAAGTTTTAATAGGACAAGCCCAAATTTGACGGCAGTAACTCAGAATATACTGGCGGTCGCCATCTGGAAACTTTCACTTTTGTCGAATTATGTCGAATTATTACGCTAGATATTGTGAAAAAAATATGGAACATCCTGTAAGTAGGTATATAAATTTTCAAAATAAGAATATTCTAAAAATGACTTTGACTTCGATTTCCAGGTCGAGCAAAAAACACTTTTCTAAGTTATAAGTCGTTTACTAATCTATCTTCCAGAGGTATTAAAAACTGAATAGACTCACCGTATATTTATTGATAGATACAGTACCGCATAAAACCAATCCCCTCAATACTGACACCATTTAACCCCATGAACCATTAAAGATACAAAAAGCCAATTTTCAATATAGCCCATACGTTAGCAACTTTATGCGTGATAAATGGTGTTCACAAAATAAAGCAGCAACATATACAAAAACAAAAAGACCTACTCTTGTACATTCCCTTTCGTTTGAATGATTTGCGGAATAAATTTAATTTTATTTAGGTATATAAAATATATTTTCTTGGAGGTGTCTATTATTTCGTAAGGCATTTAAGGTAAGGAGTCTAACCAAATATCACACAGACTCACACATATCATTTTTTCGCAGAAAATTGTCTAAAGACCCCGTATTCATAAACGTCTTTTAAGCTCATTATAGCTAAAACAGGTTTATAATTCGTTTGTCTTTGTCTGTCATCTTGACATTTATGCTCGTAAGAAAGAGAAAAATGTCCATGTTTCACACTTGAGTCACACTTACTCTTTGTTTTTTATTATTTTTTTCTTCTTTTACCATTTCCATTTGTTTTTTTCTTTCAATTTCTATGTGTTTTTTTATCATTTGATTTTGTGTGTCCTGTCTTTGTCAAATAAATGTTTCTCTTTCTTCTTTTCTTTACAAAGTTTATTTTAACTAGAGTGTAATAAGTTTTTTATTAATAAGACTGTATATTTTTTACGATTATTTATTGTAGTATAATAATTTTATTACCTAGAGTTTTAGCAATGTTCACTAAGATTTTTTTTATAATCGAACGAATGAAATACTTTGGTAGTAGAGCCCTAAAGTAACTGGAAAAGTAACACTTACCTCAAACTGTACCACGAGTATCGGAAGTAACAAAGTTACAATACTTACCTACTTAGTTGGCACTTAGAAGTGGACAGCTTGAACACTGGCTTCACGCTTTTTGTGTTACACTGTTTTGTGGTTTACTTTGTTATTAATGATGAGAGCAGCGGCAGCGCAGCGGTATCAGACTCGCCTTTGAAATATAAGGTCATGGATTCAATCCCAGGTCATGCCAACACATTTCTGACCCGCAGTTCAATATCAGCTAAGAAAAACATCGTGGAGAAACCGGCATGTCTAGAAGACGTCTCTCTCGCACGGGGTCCAGCGATATAATAATTTAAATAGGTAACAGTTAACACAGACAATACATTCAACATAATCTTATACTTCACTCGAACAGCTCTGCGATGTCTGTCTGACTTCACACCAAACGTTAGTTTGGTCCGAACATAGTATTATATTATCTGTGGTCCGAACACACTATGACCGACTACGTTAGTTTTCTTAAATAATTCCTATAAGAATCTAAACATATGTATTTCCACCTTCCCAGGATCATATTTTCCAATATCACTTAATTTATTAGGAAATTCAAGGAAAAATCAATTTCATGGACCATCAAGGCTCAAATTAGTAAGGGTCCGCTAGGTCGTTAATTCGCTCCACGGCTTCCAATTTAGCACGAATAACCTTATGTTAAACGTTGTCCTATGTTGTGACGACATTATATAGGTACTTATAGAATATTTTCTGAACATTCTTAGTGAAAGATTTAAGATTTTTTCTAATAAATAAATAATATAAATAAATATTTTTGGGACGTTAACACACACAGTCATCTGGTCCCAAGCTAAGCAGAGCTTGTGTTATGGAAACCAGATAACTGGTATATACTATACTTAAAATACTTTTCTTTTGTAAATATATACTTATAATAGATATTTACACCCAGACTCGACACAAACACAAATGTTCATCATTAATGTTTGTCTCGGGTGGGAATCGAACCCACGACCTGCGGCGTGAAAATCAAGTATCTTACCAACCACGCCAACGAGTGTCAAGACTTTTTGACAAAACTACTTACGGCCGAGCTCCACCCACCACGCGTATGTCGGTTTTCGCGCTAAACCAACCTCTTTTTGAGTAGTCGGATGAAAACGATCCTAAATTTTCTATCCCGGGTCTCAAGCTATCTTCATACCGAATTTTCTCTGAATCGGTTTAGTATTTTTGGCATAAAAGTTACTCTTACAATTATAATATTAGTAGGCATGTTAGTAATAACTTCAACCATTTTTACTCACCGCTGGAAATAGGTAGTATCTGACGAATTGAGAGCTTTTATCAAAATAATGTGGATGTCAAATGTCCTCGAATGCTTATTTTCTACACCAACATTGAGCAGCGGAGATGAAATAATCAAGCGGCTTCTCTCTCCCGATAGCTATAATCTGCCTACCTTCAAGTCACGAGTGAATCGATATTAACTGAGTAAGCGCATTTCATTGTTTCATAACAGGCCAGTTGTGGTCAAGCGCAAGCCTTTTATAGGATATTAAAAAAATCACAGAAAGATGTGTGTTCACGGCACGGGAACGAACCCGCGACATTATAATTCCACCGATGCTCATTTTGATTTTGGTATTATTCTAATTCAAATGTTTTAATGCTAGTGTAACGTCAGTAATACAACGGCTTTTCGTTCCACAGCTGTGACTTAATACTTGAAACTAGAATAACTAATATTAGTTAGGTACTCTAAGTTTAGTTAGGGTTAAGTTTATAAATTAGTTTTAGCAATTTCAATAATTAATGAGGTCGTTATTTTAATGTTCCAATTGCTACTACAGTCAAAATATGTATTTACCCTTTCGATGCAGACCTAAGTTGCACAAAATCGTCCCCACAGACGGTACACCAAACCAAGCCATAAGACAAATCCGCACCGCCAAACGGCTTTGCAGTGTTCCGTTGCGATGTCTGGTGACTCCATTTAAGAGTGTGGGTAAGAATTATTTCTCCTTTATGGTTTCAATTCAATTCAATTCAATTCATTTATTTTGTGAATAATAGGTACAATGTGATGTTAACAGTCTAATCAAGTTCCGCTATATTCTGCCACTGTTGCAGCAATACAAAATATTGTCATATTAAATAAATAATTTATTACAGATTAACAATTTCAAGTCCCTAAATAAAATAATATGTATTAAAATAGTTTAAGTCAGCATAAAATTCTATAATTAATAATACCTCTTAGCTGTTTACTATACATAGTCTTGTCAGTCAATTGAAACCCACAATATACATGCACTACCACCGAATGTCAAAATCTCTTATCTATAGATCATTATCTGTAAGAAATTCATTTATAGGATAGTATGCTTTACTTTAGAGTAGTATGGTTTCTAACCATATGGAGCCTCATTGCACTGCCTCCTTCTCACCGAAAATCATGAGTTAATCGGTGTATTAGGTAGGTGCGTCCCACCGTAGATTACATCATTGCTTAACAGGCAAGTTATAGTCAAGCGCAAGCCTATTTTAGCATACACGCTTAATAGTAATAGCACGTGAGGCAGAAGTATATTTTGTCAGTCATTTCCTCTCAAGCAAGAACTTATTACATAAAGTTCAAATTCAGCTCACGCCTGACTCCGATGCTCTACCTACTATTTAGATTTTAAATTGGTAGACTGAACTCATCGTGAGTGTCCACGTTTCAGCACTGTACGTCATAGTAATATATATGTCCTACAGAAAACATAACGTAGAAAAAAAATCTTTTAGTGTAGGAACCTATTTACTCTGATAAAGTCTTAGGTTGATTCTTACTTCCGTGGATTAGGTATATTTTGGTACAAAATCCAGCTATGAATTTGTAACTAACCACACATCAATATTGTAGTTACTTAATGTAGACCGAACCCGTGACAATCGTATTCAAGTTCAAATCACGTACAATATGCGTACGTTTTAGATTTGTAAATACGTTGTGATTTGAATGGAACATTTCAGCCAAGTAAAATGTTGGGCCTCGTTTGTAGTGCTTGAGTATATACTAATGTTAAGGTATACTCAACATTACATTTGGCACCTACTTATATTGGTTTCAGAATATATTATTACTAGCAGTAGGCCTAAATTTTCTTCTGGAGGTATTTAATTTCTTTATGATAAAATAAGATTGGGTTGGTCACATGTGTCGCATGCATCGAGACAGATAGGCCCGTATCACGACGCAGTGGATTCCTGGAGACGGTCGTCGTCTCTGGGGAAGGCCAAGGAAGCGATAATGCAATGATCTGAGCTCGTTTGTTGTTCCTTAGACGGAAGAAACTAGCAATAGGGACAGTTGGATGGCTATTGGGGCTTAAGGCTTCATTTGTGACTTAAAAATATGCAGAATAGCTATTGGGAAACAGAGATGCCGGCAATGAATTCTACAACTTGGCAGTTCGCACAATAAAAGTGTTAGCAAACTTATACCTTTTATTTAACTAGCTCACCACGGCTTCACCCGCGTCGTACTTATTGGGGTAAAAAGTATTTCATTTCATTAATTTCATCCAATTTCGTCCAGTAATTCTTGCGTGAAATTTAAAAAAAACATATATCCATACATTCAACCTCAAATTCAAAGATTCGTGTTTATAATATTAGTAGGATAGAAAATAGGAGCAAATATTAGTATTGGCATAAGGCATAAATTTTCTTATTCGAACTCGTGTCACTCTTAAAACCTAAAACAAATTCTAACAGTGTGAATAGCGCAATAAAAAGTAAAATAGAACAAAAATCGGATATCCCCGTACTAATTGATGGACGCTGTGTTCAGTCCCGCTAGTTGCGAATAGACCTATCAACGACGATGTGGATAGCGAAATACTGTTAGTTTTCTATTGGATACATTTTTGGGTCGATTTGTTGAAAGTTGACTAATTTTTTTGACTTTAAAATAATACGAATAAAAGAAATAGGTTGAAAATATTCTTAAAACTCACGCGAATATCACACATTGAAATAAAATTACTTTTTTAACGGATTTTATTGCGTTTTAATATAGATTTGTATACGTTTCAAAGTGGACTGAGATATTTGACGTAAAAACTTATTGATCACAGTTATTACTGACTACCTACAAACTTGAAATTATTTAAGTTATGTTCCGATACCAAACTGAGCTCAGTCTTGAATTCTTAGTAGATTACGCTTGGTTTTTGGTATCAGGACTGTAAAATTCCAGTATAAGAATCTTAATAATGTAAATATATTCTGTTTTATTACTATCGTCCAGTCATTTCAACAAAATAAACCATGTATGCTCATGTAGATCACAAAAAAAATCTCTGACAATTGTAAATTAAAAGTAAGATAACTCCCGATGTACATTTATTTTAAAACTTCTAAAACCATTTTTATTACTACAGCTTTTGAAAGAATAACCCCTTTAAGCGCTATGTGGCAAAAAACTTGTACACTGATACACGCGTGAAATTTATAACACCCCTTTTTTGTTCGGACTAAAAAGTCCTTTAAGCGATGTTTTAACCATTATTAAAAGAAACAAAATTCAATTTCAATTTAATTAAAACAACCCAAATTACACTAACACTAAAACATAATAAAAATTATATTTTCCATTTACATAAATTCAACACTTTATTTAAACGCTCTACAGAGATCACGCCTGTAAACCCGTAGGTATAGACAGAGGTTTCTGAGAAACGTCTTTTGTTATCAAGGATTCAAACCTGCATGGGTAACGCTGTCTACTGGCTTTCATTACGCACAGTACCTACGTCTACTAGTCTATATTACTAACGACTTTTTGATTGACACGGGAGTCTAACCTACGTACCACTGAACCAATCAGATAGGCATACATTTTACTCTCAGAGCGATGTGGGAGACAGGATAGATACCGAAATTTTTCACGCGTCCCTGTCGATCCTTAGAGGAGTAGCAATAGTAGAAATGTAGTGGTGTGTAAGCAGTGCTGGACTCACCACGTAGCTAGAGTAGCATTTAATACGGGCCCCGCGCAAAAGAGCGCCCCGCGTAACCTTCAAACATTAAAACTTCCTAGTAAATAGTACTTAAATTAAACTAGTACTACAAGTGACACCTGTTAATATGTAGCATATTACAAAGAGCTGATTGCTATATTACAAAAAATATGTCTAAAGATTGTTTTATGTATTGATAGATTTTCTATAACGACATTTTTAAAAAATGAAAAATATTCCTGAGATAAAAAATATTTAGCTATTGAACAATCATTGTAGTCAATAGCAGAACAAGGTCCTTTCAATATTATTTGTTACGGGCCCTACACTTACTTAATCCGGCACCGTGTGTAAGTAACATAAAAATTTTACCCTCAAAACATTACATGTGGAGGTTAAAAACCTTGTTATATTTTGCATTAATTTTTTCTATAAAATTGACTCGTATCATACTTTATTTTTATCTTTTACGGTTCAAAAGAATATTGAGCAATAAACTAACTCAAATCACATGAAAAGCAATTTAACACCATTTTTGTATTAAAAACATATTTTGAATGGTCTTATCATATAATATATTAGATACTAATTCATATTTTTTAATGACTTTAAGCTGTAAAGTAAAATGTCGATGGAATCTCAAATTGAAACAAAACTATTTTGAATGGCGTAAGTTTTTCATCATCCTCATAGTGTTACGCCCGTTTTACCCGAATGTGAAGAGGTGAATTTCACCCCCTTTTTTCCGGTTATATTTAAGTTAATAAAGGGCAAGCTTCGAGCTGCTAAGATTTGCTATTGTATTGCGCATTGCTCGCGGTTATTAAACACGCTTACCATTAAGGCAGTATTTACCTTTACCAACAGTTAAACCAAGAAATACTTCAATCTTTACTCCCTCACAAATATTATGAATGCGAAAGTAACTCTCTCTGACTGTCTGTTGCGCTTTCACGTCAAATACTGAACCGATTTGGATATAGTTTAAAATTCGAAGAAAGACATATTGTATATGATCAGTGTGAGGACCACTATAAATCTAATTATTGTAAGTAATGTTGCCAATAAACATTTTTTCATTTTTATTGGACTGCACAAATGCGATAACCGACATAAGCGAGTGGAGCCACAGTGGGAAAGCTAGGTATATCTTCTCATATATAAAATTCTCGTGTCACGGTGTGCGTAATCGAACTCCTCCGAAACGGCTCGACCGATTCTTATGAAATTTTTTATGCATATTCAGTAGGTCTGAGAATCGGCTACTATCTATTTTTCATACCCCTAAGTGATAAGGGTTGTTCACCCATCAATTTTTTTTTTAATATATGGACGTAATTTTTTGTTTTTATTTTTGTGTAATGTGGCATTGAAAAATACATACATATTACATTAGTAATACGCGGTACGAAGTTCGCTGGGGTAGCTAGTATTTTATAAATAAACGGACATAAGGCAACTAAGGCTGAAAAACCTTGCTTCATTTAACTAAATCACCCAAACTTTGCATCCAAGATCTCATGTCTACACCGGTAAAGTTATTCCTATTCCAAAGCAAGGTATAATGTTAGTAAGGCCATACTAAGCCCTTAAGACGATGGTCAAATAACGAGTAATTTACTGCTGTTAGGAGGCTGTAAGCGTCTGCAAGGCCTTTTAATTATATACTGAGCTGTTTAGCTACCTGCGTCCGTAATTTAAGTAAATTGCTTACCTTGGGTATACGCAACGACTAGATACTTACAAGACATCGCTTTATTCAAATATTGTATTAAATTGTAAACGTCAAAATGGGGGGGGGGTATCACGGAAGATACCTAATTTTGATTGGTCCGATCAAGTTATTGTTTTTGCGCTTGACCACAACTAGCCTGATAACTTGATGCAAAAGCAATGATGTAGTCTAACATGGAATGCGCTTACCCAGTAAATACCAATTCATTCGTGACTTGAAGACAGACAGATTATAGCTATTGGGAAACCAAGATGCCGGCAGCAAATTCCACAACTTGGCAGTTTGCAGAATAAAAGTGGAATCAAGGCGCTTTGTGGCGCGGTGGCGCATAGCTGTACCTCTACTTGTCCAATAAAATAATGGGATGGGGAAATAAAATTGTGTAATTCCAACTCACACTCTCCGAAGTGTATCCCATAAAAGACCGAAAAACTAGCAAATTTGCGGCGATACTCAAGGCTTTGAATCGAATGATCGGCGGTCCTTGAACATACCAATCAAAATTAGCCTATGGTCGAATGATAGTGGTACAACATGAGGGAGGAGAGTGCAGGGGTCTAGCTTTGCGGTGTCTATAGATATCTAATCGGTAGGTAGAGGTTTGATGACTCCAACCTTTTGGAATAAAAGTCAGTTGATAAATGAGATAGGTGTACACAGTCGTCTAACCATCCTCGGTGATGTCTCTAATTCACGTAATTTCTTGACGCGCTAATCAAATGCTGTACAGTCGCAAGTTTACATCTTAGTGTAAAATGATATCCTGTAATTGTCATTTAACGTATTCGCTAAAGCGCTAACGTGACGCGAACTTGACGCGAGCGTATCTGACAGCTATTGTCAAAATTACGAGAGTACGAATAGGGCTGTCGAAACTGAACTACAACTGCCCTGTAATTGATAAATAGCCTACTGATGTTGCAAATAATTAAGCTACAGTGACCCGCGGTCAGTGGTCGAGAAAAATACATTATCAATATTCTTAACAATCTTAGATTAAACGTAAATTTGTTTAGTAGTCGGTCGCTTGGAATTACGTCCGAAGAACGTTATCCCGGATTCTAGGCACGCACATTTTATCTAGCGAATGAATTTCAAAATAATTTATTATAATAATTTATTTATTTGGTAACAAAAAGTTTCTAAATTAAAGTTGGTTAAAAATTTTAGTATAGGAAATTCATTTTTTTTTCGCACAAGGGCTCTGGCTATGTTTAGATTAAACATGTAATAGGGGCAAATTTATTACACTTTTTCGGATATAATTCCAAACCTCGAGTAGCTACTATTACTAAAAGCGGCGGTTGCGCAGCGGTATTAACCTTGCCTTTTAAATATAACATCGCGGGTTCGAATCCCAGTCGTGCCTACACATCTTTATGTGAATGGTTTAATGACTTAATATCGATGAAGGAAAACATCGTGAGGAAACCGGCATGTTTAAGAAGTTATGTAAACATTTCAACAAAATCTGTTACGAATCTACGAAAATGCTAAAAAGATTACCTTCTATTCATTATTCGAACACCGAAATAGATCTAAACGTAGTATAATCAGGCATTAGTAAGCAATGGGCTATTAATGCCCCATCTGGGCGGCGATAGCTGTTATCACCACTCGTATAATCACAACATCCTGTAGATTTGGGGCTGTTTGGGGCTCAAAGGAAAAGTTACATTAATTCAGTGTAATGGGAACTGAATTCGAAATTAAAGAGGTGTTTTGGGACCAGATTTTTGGATTGTTTCAAGTAAAAAGAAAAGATGAATTTTTTAATACTTCTATTAATTCTACTTTATAATAAACTAGCGGCCCGCCCCAGCTTTGCCCGGGTAGCTTTAGCCTACTCAACAATATACAAAAAATGTGATAATTAAAGAACCGCTCAACCGATTTTGTGCAATCTTCACATAAACCATCTACTAAATAGTCCGAACAATGCCTAAACATTTTGTTTGAATAGGTGAGTCCATTTTTGAGTTATAAAATTAGAACGAAAAGTGGCATTGGTTTTTATATATATAGATGTAGGTACAGTGTGTGGCATATAACCGGGATAATATTGTTTACACCCCATACCCTAACATAAACTTTTAATCGTTCGCTTTTTTTGCATTATTAGTTTTTTTTTGTATTTTAAGGGCTGAGTCACCTTCGTCCGTGGGAGTAAGGTTCCGGGTCGAGCAAAAAGCCTCTTCTACAATTTAACAAATCTAAGAAGTACCTTTTGACGTTTCACTGTTTTGTATTAAATTAGTTTTATAGAGGCGTACCTAATTCACACTATTTTTATTAGCTTTCCTGTAAAATAATTGAATTATGAATCTATTTTTATTTTAACATAACCTAAACAATTTTCATACAAAAAATAAAATTCTAAATGTACTACGTTTAGAACCGTCTAACGGTACGGTTTTAGATTTGACAGGCTGTAATGTAGATACATAAACTCGCACCCCGCTTGGGACCACGGAAGAAAGAAACATTTGGGACCTACACATAGTCGGCGGAAAATGGGTGATAGATCTCTGCTTACCCCCTTCGGGTAACACAGGCGTGAGCCATATATCGTAAAATCTGTTATATCCCTCATCGCAATATGTGCTACAATAATAACCGGTAAAAACGGATATAGATTTAACGGTATTAAAACTGGTTATCGTTATTTTAACGTTATTGATGGCTAGTGTGGGGACAGTGCTGGAATTTAATTAGAGCACGAAATGACGTCACTCTGCGTTGCGGTTTACGTACAGGGTGTTGGTAAAAGTGCTTTTATATATTTATACAGGATGATCTGGATTTCAATGTAACAAAAAACCTTAAATGTCTATGTAAATTTACAAAACATAAATAAAACAAAAGTGACATAAATTAAAAATTGTTATGATAAGGTCCGTTTATCCTTATTTTTGCAATAAAACTATTTTCATAATATTTGATTTGTGGCGCTTTGCGCTATTATAACATCATAATATTACATAACTCACGCTATATGACATTATTATTTTGATTTGTGCTAATCCGGCTCGAAGGACCAATATGTAAGAGCTGTTGCCCTTTCAATAATGTTAATGTTCAATAATAAAAAATGTTAAAGTTATAAAAAAATAAAATTGTTATTGCACACCGTAATTGTTACACTAAAGTATGTTAAAATGTTGACCGAGTTCAATGTTAGCTTATTACGAACTGACATACTAAGGAGAAATTTGTTCTTAGTTTCACTAACTGCCGTTCCCACTTAAAAAGATCAGGATATAGCATCGCGCCTCTATTATCCAAAGACGTAAGCAGATGATAATATCATTCACTTTTTTTCGTCTATGTTTAGTTCATCGGGCACAATTTCAAACTTTGAGATTCTTAATTCATGAATATACATAATATTAGAAAAGTTGAGTTTCACTTCAGTGACGTAGTTTTCTAAGAATGAAATAGACAAATACATAATTAAATATATAATATACATTGGTAGTCTTGTATCTAAATGATTGTACCTAATGTAAAAACTGAGCATTAATAACGTGGCAATAAACTTGTACACAGGTACACAGATACACGCTTCACCCCACATTTCGATGGGTGTTAATTATTTTTCTTTTATTGATATGGGCAGGTTTGGTCTTTTGGCAACCTTACCGCCTGGCGTCATTCTGTGAGAAAGTGGACATTGCTGAAAATCAGTGCTCTGGGTAGCTTCTAGTAGGCACTCACAGCGTTTACTGAGCAATGTCCATGTTTGACATTAATGGGTCCCACTTACTCTTTTTTTGGGCTGCTTTATTTGTTTTTTTTTTCTTTTTTACATATGTTTTTTTATTTGATAATGTGTGTCCTTTTAGTCTATATAATAAAAACAAATCACTAAATGTGTTGCTAAGCGCAAAACTCTAGAAATGCTGAACCAATTTCGGTAGTTCTTTTTTTAGAATATTCTTCCATACAAACGATTCGTAAATAAAATCATTTTGAATTTTTAATAGGCTGGTAGGCGGTACGAAATTTGAGGCATCAGCTATGTCAAATAAATATCTATTCTTTCCGATATAAATACACCCGATGCCGGTTTATTGTAACCAATTTACATCCCTTGTTTACGTCGGTGTTAAAAAACAAAATCACAACCATCGTTCTATTTAATATTTTTACTCTCCCGACTAATTTCTAAACCCAAACCTTATTATTATTCACACATGTACAACGTGATAAACAAGTGAAAGTTGACAGCGTGACGTCACTAGATAGTGTTGGGACGACGCCCCCGGGAACTATATCCCCGGGATTGCGCGGCAACGCAACGACCGTCAATAAAATATTACATGCTACTTTTTTCGTCGGAAGAAAAATGTCGGCAAAGTTGGTTGGGTTATTTTGATAAAGTAGCACAGTTTTATTTGTTTATTAGCTTTTTGTTTTATCCCGGGTCGAGTTATTTATTGTTAGTGGGTTAACGTTGTTTGGTTAACGGTTATTCAAATTATTTAATATTTGTGTTACAAGTTATTGTGTAGAATGTTCTTTTATAAATAGGTATTTATTTAACCGTTCTATTTTTAAATAGGTAATTATTAGTATAGTATAATTAATTTTAGCTTCTAGGGCGTTTATGAATAAATTAAAAATATTTATAGTTCCTACGATAACTTATATAATTGGATGAAATAAATAAAAAAATACATATTGTATTTTTGGAAGCTTTACTGGCTCCACGGTCAAGTAAAACTGTGGTTATCCGTAGAAGATACATATAAACGTTATTTTCATATCGGTATAAAAAACGAATAAAATTGTAGTGTGACAGAAGTAGATACGGTGGAATACATTAAAGATTCAAACAGACGTATACTTTCTGACTGTATTTGAAATATTCTTTTTTTTTTCAATTGAACGTGTGAGTTCAAAAGAGCGGAGCTAGGGAGACTATGACTACGGCAGATATTGGGATAAATAAATACTCTAAAGTATTATAATATTTAAAACTGTGGAGAATAGTAATCTTTGATGACTCACTACTGAGGACGGTCTTTTTTTCAACTATCTTCAGTAATTTTGTAAAAGGTGATTTTAAGATTTTTGTAATATGTTAACAGTACAATTTAAGAAACTGTCCTAAAAGACCTGCTTCAGGTCAAGCAAAAAGACTTTTCTAATTAGAAGAATATCTTAAGTGTAGAAAATGTCACAGTTGTCTATACTTCGGTTCATAGATTAAAAGGCCTTCAAATAATAATGCGACATTTGAATTTCGATTTTTTTTTTGAATAATAAGTACTTACAGGCTTTTATTCCAGTATTGCAAATACACTTCACAGCAAGCATGATACTATTAAATTATCACTTTAACACTGTAATACACAATAACGCTGCTTAGCTATGACCAGAGGTCCGCACACTTCGGAGATCGGAACACAACTATTTGCTTAAGTCTGGCACAGAAACAAGGTTGGACTCGCATCCGTTTTGTCCAACGTTATCGCTGTCAAACGATCAGGCAACTTTACAATACTTAACCGGAAGTCAAAACAATTTTAGGATTAATATTATTAGTTGTTTTTGCCAACGTGAAACTATAACAATATTCATATTTTTACATAGATCGTTTAGTGTTACTAAATTAAGTGCAATGTACCCGATGAACGGCATATAGTATACATAATCGACAAAAAATGGGTGATGTTCTCATCTACCTATAAATCTTGAGCTGTCCAGCAACGTCCTGAGCCGAGGTTTGTCCCCTCATCTACCTATAAATCTTGAGCTGTCCGGCAACGTCCTGAGCCGAGGTTTGTCCCCAAGAAGCCCTCTAGGTAGTTTTCATAGTACTTGATCGGCTCAACCGTCTTTGGACGGCTCACTCATAAAGTCCGGTGAACCAATAATTGACCTTCCGGCTAACTGACGGGCCGTTGGCGTAGTCGGTAAGATACTTGCTTTTCAAGCCGCAGGTCGTGGGTTCGATTCCCACCTGAGACAAACATTAGTGATGAACACTTGTGTTTGTATCATGTCTGGGTGTAAATATCTATTATAAGTATGTCGGAGAAGTCATTAGTACGGTAGCAGACTTGACAGCGAGGCGGCAGCGCGTCGTGTCGACACGCTTCGACAGACTCTAGCCTGAGGTCCGCACGGGCGACGAGTGGGGATTGTCGCTACACGAACTGACCCCAGTTCTCTACAGACATCCGTGCGACCAACATCGGTCTAGGAACTGTCTTACCACTCGTTGTATTATTTTTACATTTCGTAACAAATTAATAGTGTGATTAAGTTAACTTTGTTTGCTGCTGGTAACCACACCCACTCAATAAGTTTTCTGGCGGTGACTATCCCTCTGATCAGCCCCCTGTACCGGTAAGTATATATTTACAAAAGAAAAGTATTGTATGTATAGTTTATACCAGTTATCAGGTTTCCATAACACAAGCTCTGCTTAGGTTGGGACCATGTGTGTTAATATCCCAGAAAAAAAAATGGGTAAGTAGGTAAAACAAGACATAACAATGATGTCTCTGCTTAAATTAAACATTAAATAGGTAGTTGCCTATCTAATTAGCGAAATGTCAGCGTAATAAGTCAGCCCACTATGGGCATAAACTCTTCATATTATTTCAACTGTGACACAGATTAGAACCTAAATCACTGTTGGCATAACAAAGGATTTAACGCAAAATCCTGTTTAATTCTACCGACTGAAACAACGACCGTTTTGTGTTCTACTATTCTGAGGGGCTACTCTTGATAGTGAACAATGTAGCACAATGATTGTCTTCGTTGATTCAAAACAATTTTGTCGTAACTGTTGACGAAAATTCACTAGCGACATAAAGCAGAGGTGAGTGAAAATGTTAGAAAAAGTCCCTTAAAAGGAAATATTACACCTGAATATACCAGTAAAATGTCGGTGATATGAATCTCTACCTACATTTTTGAGTAATAGAAGTTTGTAAATATAAAATTAAATCTCTAATTCACCAAACTTCGAACTCTTTCAATTATATTTACTGCTAACCACTATTGATTGTTATAATCTATTTTCGGATAGAGCAGCGGTGGCGCAGCGGTACGGGCCTCGCCTTAAGGTTCGAATCCTGGTCGTGCCCACACATGTTTGTGAGAATTGTTTTATCTTTGTTGCTCAATATCGGTGAAGGAAAACATCGTGAGGAAACCGGCATGTTTAAAAACTTGTTATTCGAGGACATAGTGATATTATTATCCCCCAAACCGCACTTGGCCAGCCTAATCTAACCCCTACTCGTATGAAAGTTGAGAAAAGACCCGTGCCCAGGAGTGGAACACTAAAAAGTGTTGAAGTGAATCTATTTTCAGTTGGGGTCCGAACGAATCACGAATGTTGCGGAGTAGAGCGCTGAATACATGTGTCAGCATTATAATGATAATGTTTTGTACAAATTAGTACTAAGTTCACAGATTATGTTCTTTGATGTGAGTTGATATACAGAGAATAGTAATTGTGGGAACATTGTGTGTGCTTATATTTGCATGTTCATATTTTGTTAATTCCTTTATTTGTGTTACGTTATAAAATTTTGTTACATAAGAACACATAATTATTTTTATATGACATAGAGTAAAACCAGGTTTGCATGTTCATATTTTCTTAATTCCTTCATTTGTGTTATGTTATAAATTTTTGTTACATAAAGACACATAATTATTTTTATACGACTTAATAACAAATGTTCATAGGACGGTGATCACCAGATAGACCTCATTACCTTTGAATCTCGATGGAACACAAAATAACAACACAGAAAGCTAATTAATATTTCTGCCAATGATTACAGCACCTCCCTAATCACAAATATTCACAAAATATTTAGCACTACATTTAGATCTGAATTTAATCTTAAGTGACACTGACACAGTGACTTTATTTTTTAATACAGAATTTAATATGTGTTCAATGGATTATATTGCGATGGGTAGTCAAAATTAAATTTATTGTAATCAAGATAAGATTTGTGTAAATTGTACGGTTTTTTAAACCTATATCACACTTGCAAAGACAATGGACTGCTAGTATTGATAACAAAAGAATTTTTGCAACAACTATTCTAAAATTAAATTAAAAAACAGTTTTCAAATTAAAATTTTAATTTAAATATTTTATTTTCTTTGATATAACAAATCATTGCGCAATTTGTTAAATTCTAATACATTGTTCTTTAAATTAACTTAAGGTAATAACGCAACCAGACCCGTTATTTACAACATAAATATGCGACACAACAGTAAAATTTAAACATTCGTTATTATCTTTTGAATATCAAGTATCCATGTATCAGCATTGTGCGTGGTTGCCATAATGTCAGAATGAAATATTTTTAATGAACGCGACTTTGTTCAGTGGCATGAGAACGTGTGGATAGTGATGCTGGTAACTTTGTACATCAGCAGAATTTACATTAACATGGATATTCTGATATTGCAGTTTTATAACTTGAAAAGTTAGATACTGACAGTTACTAAATGTGAATAGACGTTTTGTAAAGCTTGCGGTCAGCATTTAGCGTTGATTTAATATCACTACAACCCTTTTAGTTTTTTTTTGCTGATGACCTAATCCAATCTTCCGGAAGGGCTTCTATTGGTTCACCGGACTTTTTCGGTGAGCCATCCGAGGACGGTCGAACCGATCAGGTACTGTGGCAACTGTATGAGGGCTCCCCATGTGGGGACGAACCTCGGCTCAGGACGTTGCCGGACACTCTAGTTTTTTAAGGGATCGGGGGGCAATCCTTTTAGTGTTCCACATGGCACATGAGAGTGTAGGCTTAATCCACACACGCTGGCCAAGTACACCTGAATGATCACTTCTTAGACATGCCGGTTTCTTCACAGGGATTAGAATGTAATCTTATATTTGAAAACCGAGGCTGGTACCGCTGCTCTTTCTGATGTAGATTTTTGATTTCGGATGTCGATTGAAAATTAATGAAATGGACATAATGAAGTCGATTGCTATCGACTCCTCGTTGCATGTCGTGCATTGAGTGGTAGACTTATCTTTAAGACCTCGCTCAGTGCACTACGCGTCTAATATAACAACGTATTCAGGATGATGTTGAATCTTCCCCGTTTCTGTAGCGTCTCCAGTATGTTCGCACAGAACCGAACTGACTGTTTTCATGCAGTCATTTGGAAAAAAGTTGCATCACTGTCGAAAAGAGCGCAGGGGAGCAGCAACATCATCTTGAGTACGTTAGCAGATGATCCGCATGGACCCCTGCGTAGACACGTCATGCGGACGATGGAAGGAGTAAATAATGATAGTTATTCCTCCGGCTCTCATCCGCGTGGGGTGCTCCGCAGGTACATGGTTTATTAAATGTATGCTCGCCGAAATAAAAATAATATAATTTAATCTAATTTTTAATTTAATTTAATATAATTTTATTTTATTTACTAACCTGAGTCTATAAGTAAGTAAAATATTACTAACAAATGGATTGTGTTATCCGATAATAAAGAAATTTGAATTAGAATTTAACGTGACATTCTGAGAATACAAAAAATTGTTTTCAATGGACATCCGCGCTTTTTTTCTACTTATTATTATGTAGTGTTCAAGATAAATGTCTAAAGCGCGAAGTCCGGAGCGGAGTATTGTCTCTAGGAGGCCTCGATGGCAGTTGTCATATACTTGAGTTTTAATGGCTTGCCAAAAAATGGTTGGTTAATTAAAAGCCCTTCGGTCTAATTGGATAGGTCCCTTCCAAAAAGTACTAGTAGTCAAATTCGCTACGTTTCTACTAAAATTCTGGATGTCTTGAACGATGCTCAACTTAATGAGGCCTGCTTCAAATTCACTTTAACGTAACAACCTAGTGACATCATTTGGCAAAAATATGTCTATTTATATATTTTTTTAAAATGAGATCTAATGTTGAATTTGGTTTATAGCTAACCGGACAGTTAATTCATTTTAAAAACTTCAAAATTAACAAAAATAAATGCTTAATACTAAACGCCTTATTCATAAAAAGTTATGAGACTCTTTAGTTAAAATGGACTTGGTCTCTTTCTTACTTGTATATATGTTAAGATGACAGACAAAGACAAACGATTTATAAAACTATTTAAGCTAAAATGAGCTTATAAGACGTTTATGAATACGGGTGTATACATACTTGATCTTATTTGTTGAATACTTGCTTACCTGAAATAGAACAATATTAAATTAATATTAGTAAATAGTTTACCCATCTAAATTAGTGTTTTAAAAATTAGTTCCAAAAACAAAATATAAGTACCTACCTATTGTACCTATATAAGTTGTGTCTGATATTAGCTAAATATCAAAGTAAAAAGTTTTACACAGTCCAAATATCACACATTTGAATACACAAATATGTATTCCCATTAGGCATATAATAACCTATATATATATATAACCTACATAATGAACTAAAATGTAAATCACCTAACCCTCAGACTAACCCCTGGGTTCGTTAGCCACTCAAAATGGACCCACTTCTAGATCCCAACCATCCCAACCATGTGTTTACGTAATTAGAACAACAAACTGCTTCAACTAGACCTAATCAACTAAAACTAGGCCTGTGAGTGATTGGAAAACGTAAAGCTTAGAGCACATTAAAGTTCGACATGTAGGCGGCACAAAATTGTTAACAAAATCTGATATTTTTATTTATTTGTTAATAAAATTAAGATAAAAAAAGAAAGAAAAACTTGAGAGGTGTCAAGGGACAAGGGACAAGGGACACCCGGATGGAACGAAGTTCCTTTCGATTAATTAGTGAAGGAGTTGTAATAAAATTTAATATTTTTAAGTTATAATAATATTTTTTTATTATTTTTTTTTGTCTCTAGAGAGAGAGAGAGAGACACACATCAAGCCAAGCGGCCTTGCCGTGTTCTGGTGCGATGTCTGGTGACACCATTTAAGACGGAGGGTCGGATTTTTTGCTTCTTTATGGTTTCTAACTATATGGAGCCTAATTCCACTGCCACCTACTCACCGAAAATCATTCGTAATCAGTAATGTATCAGTATAGTGGACAAGCGCGTACCATAGTAGGCTACATCATTGCTTAACATCAGGCAAGTTGTAGTCAAGCGCAGGCCAATTTTAGAATGAAAACAAGAAGAAACTGACTGACTGCCATCAACACACAACCCAAACCGACTCTTGAGACTCCAATTTTGGCACATTGATTCCGAATAAAGTCTAGGGTAAGAGGGTGAAGTCCTATTTCTTAAAAAAGAGAACTCGATTGACACGTGACAAAAAAGAGAACTTTCTATTTTTATTATTATGTAAAATCAGAGCTTCCTCTCGTCTAACACTTTTGCTGTGCCCGACAGGGTCCATAATGATTCTATTATAACAAGCACCTACCACCTAACATCTACTTACTTATGATAAAGCAATAAAATTATTGAGTACTGAGTATTGAGAGGTATTTGATACATTGAAATAAAATTACTTTTTAACGGATTCTATCGCGGTTTATTTTAGATTATAGACCCCGACGTTTCAAAGTCTTTTCAGACTTCATGTTCACGGGTGGACAGAGGTATTTGTTTTTTTTTTTTAATCAACTCAGAATTCAAGACACTGTGAGCTCAGTTTGCTTAAATCGAAACCCAACTTAAATATTAATGTTTGAAGGTAGTCAGTAATAATTGTGATTAATATTTTTGGACGTCAAATACCTCAGTCCACCCGTGAACATGAAGTCTGAAAATACTTTGAAACGTCGGGATCTAGAATCTAAAATAAACCGCGATAGAATCCGTTAAAAAGTAGTTTTATTTCAATGTGTGATATTCGCGTAAATCTAAGACAATACTAGGTATTTGATACTTGTAAATAGCTTCACAGACACTGATACACAAACGATATACGCTCCTGAAAATTATAACACGCCCTTTTTTGTCGGGGGTTACAATTATTAGACGCATTATAAGTTTGACGCGTGTATCTGTGTACATAGGTACACACTGCTACATGTCAAGCTATACCTACATTTCCAGTATAAGCTGACCTCTCGTTGTACGGAATTCTTATACATGTGAGACCAGCTTATACTGGAAATGTATAACTTGATGTCTAGCCATGTCTATAAGTATTGTTGCCACGTTCAAGTTTTGCTCAACACGGGAATCCAACTATCGAAACACTGAGGTCATCATTCATAAGACATTTGCATACAAATCTGCATATAACCTTCAATAAGATTGTAGGTATTTAAACCATTTATCAGTTATTCGAAAACAGCGAAATAATTAAATATAAATTTTATGTCTCCTCTATAAAGTCAGTTAAATGGTATACAATTAATCTTAATCAACAAAATGGAATTGATATTACGTATTCAATGTATAATATAATTCAAAAACTTGTTCTGAGATTCGCAAAGTCTTTTTTGTTAATCCCACAAGAAGACGCCGCTGCTGTGAGCCTTTTCACTTTTACAGAAATCGAATCCAACGAAATTGGTAAAGTTTTCTACCAAGTTTTGTGCGAAATTAGCGAAAATTTTACTGTCATATAATAAATTGTGGAGAGAAATTAAAGGGAAATGGTAACACCAGTATCGTAGCAAGCTAAGTGGACATTTTCATATAACCACATTACGTTAGCATAAAATCGAATTGTTTAACTTTGTGTCTGTGTTAAAAATGTCCATTTTGGGTACCTACCAGTGGCAAAGAGTCCATACAAGCCGATTCCCATCGGCTTCCCATTAGAAAATGGTCAATATCACACGTACTTAATAATACATTATGTAACGCCTAAAAGTTTTAAATAGCAACAACAATAAGTATAGCATCAAGTGTAAGAACGATCGGTGATGGTAGTGAAGAGAGATTATTTTACTAAGTAAGATTTTTTTCCCTTTTTCAGACTTCCACCCTTCGCCACTGGTACCATTTATCTGCCCTTTTATGTCACACTGCAAAGCAAATAAATAACATCTTGTCGATTGCATTTTCATAAGCAAATTTTATAATAATGATATTCAATTTTTTAAGTATATTTTCATTCCTATTTAAGCAAGTTACAATCAATAAATCGGCATTATGCATACGTTGCGACCGTGTAATACTCCTAGTTCTTCTCTTAATTTTTTTAGGGGACTAAAAAACCATATTGAGACCGTCACATTTAAAATGTGACTTTATGGTCTTTGTAATATTAGATATGATTGCTCTAAAATTACTAATAAGATAAGTAATTTGGTGCCTAGAACTGTTTGGCGGGGAGTCCGCGTGCCCCGGCTGTTCTACACGAATGCTTGTTAAACAAACTTAGGTGCACGTGTGCCCCCTCGCCGTCTTGTTGAAATCTATAACACACGCTTTTGCACTTAGACATTTTCTCAATACATAATAAGAAATTGAAATCACTGGCTATTAACATACTTTCTTCAAAAAATTTAAATTCAAAACTTAAACGCGATTTATTTTGTGTTTCCTATTCTGCCTGTTAATCCGTGGACAATGGTGTGGGTTATATGTTGTTCCCCATATAAATAAATCAATATTGGAACGTTTCTTTTATATTAAAACATCTTCAATATTCGCAGACAATATTTTGTCCATCTAAGCGATTTAGGCAAGTACGTTTATTTCTTAATAAAATTTCCTACAAAGGTCAAGTCTCGCAATATTGTCAAAGCAATATATCTTCAATCTATTTTTAGAAGTATAAATAATATTAAAGTGACTCGGTTATAAACTGCCAACGGTACAGTGTTCGCGAGTTCGCATATTGACAGTGTGGATTCTGGTTCGATTCCCGAGTCGATCATCAGGCTATTTTAGTCCAGTCTACCCATAGCCTCTCCCACATCACGCCCCTGAGCACCAGCTTTTACCCGCCACATCATAAAGACCGTCACTCCACCTAATCTGAGGGCGTCCTACTCTACGTTTGCCAATCCGTGGTCTCCACTCAAGAACTCGTTTACCCCAAGGGCTGTCGGTTCTGCGGCAGATATGACCGGCCCACTGTCACTTCAGCTTACTAATCCAGTGGGCTATGTCGATTACATATTTTTCTACGGATCACTTCGGAGACTGTGCGTTGGAATTACATAATCTTACTCCCCATTCCGATTTTTTCATAGAACAAGTAGAGGTACGGCTATGCTCCATTAATATATATGGTGAAATTCTGTACGAAGCACTATCCTTCCACTGTTACTGTACGAACTGCCAAGTTGTGGAATTCGATACCCAGCATCTCTGTTTCCCGATAGCTATAATCTGCATGGGCAAGCACGATCCATCGTAGACTACATCATTACTTAACAAGAGGCAAGTTGTGGTCAAGTGCAAGCCCAAGGATAAAAAAAAATACGTATTCGTTCCTTCAGAAAATTTCTGAACATAGCTCTTTGCTTAACTCACTAAGTGACTTCCAATTTATGGTCCAGTCCCATTGTAAATGTCCACGTTTCGGTTCCATAAAAAGAAGCATGCACTTTAAAGTCTTTGGCCTTAGTGGATTAGACGCTTGCATACAGTTAATTTTCATTGTTATGTTAATAGTTTAAGTACCCATTACAAACTATTATCTTCTAGAAAATTCTAGAAACATTGAGCATAAAGCCATTAGTGTTCGAGCATTTATACTATCTTGAATTGTAAATCTTCTACGTTTAACGACTGGTGCACTGAACAATTGGATCGGAATACATTACCGCTTTTCTATTGTTTTATATTGCAGACAACTGTGGCCGGAGAGGAATGTAATGTAAAATCTAAGTAGAGCGAATAGTATGGGCGTTTTGTTGAGTTTTATAGTAGCAGTTGGTAAATGTATGAAGCAATGGAAAACGAAAATTGGTATTTATTTATGAAACCAGACACATACAAGCGCTATAATACCTTTTTTTTTGTCACAGGTTATCAAATAAACGACTCGGTTGTGGGCAGCGGTAGTGCAGACCCGTGTATTTCAATACATCGCTGCACCTGGTGGTCTCGGGTTCAATCATTTTTGTCACCCATATTTGTGTTAATTGTAAAATTATTTCATAAAAATGCATTGATTAATAAACGGTCTAGTATACATTTTGGGGGCTGAATCACCTTCGTCCGTGGGTGGTGCAAATTAGGTGACAGTCAACTGGTGGTAGGCTTCGGCCGTGGTTAGTGACCACCCACCAGTCAAAGCCGCACCGCCAAGCGACCTTGCCGTGTTCCGATGCGATGTCTGGTGACACCATGCAGAGAGGATGGGTCGGAATTGTTGCTCCTTTAAGGTTTCTAACCATAACCTAAATTGACGGGCCGGTGGCGTGGTCGGTAAGATACTTGCTTTTCACGCCGCAGGTCGTGGGTTCGATTCCCACCTGAGACAAACATTTGTTTAAATATGTCTGTTTGTCTTATGTCTGGGTGTAATTATCTATATTTAAGTATATAATTACAAAAGAAAAGTATTATATGTAGTATATTACCAGTTTTCTGGTTTCCATAGTACAAGCTCTGCTTAGTTTGGGATCAGATGACCGTGTGTGTTAATGTCCCACTATATTATTATAAGGAGGCTCATTCCACTGCCACTTTATCACCGATAATCATTCGTAATCACGAGCGAATCGGTATACTGGGCTGGCGCGTTCCATCGTAGACTACATCATTGCTTAACATCAGGCAAGTTGTAGTCAAGCGCCAGCATATCGAAGAATAAAAAAAATGTCACAATGACAGACAAAGACAAACGAATTATAAACCTATTTTAGCTAATGAGCTTAAAGACATTTATGAATACTTAGGTAAATATTCAAGGACATATTTATGACATCCATTACCCACACTATATCCGCATGTTTATATTAAGACCTCTTCTACTCTAAAGACAGTTAAGAGAAGACCCGTGCCTAGGTGTCACTGTATCTATCTTCTCTCTTCAACTTCTCTTTTTAGTGTCCCCCTGCTGGGCACGGGTCTCAACTATCTTACGAGTTGGATCCATACACGCTGACCAAGTACGGGTTGGTAGATTTCAAATGTCCTCAAATGATCAGTTCTTAGACATGCCGATTTCCTCACGATGTTTTCTTCCACTATTAGCGGAGCTGACACAAATCACACAAAATTGAGTGGGCACTACTGGGAATCCAACGTGTGCGAAGCAGTGACAAATAATGGTTACTTTATTTTAAACGACACGACTGATCGTGTCGTTTAAAATAAAGTAACATCTAATCTAATCTCATCATTTATATTTAATTTTAGAAATCGTTTCAAACGCAAGATAAGACGCGATACGACTCACTTATACGACACGACCGATCGTGTCGTATAAATGATTAATAGGTATATTTTAATCCCGCAGTCGAGTTATCCGAGACAAAGAATCGGCATCAATAAATAAGAATAAAAACTAAAAATCTAGACTCAGTAATATAATTGCAAGCCAAGTTTGGGCTTTGTGAAGTTTTTGAGCAATAAACTCGATGGAGCAAAAGAAATTAACTACATTTTATTTGAAAATATTGTAAAAGTTTAATTATTTGTTTCAGTTTGTGTTGCAATGACAAATAAGTGACTTTTCATTTCAAAGGCAATAACTGAATCAGTCTAGATCTACTATGAATTTTTATAATTTATTCCTCTCAATATATTTATGAAAGTTTATTGTACGTGCACAAAAATATTACGAAATTTAAAAAATAAGCGACACACATAATTTGAATACTAGAAACAAGAACGATCTTGTAGCACATCATACTCGACTCCACAAAATCAGTAACTCTTATATGGGGCAGTGTATACGTTTCTACAATAAACCTCTAAATAATATTAAGGGAATGACTATTAACAAATCTAAAATAATTATAAAATTTACGTTATGAAAGAAAGCGTATTATAAAATTTCAGACTATGTAACGGATAAAAACGCTTGGAATGAAGTCGCTCTAATTCAACACACTAAACAAACAAAATGTAATTTATATAAGTACTTCATTTAAGAAAGGGCCTACTGAGTTTTTTGTCAGTGTTTCTCAGTAGTTGCCAGTCACCAGTCCACGATGAAACTCGCTTACCCAGTAAATACTGATTCACTCGTGACTTGAAGACAGGCAAATTATACGAACAGCTATCGGGAAACATAGATGCCGGCAGCTAATTCCACAACATGGCCGTTCGTATAATAAAAGTGAAAAGGAAGTGCTTTGTGCGTGCCCGTAGAATTTCCACCATATAACGGTGGCGCATAGCCGTACCTCAACTTGTCCGATGGAAGAACGGGGATGGGGGAAAAAGATTGTGTAATTCCAACGCACACTCTCCGAAGTGTATCCAATAGAGGATTTTTTTTAATTCTTCGATAGGCTGGCGCTTGAATACAACTGGCCTGATGTTAAAAAAATGATTTAGTCTACGATGGAACGCGCCTACCCAGTATACCGATTCACGTGCGATTTTGAATGAGCCTCCATATGGTTAGAAACGCTAAAGGAGCAACAGTTCCGACCCACCCTCTCTGCATGGTATCACCAGACATCGCACCGGAACACGGCAAGGCCGCTTGGCGCTGTGGTTTTGTCTGGTAGGTGGTCACTAACCACGGCCGAAGCCTACCACTAGTTGATTGTCACCTGATTTGCACCACCCGGGGACCACGTGTGGGGATTCTATTAAAGGTGTACACCCACGGACGATGATGACTCAGCCCCCTAGGATAGTGTTTATCCGACAGTGGACATAAAAATGAAACATTCTCGTGAACATGAAGTCTATAAAGACTTTGAAACGTCGGGATGTAAAATCTAAAATAAACCGCTATAAAATCCGTTAAAAGTAGTTTTATTTCAATGTGTCATATTCGCGAAAATCTAAATCTAAGACGCGTAAATCTATGAGATCGGCTTATACTGGTAATGTATAGCATGATGTGTAGCCGTGTGTTCACGAGTATACTGGGTAAGCGCGTTTTATCATTAACCACATATTTTCATAAATGAGTCTAGTTTAGAACATGCGCAAACTTATTCTACAAAGAAATAAATCAACTTAAATCCCAAGTCAAACAGATATCACACATCTCAGTAGTACCTCTTACGGCTATGAACAAGCTGTTAAGCTGCAGCTAGTCAGCTGTCAAATCGGTAATACAGCAGACAGTTACGATCAAAGTGATACCTAGCACTCGCCACGTAATCTAGTTACATCAAAGGAAGATCAATACTGCATTGATTAGTTGTACTAGGTACAGTAAACTGTTACAAGTATTTATGTATTTTGACGTGACAACGTCTTATAAATTGGTTTGCCGGGTGACACTTCAAGAAACTGCGTTACGCTCCGCTCACGTTATGCGCTCACAATGAGAGCGAGTGAGAGGCACGCGTCCCTTCCACTCGGGCATGGTTAGCCCGCCTAAGAGCGAGAGAGACAGATTTCATCCTTCTTCCTACTATACGAATGAATATTCACATTAAAATTATTTTACCACTCAAAGTCGTTGTCACGTAAAACTTTCGCCCGTATACCGACTTTACAGGCAACCAATTTCTTTTATTTTTATTCTTCTATAGGCTGGCGCTTGACTACAACTTGCCTGAAGTTAAGCAATGATGTAGTCTACGATGGAACGCGCCAGCCCAGTATACAGATTCACTCAATATTTTATTACGAATGATTATCGGTAAGAAGGTGGCAGTGGAATGAGCCTCCTTGAGGTTAGAAACCTTTAAGGAGCAACAATTCCGACCCACCCTTACTGCATGGTGTCACCAGACATTGCACCGGAACACGGCAAGGCCGCTCGGCAGTGCGGCTTTGCCTGGTGGGTGGTTAGTAACCACGGCCAAAGCCTACCACCAGTTGATTGTCACCTGATTTGCACTACCCGGGGACCACGTGCGGGGATTCAATTAAAGGTGTACACCCACGGACGAAGGTGACTCAGCCCCCTCATTTTACCTTAATAACCAGTCACTCATTTGAGCAGCGGTGGCGCAGCGGTACGGGCCTCGCCTTATAAAAATAAGGTCGCGGGTTCGAATCCTGGTAGTGCCCACACATCTTTGTGTGAATTGTTTCATCTCCACTGCTCAATATTGGTGAATGAAAACATCGTGAGGAAACCGGCATGTCTAAGAACTAACCATTCGACGACATGTGACATCCACCAACCCGCACTTGGCCAGCGTGTGTGGATTAAGGCCTAAACTCTCTCAACTCATAAGATAGTTGAGAGAAGACCCGTGCCCAGCAGTGGGACACTATACGGTAACTGGCGATTTCTTTAGTTTTTCAATGAATCCGTCTACTAGAGATAAATGTCATCACATCAAAGGAAGGTAAGTCTAGCAGTACCTTTAATAGGATTTTTTTTATAAGGTGACTGGTAGATAGTGTAAAATACTTTACTACGTGATTAATGCACTGTACAAATAATAAAATGAAATGTCGAAAGCTTACTTTAGATTAAGAGTATCTTCCATAAGAATTAATGTTTTTTTTTTCTCAACGAAAGATTTTTACTTGCCGAAATTTCTCTTGGATAATTATTTTGCTAACATCAATGCCCCTGGTGTGAGTTCAACAAACCGAAAAAAAAAATTTGAAAACTATCATGAATCTGTGAAAATGCTATTTCAAATTAACTTCTTTTATTTAAAAAAAATATTAAAACTATAATAAAATAAATTAGAAATAAACTATGTAAAATAATTTGTAGATAGTTTTGATTTTTAAGTCATCCTCTTGACATGTTAATGATAGCATTCGATAACTTTTTCGTATTGACAACTCATGCTAAGGGTATAATTGCCATATGGTGATAAAGTACTTATATAAACTAATAGCCAGTCACCCTATATACCTGAGAATTTAAGTACAAAGTACGTAAACGGCCGTGTGTGGGTCAGTTGACATCTTCAAAACCAAAGTGTTCACAAACACATTTTGGTAGTATTTGAGACACTACTTTCAACCATATCACACCGTAATACAGTTCACAATGCAATAGCACGTACTGTTTTATTATAATATTCAAATTTGACTTTAAATTAGTTGCATTAAGGTCTATAATTCAATGTAAAGAATGCAGGTCAGCAATATGACATTATGTATTGGACTGAATTTCGGATGACATCTGATTGTTTTATAGGCGGTTTCGAAATAAATTACGTTTTTACTTGAAATATGTCAAATGGTACCCCTTTTTCGTATGTTTTAACCTTTTGTAGACTTTTTATTTAAAACTTGACTGTTTTTTTGGTATTTGCTATAACCCAAATGCTCAGCTACACGCCATAGACACACAGATGTTTTCTAGTTCAGTGATACAAATTAAACACCATGGGTAATCTAAAGAGGCCTACTCCAGCTAGATCCAGTAAAAATTAGTGCAAAATATTTCCCAGTAAGCTTTGATCAACAAAGGAAATAATTGGACAAATTCAAAGACTGAACAGACATCCTGTAGTATTGTCTTAGATTTACGCGAATATCACACATTGAAATAAAACTACATTTAACGGATTTTATCGCGGTTTATTTTAGATTTTAGATCACGACGTTTCAAAGTCTTTTCAGGCTTCATGTTCACGGGTGGACTGAGGCATTTGACGTAAAAAAAATAAATAAAAAAAAGTAGTTTTATTTCAAGACATCCTGCAGTCCACACACCAATTATTTATTTAAAAAAATATTCAATAAATATGTTTGTGTTAGTGGGTATTTTAATTTCATGATAAATCAATCTTTGTATTTTCATGCTTATTTTGACAGTCGTACCTATTTTATAAGCAGCGGTATAAAAATATAAGGTCGCGGGTTCGGTCCCCGGTCGAGCCTACATATCTTCGCGTGAATGGTTTCATCGCCACTGCTCAATATCAATGAAAGAAAACTGAAATTGCATATCTAAACACTAATCATTCGGAGACATGTGACATCCGCCAACCTACACTTGGCCAGCTTGTGTGGATTAAGTTTTAAACTCTCTGAACTCTTAAGATAGTTGAGTGAAGACCTTAGCTTAGCTGTGGGACACGAATATAAATATAAATAACTAAATAAATATTCGGGACATTAACACACACGGTCATCTGGTCCCAAGCTAAGCAGAGCTTGTGTTATGGAAACCAGATAACTGGTATATACTATGCTTAAAATAATTTCCTTTTATAAATATTTACTTATGATAGCTATTTACACCCAGACTCGAGACAAACAGACATGTTTATCACACAAATTTTAATGTTTGTCTCGGGTGGGAATAAAATCCACAACCTGCGGCGTGAAAAGCAAGTATCTTACAAACCACGCCACCGGGCCGTGAAAAAAAAAAGTTGAAGTGTACATCTCTTTTTTTGTCGATTAATTACAGCAGTCTGCTATTATATTGGGTGTAGAGGGCGATCATCTACGTGATAAATGTTATGGTTGTCGAAATAGAGGAATATAATGCGATCAAAATTTAGAGTGTATTTGTTATGTTCTATCAGTAATTGGCAACCCTAATCACTTCACTAATAGACAACACGGTATCGCAGTTTCTATAGAGCCACAACTCTCTCACACAAGTAGGGCGCGCACAAAGCGGTGACGTCATAAAGGTGCCTCGATGACGCCGCACTCGCATTGATATAGTGTTGTGATTAGTGCACAAAGGTACGGCAGTATTAAAGGCTTGGGAAATGTATTGAAGGCTTTTTTTGCTACGGGAAAATACGCTCTAGGCAGTTTTGTAATATTGGAAAAAATCAACAGCTAGATTTTATAGATAGCTGGTTTGTCAGTCAGTTATTAACAATGTCGGAACTACGGAATGCTACTTTTCAGTCAGGCCTAATAAAGTTTTGATGTTTATGGAACGCGATTTGAAGTTTAAAACTGTGTGAGGTCATAGCTAAAGATATTTTAAGACTTTCAGTGCAATGTGATAATTATGTTTACTGGCCGTGGTTAGTAACCACCCATCAGACAAAGCCACACCGCCATGCGGCCTTGCCGTGTTCCGGTGCGATGTCTGGTGACACCATTTAAGAGGGTGGGTCGAAATTGTTGCTCCTTTATGATTTCAACCATATGGCGCCTCATTTCACTGCCACCTTTTCATCGAAAAGATGAAGAAAAAAAATGAAGATAAAGAAAAAAAATCATTCGTAATCACGAGTGAATCGGTACATTAGGCTGGCGCTTCCCATCGTAGACTACATTTCTTAACATCAGGTAAGTTGTAGTCAAGCGCCAGCCTATTCTAGAATAAAAAAAATATAACAAAAATCGCCAAAATGTAGTTCCGACTTTTTTAATTGCCACTGTCGCTATAAAACACTTTTTGGGGCTAAGTATGCGTAGTAGAGGGTTAATCCATTGCGGTTTATAGAAACTATTCACGAATTACAACTTTGGCCTGCTAGAAATTAAATATACTTACTTCTAGAGTATAGTTTTAGAGTCTTGCTGTTAGTATGTATCCAAAATTAGAACTAGCATTTCTTATTAGTTACTAGAATTATAAAAATAGGCTTCACATAAAAATTTATTTAAGAAAGTCGTTTGTAATCATGATCAGTATTACGTGATAAAGTATTTTATACTAATTACCATTCACCCTATATATTTTCTACTGGTTTTAAGGCCGTTCTTTTTTTTTCCGAACTTGTTTAAATGCTAATCATGGTTTAAAGTTTGTGTGATACGGGATTTCTTCAATTTTGTCTGGCTCTTCAAACATCAAGGAGGCGCTGCAGCACCTAGAGAGACCTAAAAGCATCTTGAAAGTGTTATTATATTAGACACCCACGAAACGCTCACTCGTGGATTGGCAGAACGCCTTGAATAAATAATAATAATATCGTGGGACAAAAACACACGGCCATCGGATCCCAAACTAAGCAGAGCTTGTACTATGGAAACCAGATAACTGGTAATATACTACATAACAATAGTTTTATTTTGTAAATATATACTCAAATATTGATAATTACACCCAGACACAAGACAAACAAATAAATGTTTAAACAAATGTTTGTCTCGGGTGGGAATCGAATCCACGACCTGCGGCGTGAAAAGCAAGTATCTTACCGACCACGCCACCGGCCCGTCGAAAAATAAATAAGATATAATTACTTTGACGTATGCAATGCAACGAGCGAACCTGCGGGCGATCATATTGGCCTGACCGCCAACGCCCTGTGTTATCTATATCGCTGTCATCTTTCAGTTCACTTGTAACTATATGCCCATGATATTTAAATCCTCTACCACATTTAGTTCCACACTATTTACGTTTAACGGAGGGACATAGCGTAACTATATAGTAATTTTTTTTTTTTTACAAATTTATTTATTACGCGACTATCAACTATGTTTGTTCCGAGTACACAGCTTAGCCAATCACAAGCAGCGTACAGTGCACAGTCGGACAATGCTAGTCTTTTGTTTATCTAGACTCTTTGTGTGAAGGTGAATGAGACGCTTTTCTGACGCGCTCTTTTGACGTCACAATCATTCTGCGATCAATGCGAACATTTTACAGTACATATTTTTTTATTCTTCGATAGACTGGCGCTTGACTACAACTTGCCTAATGTTAAGCATGTAGTCTACGATGGAACGCGCCAACTTCGTATACCGATTCACTCGTGATTACGAATGATTATCGGCGAGAAGGTGGCAGTGGAACGAGCTTCCTTAAGGTTTGTAACCTTATAGGAGCAACAATTCTGACCCACCCTCTCTGCATGGTGTCATCAGACATCGCACCGGAACACGGCAAGGCCGCTTGGCGGTGCGGCTTTGTCTGGTGGGTGGTCAATAACCACGGCCGAAGCCTACCACCAGTTGATTGTCACCCGATTTGCACCACCTGGGGCCCACGTGACTCAGTCTCTGTTATAGAGGTATAACATTTTTTTATCTGCCAGTAGTAAGAGTTAAAGCGAATCCTAGGTTGAGAATAATACTTTTACGATTTACTAAGGCCTAAAGCTGTGTTAGGCGTATGTACCCACAGTCCATATAAAATTGCCCCGCACTGGTCTCTGATACACCTACTCAACGAATATTAAGTACAGAGAATTCAGTAATTGTACCCAACGGCGATGGCGCTACCTGGTGCGGTAATTAACGCAACTAACGTTTAACCGAGTCATACTTGGATGCGGTCGTTGAGCAGGTGTGGCACTCGTCATAGAGAGCTCGCACTGAGCAGACGTGTCTATCAATCTAGTTTGAGACTCCAATGAAACATTTTTTTTCTTAGCTGCTTTATGTTTTATAGTCAACCTGCTTCCTACCACGTACTTCCCGGTTTCCTCACGATGTTTTCCTTCACTGATATTGAACAGCGGAGAAACAATTCACACAAAGATGTGTGGATTCGAACCTGCGACCTTATTTTTCCACCACATACTTATCTAAAATTAACATAATACCATAAAATTAATAGAAGCACTATAACACTCCCAATTATCCATTAATCTAACAAGCGTCATGACGCGTGACATTGACGCACAACAAAACGCTTTGACGCTCAAACAGTAAACCCTTCAAATTCAAATACAAATTATTACCATCAAACCAAAGTAACAATTAACAATGAAATATCGACTTTGTGCTAAAACAATACAGTTGCAAATGATTCAGCAGATTGCAAAGATAAAACTGAAGTTAGCAGTGTAACGATGATTAGACATATTATAGATTAATTATAGTCCGTTGTCGCTGAACGGTTTGTTTCACTAATATAATTAGCATGCCGCTAATATTTCCTTGTTTTCCATTTTAGATGATAAATTGCACCTTTCTCGTAATTACCAGTTATTATGGCTTTAGATGATCTTTTTATTGGATGTTAAATAGATTATTAAGCTGTGGGACGATTAAAAGATTATTTATCTGGTAATCTGCTGTTAAAAGTATTAATAAGCATGCTAAATTAAGTGATAAATAGCATGCTGCTATTGAGAAATTTAAATTAGCAGCGTGTAAAAAGAACCTCCTATGTAAAACATACATAGCGCTCACACCTGTACCCTATTAGCCCGATGATACTTCAACCCTTTTTACCGTCCCACTGCTGGGCACGGGTCTTCTCTCAACTATCTTACGGGTTGAGACAGTTCAGCCCTTAATCCACACGCTGGCCTAGTGCGGGTTGGTGGATGTCACATGTCCTCGAATGATTAGTTCTTACTATGCCGGTTTCCTCACGATGTTTTCCTTCACCGATATTGAGCAGCGCTGATGATACAATTCACACGAAGATGTGTGGGCACGACCGGGAATGAACCAGCGGCCTTATATTTCTAAGGCGAAACCCGTACATAATACATAATAGGTGGTAGGCTTTTAGTTGTTTATCGGAAACGATTCTCAACTATGAACTACAACTTACTATTTTTTTTTTCATTCGACTCGGAGTTTAAACCTTGTGGTTTATTAAACGAACACGCTTACAACTATTATTTAGGGACCACAATTATTATTGACGAATGAATACTCATTGTAATTCTATCTTAACATTTAATCCTCCAGTGCGCACAGTGTCAGCAACTAGTTCGACGCGACGCGACGCGGCGACTGACAGCCACAATTTGCTCATGTCAAAAACCCGGCGGCCGCCGCGGCGTCGCGATGACAGTTGACGGCCGAGCGCTGTCAGTTGACATTCAGCTTTGTTTAGTTCAAACTTTGAACATTTCAGGGCTGGCTATGATAGTTTTATCTGTTTTAGATGAAAACCTTTTTAATTTTTCATTGTTCTCCATTTGAATCACACATTACACGACAAATATAAATAGTTTAACATGCTACTAATGAGCAATTTATATTAGCAGCGTAAAACATACAAAGTGCTCGCGCCTGTACCCTATTAGCCCGATGATACCTCAACCCTTTTTAGCGCCCCACTGCTGGATACGGGTCTTCTTTTAACAATCTTACGGGCTTTAATCCACACACGCTGGCCAAGTACGGGTTGATGGCAAATATAATTAGTTTGAAAGCGAAACTCTTATTCCGAAAATTAGTTAGACATTCTCTAGATACATATTTGGTGTAATATTGTGAAAGGAAAAATGCGAAAGTTAAATCAAGTTTCGCTGCTGGCATCTATGTTTCCCGATAGCTATAATCTGCCTGTCTTTAAGTCACGAGTGAATCGGTATTTACTGGCTAGACACGTTATTAGACTGCATCATTGCTTCACATCAGGCAAGTTACTGTCAAGCGCAAGCCTATTATTAGACAAAAAGTGGGCGTAACCCCTAGTTTGTTTTGGTGAAATATATCGCAAGCACTGTCTATCTCCATCGCTTATATAATTTGTTGTGCAGTGTAAACGCACAGTAACATAATATTTATTAGTCCTACTTTTTGATAGCTCACTCAATAGAATGGAAGTCGAAGCGCCGGTAGTTTGAGTAACAGAATAGTAGATTATGCAACTATCACTCAAGCTTGAGTGATAGTTGCATATGCTACCATCTTGTTGCGTACATGTAGCCTAAGCCAATACTCGTACAAACAAAGAAACAGTTCGCAACAAAATTCTTCTATAGGTTTTCGTTAAACCATGAAGAACATGTTAAAAGCTCATTCAGATAAGACACGAGCACCGTAAAAACCCCAAGAATTATTCAAACCATTAAATTTATTTTATGTTACCACTCATTCTCGCTTGAAGAGTCTCACGCTCAATCAAACATTACGATTATTATATATCAAGTATTATTTTCTACCAATTTTGCTTACACAAATATTCATGTCAACCCTTTGAATACGAACGTGACAATACAATTCGGGGTCGATTCGACCCCGTGTATGAGTGACGTCTAATATTGGGATAAGCGACGCGGTATCGATTTGACTTTATTCATGTGCGGAGTTGTTAGTTCCAAATCTTTGGTGTCGGGATAGAAAATTGAATTTCATTTAGATGCGGACAGGTGAGGGTTGTGTTCAAATTGAAGTTAGAGTTGTTGATGTACCTGAGTAATAATATCTTTATGATTTCCGAAAGAACCTACCGTGTCTTTTTTATTTTGTAGGTACGAGTATTTCTTGTAATTGTTTGTAGATGAAAAAAGAAAGCGTTGAAAAGAAACTATATTTGATATCTATATCTACCTAAATAGGTACTATATAACTCGGCCAAGTTCAAATCCCGTGAAGAGACTCGGGATTTGAACTTGGCCGGGTTAATTCCCGAGTGTCATTACAGCGCCGCTGTAGATCCTGACTTACAGGAGAAGTGGCGGGATTGCGATGGTGGGTTGAGTCCCATAAAAAATGCACTAAATAAAATCTTGTGTTTTTATGCGTAAAATAAACTTTTTATAAGAAATTGTTTCAGTTACACAGAATTCTATGTAATCATCTATCGTAACTGGTTATAATTTTAAATACTATTATAAAATAAATATAATATTATAATAAAAATAGATAAGTATAACATTAAAAACGAATAATCACAATAAAGCTGATTTATGCTTTACTTATTACATTAAACCAACTTAATGAACTAAAAATACTAAATCGAAGCAAACCTTTAAAGTACTCTATTAAACATTTACCAAAGGAAATGAGACCATACATCATTGGGATAAAGTTCAATTTAGTATGTGGAAATACAGCTATAATTCTCAGTATTTGCGATATTTTTATTTGCAGCAGCGCGCTCGCTCTGAAATGCTAATAATGGGTGCTGCAACCTTTTGCCAGGAGAAAAGAAAAAAAGATAAAGCAAATGTTTCCGAGGACTTTTATAAAAAAGGTTTCGAATCTCTGATGTTGACGGAATCCGAAAGACGGGGTCGTAATTTGGTTCCGTATAAATGTAATTAGAAGTTGAAAGTAATAAAAAGGAGTTTGGCATTTAATAGGTTAGTAATTATATTGTAAATTATAATCATAGTAGAAGGGTTTTATTTGTATTGTGCAAGGATTCTAATTTACCCAAAATATGTCTTGAGATTTCGTCACTTTCCGCGATCCTTGGCATCTTCTCACCGATTGCTGGCTTAAAGCTCCCTTAGGTCTGCCTCCACTTCATCATTCCAGCCATATCTCAGTCGACCTACTGGACGCCGCTCTGTTAGTGGACCAAGTTCTCTCTCATTCTCACAATACAGACTCTGTTTAAGGATAGAAATATAAATTTTGGGAGGTATTTTAACACCAAACAAAATAGAGGGGAATGTTATAAGTTGATGAGACTATTATGTGTACAAGTTTGCTATCTCTTAGCATCTGACGGATAGCCCGATTTTGATGAGGATTTCTTTATTCCATAACTGATGTGATTCAGATAGCAGATTTTTTTGTGTTATATATATTTTACTTAGCACTTTACAACATTTTTTGCCTATTAAGCCTGAAACACAGGGCAACCTAGTTCAGGCGAATGTTTTAAACTCTACCTATTATGGACCAAACCTGTACTCTAAGATAATAATTGTAACTACTTACTTTAAGAATAAACTTTACTTTACCTTTACTTTTTGTTTATAAATCCTGCTTCTTCCTAATATCCGATATTCATGAGGAAATTTGTCTTTAGCAGACAACATGCACCACTAACGTCTCGGAAACGCGTTAAAAATGTTATTATTATAATACTGATAATAAAAAGATGTTCTTTGAGATTAGAACCTGCTACTTGCATTTTTCATCCTCTCTCCTACATTTTGCTGTGCCCGAAAGGGTCCACAATTGGAACCTAAAATTCTTATACTGAACATTTTATATAATTAACATTGTGGAACGCAATAAAGTATTGAATTGAATTGAAAAAAGTAAGTCACTTCAACCCTTTTTAGTGTCTGACTGCTCGGCACTGATCTTTTCCCAACTATCTTTTAAGATGAAAGAGTTTAGGCGTAATCCACACACGAAAGCCAAGTACGGGTTTATGGATATCACATGCCCTCGAATGATCAGTAGGCTAATTCATGTAATTTCTTGACGCACCGATCAAGTTGCGTTGCAGTTGCAATTAGGTGTACGTCTTTCTGCAAAATGGTATTCTTGTAACTGTCATTTATAACGTAAAAACTAAAGCGCTTGCGTGACGCGATCTTGACGCTAGCGTATCTGATAGCGGTTGTCAAAACTGCGACAGTACGAAAAGGGCTGTTTTGATCGAAACTTAACTGCAACTGTACTTATTTAGTTACCTGAATTGGCCTACAATTCTTAGCCATGCCAGTTTACTCAAGATGTTTTCCTTTACCGATATAGAGCAGCGGCGATGAAATAATTTAGTTCAGTTAAAAAATCCTAATTTAGACCGAAAAAAGGGGTGAAAAACGTGAACCTTTATTTATTTAACAGCCAATTACTTATCAACAAAGCTTAAGGAAAGCGGAAGAGCTTTACTAAAGGCTTCTATTACTAACATTTTCCTTGTTGACGCTCATTAATCATTAATTGTTATAAAAGCTTAACATCATGTTAACAAACTACATAAAAATTCCTCGACATTTTGCGTTATATCTACTTCCTAATACTGTTAAAGGTGAATACCTACTTTTTGTAAGCACCACTGACGCAGCGGAGCCGCCTTTGAAATTTAAGGTCACGGGTTAAATCCCCGGTTGTGCCTACACATCCTTGTGTAAATTGTTTTGTCACCGCTCAATATCAATGAAGAAAAATATAGTGAAGAAACCGCCATATATAAATACCAATCATTCGAGGACATATGACATCCAATAATCCAGCTAGGCCAGCGTGTGTGGGTTGCACTAAACTCTCACAAATCGTAAAATAGTTGCGGCCTGTGCCCAGCAGTGAGAGGCTATATAAAAAAATAAATAAAATAAATCATAGGACCGGAATCCATAGTGTTAGTAACAAAGATCTTACAAACTATGTTAGTAATATGTAGGTATATTACAGCATATTAATAAAATCGGTTAAAAGGTATAGCCGTATTCTTAATTGTTACGCGGGTCCAGTGCCTTATAATGGCACTGTCCACATCCAATCTCCCCGCTACTATCCTCAGGAGGCTGTTGGATACGCCCCACACCCGCTGCAACAGGGATGCTATACGTTTTCTGTTGATAGCCGAAAAGCTATCAACGTCAGTTGAAGCTAACACCCCTGATGCAGCCCCAACAGCGCCCTGAAGGCATTGTTATATCGAGTATACAGGGCTCTGTATCCTTAATTGTAATTCATCTACAGGTGTAAAAAAGATTACTCATAAAATAAAATGTAATACGTAAGAATGTATTTTACGCATGTTTACTTCAAGCATGTTTATGTCAACAAAATGTTCCCCACATTAATCCTTAACAATCAACGGAAGATATACAAAATTTACACAAGTACTAAACGTCACTAAAAGCCTGCTTCAGATCCGGTCCCAACTCACTCTTGACGTCAAATGATCTGCATACAAATTTCCCACATTCACACATAAATCTCAAACAAAAATCAACCTTACTTTACATAACTAGAAAGTCCAAACTTCAAACATACCGCTGTAAGAAACTTGTGTAGGTAACACATATGTTAACAGTCAAAAATCAACCTTAAACCCCAATTTTAGGGTTTAGTTTCGTAAGTAGTTGGTAAAGAAACTTATGTTTAGAACCCATGTAAATGTCATAGTAAGTTGACAGATGTTGAGTTTAGAGTGAAAGGATTTCCAGTTAAAGTTGGACGGTTCTGTTACAAGTTAATTTTAACTAATCGGTTTAGTTTAAGATAGGTCCTTCCTTTATAAAAGTTTCGTGAATCTGAGTGGTCTGTTGGACAATTTGAAACTGAAAATAAACTTACTAGTCTGAATGACAGTCATTGAGTACCGTAGCGAAGTGGTATTGGCTTCGACATCATTACTTGTTAATTAACTTAATAAAAGAAAAATAAAAATATCGTTTTGCAAATTTATCATTATAGTAACCGACAAAGACCGCCAAGCGGCCTTGCCGTGTTCCGGTGCGATGTCTGGTGACACCATAAAGAGAGAGTGGGTCGAAATTTTTGCTCCTAGGTTTCTAACCATATGGAGGTTCATTCCACTGCCACCTTTTCACCGATAATCATTCGTAATTACTTGAATCGGTATACTAGGCTGGCGCGTTCCATCGTAGACTACATCATTGCTTAACATCAAGCAAGTTGTAGTCAAGCGCCAGCCTATCGCAGAATAAAAAAAAACGGAGTAATTAATCATTTAGTAATAGTACGGAATCGAACCCACACCACTCACCTAAACAAAATAAACAACACTGACACAATACGACGCGGACGGTAAAATATTATTCACCGTAGCTCCCGTAGCATGCTACGAAATTCGTAGAACTGCTACGAAAACTCGTAGCATGCCTATACTACGAGAATCACGATAATTTAATGTGAACGCAGTCTGGGGCCGCATCGCACGCGTTTGTTTGTAGTCATTTTGAGAAGTGGTCATTTTGCGACAGAGCCGCCGCAGTCGCCTCATTTGAATTCTTATTATATAGTTATATGTAACCTTGCACACCTACCCGCGGCTCAGTCGCCGCAGTACCTATAACTGCCTCGTTGTTTGCAAGCCCTTCTATTCAGCTTCATTTTGAATTTAGTGCGATGACGGAGATTTTTTTTTTTGCTGATGACCTAACCCAATTAGCCTGAAGGGCCTCTATTGGTTCACCGGACTTTTTCGGTGAGCCGTCCGAGGACGGCCGAACCGATCAAGTACTGTGGCAACTGCCATGAGGGCTCCCCATGTGGGGACGGACCTCGGCTCAGGACGTTGCCGGACACTCTAGTTTTTTAGGGGATCGGGGGGCATTTCGCGTTCGCGCGGTCCGGTCCTGACCGGAACCGTAATCGACTGAGGGCCTATCTTGGAGCGGCGCGGCGCGGCCCACGACGGCGTGGGCGATATCTCGGCATGTGTTGTGTGCTACTATTTTGGTTGTCCCTACCTACTCTAGCAGCGGATCGGAGACTACGGAGACTGCGGCGTGGACAGATGTGCGACGCCAATAACCAAAGCGATGACTGCGGCAGGTGCGGTGCGGCTGTCTGTGTTCACCTTTAATTTCGCTGGGTTTCAATAATTCGTGTAAAGAAGACACATTAATAAAAAGATAAGTGAAATAAATTTCATAAAAGGCTTTAAACCATAAATAATTCATTTAACTAAAATGCAAATGAAAATATATTATTTTATTTTAATCATGCAAACATTTTTATCTGGAGTCCAATCCATCAAGTTTGCGGACAGTTACAATCTGTTTTACATGAATATTAATATGTAAAATGATACATTATCAACTTTACATAAATATGTATACACTTTACCTTCTAATGTGTATATAATAATATTATCTTGTATAAAAATTTTAATATAACAAAGGTATGTTTCTGATTTATAAGTATGTTTAGGGAGCTTTTTATTTATTAAATTAAAAATTATGTACAATGTTATGGCTGTAGCATTTTTATTTTATTTTCAAATGGCTACTAATGTCTTCATTTAAATGTTGTAAAAGTCACACTATGTAGAAAAGTGTATAAATTTTAGGAATATTTGGCTGATAAATTTTTATATTATGGTGCTGTTACCGAACTCTTATGATATGTATAAATACGTTTTAATGATTATTATGATTGATATATGATATAGATTTGAAATCAAATTCATATTTAATATTAGAAATGTTTATGTACCTAAATAATAAAAAAATGTATATTCAACAAACCCAAACATACTGACTAGGGAAGTAAATTACGTAATCTAATAATCACACAGTTAACGATTATAAATTAAACTAAAAATCCCAAATTTACGCGGTAAAATGTTATACCTATACGGCTCAAAAATTGTGAATTTAAAAAAAAACCCTCTGTCCCAAAAAATATTCGTTTAAAAAAATTGTTTGTCACCATGAGTAAAACTATTACACTGATTACCAGTCAGCCTATATAATAAAATTATAATAGTTAAGACTCCGCATACTTTATTCAACCGCAAAATCCCTACACCGCGGTCCGTAAACCTAATGTTGCATAAAAAATAAACCCAACTCTCGGACTCATAAACGGGCGAGGGTATAAAAATTTCAGCACCAAGTAGCTACTAAAAGATTGTAAAAGAATGCAAAAGAAAAAAGATAAAAGATTCAATTATAATAATTAGTTTTGGCAGGTGGCCGGCGCCGAGCTCGTTTGTACGTTAAGTTCACTATTAAAGAAACTTCGTTGTTGAAATGCAGGATACGAAAATGTTGGGAATTTTTTTTAGGTAAATAATCTTTATTAAGGTTCCGTACATTTCAACCGTTTTTTAATGTCCCACCGCTGGGCACGGGTTTTCTCTCAAATATATTACGAGTTAAAGAGTTTAGGTTTTAATCTACACAAGCTAGCCAAGTGCGAGTTGGTGAATGTCACATGTCATGAAATGATTAGTTCTTAGACATGCCGGTTTCGTCACGGTGTTTTCCTTCACCGATATTGAGCAGCGGCGATGTAACAATTCACACAAAGATGTATGGGCACAAGGTTCCGTACGTAAAGATGTAAAAAACCAAGTTTCACGTTTTGTGTTTGGGAGTAGTTTGTCACTCATTCACGCAAAAACTACTCAACGGAATTGGATGAAATTTAGCACAGAGATAAATTATGGCCTGGATTAATACTGGATTATATTTTTAATCCCATAAGTACCACGCGGGCAAAGCCGTGGGCGGAAGCTATTTTGCTATATATTCCTTAAGTAAGTAATTCAACTTCAGTGAACAATATTCAAGTAAATGAAAGAAAATACTAATAAAATAAAACAATAAAAAATATTAACAAAGAACGTCTTTATATAACTTATTATAATAGCGGTTATTTCGCTCAAGAAACCGTTATTATTAATTTTAATGTCTCAATAACATAGCAGTAGCTATTACAATTACAACACTCCAGTAAAAGTAACGGGTGTCAATAACAGTTAATGGATAACGACTTTTAAAAGAATAACGTTATTGAAATTAACACTTTATATCTTAACCGATCTAAATGTTCTGTAATTTGGAATTTTAACATCTGGTTAGTGAAATTAAAATACCATTTACATAATAAGGCTATTCCGTTGCCACTAATTAAACACATTGGGGTTGTTTCGGTTATTTTATTAGATTACGTAATATTATGTTTTACAGATTTTGTGAACACTTCTATTGTTATCTTTACAATACACTTCGACCTTTTTTAGTATCCCACTACTGGTTTCCTCACACTATTCACACAAAGATTTGTGGGCATGACTGAGAATTGAACCCGCGATCTTACAGGGCTCTGTCGCAAAATGTCCACTTCTCAAAATGACTACAGGTAGCAAAATGTCCCTTTCTCAGTATGTCCCTTTCGCAAAATGTCCCTTTCTCAGAATGTCCCTTTCGCAAAATGTCCCTTTCTCACAATGTCCGTTTACAGACCGGACCGCTGCGCCACCGCTGCTCTCGGTAAGTAGAATATCAGATACATCGCGATAATCAGTGTAACACACATGACATTCATTAGTGTTGTGCCAGTAATGAACACGCTAATTATTATTGCGACATAACTAACAGTTAAATGTTTGATTCAGTGTTGTGTTGGTAATGAGATTTGTACTGTAATGTGGATTAATAACATAGTTATTGACTGCTTCGGTTGTCCAGTGGTAATGATGTTAATACTTTTCTAATATACATACTTAGAAAATCTTAATAACACAACACTAACAATACTTAAAAACTTATAATTTATAAAATATATTCAATTATTATTAAATATTATATAAAAAAAAGAATAATAAAAAATATTTTTATTTAATTGTATTATTAGATTCTTAGTTTTCTTATTCTTTATTATACACAAAACACTTATATGTACAATTATAAATAGGAAACAACAATGTACACAGGTGAGCTTAATTCAAATATGAATTTTTTTCTTTTTAATTTTCTTTTATGATTTTTTTTTCTATTTTTTTTTCTATAGATATTTATTAATAATCCATACTAATATTATAAATGCGAAAGTCTGTCTGTCTGTCTGTCTGTCTGTCTGTTACGCTTTCACGGCCAAACCGCTGGACCGATTTTGATGAAATTTTGTAGGGATATAGGTTAAAACCATGGTTCAAACATAGGCTACTTTTTTTTTTAAAAATCAACCCCTAAATGTCTGTCATAGGGGTTGAAGGTTTTTGTTACTTTACACTTTCACAGCCAAACTGCGTGACCGATATGGATGAAATTTTTTAAGGATATAGTTAAAAACCATGGTTCAAACGAGGCTAATTTTTTTTTCAAAAATCAACCCCTAAATGTCTGTCATAGGGGTTGAAGGTTTTTATTAATTTACACTTTCACAGCCAAACTGCTGGGCCGATATGGATGAATTTTTTTAGGGATATAGTTTAAAACCATGGTTCAAACAAAGGCTCCTTTTTTTTTCAAAAATCAACCCCTGAATGTCTGTCATAGGGGTTGAAGGTTTTTGTTACTTTACACTTTCACAGCCAAACTGCTAGACCGATATGGATAAAATTTTTTAGGGATATAGTTTAAAACTATGGTTCAAACATAGGCTACTTATTTTTTTTAAAAAACCAACCCCTTAATGTCTGTCATAGGGGTTGAAGGTTTTTATTACTTTACACTTTCACAGCCAAACTGCTGAATCGATATGGATGAAATTTTGTAGGGATATAGTTGAAAATTATAGTACAAACATAGGCTACTTTTTTTTTCAAAAAACAACCCCTAAATGTCTGTCATAGGGGTTGAAGGTTTTTATTACTTTACACTTTCACAGCCAAACTGCGGGACCGATTTTGATGAAATTTTGTAGGGATATAGTTTAAAAATATGGTTCAGACATAGGCTACTTTTTTCTTCATAAAACAACCCCTAAATGTCTGTCATAGGGGTTAAAGGTTTTTATTACTTTACACTTTCACAGCCAAACTGCTGGGCCGATATGGATGTACCGATGTACTGTCTGTCTGTTACGCTTTCACGGCCAAACTGCGGGACCGATTTTGACGAAATTTTGTAAGGATATAGTTTGAAATTATGGTTCAAACATAGGCTACTTTTTTTTTTTAAATCAACCCCTGAATGTCTGTAATAGGGGTTGAAGGTTTTTATTACTTTACACTTTCACAGCCAAACTGCGGGACCGATTTTGATGAAATATTGTAGGGATATAGTTTAAAACTATGGTTCAAACATAGGCTACTTTTTTTTATAAATCAACCCCTAAATGTCTGTCATAGGGGTTGAAGGTTTTTATTATTTCCATGATTAAAAATACCGTACGGGGTATCGTTGGTAGTGGAATTTTATAAGGTTTTACAATAATTCGGGAAAAGTACGGGGTGCATCACAAAAAAATGTAAAATAAAACTTCTTAGAAAAAATGACCGCGTTATAAAATTTAAAAATTAGTTTCTTTACATCTGTTATTTGAAGTCGGTGCTAATTCGGTAGATTAGACAGTAGTTGGTCCAAACATAAATATTTGTAGGATAGCAGCTCGAAGTTCGGTAAAGTGTCCGTTAAACGTCAATTGACCCTTATATTACGTATGATACTTAAAACATAGCCGACAAAATGTGGGTGATATTCATCTCTGCCTTCATCTTCAGATGGTACAGTAATGAGCGCTATGTTAATAATAACCAATGAAGATAAATCGATCAAGTTGAGTTTTTAAACCCCCATAAAAAGGGATATAATAAGTTTGTAACGTATATCTATGTATCTGTGTGCAAATTGAGAGGGTTTTTTTTTGCTGATGACCTAACCCAATCGCCGGAAGGGCCTCTATTGGTTCACCAGACTTTTTCGGTGAGCCGTCCGGGGACCGTCGAGCCGATAAATTGAGAGGGTGTAGGTACTCAACTGCTTAAGTAGAATGATTTTTCAACGATTTTTTTTTTGAATTATTTAAATTATGTTGATTTGTTTTTTTTTTCATTTACAATTGCTACTCTGTATGCGGAACTTAATTTGAATGAATGAAAGCTAAAATAAAACATTCATCAATGCTTTAGTTTGAGGAACGATGCGTGAAATGACTAACTTCATAGTGGAAAGGTTGGCGGTTTTCTTTGATGGTTTCTAAGGTATCGATATATTCTGTCTAATTTTACAAAACAAAGCACGATTAGTGAATATCCACAAAGTTTCTGACCTAATTTCATGTACCAATCATCTCAGTATGTCCGTCCTCCACAAACTGATAGAGTGAAATCCGTATATTTTCACTCTATCAGTTTGTGGAGGACGGTCCTATCCACCCGGTATACCGTGTGGGGTATAGTTTTGAGTAGAATTTCTTAAGTATTCACAAACGTTCGGGAAAAGTAAAAAAAAAAAAATTGTTTATAATTTTTATATAAAACGGGTTCCTTGGGGATGTTGCCTAGAGGGAATAACCCTAATTGGTTTCCGACGGGAATAACCCTTTTAAAATTCCTAACAAAGTTTGGTGAACTAAAGATTTTAACAAGACTTAAATGGTACAAAGATAATTTTCCAAAATGGAGTAAGACGTCTTCGATTAAAAGAAACAAACATGATCTGATTTAAGACCAATAAAAAATATGATAAAGGTTTCTTAAATATCTGTAACTTGGCTAATTTTTATCCTAACACAACGCGGGCGAAGCCGCGGGCGGAAGCTAGTTACTAATATCTGGATGACCGAGCTTTGCTCGGTATTTTTTTTTAAATGACATTTTCTGAAAATGATTCCTAGCTAGATCGATTCATCGCCCCCGAAACCCCCTATATACAAATTTTATCAAAATCGTTGGGGCCGATTCCGAGATTCCAATTATATACAAGAATTGCTCGTTTAAAGTTATTAGATTAAGGTAATATTATTTATTTATCTAATTATTTTAATCTTATAATCTTTATAACACTTTCGTATATAAGAAATGTTGAAAAATCTAATTTAGCTTAACATTTATTATGTAAGCAATATTTTAGGTTGATATAATCCTCAAACAGGGAAGAAAAATTGTTACCTGTCTAACTTTGAGTTGAACAACCCTTTTATTTCCCATGGGTATATGAGGGTTAAAAACAGTGGAAACCCTTGAGAGTGATGAGTAGTTCATTCTGTTTTGAAACAAACGGGTTTGTCCATGGTTTTTTAGTTTAATATACCAGTGGTGGTGCGGCAGTATCAACCTCTTCTTTAAAATATAAGGTCACGGGTTCGTTCACTAGTGTCCAAACTTACTGTGTGATTTTTTATCACTGCTGTTCAGTATTGTTAAAAATGACATCGTTATAAAAACGGCATACCTTAAGAAATAATCATTTATTTTGATGATATGTGACTTCCACCAACCTGCACTTGGCCAGCGTGTGTTTATAAAAGTCTTAACTCTAATAACTCGTGAGATAGTTAAAAGAAGACCCGTGCCTAGAAGTGGGACACGAAACAGTTTTTATTTATTAATATATATGTCGGAGAAGTCATTAGTACGGTAGCATACTTGACAGCGAGGCGGCAGCGCGTCGGGTCGACACGCTTCGACAGAGTCTAGCCTGAGGTCCGCACGGGCGACGAGTGGGGATTGTCGCTACACGAACTGTGTGCCCCAGTGCCCAACATCGGTCTAGGAACTGTCTTACCACTCGTTGTATTAGTTCTACATTTCGTAACAAATTAATAGTGTGATTAAGTTCATTTGGTTAGCTGCTCAAAACCACACCCACTCAATAAGTTTTCTGGCGATGACTATTCCTCTGATCGGCCCCCTGTACCGAAATATATAAAAATAAAACCCGTTTTCCGTTGTCACGACATCACGCGTGAACGGCTGGACCAATTTCGCTAATTCTTTTTTTAAAATATTCCTTTAAGTACGAGGATGGTTGTTACGCAAGAAAAATTAAAAAAAAAAAGAAAATTTAGAAAGCGAAGAAGTGCCGAAACCCGGGTTAGATACCTATTATTTATTATTGGTTATATTCGGTAGGTCAGAGACCCGGTAGATGGCACTGCTTTACCGGGCAGAACGACGTCTGCCGGGTCCGCTAGTAACTATATAAAAATGAATCCCTATTACCCTTGGTCACGCCATCACTAGTAAACGGATGGACCGATTTCGCAAATTATTTTTTTTTAGAATAATCCTTGAAGGACGAAGATGGTTCTTACACAGGGAAAAATTAAAAAAAAAAATACAATATCCTCCTATCAGTATCTATATTAGATAGCTCTGAGAATCAATCGTAATTTATTTTAGGACCCGGTAGGTGGTACTGCTTTACCGGGCAGGACGATGTCTGAGGGGTCCGTTAGTTTTAAGTATAAATTAAGTAACACTAACATTATAATTAACATTTTAAGGTTCCACAGCATGCGTAATGAAAAAATGGGTAACACTTGACTAGGTAAGTACTTATTATAAAAAATAACAACATAGATGCATATATGGATATATGGATAATATAATAATATGTCTAACATGTACCTGTATCTCGCAACAAACTCAGAACCTTTGTATTGAAATAAAACTACTTTTTAACGGATTTTTTTTTTAAGAAAACCGGTTCCTACCAAGAATGATCCGCGAAGCTATTGAAATTAAAAAACATCCTAATTTTAACAGAGAAAATGGTTGGAATATACCACCAGCTTGGGACCCAGTGCTTAATTTACTTGTACCAAAACCCAAGCAAAATCAACTCAGAATTCAAGACACTGTGAGCTCAGTTTGCTTAAATCGGAACGCAACTTAAATATTAATGTTTGAAGGTAGTCAGTAATAATTGTGATTAATATTTTTGGACGTCAAATATCTCAGTCCACCCGTGAACATGAAGTCTGAAAAGACTTTGAAACGTCGGGATCTAAAATCTAAAATAAACCGCGATAAAATCCGTTAAAAAGTAGTTTTATTTCAATGTGTGATATTCGCGTAAATCTAAGACAATACTAGACAATACTATCAGAACCTTTGTCTGAAGAAGTTTATCAACAAAAATATCTAGCTCGCTGCAAAGGCTTTTGTAAGTCATAAATAGCCTGTGTACAGCGGAGAACTGCTTTAGATGTTAAAGTGATTATCACAGCGTAAGGATATTAGTTCAACTTTAAATGTTATTAATAACCGGTAATAACGGTATTTCCTTATCTTCCGTGACATTATTACGTTCATTATGTTATAACTGACGCCCTACCATTGTTCACTCGATACTAACTCGATTGCGGAGTTTGGTTAGCCAACCGTGTATAGCGCATAGGTAAAACAAAATGGCGCGGGTGGTTTAGAACTATCTTTAGATTATCTGTGACATGCCCCACGTGTAAAGTTTACACCTTAATTTAAGGAATCAAAATTTTCGAATTGATTAAATACATCAACATTAAATAGAAAGAACAAAAATTAATGAATAAATGAATGAAATGATGAATGAATGAATCCATTTTGTCGCATTTATGCGACTCGGGTGGTTAAAAGGTTAAACATTTATTTAAAGTAATTCTATCTCTGCTTACGCGCATTGGAAAAGACGTGTCAAAGTAAAAGTTAAAATTATTTCCTACCATGCAGGGAATAATTTGGCAGAAAATATAATCATATATGTATTTATGTATATGTATGTATGTACAATGAACGACAAAACTTACAACAGTTGGAGTTCTCGACAGTATTTATGTGTGCAGCACGATATAAATTTGGTATAAGTGGTATTTGTGAGTCGCTTCCGTCGACTAAATGTGTACAATGAAGTTTAATGTGCGTTAGATCGGATGTTTGGCTCAATAACTTTTTCCTCCAACTGTACATATTGGGTAGAATTCCGCAATAATATTGTGGCCGTATAAAATGTGTGTTAAATTAGTTTCATCAAATTATTGCGATTAATGAAGCTTAGAATTATTAATTAAGCCTTCTTGCAAAAATTGTACAACTATTATTCTTTTGTAAATAGGCTTGCGCTTGACCATAACTAGGCGCTTGACCTAAACAATGATGGCTTGCAATGGAATGCACCTACCCAATATACTGATTCAGTTTTGAAAGTGTACTACATTTTATTGTCACTCGATTCGCACCATCAGACTGCAGGTACACTCCTACGGACAAAGGTGACTCACGACACACATGTACCACTGTCTGTACTGGATAAGAATTGAATACTTGCTGTGTAAAAGGCAATCTTACTAACGTTCACAACTGTTCCGTCACATACATAACATGTGATATAATTTAACAATATGATTTTAATAAAAAAACGCACAAAGAGCGCGCTCGTCGACACTTTCTAAACAATTTTCATATATGAAAACCTCGCATTTTGCGATAGCTGTAATGTTAAGGCACCAACACATCTGATAAGGCCGCTACGACTCCGCTCAGGCTTTTTATTAAATTGCTCCACCACTCGAATTTAACCTTACAAATACGTGATTTCCCTTAGTGCTGTCGACGACCTATTATTACATTTTTATACATACTTAAAAGGCGTATTTTGTATATGTTTTAAACGAGCTGTGTAAGTTATATTCATTTTTATAATAATGTAATAATAAAATAAAGCTTAATGCTGTTTTTTTTTTCAATTTCTACAACCTAGGTTTTTTAAATAAAAATAAAATGTATTCCTTTTTTAAAACAATTCGGTTTGGTTCACAACACAAAAAAAGGTTATCAATTATGAATGAAATAAGAACGAATGTAATGAATTAACTACATTTGTGTGATCTGGAGCCAATACATTTTTCAGGCTGTCATTTAAGGATGTAATACATTTACGATTTGGTTCAATTTTTAAAATATGTAATAATCAATTTTCTAAATTATTTTTTGGTTTTTATAGTTTGTTTAGTACAACTACACATATATTGGAGTTAATTGGCAACTTTAAGTTGTGTTGTTAACTGGCAACACTAAGAAACGTCACTTCCCTTTTTTAACTTGTCGAGTAGCGGTTCACGATTTGTGCTCTTGTACTTTATATTTCTAATTTTCATAATAAACTCTGTTGGAAAAATAATTCTTTAATTTCTAGACCCAACAGAAGTGGTCCTTCGAGCCGGATATGAACCAGCGACCTATGGATCGAAGTTAAAAGAAAAGCTACGTACACTTGCAAGCTCAGATTCCACTCATGGCCCTCATAGTTCTAAATTGCCTAGCATAGAAATACCATCATTTGATGGCAAGGATATCACAAAATTTAAGCCTTTCTATGAATTATTTATTGCTGTTATTGATAAAAATCACACTTTAAGTGATGTTCAAAAATTGTTCTACTTGCGTAAATTTCTTGTGGATGAAGCATTGTCTACAATAATCAATCTACCTCTAATCAGTAAATCATATAAAGAGGCATTGCAATTGTTAGAAAAACGATATGACAGTAAGTCACGATTAATTTGTAATCACATTAATTTAATTTTAGATATACCTTCAATGTCAAAGGGTACAGCGGCGTCTATAAGGACGTTTGTTTCCCAAGTAAAGCAGAACTTACATGCACTCAGTAATCTTGATGAACCAGTAGATAAATGGGATAGGCTTTTGTTATGTATTTTATACAAGAAAATTGATATGTATACACATCGTGCATTTCATCTGGAACGTGATCCAGAGGTATTACCCACAATTGTGGAATTGTTTAACTTTTTAGAGAAGCGTGCTATGGCGCTCGAGGATAGTATCCCTTTAAAGGGGCAACCTGTCCAACACAGATTTAAGCCTGCAGTGCAGGTTGCTAACTTGGCTTCACATACCAAGGACACATGTAAGTATTGTGGCAAAGGGGATCATGCTATATATTGCTGTCCCAAGTTTAAAATGGTTCCTATAGAAACCCGCTTAACCTTTGTCAAAGATCACAAATTGTGCTCACTTTGCTTAAGAGTCCATACAGACAATGTTTGTAAGTATAAATTTAAATGTAAGGTTTGCAAAGAGTCCCATAATACTCTTTTGCACAACAATGAAAAAGAATCTGTAGTACTTTGTTCCAATAGCAACAATTCGAATTGTAATGTACTACTGCCGACAATAAAGGTATATGTCACTGACAAATATGGTCGTGATATTTTTGTGCGGGCTTTGCTTGATAGTGGAAGTCAAGCTTCTTTTATTACAGATTCTTTAGTTAAAAAATTAGGGATTGTTCCTGAATCTCAGCCTGTCAATATTATTGGTATAGGAAATAAATCTACTAATTTAAACCAAATTGTTAACTTAACAGTAAATTCATGTTCCCATAAGTCTGTTCAATTTCAAGTAAGATGTTATGTGACTGATAATATCACTACACCTCAGCCACAATATAAGGTTGATATAACTAAATTGTCCTTACCAAAAAATGTAACCTTGTCAGACAATAACTTTAATGTTCCTTCTGATATTTCTATTTTATTAGGGGCTGACATATATTTTAATTCTATTTTAGAGGGCACTTGTAAAATATTGAATGGGCCTGTCCTACAAAATACCGTATTTGGGTATGTTGTTGCTGGAAAGATTGAGCCCTGTAAGCAAGCAGTAAGTACAGATTTAGTATCAAATTTTGCAATATCAAATGAAGGCGATTTAGAATCTGTAATAGAAAAATTTTGGCAATTAGAGAAAGTCCCTGAACTTGCAAATAGGTTAACAGATGAGTGTCAAAGATCAGAGGCTATTTTTCAGCAGTCTGTAATTATCAAAGATAACAAGTTTCATGTAGACATGCCTCTCATTTGTCCTAAGGAAGAGCTGCGGCTTGGGGACTCCTTCTCTGTTGCATTTCAAAGATTTTTGGCCCTTGAAAGAAAACTTAGGCAGAATCCTTTGTTGTTGGATAAATATAAACATTTTATAAACCAATATGTAGCATTAGGGCATGCCAAGGAGGTTGATATTAATACCTATGATATTAATAGTGGTTCTTCTTATTTTTTAGCCCATCATGCAGTCTTCAATGAGGATAGTAAGACCACAAAGTTACGAGTGGTTTTTGATGGAAGCATGAAGTCAAGGAACAAAACTTCTTTAAACGATGTCATGCTGAACGGGCCAGTGGTACAAAGTGAGCTGTTTGATATCCTTTTAAGGTTTCGAACTTATCGATACATATTAATTTGCGATATAGAAAAGATGTTCAGATGCATTTTAATTAACTCTCACCACACTAGCCTCCAGAATATTCTCTGGAGAGACAGCCCAGGTAAGCCTATAGTCTGCCTACAGCTGCAAACGGTCACATATAGATTGAAGTCTTCCACCTTCTTGGCTACACGATGTTTACTTGAGCTTGCTAATAGGCATAAGGATAAATATCCTCTTGCTGCAGAAGCTATTTATTATAGTACTTATGTTGATGATATTTTATCTGGTCATGATGATATTGAACAGATTAGCTTATTAAAAAGACAGCTACTTGAGTTACTCAAATTGGGTAACTTTAACTTGCACAAGTGGTGCTCCAACCATTCTCCTCTATTGGACAATATTCCTATAGAGGATAGGTATTTTGAAAAAGTAAACTTAAATAAAGACAACATTGTAAAGGCATTAGGTTTAAAGTATAATGTTCTTGTTGATAATTTTTATTTTGAAACTCCATCACAGTGTGATGAGCAGTTAATAACGAAAAGAAAAATTCTTAGTTACATAGGGAAAATTTTTGACCCCCTGCGTATAATTGGCCCAATTACAGTTGTTGCTAAAATCTTTATGCAAAAGCTGTGGGCTATAAAGTTAGGTTGGGATGATATCCTCCCTAAAGATTATTTAAAACAATGGGAAAAATTTATCACTAATTTAAAATTAATGGGCAAAATATCAATTCCACGTTCTATTCAATGTCAAAATTTCATCTCTGTAGAGTTAGTTGGCTTTGCAGACGGATCACAAAAGGCTTTTGGATGCTGTGTCTATGTAAGAGTTTTAAAGAATGATGGGAGTATTGAGACTTACCTTGTTTGCTCCAAGTCACGTGTGGCGCCACTAGCAAAAACACTTACCATACCCCAGCTGGAGTTAAATAGTGCTCTCTTGCTTGCACAGTTGATTAGCAGAGTTAGTAAAGTACTTCTCTCTAGATTTGCCCATACTACTTATCAATATAGTGATTCTCAGATCGTGCTTGCATGGATACAGGCAGGAAATATTAAGAATAACACCTATGTTAATAATAGAGTTCAACAAATAAATAATCTTACAGATAAATCAAGCTGGTACTATGTCCGGTCTTCGCATAACCCTGCTGATATTATTTCACGCGGTATAGATCCACTAATGTTGCAATCTAACCGATTGTGGTGGCACGGTCCTGAATTTTTACAACAAACTAATTTCTCTCACAAGCGGGAACAATATAGTGATCCCGAAGCTTTATTAGAAGAAGCTTCTTGTCTTGTTAATAATACATTAAAGTCAAATTGCGATTTTAACTTATTAGACAAATTTTCAAGTCTGAATAAATTACAGAGTGTAGTAGCATATATTTATAGATTTTGCAATAATTCATTAGGAAAAAATGCTATAAAAGATAATAGCTTAACACCTAAAGAGTTAGAATTAGCGTTGTTAGTTATAATTCGGTTCATACAGAATAAACATTTTGCAGAAGAGATAGTGGCTCTTCATAACAATAATAAATTAAAATTAGGTTTGGCTGCTTTGCACCCATTTATTGATGCTAGTGGTTTACTTCGTGTGGGGGGAAGGCTGCAAAATGCAGACATTCCGCATAATAAAATGCACCCCATAATATTACCCAAAAATTGCAATATTACTTCATTAATTATTGAAAGAGAACATCTTAGATTATTACATGCAGGTCCCAGATTGGTACTTAGCTCGCTATCCCAGAAATTCTGGATAATTAACAGTATTCGTGAGGTCAAGAAGGTGGTACACAAATGCTTAAAATGCTTTCGTTTAAAAGCGCAATGTGCAAGGCAGCTTATGGGCTCTCTACCGGCAGAACGTGTTACAGCCACTAGGCCCTTCCAGCATGTTGGTATAGACTTTTGTGGTCCCTTTAATATCAAGGTTTCTCGAATTCGGAAACCACTCGTAACTAAAGGCTATGTAGCACTATTTGTGTGTTTTTCGACTAAAGCTGTACATGCTGAGGTTGTGTCAGACCTTAAAACTGAAACCTTCTTGGCATGCTTTGATAGATTTATTTCTAGGCGAGGAATGCCTTCTAAAGTTTTTTGTGATAATGCTAAGACTTTTAAAGGTGCAGAAAATAAGTTAAAGGAGTTGCACGATTTGCATTCTTCCAGAGCTCATAGAGAGTCAGTATATAATTATTGTAAATTAAAATATATAACATTTAAGTTTATCCCCAGCTACTCCCCTGAGTTTGGTGGGCTCTGGGAAGCAGGGGTCAAGAGTGTGAAACATCACCTCAAGCGTGTTATCGCTAATCTATGCCTTACCTATGAGGAATTTAACACTGTAGTGATACAAATAGAAGGTGTTTTGAACTCTAGACCACTCCTTTCCAACCCTAATGAAAATACTTATTTGACACCTGGTCACTTTTTAATTGGAACGGCTCTGAGTAACTATCCAGAGGTAGACTTAATGGAGGTTCCTATCAACCGCTTAAAATTTTGGAAAGTCTAAGCTTAAACAACATTTTTGGAAAGCATGGTCAGCTGACTACCTTACTCAACTTCAGAGTCGTCCCAAATGGAAGTATCCCTTCCCTAATTTAAAGGTAGGAGACATGGTGATTGTCAAAAACCTAAATACACCTCCTTTGGAGTGGCCCTTGGCCAAAGTTGTAAAAATATGTCCTGGTAAGGATGGGCAGGTGAGAGTAGCTGAGGTGAAATATAATAATAAAATTTATTTGAGGTCTATACCTAAGCTATGCCCTCTCCCTATAGAATGAGGGTCACACATAAAATCCTGTCCACTCTGGGATAACATTCTTATGGTTTAACTTAGTGAGTAGTCATTATTACTATTTACTGAGTTAAACCATGTTAAGCAATCATATAGTCCTCTTGCTAAAGAGTGACAAGTTGTATTTGTAGCCTTAAGTTAACATTTTATAGTCCTCTCACTGAAGAGTGACGAGTTGTATTTTTAGTTTAATGTAGCATTATAGTCCTCTTATTGAGTGACAAGTTGTATTCAATTAAGATAGATTAGATGTTGGTCTAGACCTACAATGTGGTCATTCATTTCAGTTAAATTTTGAAGTTTCTTAGTGCTTGTACAGCAATCTGGCCCGCCCAACTATGTTTAGTACAACTACACATATATTGGAGTTAATTGGCAACTTTAAGTTGTGTTGTTAACTGGCAACACTAAGAAACGTCACTTCCCTTTTTTAACTTGTCGAGTAGCGGTTCACGATTTGTGCTCTTGTACTTTATATTTCTAATTTTCATAATAAACTCTGTTGGAAAAGTAATTCTTTAATTTCTAGACCCAACATAGTTTGTTGATTTTTTTGATATGGAGATATGGAGTACTAGCTGAATTACGTTCGGAAGGCTGTGCTGACTTGCAATTTTTATTAATTTCTCTTACTTTTAATACTAACAGGACAGGCTTGCCTAGTGTGGGGCCAACGGAAAAATTTGTTTGCTGTAATTTTTTGGTAATAAACTATTTTTTTTTTTTATTTATTTTTTTTATTTTTAGCCAATTATGAAGAAATTCTTATCACCATAATTCTAACCAATCAATTATTATGATAATGTACAATATTATGAAATATAACTTTTTAAGTATAATATTGACCTTTTAACTACCCCATCAAAAATTAATTGCGGCCGCGTCTTGACACCAAAATTAAAAGGTAAAAGATAAAATATGTACCTGAAATGGATAAAAATAGAACAAATAACTCTCCTTTTGTCGCAGTCGGGTAAAAACATGTGTGTTGCTTGTCGCATAAATGCTACATGGGTGGTTAAAAGGTAAAATTAGATTGCCCGAACGAACGTAAATAAAACATGAGTAAAGCTTTGATTTTAAGCGAGATTGTTCCAAACTATGTTTATATGCGGAGTTATTAACATTATTATATTTGTGTTAGGTAACTTATTTTAATTGGAAACATTGTGAACAGTTTGAAGTATTTGCACGTCGTGTTTATAGAAAATGAATAACTCATTGTAATATGAAAATTTGTGAAGTTTTAGACAGTTACGTACCTTATTAAAATGTTTGAATAGATGAGAAGGTACATATAAGAGGGTGGGAGGGAATCGTTACTCCTTTATGGTTTCTAACAGTATGAAGCTTTATTCCACTGCTACTTTCTCACTAAAATTCAATCTTTAACACGAGTGAATCAGAATATTTGGTAAGCGCATTCTATCGTAGACAACATTATTGCTTAACTCAGGCAAGTAGTAGTGAAGCGCTAGCTAATTTCAGAATTAAAAATCTTCAATCCATTTTAGTGTCCCTCTAAGCGTGGTCTTCTCTCAATTATCTTACGAGTTGAGAGAGGCCGGGTTGGTAGATGTCAGATATCCCCGAATGATTAGTTCTCAGTAGTTTCCTCACGGTGTTTTCCTTCTCGTATATTGAGCAGCGGCGACTAAACAATCCACACAAAGTCGTGGGTGCGATCGGGGTTCGAATACGCGATCATATAATTTAAAGGCGATGTTATGGTGTTCAAATTACTGATCATGTTAAATGAATTGGCTAACGGAAATCCTATACAATGCGAGATCAGCTTAAACACGAAATGTATAGCTTAATATATCATCATCATTCCCCTTGCCTTTTCCCATTTCTATAGGGGTTGTCTCCCAGTCTAACCTGATGCGGCTAGCTACAAAAATTATACGAGCGACTGCCCTCAGACCTCGACACCCGTATGGAACCAGTAGCCGAGACGGTTAGACCAGATGTCAGATTATATTGGCTTCTGACAACATGTAAAGATTGTCATAGATGTGTTGAATAACAATCAGGACCGATGGCTTAACGTACTTTCCGAGGCATGGAGGGTAGTCCCTCAGCAAATTTTAGTTGTTACACGAATATTGCCCGGGGTGGGAATCGAACCCCCGACCTCCCGAGTATAGCCCAATCGGACGGCTTACACCGCTCGACTACCGAGTTCGTATAGCTCGATATGTATGTATGTAAGTGTACACGACCCTTTTTAAATTGTTCTAACATTAGCAGGAAACGAGGCTTTAAAAATGTTGAATTTTTTATTTCTACATTACTGCTGCTAAGGTTTACAAAAGCACTAACTATGTACGAGGAAAACGTAATGAAAATGAAAATTTAATTACGAAACATGACAAAAAATTATTCTCGTTTTAGATGTGAAAAACATGAAATAATGAGTAAAACGTTAAAACTACATTTAAAACATGCCTAACCCGGGAATAATTTGCAATAGGTGTCTATTTCGTCGCTTTTAACAGAAACAAGAAAATCTTGCTTCTCTGCAGAGCTAATGATTTCTATCAGAAAAAATAAATAAATAAATAATGAAACATTGAAATAAAATTACTTTATAAACGGAATTTATCGCAGTTTATTTTAGATTTTAGACCCCGACGTATCAAAGTCATTTCAGACTTCATGTTCACGGGTGGACTGAGATGTTTGACATGCAAAAACCCATAAGCCTAAATATTTTTTAGTTTCTTTGACTTTATCTACACAAAAATAAACAACATTGAAAGGTCACTTCGGTGTTACTTGAGTGTGTAAGAAGTCATTATTTTAATCAATTTTGAAAACAACTCGATAATACTGATAAGTTAACGACACAAAAGTACAATTAAGACAAAAATCAAAATATTTTGTAAATCTTAGAACCAGTCATTCGAGGACATGTCATCCTAGACCTAGACTCTCTTTGATGTTTAGATAGTTAAGAGAATTTGTGCCCAGCAAAAGAAATTACATTAATTACTCTACATTTTTATAATGAAACTAGCTGACCCAGCAGTCTTCGTACTGCCTCAATCGTTAAACAAAAAACCTAAACATTTGAATAAAATATTTTTTTTTTCACACCTTTCCTATACCTCCATGAACATTTCAAGACCAAGATAAGATGAATCCGTTCAGCCGTTCTCGAGTTTTAGTGAGACTAACGAACAGCAATTGATACAAAGTTGCCTGATGTCAAGCAATGCGATCTATGATGACGCGACAGCTCAATATACCAATTCACGTATGATTCTGAGTACAAATGATGTTCGGTGAGAGGCAGTGGAATGAGTTTCCTAGGAGCAACAATTCCGACTCACTCTCTCGATTAGTGATCTAATGGGAAAATCTATTAAAATGAAAATGAAAATTCAAATTCAAATTCAAATTCAAATTCAAATTTATTTATTTTAAATGAAACTATGAATTAAATGATAATGAAATGAATAATAAATGATAATTAATGATAATGAATGATAATTTATTTAGTATAATGGATGTGTCAGTATTTAGTATGCATAGACAAAAAACGAATCAAACCCTTTTTTGCTCCGTGATTTAAGCCAGGAGCCTAGATTACTTTTTGTTACAGTGACACGTTGATGGAATAGTAATTAAAATAAAATAAATGACAAAGTTACCAAAGAGAAAAACTTAACATATCAAAAAGGTTGAAAGGGTTTAAATGAAATTTGGCACTAGTTTGGTTTTTAATTTTTTTACATAATTTTAGAAAACTTTCACTAGCTGTCGCCCACAGCTTCGCTCGCGTGGTATTTATTAGGATAAAAAGTAACCTATATCTTAATCCAGACCATAATCTATCACTGTACTAAATTTCATTCAATTCCATCTTGTAGTTTTTGCATGAAAGAGCAACAAACATTCACACATTAGTACAAACTCGTGTTTATAATATTAGTAGGATAAAATCAAAGTTTGCATAGATGTTTTTTACAGTCTCAACATGTCAACCACTGGTTTCCTAAATGGGTTTCTAGGTATGATAGCAGTAGCTCGTATAATTCTGGTAGCTAACCGTATCAGGTTAGACTGGGAGCCGAGGCCAAGAAATGGACGACAAGCGAATTGATGATAATAAAAAAAAAGATTTTTTGAACCGTTATTAAAAACAAATTGAGATTTTTTTGAGGCGTAACGTGACTTATAATTATCCTGTTACAATTTTATACCATGCAATAATTGACTGTGTATACTGTTTTTATCAGAAATATTGTTGGAAAAAAATCATTCAAAGTAGTTTATTATACTACTTTGAATGATTTTGGCGACAAAAATGTAATATTTTCCGTGTAGTATCTAAACTAGTTTAGGATAAAAAACGTATAAAAAAGATGAGAGATATTTATTTTGAACAAAATTGAATAATAGGTTACGACACCAAAAATACTCTAAGTAGGTCATTAGAAAAACACGTGAAAAACTCGTGTGTACGTGAGTGAGTGTTGATAATGAAATAGGTCCTGACTCTCGAAGTATTTTTGTGCCAAAATACTTTAAAGATTTCGTGTTTATGCATAATGGAACTTAGTTCTTAGATAATTATGTTGAGATGCATTATAATCACGAGTTTTCATGTGGTATACAGAAAATTTGTGGAAACTAGAGGACCGGGTGGTAGTGACGCTCCCGTAAAAAAGGAAGACCTTCCTACCGGGCGAAGTATGATTTGTTTTATTCTGTAACAGGCTTGCGCTTGACCACAAATTGCTTGTTGTTAAGCAATGATGCAGCCTACGATGAAACACGCTTACCCAGTAAATACCGCTTCACTCGTGACTTGAAAACCGGCAGATTATAGCTATCAAAAAACCGAGATGCCGGTAGCGAATTCCACAACTTGGCAGTTCGCACAATAAAAGTAGAAGCAAAGCGTTTTGTGCGTACCCGTGGAATTTCCACCATATGTCGATGGCGCACACTCGTATCCGATGATAGAACGGAGATGGGGGAATAAAATCATCAGATTATGATGCCCAGTGACCGCAGTCCCCCCAACTTTTTTGTCAGGAAGTTGAATATCTTTTAATCGTCGGTGAAACTTGGTTTATGCGATTAAGAATTATTATGACGTAATAACTCTTGAGCGACGTTAGCTATGTGACTCCACCAATCTAATAACTAATTTCTAAAGTTTTGATAAAGAAAGATGTCACATCTAGCTTAAGATTTTTAAGTACATCCGTGTTTGGCAGGCAATATTGTCACTGTCTGCGATTTTGCGAGTGAGTTTTTAGATGTCTACCCACTTTCCAAATTATTATAGATTGTTATAAATGATGTTATTGTAGAATACCTACTATTAGTTCTGTATGCTTATAATATATGTGTTTTTATGTGTTTTCACAGTAAGTGAATTTATGTTAATTCTTATGAGAAATAAAGATATTCTAAACTTAAAAAACTTAAACTTAAAGGCTTAATATTAGTAAGATTTTCTTGGAAACAAAACTACTTTTGTTTGACTTTGACCAGGAGGCGAAATATAAAATCTTGAAAAAAACATCTTTATCTGACTATGAAACCTAACGCGTAGCTCGACACACACTTGGCCGAGTATGATTCAATTAATTCAAATAACCCAGTAAGTTATTAAAATGTAAATTTCATTATCTTTAAATTTTCTGATGGACGCAATATTTTCCAGCAAATTTCACATAAACGGTCCGAATTAATTAAATTAACAAAATTTTGCGCAAACTTTTACACATGACTTAGGATTGAATCTGTTTTACGACATCAAAAGTCAAAATAATTAACAAACTGTAGTACATTAAATTATAAAAATTGTGTAAATTTTGGTTCAGTTAAGACTAACTTTTTGCCGCGGCTACGCTCACGTGAACTATATATCATGCCCAGCAGTGGAATAAAAAGTAGCTTCCTCAACAAATGGTATCTAACAGTGCAAGAATTTTTCAAATCGAACCAATAGCTTTTGAGATTAGCGCGTTCAAACAAACAAACAAACTCTTCAGGTTTAAAAATATTGGTACAGGTGTCCTGTTGACTGTAAACACCCGACAAAAAAGTCGGCTTAGGGCGCGACGCGTCCTTTCCTTGGTTAAAACCGGTTTATACTGCTTTTTGACAATCGGGTTGAGGTCAAATGATCACTGACCACACAGCTTAAACACACAATAAACTAATAACATCTCTGTTTTTCATCGAGGGTTAAAAGTATTATACATTAGTATTAAACTATTGATCAGTCTCTAAGTATTAGTGTCCAGCTTACAATATTAACTAAAACAGTTAATCTAGAGAACCACAAGTAAGCATTTCCTAGTTTACCGACTATATTTATCTATAAGCACTGTAGTATGAACTCTAAAGGTACAGGATATAGTCGCAATTCCCATGACATTAGGATTTAATAGTGAGTCAGCTAGTTTAAAGGTAGATTCACACCAAAGTGTAATATGTACTAAGATTATGTTAAATTACACTGTAGGAATAAAAAATATTAATAAGGAAAATTTATATTGTATTAGTATTTTAAAGTTTATGTATATTCAGTGCCATGAAGGTTGTTATTTAACACATCTATGAAACACGTTACATGTAGTCAGAAGCCAATATAATCTGACACCTACCATCTCGGCTACTGGTTCCCTACGGGTTTCGAGGTCTGATGGCAGTCGCTCGTATAATTCTGGTAGCTAGCCGCATCAGGTTAGACTGGGAGCAGACCCCGATAGAAATGGGAAAAAAACATGGGGAATACTAAATCATATACATTCAATGCCATACAGCAAAAGAGATTTGCGTCGTTCATATCAAGTAATACCATCATAAGGAGCTTGGCTGACTGTCTGCTGCAGACTGCAACGTTCTGACGATGGGTGGCATACAAATTCAAAAATTTTCGAAAATCATTATGTAACAATACTATGTCAGTTTTATAAAATCTAAGCACCCGACTGATTTAGTATTTTCTTAAAGTTAAGCGAATACCACACATTGAAATAATTAACTATTTTATAGCGGATTTTATCGCGGTTTATTTCAGATTTTCAATCCCGACGTTCAAAAGTCTTTTCAGACTTAATGGTCATGGGTGGACTGAGGTATTTGACGTCCAAACTTATCAATCACAATTATTACTTTTTTATCCTTTAATAGGCTTGCGCTGAACCACAACTTGCCTGATGCGAAGCAATGATATGTCTACGATGGAACGCGCTTACCCAGTAAATACACAACTTGGGAGGTCGCACAATATAACTAATAAGTAATAAGTGGAAGCAAACCGCTTTGTGCAACTATCTACAAACATTATACTATTTCAGTTGCGTTCCGATTGAAAAAAAATATATATTTAAAATCTAAAATAAACCGCGATAAAATCCTTTAAAATTTAACTTTATTTCAAAACAGTAAGATTTGATAAAAGAAGGAAATTCTCTATTCACCTATTTTTATTTAATAATATATTTCGCAATGTTCCACTAATTCTAGATTGTTTTTTCTAGGTGGTTATATTTAAATTTTAATATCGGTTGAGCGCGTTTTTTAAGTTATTGTTAAAATATTAGAGTCAATTCATATTTTTCAAAAAGTTATTATTAAATTCTGCAAGCGATCCATTTCATTTGGCTAGTGAGTTTTTGTTCTTTCAATACGTGAAGCAAATAATGAATATTGAAGCATAATGGTATGCAAACTTATTGTTGATCATTCATGCAATTATTGTTAACGGTGCAACATAGCAATAACACGTTATTGTCATTAAAACAAATAAAATATGGCGTCGAATAATTGGCAGAAATATTTGGTTACATCCACCGAACGGCTTTTATCGAAAATAATGACTCTGATTGTTAAATTTATGATAATGGTCTCAATTACTATGATTTCATTGACTTAATTTCGTTTTGTATTCCAAATGTTTGTTATTATCTTCAAAAGATTTGATAGTACGTATTTTATTTTAATTACAAAAAATGAAATATATTAAATAATAAATAAATAAATATTCTGGGACATTCACACACACGGTCATCTGGTCCCAAGCTAAGCAGAGCTTGTGTTATGGAAACCAGATAACTGGTATATACTATACATATAATACTTTTCTTTTGTAAATATATACATATAATAGATATTTACACCCAGACTCGACACAAACAGAAATGTTCATCACTAATGTTTGTCTCGGGTGGGAATCGAACCCACGACCTGCGGCGTGAAAAGCAAGTATCTTACCGACCACGCCACCGGCCCGTCATATTAATTTGTACTTACATCTAAAACCAATAATTTAAATTATATTTTACAACAATTTAAATACGATTTTGGTCGTAGTATTCTTAAGTAGCTGAGTGACACTATTAATTAGTTAAAGGGAAGCTTGACTGACTTTTTTATGACATTAGATAAAAAAGTCAGAGGCATCAGAATTTGTTTTTGTTTATTTTTGTTTATATTTCGATTATAAAAGACCTCTTTTTTGTTTAAGTAAATAGTAAATGCTTCATTTGTTACGCTTGAATTGACATAGAGCCTCTGTGCTCTCACATTAACCCGTCCAATAATCGATAAGCACCTGCTTGTTTGTTTAGGCCCATATGCGCTGAGTCATGAGCCCAATCTTGTATATCCTTTGTCGGTACTTCAGTCAACATAACCTACACTTTTGTAGAATTATGTGAACAATTTTGAACCTTATAACCTATGTATATAAGTTTTTTATTAATAAATTGTTATGAACGTAGATGGGGGAACGCTAAATGATACAACCGATACGCACAAGCTCGTATTTTGACTGGCGTAGCAGTCGAGAGATCAGAATCATACTGTTTTTTGTATCTTACCTACATTTGTAGTAACAATTATCTATTTCTAAGGCGAGTCTTGTACCGATGCGCCATCTCTCCTCGAAGTAAGAAATTCAACTTATTGCTAATCTTTGTTATTAAACTTGAAATAAAATTATATTTTCTAATAGCCTCCGCCCGCGGCTTCGCCCGCGAAATTGATCTCACTAATCTTGTTTCTCCATACAAACTTTGGAACCCAGTTTCACCCCCTTAAAGGATGAGTTTTCAAAAATTCTTTCTTAGTGCACCCCTAGACCCTATAAGGAACCTATGTGCCAAATTTGGAGTCTCCAGACTCAGCGGTTTGGGCTCTGTGTTGATATGTCAGTCAGTCAGTTTCTTTTTTATATATTTAGATGTGTGCTAAGTATTTATCTACCTCTGGACTTAATTAATCCAACCCTTAAGTTAAACATCGTTCAATTGAATTTCTTTTTGTTATTAATGACTCTCGTATAAACATTTACTCGGATTTTCAACGTCTACAGTTTTTGTTCAAGTAATAGACATAAGATTAAGACTTTTTGTATTACTAAAGCTTTGAGAATCGATTAAGCTTCGGAGATTAACTGGTTAATGATTTATGATAAAATAAGCTAACTTGGATAGAATTATAGTTAAAATATACTTTAAAGGTCATCTTTAAATCTACCGTTAAATTAAATAGACTCAGACGCAGTTTCTAAGGTGGCTGATAGGTTTCGAATAGCCGGTTTAAATTTAAAAAAACTAAATAGAAATTACAAAATATAATAAAACATAATATACCGAGAAAAATCCAGTTAAAGTAGTATTATTTCAAATCTAATTTACGAGTTTCGTCTCTTTCCTATTTATAGTTCTTAGCTAGGTTTAAAATATCTACCCATTTGTGCTCAAGAGTTCCATTTTTTATTTCAATTATATTGTTATCTAATTCTGCTTCTAAAGCTCTCGTAGGTGGTTATGTCAACCTATTTTAATAATACAGTAAGAAATAGCTATAATTTTGGATGACACATCCATCAATATGCTGCTGTCATGCGTCAGCTGTTACTTTAAAATGTCAACATGAACGAACGAAAGAACACCGAGCACAGCTGAAGCCGTCATTTAGAAGAGCTGGCACTTTGTGTTGGACCGTTGCGTCGTTGGAAAGTGCGCATGCAACTACGTGCTCGATGGACGTTATGCTTTTAGATTTAAATTAGAATTTAATCTTAGCGATCTGTACTTATCTAGTGATTTGGGTGAAGTGATATTTGCAGTAACTTTTTTATTGGAATATCGTCTTCTTGCCAGATTATTCACGGCTATCTAAAGATAGCTAATCTCGATTGTTAGTCTAAAGCCTTCATATTTATCATTGAAAACACAAACCGACATTTCGCGGTGAGTAGCACCCACATTCGTTTTAGTGGGAGGATATAATTATCAATATAATTTGTTTCACGCAAAAACTACAAAACGGACTTTGATTTGGTTTGCACGGTTGAACACGTACGCCACAATTTGTTAATTATTACCACAATGTTTCAACCATATTTTATTAAACAACATATTAACCAAATATACTTAATGAGCAGCCAAATATGCAGAGCAGGACCACTGGAAGATAGCTTCCACCTTAAAGAGGATGACGGCAAGGTATGTAAAATCGTATTTTAAGTAGTCGGTCAGTAAGATATAAAAAAAAATGTTAGACAAGGATTTTTTGCTTTATCATTGATATAAAATATTATTATGAAATATTGCATTAAAGTTATGGAGTAAGAATGCACTACGTCATACCTCTGTACAAACTAATCTAGGTGTTATGTAGTTCCAGATTTCGCTTGGGCGTATCGCCGTAATCTTCAAATACCCAAAAATAAGAATAATACGTGTCTAATCAATCAATCTGCATTACTCCGCTGTGCCCTCCGATGCGAAGGACTGTACTCGGTGCCAACTCTCCAGTGCCCAGATTATGCAAAATTATAAATAGTTTGAGTAACCTAATAGACTTACATCACGACAATTTTGCTAAATTCAAAAAGGTAATAATCAACCACTATCACGCACGATAATTTATAATTGTAAATGTAATTTATATAATAATAATACAGAATAATTTTTTTTATAGTATACAATGTAATTATAGATGTTCACATAATCTGCTATTGTTAAAATTACAAATACAATACTAAAAAATAATTCTTATTTGCTATTGTATAATCAAATTATAAATTATTATTTTTAAATAACAAACCCGCGATTATATTAAATTTTATATGGAGTAAATAATTAGGTAGATATTTTTAAATTATTAATAGCTTGTGAATTCTAAGATGCATGCTGTGTTAGTCTATAAGTGACTGTTGCATAAATAATGTTTTATATTCCTTGTTTTTTAGAAATTTAATATGTAAACAGTCGTTGACTGACGTTAAATAAATAAATAAATCTATAATTTATTTCTCAGTATATCGTACATCGAGTTCACAAAATAATTCATAAGTTCACACATATTACTATTTCTGGTGTAGGTGTCAATTTCGATTAATGAATTATGTATTGTATTATAAATTGTCAATATATTACTTTATCTATCTGAATGACAAAACAAAAAATCGGTATCATTCCTATACACGCAGTAACTTTTAGGAGGAAACTTATACGGTTTTATACTCAACCATCTTATAAGACTCGTTAGTTAAAATGGACTTTGTCTCTTTTTTACTAGTATAAATGTCAAGATGACAGACAAAGACAAACGAATTATAAACCTATTTTAGCTAAAATGAGCTAAAAATACGTGTATGAATACGGCGATTAATTTATTCAAATCCATAACTTTTAGTTGTTTTGTTTCCCTATATAACTGTGATATCCATCAACACGCACTCGGTCAGCATAGATCTATTAAGGCGTAAGACATAAAATAGTTGAGTGAACTATAGGCAGTACTTAAAAAAGGGTTGAAAAAAAAATTGATCTCTTAAACATTATTTGAAGTGATAACATTAATAAAACTCGTACAAACTAAAACAGTGTAACAAAATACACAAAATTGGAGCAGGTACATAGGTACAATAAAATTGTTTGCTGAGCTATTTCAACAATTCTGAACAATTTTCAGCAAATAAACTAACAGCTAATGCTTATAATAAATTCAGATTATAATGGGCTTGCTAAATTTCCTACTAGGATCAGTTATAAAACATTACATAGAATCAGTTAATTAATTGAAATACTACTACTTAAATGCTGCTTTATTTTGGGTTCAATTCCCACCTAAGTCAGACATTTGTGTGATGAACATGTCTGTTTGTCTTGAGTCTGGGTGAAATTATGTATAAATAAGTATGTATTTACCAAACAAAAGTATTATATGCAGTATATTACCAGTTATCTGGTTTCTATAGTACAAGCTCTGCTTAGTTTGGGATTAGATGTCCGTGTGTGTTTATGTCCCGCGATATTAATATAATTATTCAAAATTTAATATTCACTGACTAGATTACCTATTACCCTCGCATAGGGTCCCCGATGATGATAATGTCCGACCACGAACTGATTTTATTAGTTCGTTCAAGGAGAAAATCTTCAACGAATCAATTAAAATTAGCTATCTTTAGCGATACACCTCCAACTTTTGACGATTACAATTACAATATTTTAAAAAAGTGGCGTCTAGTTAGCGCTTGTCAATTATATAATAATTTTGCTTGTGTTAAAAGTACTACTTAAATTACATAGATTATAAATAAATTACATCCAGCCACAAAAAACAACCATGCTTATCAGACAAAGGTTTGTCCTGGATGGGAATCGATCCCACGCCCTCCGGCTAGCAATCAAGGTTACTAACCCCTACTCCAAAAGCCCACTCATAGGTTATAGTAATCCTAAAGTTAGATTAGACAGTTTTAGCATAAAAAATATGATAACAACTTCTCCCCCACTCCCCTTCTCTTGTCTCTTTCGGTCTATTAGGTACAGCTACAACATCAAATAATAGAAAACTTTGCATAGTACGGGATCATATTTAGTACGCTGCCGTCTTAACATTTTTAGTAATGAAGTTACTAACATAGTCGGAATCAGTAAATGATAGTAATTCCGATGATATCAACAAGTTAGTTACGAAAAAAAATGTCAGATGTACCCTTTATTCTTAAGACGGTAGTACGGCACTACCTCAACTTAGCCAGCTATTAAGTAAGTACCTAGTATCATTAGTTAGAAGGTTATTACTGTGAAATAAGCTGTCACTACTCTTTGATCTTCCCCTTCAACCACTTCAACGATATCATCAAATTTTTTGCTCACTAAAATTCTCTGAATACGAAAACCCAACATTTCAACAAAAAATTCACTGGTACACTTTTTATACATTTGGGAACGATTCAATGGCGACGGATTTTCGACCGTAATTCTTTTGGCTTAGGATTTTTAAAGTTACTCTTTACTGTAATTAATTTTATCTCTAGTCAAATGAGGGGTCTAGTTTGTTTTATTATACTTTGCTTGCTAACTTTTAGACCTATTCAATTACAATGCCTTAATAATTTAGTGGTATAAATTTGTACAAACATTTATGAAACTAAATGAAATAAAATTTGCTTAATTTTTTTGAGACGCGAGTCTACATAAAATAGTCTAATTTCTTTTCCTACCGTGTCTGCCAACTACTGAGAAGCACTGCCATAAAACGCAGCAGGCCTTTTTCTTTTTTTAATGAAGTGTGTTGAATTAGAGTTAATTCCAAGCGTTTTTATCCGTTATATAGTCTGAAATTTAATAATACGCTTACAAAATAATTTTAAATTTGTTAATAGTCATTTCCCTAATATTATTCGGAAGTTTATTGTAGAAACGTATACACTGCCCCATTAAAGAGTGACTTAAAGAGAGACTTTGTGACGACAAGCATGATGTGCTACAAGATCGTTCCTATTTATTATAAAAATTTGGATCAAACAAAAACTGCTATCACTGTGTATAAAAACGCTTTAATTGGTTAGTCGTTGACTACGTGTTTATCAAAGTAAATGTCCTTATCATGACAACAAGCAAGTTAACAAACACAATCCTGAGAGGAGTTATGTTCGTTATCTCAGTTCATCGTCAAATCACAAACCTACATTTCTAAGGGAATCCTACAATAAAAAACCATTTTCGATTTTTTCCGAAACAAAACATCAACTCTGATGAACCAATTAAATCCCTCTGGCTAATTTTATAGACCGGAAAAATCTATCTATACAATATCTCATCTTTTGAGTTACTTGAGGAATGGTAATAAAAATATTCTAGGACATTAACACACGGTCATATTATGACGTATGTCATAATATGACCGTGTGTTAATGTCCTACTAAGCAAAGTTTGTGTTATGGGAACCAGACAACTGATCGATATACTATTGACGGGCCGGTATCGTGGTCGGTGAGATACTTGCTTTTTACGCCGCAGGTCGTGGATACGATTCTCACCCGAGACAAACATTAATGATGAACATTTGTGTTTATGTCGAGTTTGGGTGTAAATATCTATTATACGTATATATTTACAAAAGAAAAGTATTATATGTATAGTATATACCAGTTATCTGGTTTCCATAGCACAAGCTCTGCTTAGCTTAGGACCAGATGACGGTGTGTGTTAATGTCCCAGAATATTTATTTATTTTTGTTGTATACTACACATTTCTACTTTTATTTTGTAAATACATATTATCTTCGCCTGTGTGGTACTTATTGGAATAAAAAGTAGTCTATGTGTTAGTCCAGACCGTAATCTATCTCTGTGCTAAATTTTATCCTATTCCGTCCAGAAGTTTTTGCGTGTCAACAATCATCCATACATACTTACAAACTTGCGAGTTTTTAATAGGTATTAGTAGGATAACTACACCCAGATAACACAAACATACATAGTATTGTCTTAGATTTACGCGAATATCACACATTGAAAAAAAACTACTTTTTAGACTGACCACCCGTAATACCTCAGTCCACCCGTGAACATCAAGTCTGAAAAGACTGAAACGTCGGGATCTAAAATCTAAAATAAACCGCGATAAAATCCGTTAAAAAGTAGTTTTATTACAAACATACATATTTATCACACAAATAATCCACGCCCTGCGGCGTGAAACGCAAGTCCCTTACCGACCACGTCACCGGCACATCAAAGTTGCCCACTACCAGCAAATGGACGCAAAAGTACCTATTTTCACTTTACTATTATTATTTTTCTAGCGTGAATTCAAAATGGCTTTATCAACCGACTTCAAAAAGAAGGAGGTTCTCAATTCGACTGTATGTTTTTTTATGTTTGTTACCTAATATCTTTGTTATACGTGAACCGATTTCTATGATTCTTTTTTTGTTGGCAAGTAAATGCTTTCGTGTGGTCCCATTTAAATTTGATCAAGATCCGTCCAGTAGTTATTTAGCTATGTCGAAAGAAGCGTCATTGTTTACGCTAAGCGCGCAGCCTTCCAAAATTATTAGTGCAATTACCCTAAACGCATAATTCTAGGTACCTACAATTGAAGTCGGTTTTGTGTTGTTGTTGCAAAAAGAATTATCTAAATAAAGCCGCAGCCACACCTAACTCTGGCATTGTTTCATTTTATTTATATGTATTAACCTGTGAGGTAAACGAGCTTTGTATCCGTTCAATCGTTCGTTATACAGGGTGTGAATTTATGGGCCGTTTTTATGTTCTTTTTAACTTAATATTGATGTATTTTATAGCTGTGAACGTAAGCGATGGCGCTGTTTTTCTATTGTAAGTTTACTTTTTGTGTGGAATATAAATCATTTCTTTATTTATCGCCAAGTAACCTCATCAGTCCAGTAGCAAGCGCTTAAACCTAGCTTATTTCCTAAATAACAATGAGCTCCCGGGTTCAAATCCAGATTCCAGCACAAAATTTTTCTAATCCTGAACATTTTAGTAGCAGCTCGAAGTTGAGAATAATGCCCGATGAACAGCAATAGTCTCTTAAACCCTTTTTAGTGTCGCACAGCCGGCCACAAGTCTTCTCTCTTCTTTTCAACTGGTGGTAGGTTTAGGCCGTGGTTAGTGACTACCAAACAGACAAAGCTGCACTGCCAAGCGGCCTAGCCATGTTCCGGTGCGATGTCTGGTGACACCATGCAGAGAGGGAGGGTCGGAATTGTTGCTCCTTTAAGGTTCCTAACCTTAAGTAGGCATTCCACTGCCACCTTCTCACCGATAATCATTCGTAATCACGAGTGAATCGGTATACTGGGCTGGCGCGTTCCATCGTAGACTACATTATTGCTTAACATCAGGCAAGTTGTAGTCAAGCGCCCGCCCATCGAACAATAAAAATAATTAAAACAACTATCTTACGAGTTCAGAGAGATTAGGTCTTTATTCATAGACACTGGCCAAGTGCAGGTTGGTAGGTCCTCCAATGATCAGTGATATTTTCTGTCTAGTGGTACTCACTGATATTTTTGATTATTTTCTGTAAATAGAGCAGAAATAATATTTCTATTCGAGGTAGGTACTTAAGGAGAGTAAAATATTTTTCTACTAAAATTTCTTATATTAGGTAGGTATTTATAAAACAACACCCAGTATCTCAGAAATGTTTAGTCTGAATAAGCTTTGTTCTAAAACCTAACTAAGGAGCGCTTCTTGCTCTTATTCTGCTCGTAAAATGTTAAATCAACTTCTCGTTGAGAGAGGAAATTGGAATTCAAATGCGAATATATTACTTTTTGTTTTGAATTCTGTCATAATATGGACTTATTTATTTTTATTTAAGCTTATTTACTGCCGAACTAAAACATAAACGGCTTATTCATAAAAATCTTATAATGCCGCTGTATTTAAAATTGTCTGTGTCTGATTATGATGATAAACAAAAACAAATTAATTGTAAATAGTTTTAGAATTAATTAGTCTTTCGCACATGTTTTCGAATGAGTAGTTCTTAGACATGCCGGTTTCTTCACGATTTTTCTTTCACTGATTGAGCAGCAGTGAGGTAACAATTTACACAAAGATGTATAGGTGCAACTAGTAATCAAACCCGCGACCTTATTTCTAAGGCTAGGCTCGTGCCGTTGCTCTACCGCTGCTAATAAGGCAAAAATATTTTATTGTGTAACAACCACTAACCCACCCTTCACAGCGTTTGTGGAATATGACCTAATATCTCGTAAAAATTACGTACCTACTTGGTACATTAATAGTTTTATTCTAGGTAACTACAAAACCAAACGAAAAATCTGGTATTCTCATGAACATGCTTTTACCCCGTTGATGCAATAGTAAGCGTGTTCGCTTGATAACCTAGAGGTCCCGTGTTCAAATACTGGATGGAGCAACAATAATTTTTCCATCCTACTTATTACTTAGAGAAGTTAAAAGTTACGAAAAAAAGTTGAGAATCGAGCCCAATGAATGATAGTAGGATCGCTCTTTAATATGTTTAACACCTACATGCAAGCAGAAAGTGAATGCAATTCACCTCTGCCTATCATCATCAGCCTATCCTAGTCCATTGCTGGACATAGGCCTCTCCTATTGCACGCCACTAAGCATGATCTGCGGCTACTCTCATCCAGCTTTATAATCCGTTAAAAAGTAGTTTTATTTCAATGTGTGATATTCGCGTAAATCTAAAACAATACTAAAAATCACTAAATATATTTTTACACAGTAAATTCCATTGAAATAACGTCGAATGAAAATCGAATGTATCTGGTATCATTCACTCACTTCAATAGACGAATGATTTGCTACGATTGAATGTCACAAGATATTTCGCGCTTATATTTACATATTGTATGTGATGGATATGTATTGGAATGTTTTGTAACCGTGTAACGATTGAGAATTATGTGTAATATATCTTGTAGTATTTTTGCTTTTAGATAGGTTATTGACAAAACCGGGTATAGACCGCGAGGCCTAAGCCAAGCTTTCCATTTTTAAATCTACATAAATAGTGTAGGTGTGACTTCAGCCTAGAGCGTGACGCGTCCTTTGCTTGGTTAAAACCGGTTTATACTGCTTTTTGACTATTGGCCTGAGGCGCGGTGCTTCCTTTGCGCGTTTATACAAAAGATCATGCAATCACACAAATGCAAAGCTCAGCTAAGACCTCGCGTTACTTTTTAGTCGCGTTTACTTTTTGTGTGGAATATAAATTATCCCTTTAATTATTGCCAGGTAACCTCATCAGTCCAGTAGTAAGCATATTCCCTAAATAACCGTGAGCTCCCGGGTTCAAATCCCGAGTCGTGCAAAAAGACTTCTCTGAAGCAGAAAAAATGTAGTGGCAACTCAAAGTTGAGAATAATGTCCGATGACTTACGTGTTACGACCCTGGTGCACTATAGACACATGCTATCTTTTACACCATCGGAACAGTTACTTTACAAGTATGTAATTACTAGCTCCCGCGTGCAGCTTCGCCTGTATGGTCACCGTTTCACCCCTTATGGAGTGAGCTCATTACTTTCGTAGTGCAGCCTTAGATCTCATACGGAACCTTTGTGCCCAATTTGGAATTTCTGAACCCAGCGAATATTTCAGTCAGTCATTTTCTTCTTTCACTGGGTTAGTCTGGGCGGCCTTTTTAAATCAGAGAATTATGTACTTACTTTATTAAAATATTCTCCTTACATCTCCGCAATACTACAACATTATAGTTTTTCATCTTATTCTCAGCGCGCAATGGAACGCGTTTTTTGAGACATTTCCGTTGTGAATAGTAGATGTTTTGTTTTATTTCCCGTAAGGAATGAGTTATGGCCGGGACTTAAAGGAATATTTTAGCAAGATTCCCGACGATTCCCAAGTTTCTGTAAATTTTAATGCTGCATTTTATTCCAACTTCAACTTTGAGCATAAAATATTTATTGAGACTATTACCTATTTTTTCGTATTACATACACCATTCAAAAGTAAGCTATGACCTTAAATGTCTCCGTTTTAAACTCTTGATTAAAGACTCTACTTTCAACTCCTTTATCCTTCTAATTCACTCCTTATTCGACTAATTTTAGGGATGAATTTAATAAAAACCCTTTTAGTGACTCCATCAAATGTAATTACGAAGAATTGACGTTCTCACAAAATTCTCTACTGAATTAAATACGTGGCGAAAATAATAAGAACCGAGTTCTACAATTCCAAAATCAGATTTATAATTTGAATGTAGAATATTTTATGAAAACTAGGCGATTAATGATTAATCAGTTGATTGAAAAATTGTGAATTGAAGTCTAATAATGCTCTCAGTTTTGAACTGAATTAATGTAGTATACCTAAGATTACTTAGCAGCTTAGGAGCAGCGGTAGCGCAGCGGTACGGTCCCCGCCTTAGATAAATAAGGTCGCGGGTTAGAATCTTGGTCGTGCCCACACATCTTTGTGTAAATGATTTCATCTCCGCTGCTCCATATCGGTGAAGGAAAACATCGTGAGGAAACCGGCACATCTAAGAATTAATCATTCGAGGACATGTGACATCCACCAACCCGCATTTGGCCAGCTTGTGTGGATTATGGTCTAAACTGTCTCATTTCATAACATAGTTAAGAGAAGACCCGTGCCCATCAGTGGCACACTAAAAAGGATTGAAGTGAAGATTACTTAAGACCACAACACTTTTAAGTTAGCATTTATTTAATAAAGTTACTCTAACTTAATTATTTACGATTGTTTTAATGGTTTAAGTTAAATGGCTGGTGTTAAAGCTTGAGAATAGCTATTTGTTTTGCTAATTAAGTGGTGGTTAAGATACTTTTGCTTAACGACTGGCGTTTACTTTGGCTATCTAGAAGAAGGATAAAAATACTAACTCATAACCATACCTACTTAAAAAAATTAAAAAAATAATTAAAAAAGACGACCTCGGTAGTCGACCGGTGTAAGCCGTCCGATTGGGCTATACTGAGCCCAGGAGGTAGCGGGTTCGATTCCCGCCCCGGACAACAATTGTGTAATAACTTGTGTTTGTGTTTTTTTTATTCCATGCATATTATTATACAATTTAAAAAATTAATTAATTTAACGTGCATAATTAGTAGAAATAATTCATAATAATTTAATTTTAATTCTTATTCTTTATTGTACACAAAACACTTAATAAACAATTAATTAATAAATTAAATTAAACTATTAAATTAAATAAAAATAAAACATAATTAATAGATAATAATTAATTATTATTTTATTTGGTTTTAATATCTAATAATAATCCATGATATATGGATTCCTAATAAGGCACAAAGTGTAAATATTATAGCTACTACCTACCTCCTCCAGTGATAGACGCTGTGGTGGCGACACAGAAGCAGTGCAGCACCAGGGACAGTAGCATCTTGGTTGTCATGGCAACGGGGGTCCACATCATCGCACCATCATCTCGACTGCTTCATTTTGCGATCACCTCACATCGCTGTTATACAACTGTAACAAAGATTAATTGTGGTTTACACATGATAATCTATAATATAAAAATGAATCGCAAAATGTGTTGGTTAGCGTATAACTCGAAAACGGCTGAACTGATTTCGCTAATTCATTTTTTAGAATATTCCTTGAAGTACGAGGATGGTTATTACGTAGAGAAAAAATAAAAAAAGAACAAACTTCACCGAAACGGCTTGAACGATTATTATGAAAACTTATATCTATACCTTGTTTTTCCTTAGGATGCATATTATAACAACAAATATGGCCGCCTCGTAACCAGAGACTATATTTTTAGGGTAGGGCCACCATGATTGAATACATTGAATGATTTGTTAAAAGAGTGACTGAATAGATTTCTAATCATTCATTATTCGGAACCAAGAAGCTTTACATTTAATAAAACACTGGAATACAATAATGCAGTCGTATCTCAAATAAATTGTTGAAAACAGGAAATATTATAAATGTTTAAAAAATATGAAAATATAAAAAAAAAACATTTCAACGACTTCTTTGATATTTTTCTCTTTTTCTGGCCAGTCACCAAAATTAAGATGAGGGGTCAAACAAGCTATTTTGTTAATTTTTTATTAATCAATAATCTGATAGTGAATCTGAGTAGGTTAATGCGGATGCGGGATGAACTCTGTGTTAGTTAGGGAGGGAGGAGTCATGCGGTTATAAAAAATGAAAACGCAAGCGCATCGAAGTTATTTGTTGCCGCAGAAGTATCGTCTGTGGGCCGCACTTTGACGACCGCTGCTCTAGATGAATACCGATAAATTGATTACAACCTTACCATGTATTAAACTGTTAAGGACAAGATCTTTTAAAATAGGCAGAGCTGTTTTTTTTTAAACTTCCGAGTAACTTTTAAATCTAGGCACATAGATACATAAATTATCCATTTTGGTGTAAACGTTCTCAAGTAATGACGTGACCAAGGGAAGCACAGATTGATTTTATTTAAATGATCGTTTAGAACATTTGAATGAGTGACGATACGATACAACTAATTATATTTATTATGCACTCAATTTCACACAGCATCAGTTACATGGTTAAAAAACAAAATTTTCATATTTAAAGAAGACAGTAATAAAATAATTTAGGACAATACTTTACATTAAAGTACGATCTAAACATCACATTTTCATTTGACTGGATATCATTCACTCAGTTCTTCCTAAATCTATGGTTATCGAATCCATAAAAATCTATGTCCACACTCTAATTTAAAAAGTATAAAAATGTCAAACAGCCCAGGTCCTTGCATAACCTGTGGTCATGAATTTTGGAATGTGTTTAGAATTTTATCAATAATTCGTATTTAACTGGTTGATTTAAAACATTTTTCAGTTAATTTCATAGTTAAAGTGTTTACTCAATGGATTAAGACATTTTTAAGTCAATACATAGTGTGGTTCATTGATAAAATCGTGATATTCTAAAGTGACACGAAAACTGAAGCTTTGTTTACCTTTTTGGCACGGTAAGGAAAAACAAAGAATATATTCAGAAAGTCTGAGAATCGGTCGTAATCTATTTTTGGACCGGTAGGTGGCACTGCTTTACCGGGCAGTCAGCGTAAGCGTTTAAATGCTCTTTGCCGGGCAGGACGACGTCTGCGGGGTCCGCTAGTAAATAAATAAATATTCTGGGACATCTACACACTCTAGGGCCGTCTGGTCCCAAGCTAAGCAGAGCTTGTGTTATGGAAACCAGATAACTGGTATATACTATACATATAATACTTTTCTTTTGTCAATATATACTTAAAATAGATATTTACACCCACTCGACACAAACACAAATGTTCATCACTAATGTTTGTCTCGGGTGGGAATCGAACCCACGACCTGCGGCGTGAAAAGCAAGTATCTTACCGACCACGCCACCGGCCCGTCAAAAAATATCTATTAAAAAAAATAGTCTTGTCAGATTATTTAAAAAAGCTAAATTATGCCGATACGGAAAAGTTACTCGAAGTTGTAAATTAAAAAATAAATCTAGTTTTAAGTTATTGGGCGGTTATTATATTAGAATTATATTGTAATTAAGTTTTTGTTATTGTAATTATTATTATTCTTTCGTTGTTATTATGTAAGTAGTAGTAACGGCGTTCGTGCGGACCTCTGGTCGTAGCTAAAAAAATAAAATAAAATAGACTTTATTTCGAACACAAAGATTCATATCATGTTAGTAACATGTTAGTAGTAGCTAAGCAGCGTTATTGTGTAATACAGTATCAAAGTGATAATTAAAAGTCATGCTTGGTGTGAAGTGTGTTTGCAATACTGGAATAAAAGCAATTTAATATATCGTATTACTAGCTTCCGCCCGCGGCTACGCCCGCGTGGTGTTAGGATAAAAATTAACCAAGTGACAGATCTTTAAGAACTCTTTATAATATTTTTTTATTTGGTATTGGTGGAACCCCGTTTCACCCCCTTAAAGGGTGAGTTTTGAAAAATCCTTTTTTAGTGCACCCCTAGACTCCATAAGGAACCTATGTGCTAAATTTGGAGCCTGACCAAGCGATTTAGGTTCTGCGTTGATATGTCAGTCAGTCAGTCAGTCGGTTTCTTCTTTTATATATTTAGAAGATTATTTGAAATCCTTGTAATTTATGAACCGAAGTATAGACAACTGTGACGTTTTCTACAGTATATATTATCTAAATAGGAAAAAACATCATCCATTAATTACAGTATCTCATTATTATCTTACCTAAGTTTATTGTGTAAGATTGATTGTCGTAACAACACGTTGTTTGTCTTATGGGACTCAATTCTTTACTTTCAGGGAAGCTATTCGAATCGTTGGTTAATTTGCTACGAAAAACTACCGAACTTCAAACGTACATAGAACTGGACATTGGTGCTATCAGGTGACAGTAAACTGGTGGTAAACTTCCGCTGTAGTCAGTGACCAGACTTCCCACCAGACAAAGCCGTAATAACAAGGGCCCTTGCCATACACCGGCGCGATGTCTGGTGACACCATTTGATAGGATGGATCCGAATAGTTGCTCCTTAATGATTTTGCCACCTTTTTTGTCCTTGGCTTTGGGCTTGACAACAACTCGCCTGATGTGAAGCAATGATGCAATCTATGATGGAACGCTATTACCCAATAATTACCGATTCACTCGTAACTGGAGGATAGGCAGATAATAGCTATCGGGAAACATAGATGCCGGCAAAGAATTCCACAACTTGGCAGTTCGCACGATAAAAATGGGTGCAAACCACTTGTACCTACTCATCAAAAATCGTTCCTAATAGGGCAGTCGCATTCCATCGTAGACTACATCATTGCTTAACATCAGGCTTGTTGTAGTTAAGTGCAAGCCTACCCTTACTAATATTATAAATGCGAAAGTCTGTGTTGCTTTCACACCTAAATTACTGAACCGATTTGGATGAAAATGGGTATGGAGATAGTTTGAGACTCGAGAAAGGACATAGGATAGTTTTTATCCGACTGCGCAAAAAGAAGGTAATGTTTTGGCGCGATAACCGACATACACGCGGGCGAAGCCGCTGTTGGAAAGCTAGTTTAAGAATAAAATGAATGAACTAATGCTTTTTTTTTTCACTTTTATGCAAATAGAACAAGAATATACATCCATTTTACCTCAAAAACTTTCCCATTAATATTAGTAGTAGGATTACATAAGATTAGCCATAAGCCGTTAGCCGAGTGTGGTCAGGATCTGTAGACATAATCATTTTATCGTATTCCGCCCGTAATCGGAAGACAAAATGGCTTTACGGTATAGCTCGTTAGTTCCGTAAGCTCTGTAAGCTCAGGCGTACAATTTTTAGGCTAAATTCAGTCAAAGCACGGCGAGCGGCGCTTCTATTTGTCAAATACGTCCCAAGGGGTTTTTGCAAAATCCCTACTCTTGTTTTTTTCCGTTCGATTTCGTTGCATACGAAGTTTGTGGAGCGTGTAAGTGACATAAATTAAAAATTCTGTTTACTAAACATTTTTTTTATTTACTTTGTTTTTAACAGAATTTAAGGGCTGTAATTTATGCTTGAATAAGAATTGTGTAAGGCATATTAATCAGTTTTGGAGTGCTCAAAGGTGTGCTAAATTAATTAGAAGACTTATTTCAACGTTGTATAGGCTAATTATAAAAAAGTCATCCTAAGGCATCATATTTTTAAACAAATCTTGGCTTCATTAAACATAACTTTCGATTCGTATGTTTCATCTTTCCAACACAGTTCACAAAATATGATGAGTATAAGATAATTCCTACGTTATCCGAACGAACGAACGCTATAAAAGAGTAGGGCTTAATCTTGGCTATGTAAACGGGAATTTTCTATGGTGTGATGTCACCATAAATTCCGCCAGTGTCGAGTAATAACGCTATAATGTTATATTGTCCGCTTCATTTTCGGTGAAAATTCGAATTTTAGAAGGTTTTAGCAAACATTTTATCATTTACTTATATTGAGGAGACCAATTTTTTTTTTACATTTAACTGTATGTAGCGTCTGAAATAAACTAAAGAGACAAGTTTTGTAGACAAGTTCATACACCCTAGATGTATTTTTATCCCTCTCACGCTTTACCATTGTAACGGGCCAGACGGAGACAGTGAATTTAAGAGTAGTCGTTCAAATTATGTATACTTCGTCTAGTATTTAATCATTTATTCTAGATGCTACATCCAGTGTTTTAAAGATTCTTGTAGTAAATTTCCAAATGACATTTAAAATATATCAATCTATAAATAGAAAACAGTTGTAAAATCTACAGTAAGTATTAAGGATTATTATAAAATTTTATATTCTTATTTAACAAATAGAACTGTTGTGGAGCAAGTCACTCTACAACGCGACAAAAACTAATTTATAGTGTTTGTGCCTCGTGAACACCAATAGGCTCTGCTATTACGTATAGGGCCTAAACATAGCCGGTCTAAAGTGAGTGAGATTCACCTCTGCCTATACATTGGGTTACGACAAGCGTGATAGCATCACGTATTATGTTTAAATCCTAAACTACACCAAAATTGGTCGACTAAATCTACTTAAATTTAAAACAGTCTCCAAAATAGTCGCAACGTAAGTATTACATCAAATTTTATTCGTATAAAGACAGTGAAAACTTTGTCTTTCCCTTAGAATTAGTTGTAACTTCCAGTTACATCACTTTGAACTTAGTAAGCACTTAAGACAACATAATTCTATTAATTAGACTCAAAACTTCTGAAGTAATGTAACAAAGTAAAGTTTTAGGTTAAACTCTAGAGTCGGATTCATTTTGAATGTACCAAATGCATTAGCTACACTGTTTTGATCACCATCAATACAGTTTTTAGTTAAATTTAAATTTTTATTTTTTTAATTTAGTTAAATCACGCTTTGTAATGAAACAGCTTTATAACGGATTTTGAAGAGGTTTATTTTAGAACTCGATGTTTGAAAGTCTTTTCAGATTTTATGGTCACGGGGGGATTGCGATATTTGTCGTGCCAAAAATCTGGGCACTGAGTCACCTTCGTCCATGGGAGTGCACCCTTGATCTGAATCTCCACCGGTCCCCGGTGGTCCCCGGGTGGTGCAAATCAGGTGACAGTAAACTCGTAACAACTGACAATAACTGGTGGTTGGCTTCAGCCGGAGTTAGTGACACCCACCAGATAAAGTTGCACCGCCATAGGGCCTTGTCGTGATCCAGTGCGATGTCAGGTAACACTATTGGAGAGGGTAATCATCATTGCTTAACATCAGGCAAGCAGTAATCATGCGCAAGCTTATTGCTGAATTTTTAAAAAATCGTTATTTAGAAGTTTTTTTCAATAGGTACCATCAATGCTTTATTCATCTATATATAAAAAAATGAAACCCGTTTTCCGTTGTCACGACATCACGCGTAAACGGCTGGACCGATTTCGATAATTCTTTTTTTTAAATATTCCTTTAAGTACGAGGATGGTTCTTACGCAGAGAAAATTAAAAAAAAAAAAATTTAGAAAGCGAAGAAGTGCCGAAAACCGGGTTAGATACCTATTATTTATTATTGGTCATATTCGGTAGGTCTGAGACCCGGTAGATGGCACTGCTTTACCGGGCAGAACGACGTCTGCCGGGTCTGCTAGTAATCAATATTTTAAATCCAGAGCGAAGACAAGCACATTTCTAAAATACGTAAGTACCAGAAAAATAAAGGTACAAGGAGATTTTCATGAGATTTTTTCTCACAAGAATCTCTGTCTTTCGAGATAACACTTTTAATAATACTTACATAGCGCTCACGCCTACACACACAAAGGTGTAGGTAGTGGTCAACTTTATGTATTTTTACGTTTTCGCGGTACCTAAATGTATTGTCAAAACATGAAAATAATTTTAAAAAGTTACATCATTATTACACAATATTTTTTAATATTGTTGTCGAAATAACCGTTAGTGAATCACGTCGTATGCTTCGCATCAGTTGAACTTTTTTTAATCCTAAAATACGCTTGCGCTTGATCATAATTTGCCTGATGTAAATCAATGATGCAGTCTACGATGGAACGCGCTTACCCAGTAAATACCAAGCACACGATTGACATGATTACGAACGAAAGAGTTCACCGTGTGTTGTGGCCCCCACTGACTGTCAATTAGATAAAAAAAACTTGAGAAGTGTCAAGGGAAACCCGGATGGAACGAAGTTCCTTTCGATTAATTAGTGAATGAATTGTAATATTTTTTTTTACGTTATAATAATATTTTTTTATTATTAACAATATAATGTAATATAAAATATATATTTTTTCATAGACAGAGAAACATGCGCACGCCGCACAGCTTACAATAGCTTACTATAGCAAAAAGTATCGTGACAACTTTTCGTAAGAATTTTATCCGTCTAGCCCCCTTTCACAACGCGCGATAAGGAAATTCGTTCCAATATCTCAGCGATGTATTCAGACAAGAAAGATATCAACTCTTTCAACTGATTATGAGACGTAAGATAATGGGCAAACGCCTCGCCAGTAGATGCAAGAAGTCGTGATTAAGAATTTACTCGATTACGACTACATTAAGGAATAGTTAAGAGTAGCCTGCGCAGAACTACTATTCCGCTATGCACAGAAGAAGAAGAACTTCCAAGAGCTAATGGCTAAACTACAGCAGTGAAGACACACTAGGAAAAGAACAATTAGTGAAACAATAATCACGACATTGAAGTGACAACTGACAACAATTCCAAGTGCCATTGATTCCTGTAACTTTCTCGATTACGATTCAATCTCGTCCCGATTACGATTCAATCTCGTCCCGATTACAATTCAACCTATTTTGTACATTAAGTGCCTCAACCATTAGTTAGGAGAGCCTACGATTAAGCACAGAGTTGATCCCTAATTTAACAACAAATTTATTTCCTTTTCAACTTTGTTGGGAACAAATTGATCAAAAATTATTAAAATGGATATCACGATGTTCAGGAGCACAAAATCAATTCAAACATTATTGTACAGTTTGTAATTATAAGGTACGACACCCGGTTAAGTCCACACATCTTTGTGTGACTTTCATCGCTGCTGCTCAATATCGGCGAAGGAAAACATCGTGACGAAAACGGCATGTCTAAGAACTAATTTTAGAGGATTTGTGACATCCTCCAACCCGCATTTGGGTAGCGTCTGTAGATTAACATCTGAACTCTCTCAACTCGTAAAATAATTGAGAGAAGACCATCAAAATCCAGTCCTATCTATCCTGATGTTATGTATTCAAAAAAAGTCGTTAAAAACCACGGTACCAGTGAAACTTTTTTTTACAATAAACACTGTAAACACAAAAAAAAATAGCGTGGAGCACTGGCACAAATGGGTAATAGTCTATACACTACATAGTCAGCTGTTGCGAACTATAGGCGCCGCCATATTGGCCTTGGCTGCTCAGACAAGCGCCTTTCACTTTATACCTACTCCGCGGCCTACGCGACATACAACACACAGACGAAAAAGTTTGAGACGATGGAATAAAAGTTTCACTTTAAAAATATTATATTCTTAACTAAAGACTACCTAAGTATCTAAGACTAAATATACCTATACCTTAAAGGTAAGCTTTGAAAATCTTTTCCACATCGCTGTGATCTCCCTCAATTTTTCAATTTTTCTTTCAATTATTTATTTGCTAAGAATACATTACAATTTTTTACAGGGTCAGATCTTATGTCCTTAAAAGTCATTGTATTCTGCATGCGAGCAACCGTGCAAATTATCTCTCATATTATTATCTCAAATTATATCTCTTACTGTAAGACTCCTTCACATATAGCGGTAGGGACTTCATTTTATACTATCTAAACACGTTTTTAAAGAAAGACGGTATTTCAGAGTAATACCATAAATGCAAAGTAATATTACTATATTATATATTTAATTTACTTGAGTAAATGGTATAAAAAAAACGGAAATAGCTCCAACAATTTTCATAAAATTTAGTATGCAGAAGGTTTCAGGGGTGATTGATCGGTCTAACTAGGTTTTATTTATAGAAAAAGTAGTTTCATTCGTATTTTTAGGCAACGAAAAACTGCTGCAATGATTTCGCCACAACTCAACATGTTGTAATTGAGTGGTCTTCGAACCAGATAATCCCGGTTCAAATCTATGTTTTTTTTTCCTAATTTTAATTTCTTTTTTAGTGTTTAGTTAAAATAATAAGCAAAGCTAGGTCAGGAAGTACTAAAAAGTAGTTACCGAAACGTTTATTGACGTGAACTCCGAAATAATTGTTAATAACGTACATATCTATCTCTGCATTTAATTACAAACACGAATTTTAATTACAGATTGAATCATTACATTGAAATTTCAATAAAACACCAATAATATTGTTAAAATATTATATAATTCCTGCAATTTATTATGATTACAAGTTCGAAGATTCATTGCCTGAATATAAATAACATCGACATTTTGATAACATGCATCCATTTAATGAGGATTTATGTAAACATGATGTTTTTATATGTAAACGAATTTTGTATGTCATTAATTTAATATTGAGCTTCATTTGAGCAGTAGTGGCGCAGGAGCTACAGTGGCGCAGCGGTATCGGTTTCCTCATCAAAATGGACTAAGCACCACGGGTAATAAAATCTAGCGGGATTCGAGCTAGTTTATGTAATAATTATGGCGAAATCGTGTGAACGCTCGGAAATTTGCACCGGTTGCACAAGATCGGTATTATATACCTCCAACCTTTAGAACCGGTGGTCCCTTGAAGTACCACTTTCTGGCGATAAAGTGATTATCTTTTACACATATGCAAGATATATCACCCCGTTTTTCGTTATAAATATTAACTGAAATTGAAGTATACGCAAGTTGGTATACAGCACGTGACCATACTTGACCAAGTATATTTACTTTTCCAATATTCCAGTTTCAAATCACATCGCCAGCTTAATATACTAACACAGTTTGCTGAGTCGGACGTGTGCCAAGGCTAGATTATTGTTAGTTCTTGCCATCGCCTCTCACCAGCACTTGGCAACAGCTTTTGTACTAGAATGTTCTTTATTTTCATCTGTCCACGCGAATTTATAAAGTTATTTTGTTAATGAAACAGAATTCCATGAATGTTTGTGAACCAGTATTTCAAACACTGAATATTTATTTTACCTTTACTAGTTAATTAAATGGTGCTCGATGTCGAGTTCGATTCGAACGAAATGAAATGTTTGTGAGATTGACAATACTTGTTTTATAAAAGAGTAAATAATATAGCAATTTAATATATATTCCCATTTAAATTGCTTTCAATTGCCTTTCGCGCAATGTTTTAAATCAAACTTTTTCTTCTTTCATGGTACGTTCTTCTTTATGAAAATGGTACGTTTGTGCAGCCTAAGATACAAATTAGCGTACAATAAAACATACAAAGATTAACATCGTCTCGTATTATCATAAAGTAATTATTATTAAAAGCCACATCAAACGTGTGAATTACCATTACAGCGACAAGAACACTTCGCTTTAGCGGTGTCCTAGCGTTCATTAAAGGGTGGAGTACCTCAAGGCGGTGTAATGGGGGCGGTACTTCTCCCCTTGTTATCTCATACGATGCCTTTGTGTGTATTGTGTACGTTACGTGTATCTGTCCTGTTAGTTCCGAGTTCCACCTGCAGCGATCGTTAGGGCCACACGCTAACCGCATTGTTTGTATTCCACAATTAGTTTAACTGAACTGTTTTCAGTTTAAAAGTTTATTAGTAGTCACTGCCGTAATGTTTGTTTGTTTGCGATTTAACTTACAATGTTTACTGAGGTACTTACTATACAAGCTTATAGCAAATGTTCAGTTGTTTCATTTAATTAAAATTAATTTATAATATTTGTCTGTATACCGATATAAATGAGATGTTTTTATAAAATCAATTCGAGTCGTTTTCCAACTAAAATAACACTGACGATGCGTGATTTAAAACTTACACATCAACATTTAACGCTATGCCTCCTGAGCGAGACATTAATCCCTTTCACATGACGCAAAAAAACACGAAATAAGCCCCACAGTTATCGGAAATTCCATCAACATTTCATACATTTAACATCTGTTTCCATTTCATTGACCAACGCAAAGAGCATTATTCCCAACAAACACAGAGATAAAATAAATAATTTCCAAGGCGCTATATAAAAGATGATGTCAATAATTTATTATTTTCGTTTCCTTTTAAAACGATGCCATTAGCGTTCCGCTGAGTGCTCCCCTCGAGCTCGAATATTTCGCTTCTAAAGAGAATTTCCTAGAACAACCTCACTGCTGGGGAGGATGTCTAAATTTTATCTTGCATTAAGTAAATCGGGTTTTTTGCGAGTGGCGCTTATCAAATTTCTCTTTCTGTCCGCCAATGCCTAAGATAAATGTGTGTTTGATCAGATATCAAATTTTTGCTTTCGAGTCTAGAAGTCGTTCTTTTGTCGTTGGCGTGAGTAATGATGATGAGGGCGGCAATTTTCGTCGCGATTTTTTCATATTCCGGCGCTCCATTGGAGACAAATCCCCGAGCTGCAAATTCGAGTTAAAGGTTACATAAAGCTTTACTGTCGCGACAGACAGTCGGGAAACGTCTCATTGACGTTTTGGCCCAAATTCAAAAGTCCATTTTAATTTTAAATAAATTTGCAGTGGAATAATGTTATCAGAGAGAAATATGGTACGCTTTTTGAGTGGGGAATTTGTTGAATGGTAAAAAGCCTTCAGCTATCTGTAACTGCATTACCCAATAGGGGACGGTGAAAGAGAATCCAAAGTGGATCTAATGAGACCGACACAAAGGCTATCAAGTTGTAAGTGAAAAGGTCGCGGCGACGCAACTGCTCTGTAGTGCTTCTTATAAAACGTCGATTACTGTTCGCTCGTTCCATTGTGCTAAACCCTAAAATGGTTGGAGGCTGTGTGGGTCCATTACCGCTGTACCGCTTTTTGTCCCTCGCCCCTTTTTTGCTGGTCCCGTGTAGGACAGATACGGAATGGGTAATAATTGGAGTTAAATCTTTTTGTTGATGTCGCTCTGGATTTTAATGCGATTTTAGACCTTTTAATTTGCTCTCTGTAGGTCACTTGGCGAATCATAAGGTTTTATTAAATGAGACTTACAATTAATCTTTTAGAAGATGAAATATTTGTAATGGATTATAGAAGCCAAATAAAATACCTCATGTAAAAATGATTTGGATTTGAATGTAGGTACTGGAGCTGAAAACGTGTAAATATTACTCTTTGTCGGCTATATTCAGCATCAATAAATAAGAGCAGATATATTTTTTTTACGTTTGCATAACTTGATGGGAGTTTTTGCTCGACTCTAATTACTTTTATTGTATACCTTTTTCAAATAAATAAAAATGCAGTTTTATTGAGTAAATGTCATGTAGTGTCATTTAGTAGCATGTCATAAACATTCATTTTCAAATATTTTTATTTTGTAAATTTGTTTATTTGAAAGGGCAGAGAGAAGACGCCGAGAGAGGACAGTCTCCGATCTTAACGGCGATGTCCTTTAAGAGAGATAGGTGCGAAACACTCACAATCGCCGTGCAAGTATGACCAGATTTATGTGGCTAAGGAAGTGTGTTAAATCGTAACAAGTGGCGCTTTTTAATTACTGCCTACCATCATGGGAAAAAAGCATAATTGTATGTCTGTATTTAAGTAGTCAGTTATAGAAAATCTGTCATAGCTTAAAAAATTGTATATTTTAGGATAAAATTTATCTAACTATTGAGCAATCAGCTCTAGATCGGAGGAAACAGCAAGAACTCCTCTTTAGAAGTTGATCTAAATAATGAAGAAATATAATGTCTTGTCTTAACTAGTGACCTGCTCTGTCTTTATATAGGTGCAAATTATACACCCAAAGACTGATCGCTGAGTAAGGCTCAAGGACCAGTCTATCTTGTAATAAAAACCACATAAAAATCCGTTTTTGAATTTATCGCTAACAGACAGCGGAAGTGACTTCTTTTTCTATTGAAATAAAACTACTTTTAACGGATTTTATCGCGGTTTATTTTAGATTTTAGATCCCGACGTTTCAAAGTCTTTTCAGACTTCATGTTCTTCTTCAGTCTACCCGTAAAATAAACCGCGATAAAATCCGTTAAAAAGTAGTTTCATTTCAATGAGTGATATTCGTGTAAATCTAAGAAATTTATTTTTCTATTTAAAGATATCTTTCATCCTTCGTCACAAAATCACAGCTATTTCAAAGAAAATTTAACCTAAACTACAGAAATCCTTAACAGAATGCACGGCTTTTATCAAACAATGTTTTATCTATAAAAAAGATCAACAAACAAATACACAGATCGTGAACTGGGCTTATCTCTGCGTTTGTAATGAACTAGGGCTGTTGTAAACCAGGATTAAAGAGCTCCAGCTAAATTTAGAAACGCAATTTTATCCGAAGCTTTGTGAAAAAATATATGTTTTCAACGTAGCTAAGTAGTCAAAAATATGAATTGCGTAGTAAAATGTACTGGGTTTACTTTAAAACTTTTTAAATTATTCATATTTTATATTATTATGTAACTTGGCAAACAAAAACACGGCAAAATTAACGGTCAGTGACCTTAGCGAGTGCACAGCTGATGTTGCAGCGCATGGGTTACAGTACAATTGTAAATAGTGAACAATTTTTGTTAGTGAATAGTTCATTTTTTGGATGAAGAGACATCAAAATATTTTTTTCTTTTTTTAAACATAATATTTTTTTTATTTAAATAAGTAGTAAGAGATTTTGTCACTTTTCGCGATCTTTGGCATCTTCTCGCCGATTGCTGGCTTGAAGTTCCTTAATTCTCCCTTCACTACATCATACCAGCTATATCTCGGTCGACCCACAGAGCGACGCTCAGTATGGACCAGGGTATGCTCTCTTTACTCTTCAATCCTCTCTCATTCTCACAAGAGGTCGTATCATACCCTGTTTTCTCACTATAATTTTATTTACCGTAAATACAAGCGTGTTAAAGAAATATGTGTAAACATAGTAGGGTGTACCTCATTAAGAGCGAGCGGAACGCGGAATTAATTTACGAGGTAATACAATGGCGGTGTGGAAGGTGCCGCGGAAGTGTGAGACGAATGGCTATACGTGTTAACACAGAAGTAGGTATAGTAACGTATAGTGATAAGAACTAAGTTTCTTTTATCGGAGAACAAAGTCTATGTTGCTTCTTTATGGTTACTAATCCTATGGACTAACATTCTACTGAAACCTTCTCACCGAAAATTATTCGTAATTACGAGTAAATCAGTTATTGGGTAGACATGATCCATATAAGAGCGCAAGCCTATTGCAGAATAAAACAAAATGAATGTTTGAATTATTTATTTCTTAATAACAATGATGACATTAAAACTCTATTGACCCATCTCCCGTTCTCTTTGCTCTAGCTCGTATTAACTCAGGCTTAACAGTCTTAAGATCGTAAGCCATGCCGCAGAACGCAAAGAAGTCTATAACTCTACCCATAAAATCCAAATAACCCATTTCTGCAAATTTATAATCAAATGGAAACACATGGTGATAATTATGTAAACCTTCACCGAAAGCTAGGTAAACTGCTGCAAGATTGGTCACTGGTCTGATGTTTTTGTCTATAGGCTTGAATCCCCATAAATGAGCTACAGAGTTGATCATACATGCAGTGTTTAGGACTATAATGTACCGCAAGGAGTTTAAATGATGCGCGTTGGTGAATGATTCTCCCCAAAAGTGCATGGGTATGGCTGTGGGTATAACGAAGGTGAGTAGCGGTATCATCCACGTGCGGTTTCTGAAAAAAAAAATCGTTTTGTTGTTCGTAGCTAAAACAACAAGAAGCATGTTCGTTTCCAACGAGATTGCGTGTTCAAACCACACTGATCAAAAAGTTAACGGTCTTATTCAAAAAGTCTTATATGAAAATGGATTTTGTCTCTTTCTTACTAGTATAAATTCCAAGATGACAGTCAAAGACAAACAAATTATAAACTTATTTAAGCTATAATGAGCTTAAAAGGCGTTTATTAATACGGGGGGAATAATGAAGGCTTTTCTGATTTCTAAGTCAACTTCAAACCATTCCAGAAAGAAGTTGATCCTGACACCCTTGTGCCTCGGAGTTGCTCGTCAAGCTGTTGGTGTTGCGCCCAATCACTCAAGTGTCGTTTCAGTCAGACTGTCACCATCGCGTCCTACAAGTCCATAAGCCTCAGAAATGGACAGTTTTGGCAATATGTTTGTCGAATGTTGGTTGTTTCAGGTACCACTAAATTTGTTCATTCTTTTAGACAGTGTCGCCTTTGACTTAGCCGGGCCGTTTGAAGTTCTAGATACCAAGTAAGCACCTTAGCAAAGTTGGACTGGTTATTTAAATAAACAGGGTTATTTTAGAAACACTAGCAACCTCTTAGAAGTAGATAGCTAATATCATAAGGAACAACATTTGTTCTACGACTTTTGATAATTTGTTAGTTTTTTTGACTTATAAATTGGTTTGCCGGGTGACACTTCAAGAAACTGCGTTACGCTCCGCTCACGTTATGCGCTCACAATGAGAGCGAGTGAGAGGCACGCGTCCCTTCCACTCGGGCATGGTTAGCCCGCCTAAGAGCGAGAGAGACAGACATAAAAAGTGAAAGGCACGCGTCCCTTCCACTCGAGCACAGTTAGCCCGCCTAAGAGCGAGATTCTTTGTATAAATTAATGTTTTAAATATAATTCTTTGTATAAATAAATGTTTTAAATTGTTACTATTATTTCATCCTTCTTCCTACTATACGAATGAATATTCACATTAAAATTATTTTACCACTCAAAGTCGTTGTCACGTAAAACTTTCGCCCGTATACCGACTTTACAGGCAACCAATTTTTTTTCGTAGGTACACCACTAATATTAGTTTAATTTCACGCCTCATTAATTATCCAAACATGAAGGGACTGTGAATACATACTTCCTACAAGCCCCGCGACCACTTAATATTAACCAAATGGTTATCTGAAGAAGTTGGTGAAATTTTCGTATAGAGCGCAAACACGTAATTTGAGTTATGTTAACTCGTTGGTGGCGCGAGTACCTACCTACTTTGCCATGAATTGGTGGACTGTATGTTTGCGGGACGAACTATGGAATTTTGGTTTGCTTTGATCGACACTGACAACTACCAAAGGGCGATTCGGGCTGCGGCGGGTGTTGGTTTAGCAATGAACACAACCCAAGAAGAATATGATAGGATGCATAAACCTTGAGCAGTTACTTGCTGACATAACCGGTACATAGGTCTACTTCTCCTGGATCCAGAACTGCCGTTCACTGCACTCAAACACTTGGGCAATACAGGTTACACAATCCGATCGGAATATAACTCTATGCAAAGCGATTCAAATCCAAAAATTAAGGAGTATAATAGCTGTCGACGCAGACATAATCGCAGACGACTCCATGATTTTTGCGAACCCTTTGCGAAGTGAAGGTGTGACGATTGGGCGGAATCAATCTATCGCTTTCGCATTTTAGTAAAAAATATTCGCAATTTGCAAGGTAGTGCGGGGAGGGAGATGGATATAGGATGGCAGTAGGTAAGTGTCAATTAAATGCAATACGAAAAATAAATCAAAAAAAGACTATTTTTGAGCGGCAAATTCGAATTCAAAGTATTGGCGCAACCATTTGTAAAACAAAAGTTTTTGCCTGTGATGTCAGCTGTCTACTCCTGCGAGGTTGCCAGTGGTTTTAAAATTAATCTGTATATATACCTATATTTTTCGCAATGTTTTCCTTTCTTCTTACCTCGGTGCATAAAGAAAACATTATCTACAGAACAGATAAACACTTCAATTAATACTTACTCGTGCTGAAATTTTAAAATCGGATTATTCCACAAATCTGAAAGATCAATAGTCTTCGATCTCTTTAAAACTTCTGGGTGCTTTCTGAGCAAAATCCAACCTATATGTGAAAAGAAGAACCCTCGGGATGAGTTGTGGGGATCTGCGTCTGTATCACTATATTTATGATGTAGTCTATGGTGTCTGGCCCAATAGATCACTGAACCCTGGTGGGCCATAGACTGGGCCAGTATTAGGAGCAGTTGAAGTGGTAATTTGGCTTTGTAACTTTTGTGAGTCCAGAGTCGATGAGCTCCCGTGATTATACCCATGCAACAGTACCAGTGAAGGAAGATACCTGCAAGAGATTCGATCTGATCGCTCGAAGTTGTGTCTAAGAATGTCTCCAACTGGAGTGACGCCAACATAGTCGTGTCTATAGAAAAGCTAATTCAGTATGAGTCTGTAGAACTGAATTAGCACTTTCTAACGATAAACACGCGTAAATGTTGCTCTAATACGTCTCAGAGGGTGATTTTTTTTATTATTTTGTTTTTTTATCATATAGGCTTGCGCTTGACCACAACTTGCCTGATGTGAAGGAATCGTGCAGTCCATGGACGGAACGCGCTTACTCAGTAAATATAGATTCACTTGAGACTTGAAGACCGGCAGATTATTTTTTTTTTTTGATTTTGTTATACTGCTGTAGGATTTTGAGTTTTACACCCCGCAGCACCTGAATCTGCTGTCACGGTATAGTATTTAAATTGCAGTCCTTGTGTTAAAAAAATCATGTTCGCAGCTAGGAGTGCCATAAGGGCCACCCTATCCTATAATTATCATTTAGTTGGCCGACCTTTACATAATACCAGACAGCCCGCTTATTAATTGGGTGTAGACGTTGGTCATCTACATGCGCATACATAAATGCGAAGATGGACACACCTGAAATTGAATCCCCACACGTGGTCCCCTGGTGGTGCAAATTAGTTGACAATCAATTGGTGGTAGGCTTCGGCCGTGGTTAGTGACCACCCACCAGACAAAGCCACACCGCCAAGCGGCCGTGTTACGGTGCGATGTCTGACACCATGCAGAGAGCGTGGGTCGGAATTGTTGCTCCTTTAAGGTTTCTAACCATATGGAGGTTCATTCCACAGCCACCTTCTCACCGATAATCATTTGTAATCACGAGTGAATCGGTATACAGGGCTGGCGCGTTCCATCGTAGACTACATCATTGCTTAACATCAGGCAAGTTGTAGTCAAGCGCCAGCCTATCACAGAATAAAAAAAAATTGCGGAATAGTGTGATCCATATTCCATATATAATATAAACCTAAACTTACCCCATGTTATGGTCTGCCACTTTGCAGAAGTAAACAGAAGATACAACCCATAGACAGCTGACAGATGTAAGTAACTGATTGCTATAATAATTATATATATGTATTCATGTTTCCACGGCGCCGCCTTCGTAACCTTTTCGACAGAACCGTCAAGTCCTTTTACTTCCATTTTACAACCAAAAAAATTTCCGAATTTTCAAATTTATATCATTTAAACTTTAATAAATAATTATACAGCTCAAGAGTTTGTTTGGTTGAACCAGATAATATCAGGGATTATAGGTCCGATTTAAAAAAATCTTGCAGTGTTAGATAGCCCAGTTCTGTAAAAAATATTACAGATTCATTTTATCCTACTGATGGGCAGCGGCGGCGCAGCGGTACGGGCCTTAGAAAAATAAAATCGCGGGTTCGAATCCTGGTCGTACCCACACATCATGCATCAGTGAGATAATAAAAAGAATTGAAGTGATGGATATAATATGAAACATAGTATACGCGAGTGAAGTCGCGGATGGTAAGCTAGTTTTGAATACAATTACTTAATTAATCATTAATAATTCATATTAATTCAATTACTTATTTAAAAACACTATTCAATAGTAGCAGTATGTAAATTAAAGGTGAGTGTGGAAAAATTACAAGGGTATCACTAAGTGGAAATTACTCTCCCTCTAAATATAAGGTCACGAGTTCAATTCCCGCTCAACAAACATCTTTGTGTGAATTATTTCATCGCCGCTGCTCCAGGTGTAGGAAAACATCATGAGCAATCCAGCATATTTATGAAGTAATCAGTGGAGGATGTGTGACATTGTGACATCCTCCAATGACATGTTAAGGCCTAAACTTTCTCAGTCGTAAAATAGTTAAGTTAAGTAACTTTGTCCATTTCTCTATCTCTACGTTTGTAGCGCAAAAACAATTGAACCGATTTGCATGAAATATGGTATAGAGATTATTTGACACCCGGGAAAGGAATAATAACGCGATAACTGACATCGGGCGGAGCCGCGGTCGGAAAGCTATAATTGGTATATTTTTTTATCTTATACTGAGTTAGCGCTTGGCCAAAACTTGTCTGTTGCTAAGCAATGTAGTGTACGATGGAACGCGCTTACCCAGTAGATACCGATTCACTGGTAACTTGAAGACAGGCTGTAGCTATCGGGATGAATTCCACAATATGGCAGTTTGTACAATAAAAGTGGGGGCAAGCAATTTGTGCGTAGCCGTAAAATTCCCGCTATATATCCGAAGCGAATAAATGTAAGTACCTTTACTTGACCGGTTAAAGAATGGGTATAAGATTGGGTTTAAATAATAGCTTCCATAATTGATTTCATTCATTCATTCACTCATATTATTATATGAAGTTTGATTCCTTTTCCATCTTCTAACCTATAAACACAAGTGAATTGGTACATTGGGTAAGCGCGTTTAAAAGTTAAGTTCATATAAAATAGAATTAAAACTTCCTGAGGTTGTCACGATATATTTTAGGCAACATTACTACTCCATTATTACTGTGTACTTTCGTCAATAAAGATTTTCTTTTTTACTCCTCCGAAAGGGCTTGACCGGTTCTTATCAATTTTTTATGCATATTCATTAAGTCTGAGAATCGGCTTCTATCTATTTTTCAAACCTCTATGTGGAAATAGGTGTTCACCCCAAAAAATTTTTGATATATATTTTTAATTTTTTATTATGTGGCATTAAAAAAAAATACATAACTTGACAACTGTTTCGACGTATCTGTAATGTATTGATCAATGAAGTGCCTGTATGCAAATATTCATGTGATGTGACCTACTCTTTTCTATATGTTGCTCTTCGTCAATACTAACGATATTTTAATCCATAGATTAAAATGTTCATAGATAATAGCTCATTTGCTAGTGTAATTCAAATGGTATGCAAATAAAATAGCTATATCTGCATTATTTTTCGTACTCATTTAAGTCACATTGTGTACTGTCACCCAAAAAAGACTGCTTTTTCCGGTCGCAGATTATAAAAATAATAATATTGTTACAAGTGATAAATATTGGTTAAGCTTGCATACCGATCTACATCTGACGGAATATGACTGGTATTGCTTTAACAGGTTCCTGAAAAACAGGGGCATTCTACTGCTGTTCATACTGTCTACGTAAAGCGCAATTAGCGTTGCAATGGCCCCATTTCATTGTTACTAACTTTGCTCAGCGTTATTTTCAGCATCACCAATAAATCTTTATATAAAAAAAACCTTGAGAGGTGTCACGGGACACCCGAATGGAACGAAGTTCCTTTCGATTAATTTGTCAAGGAATTGTAATAATTTTTTTTTTTTTTTAAGTTATTATATTTTTTTTTTTCTGTCTCTAGAGAGAGAGAGAGAAACATGCGCACGCCGCACAGCTTACAATAGCTTACTATAGCAAAAGTGTCGTGACAACTTATCGTAAGTTTTTTTGACGTGACAACGTCTTAAATTAGGTTGCGGCTGGGAGGCACTTATGAAAAAGTGTAACGCTCGGTAACGTTACGATGAGTCACCGAACGAGAGAGAGGCCCGCCGAATGCCTTGCGTCTCTCTCCCACTCAACTATGTTTCATCCTTCTTCCTACTATACGAATGAATATTCACATTAAAATTATTTTACCACTCAAAGTCGTTGTCACGTAAAACTTTCGCCCGTATACCGAATTTACAGGCAACCAATTTTTTTCGTCTAGCCACCTTTCACAACGCGCGATAAGGAACTTCGTTCCAATATTGATAATAATGATAACTGTTTGCTACGTGGCAGCTGTTCTTAGTTTAAACTTCATGGAATTAAAGATTACATAAAATCAATGGCAGTCGAAGGATATTAATAATACATATACAATAATGATATGCAAATAATTTTTTTAAAGGATTTTTTATTAAATAGAATTTAGCTGTCTATTCAAATTATTTTTATTGCTTTTGTTTGGAAACATATATAATAAAATAAATTTTCTTTGCACGAATCGCAGTCTTATCCAATTTTAATAAAGTTTAAAATGTCATGAATTTATTGATGACATGTAACGTTTGAATACTTATCAATTAGGTTTGCGTCATTATATTTTAGTGATATCGAGTATAAACCTTGTTGTAATTTTTGATGACTATACATTGAATCTAAATTGGTAGACAACTTTCTCCGCAAACCGTACCTACCTACCTAATTAATACATAATTTATTAATACACTAGCTGACCCGGGAAACTGAATAGGGTAATTAGCCTAAACTTACATATTAACGCCCCATTAAAATCTGCACCCATCACCGTGCTATTTTCTATTTCCTTTTTTTGTTATTTATTTTTTAAGTTCAAAGGGCTAAATGGGAATGAGACCATCGGTTGCTTCCGCGAAAATGTTATCTACTGTAACAATGAAAATGTTACTTAGTTATACATAGATTAATTTCGTTTGGTATAAAAGTAATCAAGCAGAACTTACTAGATTGTGCATTTTTTTTTATCATCGAAAGCCGAAGGTTGTGGTTTCGATTCCCACCCAGGACAAACTTTTATGTGATGAACATGATGGTTTGTTCTGTGTCTGGGTGTAATATATCTATTATATGTATGTACTAGGTTTCCGCCCGCGGCTTCGCCCGCGGATGTCAGTTATTGCACTAAACCTTTAACCTCTTTTTTCGCAGTCGGATAAAACTATCCTTTCCCGGGTCTCGAACTATCTCCATACAAAATTAGTTCAGTAGTGTAGGCGTGCAAGCAATATTTTGAAATCGGCAAGCCCCCATAGGCATGTCCATAAATCTATAGGAGTTTCATAAAAAATATGTCTCACTTGGCTGTCACACCGGTGAAGGTCGTTTTTCCACGGCTCTTAGACCATAATGTAAGTTTTTCATTTATTATCCAAGAACAAATAAAATTTAAATTTGGAATTCTATTAATCGGATTGAGTTATCAAACATGTCATTGTGTCAAAATAAAAAGTAATTTAGCTAAAAAGCACGAAGGAGTATTGATATCAACTTCAAAGAAAATCTCCCTCAGAATAATTCTCAGGCTTCGCCCGCGTATTATTGGGATAAAGATAAAAAAAAATTGGAAAAATAAAAACCCGTCTTTCATTATTTGTTCTAAGCTATATTTATACCGAATTTGAAGTGAATGGGACCAAGGTCTAAACAGTTCTGCAATATTTATTTTTTCCAAAAAAACGTATTTTACACTCTCCCTGGGGGTCAGTTTGGAAAAATAAAAAACACGTGTTTTATAATTTCTTTTAAGGTATTATGTGTGCCAAATTCGAAGTGAATCGAACATGAGACTAAACAGATCCAGACAAACTTTAATTTTTACCAATAAAACTCATTTTCCACACCCCATGGGGGTAATTATAGAAAAATAAAAAAACCCGTATCTCATTATTTGTCTTAAGGTTTATGTGTACCGAATTTTAAATGAATAGGACCAAGGAATAAAAAGTTGCATACAAACTACACCCCTCTATTTAACCCTCTTAGGGGATGATTTTTGGAAATATAATTAGCCTATGTCCTATTCTAGGGTATACACTACCTACGTTTCAAACTTCATTAACATTGGTTGAGCGGTTATGGAGATACGTGGTAACAAACCTTCACACACACACACACACTTACTTTCGCATTTATAATATTAGTAGGATAGGATTTACGAAAATAAATATTTAAGGTGTAACTCCGTTCCTAGTAGGAACCCATAACACAAGCAAATATAATTGCTTGATTTGGGACTAGATGGCGCTGTATAAGAGTGAAAATATTATTATTATTACATACTATAAATTTATAAACAAAATTATATTAACGCATACTAAAATTTTTAACCGGTGTGGTTGGCATAAAAAATAATGTTCAAATCGTAATTGATAACGAAAAATTTTGCGCAAGTTGCGCTCGCGTTTTTATTTCGTTATGTTCACATGACAGCCTTTCTAGTGTTTTGTTTTTTTTATTGAATCCACACATGTTCTATCCGGGTAAGCTTCGGCCGTGGTTAGTAACCACCCACCATACAAAGCCGCACGCCAAGCGGCCTTGCCGTGTTCTGGTGCGATGTCTGGTGACACCCTGTTGAGAGGGTGGGTTGGAATCGTTGCTCCTATAAGGTTTCTAACCATAGGCTGGCTCATTCCACTGCCACTTTCACACCGAAAATCATTCTTTATCACGAGTGAATCGGTAAACTAGGCCGTCGTGTTCCATCGTAGACTAAATCATTGCTTAACATCAGGCAAGTTGTGGTCAACCGCATGCCTATTTCTGAATAAAAAATGGTTCCTGGTAACTTATCTACTCAATAAATTTCGCTATGAAGATTTGAAATTTAGGTGGTTAACTGATGAACAGGTGAACCAAAGTTTAGTATATAAGTTCATTTAAATTTAACAATTTCATGCATTGCATTACAGAACCGGTCTCTGTAGGGTATTAGTGGAGACAGCGGTGGTACGACAGCGTTCCAACAATACGACAACTGCGGCCACGATACGACACACTCTGTGCTACGTTTAAGTATACACTAAAAAGGTATTTAGGGCACAATGCAAGTTTATTAATGAGGTTTGGAATTCTGAGTCGAACACTGAACAATGGTGCCGTTTGGCTTCTTCAAAAAGTAAATTAAAATTAAAAAAAATGTTATGTTTTACTAACAGGCTTTCTTGCCTTGAATTTCACTGTGATTTAGCAAAGATATTGTTTAAATCTTTCAGCTTTTTACGTGTGATCACAAACAGTGGCACTCTATAGATTTTTAATTTAACAGTATTAACGCCTTCCAAAAAAGAGGGTGTATTTTTTTATGTATTTACAGCGATTTTTCTACCAGTTCTTAACCGATTCTTATTTTTATTTTATTTGAAAGAATATACTTCTACAGTGGTCCCAATGGCACCATGTCAGGACCTGATGATGGAATCCCAGGAATTCCGCGGATTACCTTGAAATTCTCGTGCCTTATATGTATTGTATGTTTGCGGATAATTTCGTCGGTTAAGAACCGATTTTGATGATTATTTGTTTGTTGAAAAGGTGATAACCCAAAACTAGTACCATAAGTTTAGGGAAACCAAGATTTGATGATGGTATCCCATAGAAATCAAGGGGATTCATCGAAAATCGTAGGAAAAGCATTTTGCAACTTTAGAATCACGTATCAACCCCATGATCTTGTCTCCTAGTTCCATAAGTTTTAAGATAACGTTAGCCAAGTTATGTTTTCTACGTGTTCCCATAACAGATAGTAACTATCAAGTAATTGTTTGTAACAATTCATATTGTACTTTGTTCCATTATAATAAGATTGTTATTTGCTTGCATAGTATTCTTTATAGCTACAAGCAGTAGAATTTGTATGACTTTAACCCTTTTTAGTGTCCCACTGCTGGGCACGGGTGTTCTCTCAACTATCTTACGAGTTGAGAAAGTTTAGGCCTTAATCCACACACGCTGGCCAAGTGCAGTTTGATAGCGCAGCGGTGTCGGCTTCGCCTTTGGAATATGTTGTTGCGGTTTTGATTCCCGGTCGTGTCCATACATATTTGCGTGAATTGTTTCATCGCGCGTGCTCAATATTTGAAGTAAAACATTGAAAACGACACGTTTAACAACTAATCATTCGAGGAAATGTGACATTATCAACCCCTCTTGGTCAGCGTGCGTGGACTGAGGCCTAACTTAAATGCTAGTTTCTACAACAAGATACAAAAATGCCTAACTAAATATATTAAAAGATAAACTATAAATTTCTAGTAACTTTTCTGTGTCTGTATAACTTAGTTGCAGCAGGAATAAAGATTTAATGATTTAATTCATTTATAGGGATAAAACACGTCCAAGCGAAATCTCAATTGACATCACGCCTAGGTAGGTTTATTCCTCTGTATGACGTTGCTGACTTCCTCTCCATAACTTTAACGCATTATAATTTAATGCATTTCAATGATAAAACAAATAATACGTGTCTAACATTTTTTATAATCTTATTAACGGACTGATTAAAATACGATTTTTGATACGGTGTCGTCATCCCTATTGAACAGAAACCTTTTATCACTAGTAAGTAACAAACACGGCTTTACATAAATCTTATAACACGAACAAAGTCAATTCATAAATAACGTTAAATCCCATATTTATCAAAGCTTCGTTATTACCTCATAAGTCTCATAACATTACCTACTGTTATATTTATCACTTTCCTCAAACATTGCTCAAAACACTGACGTCATAATATCATTTAGATAAAGTCTGGTAACTATCTCATGGTCTGACCACGAAACATAACTTCCAGCGATTTTTCGCGACATACTACTTTCTTAAAACGAAGTTCGGCAGTTGCCCACAGACTATAAAAGTATGTACGGTGATATTTTCAACTATTGAGTTGTTCATAGCCTACCAACATTGGTATAGTAATACAAATTGCATGAATTTAAACTGACAACCCGTACAATAATGTATGTAGAAGAATATAAAGTTAAGAAAAAGTATAAATATAGTGTTAGAACGTCAAAAATTGGAAAGCTAACGCAATCAGAAGTAAATAATTATTATGGTAAAAGGACTAGACAGTATATAGTGCCAGAGTTATGTAACCAATATGAAATATTAAGGGAGGAAAAGAAAATTAAATGTAAACTGCAATTAAAACGGAAACTTAAAGATATATTTGGAAGTAAATAAAAAAAAAACAAATAGGAAAATGCATGCATAAAATTGTAATTAGGTATAGTAGGTATAATTTTATTCAATAGTATAAGTACATATTATAAATTGTGAATGAGCGCGACGAGACGCCTACAAACTGTAGGTATGTACAGTTTGGCGACGGATGATTTTTTGTGTAATACTTATATATTGAATAAATAAATTGAAAAAAAAAAGTGTTAACTTACTAAAATTAGTATGACGCTGAGAGGCTCAACAATTAAAATATGTCATGATATATATGTTGGTACAGAAGATCTGCAACGTCTAGGCTAAGATTTGTATTTGTTAGTGCACAGTAGTTTAAGTGTGACATAGAGCTCAACGCGTCCTTGGATAAAACCGGTTTCTACAGCTTTTTATTCTATAATAGGCTTACGCTTCACCACAACTTGCCTGATATGAAGCAATGATGTAGTCTACGATGGAACGCGCTTACCCAGTAAATACCGAACACCCGTGGCTTAAAGACAGGCAGATTATAGTTATCCGGAAACATAGATGCCGGCAGCGAATTCCACAACTTGGCAGTTCGCACAGTAAAAGTAGAAGTAAAGTACTTTGTTCGTGCCCATGGAATTTCCACAATATAACTGTGGTGCGTCGTCGGATCGTCACTCCACCTAGTCTGAGGGCGTCCTTCGCTATGTTTGCCAATACATGGTCTCCACTCAAGTACTCGCTTACCCCAACGGCTGTCGGTTCTGCGGCTATGAGCTATGTCGATTTCTCTGGTTCTCTGTCGGATCACTTCATTACGTATTCGATCCTTCAGAGAAACTCTGAGCATAGCCCTGTCCATAGCTCGCTAAGCGACTTTAAATTTATGGGCCAGTCCTACCGTGACTGACATTTCGGTTTCGTATGTCATTACGGGTAGGACGCACTGATTATAGACTTTCGTCTTCAGACTCTGTGGGATTTGTCGAATAGAGTTAAATGTCTAGAGCATGAGAATCGGGGTTCTGAACGGTGTTTCCGTATACAATACATTTGAATACGATTTTTTTTGTCACTTTTAGCTTCGTGTTTTTAAGGCGATTAAAAAATATGTATACTCAATGAACATTAAATCGCTATTATGCGTCATTGCTGTATTTTATAGCCTTACAATAAGGACCTCCTCACATAGCGCAAACACTGGAATTGGCGACAATAAAGCATCGATTTGAAACAGTTTCACATTTGCTGACAGGAGCTGAGTTAGTTAACCCTAATGGCCAAATCTTGCCCTTGGCTGGTTTGCCTATGAGTTTTTTTTACTATCTTATAAAGAGTTAAAAGAGTATTTAGATGTCTTAATTTACTTTTAAACGTAGTTGGATAAATACTTAAGGTCAACGATTGGCGTCATAAATAAACTAATTTCTCACTAGTCCGGAGTTAGAAATTGGTGGTGAAAAGGCGTCGGTCCTGCACCCGAATTTAAAACAGTCGTAGCGGACAATCCGTTAAACACGGACTCTGGAATATAGGGAATAGAGAGTGCATTGTGTTTGCGCACACACTAATGTCTTGAGCACTATAATATCTCCAGCGTGCCTAAGAATATGGAATATAGCTTATATCGAAAAACCTACCCTATTGAAATAAAACTACTTTTTAACGGATTTTATCGCGGTTTATTTTAGATTTTAGATCCCAACGTTTCAAAGTCTTTTCAGACATCATGTTCACGGGTGGACTGAGGTATTTGAAGTCCAAAAATATTAATCACAATTATTAGTGACTACCTTCAAACATTAATATTTAAGTTGCGTTCCGATAAAATAAACCGCGATAAAATCCGTTAAAATGTAGTTTTTTTTTTCAATGTGTGAAATTCGCGTAAATCTAAGACAATACTATGTGAACCTAATCTAGTTGTTCCTGAACCTTCCCACAGAGTAAAAATGAAATCACTGTGCCCTTATTTTGATCAACGAGTAAATACGTCAAATGTCGACAAATGTGTGGAGACCATTATACGAATGTCTTAATAAAGGTGTAATTTAGTGCTGGGAAATACTATTTATCACCTCAAACCTCGTCCGGGATAACCGGGAACTCGAAATGCTCCAACTTAGAGAGTTACTCTCGAATTAAAGCCGTAATTAAAATGCATGCTACACAGCTCCGCATAAATTATCATATGATTATTAACTTTCCGTTTTAATGACGAAAAACTTTTTATAGGGTTGTAACTTTACGGGATTTTAATGGGTTTTGTTTTATATCTCCTGCGGGACAGCGGGCTTTATTGTTGGTACAGCAACGAAAATAAGTAATAATCGTTGTCCTTTCTCTAGTATTAGGTGCTATAAATCTGTATGGGTGTAACTACACTGAAATTACTCTCCAGCGGGGTCCGAAACGATACCGAAAGGATTACGAAAGTAATTTCGATGTTTCATAAAGAATTTTGGGTTTGTTCTACGTTATATTGGAACCTAGAGCTTAGTTCTCAGTTCTATTCACTACATACGTACGATCAATCTTTTTTTCTGGACTAAAGATAAAAACAATATATTAGTCATAAAACACGTATACATATTAGTCAGAAATGAAGGTGTATAATTTCAAAATTAGTTATTCTTGTATTCATTGCTCTCATGTTATACACACATTTTTTTATTCTCTTACTCAGCATTACACCGCCATTTTATATCGCGTACAAACTGTAAGTACTATGCTGCCTTAGAATTATACAAGAACTCTTCAAGAAACCAGCGAATTTTATTTGAAGCAGCCCACTACTATAAACAAACAAGAAACGAGTCCGAAGACTTATAATTATTTTTGGAATTTTCATCAAGCGAAGTGAAGCGTTTAAAAACAAATGAATTATTATTCATCATCAAAGGCTTCACAGTCAAAGTAAAAACAATGAGAACAGCGCCATCTAGTGGAACCCCTTGTTAAATTATCACGGCTCATAATCCCGGGACGGGATTGATTGGCAATCTCTTTAGGCGTGTGCAAAGCTATCCAGTGTACAAATTGTTCCGCTTTGCACCTCGCGATAATTATTTTAGATTACAAAAAAGCCGGCGTTTAAGATAATATTTATTTTCTGTTTTTAGATTGCCTCAAGCGAAAGGTGGAAGAGGTTTATTACTTTGATGCATATTAAGTAGAACTTAAATGTTACGTTAACATAATGCTTGTCGTCCAGTAAAACAATTGTAAGTATGCCAGGAAGCACTTGAGCAGACCAAAACAGCTCAGTCATAGAAGCTTGACGTCAATCCGGTGCAGTGGCGAAATGTGAGCTGCATGTCTACATGGTGACCGGCAATGCTCTGCCTGCACATTGCCAGCGCGTTTCCTTTTTATAGCTTCTGAAGCACAAATCTTATAACGATCTTAAATTTAAGGAGATAGGCACAGACGTTTTTTACTGACAGCCTCACTGAAGAGGTACAATAAGCTACAAAAGTTGATTAAACGATTCAATATTACAAAAACATCTTAACACTAAAAGATTCCTGTTAGTTTCGCGTCGAGAAGAAAAAAGTTTTCACTAGCAGACTAAACAAATAAAATTATATAGCCAATCGAAAACAAAACAGAATGTATGGAAATGACATAAGATTGTCAATTGACATTTTGATGGAGTCAATCTTGATATGTTGTTCTTATCGATCTTCTGGTATTGCTTCGCTTTGTAATTATTTTAGATGCCTATATTGGCAGTATGGTTGTTAGCTTACATAATATGTACCATAAAAAAGTCTGTCACTTGTACCACACACAGTGTACCGTTAAGACGCGTTCTCACTGCGTCAAATTACGGATGATTGATGTTCGTACCGGCCGCTGCCAAAAGTGGCCGGCTCGTTATACCATAAGTGTCCCATTAGTTATTCTACGCCACGCCATGAGTTTATGCCTCTATGTTATATGTGCACCAGGCATTAGTACTGCAATACTTTAGTTTCTCTAATTACAATGTCGTGTTAATGTTTCTACAATTTATTGTAATGAATAGAACTGCAATTTTCAGCCAATTGTCAGCCCCCGATGAAAAAGTGGGATGTTGTAATGTCCCGCCTGATAATTTTAAACAAACAACAAGCGGCGCTTTGCGTCAGCTATTACACAGTGGAGCCACAGTAAATATGAGGCTAAAGCAGTACAGAAGCTAGGAAGAAATTGTTTAAAACAGAACACATACTCAGACGTGCGCATTGACAATGACTATGCAGCGATCTGTTAAGGGAACACTGCGCGGAACCTTACTATTTCCGTAGATGCGCGTGTCGAGAAAGATTTTTTCCTAGTTTCCTACTGCTTTAGCTATAATGTACTGTGGTGGAGTTCAGTACTGTCAGTAGCATGCTCCTCATATTTTTTCGAAGACATGTGACATCCACCGACACGCGCGTTTTAGGATTAAGGGCTAAACTCTCTCAACGTTCTCACAAGTTGAGAGAGTTTAGAAGACCCGTACCAAGCAGTGGGACACTAAAAAGGGTTGAAGTGAAGAAATACAATTTAATAAAATTACTCTCGACTCCAACACTCCCTCAATAAGCAACAAAAATACCGAACCCGGAGGCGAGCCTCAGACACAGCATTCCACTTATCCTACAACTTAAACAAATGGGTGGGTACTGTTCACAACACAAATGGCACACAATATAAATTATTATTTGTTGTTATAATTCATTAATGTCCTACCTTATCTGTGCTCTCCTGACTTTCTTTAGAAAGAAGAGCGAATAGGTTTATTTTTTTTTTTTATCATAAACTTGCTGCCGCCCTCGGTTTTGACCGCGTGATCCCCATATCACCTCGGAAAAATATTTTTTTAGTGCACCCCTAGTCCTTATGACTTAGTAGGGACCTACGAGTCAAATTTGGAGTCTCCAAACCCAGCTCTCTAGACTGTGTGTTGATTGGCCAGCCAGTTTCTTCTTTTAAATATCAGAAAAAGAATAATAAGAAATAATGCTTTAAGCAGTTCTCTAAATTTTAAATAGTTTAACAGATGCAAATTTTCTCGCAATTTTCTTATAAAAATTGTTAAAATCAGCAGGAAAAATCTAACAAAACCCATTGAAAAATATGTAGCCAACCATAATTTTAGATTTTTTTTGTAATAGCAATATCTATATTATAGGAACAATATTAATTACCTTGAATAAGTTTCGGTTGAAAAATTGTTTTCGACGACTGTACCTATCAATTACTAGGTTCTGCAAAAGACTGAAAATGAATCGGCGAACAAAACTTCCGGATACGCTTTGGCGTAGCCTGTACGTTGCGTAATTTGTTTAATGTACGCCATAGCCTAGACGTTGTCATAATGTTTTACGAAGTAACGCGTACTAGTAGGTACACGGCACCAAGTAGTCTCAAATAAAGTAATTATTAGACATTAATAGGTACTAGGAACTGAATACTACATATTATTATACTTATTTAAGTTAAAGATAAATTACACCCAGAAACAGACCAAAACATATAGATTTGTCCAAGTACAAATCAAACCCATGCCCTCCAGCTTAACAAGGTCAATACACCAAACAGGTCATTCAAAAAGAAGTAAAATGAAGTAACCTCACATTCGTAGCTGGCCAAATTGTAGAATACTATGTACTCAGTAGAGTGCCGCGTCGTAACATGCCACGCTGTAGCGACTTCATTATAACTTTCTAAACCGTAGCGTGCCGCGTCCTACTATGCGTTTCAAATAAGAATAGGACTGGACTCGCGGCTAACTTCATATCAAAAACCAAGTAAAAGTAACGCCAGCACAAAATATCAAACAACAGACACTACAATTATTTTAAAATGTATGGAAAAGTGATTGATGTAGAAAAATTTACTTATGTATGTAAAAGAAAAATAATACATTAGAAAATTTACGGGATAGGATGCCACAAACTTGAACACAAATATGTAAGCACGGTTCTTTTTGTACGAAGCGAACTTAATAAAACATGTTCGTACCTAAATATTCGACTCCAAATTTCTAATCTCACTGAAAAACACAATGACACTACAATAAAATATACGCAGTTTTTTCATCTAGATGTGATTATTATAACCAACAAACATTTTTGCCCACCGTACTGACAAATGTGAAGTTGTTGCTCATTCCGGTCCAAGATGGCGGATTACTCCTATTCTTATTTGAAACGCATAGTAGTTGATATCCTTGTAAATCCAAAACGTCCGCTCCAACAATATTGTAAACATCAAGTAAATTTAAAATCAATTCCACAAGTTGTTGTTCTAAGCACATACATTTCTTTCTCGTATTCCTAAGCATGAATTTCTTTTCATAGCCTCAACACGCCGTACGTTATTGCGCAGTTTCTCGTATCGTCAACATTGTTTATGCGTTTTATTCATCCGTTTTTATCCTACATCGATATCCTAATAGAATATTGTCCTGTAAAGGCGCAGTAAATTGTTTTAATAGTCTTTTTCTGTATTCATTTCGTCTTATATCACGTAGGGTGTAAGATACTGGTTTTGTTCGCATGTGGGTTATGCTTGGGTGTATTGGAAAAAATACTACCCAGATAAATGTGACACGAAAATAGGTTTTGGGTTTTTTGTAGTAAATTTAACGTGATTTGCAAAAGGTCTGAGTATTGCTTAAAATTGTTAGCGGAGATTAATAATCGCGTGATAGATATCTCGGTGGTGTAGTGGTAACATGTTCGCTTAGTAACCGCTAGGACCCGGGTTCGATTCCCACGTAAAGTAAGACTTTTCTAATAATTCACTTCAACCCTTTTTCTGTCCCACTGTTGAGCACGGATATTCTTTCAACTATCTTACGAATTTTGAGAGTTTAGGCCTTAATCCACACTCGCTGGAAAAGTGCAGTTTGGTGGATGTCACATGTCATTAAATGATTAGTTCTGAAACATGCCGGCTTCCTCAAGATATTTTTCTTCAACGATATTGAGGAGCGGCGATGTAACAACTCACACAAAGATGACACGACTGGAAATCGAACCCGCAATCTTATGTTTCTAAGGCTAAACCTGTACCGCTGTGTCACTGCTGCTGGTGAATGAGGCTCTATAAGGTTATTACTACATCTGGTGCTACACAATTATTCGTTGTATAAGTTTTATCGACCGTTTTCAAACTTTATAACATAAATTCGAGGTATTTGGAATAATAGTAATTGTAGGGGTTCGCACGCCTACATCTAGAGTGATAGAGTGATAAGGTGATAACGACTGCTGTCGATGATAAAAGCAAGTAGATCGCGTTAGAAATGATAAACGACACAACCTTTTGCTGTGAATGCTTTATTGATACTTAATTATATTAAATGATTACAATATGAAAAGTGCTGACGCGCACCTCGACACGAAAAGAAACTATATATATATAAAGTAAATTATACCTGTACAGTTGACTGTACATGCTGCCGAGGGCACAAAAGGGAATAAAATACAAAAACAATGATAAAAACAAATGCAATTCTTGAATTTTGACGGCAGTTAAAACTTATCCTCGGTCTGTAATGTGGCAGGGAACTAACGTAAATAATAAATTCATACTGGTTGCTTAGCAGTTCATGCAGGCTCGGAGGGTTTAGATGTTCAACTGACAGGGAACGTGCCCCCTTCCTTCTGGGGAACCAGGAGTTTAACATGGAAATTGGATTATGTGAATATTGTAAACTCTATAAGACAGTTTTGACACGACTGTATTTAAAATTTAAATATAACTATACGTCTGTACTGTTCAGGATAATAAATGCACTGTGTCTAAAAGAAATCTACTTCTCTAAGATTAAACTTGAGTCTTTATTAAGACAGCTAAAGGTAATTACAGGCTCTCTCTCTAAACTCAAGATAGGCGTGAGGTCTCAGGTATATCCGTTTTGCAGATTTTTTGAAAAAAGTAAATAAATATCATTCTTATTCCCCCATCCCCGTTCTTCCATCGTAAAAGTAGAGGTACGGCTATGCGCCACCGTTATATGGTGGAAATTCCACGGGCACGCACAAAGCGCTTTGCTTCCACTTTTATTGTGCGAACTGCCAAGTTGTGGAATTCGTTGCCGCCATCTCTGTTTCCCGATAGCTATAATCTACCTGTCTTCAAGTCACGAGTGAATCGGTATTTATTAGGTACCTAGGCGCGTTCCATCGTAGACTGCAACATTGCTTCACATCAGGCAAGTTGTGGTCAAGCGCAAACCTATTATTAAAAAAAAAAACAAAAATAAAATTGCGGTCAAACAGTTTTTCCGCATAAGCAAAATGTTTAGGATATGTACGATGGTGAGATCGTTCCTACAGTCACACATTATAATAATGTGGTCTAGACGGAAATCAGTGAAAACGCATTTTTTTGTTATTATTATTTTTAACTAAAATTTAAATTTTGGAATAACATTAAAATTGGTAATAATAATCGACCCGCACTTGGCCAGCGTGTGTGGATTAAAGCCTAAACTTTCTTAACTCGTAAGAAAGTTGAGGGAAGACCCGTGCCCAGCTGTGGGACACTAAAAAGGGTTGAAGTAAGGTAATACTTTTTTTAAACTAGCGCCATCTGTGAATCAAAAATATATTAATACTAGCTTCCGCCCCCGGCATGGGCCGCGAAATCGATCTCACTAATCTTGTTTCTCCATACAAACTTTAGAACGCCGTTTCAGCCCCTTAAAGGGTGAGTTTTGAAAAATCCTTTCTTAGTGCACCCTATAAGGAACCTATGTTCCAAATTTGGAGTCTCCAGACCCAGCGGTTTGGGCTCTGCGTTGATATGTCAGTCAGTCAGTCAGTCAGTTTCTTTTTTTTTATACTTAGAAGATTAAAGATTAAGAGAGTTTTATCATTCAGATTAATTTTGAATGTGTATCAGAATTTACAGCGCTTCTCGCTAAAAAAGGGTCGAAATTATGACCATCCAAATAGCCACTGAGAGAAACGTTTTATAAAAAAAATAACATACTATCACACATATACTACCCACACATGTAGGCAGAGGTAATATCACCCACCTTTCGTCGGCTATGTTGATCGGGCACAATTCCAAACTTCGAGCAGCAACTAATATTCTCTAAGTATATTAGGAAAGCTGTTTTTCTCGATCTCCACTCAGGAACCGAACACCTCGCAGTTATTAAGAAAACACGCCGTTATACCATAGTTTATTAAAAAAAAATATTAATGTTAATTACTTTTACCTTGATTAAGCATTTTAACTAAATCAATACAAATCTAATTTTCCAGCTTCCTGTACACATATGTACCTACATATGGACAGAAATAGGTCAAGTGTGATCGGCTCCAATTCAAACAAGATTCCTCTATCATAACATAATACTGTAATTACTGTTTGTATAATCAACGTTATCTACACTGTATGAATAAATTAATGCATATTTTTAAACCTTACAAATTATTCACTTCAACCCTTATTAGTGTCCCACAGCTGGGCACGGAGTTTAGGCCTTAATCCACACACGCTGGCTAAGTGCGGGTTGGTGGATGTCACATGTCCTCGAATCATTAGTTCTTAGACATGCCGGTTTCCTCACGATGTTTTCCTTCACCGATATTGAGCAGCGGCGATGTTATGATTCACACAAAGATGTGTGGTCACGACTGGGATTCGAACCCGCTATCTTATTTTTTTAAGGCGAGGCCTGTACCGCTGCGCCACCGCTGCTCTGCGCTATAATAAATTATTATAAAGTGTTAAAGGGTACTTGGTATAGAAAAATAAACAATACAAAAACCAAATTTTTTTATTTTAATTTTAACATAAGAAAAAGTAATACCTCAAAAATTCTTCCGCGTAACACACGTGAAGCTAAAAAAATCCAGTATAAGCTGACCTTTCAATGTACGTAAATACACTGCGAGATCAGCTTACACTGGAAGCAAGGCAATCGTGCGTGCATGCTCACTATCGTTAAAATCATTATCAAAAATCAGTAGTTACTTTAATTAAATTACGATTATGATTACGACGACTACCATTAATCAAGATCAATAGCAAGCAAATCATACTAAATTGATTTTGATTGTTGTGGTTAATCAAAGCATCAAGATTGCGAATTGCAACAAACTTGTTGACGGATACACATGTCAAACTTACCTCTAGTTTACACTATCGGAATATGTACAAGAAAACATGTTGTAAAAAGAAAGAAAAGAAAAGAAAAGAAACATTTATTTCACATAGACAGGACACGCAAAATCAAATGGTAAAAAAACACATAGAAAGAGGAAAAATAAATAAATGGAAAAATAAAATAAAAATCAAAGAGTAAGTGTGACCCACCCGTGCCAAACATGGACATTGCTCAGTAAACGCTGTGAGTGCCTACTAGAAGCGACCCATAGCACTGATATTCTAAGAACTATCTATCTCTATAGTTTAGAAATGAGTAGAAATAACATTCTGAATATTCTGGGACATTAACACACACGGTCATCTGGTCCCAAGCTAAGCAGAGCTTGTGTTATGGAAACCAGATAACTGGTATGTACTATACATATAATACTTTTCTTTTATAAATATATACATATAATAGATATTTACACCCAGACTCGATACAAACAGACATGTTCATTACATACATGTTTGTTTTGGGTGTGAATAGAACCTGCGGCATGAAAAGCAAGTATCTTACCGACCACACCACCGGCCCGTCAAAAAATATCACTACTCTTGTACCATGTTTTGTTGCGCAGTGCAAACGCCCAGGGCCCCGATTCTTTAGACATTGAACTATAACAGACACTTGTCTAACAAAAATGGCGATTTCGTTTGTTTTTGAATGACATCTGCAACTTTTTACGACATTTGCACGCTTAAGACATGTATCTCTAGTAGACAAATGTCGAAAAAATGGCGGATATTATTTAAAAACCAAAGAAATTTTCATTTTTGTTTTAAAGATAAATGGCTAGAGTGCGAGAATCGAGGCCCAGTTCTAATGCCTCTTTTTTCATTATAGGTAAAAGGTAAAGTAGTTACAGTCCGGTCATGTTAAGAGTTGACGGAGTTCAGTAAGCTAATTCACGTAACTAAATAAGTTCAGTTGCAGTTAAGTTTCGATCAAAACAGACCTTTTCGTACTCTCGTAGTTTTGACCACCGATGTCAGGTACACTCGCGTCAAATTCGCATCACGCGAGCGCTTTAGCTTTTAGGTTATGTAAGACAATTACAAGAATACCATCTTGCAGTAAGCCGTAAACTATATCCAGCTGTACCGCAACTTGAATCAAGAAATTACGTGAATTAGGCTACTGGCCACACACGCTGGCCGATTGTGTGTTAGTTTGGGTTGTTAGTTTTACCTTTCCTCACCAAGATTAGATTCACCAATATTGCTGCTTAATAATAAAAATAGCAATAAAAATACACAGATTTATAGATAACGTTTGGTAAGTAAAATAAAATTGACTTTATTTCCTTTTATATAATATCAATTTAGTATTGAAATTGGCATTGTATGTTCCAATTTTGCGATTTATTGTAACCAGTATCTTCAGTTACTGTCGCTTCGAGTTATATATTTTGATGGTTTGGTTTGACTACAAAATTGTGCGCATACACTGTAACAATAAGAGCGACTTATTCTACATTCGACAAAGGAAGGTCTGCTCAATATTGGTGAAGGTAAACATCGGGATGTCTAAAAACTAATTATTCGAGGATATGTGACATCCACAAAAACGCACTTAGCCAGCGTGTGTGGACTTAAGGCCTTATACAAGGGCCATAAATAGGGTTTGCAAGCAGTTGCGGAGTGAAGCGGACTTACAACGAATACGTTGCGTGTGCACAGGGAAGATGACGCACTATACAAAATGTAATAGTTACTAAATACTTCATTTAATAAAGGAAATATCCTACTCAGTTTTTTAGCAGTGTTTTTCAGTAGTTGCGAGTCACTACACGGTAGGTGAAGAAATTGAACTCTTTGTATGTAGACTGGCGTCTCAAAAAAATAAAAATTATTTATCTTTCATTAAAGAAGATGAGTTTCCAGCAATGAGTCCCGAAAGGACCGTTACTTTAATTTTATGTACCCAAACAATAAAAGGGTTTTTTTATCCTGTAATAGGTATGCGCTGAAGACAGGTAGATTATAGCTATCGGGAAACAGAGCTGCCGGCAACGAATTCCACAACTTGGCAGTTCGCACAATAAAAGTGGAAGCGAAGCGATTTGTTTGTACCCATGGAATTTCCACCATATAACGGTGGCGCATAGCCGTACCTCTACTTGTCCAATGGAAGAACGGGGATGGGGGAATAAGATTGTGTAATTCCAACGCACACTCTCCGAAGTGTATCCGGTAAAAGACCGAAAGACTAGCAAGTAATTTTACCTACAGTTGATAATTAAGAGTATTAATGAACATTTAAGCAAATAATCCCTTGACATTAATATGACAAGACCTGAAAAAACAGGAAGATATATAAATAAGTAAAATTAATTGAGGTTGGAAGAAAGGCTGACAGGCGATATAAGTATGATATATCGCGCGGTCGGGTTGCTTGTCCTGTCCCTAATGCCGGGCTTTGTTACAAAAAACCGTTTAAAATACGATCCAGAGGTTTCATGAGAATAAAGATAAAAGATTGGCAACGTTTGAGACTGAAATCTCGTTGACGAAGTTATCTATCTACGTCTATGGATCGATTTCGCTAATTCTTTTGACGTGACAACGTCTTAAATTAGGTTGCGGCTGGGAGGCACTTATGAAAAAGTGTAACGCTCGGTAACGTTACGATGAGTCACCGAACGAGAGAGAGGCCCGCCGAATGCCTTGCGTCTCTCTCCCACTCAACTATGTTTCATCCTTCTTCCTACTATACGAATGAATATTCACATTAAAATTATTTTACCACTCAAAGTCGTTGTCACGTAAAACTTTCGCCCGTATACCGAATTTACAGGCAACCAATTTTTTTTGTTGTTTTTATATTCAGGGCAAGATTTTTAAGAATGAAAAAATTAAAATAAACTTCCTCGTGGTAAGAATTATTCGCTTAATAACCGCGAGTGTCCTGGTTTGATTCCCAGGTCAAGCAAAATATTTTTCACTGTCAGCATCATGTTTTCCGATAGATACAGTCTTTTGGTATTGATGTGAAGACTGGGTAAGCGTGTTCCAGTATAGATCACACAATTGCATAACATTGGATAATTTGTAATCAAGTAAACCCATTTTCAAGTTTAAAACCTTCTCACAACCTTCGTAAATAGACAATACCTGGACTGGAATAGGGGCAAATTTCTAGTTGCTTGCTTTAGGAGATGCCTATGTTCAACAGGGGGCCAAACATGGCGGGATCCCATTAAAAATTGGTACTACTCGGACAAGTGAAATTCGAATGAAGACTTTTCATCGATAATCCCTGAGTAATCACGATTGAATCAGTACACTGGGTAAGCGCAGTCTATCATAACACAGCTACCATTATCACTGTTTGTAGCGATTATGATTCTATTGAAAGAAATAGAAAGAAATTCATTGATTTTTTCACCGGAATCATAATCCCTTTAGACACTCGTAATACACCACCTGGCCTCTATACTTTTAAACTTTTTTCAAAGGAGCTCTTTCGCTGGATCAGTCTGCTTGCGACAACGACAGGTGCAACCCGTGTTGAAACGTAAAGCCAAATTAAAGGTAAGCGCATTAATTGCCCGTTATGATAAATATATATACACCTGGCCTATGTTAGAATAAAATACCGAAGTACGCCCAACCTATGACGAAAAACATTTTTGAAAGTTAGTGCAAAATTAATAGCTCCATAAAAAGTGATGGTGTATAAAGTTAAGCTACAGGTAGATGTTATTAATGACGGAGGGGTGGGTGCGAATCAATCGATGAGAGTTCCACTACATTAGTTATTCGGATGAGGGGAGTTCTGATGTATTATATCGCCTTTGTATCGAAGTAATGCTATGGTTTCAGCGCAACTGTAACTGGGGAGGCTGGAGATATAAATAGACCCTTACAGCCACGATCATGCCCTAATAAGAATAAGTCTGATTTAATTCCAATGTGTGCTCATGCAACCAGCCAGTAGCCTATCGCTGTGGAAACAGGTCGCTTGATCGTTCACTCACTTCAATCCATTCCACTGGACTGTTAGAACATACAGGATCAAGTTGCGATCAAGTTGCAGTGCAGTTGCAATTAAGTTTTCGTCTTAGTGCAAAATGATAGTCTTATAATTGTTAAGCTGTCATATCTAATCAAAAGCCCTCGCGTGACGCGAACTTGATGCAAGCAAATCTGACAGCCGTTGTCAAAATTACGAGAGTACGAAAAGAGCTGTTTTGATCTAAACTTAACTGCCACTGCACTGCAACTGAACTTTATTTAAAAAAGTGAATTAGCTTTCAGGAACTGTTATGGGCACGCTTTCCTATGTCGAGGTACACGAACAGTTATTATGCACAAACTGTTCATGTTTTGTGTTTGTATGCAGCTTTTATTTATGTGTTCATTTTGATATTTATATATTTGTATAAAGACATTTTGTAAGTGTGCGTGAGCATGTAAAACTGTACTATACGTGGTTAACTCACCTCCTCAAAAAACTGACAAAAACAATCATGTACTAGAAGTTACGTATAACACTTCCCATGTTAAATGCTCTAAGGTAGGTATTGAGCAAAGGGAACACAAATGCACTTTGCATTTGTATTTGCACTCACATTTGTGCACTACAATTTTCTGGGACTTATCTCACCACCGCAATCCCAGCACTGCTTCTAGAATAGCCTCGGGATTTGAACCCAGCCAAGTCCCGGGACATCTACACGGTGTCTTAAAACCCGGACGAATTTAATCAAAAAGATAGATTAAATTAAAAAAGTTAGAAAGTTAGATTGTTCACTTTCCAGGCTAAGCGGAAAACAGCATGAAGAAAAAAGGGAGGTTTGAATTGCCGTACCTGAATGGACTCAGCACCACGGGTAACCCAATCTAAGGTGATACATGAAAAATTATTATAGCAATAATGTTTTAACGCACATGAATTAGCACAGGTTGTTGTGCATTATAATGTCACTTGCGTACCTGGTAATCAGTTAAGACTGGCCGCCGAGCTATGAGATACAGGTTAGAATACCTTATTTATCTTTTTTATGACTTTACCTATAAACAAAATTTTCTAACAGCCTTATTACAAAAGAAGATTTAAGCTTAGCCATTCAAAAAATATTAATTAGCTTCCAAAAAAAAGGCATAGCAATTTTCGTTGCTCAATGAGCAGAACAACTGAGGAGTTCTGTCATTCCCTAGGCTTCGACAATAATAAGTCTTTATAGAAACTGTTATATCAATTTATTCTCTTATTATCGAGCCAGCCAAAACTATTTTGTCAATTTAAATCAAATTAGGTACAGCAACCTTTAAAGGAGTTTTTACAAAACGTGGCTAAACACTGAATCAACCTAAAATAGCTTTATTCAATTTAATTTTGCTAACGCACAAAAGCAATCTTTAGAAAGGTGTATTTGAAGATAAAATTCAGTTAAGACTTTATATTCTAAGGCTCGTAAATAAAGAAATCGTCACGACCCGCTCTTGGCTTCATCTAGTCCTAAAATTTATTAAGGTCTACACTGTGAGTAATTTACGAGATTCTGTAAGAGACGACGGTATAAAAGTATTTTGGAATGATTTTAGATAACGAAGGAATTGTTGAATCGATTTGATTATTCAGGTTTCTGCTTCAAATCGATTTTATTTGAAATAATTTAATAGTTGATGTTACTTTCAAAGAGTTTACACACAAGAGATTTCAACTAGCGCGTTTTACTTGTTATGATATACGGAGCTAACACGTAGATACTCACGATAGGACTTGTCCATAAACTAAAACTCGCTTAGCGTGCTATGGAAAGGGCTATGCTCGGAGTCTCACCGAAGAATCGAATACGCAATAAAGTAATTCGACAAAGAACTAATCTAATCGGCATAGCCCACTGAATTAATAAGCTGAAGTGGCAGTGGACCGGTTACTGCCGCAGAACTAACAATTACTGGGGATAAAAAAAATCTTGAATGGAGACCACGAATTGGAAATAGTAGGATAAGATGCCTCAGACTAGGTGAAGTGACGATGTCAGCAGTCCAAAAATAGGACTAGAATGTGCTGATGATGATAATTCTTCTTGTAGTATGAGGAGAAATGTCTGCCAATCCAACTTCGTCAGCGTTATAAAGAAAAACGTTACTTCATATTTACTCTCAAACTTTATGCTGAAAGATCGGATGGCAACTGAAAAATTCGAACACTATATTGAAACAGAATAAAGGAGATAATACTAAAGCATCTTCGAAATGAACCAATGAAATGAACCACGGGCGATAAAATCTACAGCAGCCTCTCAAACTGATTCCAGCAAAGTAAATGATTGGCAAAATGGATATGATAATAATGTAGGCAAATACGTACATTGAAGGTGTACTTATGATGTAGATGTGTGTTCTTTGTAAGTAAACAAATGACGTCCGACCTGACGCCATGACTCGGGCCGAACCGATGACCCGAATTGTTTTACAAATTACATTTGCTCCGAGAATTATTTCTTTCCCCTAAGTGCCAAATTTAGTAAGGTTTAAAAGAATTTACAATTTCTTAAACAATTATAGGAGTGAAAAGTGTTTTATGCAGTTTAATCATAGTTTTAGTAGTTTTGCTAGTTTTTGTCTGGTTTTTTATTTCAAAGCAAAAGTGGAGGAGATGGTCTTTCTATGCGTCGGTGGTTTCATATACCTATGTATATTTTTGTTTTTCAGTTACCTATTTCAATTCTACAATAGGTTTGTGCTTGACTACAATTTGAAGTGATTTCTAATGTAATGCGTATAACGACTTAAAGACTCGCAATTATAGCGTTTAATGAAAAAAACTAGATTTAGTAATATTGTTTATTGTTTTCATCCTTATTATAGAATTTTATCCGACTGCCTCCTTCTCACTAAATGTCATTCGTATATTAGGCAAGCATGGTCAAAGGCCTATTTTAGAATAAATAATATGATAAATAAAAATAAAGTAAAATTATTTAAAGTAAAGGGAAAACGTAAAACCATACATTGTCGTCACCGTCTTTAGTATATCAAAATAACAAAGTACGACAGCAAAGCCAATTACGACAAACATTTGACCAACATAACCAACATCTCCATCACATAAGCTCTTACTGCACTTGACTTACCTCCAAACACGATTCAAATCATAACCAACCAACACTGACCTCTCCTAAACCATTGTAGAACAAAATCTCAAGGAATCTCGTCAAAACTTCGCAGGGGATGGTAGATCAAGTTATAATGGTAAAAGATTTTCCCTTTTCGGTTTCCACTCAATAATTTTGACAAAAGGAATCCTTAGAGGTTCAAAGAATAGGTTTTTCGCAATAATTTATATGTGCCATACTTATTCGTAGTGCAAATAATTGTAAATATTGAAGGAGATTTATTTTATTTCACACTTTTCTTTGTAAGGGTTGGGATCATTACGTTGCTATTCAAGATTGAGTGATTTATGTTCTATCGTGGTTTTAGAGTTGAGGGTGTTTTAATTTAGTAGAAAGGTGAATGGATTTATTTACCTGGGTAAAACTAATTTAATATATGAAACAAAGGCTTAAACAAGGTATGACATTTCAATGTCAAACAAATTTGGTCTGGTCAATTTGACATCAACATGAATAAATATGTTCCAATCAGATTATTTACTAATTTTTACAAACTTATTGAGCATAGTCTTGAATTCAACACTAGGGCCAGTATTTGTGCCACTACGCCATTGAGACCTATCACTACGCAAATCAGATAGTACGCACTTTTATCCATCTAATGCTCTTTTTACTACGCTGTTTAGATAATACGTACTATTCTCTACTTAGTACTGTTACGCTGTTACAGACTGATACCTACTGAAACCGTAGGCTTTTTATCATCAAAATTAGCCTGAGATATTCATAGCTGAACTTAGGCCCCTTATTTAGCATGCTCTAAATATTGGTTGCCACCTGTAAGCATCCATCGGCACTACATGCTTTAAAATAGACTCCAATTGCCCCTGTTTTTGATTCACTTTTAATATCCAAAAAATTTTACCATCTCGTCGGTCCTCCTCATGACGGGCCTACCGGCGGCGACGGTGTGGTTGTCCGTGATCTTTACTTGATAATCTTTATTCCAGCAGTTATCTGTTATGCTAGCATTAGTTGATGCTGGAGAAGAGCACTACGCTACCGAGAACGTAGGCATAATTATCTATTTAATGCTGTAAAGGAAACTCGATACTATCATCTCAAAATAAATTGCTCATTACCAATAAAAATAAATTGTCTCCAATATTATTCGTAAACACACTTAAAGACTTTCCTTGTGCCATAATATCGACGCAATCAATGCTTGCCGAGGTAAAAAAATATTTACGCATGAATAAATTGGTATAATTTACTTGGATAAGGTGTGTATCGGAACGTTAGTATTCAGCGACGTCTATTTTTTTGTTATATTAATAAATTCGATGAAACAGACAAAAAGAGCGTTGCCGTGACGATATTCAATTTATTTTCGACAAAATATACTACAAGAAACCTTTAGACAAACTATATGTTAGAGTTCAGTTAGATGGTAAGGTAAGATCAAGTAAACCTAGAACAGCTAAAGCCTTACAAATGAATGAGACATACAAAACATGAATTGACTAATCACATTCTTTTTCTCCTTTATGATACTGAAGTCATTTAACACTGTTAAAAAATAGGTTAGCTGCCCATAGCGTACTTTTCCTTCCTAAGAGGGCCAAAATGATATCATGTTTAAAGTGGGTTTAATACAAATTGCTATAACAATAAACACGTGAGGTTCGCGTCGCGTCGCGGTTTTGAAAAGTGTGCGCGGTTATATCAATTTGACTTTATTAGATAAGGCATTAGTCTTATACTACCACTACGCTGGCAAACGCTACGTCTTTGTAGCGTATTGGCTCAGGCAACGGTCCAAAATTCTGGATTCTGTGTCAGACTGTACCTGATATTATAGTGGTTTTACTACTTCGATAAAATTATTGAATGTTACTATGTAAATAACAGGCTGGTGGCGTGGTCTGTAAGATACTTGCTTTTCACGCCGCAGGTCGTGGGTTCGATACCCACCCGAGACAAACATTTGTTTAAATATGTCTGTTTGTCTTGTGTCTGGGTGTAATTATCTATATTTAAGTATATATTTACAAAAGAAAATTATTATATGTAGTATATTACCAGTTATCTGGTTTCCATAGTACAAGCTCTGTTTAGTTTGGGATCAGATGACCGTGTGTGTTAATGTCCCACTATATTCTATTATTATTATTATTAATTTCGCCTATTTCTTCTTACCAATCTACAATACAGTCATAAGTAAAATACTTTTTTGGGGGCTGAGTCACCTTCGTCCGTCGTTCACCTTTAGTGGTCCCCGGGTGGTGCAAATCAGGGGACAATCAACGGATGGTAGGCTTCGGCCGTGGTTAATGACCACTTAGTGTACGGCTTTGTCTTGTGGGTACAAGACAAAGTCAAGGCCAAGCGGCCTTGCCGTGTTCCGGTGCAATGTCTGGTGACACCATGCCGAGAGGGTCGGAATTGTAAGGTTTCTAACCAGGAGGCTCATTCCACTGCCACCTTCACACCGATAATCATTCGTAATCACGAGTGAATCGGTATACAGCGCTGGTGCGTTCCATTGTAGACTACGACATTGCTTAACATCACACAAGTTGTAGTAAAGCGCCATACTATCGATGAATAAAAAGAAAACATTTCATTTAGGATCAATTGGATTTAAAATCAATCTACATTCCTGTCAAAATGACCGTTATTTTTGTCACAGATAACTCAGAAAGCAACCAACCGTAGAGAGTGACGCATAGTGGTGCAGGGGAGGGGGTTTGTACCTAATGTTGCGTGTAATAGAGGCCTGATCGCGTCCACACTCCGCTGGGCAGACCAACGCGTATAACTACCTACTTTCACGTTTGTAAGCACAGCTATTTGGATTTTCAGTGCATTGATGAAAATTTTGGAGCTCATCATTAACCTGATATGAAAGCCAGTATTGAGAATCGGCAATACTTTGTACCAAGTTTGTACTTTGAAATACTTTGTATCAAAATATATACTTTTACAATGTATGAAACTTCTTGACTTGAATTTATATTACTAATAACGCTAAAAAAGTTAAGTTAAACGTAAAATCTCTATTCAGGTTATTTGCTGATATCGTGACATATTCTATAACCTAAATTCTACTAAACTTATAACAACCCCTAGCCTCGCTGTTGGGTACCGGTCTTTCTTATCTTAGCAGTTAGGTATGTAAATTGAGGTCATCATCCACAAACGCTGGCTACGTGCGAGCTGTTGGATGTGACATGTAACAGTTAAGCTGTAAGACATGCCGTTTTCCTAGCGTTGTGTTATGAACATTTTGCGATGGTGAATCAATTCACACAAAGATGTCCCGGGATCGAACCTGTAACCTATATTTCAATGCCACTACGCTACCATACAATTATATACTTAAGTAAGGTTAAATTACACGTGAGCTAGTATCTTTTCCCTCAATAAATGCTTCTAACTCGTTCTAACTCGGTAGGGGTTACCCAATTATTTTGTCCGGGACAGGATGTTCTAAAAGGAAGTAATTAAATAATTGAGTACGGAATCCAACCCTTAAAAGTTCACGCGTGCTTCACTCGTAGATCTGAGATTATCCTCGGAAGTGACACCTGTGATATAACAGTTTATAATGAATATTGAAGATGCCAAAATACGTCGTATCATACGAATGTGTTAAGCGCTGTCTATATACATATTCCACCTATTAAATAAAAGGTGTTATTAAACTAAGCCTTCAAAACTTAAGGAGTTGTTTATTGGACTATTCTGTGAATAATAGCCCAGTATATTTACAAATTAATTTAACGTTTTAGAGATGTGAAATAAAGTCAAAGCCAAAGCGTTTATGCATTCATGTGTAGCTACAGATGTTTTACCGAATAAATAACCAAGTTTCAACATGAGACCCGATTACGGTATAGCAAAATACAAAAGAAATGTGATAATTTTTGATATTATTGGGCTGGTGACGCTACTGCCAGCCCAGCTCCAGGAGGAATCCTAGCAGACCTTTCACTTTGCCGATGGCCTCCCGGAACGACCTCAGCGATCGAAGGTGTTCCGCTCTATATCTTGCCACTCCTGAACAGTAGGTGAACAATTATACAGTAATAATAAATAAATAAATCAATATTCTGGGACATAAACACACACGGTCATCTGGTCCCAAGCTAAGCAGAGCTTGTGTTATGTAAACCAGATAACTGGTATATACTATACATATTATTATTATACTTTTCTTTTGTAAATATATACTTTTAATAGACATTTACACCCAGACTCGACACAAACAAACACAAATGTTCATCACACTAATGTTTGTCTCGGGTGGTAACCGAACCCACGACCTGCGGCGTGAAAAGCAAGTATCTTACCGACCACGCCACCGCCCCGTCTACTACTAGTAGTGGCTAGTAATACACGTTCGTTATCCATTTTGTTCAATTAACAAATAAAGCTATATTAAATTAGTACAAAATGAAGCAACGCTTGTCCAGAGCATAACATAAATCTACTTTAAGCGAACACTCAACTAAATTACACATACATTGCGCGGTGAAAATAATACAACGCAAATAAACGCTGCATGTTACGAAATATAAAATTTGTTTAGCGTGTTGAAATAAAACTACTTTTTAACGGATTTTATCGCGGTTCATTTTAGATTTTAGATCCCGACGTTTCAAAGTCTTTTCAGACTTCATGTTCACGGGTGGACTGAGGTATTTGACGTCCAAAAATATTAATCACAATTATTACTGACTACCTTCAAACATTAATAGTTAAGTTGCGTTCCGATTTAAGCAAACTGAGCTCAAAGTGTCTTGAATTCTGAGTGGAGTTTAGGAAATTTTAGATTACTATTTTAGTAACATAGTTCGTGTCTGTAACACAGTATATACTAGCACAGACACAAACGTTCACTCCGTCTCCGATAATAAATAGCTTATAGGTACAATTTAACATGTTTTGATTGGGATGGAGAAACTGTAGTTAGCTTTAGAGTGTCTTGAATTCTGAGTTGATTTTGCTTGGGTTTTGGTACAAGTAAATTAAGCACTGGGTCCCAAGCTGGTGGTATATTCCAACCATTTTCTCTGTTAAAATTAGGATGTTTTTTAATTTCAATAGCTTCGCGGATCATTCTTGGTAGGAACCGGTTTTCTTTGACAAGGACCTGTGTTTTATCAAATCTCAGGTAATGGTTGGGGCCTTTTTGAGTATGTTCACACACTGCAGATTTCGTCGAGCGTTGATGTTTAACGTCAGCTATGTGTTCTTTTACGCGGGTCCCTATACTTCTTTTTGTTTGTCCTATATATTGTCTTTTTATTTCAATGTGTGATATTCGCGTAAATCTAAGACAATACTTGTTTAGCGTGAATTGGGATTATAATAAAATATTTTCTACAATACTTCCAAATAGTACTTAGGGGAAATGAAATCTACGTTATGTAAGAAAGCATATTACAAAATTACAGACTATCTAACGGATAAAAACGCTTGGGATTAGGTTGCTCCAATAAAACACAATAATAAAAAAGTACTTCATTTAAGAAAAGCCTGCTGAGTTTTTTGGCAGTGGTTCTCAGAGTAGTTGCCAATCATTCATTGCACGGCTTCTCAAAAAATAATAGTATTTTCATTTCATTTCATATAAAGGTCCCTGTCATTGTAACAAAGTATAATTTAAAACTACAGATCGAATGGTAGAAGTATTAATGAAGAGAAAGATTGTGGGAAAACCGAAATGTCTCAAAAATAAAACATTTAAAGATATGTTACATTCACTAAACCGCATTTAGACAGCGTGTCTTGATTGAGGACTAAATTCTGTTAAGCAAATTCAACTCGTGCCCAGGACTATAGGATAATAGCCATGGGCGTTGAATCAACGCGAAATCCTAGGATCCCTCGCCCAGGGGATCTCCATAAGAGTACCTACCAAATCTTCCGGGTGTTCCATCGAACACCTACGCTATGCCTGGGGTTGCGGTAATACACGATACTTTTACAACCCCAGCTAGCGATGGCTCGCTCTTTTGGGCCTTTTCACGTCAGGGAGAGGCGTGCGTGGAACACTTCGCGCCGCCGCTTTGGCTCTTAATGTATGGAAGCGATGGACGTGCCCGAATCCATCGCCCTTGGACCCGTTTAAGGGGACTAAAAGACGCCATTGTCTACCTATGCCCGGTGCGTCTGCTTTGAATCGATAAGGGGTCGAGATGTCCGTCTCCCTTTCCTCGCTAACTAAATCAACAGCTGATCTCCTGTCAACGTCTTAACGTTAACTGTTACAAAATTAACTAGTTAAATTCGTCAACGATTTTAATGAATTTAACTCTTAACTAACTTTGAAAATAACTATAGACTGAGAGTGACGGTCGAATTTGAACTTTAAGAAACGTAACAATAAAATATCCGGTTAGTAGATAAAGGAACTTGTTGAACGTCATAACATTGAATTAAAAGCGTTAAATGAATGAACAGTTAACTACTATTGCTAACAGTTAATAGCGTATTTAACAATTAATGGAGACATGTTGTATTATTGATACAGAATCACCATAAAAATATACACTGGTCAAAAATCATTTTAATAAATGATTTTTGACCAGTGTGTAATTTTTGTAATCAGTTCAACGTACAAATTAGCTTTATTAGTAGAAATGTGTACTGAATGTCCATAAAAATATTTGATAAATTACCTACAGAAATTAGAATTTTGACATTATTTGACAATTCTTAAATGTATAACTGACGTTTTGAGTAAGTGACATATTATATATTGTATTTATTAGCATTTTAATTGTGATGTTATAATGCATTGGTTATTTATATTTTTTTAAATGACATTAACAATAATAATATTATAATAGATTGACAATTTATAATAAAATACTTAATTAATTCATTGAAATTGACTGACAAATATTTCTACACAAGAAATAGTAGTATATGTGAATAATTTAACGGGCACGATGCCCAAATACGAGCTACTACTAAAATTTTCTTATTATATTTGAAAAAATCCTTTTGTTCGACCTTTCGAACCTGAAATCTCGCGATTATTCCTCTAAACCAAAAAGTCTTACGTTATGCCAGAATGTATTAAAAATTTGAATCTGAAATGTTATGTTGTAGTCAAATCACCCTTATAACGTAGTTCTATAGAATCACAAAGTACATGAAGACACCATTTAAGAGACATAACCATGACTTTTTATGTGTTGCCAGAACTGCCAGTTTCCCCATAAAAGTGATGTAAATTAATTCATATTTTGTTAAGAGGGTAACTTCCTCCTTTTTTATCGACGCTAAATTAGCTATTTTTTACCCAAAGTGTCGGGAAAGTGTTACGTGCGTGAGGGAGGATTTTTCTTGTTAATAGATATGCATATTTAAAACTAGATTCTGTTCGTGACATTAAGATTTTGAAATTTTGAAAGTATTCTGTCTGCAAGTTACATCTAAGAATTTCCCATTTCTCTTGGAGGCAGTTTCCAGTCTAAGCTGATGCAGTTAGCTGCCAGAATTAAACGAGCGACTGCCATCGGACCTCGAAACCCGTAGGGAACCAGCAGGCGCGATGGTTAGATCAGGTGTCAGATTATATTAGCTTCTGACTACCTTTAACGATTGTCATAGATGTTCTAGTAGATGTTTTAAATGACAACCCGGACCGATGGCTTAACGTGCTCCGCTAGTAGTTCCTCCAACCAACCAGCCACCGAAACAAATCTTTGTTGTTACACAAATATTGTCCGGGGAGAACCGAACCTGTGACCGGGAGGTCTAGTATAGCCCAATTGGGCGGCTTACACCGCTCGACTATAGAGGTCGTGAATTAATATATCTTGATAATAAATTCATACTTTACAAAGTATTATTTAAATAAAACAATAATTTTATATCTAAGATACAATTATTTACAAAAAGGTTTAGGGGCGTTAATTAATTACAATTATTTATTAAGATAAGAACCTAACAAAATAATAACGGATTCAAATTAATTTATTTGATCTTTGGATCTGAAACAGTCATTAATTGAATTAATAATTTCAAAACAAACTCAAGATGAATCTTGAACTCCTTTGATTTTACTTATAATAATTGCGGAAGTTTATAAGTACACCAGCTCCATGGCATGGCATTTATTGGGATGAAAAGTAACCAATGTGTTTATCTAGACCATAATCTATCTCTGTGCCAAATTTTAGACAATTCTGTCCAGTACTTTTTGCGTGAAAAGTAACAATATATCCTTACATTCTTAAAAACATTTGCGTTTATAATATTAGAAGGACTTAGTATTGTCTTAGATTTACGCGAATATCACACATTGAAATAAAACTACTTTTTAACGGATTTTATCGCGGTATATTTAAGATTTTAGATCCCGACGTTTCAATGTATTTTCAGACTTCATGTTCACGGGTGGACTATTCTAAAATAAACCGCGACAAAATCCGTTAAAAAGTAGTTTTATGTCAATTAGTAGGACTTGTTAGTATTTAGTAATGTCTTAGATTTACACGAATATCACACATTGAAATAAAACTACTTTTTAACGGATTATATCGCGGTTTATTTTTTGTTAGTATTTGACAGAAAACCGTTTTCTGTCAAATACATAAATGTAAATAATAGATTAAGATTAAATTTTGGACAAATGTAGTTTACTACCTCGTTTATGTATAAATGTTTCAAAAATCAATAGTAGAATAAGTATAATGAAGAGTGTGTTTGGTTGAACGCGCTAATCTCAGCGACTACTGGTTCGATTTGAAACCTTGCACTGTTAGCTATCACATTTATTAGAGAAAGCTATTGGCTACTATTTCTCCCACAGCTGAACACACCTCACGTAGGAGCTCTCGCTCACTGATGAGGATACTGCTAGAATTGTTTATTTTAGTTATTTTCATAGTATCATGTCTTATGGAATTCTTCTTTGGGGAAATGCGGCTGACATAGAAACCATTTTTATTTTACAAAAAAGAGCTATAAGAGCTATCTACAAACTAGGAAGCCGTGTTTCTCTAAGAGAGAAATTCAGAGACATAAATATTTTGACTGTCGCTTCTCAATATATTTATGAAAATTTATTGTATGTGCATAAAAATATTACAAAATGTAAAAAAATAAGCGACCCACATAATTTAAATACTAGAAATAAGAACGATCTTGTAGCACATCATACTCGACTCCACAAAATCAGTAACTCTTTTATGGGGCAGTGTATACGTTTCTACAATAAACTTCCAAATAATATTAGGGAAATGACTATTAACAAATTTAAAATAACTATAAAATCTACGTTATGTAAGAAAGCGTATTATAAAATTTCAGACTATGTAACGGATAAAAACGCTTGGAATTAAGTCGCTCTAATTCAACACAATAAACAAACAAAATGTAATAGATATAAGCACTTCATTTAAAAAAGAATAAAAGCCTACTGAGTTTTTTGGCAGTGTTTCTCAGTAGTTGCCAGTCATTCACTGCACGGTAGGAAAAGAAATTGGACTATTTTTAAGTAGACTCGCGTCTCAAAAAAAATAAAGCATATTTTCATTTCATTTCATTTCATTTTCATTTCATTTCATTTCATTTCATTTTCATTTCATTTCATTTCATTTCATTAGGCAAAACCGCTAGTAGAGAGCGGCTATGTCATTATGTTTTTATTTCTTTACTAATTACTAGCTGAACTTATGAATTTCGGACCGCATGCTGAACATCAAAGAGACGTTCACATTTCAAGTGACATTTTACCACAGACTCATCCCAATCCATTAGCATCTGGATTACTTGATAAGGCCAATGTGGTTAAAAGATCGAAAAGAAACCACATAATCTAAGTTGAGGGCTGGGCATCGGCCTGCTACTCAATAAAAGACTGTGAACATTCATCAAAACTGATAAAAGTCTGGCGACTGATGTAGTTACAGAGCATGCCAAAAAAAATTACCAGAGACAAATTGTTTTTTATTAATGTCAATATTTATATGACATTAGCGTTTTGCCTTCTCGTAACCTAACTCCACTCCACTAACACTCGAACTTAATGCTATGGTATTAAAGTGCAAATTTACTTTTAAGTATTACAAATCGTCTGTATTGGAGATAGAAAAGTGTTGTTTTTAGACTTATTGAGGTAACTTTTTAATTTTTTTCTCTGCGTAAAAACCATCCTCCTTCTTTTAGGAATATTCTAAAAATGGAATTAGCGGAATCGGTTCAGCTTTATGCGCTTAGCAACACATTTAGCGATTCATTTATAATATTTATTTCACTTATAATATTTAAATATAAGTGCATGTTTGCAATGAAATAAATGAATTATGAATTATGAATAATATTCAAAAAAATTGTAAGTAAAAAAAAATTGTTGGCGTCTTTTAAGTAGAAACCAAAACAAACAAGTTTGTATGTCAAAGCAGAATTAAATCAATTTGTAGTTAAAGGAAGTAGCCCACCTGATGTTTCTTGGAACTGGTCCAAATGTTGAACCACTTGTTCCTAAATTCATTTTGATTTGCCTTTTCATAAATCATTTAAGATTATATTCCTTTAGCATTCTTCATTTTGTTATTGACAACTTAATATTTATATGGAGCGGGATATAGTAGGTATGCTACACTAGTCAACCAGTGACCCTATTTATTTGAAGGTTTTTGAAGGTTTTAGACTAAAAATATCAAGATTAGCAGACAACTTTAGGTAGGCGTGAATAATCGGGTAAGAAGACGGTATTTCAATAAAATAACTACAGCAAATATCACTTCACCCCGATCTCTCGATTGCACAATCATGAATTCTACCAGTTAATTACAGATCGTTAAGACTACGTTAGATTAAATAGTAACGTTCACCGAGCACGTGTTTGTGTGCGCACTTCCCGACGACACAACGGTCCAACACACAGTGTCAGCCGTTCTAAGATGGCCGCCTTACCCGTGCTCGGTGTTCATTGGTTCGTTCATATTATCATTTTCGAGTGACAGCTGACTGACAAAGACGGACGCAATGACAGTATATTAATGACAGCTGATGCATTGAAAAGTAGATGTTCCAACATATTTAATACTGAAGACTTTACATTACTTTATCTAACTTAGGAGAGAGTAATACACAAAACGCGAAATACGCAAATACAAGTCGTACTGTTTTTGAATAAAAAACAATTTTTTAGATGTTTTAATAGTTATTTTTGTTCTAAAATAGGCTTGGGCTTGACTAGGACTGTCCAGATCATAAGAAATTATGTATTCTACAATGGAATATTTAAAGTCACTCGTGATGACGGAGACTTTAAAGAGAAGGTGGTATTTCCAGTATAATTTGAACTCGCATTGTATAGGATTTCTGTACAACGTGACATCAGCTTATACTGGAAATTATAGCTTGGTATGTAGCCATGTGTACTCAGATAGTCTAAAACTTCAGAAAGCATAGGCTACTGTTTATCCTAATACCACACCAGAGGCTGCGTCACCTTCGTCCGTGGGTGTAGACCTTTAATTGAATCCCCACACGTGGTCCCTGGGTGGTGCAAATCAGGTGACAATCAACTGATGGTAGGCTTCGACCGTGGTTAGTGACCACCCATCAGACAAAAGCGCACCGCCAAGCGGCCTTGCCGTGTTCCGGTGCGATGTCAGGTGATACCATGGGGGCTCATTCTACTGCCACCTTCTCACCGATAATCATTCGTAATCACAAGTGAATCGGTAAAATAGGCTGGCGGTAAAATAAACTACATCATTGCTTAACATCAGGCAAATTGTGGTCAATCGTCGGTAGGCTGACGCTTGACTACAATTTAGCAGAATAAAAAATAAAAATAAAAAACATCTGTGATATTTTATCTATTGATAGCCAGCTTCATGGTTGTCTATACTATGCCAAGAGTGTGATAAAATGTATAAGTTGATTAAAAATTTTGTCTAATACCTATATCTACCCGTGCGAAGCCGGGTCGAGCAACTATCCTAAAATAAATTAGGGATCCGTATGAAACCTTTGATAATGTAATCCAACAAGTGCAAATAAAAATAATTATTTTTCTAGATCCAAGACAAACGCGCTAAATTGGTAAATAGGATAATGATAATAATTTTGTTTGTTTGTTTTGCTAAAGCAGACTTAATGGAGTGTTCTAAGCATGGAAAATCTGCCAGAGGGTGTGTCAAAATTTAAAGTTACCTATATATTTTTTTGTATAACTTGGCCACTAGTCAATAAATAAAATATGTCAGACGATTCCATTAAATAAAGTAAATATTTTGGTAATATGAAATATCCCAAAAGAGCTTTCAGAAGGTTAAAATATCAAAGTTAACTTACGGTGTGTCGGTACCTTTCATCTTAAGTAGATGCGAGATAAACCCATTCAGCGCTTACCTGCAATAAAACACAACATTTAACTTCAATGTTTATATTAAAAGCTTTCAAAGCTTTCCAATGAAAACGTTACTTAGTATAATATGTACTAAGCTCTAAATACATAAGGTCACAGTGCAAAATACCTACATGGACATACCAGTAGTCCCATCAAAATAATAATTATAGGTACCATTAAGTTACGTAAGTAAGTAAGTTGAGTATGATACTATTTAGAATATTAAATAAAAATAAGAAATAATTTACACTAAGATAGGTAGACAAAATATTTGTATATTTTATTTAGTACTAGCGGACCCGGCAGACGTCGTTCTGCCCGGTAAAGCAGTGCCATCTAACGGGTCTCAGACGTACCGAATATAACCAATAATAAATAATAGGTATCAAACCCGGTTTTCGGCACTTCTTCGCTTTCTAAATTTTTTTTAATTTTTATCTGCGTAAGAACCATCCTTGTACTTAAAGAAATATTTAAAAAAAAGAATTAGCGAAATCAGTCCAGCCGTTCACGCGTGATGTCGTGACAACGGAAAACGGGTTTCATTTTTATATGTATAGATATATTATATAATATATCTACTTTAGTTAGTATGTTAGTATGTAGTATATGTATGTATTTAAAGTTTTTTGTTGTGTACTTCTACCTATTTATCAAGATTTCCCTACTTAAGGCTACAAATCAATTATAGTGTTTGTAAGAAGGAACACTTGTGTTCCTAAACTAAGCTAAAATGATTAATAATTTCTAAATCGGTCCACAATTGATGGAGAAATGGCCCCAACACATAAGTACATACAACCAAAAATAAAACTTCCTTTTTCAGAAGTAATTAAAAAAGAGGTGTGGTCGTTTATATACTTCGACTGTGTCCAAACTTTGCTTATGCCTCATTTCAATTAGCTCCGCCGGCTGCCGTACGCGTTAAGTAGTTAATCATTTAGCTAAAAGTTACAGAACTCGAGACTCGTGCCTTAGTTACATAATAGTATTTTATCCTCATAGAAAATATATTACAGTGCCATATTAACTGTGTGCCCCAGTTTTAGGCCAGACGCACATCGGATACGTTTTCCCGAATACTTTTCGTGCGAACGTACGAAAACGCACGAATTAACGCAACTATTCAAGTCCTATAGAAACGCGCAGTTGGCACGAGTTAGAGCGAGGCCCCATTAGTGCGTTGCGCTGCGTTGCGTCGCGTCATCGCAACGGAACAACGCATTGTATGCCACACTTGTGTTGCGTTGACGCTGCGCCAACGCAACGCAAGAGGGCATGCACGCCGACGCAGCTGCGTCTCAGTTCAGCCTTTGCAATGGATAGATACAAACGTGTTCTTTTGTTGTCCGTCGTCGCAGCGGAGCTCCGACAACGCAGCGCATCACCCCCCCTCCCGCTTCGTCTCTTGTCCGTCGATCCGTTGAAACGTCGCCCGCGACGACGCAACGGTCTAATGGGGCATGTTATAAAAAATGTATGGAAAAAGACGCAGCGACGACGCTGCGACGACGCAACGCAGCGCAACGCACTAATGGGGCCTCGCTCTAAAGCATGAGCTAGCAGTTGGCTGGATGTGGTCAACCGTATCCTTCAATTGGGTTGACCGCATATCAGTGCAGTTTTATGCGTACCCGTGGAATTTTCACCTTAAATCGATGGCTGACCGCTTCAACCACTAGTGCGTTAAGGCTCTTAGTCGTATATATACGTGTGTGTAGTTCCAAATAGGTGACAGTTATGTATAATTATAAAAGTTAAAATGTGTGACCTACATATTAAGGAACTAACGGCAAAAGGCTTGTCCCTTATTACATATGGGACCTAAACACAATGGTGAAAAGTAGGTGATGTTCCTTGTGGCAGATTTGCAGTCTCGGCCGCCCTAGACCCTAAGCCATCAGCCGCCCCTTTCTCAGCATCCACCATATAGACTAATAAAAATACTTTATTGCCAACTTTTATCTAAAAAGATGTAGAAATTTAAGAAAAAAATAGATATAAATTAGGTATAGATTGCACCATGCAGTGCAGTCCGCCCGCCATACGTTGTATTCAGTTTTTTTACACTATTGGGGCCGCCCCTAAATCTGACCGGCCTAGGCCCGGGCCCACCGGGCCTTAGGTACATCCGCCACTAATGCTCACCGCGTGTCCACAAGCGTGAGTGGTATGTTATGGAACTAATTATTCGTCACATTCAAAAATGATCTTCACGACACGACATCCTCCGAGTTTTACATGTTTGATGGTGATAAAAGAATTTAATGTATTTATTATAAGACATATTATCTACACTTTTGCTCACATTGTAATTTATTCGTGCCAACACAATTATACAATTTTCGTACGATATCCCAGTCCCAAGTGCGCACAGACTTTATTGAAGCTACGAATACAAATTATTAATTACAGCGCCATCTATTTTGTTGAACAGTAAACTTCGCCAACACCTAAATTATTACTAAATTCAGTAGATAGAGATATAGAGCTAAACAGTGCACAACTATATAAAGTAGTGGTTATCGCGTGGTGCCAATCGTTAACGATGTGCGGCCGTGCTGAAAATGTTGGGACGATAAGGTAAGCGCATGGACTTTGTAGAAGCGGAAGCGATTTTCTACAACCACATAATGTAAGTACTTAAAAGCTTGTGAAGTCGATGCTTCTTGCATCTATCCCTTAACCTTTGAAATTATTTTATACTAGCTTTCCTACAAAACTATCTTTATATCAATTTTCATCTAAATCGGTTCAGTAGTTTTGTGTTCAGCGACAGACAAATACAGTTACTTTTTTAACAATGATTTAGCTGAAGATAGAGAAATTTCTAATTTGCATGCGATCGTTCGATTTCAAAACTCAAAAAAGCATAGTAGGTTGTGATTATAGTGCGACATTTTTGTAATATTCGTAAAGATTTGCCCATTGCGAAGCATATAAACTTACATCAAATTGATCAAACATTTGTTGTCATTTCAATGCGTGAGTTTGTAGAATAAACGCACCCGAGTGCAATTTTGAATTTGAACTCGAGCACGTAAAGGAGGGAAAAATAGTTTGATGAGCGTTAAACCCGCGTTTCCCGTCACAGTGACCAAAGGGTGTTCGGTTTTGAAACCGATATCTGAAACCAAGCAGGCAATTAGGATAGTTTGCGATGGTTCTGCTGCCAAATGATCTGTAAGTTTTAGTGTCAGCCTGTGTAGTTCCCAGGGGGTAATAAGTACCATGTTTTATTTTAGTTATATTATTTAACAAATTATTAAGTTTTGTAACAAATTAATTATCTATATTTATGTATCTATATAACACTACACATCACACGTCACACACACAGACATATCTTTGTGTGAATTGTATCATCACCGCTGCTCAGAATCGGTGAAGGAAAACATCATGAGGAAAACGGTATGTCTAAGAACTAATCATTCAAGAACATGTGACACCCAGCAATCCGCAGTTAGCCAGCGTGTGTAAATTAAGGCCTAAACTCTCTGAACTCGTAAGTTAGTTGAGAGAAGACCGGTGCCCAGCTGTGGGACATTAAATAGGTTGACGTGACTAGTGCTTTCAGGTTAACAACTAAAATTTCGAGGACATGTGACAACCAGAAAGTAATGTGTATATACACCAGTGCGTATATGTATTTTTTCAACATGAGAAAAAGATGGCGGGATGATCTGGATGCATTCGATATTGAATGGCTAGAGGTCGTGGGAGACCGGACAAGATGGAGGAATTTGGGGGAGGCCTTTGCTCAGCCGTGGGACAATATAGGCTAAAGAAGAAAAAAATCTTAATCTCAATCACTCGAAACACTCATAATACGGCAGTAGAGAGTTTATCCACACACGGTAACCAATTGCGATGGTGGTTACGTTAAAAAAAGTAGGAAGTGTTATGTGGATATACGCACTACATCGCTCTGCGTTCCCTTTCTATGTCATCAATATCCTATGTTATGCAATGTTACTATTATTTTATTAACAACTTTGAGTTACAAAATTTTCCACCGCGGTACACTTACCCCCAACTCAATGCTTAACGCGAAGCTGAGAGCCTCTTTGTTAATTTTTAATGAATCGCATAGGCACGACTCACAAGTAGTTGGTTCTCTTTTGGTCCAATTTACATTACCGACAAATCGGGAATATCGAACATAGTATATTAAACTTTATCTCCATTCGCTACAGTTTGAATTGCAACGCGAACGATCAGTCTGTTAGAAATGCTCAAAAAGAACATTTACATCTTTAGAGATAGAAGTCAGTTTGCATTGCAGAATTTTTGAAATCTTCGATACTTGGTCGATGGAAATTCAGTCCTATTAATATGTTAATAGACCCCAATAACATACGTCAGATATCCTAATTTATGTTGGCGTTACTTAAAGATGGAGTTTTAAATTTTTAATCATCAGTTAAATAATTCAACGGAAGATTTACCTGATTAAAGCAGTTAAAAAGTTTTGTAAGTACTGGCTTTGAAACTTTCAAAGCATCAAAGAGAAAGTTAAATCTTTTGAAGAATTTCGAAAAGGTAAATACATAACGATAGATAGGACGGAAATTCTCGAATACAGTAATAATTACTAAAGTAAAGATACTAATTATTAGTATCTTTACTTTGTTACATTGCACTATGAAGTTAAAGCAAGGAAATATGATCTTACACTACGAGGTAAGAAGAATTGGAAGTTAATAGGTACCTACTTAAAATATGCTACTGAATTCGTACTTTTATTAATTACTAGAGGACCCTGCAGACGTCGTCTTGCCCGGTAAAACAGTGCCATCTAAAATAGTTACTATTTTCGGACCCGTTATTACCGAACATAGTTATAAGAATTCATTGAAATGTTTCAAGTCTTTTGGTAGGATTTTTTTTATTTTTCTCTTTGTAAGAACCATACTCGTACTCCAAGGAATATTCTAAAAAAAGAATTAGCGAAATCGGTTCAGCCAATCTCGAGTTATGCGCTTACCAACACATTTTGCGACTCATTTTTATATTGTAGATTTTAACTTACTAAAAGCTGCTTCTTCTTTTTTATTGTTCTATTTTTTATTTTGAAAGCAAAAAGAAAGAAAACCATTTAATTGACAAACGCAGGACACAGAAGCAAATGATAAAAAACACATGGAAAGAGTAAAAAAACATAAATGGAAACAGTAAAGAAGAAAAAAGTAAACAATAAAGAGTAAGTGTGACCCATCAGAGTCAAACATGGACATTGCTCAGTAAACGCTGTGAGTGCCTACTAGAGGCGATGATTTTCAGCAATGTCCATATTCCCACAGTGTGACGCCAGGCGCCAGGTTTGCCAAAAGATCAAACCTGCATATGCCTATAAAAATATTGCCTTTTCATTTCTTTTTCAGACAGGCTGTTTAATAATCCTAGTGAATGTCATTTAAACCTAGTAGTACATAATACTCTTGCACATAACATAACTCATACAAACACCATAATCATGTGTATATATATATTTTTTTATTAATTTTTATCCCTGACTAAATAGAGAGATGTTTATAATTAAGTTTAACTTTTTATTTGCGTATTTATGAATTGTATCATGTTTGTGGAATCGTTACACTTAGACAATTAGATTATTTTAATCTAGTTTTTGTTGAAATGATCAAAAGGTTTCTCTTCTAAGTTTCAAGAAAATTCACCTGATAATCATCATGTCTTCTCATTTTACGGTTATTTATTAATTCTTTAACTTTTTTAAATTTTAAACGATGAACCACAGATTTTACGATATATAACATCTGCAGTATGCCACTCAACAGTATTACAGAGAGCATAAATAGGTTAGTGAATCAATACTCGCGGCTCTGAGAGCATCCATTAATGAAACATTAGTTTTGCTCAACGCTCCATAAGTTTTTGCCACTAGGTAATGATTTTGGGAACTGACTCGTATTTTTTGCACTTCTCGGTCAGAATGTTGAACTACATTAATCACGATGTTCACAGATAAGAAAAGAATGTACTATTTCCGTTAATTCTTAGTATCATTGGTCACCTTCATCTGTAGGAGTGCACCTTTAATCTGAATCCCCTATATATTGATATTGCACTCCTCCTATTATCTTTCTGATTAAATTCATGCTGGATCCAAGACAGTTTAGGAGTCCCGGGACTTGGCCGGGATCGAATTTCGAGTCTCTTCAAGGTGCCGTTGTCAATCCTGACTTACAGGAGCAGCGCCATTGCTACATTGATTGTGGTGGTGGTCCCATAAAAAAGACATCGCACCGGAACACGGCAAGGCCGCTTGACGGTACGGCTTTGTCTGATGGGTGGTCACTAACCACGGCCGAAGCCTCCCACCAGGAAATTACAAGTAAACTTTATTACCAGTTGATTGTCACCTGATTTGCACCACCCGGGGACCACGTGTGGGGTAACAGATAAAAGGTACACTCCCACGGACGAAGGTCACTCAGCTCTTCTTTCTGCTCAACCGCAGTTTTACGCAGTTATTAAGTGAAGTTCATTATAATTTCAATTGAAATTGCCATCTCGAATTACGAGGTTTCAATACTCCATGTTCTATCACATCAACTCACTGTATCTAATGTGAAAACAATTAATGAATCTGACAGTTTGTGTTAAATAATGTCAAAAGCATTCGAACCGGGCCATTAATTAAGAGGCGGCTTTGTCACTCGCTGTGCGTGTCAATACAAATGATACGCTGCTATTGATGCGAACACCGTTGATGAAATTATTTATCAACACAAAAAATAACAATTTTAACCTGAATAGTTAGGTGTATCTAAAATAATTATGATTTTCTTTTAAGCTTATGTCGGTGGGAATACACCTTTAATCGGAAGCACCAAATGTGACAATAAACTAGTGCTAGACTTCGGCCATGGTTAGAGACCACCTTCCAGACAGTAACACCTCCAAGCGGCCTTGCCGAGTTCTGGTATGATGTCTGGTGATACTATTTTGGAAAGGTTGGTGAATGTTGCTTCTTTGCTTTTCAAACTATGTGGAGCCTCATTCCACTGCCACCTTCTAACCGAAAATCATTCTTAATCACGAGACAATTGGTATATTAGGCAAGCGCGTTCCATTCCGGTAAAGCTCAAACCTATTTTAGAATTTAATAAATATATGTTCTAATATAAATTTTACAAATTATTACACGCGTACCTCATATATTACTTGTAGACAGGTACCAGGTTCGCAGAAGAGGCGACACGTGTCCTCCGAATTAATCATTCTTCCAACGTATTAGGTATACGACGACACAATTTTAATGAGGCAAAAAATTGTTACTAAACGATGGAATCATAATTAATGTAATTAAGGTCAAATGATTTTTTTTTTACTAAATGTGAAATGCAATTAGAAAAAGAAAATTGAATCAAAAATTGAGTTTCAATTTTATTATTCAAAAGTGTCGATAAAAGTAAGGATAATATTTATTATGCTTTTTTGGACATAACTCTGCCAAACAGTTTATTTCGTTGCACATTTATTTTTTTCTTAGGAGATTTATTTCGAAACTATTGAAATAAAGTTTGAAGTCATTTTAAGTTTGTTATAGAATTTTATTCTGATTTTTGTTTTGAATGTAAACATAAAATACTTTCTCTGAAGTATAGTTATAAAAACATAATTTTAGTTGAATTTAATACTAATTTAGCAGGGCATTTATGTCTGCAGGGTTACTCTAAAAATAAACGACCCAAGGAAAGGTTCAAACGACCTTATTTACAAGCATTGACCTATAAATAAAAAGCTCTATTCATAATACAAAGCTGAATTGTCAGATCCAAGTGCTCACCAATCTACCTTCGCTCTTGAATGATAAAGAAGATTGTAGAAAACCACTTTGAAATATGTTTTAACAAAGGAAAGCAATTATTGTAAGTCACTTTACTGGAGACAGCACTGTGCAAAAACCAATTTAAAATACACTCCGTATGCTCATATTTTACCCAGAAGTGACACGATCCACAGCTTACAAGAATACGTTACCCAATTCTGTGCTCCTTTCTACCGAGATAATCCAATACTGTGGATAGTGTTTCTCAAAGTTATATGGGGCCTTTGGGGTGCCCTCGCTTTGATAATACTAGTTATAAACTGACTTCAAAAAAAGTTATACGTTGTTAATTATAATAGTTGTTCAAGCATAACTATGTCATACGAACGGATTTCAAAATTCTGTTCTTTTTATCTCAAAGAGCTTTGTACTGCAGTGGTCCTATTTAAATTTTGTCTTTTTATTTTTGTTTATCGATCTTTTGGTATAGGTATTACCTACCTATTTGGGTACACTAGTTTCTGCACGATAGAGGTATTTTTATCTAATTTATTATTTATTTGTCTTGGCATTTGAACTAGTATCATAACAAAAGTTTTATGGCATGCACTAGTTTCGACATTAAATTACTTACATGATTTTCATACAAATTTTGGTTTTAGTAGTTTCGTAAATTTGACGTGTGTACTATAAATAATACTTAATTTTTGTGTAAAAACAATACAAACAAAATCTAAAATGTTAACTTAACTTTTGGACAAAACTTACGCTAAACAGATGTATAGTGTTTAATCATTGCATCTCGATTATTGATTTTCATCACCAGTATAGAAGCTTTGTGTGTAATTTTTCAATCTTATTTGGATAATACAAAGAAAGTTTTATAACGCTTATCTCTGAATGAGAGTATTGTCGTCAAGTCTAATAGGGGTACTTCAGAATTAAACTTTGAGAATCCCTACTCTATCTCATGGCGTAGAAAAATTAAACTTTTTAAAGGGTGAGTAACTGTAAAACGTCTAATGTAGCGTTGCGATGCTAAATAGTCCGTGTTAAGGAGGCGTTCCGGGGTGTTACCCGACTTCGCAATTCAGTGGATTTATACGAAGCAGTGGTTACAAATCTTTGGTGAGCCACACTTGGAACAGTTCACTTTGTACTGGATTTACGTTTATTAACAGAGTTTAAGATGCGATACGGGTGCTCGGTTGGGTAACAAAATTACTTAGGTATCTAGTATTATAAGGTTTTACTACTGAATTATAGCTGGTTACTCGTAAAGCTGAGTACACACTTAATTTTACAAACGCGGTCACGCGTGTATTACCTAAACGTTGGCAGAGGCCATTGATTAGGTAGTCTGTGTAGGTTAATTAGCAAAGATTTTTGCTCGACCCGGGATTCAAACCCTCAACCTTCGCGGTAGTTAATTCACTACGCTTACTACTGTTACTGCTTACCGCTGATATGCACCCGTAAGTATTAAAAAATCGTAGAATTATTTTTATTTCTTAATACCCACCATTTTCTTAAAGAAAATATTGTTAATATCCAAATCAGATTCTTAGTAAACAATCTTTTGAATTCAGATCAAACAAAATTGTGATTCAATGAAACAGAAGAGATAAAAAAGGCATTCAAAACTCGATAAATGAAGACTAATTCCCATTCTAAGTAGATGTTACTACGGAATGGAAACTCGAATTTAACTCGAAGACAAATAACTAAGACACCGGATGGTAAGTTCAACGTTTACCCGAAGTTTTTCAAGTATAAAATTCTAGTAAGAGAGGTAGGGCACAGCAATTTTCATTCCGCTATGGCCAGTCTACTGAGGAGGTACCTCCAAGTTACAGAATACATGCATTGTAAGAACTTTTGGTTGTGTTCGTAGGTGTTTCTAAAGTAGCTAACACTGTCAATATCTAAAACTTTGGTAACGTGCGTTTGATGCTTCTGGTGTTACAAACGTGAATAGACTACGGTGACTGGTTACCAACAGAAAAAGAAACCAGGTGTTTAATTAAACCAACTGATTCAAAGTTGGTATAGTTAGGCAAGAAACAGGAAGAAGGGAAAGAATTGATGTCGCGGCAGTAATCGACGGATCGTTAACATTCTGTTACAAGTTTTGAGTTATGAGGCTCGGTGAAAATATTGAGAAGTTCCAACTAGTTGTTACTTGTTACATAAACATTATGAAAATAATAAGTTTCATAGTAAATGTACCACAAAATAAGTTACAAGGCCTTATTTTGATGTAAGAATTGAATAAATGTCAGCATAGACAGAATAAGTAGAGACATTACATTTAAAGCGTTATCAATAGAATGTCAACTTTGGCGACTTTAAAATACGATTAAAATTAGTATAACAAAGATTAACTGGCACTCGTTTCCATACTCTTGAGGCGAGCTTGGACTAATATGAATGACATGCTGAAGTAACTAAGATTGATTTTTAATCAATAAAGCTAGAGTAATTCGCCTTCACTCTCTCTAAGCGTAGGCTGAAACTGTTTAACAGTATCATCAAATAAATATAGAATCAGATAATAAGAGATTCCAAATACATACAAAAACTTACAGCACAGATTGCAACAATAACGTAACTAAAACATCTTAAAATTATTAAAATGATAACAATAGCTTTGCTAATAGGAAACTCCAACATAAAAATTAAATAAAGACAAAGACGCAGTATAAATCAACCCAGTCTCAAATCCACATAAACAACAAACAACAATAAAAGCTTCCTGAATTATAATGAAAGTAATATAACTGCCTACAATTGTGAGCGAAATTTTCACTCAGTTTTGAGATTAGTCCAAATATGCAGACGGACGCGCTCTGAAACTTAATTATACATTAAGAATTACAACAGTAAGAATTTTCGCGGTCTCATTGCGAATGTATTTCAATTTGTAGCTTCCGGCAATGTCCCGAGCCCAACTCACACCAGCCTCTTCACCCATTTTCATCAACGAATTGCTTAAATTGTTTCTAAATAAGACTACTTCTTGTTTGTACTTAGGTATTTCTCTTGTTGAATATTATTTAGATTCAATAAAAACTTCAAGTCTTTTGTGGACTAAACATAAAATTTTCATTACCCCATCGATTAAAAGCCACGTAAATTCAAAATTAAACGTAAAATTAACAAGTACGAGTGTTCCGGACGGGCTGGAAAAATTCAATATATGAAAATCTAGCTTACGCCCTGAACACCTACGTGTTCATAGACCTCGAGACGTCGATTTATACTCCCTGGAATACTGCCCACTACTGCCTTGTTCTCCTATCCGCTACGGGAAAGCCACCGGGACACTAAATGAAACACCGACTTGACAACATACGCACACACTTGAGATTACTGCTTGATCATTACTGTTTTCTGCAGTGGTAGATCGCAATTACGCCGTGCTACGCCCGCCGAATAGTGCGGTACGCTTAGCTACCTCGAAACTTTACCGTAACGACGACCGCAGTAACCTCTCCTGTGTTAACTTTAATTTCATTTTAAAAACTATACATTTTGGTTCCTAGCTATTAAACTATTAGGGCTAGATCTATACGGTAAACACTATTAGCAAGCCTACCTAACCCTCTATCTAGGAAGCCTAAAGTTTTGAACCTAAGTTCCTAGGTTTCGCAAGTATAACGAGAAATGTCTGCAAAATCTAGGCACTTTAGGTGCAGTTAGTACTTTCACTCGTTATACTTGCCAAACCCTAAGACCTAGGTTCACTATCTCCTACCTATTGATAGATAGCCTATCTAGGTACAAATTAAACACAAAACTATAATTCATTTATTAAAACTTACAAAGTTATAGCGGACTTTCTAACAACGTCATACAACTTTCTTACAAATTTTAACATTTTACAATTTTACTATAAAATTACCTGAAAATACATTACATACTGCTTATACTGTTTAATTATGATTTAGTTATCACAATATTAGTAAATTTGGAAAATACAAAATCTATTATTAACATTAGCGAGATGAAGGTACTTATTTTATATAAGTACCTACATTTTTTAACATTTTTAACAACAAAAATATTTCTAAGAAAACTGTTAAAATGTTCTAAGATATGCACTATCACATTTTTCAATACTGAATTTACTGATAACACCAAAAACTACTGATAACAATAAACTTACTGATTACAGTAAACCTACTGATAACTGATAACAATTAACTTTCTGATAATAATGTCTGGCACAGTCTAAGTCTATCGCAAACACTAAGTCTGTCGCGAACATTTCTCCCGCCGTGCAGCAGCGCGTCGACCCGTCGTTGCCCAGGCGGTGCTGCAGACGTCGGTGAGCGCCACCCTCGTCACTTGGGTAGCGGTACCAGCTTCTTGGCGGGGCGTTTGAGGACTCCCGCCGGTGTGCGCACCTCTGCGGTGCGTACCTGGCCGTCAGGGCCAGGGTAGACGGCGACAATCCGCCCCCGCGGCCATGTGTTGCGGGGCAGATTGCCGTCGGCGATGAGCACCGGGTCGCCCACCGCGAGCGCGTTACCGCGCCCGTGGGGCTCCCGCCGGTACTGTAGCTCGGGCAGGTACTCGCGCACCCAGCGGCGCCAGAACACCTCTGCGAGGATCTGGGCCCGCCGCCAGTGCTTTCGGCTGTCGTAGTCGGACTCGTCGAACTGGCCCAGGGACGGCAAGCGTGCCGTGCCCCCGAGCAGGATGTGGTTCGGGGTGATCGCCTCCGCCTCCTCACTGTCAACAGAGACGTGTGTAAGTGGGCGACTATTAACTGTATACTCTGCCTCGCACAGCAGAGTTGTCAGGACCTCTTCGTGCGGGTGCTTGTCGTGAAGTGCTGTGAACAGAGTATTTTTTACACTCCTTACTAAGCGCTCCCATGCGCCTCCCATGAAAGGCGCCGCCGGCGTTATGAATCGCCAGCGGATCCCCCTGCGGCTCGCCTCGTCGGCCACGGCGTCGCGCATTTCTTTGTCGGCGCCGTGCATGTTCGTGCCGTTGTCCGAGTAGATCTCGGAGGGGCACCCGCGGCGCGCAGCGAACCTCCGCAGCGCCAGTATTGCGGAGTCGGCGCTCAGGCTGGCGGCCACCTCTAGGTGAATGGCTCTGGAGGTGAGGCATGTGAATAGAGCCACATACCGCTTCTGGTGCGTTCTTCCCACTGTAACAGACAACGGACCAAAGTAATCTAAGCCTGTAAAGGTAAAAGGTCGCTGATGGTGGGCTAATCGTGCCTTTGGATGGTTCCCAGTGGCCGGTACAGGTGGCTGCGCCTTGCGTATACGACACGGCAAACAACTATTGATTACTTTTTTTGTAATCGGTCGTAGGCGCAATACCCAGTAGTGTTGACGAGTTTCATTTATCACAAGCTCTGTCCCGCTGTGATGCAAGCTTCTATGAGTCCAATCTATGTATAGCTGTGTTATTCTGTGATCGCCGTCCAAAACAGGTGGTCTCTTTGTTTTCTCTGTTATGTTTTCTGTGGCTGCTATGCGACTTCTCAGGGTGATGATCCCGTTACTATATTCTATAGGCAACTTGTACAAGCGGCTGTCTCGGGCAAGTTCCTTCCCGCGCCGGAGATCCCGGAGTTCGGCGCCGAAGGAGGTCGCTTGTACCGCCTTCACAAGCAAGTCCTCGGCGTCGTGAAGGTGCTCTGCAGGGAGAAACACGAAGCATCGTCGGGACACCGGCGCGGGGCGGAGCTTAGCACCTCCCGTAGGCTGGTTCTGTGTTTTCGTGTTTTTCTTGTCACGACGCCAATCTGGATCATTTTCCAAGTTTTTCTTAGTACGTTTGTACAAAACTTGCTGTTGAAATTTTCTATTTTTGCACAGAGTAATGAACTGCAATACTCGGGCGGTTGTGCGGAGTAATCGTTCCCATTTTGAAAATTTGTCTGGGTCAGGAATCGATTCTGACACTTTCTGTACCTCTCTGTCTTCTGTCACTGTAGTGGTACGTTCCTCTCCAGTGTGTGTAGAGATAACTATTTTTTCTGTAGGCCAAGACGACTCATGTTTTGAGTCGAAGTTGCTCGGTACTTCGCGTGTAGCAACGTTTGCTATGTTTAAATTGGTAGGCGCCAGCCTCCAATCCTGTACTGTACTGTTGTCTTTGATGGCCGCTATTCTCTGTGTGGCCTCAAGCGGAACCTCTTTTCTATAATCCGGTTCTATTAAGAGGTTCTTCTGTTTTGTAGACTTCTGTTCGATTGTGCTGGGCCTTTCCAATGCGTTTTCATAACTGTCAGGCATAACAAAGTCTTCTGTCTTGTTTAGAAGAGCGGTTTCGATCTGTCCGTCTTCTAACTGTACTGTATTTTTCTGTAAAATATCCTCGGCTTGCTGCTCCGGATCTGAGTTCGGACGACGTGGGTTTATTACAAGCGATTCCAAAGCGAAATATTCCTTCAGTTGCTTGTCTATATTTTCTATGCTCTGTGGTGCAGACATCTGGTGAACAAAATGTACTGTACGAACTGTGTTTCTTGCGTGCGCACCGTGCAGAGTCCATCCTAAAGTGGTGAGCGATGCTATAGGCTGATGTCTCGGTCCTCTTCGTATGACGCTCGCAACCAGAAGGTGCCAGTTATCCTGTCCTATAAGTATCTTCGGGATGCCAACGTCATAGATAAGATCGGTCTTGATATCTTCTAAGTGCTTGCAGTCAGAGATATCCTTTGCACTTACGCGTTGCGGTGTTAAGTTCAAAGCTGGTACTGTGCGCGCGCATAAGGTGGACTCTCTCCCTGTAGTACTCGCCAACTGGAGCTCAATCCTGCGTGATGTGGGCATCTCTATGGTGGTATCACCGATGGCTCGGATGGTGAACGGATCTATCTGCCCCTCTGCTCCGACCTGGTTGGCTATGTCTTCGTCTATGAGGGAGACGGTTGATCCATCGTCCAACAGCGCAAAGGTAGGTACTTCTCCCGCCGGTCCGATCAATCGTACAGGAACGATCTTGAGGTAAGCTTGCGAGTTAGCTTGTAAACTGGAACTAGCCACTGTTTCTTGCGTCTCTGTTTTCGATGCCTCTGCCTTCCTTTCGTAGTGCAACAAGGTGTTATGCGTGGCCGTGCAACCTTCTATTCCACACTTCTTGGGCTTGCACGTATGTCCCTGGCGGCGCGCGCGTAGACACCGAAAACAAAGGCCGTGTTTCTTCGCAAGCTCCCACCTTTTGTCAGAGCTTCCCTTCCTGAAAGTTGCGCATTCTGAAGCATAATGTCCGTCTTGTGAACAAATGCGGCACTTCATGCTTGAGGCTGGAACTGTTTCCCATATCGCAGTGTGTTTTTCAGTTGCGGCGTGCGTTCTCTGTACCACGCGGCGTGCTGGCTGAGCTGTCTGTTCGGCCGGGGCAAAAGCACTGCAGTAGCGCGCTTGCTCACTGATAAACTCACTGAAACAGCCGAGGTCCGGTTTCGCTTGATACTTTTCTATGTATTCTCGGTACCACTGAACGCGTAGCGAGTTCGGTAGCTTCTCAGTCAGGATACGCAGCAGCTCGGCGTTAATCAGGTAATGTTCTTTCTTCAAAGCACGTAAGGTAACAACACTGCTTCTTACCTTGCTAGCGAACGAACAGATGTCCTTCGGCGCTTCGCCGCAGCGCGGCATGCTTCGCAACTTGTCTGTTTCTGCTTGAGCGATTGAGTCCGGTCTTCCAAACTGAAGTTCCAGTTCCTTCATGATTTCATCAGGCTGCGCGTTCCCGATCAGCTCCGAATTAACTGTTTCTAGCGCTCTTCCTTTGAGACTTTTTCTGAGTCTTGCTGTGTTCTCCACGTCGTTGAAATATTTTCTTGTGGTGTCGTATATCGCTCTGAACGATAACCACTCTGTGTGCGCCCCGTCGAACGTCGGTAAAGTCATCACGACTTTTGAAACCGCTGGGTGAGGCAGCACTGTCACATCAGACGGCTTCTTCTCAGCGAGCGCGGCGATGGCGGAGGTGAGTTCGGTGATGAACGGCGTCAGTGAACTTCCTCCCTGTTGAGACGGTCCCTTCTTCAAAGGTGCATCTCCTGTTAAAACCCTGGCAGGTACATCTGCCATCTGTGGTCCCCCTGTGACCCCCCCCTGGGGGTGCGCGGCCAAGTCGGTGTTCCTCCCGGTGGCTTCTGTGGGGTCGGGCTGTGGTTCCGGTGCCTCTTCCAACCATGAGCGGACGTAGTCAGCTTTCGAATGTCCGTCCTCATCGTAATCAGAGTCAGCTTCCTCCTCAGCCTTCTGTAAAGCTATCTGTGCTAACTGTAGCTGGATCCTCAGTAAGTCTTCACGAGCCTTCAAAACTTTTCTATTGGATCGCGTCGACGTCACTGAAGCGTCTGGTCTACGTTTTCTATTTTCCTGTCCTGTTTCAGTAGGCGCGTGTGTGTCGGTGGCGGGTCGCACTATCTGTTCCGAACCGCAATCTGTGCTCTGTAAGTCTTCGTGTTCACGGACCGCCGATAAGCGTGGCTGTGTGGGCGGAGCCGGCTGGGTACTGACCGCGTCTTCTGCCACCGACGGCGAGCGTGGAGGGGCCTCGTGACGTAGCGCGGCTGCGCTTGACGGGCCTTCCCGTACCTCTACCGTCCACGCTTCGGGTGCCTTCCCTTTGGACCTTGTTGTTATCGGCATCTTGAATCTTCTTGTATAACAAATTGACAAAGCTTAATGAAATAGGACAGAAAAATTCCAGGTTTTCTTCCTGTAGTGACGTCCACGAAGTCTTGATCCGGCTCGGTGAGGACCAGCAAATGTTCCGGACGGGCTGGAAAAATTCAATATATGAAAATCTAGCTTACGCCCTGAACACCTACGTGTTCATAGACCTCGAGACGTCGATTTATACTCCCTGGAATACTGCCCACTACTGCCTTGTTCTCCTATCCGCTACGGGAAAGCCACCGGGACACTAAATGAAACACCGACTTGACAACATACGCACACACTTGAGATTACTGCTTGATCATTACTGTTTTCTGCAGTGGTAGATCGCAATTACGCCGTGCTACGCCCGCCGAATAGTGCGGTACGCTTAGCTACCTCGAAACTTTACCGTAACGACGACCGCAGTAACCTCTCCTGTGTTAACTTTAATTTCATTTTAAAAACTATACATTTTGGTTCCTAGCTATTAAACTATTAGGGCTAGATCTATACGGTAAACACTATTAGCAAGCCTACCTAACCCTCTATCTAGGAAGCCTAAAGTTTTGAACCTAAGTTCCTAGGTTTCGCAAGTATAACGAGAAATGTCTGCAAAATCTAGGCACTTTAGGTGCAGTTAGTACTTTCACTCGTTATACTTGCCAAACCCTAAGACCTAGGTTCACTATCTCCTACCTATTGATAGATAGCCTATCTAGGTACAAATTAAACACAAAACTATAATTCATTTATTAAAACTTACAAAGTTATAGCGGACTTTCTAACAACGTCATACAACTTTCTTACAAATTTTAACATTTTACAATTTTACTATAAAATTACCTGAAAATACATTACATACTGCTTATACTGTTTAATTATGATTTAGTTATCACAATATTAGTAAATTTGGAAAATACAAAATCTATTATTAACATTAGCGAGATGAAGGTACTTATTTTATATAAGTACCTACATTTTTTAACATTTTTAACAACAAAAATATTTCTAAGAAAACTGTTAAAATGTTCTAAGATATGCACTATCACATTTTTCAATACTGAATTTACTGATAACACCAAAAACTACTGATAACAATAAACTTACTGATTACAGTAAACCTACTGATAACTGATAACAATTAACTTTCTGATAATAATGTCTGGCACAGTCTAAGTCTATCGCAAACACTAAGTCTGTCGCGAACAACGAGGTTCATTAACGTCTGTCTTTTGTAAAGTTCAATGAAGTTTAGTAAGAAGTGGAAAATTTTGAAACTTTGCATCGACGCAAATTTCTCCTTTGCGAGCGCTTTGATTGTTTAGCGATAAATCGGAAGGAATTTCAGAGAATGCTTCGGCTAATTTTCTTTAAAGTTATTACGTAAATTATAATGAAGAAAATGGCGGCCGACTTCTCATACGTCTTAATTTTGACACGGAATTTTGCTAAGTAATCACGTAAATGCGTGATGAGTATTTGATTTTACTTTGCCTCTTTGAGAACGAAACTGCTAGCTAAGCTTGACAGACAATCATTACGTTAGTTGTAACGCGAGATACTTGTTATTACGGATAATAATTTTCATGAGAAATAAAATTCTTCCTATTCCATTACTTATATAGATGATCGTAATAAAAGTGTGAGTTGAAAGTATAACAAAAAAAACAAAGAAAATGTAGTATCATAAAACAAAAGTGTTGAAAACAAATCAAAAAAGATCGGAGAGGACAACAAAAGCGGCCCTAAAATATTGCGCAGTCGAAGTAAAAGTAGTCAAATCTGGCAATACAAAAGCGTGGGTTATAAAAAGTTAACTCGACGACACTCGAGTTCATATGGAGAAAGTTAGCGAAACACTTTAGCAAATGTGCCGATTTCAACGCCCGCACCCCGCCACTGAAATACCAAAAAAGTTTGTGATTTATTGGCCCAAGAGCTCCTTGGCGTAAACATGGTAGATGTTGGATGTTTTTTAGGCAGTATTTAGGCCAACTAGAGCCAAGTTACAGTCGTTTACGGGGTAAAATCAGGCCAACCGTAAACGTGGTTGTTTGCGTATTGAGTAATGTAATACGTATGTGCGTGAATTTTGTAGCTAAAGTCAATGTTCCGGATCATTGGTATTGTGTCGGTCATCTGCTCGCGTTAAGTCAACATGTAGCACAAAGTTCAGTATTTTCATGTCTCCATACGCAAACACTCGTACGTTTTGTTATGCAAACATACTTTGTTAGAACCGATAATACCAGATTTCAGCCACATATCAGGTTTACGTATTGTGAGCTTGTTTATATTTGTATAGATCTCAGAATTATTTTAAGCGTTTCAAAAGAATTTTGTATCGGAAATGTTATTTTTTGGAACGAAGTTCCTTACGGCAGGCTTGGAGGGGATAGGGATTTTGCTGCGCGACCGAACTGAAAAAAATGTGATAGTAAAACCGTAAGAAAACATCCGTGGAAAAAAGTGCGTGGAATAAAACCGTTAAATGAGCTGTGCGCAGGCGCAACAGTCGCATACACAAGCGAGTAGTGTATAATACCTTTCTCTTTCTCCCTCTTTCTTTATTAGCCGAAGGAACTTCGTTCCTACCTAGTGTCCCACGACACCACATCATTTTTTTTATAATATTTTGCTTGCTCATAACTTATTTGATATTAAACAATGATGTGGTCTGCGATGGAACACATTTTTATACAGTAAATACCGATGTACTCGTATGAATCACAATTTGGAAGGTGGAAGTGGAATGTAGCTCTATATTACCACTATAATACCTGCAACTATTCCAATCCACCTTCATAAACGGCAGAAATGGAACTAAAACTAGGCAAGTAGTAACTTTTGTATGTTGTTTGATTGCTAACCTCGGCCGAAGCGTATACCAGTTTGTTATCACCACCGGAGGACATGTGTAGGTAATCAGATTGAATGCGTACTCTCGCGGATGAAAATGAATCAACCTCCTAAAATTTGAGATCTTTGGATTTGTTTTAGTACATAACATAAGATAAGTCTTATCTATAAAAAAATTGGTTGCCTGTAAATTCGGTATACGGGCGAAAGTTTTACGTGACAACGACTTTGAGTGGTAAAATAATTTTAATGTGAATATTCATTCGTATAGTAGGAAGAAGGATGAAATAATAGTAACAACTTAAAACATTTATTTATACAAAGAATTATATTTAAAACATTAATTTATACAAAGAATCTCGCTCTTAGGCGGGCTAACTGTGCTCGAGTGGAAGGGACGCGTGCCTTTCACTTTTTATGTCTGTCTCTCTCGCTCTTAGGCGGGCTAACCATGCCCGAGTGGAAGGGACGCGTGCCTCTCACTCGCTCTCATTGTGAGCGCATAACGTGAGCGGAGCGTAACGCAGTTTCTTGAAGTGTCACCCGGCAAACCAATTTATAAGACGTTGTCACGTCAAAACTTGATTATATTTATATCTTCCTATACTTTTATTTATACAGCTGCATTTATAGTTTTCCGTGATTATCTCAGTTCTATCGTCGTTGAATAATATACTAATTGAGCCATTTTTAACATCGCCTAGTTTGACTTGATTAAGCTCGGAACATTCTTCTCAAAGTTTCCATTGTTCTATCAGCAAAGTTTCCTCTTGTGCAGAAGAATTGACCTCGGCTCTTGTTAAGCCGAGATTATCAAAGTTAACTGAATCGATAACTAATAAGAACGTTTTATGGAGACTCGTAAAATTATATTGGGTTTATTCCTGTTTGTTGTAGCGATGGTTTGTTAGCTGTTGTTGTAGTAAATATTTGTTGAATTTTAGTTTGAAAGATCATGCTTTATTTTATATTCTGTGATAGATTGTTTTGATGGCTTTAGGGCTTACTTTGCTTTCATCGTTCGGTCCGAATTCTTTTTCCGAACTCTGAAAGTTATCTAATAAGTTTCCGGCTATTAACAATTAGCTTTCATCGCCCTTGTTATATAAATCTAAATCTTCGGTAAAATTCATCAACAAATAATTAAGGACCTACAGAAGATACATAATATGTACTTTATAGATCACTTAACCGACGTTTGGTTTTATATTTACCTCTTTGTAGTTTTAAGGTTTTTGGAAAACACAGCTTAATATCCTTGAAATAAAGTTTACGTTTCCCAATCACCGTAACAATTTCTAGATATTTGAAGTTTATAACTATTGATATAGTTGTATGTTAAGTAGTAAAAACAGAATGTTGTTTTATTACATCGTCAAATACTTTGTGTGTAACTGTACGGTATATGGCAACATTCGATATATATCGTAAAAACGTGTTAATAAATGATTTTGTAGCGGCTGTTACCATACAAATGTGTGGAGAATTCGAAGGCTGTAAAATGTATGTGATTCCTTCATTGTTGTTTTATTTATTGATCGGCAGTAAAATTGAGAAGTTAGAGCTGATTTGGATTCTAAACATTGTGTAAATCAATTTATTGTAAAAGGTGACTGTAAGTCGTAGGATGATTATGGGATCAAAACCCGGATATCGAAATCATGACAAAGGCTAATAAAGGATAATTACTCCTCAACAAGCAAAACGCGAGTATTCGGCCGGTGTTGTAAGCATCCATAGGCGACAATAGCCGCTTACTATCAAGTAGGCCTTTGTGTTTTTTCGCCAATATACAATAGTAGTACAAAAAATTGAACGCAGCCTGCATTAACACGAGGAATTCGTAATTTGCTTCAAACGTTAAATCTTAAATCACAATAACTTAATCTTCGAAAGCTCTTCAAGCTCTTTACAAAATGGCATGAATGAAAGCTTGCACTAACGATTAGCTTCCGTGAGAAATCGTTTGCGTTAATCGCTCACATGATTAATGACCAGTTATGGAATTTTTATACATACCTACAGTTTTAACTTTCAGAACAAAAGTCCTAATGCTTTTTATTAAATTTTGAGAAGGATGTTGCTTCTCACGATTCAATGAAACTCATGAGAATATGAAGCATACGACCCACCTAATGGTAACTGCGCGCAGTCAACGACCCCTTGCAACACCAGAGACGTAACACTTGCGTTGCTGACTCTTTAAATGTCGACGGCACTGACTACCTCACTTACTCCTAAGAACACAACAAAATCTATAACACAGCGTTAATTTTATGGTAAAAATATCATTGTTTTGTTATTTCCACAGACAAAATATCGGTGTCGACACTGAGTGAGCGCGATCAACGTTTGCGACCGCAGCCTGTAGGTGACACGTATTGTTCGCTCTTCATTTGTACAAGTGTAGCCGAACCCAGGGATAATCTACACAATACTAGCCACAGCTGATAACAAACAGTATTACGCTCAAATAAAATTTTTAAAACACCGTGGGTCTACAACAAAAAAAAAATAGTACCCATCTCGTCAATAATAACGTCAGTTATTAAAATTAAAAAAAGGGCTGTTTTCTTTATAATTTTGATATTATTGAATCTGGAAAACATCTAATGGAATCGTACCATTTCCTACCGTAATCAAACCTCCATTCATAAACGTCGAGAATTTGGATTTTCTTTGTCAATTAACTTGATATTTATAACGAGTAAAACATTATAACTTTATACATTTATAACATTATAAAGACAAAATAAAATCCAGGCTTATACGATTTTAACGAATAAGACTGACAGTATTTAGAAATCTTGCAACAGAGCGATGAAGTCATATATTTATGTACGACATATTTTTCAACATAGATACCGTCAGCAGTGCCGTTTTCGGACTGATTTGTGAATCTACACCAGGGTTCATCAAATCGGTCCAGCTGTTTATGAGGAGTTCAGTGACATACACACCTACAGTAGAATTATTTAAATAAAGGTAATAAAATCATCCTCTAAACTTTTAGGATTTGAATTATATAGGAGCAAACAAATAGGAAAAGTTAGTATGGGTTGTTTGCGTTTGTAATGTAATCAGTTCACTATGATATTTATTACGATGATATTGACAGAAATCTGGCAATGTAAGTATTTAAAAGACACAACTACGTTTTAATACTGCTTGCTGTTGTACTGTGGCATAGTTTAGCTAGTTTTCTAGTTGTATAGGGTGCTATTAATTTGGTATTTGTACTTGGTGTTTGTTTTGTTAATACGGTTTTGCGATTTGTATTTAATTGTTTTGTCAACACTAACTGCTGATGTGTAGAGGTTCCTATCTAGGTTTATTGAAATGGTAAATCAATGTAGGTATTTTGTATTTATGTACCATAAACTGTTTCTTTAGATGTCTCATTAAACTTCGACGAAAAAAGAGACGTTAAGTTCAATGTGTGTAACTATGTAGAATTTTGTGGTATTAATTAAACGAAGGGACTAATTTTAATTAGTTTGTATTTCGTAGCTCAAATAAAAACGGATTAAAATCGTTCCAACCCTCTAGGTGCAACAGTAGAAGTCGCGTTGCCGAGAAAGACCAAAAAAAAGATGTCGGTACGATCTGGATGCATACGATATAGAATGGCCAGAGATTGCGAGAGACAGGACAAAATAGAAGACGTTGTGGCACGCCTATGCCCAACAGTGGGACAGTGTAGGCTAGATAAAAAAGTTAAAAGCAATTTACAAATTACTATATTTTAAGAAACATTCAAGTACGATTTTTCAAAAATTTGATTATAATTTAAATTCTGCCTACACTTTTGGATAGTAAATTAAAGATGAATGAGACGATTGCTTGTTGTGATAAAAATAAGTAAAAACTAAAATTGTATTTAATGTAATTACAACATGTATCTACTAACTGGAAATGATGTATTTAATTCATGTTCATATATCCACTTGATTGCATATAAAACAAACCTCGTATACTGCCGACCGTAATAAAATTGTCCGTCACTACATCTTACTAACATACTTGTACAGTCTGCAAAAAAAGTATATAGCATCACTTATAACATTTATACTGCTATGCATTGCAGCTCATAAGCCTAGAATTCTGGGCACATTTCACATGACTTCTGAAGACAATAATATAGAAGACTTAAAAATTATAACTAAGACTAATACGGTTAAATTTTCTTTAGATTGACATTTAATGCTATGAAATGCAAAAGTCGTAAACCTAATGTATAGTGTAGGTCTCAAAAAAATAAACGTTCAAGTTTAAGTTAACAAAAAAATTATGTTTTACTAAGTAGTTTAGTTATTAAATTTTAAGTTTTAAAATTTTGTGATTGTTGTTTCGTGACCTCTATTGCTTTGTTACGTATAGTTTTTGTTTTTCCTTGTGTTTTTGTTGTAGATCAGATGCTCGTCGCCCGTTTTTGTTTTCGTCGGGATTCCGTCATCCGCGTTGCGTGCGAAAAAACCAAACAGATAGCCTACGCAAACTATCAGCACTGACGTGAACTAGTAGGTAATTTTGTAGGCGTATACCTACTGATAGGAAGGAAATAACCGGCGCTAGCAGTCGGTGATGGCAACCTGATTTTTTTTCTGTATATGCCTTAACTAGGCCTCCTAGGGTCTAGTAGAAAACAATCCGTCGCACGGGTGTCTTTGACGGACGCCCCTTTATCACATCGGTCGCACTTATTATATAAAATAGTGTGTTACATATTACTTGTTATTTGTTAGCAATTTCTACGTAGTAAATAATCAAGGGAATTTAGTCTAAATATATAAAAGAAGAAACTGATTGACTGGCATATCAACGCCGAGGTCAAACCGCTGGGTCTGGAGACTCTAAATTTGGCACATAGGTTCCTTATGGGGTCTAGGGGTGCAATAAGGAAGGATTTTTGAAAACTCACCCTTTAAGGGAGTGAAACGGGGTTCCAAAGTTTGTATGGAGAAATAAGATTAGAGAGATCAATTTCGCGGGCGAAGCCGCAGGCGGAAGCCAGTACTTAAATATTTTAGAACAATCATTGCAATTAATTATAAAAAAACGTAGTTATTTCTCAAATAAAATTTTCAATTTTTTATATATGTAATGACTAGTTTTCCGCCCGCGGCTTCGCCCGCGGATGTCGGTTATCGCGCTAAACCATTAATCTCTTTTTTCGCAGTCGGATAAAACTATCCTTTCCCGGGTCTCGAACTATCTCCATACAAAATTAGTTTAGTAGTGTAGGCGTGTAAGCAACATTTTGAAATCGGCAAGCACCCATAGGTATATCCATAAATCTATAGGGGTTTCTTAAAAAATACTACGTCTCTTAGACCATGATCATTGTAAGTTTTTCATTCAATATTTAAGAAAAAATAAAATTTAAATTTCGAATTCTAATAATCGGTCTGAGTTATCAAACGTCATTGTGTCAAAATAAAAAGTAATTTAGCTAAAAAACACGAAGGAGTATTGATATCAACTTTGAAGAAAATCAAACTCAAACAAATAATTTCGCAGGCTTCTCCCGCGTAATATTAGGATAAAAATAAAAAAAATTGGAAAAATAAAAAACACGTGTTTCATTATTTGTTATAAGCTTTATTTATACCGAATTTGAAGTGAATCGGACCAAGGACTAAACAGTTATGGAATATTTAGTATTTCCAAAAAAACTCATTTAACACCCCCACCGGGGGTAGTTTTAGGAAAATAAAAAACACGTGTTTCATGATTTCTTTTAAGGTATATGTGTGCCGAATTTGGAGTGGATCGGACTACAGACTATACAGATACAGAGAAACTTTAATTTTTACCATTAAAACTCATTATCCACACCTCATAGGGGTAATTATGGAAAAATAAAAAACCCGTATCTCATTATTTTTCTTAAGGTTTATGTGTACCGAATTTTAAATGAATAGGACCAAGGAATAAAAAGTTGCATACAAACTTCACCCCTCTATTTAACCCTCTTAAGGGATGATTTTTGGAAATATTGTTAGCCTATGTCCTATTCTAGGGTATACATTACCTACATTTCAAAGTTCATTAAAATCGGTTGAGCGGTTATGGAGATACGCGGTAACAAACCTTCACACACACACACACACACTTACTTTCGCATTTATAATATTAGTAAGATAAGATAAGATGTATTTTAAAACTCATATAATGAGATAGATATTTATTTACATTATTCGTAAGTCGCATAGGTAAGGAAAAGTATCGTACGAAGTTCATATTAACGGTAATATTTCGTCGTTCTTGTAAGGTTTATTGTTATGAAATGGCAAATAATCAGAGCGACGAAATCGTATCTCGTTTGTGTTTAACGTAACTTTACGTATTTCATTTTATCGGATTAATCACGTTTAATCGGATACAAATCAATCTGTATTGATATAAATCTATAGTTCAGCAAATACGAAATGCGTGAAATAGGGACAAAATCGAAATAATAGCCAAGTTTAGCTAAAATTTGTAGTTACAATATACACAGGGACGTTAGAGTCGCCTGAGTTTATACTAAGCCTGTCCTAAGTACAAATAATACATATTATTTTATAATTTATGATTCCTATATCTTTTCCACCTACTTTTGACTTGGTATGATTATTCGGTGAAGGAAAACATCGTGAGGAAACCGGCATGTCTAAGAACTAATCATTCGAGGACATGTGACATCCACCAACCCGCACTTGGCCAGCGTGTGTGGATTAAGGCCTAAACTCTCTCAACTCATAAGATAATTGAGAGAAGACCCGTGCCCAGCAGTGGGACACTATAAAGGGTTAAAGTGTGATGATTCAAAACGTTAACATAATTTAAGTATTTAACTAACAATTTTTAGCTACTTTAGCTGCTGACGCTACCAACATGAACCTTGACACTACCGGAGTGCAGTCCCTTTCCCCCTCCCCCTATGACGACAGCATGTGTCGCCTGACTCCGGTAATCTTGTGTAGAAGCGATCTATTGTGATGAGCGAATCTTCAAGTATAATAGTTTTTCCAGAGTGCATTGAGTATAGCAGTCGGTAATGAGTTTTGTATACAAATACTTGAGTATGTTTACTCACACTTCATGATAGTGTTACATAGAGACTCCTTTATTGACCTTGGGAAAGAAGCATAGCACCCAGAAACGGCTGAATAAATGTGGATAACATTTAGCTAACAGATTAGATACGTGGATTAGTGTTCAAATGGAATCCTGTTTTAATGTAAATCCTTTACATGTTAGCAGACGTGATAATCATTATCTACCCTTTTTGGTCTCGCCTTTGAAATATAAGGTCGCGTCGCATTGAATCTTTGTGTGAATTATTATATCGCCCGTACTCAATATCGGAGATGAAAAATATCGCAAGGAAACCGCCATATCTAAAAACTAATAATTTGAGGATATGTGACATCCACCAACCCGCACTTGGCCAGCGTGTGTGGATTAAGGCCTAAACTCTATCAACTCGTAAGATAGTTGAGAGTAGATGCGTGCCCAGTATTGGAACACTAAAAAAAGGTTGTAGTGTGAAATGAAACGTAAAAAACAACTTGTATGCAGATTCGTCTTAATAGAATTAGTGTTGGCGATTGAATGATTTTTATTTTGTTAAGTTACTTTACTGTGGTTATATGTCATTAATTTTATTTACCTGCTCACGTCATTCCTTAGAAAGTACATACATGTGCACGCACGAAAACAAAGTTATAATATACCAGCTTCACACCCTGTGTCTTCTGTAGTAGTCTTCCGCTCCTCAACAGTTAGGCATGATTTATATAGGAACAAACCGTGCCCGAGGCGTACCGTGTACGTGGCCCGACGGGTTACAAATTTTTGCGCATGGTCCAAACTTTTTCCTTTGTAAAAACTTTTTGAACAGGGCGCAAACAAAATATCATCTCTTACACCCATAACATCTTGTCACTTCCTTTCGCATCTACGTCAAAAATGCTATTTAATTTAACTTTAATTTTCAATGTTTATTGTGCCAAAACGTTGTTTACATGGTTATAATATGCAAGCCCTGATTACCAAACCAGCATTAGCTCTGTTCTGGGAATCAGTTCCTTCCCAGTTAGGTGTATCATCTAAGCAGCACAAGTTTCGTTATTGTAATTCTATTAGTAATAAAAGGTATTGAGTGAGTAATTTTAATTAATGTGTGATAGGTTAGACGGTATCTATAAAGTATCTTAGACGGTAGGTATATACATATGTCGATAATGATCTATTGATGGGCCTGTGGCGTGGTCGGTAAGATACTTGCTTTTCACATCGTAGGTCGAGGGTTCGATTCCCACACAAGTCACAAACTAGTGATGAACACGTCTGTTTGTCTTGAGTTTGGGTGTAATTATCTATATTTAAGTAAGTATTTTTATATTACCAGTTATTTGGTTTTCATAGTACAAGCTCTGCTTAGTTTGAGATCAGATGACCGTGTGTGATAATGTCCCTCTATATTATTATTATTTTGGCATAGCTCTAGATCAGCAAATAAATTCAACTCAAGAAAACATTAAGAAGTAGTTCAAAACCGTATTTATCCATTTTACTCAAGCCCTAATAGTGCTAGTTTAATTTCCGTCCGTCTACTCAATTTGCTCTGCTATGCAAAGGCTATGCGAAAGCTTGCCTATTAGGGAGCTTTTGCTACGGAAAAGTTTAATTCCACGTAAAAACAAATAACTAGGTGCTCAAAATAGTTTGGAGTTACAAGTTATTTTTTCTATTTTTTAATCTGTAATATGCTTCTGTAATAACTTGCCTTTTGTAAAACTATGATGTGATCTTGACTGAAATGCGCTTACCCAGCAAATCACGATGCACTCGTGATTAGATGCTATCACTAATGCTAGTAGAAAATCAAAAGAAATGATTTTTGTGGTGAAAATAATCGAATCAGAGTATGCCTGGAATTATAGCTCTGTACAAATTTGCAAAGTGCAACGTTCCATCTGAATCCTCACATTCCTGAGTGATGCAGATTGGGTGACAATAAACACTAGGTTAGTCGGAATAGTTGCTTGTGTATAGTTTCTAACCATATAGTCTCATTTCACTCTTTCTCCCCGAAAATCATTTGTAATCACAAGTAAATCGGTATATTAGGCAAGCACGAGCCGACGTCATTGCTTAAAACAAGCAAGTTGTGGTCTAACGCTTAAGTTTTTCAATAAGAGGCAAGCCTCTCAGTAAACCTAAAAAATAAAATATTATGGTTTTGTTGCGTCACATACCTAACGCCACTCAAGAGACATGACGTCATAGCAATCCTAAATCGCACAAGCAAAGTTTCACCGACGATTAGCATATATACAACTTCCCGACAAGAACTGTCGGAGGGAGTACCGCGGTAGCCGGGCATTACACCTCGCCTGGCTGGAAGATCTTCCCTTTTCACTTGAGGGTCACTACCACCCGATCCTCCAGTCACCTCCACACTGGTGACCTACGACAAAGAACAGCAGCGCAACCTTCGCAGCAGCATCGTCGGCATCCATCAACTGTTCATCCTTCCTTCTCACTCCATTACAGCAGCGAGTTAATCGAGCCAGCCAGCACCGGGTCACGTGATCACCAGTATGCAGCGTACGGGCAAACACAAAACACTTACGGTCTTATTCACAAAAATCATTTTCAATCAAATGGTATATTCCTACCATTTTCTCTGTTAAAATTAGAATGATTTTTAATTTCAACAGCTTCGCGGATCATTCTTGCTAGGAACCGGTTTTCATTAACAAGAACCTGTGTTTTATCAAATTTCAGGTAGCAGTTGGGGCCTTTTTGAGTATGTTCACACACTGCATATAATATTGTTATCTTTGTAGTTTTTGACCGTTAAAGGTCAGACATAAATAAACAAACATATGACAACACGTAAACAGACAGACAAAAGGCGTTATTTGATAGGTTTCTGTTCCGACAGACATGTGGTAGGTACAGTTGAGAGGATACCGGCTATATCAGTTTATCCCTGACAGCTATGTCTGCGTGAAATATCTGTGAAACAACCCATGTTACAACGAAGCGATCACGTCTGTAATGTTTTTATTTTCTTTATGCAGGTTTAGTTTTAATAGATATGGACAGGAATTGTCTTTTAGCAACCTTGGCGCCTGGCTTCACACTGTGGGATATAAACATTGCTGAAATTCAGTACTGTGGGTCGCCTCTGGTACTCACAGCGTTTACTGAGCAATGTCCACGTTTGACACTGATGGGCAACACTGTTTACTCTTTGTTTTTTTGTTTTTTTTTTCTGTTGTGCAGGTATTGTTTGTGTCAAATAAATGCTTTTTTTTTCTTCTTTCTAATACTCAAGGTATAGAGAGAGGCTATGTTTACGTTTTGAGAGATAAGACAAAGTTATTTACCTAACAAAAAACATAGATTTCGACATAAAGATATTGAGCAGCGGTAGCGCCTTTCAAATGTATGTATGTATGTATCTTTATTATCAAATTGCACAACATTACAATACTTCATTGCCCTACAAAACTGTTAAATAGAAGGTCATGGTCTCGATACCCATCGCGCTGAAACCGACATGTCTAACAAATAATTATTCGTTGACCTGTGCCATCCATCACCCACCACTTGACCAGCGTGTGTGGATTACAACCCAAACTCTCTTAACTCGCAAGACACAGAAGAACTGCTTAGCATTGGGATACTAAAAAGAATTGAAGTGAAACATACATCTTGAAATGTTAGTGTTATTCACCTCTACCTAAACCTTCAGGTCATACAGGATTGAGTGTTATGTTGTCTAAATATCAGATCAGGAACCTCTCACAAACACTCGTTCTTACTTAAAACTGAGCTACAAAGCCATGGTATTAAAACAAACGAAAATTAATCTCCCGTAATAGATTGCTCTTAAAAGAACAAAAGGGGTAAAATTATTAAAATTTAGAAATTACGTCTTACAATAAAAACATTCATTTAGACACAGCAATCACTTTGATTGTTTTAATTTAATTACTTAAAGGAAACATTAAAAAGTCGTTTCTGTAATTAATTACAAGAAAACAAGCGCCTTTTGGGTTTTCCTTTTGTTTGTGTTTTAGAATATTTTTTTACCGACTTCAAAATGAGTTTATCAATTCTGATGATCATATTTTTTATTTATAATTATGTTCTTCTTTAACTCTTTCTAATTTTCAACTATTTAACTACCAAAGTTTATCGAAATCTGTTTGAGTCTCATCTCGAAGTCGTGAAAATTAGTGACAAATAGTTAGAGTTAGTAGATAATAATAAATTATTCATAAAAATATTTCACCGCCATTACACACAATCGGTCTTCACCATTGCTGAAAATACAGCATGTCTAAGAAAAGAGAGATAATCCATACTAATATTATAAATGCGAAAGTCTGTCTGTCTGTCTGTCTGTCTGTCTGTCTGTCTGTTACGCTTTCACGGCCAAACCGCTGGACCGATTTTGATGAAATTTTGTAGGGATATAGTATAAAACTATGGTTCAAACATAGGCTACTTTTTTTTTCAAAAATCAACCCCTAAATGTCTGTCATAGGGGTTGAAGGTTATTGTTACTTTACACTTTCACAGCCAAACTGCGTGACCGATATGGATGAAATTTTTTAAGGATATAGTTAAAAACTATGGTTCAAACATAGGCTACTCTTTTTTTCAAAAATCAACCCCTAAATGTCTGTCATAGGGGTTGAAGGTTTTTATTACTTTACACTTTCACAGCCAAACTGCTGGATCGATATGGATGAAATTTTGTAGGGATATAGTTGAAAATAATGGTACAAACATAGCCTCCTTTTTTTTCAAAAAACAGCCCCTAAAGGTCTGTCATAGGGGTTGAAGGTTTTTATTACTTTACACTTTCACAGCCAAACTGCGGGACCGATTTTGATGAAATTTTGTAGGGATATAGTTTAAAACTATGGTTCAGACATAGGCTACTTTTTTCTTCATAAAACAACCCCTAAATGTCTGTCATAGGGGTTAAAGGTTTTTATTACTTTACACTTTCACAGCCAAACTACTGGGCCGATATGGATGTACCGATGTACTGTCTGTCTGTTACGCTTTCACGGCCAAACTGCGGGATCGATTTAGACGAAATTTTGTAAGGATATAGTTTGAAATTATGGTTCAAACATAGGCTACTTTTTTTTTTAAATTAACCCCTGAATGTCTGTCATAGGGGTTGAAGGTTTTTATTATTTCCATGATTAAAAATACCGTACGGGGTATCGTTGGTAGTGGAATTTTATAAGGTTTTACAATAATTCGGGAAAAGTACGGGGTGCATTACAAAAAAATGTAAAATAAAACTTCTTAGAAAAAATTACCGCGTTATAAAATTTAAAAATTAGTGTCTTTACATCTGTTATTTGAAGTCGGTGCTAATTCGGTAGATTAGACAGTAGTTGGTCCAAACATAAATATTTGTAGGATAGCAGCTCGAAGTTCGGTAAAGTGTCCGTTAAACGTCAATTGACCCTTATTTTACGTATGAGACTTAAAACATAGCCGACAAAATGTGGGTGATATTGATCTCTGCCTTCATCTTCAGATGGTACAGTAATGAGCGCTATGTTAATAATAACCAATGAAGATAAATCGATCAAGTTGAGTTTTTAACCCCCCATAAAAAGGCATAGGTATAATAAGTTTGAAACGTATATATATGTATCTGTGTACAAATTGAGAGGGTTTTTTTTTGCTGATGACCTAACCCAATCGCCAGAAGGGCCTCTATTGGTTCACCAGACTTTTTCGGTGAGCCGTCCGGGGACCGTCGAACCGATAAATTGAGAGGGTGTAGGTACTCAACTGCTTAAGTAGAATGATTTTTCAACGATTTTTTTTTTCGATTTATTTAAATTATGTTGATTTGTTTTTTACTCTGTACGCGGAACTTAATTTGAATGAATGAAAGCTAAAATAAAACATTCATCAATGCTTTAGTTTGAGGAACGATGCGTGAAATGACTAACTTCATAGTGGAAAGGTTGGCGGTTTTCTTTGATGGTTTCCCTAAGGTATCGATATATTTTGTCTAATTTTACAAAACAAAGCACGATTAGTGAATATCCACAAAGTTTCTGACCTAATTTCATGTACCAATCATCTCAGCATGTCCGTCCTCCACAAACTGATAGAGTGAAATCCGTATATTTTCACTCTATCAGTTTGTGGAGGACGGTCCTATCCACCCGGTATACCGTGTGGGGTATAGTTTTGAGTAGAATTTCTTATGTATTCACAAACGTTCGGGAAAAGTAAAAAAAAAAATTGTTTATAATTTTTAAATAAAACGGGTTCCTTGGGGATGTTGCCTAGAGGGAATAACCCTAATTGGTTTCCGACGGGAATAATCCTTTTAAAATTCCTAACAAAGTTTGGTGAACTAAAGATTTTAACAAGACTTAAATGGTACAAAAATAATTTTCCAAAATGGAGTAAGACGTCTTCGATTAAAAGAAACAAACATGATCTGATTTAAGACCAATAAAAAATATGATAAAGGTTTCTTAAAGATCTGTAACTTGGCTAATTTTTATCCTAACACAACGCGGGCGAAGCCGCGGGCGGAAGCTAGTAATATATATATGTCTAAAGTGTGACAATCAGGGCCCAGGCTGGTTGTAGTCAAGTGCAAGCCATTTAACAATAAAAAAAATAAAAAAGTGGTAGGCTTATTACTGTTTGTCGGGCATAATTAAAAAAAATCAATTAAATTTATTTTATCAAGTACATCAAAACATCGATTTTCTAAGTATATATCTAGTACATATTTGAAGTCCTTTTGCTTGACCTGGGAATGCTGCATTGGCCCGGCTTGCCAACGCAGCTTTAATATAAACACCACCAGAGAACATCTAAGTCAAATTTAAAAAAAATCACATCTGTGACGTTTCAAAACCAAAGATAATTAAATGGTCTATACGTAATTCAATGATACATTAGGACGCGTCCCCACTAATCCGCAATCGTCCCACATAATCTCGGACGAGACAATCCGAATATCGGCTGATGTGATGCTGACCTAATTCCGGTTTCGTTGAGATAATATTACTAGCTTTTGTTTGTTGTGTGGTTAATGTAATCAGAAAATAATATAATATAACGTATATACACAGAGAGTAAGTGAGTTTGTTTGTGTTCGCGGATTACCTACTTACTCTGTATGAAACAATATTTTATTTTCTTCGGTTTTTTTCATATATATTACTAAGGTACGTATGTAAAATAAAAAGAAATTCCTGTATTACATGTTCTTAGATCGTATTTATATTTCAAATGCCTGATGGTCCAGTGGTAATCATCATCATTATCATTATCATCAACCTGGGGACGTCCACTGCTGGACTTAGGCCTCCCCTTTATAACGCTTTAGCGATCGGTTGCCGGCCTTCAGCATCCATCGGCTTCCCGAAATATTAACAAAGTCGTCAGTCACCTGGTGAGGAATACATCTCCATTTAAAAACCTTTACACCCCAGCGGTTATTGGTTATACGAGCGATGTGGCCTGCCCACTGCTACTTCAACTCGCTGGTAAGTCATCAGTAGTTAGCGATTTAAATTCCCGGGTAGAGCAAAAATACTTCTAATATATGTAGGTACTTAGAAAATCTTAGTTCCAGCTCGTTTGGAACGGAGATAGGCACGCCCCCTATTACGCATGGGACCTAAAACTTAGCGGGCAAAATGTTGGAGATTTTCACCTCTGCCTACACTTTCGGGTAATACTGAGCGCTATCTATAAAAATAATAGTAATATGGTAATAAGAGACGCACGACTTTCGTTCTTACGATCACTAACGTACAGTTTAAAATTGTTTACCATTTTAGCAGTAAACAAACCACGCCTCGAACCTGCATTAGGTCACAAACATTGAACAAATTGTCACGGTTAATATACAGAAATCCTCGCAAATCAAATCACGCGCCTGTCACGTGTCACAGGTATAATTTGAAAGCACCCCCCTCATGTGGGGGGATGACGAGTAACACTCAGTGTGCTTGAGATTGTGACAGGAGTGTTGTGGAATATTGATTTGTTACAACCTGTATACGACGAGGTAAATAAATAAATATGTACGAGTATGTTGTAGCCAGATCGTAGAATGATCATTTTGAGATGTGGCTAACCATTTCATGAAATAGGACTCTTAGCTGACCACGTCATAGTATGGCCTAGCCAGATCAATGAATAAACGAAGTTTGACAATATCAAGGTTAAACAATCATTGATCAGATCGTAAAATAGTTACACTTCGCTGTACTATTTTTGTGACGTATCTTAATGGCAATCCATTAATTTTTTAAATAATATTACCTATATAATTGTGTCATTTCAAGAATAAATATATAGTTAAACGTTGTTAAGGTACGAAAATAGCTTGAATTAATTTAAACTCTCTCAATAAAGCAACAAAACCTAAAAAAGCTTACATCACTGATAAAGACCAAACGTTGATAGCCAATTGGCCAAATTCTTGTTCGTTGACATTTTAGCAATGTTGTCACTTCTAGGTGGACAAATTATGAAAGAAATCGCTTTTAAAATCTGGCTACAACATATGAAAGTATTTGTAAATTCTATCTTAATATACTATACATAAATATATGATGTCTAAAGGCTGTAGACGGTTAAAGCTACTTTTAGAAGAACTAGATTCAGCAACACAGCCTGGTTTTACCTAGATTTGGTTTAGCTAGGAGATTTTAATTTTGCGGAACCAAAAAAATATAGTTAGAATGAAAAATATCCTGAATATTGAAATAATTATACACCGAGTTATAGTTAGATAGAAACTATTCACAACTAGGAAACGACTGCACTGAATTGGATAATTATTTTTTGCTTATTCTTATTCTTATTCTGCGATAGGCTGACGCTTGACTACAACTTGCCTGATTTTAAGCAATGAGTCTACGATGAAACGCGCCAGCCTAGTATAATTATCAGTGAGAAGGTAGTAGTGGAATGAGCTTCCATATGGTTAGAACCAGACATCTCAAGGAACACGGCAAGGCCGCTTGGCGGTGCGGCTTTTTCTGGTGGGTGGTCACTAACCACGGCCGAAGCCTACCACCAGTTGATTGTCACCTAATTGGCACTACCCGGAGACCACGTGTGGGGATTCAATTAAAATTGTACACCCACGGACGAAGGTGATTCAGCCCCCGAAAATTTTTTTTCGCTGTGGGAATTCGTTTACCCACTGTTCCACCCCTAGGGGAAGGTGGGGGTGTTCAAGACTCGTGACACCAAGAAGCGGTGTCGCTAAAACGACACCGCGGGCAGGGGTTATACCCACTAAACCCACAGTGCTCCGTCTTTTACCTTGGCGCACATGGACCGCCGAAACAGCCAGCAACTTATTTTGTGATGGCTGCGACGACGACGGCGCATACGCACCCAGCAAGGTCACGGGAACCACGGTGTGACACAACAGCAACGCTGCTGCACCTTGCTATATATAACCGTCAAGTTAAATTGTTAACTAAACTAACAAACTAATGTAGTTACAACATTAAATTTGGCAATGTTAACAAAAATTCTGTCAGAATACAAAATTTTCTAGTAAACTAAGTAAATCTAGTTACAAATTACAAGCTCATTACTTATTCTAGTACCTAATAAGTGAAGCACAGAGCAGCTTTAGTGCTGAATGAATAAATAACCAGTAATTAGTTGCACTGTGTGTGGCTACATGAAATATTACGTACATATAGTGCAGATTGCTTGTTTCGGCGCCTGACTCATCATCCTTATGAGATACTAGCTTTTTTTATGCTATAATAGGCTTGCGCTTGACAACAACTTGCCTGATTTGAAGCAACGATGTAGGCTACTGATTCACTCGTGACTTGAAGACAGGCAGATTATAGTTCTCATATCATATTAGTCATGAGTATGAGTTATGAGTGGTTGTGTTTAACACAAAACTAAGTGACGCCCCAAATATAAACATGGTTGTCGTTCTCAAAAATATTTTCATAAAACCAAAATTTATTTAGATTTAAAAAACTAAAATTTAAACTAAAAATCTCTTCAATTCGACGTCAAAATGTACTAGGTAGAAGGGAACTAGTAATTTTTCATGTTTTAGCAATAAATCTAGGCGCAGGCCGCAATATTTCATACAACGGTCGAGTCCGGCCAATAAATTGTGGGCTGCGGTGGGTGACGGCGGAGTCTAAGCGTAGGCTTCATTATGTACTATTAAAGGCTTTTGAGACCGCTCTAATACCTTGGTGTGGTTTAAATATAAAATATCCCATCCCACTTTCTACTAATATAATTAACGTCAAAGGGTGTATTAATGGATGTGCGGATGAGTGGATATACTCGTATGTATGTTTGGTATTCTTTCATGCAGAAACTACTTTTTTTTTCTGAAATAAGCATGCGTTTGACTACAACTTGCCTGATTTTACGCAATGATGTTGTCTACAATGGAACGCGCCAGCCTAGTATATCGATTCACTCGTGCTTACGAATGATTTGAGAAGGTGGCTGTGGAATGAGCCTACATATGGTTACCAGACAGCGCACCGGAATACAAGGTAAAGCCGCATGGTGGTGCGGCTTTGTCTGGTTGGCTTTCAAATAATATCAAATAATCTCGCATCGTAACTTATAGAAAATTTGCATCGACCAAAACGCACTTAAAGTGTATTTAAGTTTAAGTATGGTGTATTTATATATTTTAAAATATAGAATATTAACCGTATTATAATAAAGATAAGAAAGTGGAGCCATATTTATCGGTAGGATGCTAGCATTACAATTGAATAAATAAAACCAATCTTAATTAGCCTTAATTCCAATTTTCTGGTATAAAACAATAGAGTTTTAGATCTAGCACTTCATATAGAAGACACACTACTATAGGCACACAATATTAAAGGCCGACCGTTTAGCTCGCGTATCGCCATCTGAGGTAAAAAGTCATAAAACGTTAATTAAATCTCTTAAAAAACTATTTAACCACAGATAAAAGTAATGTAAGACTATTCGTCACTAATATCCATATCTCTTGAATCATCATAACTGTCTGTGCAGCTTGAGGAGTCAGAATCTTGGCGATAGGCGATACACGAGTTAAACGGTCTATCTATAGACTTAACGTCAATGTATATCTAAAAGCTTTATATAAAGGTTTCTTACAATTCTATTTGTTTGGAATTCTAGAATATAAAATCATAAAAGTTATACTATATTGCTTTGAGTATTGTGTGAAAAATGTTTCACGAACTTCCTATAACAGCTATAACTAACACCATTATACAGCTTCAGAACTCCTTGAGGCACAAAGCCAAGTATTATATTATTATTTGGAATACGGATACTTAAAGAAAAGAGGAGATTCAATAACTGGAGGATGGGAGACGAGAAGTGTACCTATAAGTAGATATTATATGAAAATGTTTAAATCTATATTTTTGTCTGTCTGCTTTGGTGGTATAGTCTGTTAATATTTTGCCTCTGGGATCGCGGGTTCGAATCATGTGGACTACCAAAAAATATTTATCGAATTATGACATGGGAAATGACATACTATACACGTGGATTACGGGCATAGTATGTCATGTATTTCATTAATGGGCACAAAATTAAGGATGATTTTGTTGGGACAAGTAGACAGACCGAAAATACTTCACGTAATGTCCGTATTTACCCTGTTCAAGTCAGGTAAACGCGGACAATAATGGATTTGTTTTTTTTTTTATAAAAACTAAACTTATTGATTTACACAATACATTTAACATGTTGATTTTGTTGGCTATGAATCAAAGTCACATTTATTTATTTGAATAAAAATAAATTGTGTTAGTTGTGCTATTTATAACTCAAGAACGGTTGAACGGATTTGGCTGAAAATTGATAGGAAGGTAGCTTAGACCCATATGGACATAAGACATACTTTTTATCCCGTTGCGTCCCGTGAGACGTGACATTAAATGTGGTATAATAAAACACAGCTTAAATTATTTTGCATTATTTTATGATACGATTTTTGATGTGCTACATTTTAAAAGTCGCGCAACTCTAATAGCTGTTTTTTCTGAACTCTCTTTGACCTTGAAATAAAACTACTTTTTAACGGATTTTATCGCGGTTTATTTTAGATTTTAGATCCCGACGTTTCAAAGTCTTTTCAGACTTCATGTTCACGGGTGGACTGAGGTATTTGACGTCCAAAAATATTAATCACAATTATTATTATTACTGACTACCTCCAAACATTAATATTTAAGTTGCGTTCCGATTTAAGCAAACTGAAGTCTCTTTGACCTAATAAAATAAGTGACTAATGGATGTGTGTCTTCAAAAGTCTAGGTTGTATAAGAAAATAAATTGAAAAATAATATTTTTATTTTGTAAGGGCTGTTCTTTTTTTTCTAATCGATTTATTCAAATTTAAACTTTACAATACAAATGCATAAGATTCAAATAACGTAGAATATAAACACTTTGCGATTTATCTTGTATATCTACACTAACTCACATTTTGCTCCGCGGTATATTATCGGTCTATTGCCGTTCATTTTTCACATTCCCGAGTTTTGTTTCGGTCTCCCATATTATTTATTACTTTGCCCTTTCAGCTTGAATAGAGGTTTATTTTATCAAATAATGCATGGCCCAGTCAATATAAAACAATATTAAAACACCCATTTTATGATTGAACTCCTGCTTACCCTTAGGGTAAAAGGGTTAGTCAAGAAAACCCATTCTTTACTAAACATTGTGAAAACTGCGTCTGTGGTTTAGCGGTATGTCCCGGGATCAATTCCCAAGATGAGCAAAATTTTGCAAAGCTACGAGTATTTACTAATTACCATTAATATAACATATGGAGTCTTACCACAGTCGACGAAAAGTGGATGATTTTCACCTCTGCCCACACCTTCGGGTAATATAGGTGTGATGCTTTATTATTTTATGTTAGAAAATCATGGTCACAGGTGGACCATGAAATCTGAAAAGACTTTGAAACGTCGGAACTTAAAATCTAAAATAAACCGCGATAAAATCCGTTATAAAATAGTTTTATTTCGATGTTAAAAAATCTTAGCTAGGTACAGCTCGAAGTTTCAAATGGTACCCGATGAAGGGCTTGCGGTATTACGTATGGAATCTTAACATAAGCAGCGAAATGTGGGTATTATTTATGTGAGCGCTATTTATTATTTAACGAATAAATTAGTTACCTTAAATTTAAATGGGATAGTTATCCAATAGGATTCGTGAAAATCATCGTAAAGAAACCAGTTAGTTTTACAGCTTAAATTTGGAAGGCATGTGCCATCCATGAACGCGCAAACGTCATTTGTGTGGATTACAATTTATTCTCTTCAAATCCCTTTTAACCATATTCTAGCCAAGGCGGCTAGTCTAAGCTGACTCGCTGCTTACAATAGTGGGACATTAACACACACGGTCATCTTATCCCAAACTAAGCAGAGCTTGTACTATGGAAACCAGATAACTGGTAATATACTAGAAATAATACATTTCTTTTGTAAACATATACTTAAATATAGATAACTACAACCAGACACAAGACAAACAGACATATTAAAACAAATGTTTGTCTCGGGTGGGAATCGAAACCACGACCTGCGGAGTGAAAAGCAAGTTTCTTACCGACCACGTCACCGGCCCGTCAATAGTAGAATAACTTATCTTTACTTCCAGGATATGTGAGTTTTGTCTCTATATAGGAAAAACCTTGCAATGTGACTTCGAATTGCTCCAAAACCGTTCAACATTTGATTCAACATCAGCCTGATAGAATATTCTTCAATCGTCGTCTATATATTCAAGCCATCACAAACAGTACGCACGAGCAGACTCGCGCTCACTCTCCTATCTTGTTCACTTCAATAAATATTGTGACATTAGGTACGTGAGTCTCACAGGCCTCTGAATAATGACTCCACTGACTGAGTGGTTGGAAGTGTGACTGCTTAAATTGTTCTAAAGTTTTTCTTGACAAAAAAACCGGTACTTCATTTTTAAACAACCAAGGACTATACTAAAAATATTGTATATCTGACTACCTTGTTTTGCTGACGGTCCAGACGATCATTACAACTATAAGCCGCCATTTTCGATTCGTTTATTAGGCACTAGCTGACCCGGCAGACTTTGTACTGCCTCAATCGAGTGCCGTTTTTTTCCCGGCAATTATTCGAATTTTTCTCACTTTTCAAACCTTCCCTAGACCTCCACGAACATTTAAAGACCAAGATAAGATAAATCCGTTCAGCCGTTCTCGAGTTTTAGCGAGACTTAACGAACAGCAATTTATATTTATATATATAGATAAACCTACATTAAATTAACTATACCGAACATTGTTGAATTTTTTTATTTCTTTCAGTATAACATTGTCTCGGATTGTAAAACGTAGGAAGACAAATGGCGTTATCAAATCGCGCCACTCCGAACCCGGTTGGATTTCACAATAGATACTTTATCTTGGCCAATGGCTCATTTATAAAAACGTCAAATAATCTTTCGCAGTTACAGAAAGCCTACTGAAATGGGTCGAACAAAATACCTACTAGACGCTACTTTCTCCAAATATTGTATGTGTGGGGATCTGGTACGTCGTTGGGTGTTCGCTTGCGATTTAAACTCGATGTTGAACAATTAAATCTAAATATATATAAGAAGAAACTGACCGACTGACATATCAACGCAGAGCCCAAACCGCTGGGTCTGGAGACTCCAAAATTGGCACATAGGTTCCTTATAGGGTCTAGGGGTGCACTAAGAAAGGATTTTTCAAAACTCACCCTTTAAGAGAGTGAAACGGGGTTCCAAAGTTTGCATGGAGATATAAAAGAAGAAACTGACTGACTGACATATCAACGCAGAGCCCAAACCGCTGGGTCTGGAGACTCCAAATTTGGCACATAGGTTCCTTATAGGGTCTAGGGGTGCACTAAGAAAGGATTTTTCAAAACTCACCCCTTAAAGGAGTGAAACGGGGTTCCAAAGTTTGTATGGAGAAACAAGATTAGTGAGATCAATTTCACGGGCGAAACCTAGGGCGGAAACTAGTATTTAATAAGTAAATAAGATACAAAAAAACGTGTTGTTTGATATTCGTCCATGTTGGAAGTGTTTTTGGGTGGGGGCCGCCGCTGGCGCATCCGAAGAACTCGTCGTGCGCATATGTGTGTGTGACACACATAAATGCGAGGCGTTAACAGTATGATATTATAGTCGTCAAAAGATATATCCCTCAGGGGTACCTATAGGGGAAGGTAGCTAATTTTGATTTTTTCGTTCATATTCTTGTCCTAGAGCAAAGCAATGAAGATTAGGTTGTGGTGGCGCAATATATATGTAGTGGTAACACATAAGATAGGCGAGCGCGAGTACCCAGCTATGCGGTGTCAAAAAGTACCTAGTCGGTGAGTTTAAGTTTAAAAGTATTAAAAAAACAACATTTTCGTGTAGTATTTTCTTAGATTTACGCGAATATCACATTAAAATAATACTTCTTTAAAATGGATTTTATCGCAGTATGTTTAAGATTTTAGATCCCGACGTTATAAAGTCTTTTCAGACTTAATGGTCACGGGTGAACCTTGTAGTGTCTTGTCTTCTCTCAACTAACTTAGGAGTTAAGATAATTCAGGCATTATTATGTATATGCTAAACAAGGGTTGATTGATGTTACTATGTGTTCGAATTATTAGTTCTAAGTTATGCCTGTCTTTCCATTATGTTTTATTCAACGATATTGAACAGCGACCATGAAACAATTCACATAAAGAAGCGGGCGTACGACACAGTGCATTCACAATATATGTCGAGAAATTTGTAATATTGACTTATAAATAAATATTAAAACTAATAAAAAATATTATTATTATTTCGAGCCCGGATCATCTCACTGCTGGGCAAAGGCCTCCCCTAACACCTTCCAGGCGTCGCGGTCTTGTAGCACTTCCATCCAATCGGGTTTTAAAATAAAAAAAATGATTTTTCTTATGTATTTTAAAACTATATTATTAATAATATTGAAATTTAATGTAAAAAAACTCAAAAAAAAATTCAATTATTTATGTATCATTAAAAATTGATGAAATACCTATAATCAAAAATCACGAGACTATAAACGTGCCATAATTGGTCACCATTGTTGTGACGTCATAATGTTATAGCCATTTAAATAACAGTACCTATATTATTATGCGGTCTTGGGAAACCAACTGCAATGAGTGAAAACTAACATTATGACGTCACACGCGCTCGGGTTTGTTCGGGAGCGGTCGGATTATCTTCGGTACTGGATTCAAAAATTAATTTTTGTTTATATATAACAGAACTATTGCGAAAAAAACGAAAAAACAAAATGTTTTGTTATAAACTTATTTAAGAACTTTCCTTTATCACAAATTTTTTTTTCCAAGAATTTATCGATTTCGTCCCGCCATCTCCTTCTAAAATAAATAAAAATAAAAAATACATAAAAAAAAATCATCTTGACCACAGCAGCTTTTTAATAAAGAACATCGCATCAAACACAGACATACATACAGACTCGCCAAACCTATAATACTTACTCCTCTTTTTCGTTAAAAACTATTAGCAAAAATGTGTTTTGGTTTAAACGTCATAATTTTAAAATGGCGCGAATGTAACATTGTCATCGGTTCGTTATGACGAGCATTGCGTTTGATTGTGGTATTGAAATTGTGTCTGACAATGTTTAACGACAAATTGACATGAACATTGTTGCAGTAAACTGTTTCAGCTGACTTTTTAGTTTATAACCTCGACGCTTCAAACGTTTTTTATCCTTATTAATATTATAAATGCGAAAGTAAACCGAATTGGATGAAATTTGGTATAGCGATAGTTTGAAATCTGGGAAGGACATCATCATCATCGTCAGGCTATTCTAGTCCACAGCTGGACTTAGACCTCTCCTAAAGTACGCCACTGAGCACGATTCGTGTCTTTGACTGGCCGGTGGCGTGGTCGGTAAGATTTCGGTTCGATTTCCACCCGAGGCAAACATTAGTGATGAACATATATGTTTGTGTCGAGTCTGGGTGTAAATATCTATAATATTATAACTATACTAGCTGCCCCAGCGAACTACGTACCGCTTATTTATTAAAAAAAAAAATCACTTAGGGGGATGAAAAATAGATGTTGGCCGATTCTCAGGCCTACTGAATATGCATAAAAAAATTCATAAGAATCGGTCAAGCCGTTTCGGAGGAGTATGGCAACGAAAACTGTGACACGAGAATTTTAATTAGATATTTACAAAATAAAAGTATTATATGTGGAGTATATACCAGTTATCTGGTTTCCTTAACACAAGCTCTGCTTAGTTTGGGACCAGATGACCGTGTGTGCTAATGTCCCATAATATTTATTTTTATTTTATTTTATTTTTTTATCATTCAGTTCTTGCCGGCCGCCCTACTAAGATCGTCACTCCTCCCAGTCTGAGGGCGTGCTACACTACGTTTGCCAATTCGTGGTCTCCACTAGAGAACTCGTTTAATCCAGCGGGTGTTAGAACATAACATTGTTTTTTTAACCGATTGCGCTAAAAAAGTTTAATGGTTCAGCGCGATAACCAACATACTCGCGGTTATTGATATGATGCGAACAAGGATAATCGTCAGTTGGTGCCACATCACATTTCGAGCAAAATTATCTAAGGGGTCTCTACGTATTGGCTTTGGCACCACGCAACGCCTTCCAAAAATCCGGAGATCCATAACTCCGAGATATACGAAAGACCTACACCTGCTCTATTTCAACACAATAAACAAACAAAATGTAATAGATATAAAACTTCATTAAAAAAAGAAAAAAGCCTACCGAGTTTTTTGTCAGTGTTTCTCAGTAGTTGCCAGTCATTCACTGCACGGTAGGAAAAGAAATTGGAATATTTTTATGTAGACTCACGTCTCAAAAAAAATAATGCATATTTTCATTTTCATTTTTTCATTTTACAAATAGTAGTACCGAATATTTTCACACATACACTGCGCCTTCTACTCCCAAATTAGGCATTATAGCTACGTATATTAAGGATACTAAGAAATGATATACTACTTAAATACATTTCTTTTTGTAAATATATACTATAAATAAATGCTCATCACGCAAAAATTTTCCTGGATGGGAATCGAACCCACAACGTCCAGCTACTACGTCAAGGTCACAAGCTACTACTCCAACAGGCCAATCAAAAACTAAAAATGATTTCTACATAAATTGAAACACTAAGGTAAATTCTCAATATCAGAATATCTTGTCACGCATCGCCGACATATAAAGTGTGTTGTGAAGTGTGTATGGTCGTATGGATTGCCTATACATTCCGCGAGTCTATGTAGTTTTAGTTTATTGATTTTTCCGTATTGTCCAAATTCTTCAAAAGGTAAGATACTTTTCAGACACACAATAGATTTTAACAAAACAATGATGAACACAAAGGACAGTTGTCATAATCAGGGTTCTTAGCTAAATTAGTTGAAGAACTTCTTACTGAAATGGATCTGAAATCGACCGTTTGCTTTTGAGAGGTATTCTATTTCCAAGTTGTTTAATTTTGAATAAAAATAAGTGTATTGATAGTTTGTCAGTCTTGTTATTATCTTACTACATCTCATAATTGTGCAATTTGTGTTTTAATTGATAAAAATTGATTGTTACAATTCATACAAAATAAATTTAAAGTAAGAACAACTTTTAATTTGATACCCATACAAAAAGGTTATTCAAAATAAGTAACTACACCGCCATCTTGGGTATTTACCTGTGTTGGATTAAAAATGACGTCACATAATAATATTTATCCATCCATTGTCATCCCAACTAATCGTGTATTCCAAATTTCTGCTAAATCGGTTAAAAAAATCTGCTTCAATATTGAGTTGTAAGATTCCACTTGAATTAACATACTAGTTCGTACAGGTAAGTAAGCTCGGATATATTGCTAAGTTTGTAAAATAACACTGAGTCTTCACACAGCTGTTTATACTACAGAGTTTAAAGACAGCAGAGCAGCCAACCGCCCGTCGGTTGATAATTTGATGACCTTTAAGTCCTACCCGTTACAACATACGAAGCTAAAACGTGGCCACTCTTGGTAAAACTGGTCCGTACATTAAAAATTGCTCAGTGAGCAATGGAAATGGCTTTTGTCTCTCTGATAGATCGAAGACTAAAGAGATTTGACAGATAATAATTATAATAATACGTTGAACATTTACACACACGGTCATCTGATCCCAAACTAAGCAGAGCTTGTACTATGGAAACCAGATAACTGGTAATATACTACACATAATACTTTTATTTTGTAAATACAAACTTACATACAGACTACATCCAGACTCAAGAGAAACAGACGTGTTCATTACACAAATGTCTGATTTGGATGGGAATCGAACCCACAACCTACAGCGTGAAAAGCAAGTATCTTACAGACCACGCCGCCGACCCGTTAAAATAAAGAAAAGATGGTTATTTCAAGTATTCGACATAATACTAACAACTATCTGCAGCCGGACCGACTATCATTGAGGTAAAAGAGTTCTTGAATGGAGACCACGAAGGCGTAGCTCAGACTAGTTAATATTTGATATCAGCAAAGTGACTAGTAAAAACTGAAAGTGAAGAATCTTAGTGGCGTGCTTATAAAAGACCTATGACCAGCAGTGTTCTAAAATAACCTGATGATGGTGACGATAGTAGAAGCGGGTAGTTAATGTGCAACAATCTGATCCCCAGCCCTATCTGGATACAATCTTGAATAGTACACACTCAATTCATCTCAAAGATCTATTCGATATTAATACAGAGTCGATCGAAGTTCCATTTCACCAAGTTTTTTGTTTGCGTCTTGTTCTGTGACAGATTGGTCGGCGGCGGCGGCGAAAATTGCTTTTTGTTTCTTTAATAACACTCGTGACAAGTATATTTCTGGAGGTTTTGATGAATCGACGATGATTCTGCATTGTGCAATACTTCCTTATTGTAGTTTGGAGAAAACTTCAGACGATTTAGAAACGAAGTTAGAACTATCACCTCGTAGACTACAAAGAAATACTATCTATATTATGATTTGATGTGTACAGAAATAATAAACACATAATGACAGCGTAAAATTAATAATACCAGACCTACCTGTATCTGTCAGGCAAAAGAATACAATTATAAAAAAAACCTACATTTGGGACCCAGTGCTAAATTGTAAAAAACCCAAGTAAAATCAATTCAGAATTCAAATCAATGTGAGCTCAGTTTACTTAAATAGAAACGCAACTTAAATAATAATAATGTTTGGAGGTAGTCAGAAATAATAGTGATTAATATTTTTGGATGTAAAATACCTCAGTCCACCCGTGAACATGAACTCTGAAAAGACTTTGAAACATCGGGATCTAAAGTCTAAAATTGTACACCACCATAAAATCAGTTATAAAGTAATTTTATTTCAACGTGTGATATTCGCGTAAATCTAAGTCCATACTGTGTAAATCTACATTTACCAAAATAGTTTAATTTTAAGGACTCCTGTTGAATTTTTGTTACATTTTTGATGACCCAAATAACGTTTTGTATAAACAATGCTTGTGTAAACATGGTCACGGTTACCACCTGGAATTAAATCAACGACCTCATCAACGTTGTGTACCACTACTCTACTGCCCTCACAAGACTTAAGTACCATCCAAAAACGAAGGCACGTAACTCACAATCGCGGAAAAAAGTTCTTTAATCCAAAACCCTTATAAATTACAATTATTTTAGCAAAGTCCTTGTCCCTATTCCGTCGCAAAGAAGAATATTAAATTACTAGCCATCTCCCAAAACAGAGATAATGAGCCAAAGCAATACGAATCTCTTTGTTCACAAAATAAGATCCTTATTTAATTAATTCTCTAAGGAATTGAAGGAAAGAAAGCTAAATGTTTTCTTTCCTAAGTGGTTACTAAAATCACTAACTTTGTACAATTCTTGATTCGATTTTTGTTCTACGAGTATCAGATTGAAATAAAACTACAGGTACTCGTACCTAACATTTTTTATAGTTGTTTATTAAGTTTTTACCTGACTGTCAAGAAAGGGTTATGGTTTTCGAGTGATTGTTGAGGACATGTGACATCCACCAACCCGCACTTGGCCAGCGTGTGTGTATTAAGACCTAAACTCTCTCAACTCATAAGATAGTTGAGAGAAGACCCGTGCCCAGCAGTGGTACACTAATAAGGGTGGAAGTGAAGTGAATTAAGTATTGATGGGCCGGTGGCGTGGTCGGTAAGATACTTGTTTTTCACGCCGCAGGTCGTGGGTTCGATTCCCACCCAAGAGAGATATTTGTGTAATGAAAACGTCTGTTTGTTTTGAGTCTGGGTCTGAGTTTGTCCTGGGTGGGAATCGAACCCACGACCTCTGCGTTAGCCGTCGGGGTCACTAACGACTTCGCCACCTAGCCAGTCAATTATCATGAAAATGGGGGTAGGAAGGCTGAGTTTCTTGCAGTGAATTCAGATTTCTTTTTAATTTTTAGTGAGGTACTCGGTAGTGTGAGACCATAATATGCCCCGAAAAGTACGCCAAGAAGATCTGACAGAGGTAATAACAGCCACATTCTGTCAACTACATGTGTCTTAAGATCCATTACATATCAAGATGATTCAGATTATGGGGTACAATGCTTTAGTTTTTTTATGGGGCAGTGTATACGTTTCTACAATAAACTTCCAAATAATGGAGAAACGACTATTAACAAATTTAAAATAATTATAAAATCTACATTCTGTAAGAAATCGTATTATAAAATTTCAGACTAACGGATAAAAACGCTTGGAATTAAGTCACTCTAATTCAACACAATAAACAAACAAAATGTAATAGATATAAGTACTTCATTTAAAGAAGAAAAAAAAGCCTACTGAGTTTTTTGTCAGTGTTTCTCTGTAGGTAGTTGCCAGTCATTCACTGCACAGTAGGAAAAGAAATTGGACTATTTTTATGTAGACTCTCGTCTCAAAAAAAGTAAAGCATATTTTCATTTTCATAGTCCCCTTCCAAACGAAGATTTTTCTAAGTATATCAGATCCAAAACAGTTTAAGTGTCCCGGGACTTGGCCGCTTTCAAATCTTGAGTCTCTTCACGGCGAAGCTGTTAATCTTGGCCTAAAGAAGTAGTAGTGGCGGGAGTGCAGTAAAAAAGTACATCAGAAACATATTTTTGCTCGACCCGGGATTTATATCCCTGACAACGCGGTTCTAAAACGAACTAATGTACTCGTGGACGAACGAGAAGTTTTTATAGCCGCATTAAATTCTACCAGTTAAAGATATGTGCTAATCAAGATCCTTAGTTATTATTTACCTCTGCCTACACCTTCCGATATAGCGTAATAAAAGATGAATATACTAAACACTAACGAATGCACTTGTAAAATAAATAGGAACATTTCTAAGTATCAAAAGTTCTTTAGAGCAATTAATTTGACGTTTTTCATTAATTCGTTTAAAGCATTTTGAGCTTTGTTACTCAAAAATAAGAGCTATTTTGGGTTACAAATTACAATGTATATGGGGTAAACATGTTTGAAGGTCTCAGAGACCTAACGAATGACAATAATTAAATGTATACCTAATTGATGTTTCAGTAAATATTTAGTCATCAAGTTTCAAGCAGAATTCAAGGTTTAATACATTTAAGGCATCTAGCCTAATAGGCAAAATGACTAAATATTAATTTGAGCCTATTGTCGGTAAAAATGTAGACACTTTCAAATTGATAAATCTCATCGGGGTCTATGTACTTCTGTGTATTTGTGAATAAAAGTGTGGTCCTATTTGGCCGCTTAAATATGATTTTGATTCATTTTGTGTTCGACTGTTGAAATGATAATAAAGGTTATAATTGCGTTTCAAGGAATTCCTTTGAGCCGTTTGGAGATCATTAATTTTATTCGCAGCAGTGGCGCAGCGGTATCGGACTCGACTTTGAAATATAAGATCTCGAGTATGATTCCCGGTCGTGCCCACACATCCTTGTGTGAATTGTTTCAGCGCCGCTGCTCAATATCGGTGAAGGAAAACATCGTGAGGAAACCGGCATGTATAAGAACCAATCCAACGTGACAGCCAATAACCTGCACTTGGCCAGCGTGTGCAGATTGGCCTCAAAATCTCTCGACTCTTAATATAGTTGAGAGACCCAAGCCCAGGGCAGCCTGTTAGCCTAGCCCAGAGAGACAAGTGACCCTTTTTATCCTACTAATATTATAAACGCGAAAGTTTGTAAGAATGTATGGATGTTTTTTAGTCTATCACGCAAAAACTACTAGACGGAGTTGGATGAAATTTAGAACAGAGATAGATTATGATCTGGATTAACACATAGGCTACTTTTCATCCCAATAAGTACCACGCGAGCGTAGCTGTGGGCGGAAGCTAGTAGCTGACATAGGGGTAACACCACTTCGATAGTTCTGATTGATTCAAAGTTTGAACTCTTGTGAGTTTCCTACTGCAATTTTATTTTAATATGGTAACTTACCTTTTTACAGTTTCATGAGTTGTAAACATGTGATTATTTTTATGTGATACAAAATTAGTGGTTAAAATTTTAATAGTAACTATACAAAAGTTACTTAATTAATTAAATTAGTTTTTATTCTTCTGTGTATACAAAAACCAATTGACATTTGTTTCTCTTGCTAAACCTCGAGAACGGTTAAATTCAGTTGGCCGATTTTGGTGTTGAAGTATTTGTTGAAGTCCAAACGAAGGTTTAAAAAGTGAGAAATACGCAGAACAACGTTCGTAGAGCCAGTTAGTACCTAATATTTTACTAATAAACCATTTAATCACGAACTTAAAGTATCTACACCCTACATTTAATAACATTTCATACTCGTACTAACAGATTTTTTAAAAAGGCGAGTATTTATTGTTCAAAAAAGTAGTGAAATAGGTTTTAAAACCAAACAAGTAAGATACTAAATCGTTCTGGGTAGTACAAGTGTCTGTATCTGAAAACTCGTTGAATTAGCTCATCTATTACGCAACTAAAGCAACTATTGGTTAAACGACGCGAACTGTCATCTGTTATTATGACAAGCAGCTATTCGTTCCCGTCAAGTGCACAACATACAGTTTTCCGGATCACCAAAGTTTGTTTACTGATAATAAACATTTGTTCGACAGAACTTCGCCTATTAATCTTTTACTATACATCAATAAGTATAAAAAAACTTACCAATTTAATAAAGTCCTGATTTGAACACGATTCACTTCACTTTTATAGTTATTTTAACTTCACTTTAGTTGTACTTTAACACTTTTGGTTTAATTAATTTAATTATTTATATTTGTTTCGTAAACACAGCACGTTTATAAGCTGATTTAATCCATCACTTAGCACTGACACATGTTAGTTATTTATTCAAACCTTAAAACACAAGGTAATAACACAACGACATCGCGATGTAGGTATGGCGCCCACTGTGGGACTGCAGCGGAGCGACGGGTTATACACGTGCGCTCGTGTCGCGCGCCGGCTGGCAACTGCCGTGCGCACGCCTGAGCCCAGCCACCCCCCTCCCCCCACCACTGCCCCGCAGACACCAACAATTCGGCACACAAAAAATCACAGAAGAACGTTTCTCTGTCAGTGAGCTTCAATGGTCTCTCACCCCTCAACACTTAGTCTTGGTCTTTCGGCCATTAGTTATCTTACTTTTATTGGCCTCTAATGACTACTTTAGTATAATGTATATTCAACGCCTCAGTTTTTAGTATTTTCGTTTGAAAATATTAGATTGTTCTATATCATGTTAACTGAAATTTGCTAAATTCTAGATTTAAATTCTATTAGTAACTTAGAATAACGTTTAAGCTTAAAACTAAGTTACTAGGGATAGACTCACTGTCTCTTATGTATAAGACCTAAACAAAGCAGACGGAAAAGGACGAAGTTCTGTTGCAACCTTCTGGTATTACTTGTATAAAGTATCTGTCATTGGGTTTAAATATTATAGTTATGCCTACGTTAAAATGATTCCAAAAGTATGTCAAATATGTCATTTTTATTGATATGGTCAGGAGAGTAAAAGAAAAGACTTGTGAACTGAATAGAAGTCTGTATAATAATTTTTATAACAGATTTTAATTTAAAATAAATTATAGGAATGAACGCGTGATTGAATGTGTCATAGAATAATTGATAGATTGAATGACTGAATGTGAATGAGTTAAGAGACCTGGAATTTGACATATACCAACAATTCCGAACAAGAACTACCTACTTCGTTTGTTTTACCGATTTTGGTTTCATCTAGCAAAAAGAAAATGAGTACAAACCAAACCAGAATTGTATTTAAAACCAGCCGCCCTTTTAACTACTACGCACTAAGGTATACTTTTAAATGTTGATGGTAAATAAGAAAAAGCGTTTTCATCCCGTGCCAGTACACATGAACATCAAACGGAGCCTTCAAAGCCTTTTTGCTTATTTCCATGCATTATTTCTTTTCGCACGCCGTTTGCGAAACTTATTATCATGTATTATTTTATTTACTCCATAACTTGTGATCGTTGTAGCGAGCTTTTTTTTCTTTTATCGACAACTATGCTTTGTTATTTTCTGCTACTTTTAGCACAAAATATGTTTTTTTTTTCCTTTCTAACTTTTATCTATAAAGGGTGTAAAGACAGCCCTCCACAAACTGACAAAGTACATTCAGCTTCTTAGTTACAATCATTTTCCACCGGATATTTTTCCTGTTCGATTCTCTTTTAATAATTTTACCTTGTTGTAACTAATAATTACTACTTAGGACTAAAAACTGAATTTGAATGAAGTCTGTCTAAAATAAGACATCTATCAATCAATACTCTAGTTTAGGGAAAGATGCGTGAAATGACGTGACACTGGTGAGCTTGGTGTTAAGGATTTACCCCATAGTGAAAAGGTTAGCCGTTCGCTATTAAGGTTTCCTTAATTAAGGTAAACAATACATTCCGTATAAGATATAAAACAAAACACGCGTATTGGATACCCATAAAGTTCCTGAACTTATTATATGTACCGATCATCTCAGTGCGATTTACAAATTTCACTCTATCAGTTTGTGAAGGGGAAACCCCTTTCACCCAGTAATGTTGAGATTTTTTTATAAAAACCTACACAAACTATACATTGTTTAATGCTCCCACAAGCCATCTTCTTCTTTTAACTATGGACTCACCACAAATTATTCCACAATTTTGCCAATGTCAAGTTTAAATAAGTATACAAGTTTTAAAAGATTAGTGAGGGGTACAATTTTCTAAGTGAAAAGAGTGACGGACAAAAATTATACTAATACAGATAATTAATACAACAAAATACTAATTCAGATCTACGTCATTCTAAAGCCACAAATAATGCACAGTAAAACCAAGACCTATTTTTTATGTTTCATAATCATAACCCTTTTTCAACACTGTATAGGTTCTCTTAGTAGTCTGTGACACTGTATAAAAAAGCAAAGATCTCAAATATGTCATTTTCATTGATTGACCGTTTACTATACTGAGCAGTAGTAATTTAGTAATTTAACCAACAATAGATACTAAAAGGTCAATCATTCAAGTCCCAGTCAGCTGCAACAATCGATTCTCGTGGAAAGCCTCCAATAGTCACCCCTTCGAATTAAATAACAAATGAGTGAGTGTAAGGACAATGACACATCTATTACGATTATTGTGGAAGGGGAAAGGGAAAGAAAAGGTGTCATTTAGGGATTACAAGAGGACATTGAAATAAAATGAAATAAAGTACAATATATATTACAGTGACGGTGGTGTGGTCAGTAGGATACTTGCTTGTCACGCCGCAGGACGTGGGTTCGAATCCCACCAGAGACAAACATTAGTTTAAATATGTCTGTTTATCTTGTGTATGGGTGTAATTATCTTATTAAAAGTATATATTTACAAAAGAAAAGTATTATAAGTAGTATATTATCAGCTATCTGGTTTCCATAGTACAAGCTCTGCTTAGTTTGGGATCAGATGACCGTGTGTGTTAATGTCCCGCTATATTATTATATTATATTACAGTGAAACATAAAAGTGTAGAACTTGGGAACTTTGTAAACAAATTATTATTATTATTTCGTAGGACGTCCATTATTTTTTTAACTTTTGTATATTGCACTGTAATTGAATTTATTAGAAAAAATATTTTCACACAGCACCATCTAATCCCAAATTAAGCAGTTAATATGTTCGTGTTAGGAACTAGGAACTGATATACAAGTAGTAATTTTTAAGTCGTTTTTTGTAAAACCATAAATAAATAGATAAATTACACCTAAACACAGAACAAACAATAATGCCCATAACACAAAGATTTTTCCTGGGTGGGAATGAACCGACGACTTCGGGTTCAGCAATTAGTGTCACTGACCACTACGCCAAAAGGCCACGCAAATATAAATTTACTGTCTGTAAATTTTTGGTAAAAGTACACTCAGCGACAAAAGCGTATTAACAAATTCAATATTAGAAAACATCTTGCCACAAAAAAGTCTTTAAAGAAATATCATGATGAAATTTTGAAACATACAAGGTTGCTTAAACATAGTGAAGTAGTAGTGCAACGGTGTCGTTCTTTGAAATATAAAGTCCCGGGTTCTACCCACAGTCGAGTCCACACGTTTATATGTGAATTATTTCATCCCTACTGCTCCATATTGGTGAAGAATAAAATGATGTGGAAACTGACATAATCTAAGAACTAAGCATTCGAAGACATGTGGCATCCACTACCCGTTCTTACCCAAAGTGTATGAATTAAGACTTAAACTCTCTCAACTCGTGAAATAGTTGATAAAAAAGCCGTGCACAGCAGTGGGACGGTAAAAAAATACAAGTGAAACGTGCCATTAGTAGTTCACAATCAAAGGTCAAACGGCACTCATTGATCTTTAAGAGATAAACGTTTCGTAATACTGAATCTTAACTTTTGTATTTGACTGTACTTGACATCAAAATGTTGATTACATTACTTAACAAGTACAATCAGTTGAAGTGTTTTCATGTTTATCTTCTTCTTCTTCTTTTAATTATGGCCTCTGCAGAAATTATTCCGCAATTTTGCCAGTGTCAAGTTTAAATAAGTATATAAGTTTTTAAAGATTAGTAGTAAAAAACTAAAAAACTGCGACGTTCTAAGACGCCATTTTTTTCTCCTATCTTAGATCATATTTTATCGAATACCTTCATGTTTATCAGAAGCAAGATTATTTTGAATTTAGGTCTAGGTTGTCAAACAATGCTATTGACGTTGTTTTGGAATTCCGATCAAAACGAAGTTACAAAAAGTTTGAATGAAATTGTGCCGCCAGCTACAATATTGTAGCTAATTGTACAAACGTAATTTTTGACTTGACCTTTCAAATCTAAAATGAAATGTTGTAATAAGTATGTATTCAGTAAATTCACTTTAATTTTACTTCCTTAAATATATATTAAAATTATAAAGCTGTAGAGTATGTTTGTTTGGTTAAACGCACTTATTTTGGAAACTACCAGTCCTACTTCAGTGTTATATAACACTTTGTGGAAGGAACGACGAAAGATTAGAGAGGCTAAAGTCTGCTTGTATTCCACTGCTAGGAAGTTGCAGTTCATGCGGACGAAGTTGCTGCGGAAAGTTAGTGTTATATAAAAAACATGCTCTTCTTTTAAACTCATTATTTAAAAAAAAGGATTTCCGTTCGATTACACTTTTTCCTATTTAACTCTTTATTTTTAATTTTTATTCTGCAATAGGTTTGTGCTTCGCCACAACCTGCCTGATGTTACGCCTGCCCAATATACCGATACACTGGTGATTACGAATGATTTTCGGTGAGGAAATGGCAGTGGAATGAGACTAAGGTTAGAAACCATAAAGGAGTAAATATTCCATATTATATTCAGCCTGTCACCAGACATCACATCGGAATATGGCAAGGCCGCTTGGCAGTGCGGCTTTGGCTGCTGCGTGGTCACTACCACGACTGAAGCCTACCACCAGTTAATTACCAGTAAACATAATTACCAGTTTATTGTCACTCCCAAGTGCCTAGCATCAGTGTATCGTGTGATAAAAATCATCACCCACACAAAATACTTTCTTAATTAGAAGTTATATGCATATTCATTCCTGTTATGTGTAAGGCCTAAAATATATAGCTGGCAGCAGTTACATACACCACTGCCTACACTATATGAAAGTAGGGAGCAGTTTGTTATAATGAACCTACATAATTTGAAATAAAATTATTAATTCGTAGTAAAATATGTACAACAAACATATCTACTACGGCGTAGTACTTCGTACCTGCTACGGCGTAGTACTTCGTAGCAGCTATGCCGTAGCAACTCGTAGCAGCTACGTCGTAGCATCTCATATCTTTTTGATAGAAATGTTCAAAACGTGAACCCACAAAGCGGTGCACCGACACGCGATTTCAAAGAAAACCATCAGAACACTAATATTTCAACGCGAGGCGGCACCTAACTTATCTTCGATTCATGCTTTTTCTATTACCACACACTACAACCTAAAATAAACCTAATCTCAAACACTATAAGACTTACATTCGCAGTCAAATGGAATTGTTTGATTCGGCTATAAATTCAGTCAATGAAAAATGGAGTTTAAGTAAACGTGCATAGAGTTGGTTTTGGTTTGAAATGGCTGTATTATCAATTTCTCACCTACACAATTCAGTATCGGCTCTTTTCACACGCCTTTGTTCCTAATGTTCATTACGTATTCTCTCTACAGATATTAGGGTTAGATATAAATTTTATAGGTTTTATTGTGTGTACTTGTGTGTATTTGTGTATTGTGTGTGTTATCCTTAGTTAAGTATAGATCAGTGGAATGAATTCTTTATGTCGTGTTTACTTTGGTAAAAGATTTTATAGATTGATAAAACGTTCTGTTTGAAGGCTGCTGAGACCTTTTAAATTCGGATTGAGTGGATGTGATTTTGTTTAGATATTGTTATATAGGGTTTTCCCCGTATTTTTAAACTTGTAATCGGAATACTGGGCTGGCGCGTAGCATCGTAGACTACATCATTGCTTAACATTAGCAAGTTATAGTTAAGCGCAAGCCTATTTCAATATAAAAAAAATCTTATAATCTTATACTTTCTAAAATAGGTTTATGATTCTTTAATTTCTGTCTGTCATCTTGATATTTCTACTTGTTACAAAGAGACTGAGAGAGAGATAGATCGAGGTTTATAAGAAGACTTTAAGACTTTAGCTGTAGATGGATGCGACCAACCGAAGGCCTGTCTAAGCTGGCTAGCCAATTACGAAGAGATATTACAAATACATAAAACTAATTTACTTTTAGAGACCAGTGGGACTGATTGATTATCATAACCGGTGAAATATTGGGCGCAGGACCGACGGCATAACGTGGGTGTCACACCACCAAGTTCATGACTCTGTACTCACTTCAACCTTATGTAGTGACCCACTGCTGGGCACGAGTCTTCTCTCCACTATCTTACGAGTTGAGAGAGCTAGTAAAGTCCTGGTTGGTGGATGTCACATGTCCTTAATTGATTAGTTCTTAGACATGCCGGTGTCCTTACGATGTTTACTATCACCGATATTGAGCAGCGGTGATGGAAAAATTTACACAAAGATGTTTATAAAGCGAGGCCCGTACATCTGCGCCTCCAAAAGTCTCAATACACTTTTAGTCTGAGGCACAGCTCTATATAACTCGGTTCTCAATAACATTCGACTTCGATATAAGTTTTAGTTTCATCCTAAGATAGATTCAAAGACAAGTTTCAAGTTTCTAATGGACTTTGGTTGGTGGTGGCCTACTGACATACTGTAGTTTGCATTCGCTCACAATTTCTAGTCCGATTTCCGAAATTCTGAGTTGAGCGAGTTGCGGTTTGTGTAGAAATCCATAGAAATAGGTCAATTGGAAAAGCAAATTAAATTGAGTAATTACAATATTAAGATTCGATTCTTCATTCTATATGCCCCCAGGCCAATTCCGTACCGCGTTTTTTCCGGTTTTAAAACTTCCTTGAAATTGTACAAACATTTCGCAACAAAAATTAGACTAATCAGTTCTGTAGTTCTCGAGTTTTAACAATACAAACACACATCAATTCCTTTTTACATAAAGATACAATATGCTTGCGTTTGACCGCAACTTGCTTGTTGTTAAACAAACATATTTTATGCATGACTTTAACTTATATTCTTTTTTAATTAAATATGTATTTATTTATGAATTTTAATTGTAATTACACTCTTTTATTTTTACTTTTTTATTTTTTATTTTCTTTTATTAATTTTAATTTTAAAAAGAAAAAAATTCGAATTGTTTATTTTAATTTTTGCTTTAATTTGTCAACTTGATCTAAGTGTAAGCTGTAGTTGCCTGTAATTGAAGACACGCTTGAGTTTCTTTTTTGTTATATTATTCATAGGTGTTATAATTATGATGTCTCTTAGTTAACGATCCTTAAGTTAATAAAATAAAATATTATAAACGATAGAACACATTTCAGTTAATACCAAATCACTTGTGACTTCAACAGAGATACAAATAATCTAATAGCTTTAAAAAAATAATAACTGACAAATGTTTTAACCATAACTCACTCAGCTCACTTGACGTGGGCATTTGGGCATGGGCTTAATTGGCATTTAGATTTCAATATTTAACTGCTTTGGTGTTTCAATTGTAAGCGTGCTCGCTTAATAACAGTGAGGTCGCGGGTTTGGTTCCCTGGCTAAGCGAAAAGAATTTTCTAATATATTTAGGAAATCTTAACTACAGTTCGAAGTTTGGAATTGTGTTTGATGAATGGCAACAGGCTCGGCGCGTATGGGACCGAGAAATATGAGTGAAATTAACTGTGGGTATTAACTTCGGGTAATACAGGCAGGATGTTAACTTTTTTAGCCCTCGACGAAAAAGAGGGTTTTTTTTAGTTGGAAGCTGTTTTTCGAGGTGGGTTATAATTATGTTTTAAGAAAATTAGGTGTTACATTCTTTATATATATAATTTTTTCTATATAATTATTAATAATATAAATAAGTTATGAGTTTAAAATAATCAAATTATTTTACACCTATTATTTTTTATTGTTATTATAATTGATATTAAATAATACCAAAACTTAAATTTTATGTATGTTTTTATTATTTTATTATTAATGTTTTTTATTAATTATTAATGTTTATATGTTATTTTTTTTACATTTGATCGACAATTATTGTTTTTAACTTAATTCATAAAAACCAATGGTAGAAATTAAATTATTTTAATTGAATTACGTGTTCTCCTCTTGTAACAGTGCTAGTGGTTTTATGTAAAGCGCTGAGTAGATTTCTTTCTATTGTCTGGAACTACCATGTACAAATACCTCATTCCTTTTTCTAATACTCAGTAATAAGCAGAAAAGACGTGGTTGTTTGTGTTTATAGAAGAAATCTTTGTTGTTGTATTACTTAGCACTTGATTCAACTTAATTTCGTTTAATACTACAGTTTTACATTTTTTTGTTTTGTGGCGTCACATACCTAACGCCACTCAAGAGACATGACGTCATAGCAATCCTGAATCGCACAAGCAAAGTTTCACTGACGATTAGCATATATACAACTTCCCGACAAGAACTGTCGGAGGGAGTACCGCGGTCGCCGAGCATTACAACTCGTCCGGCTGGAAGATCTTCCCTTTACACTGGAGGGTCACTACCACCCGATCCTCCAGTCACCTCCACAGTTTCATTAGGTCTTTATGATAGTGACTCTGTATGCCTCAGCAGATTAATGTGTAAAGGACTAATCTTTTATCACTAAGAATTAACATTTCGACTAAGAAACATTCTTGGAAAATGTCACCTGAACCATAATGATCTCTAACTCAGAAAATTTTATGTGTAGTCTAATTCAACAATAAATATAATTAAGGTAGGTGTGGGTGTAGGCAGAGGTTAACATCACCCACATTCTATGTTTAATTCGTTTACAAGCAGTAAATTTGCATCGCGTATCAATTGAGGGCGCTACTCTCTAACAATTAACTCTATAAACTATACTTGCGAAAACTCATATATATTTGAACTCTAGCCAAGAATGTTTACTGTGAAACGGTATTTTTTGTAACGGTTAACGCGTAACTATCTTATTTATCTTGTAGATAAATTGGCATAGTTATACATAAGTTAACAAAGACGACAGTGGAAGCTAATTCAAAACTGAGTAGGTGTTTTTTATTTTGACCAGGAATTGTCTAATGTTGATCGATGATGTAGTATACGATTGGTCACACTTCCCCATACATACATTCTAGGTGGGAGTATAATAAGGCTCAATGAAGATCTGCTAATAAGCATAGCAGTGATAGTAGAAAAATTGGGCATAGCATGCATCTATTTCAGCATATCCATTTTATACAAAAACTTAGATAATTAGAGCCTATTTCCACAAATGTAATCTAGTGCATCCATAGCAACGTAGAGTGGCGTCACATTCTTAACGCCCCTCAAGAGACATTACGTCATAGCAATCCTGAATCGCACAAGCAAAGTGTGATGTGGTGACCCAGGAGTGAAATAATACGCGTGAATGTTGGATAAACACTGACTATATTAAATCAATACATGCCTTTAAATACATAGAGTTACGTACTAAGTCCCTACATCTCATCTCCTTCCCTTAAAGAAAATAAAATAAATGGAATACATTTTATTTTATTTTAGTGATTATAACATTATGCTAACATACGTATCCACAATGATAAAGGTACTCACATCAATAATATATTTATAAAATACAATTTTAGTCTTACATATTATGTCTATCATTAAACACTTGGAAAGTAACGTTTCGTCCTATTTTTATGAACAAGATAACTTTTATTGTCTTTAACAATTTCAACATTAGGTGGACATTCATTTAACACCTTATATGGACCTGAATATAGACTCTGAAACTTATTTCCCGTTTCATTTTTTAATAAAATCAAATCACCTGGTTTATATGTCACAGGATTAATATTACGATCATACCTGGACTTTCTATTTATTTTACTTGCAATTAAATTATCGTGTGCTTCTTTTTGTGACGTCTGAATTCTAAACTTTAATTCTAAGGGGTAGTTATCGAAACTGTACAAAGGAGCGATGTATCCTGAATTTAAATTAGATGGTAATGTACATTTTTTTCCAAATATTAACTCAAAGGGAGTAAACTTGGTCTCCGAATGCACAGCAGTGTTATACGAAAAACACCAAAAGGGAAGCCATGTGCTCCATGCTTCTGGGTGATTTTCGGTTTGTATACGTAAATAGTTACCCATGTGTTTGTGTGAGTTCTCCAAGGCACCTATACTTTCATGGTGGTAAGCCGTAGACTGTAATTGATTAATATGTAAAAGCTTACAAACCTCCTTCAGTGTAGTGGACAGAAACTCTGTCCCCCTGTCTGTAGCTATCTCCTTTGGGACACCATATCTGAGAATCCAATTATTTACAAAATTCTTAGCTACGTCGTTTGAACTTTTTGACTCTAATGGATAAGCCTCGATGTACTTACTCAGCTCACATTGTATAGTTAGAATATATTTATAATTATAACAATCCCTGTCCAAAGGTCCTACTATGTCTAAGTATATTTTTTCACATGCCGAATTCGCAGTAGAACTAATCGTCATTGGCTCTTTAGTATGATGTGATGAGTGCTTTTGTTTTTGGCATTTATCACATCTTTTCACAAATTCAATTACATCAACTTCAAGGTTCGGCCAAAAATAATATTTCTTAATATTATTAACCATCCGTCTTATGCCCGCGTGGCCACTTGTGGGCAAAAGATGGAAGTCATTTAAGATTACTCTTTGCTCGTCTTTATCAACAATTCTTTTCGTATCATTTAAAATACATACTCGTGGTCCGGACCAATCACCTATATTTTTTATCTCATTGACTAATTTTCCAACGAAAATATTATTATTATCATTTTTTATGAAGTATACTTCTTTTAAATCGATTTCTTTACAAAATATATTTAGCTCTCTCACAAATTCGCCTGGCGTAAATTGTGATCGAGAAGCCAAATTTATAAAAATCGTATTTATTGAGGGTATATAACTCAAACATCTACTTTCATGTTTAATTTCATTTAAGTTACGATATCGATTTAATTCATAAGCGCTTATAAAACGTAATTCAGTGAAATTTCTCGGTTTGCTATGTATTTCTACAACTTTTGGGTGATCAAGCCAATCGTCATTAGAAATAATAGCCTGCCGTTCTTGTCTAGCTTTTTGTCCTCGCGTCATTACATTAACTATAGTTTGATTAATTTCCTTTAACTCTTCTGACGTAATTTGTAATCGCGAAAGTGCGTCTGCAGCACCATTATTTTTACCTTTTAAGTATTCTAATATAAAGTTATACTCCTCTAATATAATTCTGAATTTCATCAACCTACTAGACGGATCCTTCATTCCAAATAAATAAATAAGTGGTTTATGGTCAGTTTGAATTTTGAACGTTCTGCCATATAAATAAGGCCGAAAATGTTTGACAGCCCACACAATCGCAAGCAACTCTTTCTCGATAGTTGGGTACCGTTTTTCTGCTTTATTAAGACTTCGACTGGCATATGCTACTGGCCTTCCATCACCATTGCACAGCACTGCTCCTACACCATAACCCGATGCATCTGTTTGTAAAATAAATCGATTTTGCTCTGAGAAGTCTGGGTATTGTAATACAGGGTGAGAAATTATATTTTGTTTCAATAACTCAAAAGATTTTTGACAGTCTTCATCCCATTTAAAAACTACATTTTTTCTGCATAAATTATTTAAAGCATGAGCTTTCGTAGCAAAATTTGGAATAAATTTTCGGTAGTAATTCACAAAAGCTACAAACCGTTTCACTTCATCTACTTTTGTAGGAACCGGGTAATTCTGAACAACTTTTATTTTGTCAGTATCGGGTATGACACCTTCAGCTGATACAATGTGACCCAAATAGAGTAGTTCTTTCTGTAAAAAATTACATTTTTGTGGATTTAATTTTAAATTAACTTTACGTAATCGCTCAAATATACTTTGCAAATTCCTAATATGACTTGATAAATCTCTGCTAAAACAGACCAAATCATCTTGGTACACTAGGCATTTTTCATAAGTTAATCCAGTCATTGCCATCGTCATTATGCGAGAAAATGAACTTGGGCTAGTTTTAAGACCCATGGGCATTCGCGTCATTTGGAACTGTCCCGAACAAAAAGCAGTGTACTTGCGACTGTCTGGATCTAAATTGACATTATAATACCCTTTATGTAAGTCTAAATGAGAAAAATACATACAACCCGACAACGAGTCTAATATTTCCGTAATATTTGGAAGTGGAAATTTATCGTCCATAATGTTATTATTAAGTTTTCTGTAGTCAATGACCAAACGCCACTTTTTGTTTCCGTTTTGGTCACTTTTCTTTGGTACTAGCAAGATAGGGCTAGACCACTCACTTTGACAAGGTTCAATAATATTTTCTTTAAGCATATGGTCAATCTGATTCTTAATTTCATTCTTTAAAGCATGTGGTAATCTATACGGTTTCGAAAAAATTGGCTGTGTATTAGATTTTAATCTAATTGTATGCTGATAAATATCCGTAGTTGACAACTTGTCCCCTTCCAAATAAAAAATATCTGAGTATTTCGCACACAAACTTTCAATACTAATCTTTTCTTCCTTATTTAAATTAATTAAATTTAATTTTGAAAACAATCTTTTAACTCGCGATGCATTTTTCTCACTTTTATCAAAATTACAAATATAATATTCCCTAGAACTTTGAATATCGAGCTTTAGTTCTGATAAAGTTAACTCTTTTGATGTTGTGTTCAAAATTCGCACTGGTATTTTACCATTAATCGGATTAACTAACGTACTGGCAACGAAAACTCCCTCACATATTTCTTTTGTACAAACTATGCATTCTTCTGTAAGGTTAGTGTAAACATAATGCATAGATTCAGACCTAGCTGGTAAAGAAATTAAATTATTGGATGAACTCATTAACTTTAAAACGACTTGTTTACTTTCGTTAGGCCAAAAAGATAACGTGTTATGTTTCAGATCGATAACCGATCCGTACTTTCCTAAGAAATCCTGCCCAAGAATGCCATGCGACTTACAAGGCAACGTCTCAAATACATAGAACTTATGATTAATACTCTGACCATGTACTGACAACGGTAAATATACATATCCAATTGCCTGTACTTTTCCACCGATACCGTTTATAATTATATTTCCTCCGTAAATAGGAATGTTAAATTCTAGAACATTTTTATATTTTATAGCCGAAATTGAAGCTCCCGTATCTATAAGCCAACTAAACGGATGAATATTATCGAAAAATAATTCTACACAAAAACAACTATCACTAGCTAAAATACTATAACTTTTAGACACGAAAAAACTCACTTTCTGACTCTCTATTATTTTGCGCTGATGTACTGGGCATAGGCTGTGAGTTGTTATCCGTGACAACCCTTACGTGCTCTTCAGCCTGTCTTTGACCCCTATAATAATTATTAAAACCGTTACCTCGATATGAATTTTTGCCCCGGGGTGTACGTCCCCGTGACTGCGACGGCTGGCCTTGCCTGGCACCCCCTCGAGGTGGTCGCCAACTGCTGGAACCACGGCTGCGACCGATGTTGTACGTACCTCGACCTCTTTGGTAGTTCTGGTAGTGAGGCAGCCTGGAATTGTTTTTAAAACTTTTATTATTGTTATACCTCATTGTCATGACCTCAGCCATTGAGTCTGAACCCGAAACATCCTCTTCTACCGCGGCCTGAATCGCATCTTTTAAATTGTCAAAATTTTGCGCGGTGATTATTGTGCTAATTCTGCGATTTCTCAGTCCGTCGCTAAACTGCCTTATTGCCTGCTTCTCATTAAGCGACTTCAACATTTTAAATTTTTCACTATCCCCGTCGGACTGAGAAATTGTCAGATCGACAAACATCTCGGACAACATTTTACCGAAAGAATCAATAGATAAATTATTTTGTTTACAATTTAATAGTTGCTTTTGTAACGCACTAGCGGACTTTTTAGGTAACAATAATTTTTTCATATCATTTACGAGATTGGAAACAGTATCATAACTTGTTCCTAACTTCAACTTGGCAGACTGTGATAACCTACTCTTTAGAATAAAAGAAATCAATTTTGACTGAGATTCCGCATTAATGACTGAACTGTAATATTCTATACCGTCAATTAGTTGTTTTGTATTTGAAATTTCGTCATTCATTACCGGCAATAAGTTCAAAGCTACTTTCAGGTCAAATTTATCCATTTTTGTACAATTCGATAATTCAGAACTTTTACATAAGCTAATAATTTCCTTATATAAGTTATTAAAATCTATACAATACTTTTTTACTAAAATATCTTCGTCTTCGTCTAATTGTTCCACCTCAACAATATTTTCTAAATAAGTGTTATATTGGTCACCAATTAACTTTGCTTCAACAAGTTTTTTCTGTAAAATATTACCCTGTCGTCTAGAAGGGCCTATCTTAATTAAATACTGTCTTATTACTAACAACTCTTCATATAATTCTTTTATATATGTAGCCATAAAATTACTAAAAATATCTTCTATTTACCTTAGAAAACAGAAAGTTAAACAAAACTAAATCAACTTGATAACATTATAATCGTTACTATTTAGTACCTAATAGTCAAAAGAATGTCTTACCTTTATCATTGCAAACTCGTGATACTTCTCCAACAATAAAAAAATATAGCTGTAAGTAATATGCATAACATTAGTAGGTATTCATTACAATATTAATCATTCCTATAAATATAAGTAGGTAAATACTTAAAGTCCATTAAATAGAACCGACGCGGACGCAACGCAACTCTTATTTTCCGTATGATCATAAAATATAATAATATAGCCGTACCGTATAATAACCGCACTGCACTTTACGCACTGCACATTTTTACGTAATACGCACACTGTTCCATTAAACTTTGCAGTCTTCGAGCTTCATTTCCGGATACATTTGGCGTCGTCGAAAAGATAGCCGCTGTCCTCTATTGCCTCTCTGATCGACCTCCTGTCGGATCCAACGCAAGTGGCATTTCCGATAAATACGGAAAATCAAATACAGCATTCCAAGGAGCACGCAGAACACGATGATCAGCATCAATAAATTGGTCGTGGATAAGTGGAAACGAAGTTCTTCAATTGGCGCACTATTCTGACCTCCAGCTGCATTTTGAGCAATCACAATGCTCTCCTCTTTGGATTGTTGTTTTCCCATTTTTCTTACGATTTTGGTACGATACACAACTGTCACACACAACACTCTTTGAATAATTTATTCTAGCCATGATTAAAACACTCCGAGATCACGATGTTTACAGAATCCATTCCTTATACAGCGCTACTTAGAATTTCGTTCGGCGGCCGGTGTCGGATACGCGCGCGCGTGACTCTACTTTTTTTTTTTTTGGCAGGGTCGCCATGTGATGTGGTGACCCAGGAGTGAAATAATACGCGTGAATGTTGGATAAACACTGACTATATTAAATCAATACATGCCTTTAAATACATAGAGTTACGTACTAAGTCCCTACATCTCAAAAGTTTTTCCGACGATCAGCATGTATACAAATTCCGGACATGAACAGTCGCGGCCGTTGGGCATCATACTTCGCTAAGCCTGGAGATGTAGAACTATAGGGTCACTACCACACGGCCTTTCAGTCTCCACAGAAGCAATTTACATGTCCTTCAAAATACGGAGACACTCAGACATGACTCCAAGAAACAAACATCTGAAACTATCAGCCAATTCTAGTCTACAATTGGGCATAGACCTAAAGCACGCCACTGAGCACGATTCGCAGCTTTCCTCATCCAGTTCTTGCCACCTTAGAGCAATTATTTAAGCAGCAGCCTAACTCATGGAGACTGTGGGTTCAGGCGTAGAATTGTAATCCTACATTGACGAGAGTATATCTTCCAGGGGTGTGAGGTACTATGATGATCAACGACCAAGGTTCCTATAACTCTTGCCGAGAAGTTTTTTATAGGTTTATCGTCGGATAAACTTCAATTGTGCGATTTAGGGTTAATCTACAAAATCATAGCACTGTTTTAATAAGTAAATAACTTTGAAGAGGTTTAATAACTATTGTGATAAGGTTATGCAACAGTGGCGTTGTAACCGAGTACAGATTGAAACTCGATAGCAGAGGCCACGCAAAAAGCGATTTAACTTAAGACGATTTATTCCTGTAACAAGGAAAGAACCCTTATATGTTAATGGAACTTACTTTTAGGTTAGGTTAGGTTAGGTATTTGGATTATACTGTTGGGTTAGGTTAGGTTAGTAAAGAAATTAATCATTTATTTCAATATCTAGATAAACTTCCTTCTGATCAATTTGTTTGTTTCACTTCAACCCTTTTTAGTGTCCCACAGCTGGGCACGTGTCTTCTCTCAGCTATCTTAGTAGTTGAGAGAGTTTAGGCCTTAATCCACACACGCTGGCCAACTGGGGGTTGGTGGATGTCACATGTACTCGAATGGTTAGTTCTTAAACATGCCGGTTTCCTCACGATGTTGTCCTTCACCGATATTGAGCAGCGGCGATGAAACAATTCACACAAAGATGTGGTGTGGGCACGACTGGGATTCGAACCCGCGTCCTTATATTTCTAAGGTGATGACCACTGCGCCACCGCTGCTCCAATCTGTTTGTTTAATGTACATAAAAATTGCTTGAAGTATATAAATAAATTGGCAGAATATGCAAAATTAAATCATAAATTTTAAAAACAATAAGAGAAAAGTAAGTTATTATATTTTTTATTTCAAAATCAGCATACAATGAGTCAATAAATTTTTCATGGGCGATAATAACGTTACATGACATTGAAATTATTCAAATTTGTATTAATGTAAGCAATCAAGTAATTTTTCAAGTATTTTTAGTGGTATGAACGACTTTGTGGGAAGCGAGCTCGATGCTCTTCTTTCTCTTTCATTATACTATCCTAACTGTCAACCTACGAATAATAGACAAAAGACCCAAGCGACTACTGAGTCTGCGCTCCGGGTTAAATTCGCGATATTAGGAAAAATATTGTTTAAGTACCAATAGTATGCATTTTTTTTTGAGCGCTTTGCTTCCACTTTCATTGTGCGAACTGCCAAATTGTGGAACTCGCTGCCGGCATCTATGTTTCCCGATGGCTACAATCTGCCAGTCTTCAAGTCACGAGTGAATCGGTATTTACTGGGTAAGCGCGTTCCATCGTAGACTGCATCATTGCTTCACATCAGGCAAGTTGTGGTCAAGCGCAAGCCTATTATAAGTTAAAAAAATATATATTTTATTCTAAAATAGTCTTGCGCATGACTAAAACTTGCCTGTTGTTAATCAGTGTTGTAGTCTACGATGGGATCCGCCTGCCTAATACACCGATTAACTTGTGATTACAAGTGATTTTCAGTGAAAGGGTAGTAGTGGAACAAGGCTCCATATGCTCAGAAACCATAAAGAAGCAATAATTCCGACCCCACACTCTTAAATGATGTCACCAGACAACACCGGAACACGGGAAGGCCGCTTGGCGGTACAGTTTTGTCTGGTGGGTGGTCACTAACCACAGCCGAATCCTACCACCAGTTAATTACTAGTTAGTTGTCACCCGAGGATCTCGCGTGGGGATTCAGTTAGGTAAAAGGTTTATTTCCAAAATGACTAGATCTTAGGTAAAATATGCTATTACCGCTGAGAGTAACTTAATTAAGGAAATGCATATACTTCGGTCTGTAACCATAACTAATAAAATCTATTATATAAAATATCCATGGCTTTACCTATTTATACCAAATTTTATATGCGTATTCAGTAGGTCTGAGAATAGGCTACTATTTAATTTTCATACCCCTAAGTGATAAGGGTAGTTCACCATTAATTTTCTTTTTAATTTTTGGACGTAATTTTTTGTTTTTATTTTTGTATAACTAATGTGGCATTAAAAAAATACATACGTATTACATTAGTAATACGCGGTACAAAGTTCGCTGGGGCAGCTAGTAACAATAGTACAATAACTTATATGAATATGACCAAACAGCATAATAGATTAGACATTCTAATGGCCACAACAGTTTCATGAGAAACCGTACATATTAACGGTGTCGGGAAGCACAACCGGCCACAACCGACGGTATATTCCTGTTCGATACACTCTACCTGTAACCGTATATTGAACACTTAAACGATCCAAGGAAACGAACTACAAAATGGAGTGTGCTCATTTGTATTGGTAAATCTTGTTTTTAATATCAGTAAGTACCTTAATTATATTTGAAGATAAATGTGGGTATTTTTAAGATAAACTCTATCGTTGAAATAAAACTATTTTATAGCAAACTTTATCGCGGTTTATTTTAGATTTTGAAATCCCGACGTCTCAAAGTCTTTTCAGACTACACGGCCACGGGAGGAGTGGAGGACTGACAGTCCACCCGTGACTATAGTATATAAAATATAAAAACGTTAATTTAAGAAAATATTATGTAAACTCTATCAGTTTTAATTATAAAAATTTTGAAAATATAATGGATTTTGTACTTTCTAGTATACTCGTAAATTTCAAGATAACAGACAGAGTCAAACGAATGCGTTGGAATTATTATCTCATTCCCCCATCCCCGTTCTTCAATCGGACAAGTAGAGGTACGGCTATGCGTCACCGTTATATGGTGGAAATTCCACGGGCACGCACAAAACGCTTTGCTTACACTTTTATTGTGCGAACTGCCAAGTTGTGGCATTCGTTGCCGGCATCTCTGTTTCCCGATAGCTATAATCTGCCTGTCTTCAAGTCACGAGTGAATCGGTATTTATTAGGTAAGCGCGTTCCATCGTAGACGGCAACATTGATTAACATCGGGCAAGTTGTGGTCAATATAAACCTGCTATAGTTATTACAGGCTTATAAGATAGTTCATGAATATGAAGACATCGGTAGCAAAATTCAAACTTCTATTCAAAACGACATTAACGCCATCTAGTAAATCCTTCCAAACTAATATTATAAATGCAAAAGTACCTATGTCTATCTGTTGCGCTATCACGCCAAAATTACATAACCAATTTGGATGAATTTTAGTATGGAGGTAGTTTAAGAACCGATAATGTTGGCAACATTGAATGACGTAGGCGGCGCGAGAGTAGCGGCTGCACATATGACGAGCGAGATCTACTAACATTTGCTCATTCATTCAGAACGGAGTGATTGATTGGCTCTTATGGCTACTTTGATGCATTCTTTGAGAAAGCGCGCGACACATTATAGTCGGAATTGGTATTGGATTTATAGGCGGATATAGATACTTAATGATTATTCAGTTTAATGTGCAAGTTTTAGGTGTTAACAGATATTAAGACAATAAAGGATATAAGATTGTATTTATCCGACTACTATTTAAAAAAGTGGTTAATAGTTTAGCGCGATAACCGACATTTGCGCGGACGGAAACCTAGGAAATAAAACGATTTTAACGCCATCTAGTATCAAATCAAACACGGTAGTAAATTACTGTTTAATAAACGAACGGGAACGTAGTTTGATTTAGTTATAATTAATTTAAATACGATCTGAAGCAGTTCTGTCGAATCAGAAGTAGGATAGACAGAGTTTAATTGTTTAATATAGTCGTGATTGAGAGTAAAGTTTTAATTAGTGTCGATGTAAGCACAATTGAGCAGCGGTGGCGCAGCGATACGGGCCTCGCCTTAGAAGAATAAGGTCGCGGGTTCGAATCCTGGTTGTGCCCACACATCTTTGTGTGAATTGTTTCATCTCCGCTGCTCAATATCGGTGAAGGAAAACATCGTGAGGAAACTGACATGTCTAAGAACTAATCATTCGAGGACATGTGACATCCACCAACCCTCACTTGGCCAGCGTGTGTGGATTAAGACCTAAACTCTCTCAACTGTGTTAGTTGAGAGAAGACCCGTGCCCAGCTGTAATACACTGAAAAGGGTTAAAGCCTGCCAACTGAGTGAAATTTTATTTCATTTTTCCTTCGAACATATTCGATCCTATTCTAAGCCTCACGGCACGTACTTTAACCTTGCGCAAACTGACCAATTAATTACGAGTAAGCCAGTTAGCCGACTTGGATATAAAAAGGTGTGAATGTACGTGAGGAGGCGCTACGATCTCTAATTGAATAACTACAAACGTGACTGGGTGGTGGCGGTTACTGAACAAAGTCGGATAAAAGGGTTATAGGTACGTTCTATTATACTTTATTTCGTCTTCAAGATTAGATAATTGGGTTGTTGAAAAAAAAAATTGATTTTTCTTATGTATTTTAAAATTATATCATTAATAATATTGATATTTAATGCAAAAACACTCGAAAAATATTTTTTTCAATTAATTATGAAGAATTAAAATTTGATGAATAATCAAAAATCACGTGACTAAACGCGCCATAATTGGTCACCATTGTTGTGACGTCATAATGTTATAGCCAACTGCAATGAGTGAAAACTAACTTTGACGGGCCGGTGGCGTGGTCGGTAAGATACTTGCTTTTCACGCCGCAAATCGTGGGTTCGATTCCCACCCGAGACAAACATTAATGATGAACATTTGTGTTTGTGTCGAGTCTGGGTGTAAATATCTGAAGGCTTTCGAAGGTTTTTTTAGACTAAAAATTATCAAGATTAGCAGACAACTTTAGGTAGGCGTGGTAAGAAGACGGTATTTCAATAAAATAACTACAGCAAATATCACTTCACTCCAATCTCTCGATAGCACAATCATTAATTCTACCAGTTAATTACAGATCATTAAGATGACATTGGATTAAAGCGTAACGTTCACCGAGCACGTTATTGCATCTGCACTACCAGACGCCACAACGGTTCAACGCGCAATGTCAGCCATTCTAAGATGGCCGCTTCACCCACGCTCGGTGTTCATTCGTTCGCTCATAATGACATTCTCGAGTGACAGGTTACTTCAAAGACGGACGCGATGACAGTATAAAATGACAGCCGATGCATTGAGAAGCAGATGTGCCAACACGGCCAACCCTGACGAATCGCACGACCTCGTGCGCATAGTATCAGTCTGCTCGATGACATGTCATTCTTTTCTACCTGTTCTAATGAAAAAGTAAAGATAGACATTAACATATGCTCGGTCCTTCCTGACCGAACTCAAATTCATCGCTATTGCATAATAATATGGACCGGGCATGCTAGTCTCCTTCATACAGTTACTCAACAGTGGCCCGGGCTTACCAGGCCCCTTTAACCAACTACTTAAGCATGGCCCGGGCATACGAGTCTCCTTCACCAACTTACCAAAGTATGGCCCGGGCATACGAGGCCCATTCAACCAATTACCAAAGCGTGGCCCGGGCGTACGAGGCCCTGTCAACCACTTACCAAGATACGGGCCGGGCATACGAGGCCCTTTCAACCAATTACTTCAACATGGCCCGGGCATACGAGGCCCTTTCAACCAATTACCAAAACGTGGCCCGGGCGTACGAGGCCCCTTCAACCACCTACCAAAGTATGGCCCGGGCATACGAGGCCCTTTCAACCAACTACCTAAACATGGCCCGGGCATACGAGGCCCTTTCAACCACTAACCAAAATATGGCCCGGGCATACGAGGCCCTTTCAACCAACTACCGAAGCATGGCCCGGGCATACGAGGCCCTTTCAACCAATTACCAAAGCGTGGCCCGGGCGTACGAGGCCCCTTCAACTACTTACCAAAATATGGCCCGGGCATACGAGGCCCTTTCAACCAACTACCGAAGCATGGCCCGGGCATACGAGGCCCTTTCAACCAGCTTTACATTAACAACCGTCAAAGCGTGGCTTGGGCATACTGGGCCCCTTGCAACCACCTTACCATATAACACTTAAACACACATGGATCACTATTTCTTCGATTGGATACCGTCTTCTGTTGGTTTTACCCTTCGCATCCCAATTTCTGATGAAGGCTTTCGAAGGTTTTTTTAGACTAAAAATTATCAAGATTAGCAGACAACTTTAGGTAGGCGTGGTAAGAAGACGGTATTTCAATAAAATAACTACAGCAAATATCACTTCACTCCAATCTCTCGATAGCACAATCATTAATTCTACCAGTTAATTACAGATCATTAAGATGACATTGGATTAAAGCGTAACGTTCACCGAGCACGTTATTGCATCTGCACTACCGGACGCCACAACGGTTCAACGCGCAATGTCAGCCATTCTAAGATGGCCGCTTCACCCGCGCTCGGTGTTCATTCGTTCGCTCATAATGACATTCTCGAGTGACAGGTTACTTCAAAGACGGACGCGATGACAGTATAAAATGACAGCCGATGCATTGAGAAGCAGATGTGCCAACATATCTATTATAAGTATTTATTTACAAAAGAAAAGTATTATATGTATAGTATATACCAGTTATGTGGTTTCCACAAGCTCTGCTTAGCTTGGGACCAGATGACCATGTGTGTTAATGTCCCAGAATATTTATTTATTTATTATGACGTCACACGCGCTCGGGTTTGTTCGGGAGCGGTCGGCGTGTCTTCGGCACTGGATTCAAAAATTAATTTCTATTTTTCAATAACTTTTGAACTATTGCAAAAAAATAAAAAAAAAATGTTTTGTTAAAAACTAAAAATAAAAAAAAATCAAAAACCCAATTGTAGAAGTACTTACCATGTAGTTCATTACCATTTATATCCTTAAACGGGTTTCTACAAAATACTTACTTCAAGCCAAAAACCAACATAAGTCAATTTTTACCATCTGTCAAGTGTCAATTCCCTTTATAAGATGCAGGTAATGATAACATTGACGGTGAGTGCGAACTCTCATATATCGGTCAAACATATAGCTGACGTTATTAAACTTACTTACTTACTTTACTTTACTTATCTATAACTTACCCAAGATGATAAGAACTGAGAATGATATTGACAAGACTTACTGGTTAAAAAAGCATATTATTCTAATGGTGAATTCTTGGTAACCGGGTGTGTCCGATTTACTTAAAATTTTACTTAATTTTATTTATTTTTTAAAAGACCAAATGTAAAACATCAACGCTCTACAAAATCTGCAGGGTGTGAATATAGTCAAAAATAATATCATAATATTGGTAAATTACACCCAGACACAGAGCAAAGGAATTATGATCATCACACAAAGATTTGTCCTGGGTAGGAAATCAATCATCAAACCCATGACCTCCGGCATATCAGTCAGGTTCACTAACCAATACGCCATCAGGCCAATTAATGTTTGATCACTCTCTAGGATTGTATCAGCGACTCATGGTTTTGCATTTGAAAATTAATCTGACTTAAATAATCGAGGTTGTTTTATTTAAATACTATTCACTCCTGCCTACCCTACTAAAACAATGAAGGCGGAGGTAATTATCTAATGTTAGTACGAGTTGCGATCACCCGCATGGTACGTTGTAAGTTATGCGTCGGGAAATGCATAAGTTATTTGAAACTAGCTCGTGGATCATAGTCATAATGGATAGGACATAGAATTTTACTTACGGCTCCAGTTTCAATAATATTGATAGATCTAATTGGTAACTAGCAATAGACATTTGAAATGAAATTTAAAATACGTCAAAATTTTATGTCTAGTGAGCAAATCCACTGATAGATATGACTGTTTTTTTACTCAATAAAAAAACGAGTTAGTAAAACTTTAACATGTGTTGAATTTGATCATTGAATAGAACATAATTTGGGATTGACTTATGATTGACACGTGACATTTCTAAAGCAAAATGTAAATCCCATACATTTTGCTTTCGCTGTTGCTTCCGGGTAAAATTTGAAATCAGATGGCCCATCTGATTCTTTGTAGTCAATGCGGAAAAAATTTGAATGTTTGTTCGTGATTTTGATTTCCTCCTAACTCAGCCGAATGTTTTTTTTTTTGGTCTTGTGGATCCGTAAGCTTATGGTCCCAGCCTAAAACCTGACGTATTGAGTGTTTAAAACGATTGTGATTCCGTTGAATGAAAGAGAAGCGCATATACTCATTGTATAACCACATCCCTTTTTTCAACGGAATCACAATCTATTTATATAGGTACTTAAAATACGGCAATAGGAGTTTCAATATTGTTTTTTTTTAATAATAGCTATTTTCAGTGATTTTAACTTAAAGATATGAATCTCTCGAACCGTATCTAAATTTACTAACTCTGAGGACTTTATAATACATTTATGTACGGAGATTGCGAACTTCCGGATGGATGGGAGATTAATGCGCTGCGGTGGGGTAATACACGCCATCAATACTTAGAGACTCAGATGCGATTCCAAATGTAATTTGTACCCTTTATACCAATCAAATAATAAAGACACTCATTTGTTGGTTGGTATTTCTACTTTCTACTTATATGTTGTAAATTAATGTATTTTATTTCTCAATCACTTCAGTTTTTGGTTAAAGAAGACCGCTTTATTATCAGGTTATTCTTTGAAGCTCTTTGTTGTGTTGCAACAGACTTGTACACAAACACCGATAAACACGTCAAACTTCGACGAAATAGAGGGAACCGTGACAAAAAACGCGGATCTTTTACATTGTCAGTGTAAAAGATCCGCCTTTTTTGTCACGGTTTAAAAGTTTACGTATTGATGATTTGGTAAAACATAGCTGATATGTATGGTATGTATATATACGAGTATGTACGGCCGCAAAAAAGGAAATGAACGCTTATTTTTTGGAAATTTGTAAATTAGTCAATAGCACACATGCATATTTAACGGGTAATTCACGCTTTTGCTTTACGTTTCGACGCGACTTTCACCGGTCGGAGTTGCAAGCAGACTAAAAAAAGTAGAAGTTTAAAAAAAATCATTTGTAAGTTGAAAAGTTTATAATGCACACAGACCTACATTGTTTATTCCCCTGGATTTAAGCTCAATACACTTTGATGAAATATAAGGTTGCGGGTTCGATTCCTAGTCGTGACCACCATCTTTGTGTGAATTATTTCATCACCGCTGCACAGTATCGGCGAAGGAAAGGTCTATAAACATGTCATGTCTATCATTCGAGGACATGTGACATCCACCAACCCGCACTTGGCCAGCGTGTGTGGATTAACTCTCTCAACTCGTAAGATAGTTAAGAGAAGACTCGTGCCCAGCAATAAAAAGGGTTGAAGTGAAACTTTTGAGCATAGGAAACTGCTATAGTTTTTTTTTTAAATAAATGCAAGACAAGATCTTATGTGAACGTAACAAAGACGTGGTTGATCATAGTATTTCAAACATTTTATTTTATCTTTGTATACTTCACGTTTGCAAACTAGTGCTGCCATCTTGTGGCGCTCATATAAATGCAAGTTATTGAAGTTTCCGTGTAAAATGGAGATTGGGTTGCCACGAAAAAGACGCTTTTATTTAATTTGAATACTCAGAACGAGTTCAGTACTCAAGATTGTTGGTATATTTAAAATTATGATATAATTTTTGTATAATATTTGCTGTGTATATAAAAAATAAAATTTTATTTGACGACGGAAAAAAGGGTGTGACCGATTTATGATCAGATTTTCATGATTCTAAATAAGAAGTTATTAAATTAATCTGATCCTTAGCTAACTTACTAAATAATCTATCTAGGATCGGGTGTAGATATTTTTAAATTGACAGGCTGGTGGCGTGGTCGGTAAGATACTTGCTTTTCACGCTGCAGGTCGTGGGTTCGATTCCCACCAGAGACAAACATTTGTTTAAATATGTCTGTTTTTCTTGTGTCTTTATATTACCAGTTATCTGGTTTCCATAGTACAAGCTCTGCTTAGTTTGGGATCAGATGACCGTGTGTGTTAATGTCCCACTATATTATTATCCTACTATATTAAATGTGTTCACACTCATTCCATTTATTCTTGACTACTTGAAATTAGACTACATTTCCAGAATAAGATATATTCATTGAGGAACCAATTGTAAGGCTATGATACAGACTCAGCGATTCAGATAAAACAATTGAGTTCGTACAACGCCATCTCTTAGTCAAAATCTGCAACTCTATATACATACAAATTGTATAATTTAAGTCTAGATATTTATATAAATATTGTTGTATATATGCAACGCCTAAGATGAAAACGGGCTGGACATGACGTGACAGGATTAGCAGACTGAAGATGGACACAATAGTTACTAACTGGCATAGGTGGAGTGTGTATTAAATCTAACCGCCTAAATCGATCTATAGAGAACTATGCAGATAATTAACTGACAATTTTTTTGTAGGTAATTGTTTTGTTTTAACTGACAATTGTTTTGTTTTAACTGACAGGCTTGCGCTTGGTCACCAATTTGGCTGTTGTTAAGCAATGATGTAGTCTACGACGGAACACGCCTGCCCAATATACCGATTCACTCGTGATTAGGAATGATTTTCGGTAAGAAGGTGCAACAAATCCGACCCACCGGACACAAACTAGAACACGGCAAGACCGCTTTGCGGTGTGGCTTTGTCTGGTGGGTGGTCACTAACCACGGCAGAAGCCTACCACCAGTTTATTGTCACTTGATTTGCTTCATCACGGGCGGGAATTAAAAGGTGCACCAACTTGGACGAAGGAGACATAGATTCTATGTCTCCTTCTTACTCCTTACTATTTATATTCAGGCATCCCATTTAGGCGTTTCCTTGTGTTGGTTTCACAGAAACATCTTGCACAATGTTGTATTTACGTATGTACTATATCCTTAAGAAGCAATACGAGTGAAATATAAATCGGATTAGGATTAATTCGGCAGCTCCCAGCGGACGGAGAAGCTTACTGCTGCAACGGATGGCACAGCTTAGATGAACAGTATGCCAACCAAATAGTGTGTCACTCTTGGCGATTCATAAATACCTTAAAAAAATAACTAATAACTAAAGTACAATACTAGTTTCTTTATTTAACTAAAGATACTGCAATGAAATTATGTTTTAGCATGTCTGTGCGAGGTGACAAAAAATATATTAACTCAGTGAAAGAACGCAAATCGATATATTTTAGGGTTGCTATTATTACATTCATACCTTTAATTAAAGTAGGTAGTAATAATCTCATAAAATCCTTCTTCCAGCTTTGATGTGAGCTGCATGAGAAGTTATAGTACAAGATGACCAAAAAAGTTGTTTTTTATCCTAAAATAGACTTGCGCTTGACTACAAGTCTTGTCTGATGTGAAGCAATAATGCAGTCTACGATGGAAAGCGCTTACCCAGTAAGTACCAATTCACTCGTGACTTGAAGACCGGCAGATTATAGCTATCGGGAAACTTAGAAGCAGGCAGCGAATTCCACAATTTGGCAGTTCGCACAATGAAAGTGGAAGTTACTATTTTAGTAACATAGTTTTCCGAAATCTACCTAACTGTTGTTTTTAGTCTGTGGCACAGTACAAAACACCGTTTTACGAAGCGACAATTGCGCTTTAATTTGATTGAATCGCTGGAGAGTCAGGACCTTGTTATGGCACCAGAGAGCTGCTGGAGCGAGCTGAGGCTTATCGGAATTGCCAATACAGTAATAAGGATTCTTGAAGCATTTACTGCTTGTTATGGGGTTTCATATGTTTAATTGACTACCCACAAACATTATAATATTTCAGGTCCATTCTGATATGAACTGATGATATTATTAAAATTGCGGGAAGCCGATGGATGTTAGCGGCCGGCAGCCGACCGCTGTGGCGTTCTACAGAGGAGGCCTATGTCCAGCAGTGGACGTCCCCAAGCTGATGATGATGATGTAAATGTCAGTTTTGTAATAGCCTAATGGGCTTAATATTCCACCTTCTGCTGCACACAGGTAAGAGAATTAATTGTTGATGCGCCATGAATTTAACATTTAATGTAGGTATTACATTTGAGTCGATACTAAAAATTGACTATGGAGACAGTTTGAATTATGGGAACGAATATAGGAAAAATTTTACCCGACTCTGAAAATGTTGGGTAATGTTTTTACCATCTATTGGCCTACGGGTTGTAATGAAGAGCTTTTGAAATATTTATACCTCTCATTAAATACTATATTCATGAAATAGTTTGAACAATTTAAGAAGTATAATTCGGTATATCAACAGTATTGGTCAGTTATTAAATAAGTTCACGAAAGTTGTGCGGAGCTTTCAAGTGCTTCGCAACTTTTCATTTATTTATAGCTGTTTTATACAATGAGGGGACGTAATGTGGATGTACCAACGTGAAATATGGCCGAAGTGGAATGATTAAATATACTCTTCAGTCTAAAAAACAACTGTGCAATGAAGTTGGCGCCTCTTAATAAATTCACGTAAAAACTTCTATACGGATTTGGATGAAATTTAACACAGAGATTGATTTAACTTTTTAACTTAACACAGTGGCCGATACGATATCATCGTTCATTGCGTATTTGCTTTAGCAGTGCCTAAAGACAAGTGAACGCGAGTTGGCAATGAACTGCAAAATCGCCATTGCGCCGCCCGCGCACTACGCAACGCCGAGCTAAGCCGTAGGCGGAAGCTGATTTGTGATAAAATAGCAACTATTTTTTATTACTTAAAGTATCCATTTGTGAACTTACTGGAGCCCTAATACCTTGTACCATCATTCCGTCACCTGTATTCGATTTTTGTTCTTTATCATTAACTTGAACGGTTCTACTTTTTCCCTACTTTAAATTAAACTAACTAAAATAAGTAGTGGGTCTAACCCACGACTTTAGCCGCGTGTTCCTCGCTTTAGTTTTGCAAAATAATTTCTTGGCACACCGAGAACAGTCTCTACTTATGTAGTTTTCTTCTTTTTTATATTTAGAAAGAAAAGATACCTATATTTTTATAATCCCGGTAATATCCGAGCTGGCACACCGAACAAAATAATAGCTAGCATAAAATTCGACTCAAACTGAAGTTGGTATCTCACCAAAGTTAAATCCTTTCTTAAAAAAACAAAATTGTGACGAAGTTGTGAGACCGACCCGGCGACTGAACCTGCAACACTGCCAACTTATTTAATATCCAGCTTGATCCAGCTTTGGAAGTCAGTCTTTTATTATTTTATACTAGTTATACCAGACTTCAAAGGCATTGCGAGCGTGTAATTGGTATAAAATTATCTACTTTAAAGACTATTTAAATATTTATAATATTTAGATTATATGTAAAACCCACAGTGAAGTAAATACTTTAGTAATAATTACAACCACAGGGTAACAGAGTTATTAGGTTCTCTGAAATAGGGTTAGTATTTCAGAGAACCTTATATCTCTGTTTTTAATTTAAAGTTAGTTTTAATTTCATAATTGTACCGACCTTTTTAACAATAAATAAATATTTTTATGCATGTATTTACAGAAAAGATGACTGTATTTAAGTAGAACGAATTATAAGTTCCTTCTTTGTTTTATGTGGGAACGGCTTATTCTACCACTTCAACCCTTTTTAGTATCCCACTGCTAGGCACGGGTCTTCTCTCAACTATCATACGAGTTGAGAGCGCTGGCCAAGTGCAGGATGGTGGATGTCACACATCCTCGAATGATTAGTTCTTAGACATGCCGGTTGACCCACGTTTTGTGATGTGTGGGCAAGACTGGGAATCGAACCAGCTACCTTATATTTCAAAAGTGAGGCTGAGACCGCTGCGCCGCCGCTGCTCTTGTGGGACTAGACTTTTCTATTATTTATTTGTAAGTTTTAATTCTAATATTTTCAACCTTTTTTGAGTAATAACAAACATACAAATTTAAAAAAGTCATTTATTTATATCAATAAAGTACATGTTTTCGTGTTTACATAGGGTACAGTTAACTAGTTAAATTAGTTCTTGTTAAAAATTATTATTCTAAGAAAAATCGATTGTTTTAATAAACCAATTACAAGTAAGTGAAAATTTAAATCAAAATATTTAATCCATTTGAGCACAAGTGAACGAAAACTTATCTAATTTTATTTAAAATACACTTAAAATACTTGATACCAACGTTTCCAATTTAAATAATTCTCAGTTAAACTTTACATGGGGTGCATCCCTCTACGCCTAAGGCGAGTAAATCTACCCCCTTTTACTTATGCTAAGGAAATTCTTGATAAGAGGTACTTGATGTGAAAATAAGTTACTTAAAAAATCGGTCAAGTGTGAGTTGGATTTACTAACGAAAAATACGAAAAAATAATTAATAAAAATGCCTTACGATTTCATTATTTTTAGTACATCCGATGATATGAATAATAGAAATATTCGGGGCCTACCATAAACTGCTTTCAAAGTGCAGGGCAGTTGAACTCAACATGTTAAGAATTTCACTTCAACCCTTTTTAGTGTCCCACTGCTGGGCACAGATCTTCTCTCAACTACCTTACGAGTTGAGAGAGAGTATAAATATAAATAAATAAATAAATATAATATCAAAGCATTTTTTTTATCAAATCATAATTATTTATTTGTTTTATTTATTCAGTATTTTTTTCTTTGATATTAATTCAAGTTACACTTTTTGAGCGTGGTGACCGATCATAAAACTGTCGAACTCACTCGTGGACGTGGCCAAAAAACACACTGTCTCACTTAACATTGTGTCTAAAAGAGATAGTATCAGTTATGAGCAGTTAGCAGCTAGTATACACGCACACGCACACAAACACCGTGCCTAAGTCAGCCGAACTGAAACGACGTTAGACGATGCACGGCTTTCAACGCCGTACCGGTGTGCCGGTCGGAGTGGGGGGTGTTAGGTTTTTTTCGTTACGGAATTTCTTGATTCGGTCGCAGCGCTCAAAGACCGCGATAAAATCTATGCAATAGCTTAAAAAGAAGATTAAAAAAAGTCATTCCAAAATCTAGACAATCAATAATCCCACGGTCAGTAGGTAGTATACCGAGATCTTCCGTAAAATAATTAATTCGTTACAATATCGGTATCAGTCGCTCGCAGCCCGCTATAAATCATCAAGTTTAAAGCAAAGAACAAGTCTCTCTCAGTTTAATTACTTTGAATATAATTAGTTATGAATCAGGTGAGTGTTCTGAATCAAATGAGTTATTGAACAAATATCAAAGGTTCACTAATGCTGATTGGTAGTTTGTTATACAAACAACGGGTTATGTTTCAACTAAATATTTGTTTGATATAGATATAATAATATTGGTATTTTATTTTGGTAGTCCTATTATGCTTCCTATCCCACTAAAATATGTGTCAGTGTGTATGTGAGACATGCAATTTTGGCATCTCTGTTCCTCGATAGCTATAAAGCTATAACCTTTTTAAGTCACTAGTGAATCGGTAATAACTGGGTAAGTGCGTTCCATCGTAGACCACATTATCACTTCACAACAGGCAAGTTGTGTTCAAGCCCAGTTTTAACAGAACTCTTATAAATTGAAATAAATAATAATACTATAATAATAATAATACTATGAGAACTCTTATAAAAGTTAAATGTTAAATGACTTTATTTAAATGTACTAAAAGCTATTACTAATCCGCCATTTTGTATTAGCAGCCATCTTGAATTTATATTAAACAAACTAGCTTCCGCCCGCGGCTTCGCCCGCGTTGTGTTAGGATAAAAATTAGCCAAGTTACAGATCTTTAAGAAACCTTTATCATATTTTTTATTGGTCTTAAATCAGATCATGTTTGTTTCTTTTAATCGAAGACGTCTTACTCCATTTCGGAAAATTATTTTTGTACCATTTAAGTCTTGTTAAAATCTTTAGTTCACCAAACTTTGTTAAGAATTTTAAAAGGTTATTCCCGTCGGAAACCAATTAGGGTTATTCCCTCTAGGCAACATCCCCAAGGAACCCGTTTTATATAAAAATTATAAACAATTTTTTTTTTTACTTTTCCCGAACGTTTGTAAATACTTAAGAAATTCTACTCAAAACTATACCCCACACGGTATACCGGGTGGATAGGACCGTCCTCCACAAACTGATAGAGTGAAAATATACGGATTTCACTCTATCAGTTTGTGGAGGACGGACATACTGAGATGATTGGTACATGAAATTAGGTCAGAAACTTTGTGGATATCCACTAATCGTGCTTTGTTTTGTAAAATTAGACAGAATATATCGATACCTTAGAAACCATCAAAGAAAACCGGCAACCTTTCCACTATGAAGTTAATCATTTCACGCATCGTTCCTCAAACTAAAGCATTGATGAATGTTTTATTTTAGCTTTCATTCATTCAAATTAAGTTTTGCGTACAGAGTAGCAATTGCAAATGAAAAAAAAAAACAAATCAACATAATTTAAATAATTCGAAATAAAAAATCGTTGAAAAATCATTCTACTTAAGCAGTTGAGTACCTACACCCGCTCAATTTATCGGTTCGACGGTCCCCGGACGGCTCACCGAAAAAGTCTGGTGAACCAATAGAGGCCCTTCCGGCGATTGGGTTAGGTCATCAGCAAAAAAACCCTCTCTATTTGTACACAGATACATAGATATACGTTTCAAACTTATTATATCCCTTTTTATGGGGGGTTAAAAACTCAACTTGATCGATTTATCTTCATTGGTTATTATTAACATAGCGCTCATTACTGTACCATCTGAAGATGAAGGCAGAGATGAATATCACCCACATTTTGTCGGCTATGTTTTAAGTCTCATACGTAAAATAAGGGTCAATTGACGTTTAACGGACACTTTACCGAACTTCGAGCTGCTATCCTACAAATATTTATGTTTGGACTAACTACTGTCTAATCTACCGAATTAGCACTAACTTCAAATAACAGATGTAAAGAAACTAATTTTTAAATTTTATAACGCGGTCATTTTTTCTAAGAAGTTTTATTTTACATTTTTTTGTGATGCACCCCGTACTTTTCCCGAATTATTGTAAAACCTTACAAAATTCCACTACCAACGATACCCCGTACGGTATTTTTAATCATGGAAATAATAAAAACCTTCAACCCCTATGACAGACATTTAGGGGTTGATTTATAAAAAAAGTAGCCTATGTTTGAACCATAGTTTTAAACTATATCCCTACAATATTTCATCAAAATCGGTCCCGCAGTTTGGCTGTGAAAGTGTAAAGTAATAAAAACCTTCAACCCCTATTACAGACATTCAGGGGTTAATTTAAAAAAAAAAGTAGCCTATGTTTGAACCATAATTTCAAACTATATCCTTACAAAATTTCGTCAAAATCGGTCCCGCAGTTTGGCCGTGAAAGCGTAACAGACAGACAGTACATCGGTACATCCATATCGGCCCAGCAGTTTGGCTGTGAAAGTGTAAAGTAATAAAAACCTTTAACCCCTATGACAGACATTTAGGGGTTGTTTTATGAAGAAAAAAGTAGCCTATGTCTGAACCATAGTTTTAAACTATATCCCTACAAAATTTCATCAAAATCGGTCCCGCAGTTTGGCTGTGAAAGTGTAAAGTAATAAAAACCTTCAACCCCTATGACATACATTTAGGAGTTGTTTTTTGAAAAAAAAAGTAGCCTATGTTTGTACCATAATTTTCAACTATATCCCTACAAAATTTCATCCATATCGATCCAGCAGTTTGGCTGTGAAAGTGTAAAGTAATAAAAACCTTCAACCCCTATGACAGACATTCACGGTTGATTCTGGAAATAAAAAGCAGCCTATGTTTCAACCAAAATTTTAAACTATATCCCTAAAAAATTTCATCCATATCGGTCTAGCAGTTTGGCTGTGAAAGTGTAAAGTAACAAAAACCTTCAGCCCCTATGACAGACATTCAGGGGTCGATTTTTGAAAAAAAAAAGTAGCCTATGTTTGAACCATGGTTTTAAACTATATCCCTAAAAAAATTCATCCATATCGGCCCAGCAGTTTGGCTGTGAAAGTGTAAATTAATAAAAACCTTCAACCCCTATGACAGACATTTAGGGGTTGATTTTTGAAAAAAAAAGTAGCCTATGTTTGAACCATGGTTTTTAACTGTATCCTTAAAAAAATTCATCCATATCGGTCGCGCAGTTTGGCTGTGAAAGTGTAAAGTAACAAAAACCTTCAACCCCTATGACAGACATTTAGGGGTCGATTTTTGAATAAAAAGTAGCCTATGTCTGAACCATAGTTTTAAACTATATCCCTACAAAATTTCATCAAAATCGGTCCCGCAGTTTTGCTGTGAAAGTGTAAAGCAATAAAAACCTTCAACCCCTATGACAGACATTCAGGGGTTGATTTTTGAAAAAAAAGTAGCTTATGTTTGAATCATAATTTTAAACTATATCTCTACAAAATTTCATCCATATCGGTCCAGCAGTTTGGCTGTGAAAGTGTAAATTAATAAAAACCTTCAACCCCTATGACAGACATTTAGGGGTTGATTTATGAAAAAAAAAGTAGCCTATGTCTGAACCATAGTTTTAAACTATATCCCTACAAAATTTCATCAAAATCGGTCCCGCAGTTTTGCTGTGAAAGTGTAAAGCAATAAAAACCTTCAACCCCTATGACAGACATTCAGGGGTTGATTTTTGAAAAAAAAGTAGCTTATGTTTGAATCATAATTTTAAACTATATCTCTACAAAATTTCATCCATATCGGTCCAGCAGTTTGGCTGTGAAAGTGTAAATTAATAAAAACCTTCAACCCCTATGACAGACATTTAGGGGTTGATTTTTGAAAAAAAAAGTTGCCTATGTTTGAACCATGGTTTTTAACTGTATCCTTAAAAAAATTCATCCATATCGGTCTAGCAGTTTGGCTGTGAAAGTGTAAAGTAACAAAAACCTTCAGCCCCTATGACAGACATTCAGGGGTCGATTTTTGAAAAAAAAAAGTAGCCTATGTTTGAACCATGGTTTTAAACTATATCCCTAAAAAAATTCATCCATATCGGCCCAGCAGTTTGGCTGTGAAAGTGTAAATTATTAAAAACCTTCAACCCCTATGACAGACATTTAGGGGTTGATTTTTGAAAAAAAAAGTAGCCTATGTTTGAACCATGGTTTTTAACTGTATCCTTAAAAAAATTCATCCATATCGGTCGCGCAGTTTGGCTGTGAAAGTGTAAAGTAACAAAAACCTTCAACCCCTATGACAGACATTTAGGGGTCGATTTTTGAATAAAAAGTAGCCTATGTCTGAACCATAGTTTTAAACTATATCCCTACAAAATTTCATCAAAATCGGTGCAGCGGTTTGACCGTGAAAGCGTAACAGACAGACAGACAGACAGACAGACAGACAGACTTTCGCATTTATAATATTAGTATGGATTCTCCAAGTCAAATCTTTGAGGTTTGTGATACACAATTTTATGACGGCGGCCATTTTGGATTTATGAGGATTGAGTTCGTATTATTGCATGGTCACCGGAATTAAGGGTGCGTGCTAAATTTCAGATCTATAGGTCAATTGGAAAGGGTTAAAATTTCGGTTACTAAATTTTCCCCATCAACAACAACAACAAACAGGGCAAGTTAAATAAAACCGTTTAATAAAATAAAATCTAAGGTCATAAAGTCAAAATCATCAATTTATCTTAATATTAAGAGACAATAGGCTTGTTTTAATATTTCATTGGTTATTCCTCAAGTAATTGAAAGTTTAAATTCACCGATTAAGATTTCGTCGAGTTGAAGTTCTGAATTAACTTGTTTCAGTTTAATCTTCACAAGGGTTTGTTAAGGTACTCCCACACTACTCTACACACTTTATTTGATTCTAAAATATTGTACGATTTCACCATCGTACATAACTTAAACATTGTTTTGCTGATGCGGCAAAACTCTTTGACCGCACCGCTGTGTGTGGTATTGATGCTACATTACTCAGTGCGACACCGAACGTTATTAAGGAAAGATTTGCCACCTTACATACATTTTATAAGTTTTACAATATATCTACTTTTACTAAACTAGTGGCTGTTCCAACGGGACTATGCAAATAGGATTGCACTTGAACACAACTTGCCTGATGTTAAGCAATGATGTAGTCGACTTTAGAACGCACCAGCCCCTTATAAAGATTCAATCGTGATTCCAAATGATTTTTGGTGAGATGTTGACAGTTGAATGTAGCTCCATATGGTCAGAAACTTTAAAGGAGCAACAGTTCCTACCCACCCTCTTAAATGGTGTCACCAGACATCGCACCGCAACACGGCAAGGTTGCTTGGCGATGCGGCTTTTTTTGATAAGTGGTCACTAAACACCGCCGAAGCCTACCACCAGTTTATTGTCACCTGATTCGTACAAAAGAGAAAGAAACATCCACACATCTATACATCCATACAAACTTTCGCATTTTTAAATATTGGTAACAAGATTATACGCAAAATAAAGATCAGTATCATCTTAATTTCCTAGTTTTCTCTTATCTATCTCAATATATGAGAGTTTTAATGCCTTAATCCACTCACGTTTACCAAATATGGTCAGTTAGAACTGGATATGTTAAAATAAAATAAAAATATGTGTACTACGTTACATAATAAATAGCATGTATGAAAGTTATAATAAAACTTTATTTAGTATTGTCTTAGATTCGTAAATCGAAGTTAATAAACCGCGATAAAATCCATTAAAAAGCGTACTTTTTAATGGATTTTATCGCGGTTTATTAACTTTATTTAATAAAATTAAAATATGGATAAATATGTCTTCACCATGATGGTTTTGTTAACAATATGTGACGAAACAATCCATGAAAAAGTGTACGGTTATATAATTCATTTATGGCTAAATGTGTGGTGACCTTTAGAAGCCAGATTTAAATTGCCTCTTCTACATTATACGATTTTGTAGTGAAAGAGACAAAACGATATTATTATTTGAACAATTGTGTAGTTCCTTCCTTATCAGTTATAGAAAATTTTTCACGTAAATATCCAAAAGCCTTTTGGAGACTAACACTACTCCCGTGCGCATTTATTCTCGAAACACAGACATTCTGGGTGGTGCGAAATACGCTGTACTCTGATTGACTGATATATCAACGCACAGACCAAACTGCAGGGTCTAGTGACTCTAACATTGGCACATAGGTTCCATGTGAGATCTAGGAGTGTACAAGAAAAGGACTTATTAATATTTACTTGCTAAAGTGTAACAGGGCCCATACGGGCGAAGCCGCTGGCAAAAGCTACTTACATACATTTGAAAAAGAAATTAAACCTCTGAATAACGGTAGAAAAATTAGTCCTTAATCTAAAACGCTCTAGAAATTTCTCTTTACAGAGTAACTAGTTGAAATCGCATATGGGTCAATATCAACAACGTGCTTTTTTTTTCAATTTTGGTGGCAAAACTTTTTCTTCAATTTTCGTGAAATGTAAGGACCTGGTATAAAAATAGAAATTCAAAGCTAAAATAATCTTCAAGAGGTCTAACAATATCTCGATAACTTTTTGAGATATTTTAGTTTAAAGTGTAGTGTGGCCACCAGAATTGAAAATCGTCCACCAAAATTGAAAGTGCCCACCAAAATTGAAAATAAATGGCACCAAAATTGAATTTTTCTGTCTTCTTCAATCTCACTAACAAAACTTCATGTAATGAATCTCACAAGTTTTCGGGAATTATCATCTTTCATCTATAACTACTAATCTGTACTAACATTATAGAGATAAAAGATTTGTATTTTTGTATGTAACGACTGGTGGCAATGCGGTCTTTACCATAAGAGCACACGAGGCTCGTGCCCAGGGCCCCCATTCTCAAGGGGCCCCGAAGGACTGACAATTTCTCTCACACATTTATCCTGAAAACTTTTTCGTCAGGCACATTACACTTTTTTTCACAAATCAGTAATAGCTCAAAAAGAAATAAGGGAAAAAGTTACAGTTAGAGAAACAAATAAGCCGAGGGATTATTCAGTCTCATCCCCGCAAGACAAAAGTACCTCTGAATATCACCAGGAAAAAGAGGTTACGTGTGATGCAACGACAAACACACATTAGATGCGGAACCATCGACTTCAAGCTACTTATTACTAATAATAATAAAGCCTGTTCCGAACAATTGTGATTGATAAAACTAAAAAACATAAAATTAAAAACTACACTAAATATACAAAATTTCTATGATTTCGGTGTGCCTTATGGCTAAGGCCTTCTCCAACCGTGGCCATTGCTTCCTGTCTGTCGTCACTCTTATCCAAAGAGGTCCTACGGTCAATTCAAGGTCATCTTCTCATCTTCTTGTTTTGCTAACTGTCACCTCTTTGCTCCTTTCTTCCTTATAGCAGCGGAGCATAAGTCTCGTCCACCTCCATTTGAGTTTTGCTAATATGTGACAGTATGTCTGTTAATTTGGTTTTGCGCCTGATACTTATAATTTTGTCCATTAGTTTCAAACCCAGCATGCTCCTTTCCATGGTTCTCTGGCATCTTGCTAGTTTGTTCCTATCGTGTTTTGTCAAAGCCCAGGTTTCACATCCTTAAGTGATACAGGTTATTATGCAGGTATCAAAGATCTTCTTCTTGATTTTTATGCCCAGTACCTTGTTTTTAATGACTTTTTTTAAGGCGCAATACTTTTATCATTCCGTCACAATTCTTTTATCTATTTCATTGGGCATTTGGTCAAGCTACATACTTTGAATTAATAACTGCAAGCTTAGAGAATGTATGTGTCTCTTGACCCTGGTACTTACTGTGGTGACATTTTACCGGAAGAAGTCCGTGATATTTGAATTCGAAAAGGGCCAGAGTTTTACTAAAATAAAAATAGTGACTTCTTCGAAACTTCTACAAGTTTTCTAGATTCAAATGGTAAAACGAAAACTAATACTTGAGTAAAATATTTTATTTGTTAATTGACGAATAAGGAGTCTTTAGAAAGAAAATGGCTCCTTTATTCACCACTAAATAAATCTGTATACTGTTATTGCTGCCGTCTATTTAATACCATTACTGGTTCTGGACATAATTGAAGTTCTCCTAATGGATATAAAGATTGGAAGCATATAAGTAGGTAACAGCTCAGGGAATTTATGATGAATTATGTTGCAGCAATAAAAACTACTAGACGAACAGAAAATAACTACCCGTTGGAAGAATGTGCTTAAGAGGATTGTTGAAGTACCTAGTGAAATTGTTGGCTTCAAGAGGTCTTGCTATTTGTGGTGGTAATGAGAGATTAGGATCTAATAAATAATAAATGGTCCAACTTAGTAAAAAAATGTTATTATAATTCGCTTTTTTACTGTCCAAAAGGGAAAAACGCCACCAAAGCCACCAAAATTGAGCCACCAAAATTGGAACCAGACTTAAAAAAAAACTTTAAAAATAAGGGATATAAGTAACAATTAAATTATTATCACTGATTAAATGCATAACCCAAATCACTACGTATAACGCGTAGCTTACTGTTAAAATACTTTTAAATTAACAGCAAATCGATCCACCAAAATTGAACATTTCTTGTCCCCCGTGCCACCCAAGATGATATTTTCGTTTTTGACGGGAAATTACAGCACTAATCACACACCTTTTACGCGCAAGTGCCGGCGCACGACTGAGAGATGTTAAATCATAAAACGCGATTGATCGCATACGTACGTAACTTCACGTTAAAGTAAGTTGAACAAGTGCCAACAAATTTTTGATATTTGCTTGGACAAAATTTGATTGAGCATCCAGTGCCTTTAAATTTAATTTTCTAATATGGTTTCATTGTTTTCAGATAATGTGTCTTATGCATATACTAACGAAATCGTTTATTTTGTATTGTATCTTAGATTATGACTTAGGTGAGTGCAATTGTATCAAAAAATGGAACTGGGACAAGCCACCAAACTTGAATTTTCAGGTGATTCTTTTTTTCCTGATTACTTATACACACTTATAAAAAAAACATATGTGGCCCTAATTGCACCAAGTTACGTAGTTCACTACAAAAAAATATCAAAAACATCCTATAATTTAACACCTCGATTCTCAACGTGGACACGTAAAATTTGCCGCGGGGATATTCACCCATATCTGTTTACATAACAACAATGTCAATACATTGGTAAGCCACTAAGATTCCGATCATATTAACAACTAACACATGCTTGTACCAACATTGACCCCAGCTTGGCCACAAACCACGCAAGCCTTAACTAAGCATGTACTGAGTAAAAGCCAATTATGTTGCTCTTCGTCAGCCAATTGGTTGCTGACACAGACTAGAATTGTAGCAGTAAAACAACTGTTGCATTATTTGTGTAGCGATGGAGACTATACAAGGTTAACTGTAAAGGGTAAATCATGCCTTAAATTAAACAGTATTTGAGCCATATGCAATAGTGATGTTTAAATTTTAATAAGTATATTAATTAGAAAAAAAAACGTATAAAAATTATTTTCTTAGATATCCCTAACTTTTGAAGAGACCGCCAAGTTTCCAAGTTTCATTAAGTCAAATAAAGTTTGGAAAAATAGCTATGAGCGTCGCACGATGCGAAATTTTTGCAAAAATTTAGCACATATAAATCGTATCAAAATTTAATGCAAATTCATTCCTGACTTTACATAGTCATTAGTAATGACCTAAAGAATATTTGGTTTCAAGTATAGTATAGCCTTTCCGGTTCAGGTTGTATATTTAGGAACTTATTACTAGAAGTTATTTATATAAAACTAAACATATGCTTGTCTAAACATTGATCTGAACTTGGCCTCAAATCCATGTATTGAATAAAAGCCAATTATGTTGCTTTTCGTCAGCCAATTGAATGCGGACACAGACTAAAATTGTAGCAGTACAACAACTGATGCTGTATAACATGTATTTTGTATTGATTTACCAATTGTTAATAGTTAGAAACTTAGCCGATCGTCATAAGTCCTATATTTTTCGCGTTTTGAACGTAACTTCATTAGAAAAGTTTGTACTTTGTGCACTACGCAATAAAATACATCTTCCATAACTATAAATATTCATACAATTTTTCTTCCTACGACTTTGTATAAAAAATAATAAACATCTTTACTTAAAATGAATTTTGTCTTTTACTTACTAGTAAAAATCTTAAGATCTCAGACAAAGATAAATTAATTATGAACCTATTTTAGTTATAATAAACTAAGACATCGATATAAGAGAGTTTATTAGTTTCAATATGACATAAATACACATTAATAAGTATAAAACATGTGAAATAAATATTATTAGAATCACATTCCTAAATTGAATACCGTTAAAAATACTGTACTCAGTAGTACCCAGTACTTTTTACATTGCTTTCTGTGTTATAAGGTTATGTAGTTCTTCATCATCACCATCATTATTATCATCAGTATCAGCCTACCCTAATCCACTGCTGGACATAGGCCTCTCCTAAAGCACGCCAGTGAGCACGATCCGCGGCTACTCTCATCCAACTCTTACCAGTCACCTTGCAAAGATCACTCCACAAACTCTGAAGGCGTCCTACGCTACGTTTGCCAATACGTGGTCTCCACTCAAGAACTCGTTCACCCCAACGGCTGCAGTACATATAAAACCATAAATTACATTATTAAACCCCAAATTGTATTGTATAACAATACTAGTACAACAGCGGGCAAAAGTTACACCAGCATTAATAGATTGCTGATCAAAGCGAAATCAATATTAATTTTATAGGCTCGTGTAATTGAGTGGCTCGGCTATTAGCTAGTTATTCTTTGTTGAAGGTTTAGCGTATAGTCAGCGTCAGAATTGGTAATCCACTCCACAGAATACACGCAGTATTGCGTCACCACAATGTGTGGCATTGTGTGGATTGTTGGTTGAATTGTTTCATCGCCGCTGCTCAATATGGTCAAAGGAAAATATTGTAAGGTGACCAGCATGTCTAAAAACTAATCATTCGCGGGCAACCGTCAAACCGTACTTGGCTAGCGTATGTGTTAGAATTCACATATTTATTTCCAGATGTACAGTTTTTGAAGTCCGCTACTACGATTTACAGTATTAAAGCTTAAATCAAGCTTACCTAAAATAAGTGAATGTTCGTTGTTTGGATATTTTAGCTGCTGAGTGTACAGAACCCTTAGCAATTTAAATTGAATGTTGACTTAAAACCAGAATGGGGTTTTAAACTTTTCGTTTTAGTACTTAAAACGTTTCGTTTTGATTTAGTTTTACATTAATTAGAAGTTTATTAAATGTGATTGCGAAGTTTAATTGTTACTTTTAGAATAATAGCCATTACTTAAAACAAGTTTCGATAGATTGAAATATGATAGATATTAGTAGCTACAACACATTTATTACAATTAAATTGGGACTAAACCTACTTTCACAGTCAACAGCAGCAGTTGCACAATGCTGGAACAGGGATTCGAAGACGAAACCCCCTTTAACAAAAATATCCTGTCAAAACTAAGTTGAACGCGTGTATAGTGAAAACTGCAAAATATTATCCTCATCATCAGCTTGGAGACGTTCACTGCTGAATATTGGCTTCCCCTTTAGAACATAAGCCTTCCCTTTAGAACACAACTGCAAAATATATTAATATATTATTATTCTTCTTTAAAAATCATGCCTACGCAAACCCTTATTAAGGAAGAACATTATAACGCGAGTAATTTGAAGAACATTCTCTTCAAAAAGTCGTTGTGTTGGGTCGCGCTTTTTGTCCGCGGCTCCGACTAAGGTGTTTCTAAACGACTTTACTGACCTTTTATACAAGTTATAAACTGAAGCGGATTTAATAGTACGACATCTTTTATTTGTTAGAAAAATAAACAAGTGTAATATTTTTAACGATTTCGCAGCGTAAGCGTTGGATTTGGCGATACCGCTTTAACATAATCACACTGAATCTTGCTTACCTAAATTACTCAAATTAGGTAGAGAACATGTTAATGGACTGTCGCTTTCTTTATGGTTTAAATGCCTACTACCTACACATCTGCCAAAATTTGCGAAAGAAGAATAAAATTTTGACCGAACAATTCTCGTAATTCTTTAACTTAAAAATTCAATTTGACACTTTGTTATTTATTTTTGACGTGACAACGTCTTAAATTAGGTTGCGGCTGGGAGGCACTTATGAAAAAGTGTAACGCTCGGTAACGTTACGATGAGTCACCGAACGAGAGAGAGGCCCGCCGAATGCCTTGCGTCTCTCTCCCACTCAACTATGTTTCATCCTTCTTCCTACTATACGAATGAATATTCACATTAAAATTATTTTACCACTCAAAGTCGTTGTCACGTAAAACTTTCGCCCGTATACCGAATTTACAGGCAACCAATTTTTTTTTTTTTTAGAGATAACACTTTTTAAACGGTATTCTGATTTATTATTAAATTAAAAGGCCCATAGAAAATAATACTAGCTTCCGCCCGCGGCTTCGCCCGCGTTGTGTTAGGATAAAAATTAGCCAAGTTACAGATCTTTAAGAAACCTTTATCATATTTTTTATTGGTCTTAAATCAGATCATGTTTGTTTCTTTTAATCGAAGACGTCTTACTCCATTTTGGAAAATTATTTTTGTACCATTTAAGTCTTGTTAAAATCTTTAGTTCACCAAACTTTGTTAGGAATTTTAAAAGGGTTATTCCCGTCGGAAACCAATTAGGGTTATTCCCTCTAGGCAACAACCCCAAGGAACCCGTTTTATATAAAAATTATAAACAATTTTTTTTTTACTTTTCCCGAACGTTTGTGAATACTTAAGAAATTCTACTTAAAACTATACCCCAAACGGTATACCGGGTGGATAGGACCGTCCTCCACAAACTGATAGAGTGAAAATATACGGATTTCACTCTATCAGTTTGTGGAGGACGGACATACAGAGATGATTGGTACATGAAATTAGGTCAGAAACTTTGTGGATATTCACTAATCGTGCTTTGATTTGTAAAATTAGACAGAATATATCGATACCTTAGAAACCATCAAAGAAAACCGCCAACCTTTCCACTATGAAGTTAGTCATTTCACGCATCGTTCCTCAAACTAAAGCATTGATGAATGTTTTATTTTAGCTTTCATTCATTCAAATTAAGTTCCGCATACAGAGTAGCAATTGTAAATGAAAAAAAAAACAAATCAACATAATTTAAATAAAACGAAAAAAAAATCGTTGAAAAATCATTCTACTTAAGCAGTTGAGTACCTACACCCGCTCAATTTATCGGTTCGACGGTCCCCGGACGGCTCACCGAAAAAGTCTGGTGAACCAATAGAGGCCCTTCCGGCGATTGGGTTAGGTCATCAGCAAAAAAAACCCTCTCAATTTGTACACAGATACATAGATATACGTTTCAAACTTATTATATCCCTTTTTATGGGGGGTTAAAAACTCAACTTGATCGATTTATCTTCATTGGTTATTATTAACATAGCGCTCATTACTGTACCATCTGAAGATGAAGGCAGAGATGAATATCACCCACATTTTGTCGGCTATGTTTTAAGTCTCATACGTAAAATAAGGGTCAATTGACGTTTAACGGACACTTTACCGAACTTCGAGCTGCTATCCTACCAATATTTATGTTTGGACCAACTACTGTCTAATCTACCGAATTAGCACCGACTTCAAATAACAGATGTAAAGAAACTAATTTTTAAATTTTATAACGCGGTCATTTTTTCTAAGAAGTTTTATTTTACATTTTTTTGTGATGCACCCCGTACTTTTCCAGAATTATTGTAAAACCTTATAAAATTCCACTACCAACGATACCCCGTACGGTATTTTTAATCATGGAAATAATAAAAACCTTCAACCCCTATGACAGACATTTAGGGGTTGATTTATAAAAAAAAGTAGCCTATGTTTGAACCATAGTTTTAAACTATATCCCTACAATATTCCATCAAAATCGGTCCCGCAGTTTGGCTGTGAAAGTGTAAAGTAATAAAAACCTTCAACCCCTATTACAGACATTCAGAAGTAAATTTAAAAAAAAAAGTAGCCTATGTTTGAACCATGGTTTTAAACTATATTCCTAAAAAAATTCATCCATATCGGCCCAGCAGTTTGGCTGTAAAAGTGTAAAGTAATAATAACATTTAACCCCTATGACAGACATTTAGGGGTTGATTTATGAAAAAAGTGGCCTATGTCTGAACCATAGTTTGTAACTATATCCTTACAAAATTTCATCAAAATCGGTCCCGCAGTTTGGCTGTGAAAGTGTAAAGTAATAAAAACCTTCAACCCCTATGACAGACATTCACGGTTGATTCTGGAAATAAAAAGTAGCCTATGTTTCAACCAAAATTTTAAACTATATTTCTACAAAATTTCATCCACATCGGTCCAGCAGTTTGGCTGTGAAAGTGTAAATTAATATAAACCTTCAACCCCTATGACAGACATTTAGGGGTTGATTTTTGAAAAAAAAAAGTAGCTTATGTTTGAAACATGGTTTTTAACTATATTTTTAAAAAATTTCATCCATATCGGTCTAGCAGTTTGGCTGTGAAAGTGTAAAGTAACAAAAACCTTCAACCCCTATGACAGACATTCAGGGGTTGATTTATGAAAAAAAAAGTAGCCTATGTCTGAACCATAGTTTTTAACTATATCCTTAAAAAATGTCATCCATATCGGTCACGCAGTTTGGCTGTGAAAGTGTAAAGTAACAAAAACCTTCAACCCCTATGACAGACATTTAGGGGTCGATTTTTGAAAAAAAAAGTAGCCTATGTTTGAACCATGGTTTTAAACTATATCCCTACAAAATTTCATCAAAATCGGTCGAGCGGTTTGGCCGTGAAAGCGTAACAGACAGACAGACAGACAGACAGACAGACAGACTTTCGCATTTATAATATTAGTATGGATATGGATATGTGATCACTACTTTGGTGGTGACAGGCTATATTATATTTACTTTGAGGTTTTCAAAATACGAAATGTCGTTTAGCAGGTCTAAACTAGATTTTAATGATTTTTGACATCTCTTGTTACAACAAAATTGGAAGCAATATCGTGTTTTAGCTCTTTCTAGGTAAGTATAATTATTAGCGACGCGACGGTTCTCAATACTACTTAAATTTGCTGATGAAGAGTTCACCGTTCTTGAGCCTCATAGGTAGTCATGAATTTTAAGTATTGAAATATGATGTAAGAGCTCACACGCTCGCTTTCTCTTATGACTCACACCATCCTCTACAAAGGACCCAGGTGCAAAAGTTGTCCGGTAGTTTGACACTTTGGTGAATTTATTCGGGCGCGGAGGTGGGCTGCCGCTTAAATTGCTGCCCCTGATGAACGCAGCCTTCGAGGGCCGGCCACTAACATCGCTCCCTTGAATTAAGTAATTAGATTACGTAACTAAGTCTGGTGCGTATATTTTTGTGATGATGACTGTAATATAGAACTATTTAAAATTCCTTGTTTCTGGAATATTATGCTCTCGGCAATATTTTTGACACGCGTAGAACCAATGTTTATATGACAAAACTTGTTGTGACGCACAGTATGATCAAGGACAAGTTGGTTAGCTCGTCTAGACGCGGTTCTTATTCAATTACTTCTACTTTATTGCTTTATTACTAAATATAATTTCCTACAGATATCGAAATAACATAGTTTGTTATTACCAGATAAAATCCCGCGATTTTTTGTGAGTAAATAACGAAACGACTCGGTCGTTGGGAATACATATAACATGTATAAATAGCATCACGCCCGTATTACCCAAAGGTGTAGGCAGAGGTAAATGTTACCCAAAATTCCGTACGTAACAGGGGCTGAACCCTATGCGTTCATTCAAACAACTATGATACTGTAAGTATATATTAGGAAAATATTTTTACTCCAACCCGTGACCTCGCGGCGTTAAGCGAACACGCGTACCACTGGATCACCGAGGCAAATCTTTTTCAAAGCTCTATTTTAGATCTAAATACTCATACGCACGTGGCCCTTGATGCGATTCCAGTGACCATAAATGCCGTGATTACTATGATTAGTGAGTCAACAACGACGCCGAGCTCCGAGGTGTGAAAACCAATTTATCCGTTATTTTTTAGTAGTTCAGGTCTATTTTTCTATGGAATAGGCTTGCGATTGACCACACCCATAACTTTCCTGAAGTTAAGCAATAATAAGGTCTACGATGGAACGGTTATCGAGTATACCGATTCACTCGTGATAACGATAGATTTTCGGTGAGAAGGTGGACACTTACGACGTTAGAAAAAACTGCCAAGTTGTGGTATTCGCTGCCGGCATCTATGTTTCCCGATAGCTATAATCTGCCGGTCTTCAAGTTACGAGTAAAGAGTAAGTTTCTTTAAGCGCGTTCTATCGTAGACTGCATCATTGCTTCACATCAGACAAGTTGTGGTCAAGCGCAAGCCTATTTTAGGATAAAAATAGAGGCAACTTCTCCAAAAACCGCGTTCGGAAAGCTAGAAGTAGAATGAACCTAATAGGCGTCTTTTACGAAACGCATTTATTTACGCTGGCTAGTATCTGAGTGGCCACATGATAGTTGTTTAACACAAGTTCCGAGTCAGGTGCGCTCAAGCGTGGCCCGCAACACTCGGACTAAAGTGACTCAAGTCACAAGTGACGGCGCCGCGGCGCGTGACAATAATACATAAATATTATTGATTGTTTTGTTTCATTTTAATTTGAGTCATAGTTGCATATAAAATATGGCTTGGTTAGCAGTCACTGTATTTAGGATTATTAACCAACAAAAAACTTAATGTTCCCTAAACTTGAACAGCTATGCATATGTACTTATACAAACTCAATAATTTTATTAGTTTTAAATAAAATATTATAATACGATTATTTTGAACTATATCGGCCACATTCGAGTAATGGTAATACATAAATACATAAATCTACAGTTTGTGCCTTGGACAGTACTCTACTTATTCCCTAGAGTAACAACAAGACTGGACTTAGTTAAGATTGTTTAGATTAATCCTGTCGGAACAACTTCACACGGTGACCATAATCACATGCCGCTGTGTGACTATTCGGAATAGTTCTTGTTGTTACTTGTCATAAATACTACTATATTGTAAAATATATGTAGGAAAAGCTAAGTTCTAGAGCAAATCAATAGCCTAGTGGATAATGCCGGTAAACTAAGCAGAGCTTGTACTATGGAAACCAGATAACTGGTAATATACTACTTAAAATACTTTTCTTTTGTAAATTTATACTTTAATATAGATAATTACACCCAGACACAAGACAAACAGACATGTTCGTCACACAAATGTTTGACTTGGGTGGGAATCGAACCCACGACCTGCGGCGTGAAAAGCAAGCATCTTACCGACCAGGCCACCAGGCCCGTCTAAAATCCGTCTTTATAAGTAAGAAAAGCCAAGTTCAACAGCAAATCATTAGCCTATCGGGTAATGCCTGGAATACTCTGGTACTAAATGTAAAGTGCAACATGGATCAAATCCATAACAACCATAATAAATAGAGTGACTTGTAATTAGAGTAAAATTTATACCACGTGGTTATGCTTATAATTGTAAGCAACCTTAGTATAAGTACTAATTAGGTAACGCAATGGCTTATCCTTTGAATGTTAGATTTTAAATATGACAGTTTTACTTCACTTCAACCTTGTTTAGTTTTAGGCACAGGTCTTCTCTCAACGATCTTACGAATTGACAAAGTTTAGACCTTAATCCACATACACTAGCCGAATGCGGGTTGGTGGATGTCACATGTCCTCAAATGATTAGCTATTGACATGTCGGATTCCTCTCGATGTTATCCTTCACCGATATTGAGCAGTGGTAATAAAACAATTCACACAAAAATCGATCTCGACTCGGGATCGAAAACCCTATATTTCACGGGCGATCTTTTAAAATTTGATAAATATGACAGTTTACATCAGAACAATAACAATGGAAATGTGCCTATTCATTTCACTTCAATTCAACCCTTTTCGCACTGCTGGACACGGGTCTTCTCTCAACTATCTTACGAGTTGAGAGAGTGCTTACTACTGTTACAGGGCTAAACACCTCGGCTCGCCGAGGTCGCTCCAGGAAGCCGTCGGCAACGTGAAGAGTCTGCTAGGATTCCTCCTGGAACTGGGCTAGCAGTAGCTAAGCCAGACCACCACGCAAAATAGGCGCACAACTGACGTCGAGTTACGGAAATCCAAGCCAGATACAACCTACAATCTACTGGTATGTAAACAAGTGCTAGTTCTTTGATATAATATTGTGAATATCTAATTGTGTACTGTTGAGACATCTAAACTATTGATCAATTAAGGTTAATAGTATTTTTTTATTACTAGAAAACCCACAAACTGCACTCCTATTAGAACAAATAACACATGAGTTGTTAGCAATTTATCGCAGTTGTCAGTCGCTATCTCGACTCACTGCACAAGCGAACTAATGAGCTGCCTGATAAATGACATTCTGAATACACTCATTGTTTATTTGTTTTATAAAATGGTGATATTACAAAACCTTTTACCTTCATTAACGTACTTTTGAATCAACTAGACAAATAGTAACGCATGTAATACGAAAAGACATAAGCAGTTGCGAAGATCAGAATGTTACAATGTCTGACAATACATTCATCTAGTACACATCCTAACTCTAACGGTATTATTCTCAAAAATCTTCTAAGACTCTTTAGTTAGGCTTTGTTTAGGCTTTGTTTCTTTCTTACTAATATAAATAAGATGACAGACAAAGACAAATGAATCACAAACCTATTTTTTTTAAATTCTTGAATAGGCTGGCGCTTGACTACAACTTACCTGATGTTAAGCGATGATGTAGTCTACGATGTACCGATTCACTCGTGATTACGAATGACTTTCGGTGAGAAGGTGGCAGTGAAATGAGGCTATTCTGGCTATAATGAGCCTAAATGACATTTATTTATGAATACGGGGCTTAGTAAAGTTACAATCCTTAGTGACCCACTACTCAGCACGGATCTTTTCTCAACTATCATGAATCGAAAGTTGAATTTAGACCTTCATCCACACACGCTGGCTAACTGCGAATCAGTTGATACCAAACGACCTTAAACATTTTAGTTCCAAGAAATTTCGGTCTCCATGCATTTCCCATTACCGATATTAAGCAGCGCCAATGAAATAATTAACATAAAAATGTATCGTCACGACCAAGGATCGAACCTGTGAATCACATTTCAAAGCTGATACTGCTGCACAATTCTAACTCTTGTACTCCTATTACTTCATATCTCAAAATCATGTTATTTTTTTATTCTGTAATAGGCTTGCGCTTGACTAAAACTTCCCTAATAATAAGCGATGATATAGGCTAATATAGTACGCGCCCGACCAATATACCGATTCACTCGTGATTACGAATGATTTTTGGTGGGAAGGTGGCAGTGGAATAAGGCTCAATATGGTTAAAAACCATAAAGGAGCAAAAATTCAGACCCACCCTCTTAAATGGTGTCAACAGACATCGCACCGGAACACGGCAAGGCTAGACTAGGCTATCGATGCAACTAAAGTGGTTTTAAGAACCAGTAACCAATACACAATAGATATTCCACCTTCTGAAATAGCACACAAATATGAACAACACAAAATGTACCTATTTCCTACAAAGTCTTGAACCAAATAAGTTTAAAAGTTGAAATAAATTTTCGATTCAGGAGCGCAGGAACTCGCGTGACAGCTGAGGCCACAAGTTCGATGCTCGCGCCGGTAACTTGTTGGCGACGTGACTCGCGCGCTTTGCGACACCTGAATTATTACTATTAAGGTTCCTCGCTCAAATAAATCGACGGTTTATCTGGATTCTAGATTTTAACGTTTTTCTAGATAATTTCAAACTTTACACTAACTTAGCAGCGATAGCGCTGTGGTATCTATTTGAAGGTATAGATTTCAGGTTCAGTCCCCAGCTCCCATAAAGGCATGAATATGCCTAAACTTTGTCATATTACCAAACTGTACCTTTTCGAAGAGAAATAATTTATTATTATTAATATTACATATTCTGAAGTTTTATAATAAGCCTTACACGGATTTTAAAAGTAGTAAGATTGCAATAAAATTGCCTGCAGCTACAACTTGCCTGATGTTAAGCAATAATGAACTCTACGATGTGACGCGCCCGCCCAATATTTACTCGTGATTACTAATGAGAAATGACATTTCGGTGAGAAGGTAGCCGTGAAATGAGGCTCCATATGTTTAGAAACCATAAAAGAGCAAAAATTCGGACCCAAGCCCTTAAATGGTGTCACCAGACATCGCACCGGAATACGGCAAGGCCACTTAGCGGTTCGGCTTTGTCTGATTTGCACCACCCGGGGACCACGTGAGGGGATTCAGATAAAAGGTACACTCCCACGGACGAAGGTGACTCAGCGCCCAAAAATTGTTTTAGTAATTTCTCTATAATTTGTTGCATTATTAAAAATATAAATTCTTAAATTTAATTAGTAAAGGGAAGTTCATAAACAATTATTCCAACATTGAAGTTGAAACATCTTGGAGTCGCATTAATTTCATAGCACTCGTGGCTTGGCGGCGGAGGGCGTGACAAATGACTCTTGTCTGTGACGTCTCGTCACGGCGTCACGCTGTCATGTCGTCACGTGACGCAAACGTGATAACTGATTTTAGTTTAACTTCGAATATAGAATTGTGTAATTATTAATGTTGATTTCAACCTCAGAATTAACGAAATATTTTTATTACTTTATAAGAGTTGAACCTTTGACGAGTATAAGATTGACGTGTGTATCTGTGTAAAAAATTAAGGCATTGTAGCGCTTAAAAGGATGGACTGATTTTTATGCGATTTTCGATAACTAAAAGCAGAAGAAATAAAGATTAAGATGGTTTTTAGGTGGTTTTTATAAAATTTTAATTTTTGCCTAGTCAGGTAGTTACAACTTTTAAAACTATCTACTTTTAACCCGCGACAAATAAATAGGGGTCTCATAAATTTAACACGTTTATCTCTGTGTATAAGATTGTAGCCACGCAGCGCCTGAACGGATGGACCGATTTTGATGCGGTCTTTTATTCGAAATCTGAATTGGTGCAAAAGGTTTATAGCTAAAAAAAGGCTCAAGGGTTATTATATTATTATTATTATTAATAGTTATTAAACTAACTCGCTTACCACTAGACCAACGTGACATAAAATGTATACTTTAAAATTAACTATGTACTTTTATTCTGAAGTAACTACCTCAGTGGTCCATGGTAAGCATGTCCGCTTAATGTCCGAGAAGTCCCGGGTTCGATTCCCGGGTCGAGCAAAAAACAACTTTTCTAATATACGTACTTACAAAATCTTAGCTGCAGCTCGAAGTTTGGAACTGTGCCCAATAAACGATAATAGGCACGTCTCAAACTAGAACCCCTATTTTTTGTCGGAGGTAAAAGACTTCAAGCTTTATTTATTGTCCATTGCTGGGCATGGGTTTCCTTTCTACTATCTTACGATTTGAGAGAGTTCAGGCTTTAACCCACACACGCTGGCCAAGTGCGGGTTGGTGGATGTCACGTGTCCTCGAATGATTAGTTCTTAGAAATGCCGGTTTCCTCTTGTTTTCCTTGACTCGATAAGGAGCGATGTTATAATTCACATAAAGATGTGTGGGCACAACCTGGTACCGAACCTGCGACCTTGTATTTCAGAAGCGAGGTTGATACCGCTGCACCGCAGCTGTTTTTTTTTTTTTGGAAAAAGTATATATGAAACAAGTAACAATTTCCAATTCGCTACAAACAGTGGCTAATTGCAAGTGACATCAGATTTCCAGTGCGTCACGCGGCGTGTGCGGTATGCGTAAACTGTGCATAGGCATCGGTAATTGTGCCCGCATAATTCCTGTGCTGTCTGTCAACAATGCTTTGTTACATTCAGATACGTCAGTTAACAAAGGTAAGTAATTTTGTCATAGTGTTCTATTATATTTATGGTAAAACAAATTTACATTTTGAGACTACTAAGCGGTTTTTTTTTAATATATAACAATACCAGCGAACCCCGCAGACGTCGTCCTGCCGAGTCCGAAAATAGATTATGACCGACCCTCAAACCTACCGAACATAGTTATAAGAATTTATAAAAATCGGTTAAGCCGTTTCGGAGGAGTATTTTTATTAATCTCTGCGTGAGAACCATCCTAGTACTTCAAGAAATATTCTAAAAAAAGAATAAGCGAAATTGGTTCAGCCGATCTCGAGTTATGCGCTTACCAACACATTTTGCGATTCATTTTTATATTATAGATATCCGTAGGCGAGTGACCTGGAGTCCTAAAATACAGGGTTTCCCTAGTTTAGGCTCCAGTCCACCCTTGCACAGTCAAGTATAGTTTTAGTTAATATGCCTCGACTATACTAACTTGATCACTCAATTTTGTTGTTTATACTATAAAGGGGGCTAAGTCACTGAAAATCCGCTATCTTATCTAAAACGCATGTAGTACTTCGAATAACACGCATGGCGTCCTGTTATTATCCAAAGACGTAGACAGAGTTGAATATCACCCTTTTATCACCGGCTATATTAATTAATTTAATTTATTAATTTTTTAAATTTCCGGGAAAACCTTAACAATTTGTAACATATCACTTATGAACCGCCAACAGCATTTAGTTAGAACAATTAGTCAAATGGCGCGTGAAGTGTAAAACAAATGAAGAAGTAAAGAGGCGGGCGTTTAACTGTTAAGTATATCTGAAAAAGTCATTATGCGGCGCACGTACTGTACACAAGTTTCAAGTTGCGGTCACATACACGCACTGTTCAAATAGTCACCGCGTTTTATCTTCAACAACGGCGAAAAAAAGTATCATTCTTTCCGTTCTTTATAAATGAATGAAAATTAAAATGAATGAATGAAATTATGTAATTAATTAAAATATGCTTTATTTTTTTGACACGGCGGAGCACGGTTGATATCTCGACTTTTTTTTTCTTGTAGTTACAATACTAACAATTTGAGTAATTAAAGAATTATTGAAGTAAAACTACTTTTTATGGGAATTTATCGCGGTTTATTTAAGATATTAGATCCCGACGTTTAAAAAAAACCGGTTCCTACCAAGAATGATCCGTGAAGCTATCGAAATTCAAAAACATCCTAATTTTGACAGTGGATGTACTTCAGTTGAACTACATCCACTAAGCTCTCAAGTCTTAAAATTACTCTAGTAAGTACCAATACTAACAATTTGACCGTAGCTATTCAACAAATTCGGAACATTTTGACAATTTTTTTAAAGCACCTCAGGTATCAAAATATACCTTTAACTATGACCTCGCAAAGTTTCACACTATACTAATTTCACACTAATCGCTAATAAAGTCGGAAGTCTTAAGACCGTCCCGTTTAGCATCAAACTTTATTAGGCCGTACTTTAGTACATTGCTACATTTTAATGTAGCGTTTTTGTAGTTCTGACGTTGTTAATTCACTTCACTCACTTCAACCCTTTTTAGTGTCCCACTGCTGGGCACGGGTCTTCTCATATCTATCTTACGAGTTGAGAGGGTTTAGGCCTTAATCCACACACGCTGGCCAAGTGCGGGTTGGTGGATGTCACATGTCCTCGAAATTAGTTCTTAGACATGCCGGTTTCCTCACGATGTTTTCCTCCAACGATAATGAGCAGCGGAGATGAAACAATTCACACAAAGATGTGTGGGCACGACCAGGATTCGAACCCGCGACCTTATTTTTCTAAGCTCTACGCTACGTTGTTAATTGCTGCAGTTGAATCAGAAAAATTGTAAAACAAAACAAGAAGTAAAGGGGCATGCGTAATCTATTGTATCTGTAGAAGTCATACACGGCTACTCATCAAGCTATACAGCTCCAGTATAAGCTGATCTCGCATTACCGTAAAACGAATCAGCTTATCCTAGAAATATACAGCTTGTCCCGATCGACTGTACACAAATTTGAAGTAGCGATCACCTGCACTCACTGGACAAATAGTCGCTGCGTTTTATTATAAATTACTTCAAAAAAAATAGTCAGGTACCTAACAACGTTCAGTGTTCCACCTACGTTGCATAAGCATTTGTCTTTGGCATTAACATATTTTTAATTATATTATGATTTAAGATAGTTAAGAGCTTACACACGCTGACCAAGTGTGAGTGGATGTAGTTAAAACAATTTAGTCAAATGACGCGTGAACTGCGAAACACATGAGGAAGTAAAGGTATTTATCTGAAGAAGTCATTATGCCACGCACGTACGGTACACTAGTTTCAAGTTGTGGTCAACTGCACGCACTGGCAAATAGACGCCGCGTTTTATTTCATGTAACTGTAATTACAAAACTATAAAGTTCGTCGAGGGCTTCTATATATAATTATTTAATTTCTAAATAGACGTTTATTGACTAAAGTTTTAAAATACGTCTGTGTATCTGTGTATATTAAAGAATCGTGCACTTCAATAAATAAATTGATTTCTGAGGCAGTTCTTTTAATCTAAATATATAAAAGAAGAAACTGACTGACTGACATATCAACGCAGAACCCAAACCGCTGGGTCTAGAGACTCCAAATTTGGCACATAGGTTCCTTATGGTGTGTGAGTGTAGGGGTGCACTAAGAAAGGATTTTTCAAAATGATAAAGGTTTCTTATAGATCACTTGGCTAATTTTTATCCTAACATCACGCGGGCATAGCCGCGGGCGGAAGCTAGTTGATATCTAAAGTAATCGAGATTGATTTTAACCGGGTCGATGGATTATTTTTTTATTTTAATTTATAGCGTTACATTGAACGGATATTTAACCGCGGCGATTGTTAGATTTAGTGCGTAAGTACATTCACCAACAAAGTTTCACACTAGAACAGCCGGTCGTTTCCATACTTTTGTCGAAGATTACCTCTTCAGCCGTGACAGCATTATTTCGGAAAACCTGCCTTGACTCCTAAATCTATATACCAATAAAGATAAGTTTGTTTGTATGTTTGCTTGTTTGTTTGAGAAGTTAAATCCCCGTAACTAATTCAGGTAAGAATAAAACTACCTCGTTGATGGTTCGTTATGTAAACAAGGGATCTTGGTTTTGAATCCCGGATAGGTAATGCAAGAATTTTTCAAATCAGGTCAGTAGTTCATGATATTAGCGCGTTCAACCAAACAAAAATTTTTTTCTTTTTTATAATATTAGGATACTAATTCATTTATTTATTACAGGATGGAAAGCTTACAGCTAAATAAAATTTTAATGTTCTTGTGTGTTTGTCTTGAGTCTGTCTGTCTGTCTCTTGAGTCTTGATCTATCATGTGTATGTATTTACAAAAGAATTTATTAAGAAATTATTATTATTATTAAGCTCTCTTAGCTTGGGTCCAAGTGACCGTGTGGGTTGTCGTCCTAGAATTTTATAAATATATTATTATATTATAGATATTAACATAAATCTGAAACACTAAGCCAATCACAAGCCTTCGCGTATAAGAAATTGCATATAAATTGATTTCATGTGAGCAATATAGGTCCACCAACCCGTACTTGGCCAGCGTGTGTGGATTTGGCCAAGTGCGGGTTGGTAAATGACATATCCTCGATGGTTAGTCCTCCTCCTTGATTAGTTCTTAAACATGCATATTCCCTCATGATGTATTCATTCACGGATACTGAGGGCTGATACCTAGTATAGTGCTATTTAGAATATTCTAGAACTTCGCCAACTTTGCCCCATACTATGATGTCGCCTCAACATTTTATTAAAACCACACAGATTTTGTAACTTTTTTTAATTATTTTTTTTTTCTATTTTTGTTAAAACATTCTATTTTTCGTTTTTGCTCTTAGTTTTGTTTAATATTCCTCTTTTTTCATTTCTGTTTGCGCTCCCTGGCTCCCATCGTACAAGCTTTGCTTAGTTAGTACAATATTAGATAGTACAATATTATTCCTGAGTACTTTGATAAAAAAAAATTGTTCATACTTTTCTTTCAAACTATAGGTACAGAAAATGAAATCATTCTATCTGGTAGTTCATCATCATCAACAGCCTATTTTAGCCCACAGCTGGACATGAACACGATCCAGTTCTTACCAACCACCTTTCATAGATCGTCATTCCACCTATTCTGAGTCCTGTACGTGATCTCCACTCAAGAACTCGTTTTCCCCAACGGTTGACAATTCTGCGGCAGATTTGACTTATCCGGTGAGCTATGTCGTTTACTCTGATTACATCATTGTGCGATCGATCCTCAGAGAAACTCTGAGCATTTCATTGTTTGCTCAGTACGTTTAGGTATACCTCAATTACATTGGTACCTAATTAAAAGGTAAATCTTATAATAATAAATTACATCAGACTATATTGTAGTATTAATAAAAATAAAACCATACAACCCCATACATGATATACCAATCTAATCCGCCACGTCCCGCGGGATCCTGATAAATAACCAAAACATGTTAACCACCTCAAGGCGTCCACAATGTAATTTCTCGAGCAATCTGCTCGCAATATTACCACCGGTATTTATTCCCGGATCATTACCGGTTCGGGATCCAATCGCGGGAATCGAGTCCCGATCGCGGTATCGCATTGGTCGCACTCCCTGGAGTCACGTTCAGTTTTGATACGCCAGTATATTTTGAACTGTGTATGATCAGATTGTGGTGGCATTAATACATAGTGCTGGGGTCAAATTATAATGGTGGAGGATATGATTCGATATTGCTGTTATTGGAGGCGTCGGGCTCCCCGGTGACAGAGGTGTCACAAAATAGTTTTTCCGGTTAGTTTTGTGGACGTACTGTGTTTATTTTTTTGGTTTAATACTGATTTGTAGGCAAATATTCTTTAATAAATCGGTTTACCATCAGTACACATACTTAAGTAAAGTTGTTTGTTTGATGTAAGTGAGTTTTCAATTGCCCTCCAACTTGATTCTTCCAAATTAAAGTGACCAGACCAAGTGCTTGTACGCACTCACAATGTATTGTTTTGTAATCAAATAATACGACAATTACAATTTCCAAAAGTTTATTTGGATTAAAAAAATTATAAAAAGATTTTTCACTAGCTTCGCATGACCTCCTTTTTTATATCATGGTCAGCAATGAAATATAAATGGCCTATCTAACAGTGTAACAATTTTTCAAATCGGACCAGTAGTCGCTGAGATATAAATACCATAGATTAGCATGACCTGAAGGGTATTACTGAAAACAATTAAATTTTGGGTTTGTTTTTCTATTTGAATATATTCATTATGCGTACTTCCGAACCAATCAAATCATAAATCGAGGTCGTCATTACGTTGAAGTAATATCAGCGTCATTGTAATGTGTATCCGGTTGGTTATGTCAACTTTAAGTGCAAGTGGTTGAAAAATTGTGATAAAATAACATTCTAGTACCAATAGTCTGTGCGCTAATCAAGACAGATGGATAAACAGACATGGCGAAAGCAAGGGTTTCGTCAAGAAAACTAGCTACCAGAAATAAACGAGCGACTGCCATCATACCTCGTTACCCGTAGGGAACCAGTAGCCAAGATGGTTAGATCAGGTGTCAGATTATATTAGGCTTCGACTGGGTACCTTTAATGATGGTCATAGATGTTTTAAATGACAACCGAGACCAACGGAAATTTTTTTTTAATAGAATGTGTAAAGGGTATCGGTTCGGAGCTAGTTAAATGATACGACTGAATTAGGTTAAATAGAAAATATAGTTTATTTCTATGACCAACACAAATAATTATAAAATATTAAAAGGAGCGCGGGAGCACACGCGATGACCGCTAATAGTTTACGTGTACTGAGGAATTATTGATATACATATTAATAAGCAAGTAGCGTAAATTTGCTGACTGTACAGTTTCACCGTACAGAATGTCCTCTCCGAGGCACGGATAGTAATTTCTCAACCAACAAGACACCAAAACAAATTTTTGTTGTTACATAAGGATTATCGGGGTTGGGAATTAATCCCACGACCTCCTGGGTACAGTATAGCTGAATCGGACGGGCACAGATGGACTACAAAGGTCGGTAAGAAACCCTTAACAATTCAAAACCATAAAAAAACTTAAGTAGAAAAAAACTCATTAAGCTGGAGATATAAGAACTATTATAACTGCGAGGAAATCTCTTGAAAGTAGTTATATTCTTACTTAAGCTTGCGAAAATGCTGACAGTTTGAATAAGATAATTAGGATCAGCGGTATACTCAAAGAGCACCTTAACAAACGAAGTTTGCATTAAGTTACGCGATTTTATTAAGTTTTTGTCTAAGCTTTGATTTTTACCTTCCTGACAGGGATCACAACTTGTGCGGTGAGCTATAAAAACTAGCTGTTTGAAGTTTGGCGCTGTAGGGTGACCATTACACATAGTACCAGTTGTCAATACGAAAAAAGGCTTCGAATACTATCCTGAACCTGTCAAAATAATAAGTTAAAACATACATAAACCTACAAACTATTTTCTATTCAATTCTATTTTCTTTTATTATAATAAATTAACTTGAAAACGTATTTTATACAAGTTCAAGATAATGTTCCAAAACTTTTTTGGTAATGTGAAATTTGTACTACCTGTGTGATTTTTTTTATTCTAAAATATGCTTGCACTTGACCAAAACTTGGCTGATGTGAAGCAATGATGCAGTCTACTATGGAAATACCGATTCACTCGTGACTTGAAGACTGGCAGATTATAGCTATCGGGAAACATAGATTCCGGCAGCGAATTCCACAATTTGGCAGTTCGCACAATGAAAGTCGAGGCAAAGCGCTTTGTGCGTACCCGTGGAATTTCCACCATATAACGGTGGCGCATAGCCGTACCTCTACTTGTCCGATGGAAGAACGGGGATGGGGGAATAAGATTGTGTAATTCCAATGCACAGTCTTCGAAGTGTATCCGGTAAAAGACCGAAAGACTAGCAACTATGCGGCGACGCTAGAGGTGATTTTGATAGATAAATACCACGATGGAAGTGAAGTGGTTAAAGGGTGACCAGTTATAAATTGACTTTAGTTAGAGAAAAAGAGAGCAGAACAGAGCGGTGGCGCAGCGGTATCAACATCACTTTTAAAATAAGAACGCGGGTTCGATCCTCGGTCATCGTTCTTGTCCACCCACCTACACATCTTTGTCTGAAATGTTTCATCGCCGCTGCTCAATATCTGCAACGGAAAGAAAAGTAAAAAAATATTGAAGGAAACCAGCATGTTTAAGATCTAATCATTTGAGGATACGTGACATCCACCAACACGCACTTAGCCAGCGTGTGAGGATTAAGACCTAAATTCTCTCCACACGTAAGATAGTTGAGTGAAGTGTGTTTAGTGCCCAGCTGTGGGACTGAGTCACCTTCGTCCTTAGGAGTGCACTTTCAATCTGGATCTCCATACGTCGTCCCCGAGTGATGCAAATATGGTTACCATAAACTGGTGGTAGGCTTTGGTCGTGGTTAGTGACCACAAATATTCACTCATTCGACTTTTACCTACTCAGTTACTCGTAATCATGAGTGAATCAGTTTATTGGTTTGGTTAGATCGTAGATCACAGCTTTGTCCCATGCCTTTGAAGTCCTTTCTGCATGTGTTAACTGTAGACACGTTGAAGCAATTTAGAACATGAAAGTAAGCGAAGTCAAATAAAATAAAAAAGAAATGATAGGAAGAGTAAAATTAACGGTATGTCAACGCCATCTATTATCAAATAAAAGAAATTTTTAAATTTGGTTTTACATGCCTTCGCCTGTTAGACTGTGGTCACCCTAACTCGGTAGTGAAGTTACCAAAAGTTATCACAATGAGCTTAGCGAGTCGTGACATAATATGATGCTCGAGCGCGGACACTGCACACCTTATTTTTTAATAAAAATTGGAATAAATGGTAGGTAGCAGCGGTGGCGCAGCGGTACGGGCCTTGCCTTAGAAATTTTAATATAAGGTCGCAGGTTCGATTCCGAGTTATGTCCACACATCTTTGTGTGATTTGTTTGATCACGACTGCTCAATATCGGTGAAGAAAAACATCGTGAGGAAACCGGCATGTCTAAGAATGAAACATTCGAGGATTGTTTTTTGAGTTGAGGGAGTTTAGGACTAATCCACTCACGCCGGCCAAGTGTGGGTTAGTGAATATCCCATATCCTCGAATGATTAGTACGTAGACATGCCGGTTTCCACATGATGTTTTCCATCACCGATATTGAGCTTCAGAGATGAGGCTGGGGATCGAACCCTTGACATTTCAAAGCCGCTACCGCTGCGCCGCGCTGCTCTATCTCTAGTTATTTCATAAGCACCTTTTAGTACAACTGTTCCGATATCAGATTACTGGAATCAGTTCAAGCTTACGATCAGTAATTGGCATCGTGTCAGACTCGAACGTTCAATTTTCAGAATCGTTAACTACCTCGTTTAATACGATCACGATGTTCAAGGGAAATGTATTTTACTTCGGAATTTATATCGCTCTAATTTACCTGATTTCAGCTATTACTTTAATAGAATCTTCTTAATTAAAAATCAATAATTCAATACTACCTAGTATGTTGAATGGTACGCGCAATTTATTTATTTGTCGCAGCGCGTAACCTATAAACGTGGCAGGCGGTTAGGTGTCACTTCAGTCACTTTTGATTGCATAAGGCCTGTCAGTTATTAAACTTACAAGACGGCAACGTCACTCAGGTTGCTTGTCTATGATTGTCATTGTTACATCAGGGCACAATGTCTATGTACGGGGATATCCGTACTAAATAGAACTGATAATGGGATAGACTGATATTAAACACTGTTAGTTGCTAATAAATCTATATTGTAAAACTGATAATATTAAAGTAATAAATGGGTATGAATCTAGTAATATGAGAACGTGCGGTTTACTTGATTACCGATGACGAACTAATCTTCTATATGTATATAAAAATGAAACCCATTTTCCGTTGTCACGACATCACGCGTGAACGGCTGGACCGATTTCGCTAATTCTTTTTTTTTAATATTCCTTTAAGTACGAGGATGGTTCTTACGCAGAGAAAAATAAAAAAAAAAATTTAGAAAGAGAAGAAGTGCCGAAAACCGGGTTAGATACCTATTATTTATTTTTGGTTATATTTGGTAGGTCTAAGACCCGGTAGATGGCACTGCTTTACCAGGCAGAACGACGTCTGCCGGGTTCGCTAGTCTATATATATAAAAATGAAACCCGTTTTCCCTTGTCACGACATCACGCGTGAGCAGCTCGACCGATTACGCTAATTGTTTTTTTTAAATATTCCTTTAAGTAGTACGAGGATGGTTCTTACGCAGAGAAAAATAAAAAAAAAGAAAATTTAGAAGCGAAGAAGTGCCGAAAACCAGATACCTATTATTTATTATTGGTTATATTCGGTAGGTCTGAGACCCGGTAGATGGTTCGGTAGGTTACCGGGCAGAACGACGTCTGCTAGGTCCGCTAGTTTTATATAAATGTGTAAATTAGGATAAAAACTTATTGCTGATTCGGTATTTGTACGTGCATGCTCGTACAGTCTATGAGGTCGGTTGGGTGAGCACGTGGTGTGTGCAAACTGAATTTATTCGTGTTTTCAGGTAATGAAATACTGTTACAGTATCATTAGAATACGAAGACAAATATAATAATAGCTCAGGTGGGAAATTGGGCGGTCTCAAAACCAGAAGACCTCGGCTCGAATTCAGGTGATTATTCATTCCATTTTTATTTTTAAGTTCCGTCTTTTGTGAGAAAACCTATTACTGAAAACCCTTTTATATATTTTCCAACAAAAAAAATTCCGAGCACATCTCGGTTTTTGATGATGAACATGAGCCTGCGTCGTGTAGCATTGCATAACGTCATGTAGATTCCCGCGAAATTGAAGGCAGACACCCTTCGACCGAAACTCTTCTTTGAAGATAGTTTTGTGATGGTGATTCGGAACCCTCACCCCAATTGATTTTAAATTCGTGTTGTAAATAGATTCCGCAACTAACCACGAGCTCCCAGGTTAAAATTTCGGATCGATCAAAAGGTGTACCTAATAAATAGCAATAACGTCGTCCCCTACCTAATATACTCAACGGACAAACATAGCGGGCGAAATGATGGTAAAAATTACTTTTGCCTCATTGCCTGCAAGTGTTAGCATTGATGAATAATCGATTAAAAATAAATTAATTATTACGGTTGGCAACTTTACGAGTAAGTGAACGATCGATTAAAATCATTCATTTTAGTTGGTAATACAAAGGGTTTAAAAAGGCGCAGTTAGCGATAAGAGTTCACAAGCATTGCGACAGTCGACGAAGCAATACCGACTAGTGATAATTAACAAAGTGCATTTGATTAAAGTGCTCCGATGTGAAAGTGGTATCTAGAAGTTTTGGTGATTACCAAGTGTGTTAAATAAAAGTGATATTTAAAGTGTTTTAATATAAGTGGTTACGAGATTATAAAAGTGTTTCAATCTTAAAGTGTTCCAATATGAGTGGTTGTGAAGTGTATTGAATAAAAGCGAATTTATGCCTTCTTGACGCCTTTTTTCTTTCAAGTCAGAAGTGTAATTTTTTATCTACGTGCCTAGCTGCTACCGAGGTCTCCTGAATCGACGATACAAAGGTCAGACTTTCTATTTTTTTTTCCGATTATGTGCATTATTCGTGACAACAAACTTATAAAACAAAAGTGAAGAAATACTAAATCTTTGTGTGCTACAAAGAGTGATAGACAACAATAGATTTTCAGTGAAGCTTAAAACGTTTTTACAACAGTGCAGTGCATCATTAATTGGCGATCATCACTTACGTTTTAGGTGTAGTCTTACTTAGTAGGTTAGTCTTTTAGGTAGTCTTTCGTAGTCAGTTCTTACTCGTGTGGCTAAAATCGTATGTTGTAAGATATAAATAGGTTTTTATAAAATATTAGTTTATAAATATATTAATATTTTTTTAATTTATATAAATACTGTTTAAAATACTTTTTAACAAGAGGTTAGGTGCTTTTAAAACTTATTTCTGTACTTATTTTATCGTGAATCGTATGTTGTAAGATATAAATAGATTTTTTTATTATTAATTATATTTTTTTATTATACTTTTTTTTTAATTTACACAAATAGTGTTTAAATTATAATTTTCTTAACAAGAGGTATAAGGTGTTCTAAAAATATATTTTTGTACTTATTTTATTGTGAATCACTCGACAGCTGTAGTATACGGGCATGGGTAAATCAAAACGTAGGCGTCGTAATCCAAGTGTTACTAGTAGTTCATCATCAAGTTCTTCCACAACAAATAGCGACTACAACAGTCGTAGTCGTGGCAAAAGCCGACGACGACACCACAAGCGGCGTCACAATAAAAGGCGTAGGAAAAGTAGAAATAAGCAGTCTCATCAACACCACGATGTAGGAACTCCTTCTCTTATTTCTTTTACACCACCACCTGCTTCTAATGCCCCTATAGGTAGTACTATGAATAATTCTGAGATTACAACTAACTTTTGGGCTCAAAATAATTTTCCCGTTACACATAGTGTTATCCCTGAGTTCGATCCAAGCAATAACAGTCAAACAATTACCAACTGGATAAACAAAGTTAATGAGTGTGCCCAGATTTATTCATGGAACGATCGTCAAAAGTGTCACTATGCACTTCCCAAATTAACCGGTTTAGCAAAGAAATGGTACTTGGGCTTGCCTTCAGTACTATTCACGTGGGAGGAATGGGTGTCAAAATTGAAACTAGCTTTTCCCTCAAATGAAAATTACGGGGACTTACTTACGTCAATGCTAAGGTTACGATGTAAATTTGGCCAGTCATTAGAGCATTACTACTATGATAAGGTGGCTTTACTGAACAAGTGTGAAATATTTGGTAATAAAGCAGTTGGTTGCCTTATTCACGGCATAGATGACAAGTTTGTTAGAATGGGCGCTGGGGCGTGTATGTTTAATGAACCAGAGCAAGTCCTTAACTACTTACGTACTGTGTCCCAGCATGACAACAATATACAAAATTCTAGCTTGCGTAACAAGTTGACTGGGCAATTCAGAAACCCTGCTAAGCTCTCTAATGATTCAATGAAAGGCAATTTTGTAAGCGAATCTTTACGTTGCTTTAACTGTAACGAAATAGGTCATATTAGTTTGAAATGCAACAAACCTATAAAAAAATGTACCTTCTGTCATAGGTTGGGCCACGATACTAAAGATTGTCGCAAAAAACTTAATAACGCCTCTGAAGTCAGTAATAATGCTCAACCTAGCTCTGGGCAAAACCAAACGATTATGCATATCGCGGATTGCGAATACGAGATTTCTAAATATTATAAGGATGTTCACGTGAACGATAAGGTTTTAAAAGGGTTTATTGATTTAGGTAGTAAATGTACGCTTATCCGCGAATCTAATGCCCGACATATAAGTAGTGACTGGTTAACGTGTGATTTGCCAACATTGCAAGGTTTCGGTAATTCTACTGTTAGACCTATAGGTAAGGTAATACTACCTCTTGAAATTGCATCGGTAAAGGTTGATACTGAGGTCTTAATTGTTCAAGATCATTATCTACGAACGCCAATATTAATAGGCCAGTCATTTACCGAAAAACCTAATGTAGTTCTATTAAAAACAGCAGACGATTTAATTTTTATGGATTTACCGTATGATCAATATAGCGACACTGTTAAAATTAAAATATATGCTGAGAAAGACACGCTTTTTTTACCTAAAACTACAATGCCAGTATATGCCACAGGAGAAAATTCATTTAATGGCGGCTTATATGTACCATATAGCATTCGAGTTGTGCCTAAAACTGAACATTTAATTTTATCAGGGATTTATAAGTTTTCTATGGGTAAGGGATTTATAATGTTAGCAAATTTATCAAGCAACGATTTGTTAATCCCTAAGGGTTCCTTATTAGTCAGGGGACAAAGTTATAGTGAAATAACTGATAATAGAGTAAATTTAATAACCGAAAAACCTTGTTATGAACCGTTGCCTTTAAGTGACATAAAAATTAGCGCGGAGGTAACTGATAAACAAAGATTACAATTAGTATCGCTTTTAAACAAATATCGTGATTGTTTCGCTTTGAATTTATCTGAATTAGGTAAAACAAATATTACTGAAATGAACATCTCATTAACAGATGCTAAGCCTGTAGTTTATAATCCGTACAGAGTTTCACGGAGCGAGCGCGAACATTTAAGTAAAATTATTGACGACTTGCTATCAAATGGTATCATTCGAGAAAGTACTTCCGATTTTGCGAGTCCCGTACTCCTAGTAAACAAGAAAAATGGCGAAAAACGTCTATGCATTGATTACCGATCTCTGAACCGAAAAACTTTAAAGGATAAATACCCGCTACCGCGTATTGAAGATCAACTAGATAAATTAGGGGGAAGTAAATTTTTTACTAGCCTTGACCTCACATCTGGGTACTATCAAATCCCGATGAATGAAACCAGTAAACGATTTACTGCTTTTGTGACACCGGATGGATTGTATGAGTTTGAAAGAATGCCCTTTGGGTTGGCTAATGCACCTAGTGTATTTCAAAGGACAATCAATACTATGCTAAGGGGTAAGCAAGATTTAGCTCTGGCTTATATGGATGACTTGTTAATTACAGCAGTATCAATTGATGATGGTCTTGTAAAACTTGAAAAGGTATTACAAATGCTCCGATTCGCCCGTTTAACGTTAAATATAAAAAAGTGTGACTTCTTTCAAACTCGTATAAACTATTTGGGGTACGAAATCTGCTCTGAGGGTATCCGACCCGGTTTAGGTAAAATTCAGGCGGTTAGTGAATTTCCTTTGCCAAAAAATGTACACGAAGTACGACAATTCGTAGGACTTACCAGTTATTTTCGTCGATTTATTAAAAACTTTTCAATCATAGCTAAACCTTTAACGATGTTAACAAAGAAAAACACAGTATGGCATTTTGGTGAATCTCAAATTAAAGCTTTTAATGAATTAAAAACCAAATTAGTTACAAGACCAGTCCTGGCGCTATATGATCCACAAGCCGAGCTGGAAATTCATACTGACGCTAGTAAAGTCGGGATTGGTGCTATTTTAATGCAAAAGAAAAACGATGTCTTCCACCCTATCGCTTATTATAGTCGTCAAACTACCCCCGACGAAAGCAAGCTTCATTCGTATGAGCTCGAAACATTAGCGGTTGTTAGTGCTTTAGATAAGTTTAGGGTTTACGTTTTAGGAAAGTCTTTTAAAATAATTACCGACTGTGCCGCTATTCGTAGTACGATGACAAAAAAAGATTTAATTCCGAGGGTAGCTCGTTGGTACATATTAATGCAGGAATATGACTTTGTCGTAGAGCACCGAAGCGGTACTAAGATGGGTCATGTCGATGCATTGTCTCGTAATCCAGGTGTTCCTTATATTTCTCAGAATAATGACATTATTGATATATTTGCAATAGATGATGATTCCTGGTTGCGCACAGTGCAGGAACATGACTCGGAAATACAAAGGATTATCAACATTCTTAATGATTCTAGCACTAAGAATATCGTCGAGATTCATAAAAACTATACTGTCAAAAATGGGAATTTATACAGAATAACTAGGGATAAAAATGATGATATTAATTTAAAGTGGGTTGTGCCCAAACCAGTCAGGTGGCAAATAGTTCGTATGAATCACGACGATGCAGGTCATTTTGGCTTTGACAAGACCTATGGCAAAATAAATCAAGTATATTGGTTTAAGAAAATGAGACGTTTTATTAAAAAATATTGTGAATCTTGTCTAAGTTGCGCCCACAACAAGGTGCCAGCTGGAGCTAAAGAAGGTGAACTTCACTCCATACTTAAAGTTAGCAAACCATTTGACACACTTCATACCGATCATTGCGGCCCATTTCCCGTTAGCAAAAAGAAAAACTGTCACATATTAGTAATAATAGACGCATTTACAAAATTCATTTTTATAAAACCCGTGAAAAACGTTAAAAGCAGCACTACAATTCAGGTTTTTAAAGAGTATTTTTCGTTATTTGGGACTCCTCGGCGTATAATTTCTGATCGTGGTTCAAGTTTTACAAGCAAAGAGTTCTCCAGTTTTATAAGTGACATGGGTATCAAACATATATTAAATGCTGTATCCTCTCCAAGAGCTAATGGTCAGGTTGAGAGGTATAATCGTACAATTGTCGACGCGTTGACAACAGCGAATCATGGTAAACCTGAAAATGAGTGGGATTTGCGTATTCCACAAATACAATGGTCAATAAATAATACTATTAATAAAGCAATCGGTCGCACGCCGTCGGAACTGTTGTTTGGAGTACAAACAACTGGACCATCGGACGTATATATGAACAGTGTTGTGTCAGATTCTCATACCCCAATAAATCGTGATGAGATTCGTGCTGAAGCAGAAAGCCTTATTAAGATAAATCAGCAAAAACAAAAAGAAATCTTTGATAAGACGCATAAGAAACCAACTCAATACAAAGTAGGTGACTTAGTCCGTGTCGAAAAAGATATTCGAACGGAACCTGGTCACAGTCGTAAGTTGCTGCCAAAATGTGTGGGACCATTTAGGATTTCTAAGGTTCTTAGTAATGATAGATATGAAGTAGAGGACACTCCCATCACTAGGAAAGAAGGGTGTAAAAGTTATAAGTCAGTTTATGCGGTTGATAAGATACATCCGTGGTTAGTTTATAGTCACGATGTGGTGTCGAGTGATTCAGAGTAAAAGTCAACATTCTATTTTGTAAAAAACATATTATCATTATTGAGCATGTATGTCCATGTCAGTTTATTTAACAATAATTTAGTAGTTAAAAGTGTTTAGTGATAATATTTAGTGAGTAACAATCTTATTGTATTATTTAGTGAGCCGTCCGGGCAAATGTGCCTGTAGTCGACATTTAATTACAAGCGAGTCGTCCGGGTGAGAGTGCCCGTAGTCGATAATCAGTCTTAATGAGTGAGTCGTCCGGGTGAGAGTGCCCGTAGTCGACAATTAGTTGTAAGAGTGAGTCGTCCGGGTGAAAGTGCCTGTAGTCGACAATTTGTTGTCAGAGTGAGTCGTCCGGGTGAGAGTGCCTGTAGTCGACAATTAGTTTTAAGAGTGAGTCGTCCGGGTGAGAGTGCCCGTAGTCGACAATTAGTTGTAAGAGTGAGTCATCCGGGTGAGAGTGCCCGTAGACGACAACTAGTTTAAGAGTGATTATATATATAGCTGGTAAATTCTTATCATAAAACTTGCGCTTTTTTCTGACTTTTTATTTATTTATTTTTTTTTTTTCTTTTTTAAACGCGAGGACGCGTTTAATGTCAGGATTAGCCGAATGTTAGCATTGATGAATAATCGATTAAAAATAAATTAATTATTACGGTTGGCAACTTTACGAGTAAGTGAACGATCGATTAAAATCATTCATTTTAGTTGGTAATACAAAGGGTTTAAAAAGGCGCAGTTAGCGATAAGAGTTCACAAGCATTGCGACAGTCGACGAAGCAATACCGACTAGTGATAATTAACAAAGTGCATTTGATTAAAGTGCTCCGATGTGAAAGTGGTATCTAGAAGTTTTGGTGATTACCAAGTGTGTTAAATAAAAGTGATATTTAAAGTGTTTTAATATAAGTGGTTACGAGATTATAAAAGTGTTTCAATCTTAAAGTGTTCCAATATGAGTGGTTGTGAAGTGTATTGAATAAAAGCGAATTTATGCCTTCTTGACGCCTTTTTTCTTTCACAAGTGTCCACTGTCTTTGTTTCATTGACACTATCAATCGAAACGGGGGACCATTGTGCTGTCAGTTACAAAATGGTGAGGTAACGTAGAAGGAAATGAAATAACAAATAAATATTAATAAGTATTATATAAATAAATATTCTAGGACATTAATATACACGGTATTCCAATTCCAAGCAAAGCAGGGCTTGTACTATGGGAAACAGATAACTATTATATACTACATATAATACTTTTCTTTTGTAAATGCATACCTCCTTAAGTATGTTATGTTGTTGTATGACATGTTCATGCACAAATGTTAGTATCGGGTGGGAAGCAAACCCATTACTTGCGGCGCGCGGCGTCGAAAAGTAAATATCTTATCGACCACGCCACCGGCCCGTCAAAAAAAAAAAGACGGGTTGCACTCCGGGAGTGCCGGCAGAAGTGAAAACTTGATTATTAACGTTGAGCATGTTTGATATTTTGGAATGGTTAGGGAATAATTTTGCACCAATTGCTTTATCAGTATAAAAGTACTATCATTTATGTGGTAGAATACAATATTCATTTATTGCGCTATCGTACACAAACATGAAAATTTATATTACATAAAAAATTTAACACTTTAAAACTATTACAATTATTTTACATTAAAAAGTTTATCTCTCCGAAAAATCAACTTTACGAATACACAACAATGTGATCACTACACAGACGGTCGAGCCATCAGCTGACACCATCCATGGATGCGCGTGGCACGCTGTAACATACACGAACATTCGCGCAAGCGCCCTGCGTCCGTCTTACGCTTTTTCCGACTTTTTCGATCAGGGTCACGTGTCCTGACGCGAGTTTAAGATTTTATACCCATTACAGAAAAAGTGCTCAACGCCGCTAAAGAAGTTTTCACTTCAAAAATCAACTAAAACAAGAAAAAATAAACGGTTTGACCTATCAGTGTCAAACGTGGACATTGCTCAGTAAACTCTGTGGGACCGCGACTCCAAGCGCTGATTTTTAGCAAGGTCAACATGACCAAAGTGTGCAAAAATAAAATATCTGTCAAAATATAATGCTAAATGAAAACTGAAGGTAACAACGGTACAAGGTAAATAATTCAATAGTTAAAGAAAAAATCGGCAAGACGATCAGAAGTTTGTTCCGCCAAGTTTAGACCCCAACTATTTATTTATTACTCTAGTGGGCTTTACGACTTACCAACTTTACCTGTACACAAAACACACTTTTATTTTATAGGCAATAAGGGTGAAAATTAGCCAAGTTAAGTGTTATAGCTGTAAGTATGTTGTTCAAGTACTCGTCTTGCGTACAAATAAACATATTTCGTTAAGGAAGGCACGGTTGTTAACGCGCCCTGATTTGTTTAATTCAAGTTTCTTTTTAGTTGAGAACTTTGAACGACTTTGAAAACGAACAATAGAAATGTTTTTGTTGTTAACAAGAACAGAACTCGAAGACGAATGTGATCATTTTGTGTGTAACCAAATAATAAATGTATCTAACTTTCATTTGAAAACATAAAGTTTGGTTTCGTATGAAAATGTGAAGAGAATTATTCTCGAAATTTGTCTGTACTTGATTTGTAAATATTTGGCGCTGGTTCGTTTATTTTAAATTTGCCTAAAATAACTGATTTTGAATTTGTTTTCCAGTTATTTATTCTAGTTGGTAAATTAAATCTTGGCAAAATTATGAGACTTGATCTCAATAAGGCATGTTTGAAAGCCAAACTGAAAGCTAAACAATACATCGAAAACCCAGAAAAACATCAATACAGTTCAAAGAAGACCTACTGCGGTTAAGTAAGTTCGTTCTGTTAGTTTACATTAAATGTTCCAACTTTCCTGAAATATACAAAAATTGTAGTGAAAGAAAGTAGAATTTTCAGAAAAACGTGATTGTCAGTAATTACGAAGCCTGACAAGACTTGGCCAGTTTTATAGGTATTCTAATAGATTGAGAAAAGTGGTTTTAAAAGTGACTTTAAACTAATTGGACAGTAACGAAGAACACAAAGGTTTGTTAAAGTGAATTCTAAACTGAAGCCTCGTGCAATCAGCGTTGGTGTGAGAACTTTGCCGCACACGAGTCAAATTAACTGTGTGTCCACTCGACGAACTTGGCTGACCACTGCTGTGCGCCCAATTGTACAAGTTAAGTGTGCTGGGATTTAGGTATAGTATTCAGTTTAATAATAAAAGTTTTTTTTATACCATGTGCCAAATTGGAACATGCATACCTACCTGGTAGTAAGCGGTAATCATAGTCTATCACTTCAATCCTTTTTTAGTGTTTCTATGCCGGACACGGATCTTCTCTCAACTATCTTACGAGTTGAAGGGCTTAGGTTATGTTATGTTAACGCTATTTGCTCTTTATTTTATTTATTTAGTGTTATTATTACTATTTGCTTTATTAGTTAAGAAAGAAAGAAAGAAAAACATTTATTTGACAACGACAGGACACACAAAATTAAATGATAGAAAGAAACACACAGAAAGAGAAAAAAAAGAGGCGACCCACAACACTGATTTTCAGCAATGTCCATATTCCTACAGTGTGACGCCAGGCGCCAAGATTGCCAAAAGATCAAAGCTGCATAATTTGTTTGTGAAACAAAAAAAGATGTATTTAAAAAAAAGAAAATATTACTATCAATCACCAATACATGTGTGAAAGTAACAAAAAAAAATACGTACCCGTATGTATTCGTTACTATACATTCAGTACTCGTTACTATCGTATCGTTGTTCGTTACTCCTAATACCTCTTAACATGCTATGTTATGCAGTTACCATATCAACGATCTCATTGAATGAGTATGAATCTAAGTAAGGTTTAGTGTAAAGGTTCATGGCTCACAGGGTGCTAACAGCATTTATCCAACAGTATCGAAATAGTAAACAAGTTTGTATTTCACAGATTTTGGTTCCGATGAATATTATATAAAGATACAGTTACAAACCAAAATAAATATTAACGTACAGAAGTATCACTTTTCAAACCCCACTAAAAATATATGTGGTATAAGTTTCACGCGTGTATCTGTGTATCTATGTACAAGTTTGTGCCACGTTGCACTTAAACGGATAAACCTATTTTGATGCAGTTATTTATAGAAGAGTTGAAGTGATAGAGATGGTTCTTAGTTTAGCTGAGACAAGGATCGTGGATTTTTTTTTATTTATAGTTTTTTTCGTCTTTAGGTACTAATAAACATGTCGAAGGTGCGTATAGATACTTTATGTTTTATCTCTATCAAATGACTTAAAAGTGTATAAAGAAAAAATAAAGACTAAACATAGAACATCTATGTATTTACACCACATACATCGTATGTTAGTAAATTTTTAATTAAATAAATTTAATAATTAATGACCTTTCCGATCCCTAATTTTGTTTTAATCCAGCTAATAATCAAACACAGTTCAGTCATTTTTACAAGAGACTTTTAACACTGTCAAGCAGACTCACATTTCTTCAAAAGCAGCAGTAGGGTCATTTTGGTAAAAAAAAAATTGATTGCCTATATCATTTCAACCCATCTGCTTATAGTATCAAAACCGATCGCAAATTAATAAACAATATTTAAAATTGTGTCAGGTATCAGTCCATTTTTGATTGATGCATGAAGTGGGACTTTTGTTTTTTTTCTGCGATGCGTGTGTAAAATCGTGGAGCTCCCAACCGGCGCAATAACATCAACTCAAGTATTTACGTAAATGTAGGAACGAGAGATCTGTGAGAAAAGTTGTTTTCGTTAGCTCAATGTACGCTCAGTTTACGTTTTGTTTCTACAGATTTAGGGAATGACTCTAAGGACTCTGATTTACCAACATAAGGGAAAACTATGCATCCTTTGCTACTGATCTGCAGCGTAAGAAAACTTGGATAACACTTTTCTTTTTTGTCAGGAGTTAGAACTATTCCTAACCAACTTATCAGATCAACAAAGCTCTAAAACTATAATTAAATTAAAATCATTTATTCACTAGCAATGTGGTATATGAAGGTCCGTCACATTTCACTACAGCAAAAGTGTGTGAAACTAAAAAATCGGATAAAAATTATTGTAAGTAATATAAGACAATTATGCATTAATTTCACACACTTCACTCCAACCCTTATTAGTGTCCCACTGCTGGGCACGGGTCTTCTCTCAACTATCTTATGAGTTGAGAGAGTTTAGGCCTTAATCCACACACGCTGGCCAAGTGCAGGTTGGTGGATGTCACATGTCCTCGAATGATTAGTTCTTAGAGGGACATGCCGGTTTCCTTACGATGTTTTCCTTCGCCGATATTGAGCAGCGGCGATGTTACAATTCACACAAAGATGTGTGGGTACGACTGGGAATCCGCGACCTTATTTTTCTAAGGCGAGGTCCGTACCGCTGCGCCACCGCTGCATTAATTTACTATAATTACAATGATGTCAAAGAGGTAAAGTGTCAAAAGGGTACAATGTGGGTTAACTAATTTATTAAAATAAAAAAATATGTCAAAGGTCTCACTAAAGGTCTATACATAATTTTCCTTGGCTTCTTCCCATTTCTATTGGGGTCGGCTCCCAGTCTAACCTAATGCGGCTAGCTAGGCGACTGCCATCAGACCTCGAAACCTCTTGAGTACTTTCAAAGATGATTGGACCAGGTGTCAGATTGTATTAGGCTTTTGAATATATACCTGTAACATTTGTTATGGTTTTAATGACAACCGGGACCGACGGCTTTACGCTCTCTCCGAGGCACGGGGGGTAGTCGGAAACAAATATTTGTTGTGACACTTGTAACAAAAAGATTGTCTAGCGCATGAATCTAACCCGCGACCTCTAGAGCACAGTAGATACAGCTCAATCAAACAGCTTACACCGCGCGACTATAGAGGTCGTCCTCTAGCTACTAAACAACTAAACGTTTGGGTATTTTACTGTTTATTTTGTCACAAAACGAGCCGGTCACTTAGGATCGCTACAAACTGGTACAGAGGACGGGTGATAGATTATGATAGATGGCAGTACACATTGGTGTTGTCTTTGGCAACTTTCAGTGAGGACGTTTCCTTATGATGAGTTCCATTAATTATAGTATACCTATTAGATCTGACCGCAGCTTTATCGTAAATATCAAAAACATTCAGAAAATCAATTTTACCAGGATAAAAATATCGTATGAGCAGCGGTGGCGCAGCGGTACGAGCCTCGCCTTAGAAAAATAAAGTTGTGGGTTCGAATTCTGATCGTGCCCAGACATCTTTGTGTGAAATGTTTCATCTCCGCTGCTCAATATTGGTGAAGGAAAACAACGCAGTTAAAACAATTTTCACTGTTTTCACTTCAAAATTACGTCACTCAAAAGTGTACATACATGTTACCCGAAATGTATGAAATCTAGGAATTATATACAAATTCTAGGAAATGTATAAAATATTGGTTCAAAAACTATTTAATACATAGATATCCTGGGAAATATGTACATTTCCTAGGAATTGTATATAACGCATCCAAAAAAGATTCTTAAAACACCTCGCTTTTTCTTATAAACTATATAAACAACTACCTTCGTACAGAGACAAATTACTACACTTTAAAATGGATAGTTTACTCTTACGTAGAAAACTACATGACATGACGTTCTTATATAAAATATTAAGAAATGGGTTCGACTGTCCATCCCTCTTAAAATGCTTCAGTTTCCGCGTTCCCAGACGGACTCCCAGACAGGCATTAATCGGAGCCGGATTGTTGCACCAGCCTCCTGCCAGAACCAATCTAAAGCAGTTCTCCGCTGTACACAGGCTATCTAAGACTTATAACAGCCTTTGCAGCGAACTAGATATTTTTGCCGATAGCCTACCTATCTTCAGGAAAAAAGTTCTGAGTTTGTTGAGAGCTAAAGATACACGTTAGACATACATTATACATATATTTTTCTTTTTATTATATTGATATTTGTTTCCATTTCTGGTTTCCCCATTTAAATAATTTTGTTTTGTTATTTTTATAATAAGTCAAGTGTTACCCTTTTTTTTTCATTATATGTAATCATACGCATGCTGTGGCACCTTAAAATGTTATGCATTTAATTATAATGTTAGTGCTAGTTAATTTAGATTTAAAAAATGTAATAACTACTGGTTGTCCAAATAAATAAATAAATAAATAAATGTCAACATCGTATTAGGAAATGTATAAAAATAATGCTTTCTGTAATAAAACACGTTTATATAATGAGAATAATAATTTTTACTAAAGCACAATAAGGCGACAATCATACCGTAAAATATAATATTTTCATATTATCTTACTAATTAAAGCTTCAAAAATGAACTACTGACACTGTGAACATGGACCGATTCGGTTTTGGCACTCTTCCACCGCTACCACTACACGGTACGCTCGCTGCGCTCGCGTGTGTGATGATTGACAGTCTAACATAACCTAACCCGCAGCATTTCGAAACCATCTCAAATGTTTTACATTCCCGATTGCTATTTAAGAAATGCACAGATTTCCCAGGAAATGTGTCTAATATAATTTATTTCACACATTTCCGTGCGATTTTAGGAATTACATACATTTCCTAGGAATTGTATACAACGACGGATTACATACATTTCCGTTAACATATACAATAAGTTAGAATAGTAATTTACCATTGAAAAGCTTGCTTGGTTCATCTATGTGAGTGACTATAAATTAACGTTTCAACTAAACGTGTGTGTGTATTTGTTGAAAGTCTATAAGTACCTATTAACACGTTAAGTGCGAAGCGAGGCCTAAATAACCCCTAATGCAACTTCCCTGTGGTGCGGCAAGCAAAAAAGTGAATTTCTCTGTCGTGCGAATGGCATAGCTTTGGTTTGGTCCAGTGTAGGAAAGAGATAAATATATATTTGAGATCACTAATGGTTCCGGACTCGGTGGTGTACCTACCTTGGTACCGGATGTCTTAGGCCTCGTGCCGCACTGAATTAATATAATTTTAATGCAGTGCGGAACGAGGCTAAAACGTCCCATATCCCCCCTGACCTCGTACCGCACTCAACGCGAGCTTCCCGCGACCAGTGTTGTGCATCACGTCGATTGGAGAGCACGTCCTTTTACAGCGCCGAACATGTCTAAACGATGTCGGAAGAAGTTAATTTTAAAAAACCCAGTAACAGAGCCAAAACAGGTAAGTTTTTAATGAAAAAATCTTCAGTAAGTAAGCAAGATCCCTCACTGCCTCCACTACAGAAACCTGATGGAACACTGGCTCACACTGCTGAGGATAAAGCAAATTTGTTTGCTTCTTTATTTGCAGAAGCTTCACGTCTAGATGCTGGTAGCGCGGTACCTCCTGCTACACTTGGCAGTACGACTCATATGTCGGAAATTCGCATACGCCAAACGGAGGTTCGCAATACGCTACGCAATCTTGACGTGAACAAAGCCAGTGGACCTGATGGTATTCCAGCCATAGTGTTGAGGACTTGTGCGCCTGAGTTGTCTCCTGTATTGACACGCCTCTTTAGGCTATCTCTAAGGACTGGTCAAGTGCCGACATCTTGGAAGCTTGCTAACGTGCAGCCCGTGCCCAAAAAAGGCAGTCGTGCCGATCCTGCCAACTATATGCCTATTTCGGTCACCTCCATACTCTGTAAGAGCATGGAGCGTGTTGTTAATCGCAGGCTCCTGGCGTACCTAGATGCCAATGATCTCCTCAGCGACCGACAGTATGGATTCCGCCAGAATCGGTCGACTGGGGATCTTTTAGCGTACGCCACATACATCTGGAATGAGGCCTTGGAGTGGTACGGAGAAGCACTTGCTGTTTCTCTTGATATCTCCAAGGCCTTTGACAGGGTTTGGCATGATGGTCTTATTAGTAAGCTTCTTTCTTACGGCTTGCCCACTGGTTTCTGCGATTGGATATCGGACTTCTTGAGGAATAGATCAATCCGAGTGGTCATTGATGGCTGCTCTTCCGATCAAATGGATATTAATGCCGGTGTTCCTCAGGGTTCAGTGCTCTCTGCGACTCTTTTTCTGCTGCATATTAACGATCTGCTTAAACCCGGTACCTTTGGGTATGCAGACGACAGCACATTTGTAGAGAGTTATATGTCCAGTCCCCGTGCCAGTGCGGCTGAGATTCAGTCCCATAGAGTAGCCATGGTTGAGCGCTTGAACTTGTCTCTCAAGGCTGTCTCCGACTGAGGCGACGCCAATCTAGTCAAGTTCAACGCTGCTAAAACCCAGGCGTGCCTATTTTCCGCCAAAAAAAGGCCATTTCTATTGGCTCCCACTTTTCGAGGTGTGTCCGTGCCAATTACAGACCACCTGGAGCTTCTTGGCGTCAATATGACTTCGACCCTCAATTTTGGCCCGTATATTGAGTCCAAGGCTCAACTAGCTGCCGAAAAGCTAGGTGTCCTCGCGAAGGTGCGTCAGTACTTCACACCGAAACAAATGCTCGAACTATATCAAGCACAAGTTCGTTCCTGCATGGAGTACTGCTCGCATCTTTGGGATGGGTCAGCTAAATACCAACTCGAGGCGTTGGAGTCTATTGAAAGGCGAGCTAAGAGGCTTATCGGCAACGAGTCCCTCATCAAGGCTAAGTTGCAGAGCCTCGAGCATCGCCGCATAGTTGCTAGTCTTTCGGTCTTTTATCGGATACACTTCGGAGAGTGTGCGTTGGAATTACACAATCTTATTCCCCCATCCCCATTCTTCCATCGTACAAGTAGAGGTACGGCTATGCGCCACCGTTATATGGTGGAAATTCCACGGGCAGGCACAAAGCGCTTTGCTTCCACTTTTATTGTGCGAACCGCCAAGTTGTGGAATTCGTTGCCGGCATCTCTGTTTCCCGATAGCTATAATCTACCTGTCTTCAAGTCACGAGTGAATAGGTATTTATTGAGTAGGCGCGTTCCATCGTAGACTGCAACATTGCTTCAGATCAGGCAAGTTGTGGTCAAGCGCAAACCTATTATAGAATAAAAAAATAAAAAAATATATTTTCCAATAATAAGTCTGTAATAGGTGCCTCTTATTGGTATAGAATGGAACGCTTCGTGCGGGAGTCCGACTCGCACTTGGCCGGGTTTTTTTTCTTTATGGTGCCTTCAAGCACAATTTAGATTATTTAAAAAAAAATGTATCCTTTGATAGCTTTGTGTTGTTTTGCCAGGTTTTGCCCTTAAAACGATCTAATGAGATATAATTGATCAAAATCGGTCAAGTCGTTGCGTAGTTAAGACAGTTTAAAAACGTCGATATTATTTTTCCCATCACTAATCGCAGCGAAAATTTGCCCTATTTCAGTGCGTTACGAGGTGTATAAGATCCCATATTTTGTTTTGCTAATAATTCCTAAACTAGCCATCAGATCCCGGGGCGACGGTGGATTAGGGTTCATCAATTCACTATCTATATCAATAAGGACCAAAATTCTCATTTATCTTTGATTTCGCGCCAGAAAATGGATTTTAGTCTGTAAAAGGAGGTGGGGTCTAATAGACCGCGTGTCGCCCTAACGTCTGGTCACGGTACGGGCCGATTATACCTCGTGCCGCAGGAACGGAAAGTATGCAAAAATTGGTGCCGCAGCTAACGTGTTAACTGTGTGACGATGATTTGTTATTGTGAACGCAAAGCATTTAGTGTTCGTGTTATATTGGGCCTATGGAAAATATGTGGCGTAAGTGTCAGGTGACACAAACAGAGAGTATTACCATATTACCAATATTAACTCATACAATTTAAAATACCGTAGCCGCAGTCGCCAAAGTCGTGAAAAGTTAAAGTTTCCAGTGAAATTATAAAAAAACATAAAATGTGATTATTTATTTGTATTTTGGCAAAAATAACACACATTCACTCTGGAAATACTACCTCTACCACGAATACAGTTAATAAGATATGTACAGCTCGAAAACAGACAGAAAACAAAGATTGAAATAAAACTACTTTTTAACGAATTAAAAAGATTATTAAATAAACCGCGATAGAATCCGTTATAAAGTAGTTTTATTTCAATGTATGATATTCGTGTAAATCTAAGACAATACTATGAAAACAAAGATATTACATCCTGATAAAACATTTTGGATACGTAAGCGACGTAGTTCTTTAATACGGCTTGACACAAGCCACGGGCGTTGTTTGTGCGTTGCAGTTACTCTACGTTGACTGAGCGGTGACGCTCCGTCAATTATAATTAATTGACGGAGCGTCACCGCTCAGTTTATAATTATAATTAACTAGCTGACCCGGCGAATTTCTTACCGCCTAACAGTCAATGAATGTCGTTTACCTTTTAGCTGAACTAATTTAGGCTTTGATGAACGTAATACAATGATACAAAATAACATTAATATAGATAAAAACATAAAAGTATTATACCTTAATCAATGATTATGAAAACATACACAATGATAATAAAAATTAGAAAAATAATAATAATTAAGTACTTCAAACTCATGTCAGAAAAAAATCGGAAGATCGGAATTTCTTGAGCTGACGCGAATTCTATATGAGATAACATGTCTGAACATGACATGTTATCTTTGTATTTTTTCCATAGGTCACGTGGGTTCGATGGGAAGCATGTCGAAATGATTATACCAAATTAAGTGCGTATCTGACTTGGAGATGGATAATAATTTCTATAGCGATTGTCGTGTCCCAATGATTATCGTTTTCAAGCAAATTTAGCTCTTGACATGCTGCACGAAATATGGGGCACACTATACCATTAACAGTTCGTATTGATTCAAATGATGTTGGCCCTCGAACATGTACCAGCAACAACCGCAAATAGAAACATTTATCATTCTTCGGATGAAGTAGAACGCAAATCTGGATGACCAGGAACTGCATCGCCTTGCTTCCGACGTTTAAATTTCTTCGATTTAGCGTTCCAAGTGTAATAACGTGGCATTTCTGAGTAAAGCTAAGTTCGTGCGAACGGATCGCTTTGACAAATCGACGCCGATACAATGGATAACCATCGTTGCCTGTAATGGTCTCTGCCGTCAATTTTCGTGGATACCGTTTGGAACACTTGCCGTCGACCATGCACGGTGATTGGCGGTTGATAGTGCCACACGGTCCATGAATCATATTCGTGATTACAACATCATGTAGGTCTGGATCGGTTTCAGGAGCAGAAATCTCTGCACATTATGATGTCATCTATTTGATCTGGCCTAATTCTTTCGACTAACCAAATTAGAATGTGATCATGCTGTAGGCCTCGTTTTTGCCATTCGATTGAATATATCCAGCATCGAGAATTCCCAAAGACGTTTTGCTTAACAATGTAATTCATTAGTGACCGAATTTACGAATAATAATAATATAATAATAACAATAATAAGTGCCACTTTACATTTAGAGTAAAATTGTCTTACGGGCCTCTACGTGTTGGCTTCGGCCCCACGCACGCCTTTTAAAAGTCCGGAGCTCCATAGCTCCGAGATAAAAAAAAGACAAACAATAATAATAATAATAAGGCCGTAGGGCAGCTTGTGGCAAGCTGTTATGGCGTAGCGACCATACGGGCCCGAGTGCTCCAGGGGGAAGATTCTGTCCCTCACCTCCTTGGCTTGTCTTTACTGGCTGGCTGTAGTGAACCCTGACGGGGGACAGATCTCCCACCTCTTGCTTGCCTTCATTGGCCGGCTTGAGTTGAGTCGTGAGAGCAGAGATGCTCGGAGGAGGAAGTGTCCCGTAAGTGGCTAGTTGGCACGTGAGGCTGGACCCTTAGGGAGCCAATGATCGGGTAGAATGCCGTGGGACACCGCTCTACTCCTCTAGCCCCACAGAATATGTTATCCCTTGTCGCTTCTTTTAGCGGCCATACGGGGGCTCATTTATTGAGTGAGCGAGTCACCCCCTGCCATTTTATCCGTGTTAATTTGCATTGGTCAGACAGGGGCCATAGTCCATCCATAGTCCTAGTTACCTAATCCATTAGCACCCACCACCATAACCTAGATTGTAGTTCCTATATTCTGCAATAGTCCTGCTCTAACCGTTGATTTTTCTTTTGTTGTACCTATATGGTGCGAACAGGGATAATCGTCGGTTTCTGCCAAATTACATTTATAGCAAAATTTTCTAACAGCCCTCTACGTGTTGGCTTCGGCCCCACGCACGCCTTCCAAAAGTCCGGAGCTCCATAGGTCCGAGATAAAAAAAAGACAAACAAAATAATAATAATAATTATTTAATTTTTTTTTATTAATTTTAATTTATTAGTCGTGTAAGTACAATATCACGTGTTTCCAAGTTTTCACCAACAATCAGGATTGCCACTTCATCGATTGTTGGAGCATTAAATGTGCGTTCATGTGTTCCAGCTGGTCTTTTATCTGCTCTGATCACAACTTTATAGTCATCACTTGACATGCGCTCTAAAGCAGTCTTGATCAGCCTGACCAATTCATGGTGTTCATGAAGCATTATCTGCATATCTTGGAGAATTGCGCTTTTCGTAGCTGTGTTGATCCCTTGACGCGCGTCAAGTTGTTCTTCCATATTGCCCATGAAGTATATTTGCAAGAATTTATGCTGTGCATCTTCTATAGGTTGCAATGATCCAATGCGATGGCAAATCTGGCCTTGAATCTGTAAAGTCAAAGCCATAGTTGTAGTTAGATTTACAAACCCTTTTTTTTTCAAATAATAACGTGCCATTTTTATTTCAGAGACAAATACAGAAATCTAACAAACTACATTCCATATATTTCTTACAATCATAGAAAATATTTTTTTTTACGTAAATTACCTTAAATTTCGGATTATATCCGTGTTCTTCGATAATTTCCGCCCCAAATGAAGTCATTTGCAATCAGACATTTTATTTTTTATTCTTCGCTAGAAAATTTCGTGATTCTAGTGTTTCGCCATAAAGCAGGGAGCACAATGGCTCTGGTGGCGGGACCAATAATGGCAATTTCACTTTACCACTAAGGCAGCACAAACCAGGCGTTTCACCAGCAAACTTCAATGCTCCACAATACTGGCAAACTACGTCCATTGGACCAATGCAAACTAAACGATGCAAGTTGTAGTCGATGGTGCTATCATATACAAACGCTGCTCAATTCAAAACAGTACTTGAACCATTTCTTCTTGCACTTTAAAGATTATTCCTCTGTTCATCTGTACGATAAGCTCGACGATTTCTCGTTTCTAACCTAGCTGTTTCACGGGCTGCCTCTCTTTGCGCTTCTGTTTGAGAAGCACGAATTAATTCCCTTCTTTGCTCCATACTAACGCGGCGCTCTTCTCGTGCAATTTCTCGTTCTTCATCAGATAATTGACTCGCGATATTCCGTTGCCTAATTGCATTACGGCTCCGCTGGTAAAAAATAGATCTTTTATTACGCGGCATTGTTATTAATATTCTTCTTTTAATTATGGCCTCTGCAGAAATTATTCCGCAATTTTGCCAGTGTCAGTTTTTAAAGATTAGTAGTAAAAAACTAAAAAACTGCGACGTTCTAAGACGCCATTTTTTGTTATTAATATTAATACTTAATGTGCACTCGCATAAAACCACCAAATAGACATTGACAATAGACATAGACAATAGCTCAAAGAGTATATAACCACTACGTATGAATAGCTTATCTATAAAAATCATAGACAACCTATAAAAAGACATTTACACTTTTGTTAACCTGTAGAATAAATCATATATATTATTTTCGGAAATAAAAATTAAATTGAAATGATTAAGTATTCATTAATATGTATTATGCTATTCTGGGCGGAGACAAATCCAACTAATCTTTAACCATTAAAATTGGTTCAGCAGATCTCGAGTTATAAGTGTTGTAACAAACCCGTCTTTCTTTTATATATATAGATTAGACACGTTAAAACAAGGAATCGCAAAACAATAAACGCGCAATGCACAAGGAAAGGAGGAAGACGAGGGGAAATAGGTTGTTGAATTGAAACGATGGAGCGCCGAACGCGTTAACGCAGCGTCGCTCCGACGCGACTCAGCACAACGCAGCACTCGTTTGGAATTGACTGCGTTGAAATCATTGCGTTTTGATGACGCAACGCAGCCGCAAAGGCCTTTGGCATCAACCTGAATGGTCAACGAGTTTCTGTTTAGTTTTTTTTAAGACTTAATCCCCCCACTGCTACTTCTGTAAGCTAGTACCAACAGCATTTCTTAGTATACGCTTATATCCTATTCAGAGTTCTTGAGTGAAGACCACGGATTAGTAAACGTAACCTAGGACATTTCAGACGAGGCTAAAACTCCGGTATAATAGTAAAGTAAAATAGTTAATTAATAGAAGAATTGGGGATCCAATCTCGCGGTCGGTAAAACCACACCCTTATATCGAGTCGTTCGCTTTTTAGCACTTTTAATGGAGCACAAGTACCACTATCGGTGGTCGTTAATCTGCTATGAATACGTATTTCGTCCGCACCACGCCACGCCTCTAAAGGTGTTAATACATGTGGGCTAAAGACCTCGAGTTTCACACCCTGCGCCCTGGTTCAAAGCTCTTAATTGGTATTTTTACAGCTGTGTTTCGTGTGTAAGTGACCACTAAAAACTGAATAATTAAGTCATAAGTTTTACTCAATACTATAATTGGTGTAGGCAGAGGTAAATGTTTTCATTCTCATGATTTTTACATTCTGAAAAGATTTTAACTTTTAGCAGTTTCTCATTAATTTACATAACATAGCGTCACACACAGTGTCTGTATTACCCGGAGCTATAGGCAGTGGTCAACATCCCTCACTTTTCGCTGGTTAATAAGTTTTAGGTTTAAAACGTATTAGGGTCGAACTGCAAGCCTATTTCTCGTTGATCGGGTATAATTGAGCAGCGGTGGCGCAGCGGTACGGGCCTCGCCTTAGAAATATAAGGTCGCGGGTTCGAATCCTGGTCGTGCCCACACATCTTTTTGTGAATGGTTTCATCGCCACTGCTCGATATCGGTGAAGGAAAACATCGTGAAGAAACCGGCATGTCTAAGAAGTAATCATTCGACGACATGTGACATCCACCAGCCCGCATTTTGCCAGCGTGTGTGGATTAAGGCCTCAAGTCTCTCAACTCATAAGATAATTAGGTACACAAAAAAGGTTGAAGTGTCGGTACAATTCCAACTCCAAGCTGTAACTAAGATTTTCTAATTTTCTTTTAGACAAAATATGATAATATATATAAATTATTATTATTATTATTAATATATATAAAGTTAATTAATTTATGAGTATTGCCTGTCTAACTTGAGTTGCTAGGTACGCAAGAAATATTGGTACTGGTAATGAGCATAAAACTGGAACCGTTGCGTTGCGTGCTGGACCGATGCGACGCGAAGGTTTAATATTATTTCCGAGGCCCAAGGATGTCACAGCACCACTTGCTAACTGCGGACAATAGAGAAACTGAAAAAAAAAACTTATCTTAGTCTAGCAAAGTGCTAGATTTAATGCGACAAGTCACGACGCTTTACTCTTCGCCGAACATAGTCATTCTGAAGTGACCCGGGCGTCAAAAATAGGACCTTATTCGACCTCGACAAGTATGTATGCGCTTTAACCCCGACCCACGTGATGTACTGACCCTGTTATAGAGATATTTGAATGTGCGGACGAATTTCAACACGTTATTATAGTAAATGGACTTTTTGGAACATATTTTTTGCTATTCATCGAATTCAGTGACACGATATAAATGGTATTTAAGTACTTTGTGTCATAGGTAGATTTGATTTCAGGCACAAAAATAAAACTATTCGCAATGTCCATGTTTCTACTAAGTCTCTTTTAGCGAGTTTTTTGTCAACTATCTTACAAGTTAGAGAGTTTATAACTTTAATCCACACACACTGGCTAAGTGGGCGTTGATGGATGTCATGTCCTCGAATGATTAGTCCTTAGATATGCCGGTTTCCTCACGGTGTTTTCCTTCACTGATAATGAGATGGTTCTTATCTGGGTTTAAAAGCTAGGTTATATAAAATGTTTCTTTACATGACGATTTATGTCAGATCAATCTACTGTAAAACGCGGTCCAAAAAAAAAAATTATTATTATTATTAGCCCTGATCATCCCACTGCTGGGCAATGGCCTCCCCTAACACCTTCCATACATAGTATTGTTTTAGATTTACGCGAATATCACACATTGAAATAAAACTACTTTTTAACGGATTTTATCGCGGTTTATTTTAGATTTTAGATCCCGACGTTTCAAAGTCTTTTCAGACTTCATGTTTTCTATTTCAACCTTCCATACATCTTTAGTTTCTTCCATCCAACTGTTTTAAAAACCCACTCAGTTCGTCCCGCCATCACCATGTGTCACCCAGACCCAGCGAGAAAACAATTAATTAATATTCTAGATCTATCTTTCGAACAATAACTACAATAAAGGACCTTCTATAATTAACACCCCCATCAGCTGAAACTATAAATAGTAGAACTAAATATCGAGCCACCGCTCATCTGAACAAAGTTCTACAGTAGCTGAATAGTTAGTGATGCAGCGAACGTACCGTCTTTTAGTTTACACGTTTACACACCTTTTAGATAATCCCTGAAACAGATGGCTTACTACCGACAGCATCGAGTTCTGGATCAATATTTTTTTATTCTTCGATAGGCTGGCGCTTGACTATAACTTGCCTGATGTATGATGGGACGCGCCAGCCCAGTATACCGATTCACTCGTGATTATGAATGATTATCGGTGAGAAAGTAGCAATGGAATGAGCCTTTTTAAGGTTAGAAACCTTAAAGGAGCAACAATTAATCGAATTTTGATTCAGTTTAACTTCAATCTGTCATCTTAATATCGACACTGGCACACGATTGAGATATGGTTCGCATAGGAAGTAATTTTGATCAAGAAATACGAAAACTAAACTCGTATTTACTTGATAAGCGCGTTTCATCGTAGACTGTATTATTGCTTATCAACAGGCAAGTTGTGGTCAAGCTCAAGCCTATTATAGGATAAAAAATGATAGAGGAACTAGGTTAATAGAACTAGGTTAGATATTATAAGACATATCGGTTCCCTGATAATGATTTTTTCATCCCAAATCTAATAACGTAACATTTTTCCATATTTTTTTGCCTACGGAGACTAAAGTCTACTTTCTCTGCTTCTTGACTCAATTTCATTTTTTTTCTCTTTCTTTTGAGTTCAATCAAAAAACGTTTTTTTACTTCTTGGTAGTAATTAATCAGTCATAAGTTAGTGCAGTACAAAGTCTTTGAACTAAGTTTCCTCTCATTTCCGCGAACAATACTATCAATGCAAATACAAACCCTTTTAATAAAAAACTTCTACTCATTTCCTGCCCTAAAGGTATGTAAATAAAGTTCAAATTTCATTCGCAAAGTTGCAGGACAAGTTTGTACGAGCGGCGGAAATTAAATCACTAAAGTTATTACTGGGGCCGTGCTATCGCATAATATTGGAGTCATAGCAGGCGAGCGATTAACTGCGCTACAACCTTTAAGATGTACAAAGGGACATAAAGGTTGGCGTGCACCTAGCTCCTCACAATGTAGAAACACACTGATGCTACTATAAGTCTGATATGAAACCATTCTCCTTTGTTAAACACCATTAACAAAAAGTTCTAATCTAAACCCCGCGTTGGATTTGTTTCAAGATGATTAACTATAATCCTTAATGAATTCGACTGTATTACGTCGAATTTGGAGCACGGCGAGTCTAAAAAATCTAACAGACATAAACAGAGGTCAATATTTGCCAGCTATACTTAGATTTTTTTTATCCAATAATAAGTTTGCCCTTGACCACAACTTGCCCGATGTGAAGCAATGTTAGAGTCTACGATAGAACGCGCTTACCTAATAAATACCGATTCACTCGTGACTTGAAGACCGGCAGATTATAGCTATTGGGAAACAGAGATGCCGGCAACGAATTCCACAACTTGGCAGTTCGCACAGTAAAAGTAGGGGCAAAGCGCTTTGTGCGTACCCGTGAAATTTCCACCATATAACCGTGGCGCATAGCCGTACCTCTACTTGTCCGATGGAAGATCGGGGATGGGTAAATAAGATTGTGTAATTCCAACGCACACTCTCCGAAGTGTATCTTGTAAAAACCCGAAAGACTAGCAACTATGTGGCGATGCTCGAGGCTTTGCAATTTAGCCTTGACGAGGAATTCGTTGTCAATAAGCCTTTTGGCTCGCCTTTCAATAGACTCCAACGCCTTGAGTTGGTATTTAGCTGACCCATCCTAAAGATGCGATCAGTACGCCATGCATGAACGAACGTTCCGAAACATTTTTTATTTATTTTTTACTTTGACTTGTGACAGGAAATTTTCTGATACTTTTTTGGGACGATTTTACCCTTACCTATTGCTATCAGACTTAGAAATTAGCCGATATAGCACTTCTAATGAAATACAACATTATGCTGTTATGCTGTATGCGTTGACGCATACTTCACGATTCAATCAACAACGGCGATAAGCGATGCGTTTTAAAACCGTTGTATGCTTAGACTCCTAAAGCATATATCTTCTCGACGGGCTGGTGGCGTGGTCGGTAGGATACTTGCTTTTCACGCCGCAGTTTGTGGGTTCGATTCCCACCCGAGACAAACATTAGTGATGAACATTTGTGTTTGTGTCGAGTCTGGGTGTAAATATATATTAAAAGTATATATTTACAAAAGAAAAGTATTATATGTATAGTATATACCAGTTATCTGGTTTCCATAACACAAGCTCTGCTTAGCTTGGGACCAGATGACCGTGTGTGTTAATGTCCCGGAATATTTATTTATTTATTTATTCTTACGACACATTTTAGCTGCTCAGTGTACTCAATCCTTAAACATTCAAAAGATATAATTCAAAGAATGTATTAAGCGGATTATTTAGACATTGACATCGCCTTTGTCCCCTGATGGGGTTCAAAGAGACATAGATAATATTTGTATTCTAACTTTGATTGCATCATCGTCTGTTTACATGTTTTAATTGATCTGATAAAATCGCTTATCAACTGAATCACGAGTAAAAATCTATGTTTACTAGTAAATTAGTAGTAGAGTAAATAAGTAGAAGTTTTAACATAAGTTACAACCATGATTCAATCAACCATTAAATTAATTCTTCTAATATATAAAAGTAAATTAACGTATGTTGTATTGCTTAACCTAAAGAACGGCTGAATCGGTTTGTCTGGTTTTGATTTTAATATGTTCGTAGAGGTCCAAAAAAAGTGAAAAATACTTGGTACAAAGTTTGGCTAGTTAATATTAAAATAGTTTTAAAATATGCTTAATTTTAAGATCTATATAGGATAAAGTATTGTGCAAATGCAGCAAAGTTGATAAAAGCAAAGTGTGTAATTAAATTCCAGAAAGTTCTAAAAATACCTGAACACTTATTTTTATTTTAAACTTGGGCTTGACGAACAACTTCGACTCTCTACAAACTTTTGATAGAAAATACAAGTAGTACTAGAATGCTTACAAATTCCTATGTACTTATAATAATAATTATAATAGGTAATAATAATTTCTCATTATCAAAACTGACTAACCACTAACTTCTCTCTATTACCTTCACTCTCAGAGTCCGCGGTCCACGACCAATTAATGACTGAGCGTAGGACCGAGCTCCCCGAGACACGGATATCACACGAACTTCCTGGCTCCGGACTTCACTCCACTTCAACACTTTTTAGTGTCCCACTTCTGGGCACGGGTCTTCTCTCAACTATCTTATGAGTTGACAGAGTTTAGGCCTTAATCCACACACGCTGGCCAAGTGCGGGTTGGTGGATGTCACATGTCCTCGAATGATTAATTCTTAGACATGTTGGTTTCCTCACGATGTTTTCCTTCACCGATATTGAGCATCGGAGATGAAACAATTCACACAAAGGTGTGTGGGCATGACCAGGATTCGAACCCGTGACCTTATTTTTCGAAGGCGAGGCTCGTACCGCTGCGCCACCGCTGCTCCGGACTATTATTGAGAAATTAGAAAATTATCAACACTCTGTATCACGCTTATGTATAAAAATAAATATTGGGTTTGGCAGAAGAAGCATGAGAGTAGAATGAATACTGTGGCAATGTGTTCTCTACGAAGTATGTGTGGTGTGACTCTGAATGTAAGATTGAGGAATGACATAGATGAGACGATGGATGATAGACTATTGACGAAAGGTACATACAGACGGAGGTGTGTGGAAACGCTGGAAGAGGACGCTTTAGGAGGACATTCGCTGATCACATCGGTGATGTCCTTCAAAAGGAACAGGTGCGTAACACTCACAACCTCAGCATGTATGACCAGATGTATGAACATTAGTGTGGCTAAGGAAGTATGTTTAGATCATAGCAAGTGGCGCTCTATAGCCTCTGCCAACTCCCATGGGAAAAAGACGTGATATATGTATGTATCAACACTCTTTTGTCCAGTATGGGGCGAACTCGCTATTCCCATCACGTGCTTAAAGTCACCTAGATTCATATTTGTCAGGGAATATACACGGCAAGACCTTGTTATGTTACAGTCAGCTATCAGGCAGGCTTTGTCTACAGGTGGTCACTAACCACGGCCGAGGCCAACAGATTATTAACACCTTATTTGCACCACTCGAGGATTCAGATTGAAGATGCACTCCCTTGGACGAAGCTGGCTCAGCCCTCAAATACTATTTAGTCAGATTACCAATCTTATTAAATGGCGACTCTGTAGCTGTACCTAATTATTGTTATTTTCTATACATTTATTCAACAGAGGTAATATTATGTAAGCCTTTCATTAGTACCTCAAAGGGCAGGTACTTGTATAATTATGGTCGTGAGGAGGGATTGCCCTTTCACCCGGTAATTGGATTAACCATTCGGTTTTATGTCGCCGCACGAGTGTGTAACTACCACTACATGTTAAAAATCAGAAGGTCCACTTGATACACAATGGCGGCAAACCGCTGGGATGATTGAGTTTTGAGAATTAGAATGGAAGCTCAGTGAATATATGCCTGGCTCATCGGGAAAGGGTAGGTAGGTAGATAATGTGAAGAACTCACGTATTTGCTCGGCTTCGAAGGCGCGAAGGTGCACCGTCCACGTGCTTGATTTCTTGTTTGTTAAAAATCACTAATTCACATGAATAATGGAACACTTGAGGGTCGACCCGTCCACACACAGTTAATATATAGAAAAACTAGTACTTTACATTAGTTTTAGTTCAAAAATCAGGGAACGCCACACGAACGTTGTCGTCACGGCCGAGGTTTATTAAGAAGTCGTCTTCAACGCCATTGGTCGATTTTTCTATGATCGACGCTTGAAACCTTCTCTGATTGGCCGTTGCTTGGCGCCATGAGTTCAAAGAAAGAATTTAAGGAAAGGGAGGGAAAATAAGGAAGGCAAGCCAGAACACATAGCTCAAAAACACGTATAAGATATGAATGTGCCTAATCAAAACTTGCAGAAAAAACCAAGTTATATTTTTTTCAAAAAGGTTGACTTCTTTACACGATTTGTTTGCATGAAGCAGACGTGACCTACAGGGTACGGCTGATGGATACTAGATAAGACTTGGATAGGTAGAACTGTAAGTTTGTTGCTATAGGCTGACCGTTTAACTCGCGTATCGCCATCTGAGTTACAAAGTCATAAAACATTAATTAAATCTCATAAAGAACTTTTAACCACAGATAAAAGTAATGTAAGACTATTCGTCACTAATATCCATATCGCTTGAATCATCATCACTGTCTGTGCAGCTTAAGGAGTCAGAATCTTGGCGATAGGCGATACGTGAGTTAAACGATCGGCCTATAAAAGCAACTTTACGTAAAAGATGTGAATGGTTAAAACAAAGCTAATAAGCGCGCCCGGTTTGCTGACGAATTATGTACTGCTGCGTACTGTATTGTGCATGACTGAATCAGCAAATCGATGTTTGATAATATTTGGAGTTAAATGAGGAAACACTGGAGATAGAATGAGGTGTTTTGTGTGGAACTAACTTTAAATTCCTGTCACTAGAACCAAATTCACAGATAGATTTTGATAGGTTTTGGTTTGCCTACCTATTTTTCTAATCTTTATGTGAAGGAGAATTTTAAGAAATCTAAGAAGTACCGTTTGGCGTTTCACTGTTTTCTATTAAATAAGCTTTATAGAGGCGTAATTCACACTATTTTTATTAGCTTTCCTGTAAAATAATTGAATTATGAAGCTATTTTTATTTTAACATGACGTAAACAATTTTCATACAATAAATAAAATTCTAAATGTACTACGTTTAGAACTGTCAAACGATACTTCTTAGATTTGATGGACTGTACATGTCTTTAGTTAAGAACAAAACCAATTAAAATTTCTAATTATCTATATGTAAGTATTATTTACAGAGGAATAGTATTTTAAGTAGTATATTACTAGTTATCTGGCTTCCATTTTACAAGCTCTGCTTAGTTTGGGATCAGATGACCGTGTGTGTTAATGTCCCACTATAAAAAAATTCTGGCTCTTGTTTTTATCCTACTATCCTACCTATAACATTATAAACGCGAAAGTTTGTAAGAATGTATCGATGTTTGTTACTCTTTCACGCAAAAACTACTGGGCGGAATTGAATGAAATTTAGCACAGAGATAGACTTTGGCCTGGCTTAACACATAGGCTACTTTTTATCCCAATAAGTATCACGCGGACGAAGCCGTGGGCGATAGCTAGTAGTCATATCCACTACCACTTCAACGCTTTTTTTAGTGCCCCATTGCTAGGCACGGGTCTTGTTGTTAAGGCCTAAACTCTCTCAACTCGTAAGATATTTGAGAGAATTTAGGCCTTAACTCAAACACGCTCGCCAAGTGCGGGTTGGTGGATGTCACGTGTCCTTGGATTATTAGTTCTTAGACATGCCGGTTTCCTCACGATCTTCTTTCACCAATTTTGAGCAACGGAGATGAAACAATTTACACAAAGATGTATGGGTACGACTGGGAATCGAGCTTATAATTCTTATAATTCTAAGGTGAGGCCCGTACCGCTGCAGGCAAACGTGGTACTACGTGAGCAAAACCGCGTTTGGAACTTAGTTATAAAAAAAATTAATGTACTTTTAAAAAATTTGCATGAGAGCTGTTTTCTATCTTACAGAAAGTGTAAACCTTCTGCAGTATGTTTTCTGTGTAAGAGCATTACTTTTAACCACTCGTAAAAAGGTTAATCGTTTCGTAGTTTCATTGTAGAGTTAATTATTGGCCCTTTTGTGAGTTATAACGCATTGTTCTCGCTAAACTACTTCAGCCTTTATGATTGCGTTTACTCGGAGGTTTTTGGTACTGTTATTTATTTCCAAATTACGACAAAAATAAAAGCAATTTATAGTAAATGCCATTTGTACATAACATAGCGCTCGGTTGTAATAAGTACTCAAAGGTAAGATGGTGGGTAAAATCACCCACATTTTGTCAGCTATGTGGTTCCATACTTAATACAGCGTGTGCCTATTGCCAATTTCAAGCTGCTACTGAGATTTCTAAATATATGAAAACCAAACCCGGGATCTCGTAGTTAGCGTGTAAAATTTGATAGTAAGTAAATGATCAGCTGATAAAGTACTATTATTATAAGCTTAAAGTATCTATAAAGAGAAATAGAAAATAAAAAAATATGTATTTGATATAAACAGGACACAAAATAATAATATGTACAAATGGTACTAATCATAAATAACATTTTTTGTCATTATTTCAAAATTATATAACAATTAAAAAATTAACATTGAAAGCAAAAACAATGAAACAAAACAAAAACAAATAATTAATAAACAGATAAATTATAATAATAATTGATTATAATAAACAATTAATAAACAAATAATTAATTAGTATCTATCTAATTTAATTTATACGAATATGACACATTGAAATAAAATCTGTTTTAAAATAGTTTTTTTGATAACAAAAAGTACCTTTAAAATCATTAAAATTACTGAAGAAATACATAGCACCTATTTTTGATTGCAGGAAATATATAATGCATTTAACTTTGATGTTTGCAGAGAGAGGAGAATTCAATTAGTAATTTGATTAGCAATCACTGAAGAATATTATAATATCACCCGTCTTTCATAAGTGGATGAACAGGATTAAGTTTCCCCTCTTTCATTGCAGATACCATCGAAGTGTTTTGTTCGGTGTCATTTTGATCACAAAGCTCGGTATCCTTTGCTTTCACTTAAAGAGGCCTTTGATTTCTAACAAATTTTTATAAGAAAAGCCTTCGTGAAACAGAACCCGTATTTAGTAGGTACTCTTTAGCGGTAGATAAGCAAATTTTTTGTCCCATAATATGCTTGTTGCTTGACCACAACTTGCCTGTTATTAAGCGACGATGTACTATGCAACGCGCTTACTTATTGATCTACTGAATACTAAACTTGTCAAACATGGCGCGGCGCAGGCAGAGCGTGTTTCATTATTGAAACGTGTTCAGAACCATAAATTCCCGATTTTTCCTGGTGACAAGTGACAACTAAAGACAAAGATAGTAGTGACGTAGACGTGTAGTGACCCTAGCATTTTAAAACATTAACTTTGTGACATCGTTCAATTGATTTCATATGACAATCCTTTTGGATTCGGCTGAATATATCAATAGATAATTAAAATCACAAGTTAATTGGTTTTTACTGAGTAAGCGCGTTTCATTGAATATGTTAACTTTATTGACAACAGACCAGTTTTGGTCAAGCGCAAGATTTATAGAATAACGCAAAAAATATTAAGAGAAAAAAAATTGGTTGCCTGTAAAGTCGGTATACGGGCGAAAGTTTTACGTGACAACGACTTTGAGTGGTAAAATAATTTTAATGTGAATATTCATTCGTATAGTAGGAAGAAGGATGAAATAATAGTAACAATTTAAAACATTTATTTATACAAAGAATTATATTTAAAACATTAATTTATACAAAGAATCTCGCTCTTAGGCGCGCTAACTGTGCTCGAGTGGAAGGGACGCGTGCCTTTCACTTTTTATGTCTGTCTCTCTCGCTCTTAGGCGGGCTAACCATGCCCGAGTGGAAGGGACGCGTGCCTCTTACTCGCTCTCATTGTGAGCGCATAACGTGAGCGGAGCGTAACGCAGTTTCTTGAAGTGTCACCCGGCAAACCAATTTATAAGACGTTGTCACGTCAAAAAAATTAGGTATGATCCTCAGATGGTTTGTATTCATTTGGTTCTCTTAATATACCTGTTACTATAAACGAGTCGCGCACAAAACGTTGGCGGATTAAAATGTAAAAATCCCGCTTCGGTCCGTACAGAGATTACTCACTAACACCCAATAATACCAGTTATGTGCAATACCTGCCAAATACGATTTTCGAACTGAAATATCCTACCGACTACTTTTTATCTGCATTCGATCTAAATAGGCATTTTTTTATTTCATGTGCTGTAATTTTTTTTTATTTTTGAAAAATATAAACCAATCTACTAATTAGATTAAAGCGCTTACTCCTGTAGTACCTGAACTTGTAGGTAGACATGACCATCACACATTTTATCGCCTCGCTTTAGGTACCATACATAATAGAGGGCAAGTCTATTGCCATTTCAAGCTACTAAGGCTTTTTTTACATAAGAAACGTCTTTTTGCGTGATCTGGGATTCGAATCTGGGATTTCACGGATATTAAGCAATTACGCTTACCACTGAACACCGAAGCAGTACCTACGTAAAATGGATTAAATTCAAACTCATCCATAGTACTCTTAAAACCTTAAAACAGGTAATTATTTCCCCTTAATTACAGTAAAACAATGTGTTTAAAGATTAAAGCATTGAGATTGGGTTTAAAGCCCATATAACTTTCAGCAGGTAATAACACCGGTACAATAGCTATGCTTGTGTTACACGGGTGTCGACAAAAACCGGGTGCCGCTGTACCGCGTAAATCAAGTCACGCCGAACACCGGTATAATTTATTTTTTGTCCGCGCGACCCAAATGGAGATGACCGAGTTAGAAACATACAGATTTGTAGGTGTTACTTTGTTATAATTCTAAACGTCTTATGTTGGCAACATTGGATGACGTAGGTGGCGCGAGAGTAGCGACTGCCAATATGACGAGCGAGATCTACTAACACTTGCTCATTCATTCAGAACGGAGTGATTGATTGGCTCTTAAGGCTTCTTTAAGGCATTCTTATTTATTACTTATTAAATATTGAGTTTAATGTGCAAGTTTTAGGTCATAACAGATGTCTAGCTAACACTTACATGCTTAATAGCTAAAATAGGCTTATAATTTGTTTGTCTATGTCTGTCATCATTTATACTAGTAAGATCCTTAAGATCCTTGGAATACTAATCACATCGCTAACTCCTTGTCTTTGAACTCTTTTTAAACGGTCTTATCCCTAAAACGAATTAGGTCTCTTTCTTTAATATTAGTAAATATATATGGCAAGATGGCAGGCATAAAATGGATTAATTTTAGCTATTATTAGATTATAAGACAATTTATAAACAAGGAAGATAGGTAGTATTATGTACAGGATCTTCTAATTTTTTTTTAACCTAATTACTAATATAATACAATATTATGTTGTTTTTCGTTAAAGCAGCGGTGGCGCAGCGGTACGGGCCTCGCCTTTGAAAAATAAGGTCGCTGGTTCGAATCCTGGTCGTGCCCACACATCTTTGTGTAAATTGTTTCATCTCCGCTGCTCAATATCGGTGAAGGAAAACATCGTGAGGAAACCGGCATGTCTAAGAACTAATCATTCGAGGACATGTGACATCCACCAACCCGCACTTGGCCAGCGTGTGTAGATTAAGGCCTAAACTCTCTCAACTTGTAAGACAGTTGAGAGAAGACCTGTGCCCAGCAGTGGGACACTAAAAAAGGTTGAAGTGATGTTGTTTTTCAACGGCTATAATATGTAAATGTCTAAAATCAAATGTTTTAGACATTTACATAAAGTCGTGGACTAAAGACCAAATCTGAGATATTAGCGTTTCCGTCGGACAATCAATAATGGTCGCCGGCTCAGAACGTTTCTGTTTGACTACATCGAGACAATACCTAGCACTTGAGATATTACACACATACCTACCTATTCATGTATCTATCTTGATATAGTACTTCATGTACTTGCCTATAGCACACACGGGTACACATCAAGGTGAATCTACATTTCCAGTATAAGCTGACCATTCGTTGTACGGAAATTATATTAAGAAATACTGTAATATTATTATTTTAGGTAAATAAACTCGTCTAGCTCACTTAGTTTGGTCTCTATTGTATTCTGAAGTCACCAAAACCAACTGAAAGACGAATGTCTTCAACCACTCCTACTCGTTACGACTTAAGGAGCCGAAACGTGGACACTTACGGTAGGACTGGTACATTTCTTCAAAGTCCCTCAGCGAGCTATGTTCGGAGTCTCGCTGAACTATCGAATACGCAATGAAGTGATCCGACAGAGAAATAATATATTCGACATAGCCCACTGAAGTGGCAGTTGGTCGATCATATCTGCCGCAGAACCGTTACAACCGTCGGGGTAAACGAGTAATTGAATGGAGACCACGTATAGCAAACGTAGCGTAGGACGGTCTCAGACTAGGTGGAGTAACAATCTTTATAATGTGGCTGGTAAGAGCTGGATGAGAGTAGCCGCGGATCATGCTCAGTGGACTTGAAATAGGCCGATCATGATGCCATTCTGACTACCTTGGTGGTGTTGGGGAAATTTAGCGTTTTCGCCTTTAGCCTTCGAGGTTCAAATTCCACGCCGGACTCACTCTCCTCTTTCTCAGCTAGAGTACAAAGTGAGGAGTTGGTGTGAGATACTCGGCTCCCAAGCACGTGGCACGTAAAGTCATCGGACCTGCATCAAACCTTTCACCGGTCGTGTCAATTAATATAATCCGTCCAACAAAACTATATGGAATAAAGAGTGTATTAGTGTTTGCGCACACATATACACTACACTTTACACTACACTACACTACACTACACTACAATTTTTGTTAATATCTCCTGCGTATTTACCTGACAATGCCTGACCTGCGTATTTAGCTTGGTTAATTATCTTAATATATATGCCATCACGCGTGGACAGCTGGACCGATTTCACTAATTCTTTTTTTAGAATATTCCTTGAAGTACAAGGATGGTTTTTACGCAGTAAAAATTAAAAAAAACACTATCTCCTCCGAAACGGCTTGATGATTTTTATGGAATCTTATAATAATATCTATATTCGATAGGTCTGAGAATCGGTCGTAATTTATTTTCGGACCCGGTAGGTGGTACTGTTTTACCGGGCAGAATATCAAGCATTCAAAATATCATTAACGTCATGGTATAATTACAATAACTAATTTTTAAGAACAAAATCTTGACACTAAGTACTCACTGATTTGTTTCCTAAAATGTTTAGGATATAGCTAAAGCAACGCTTCGTAGGTTTCAAACTTTAAACCTTATTAGACATAATCTTAAGACTTGAATACCTATACAATACGAACCTACTGTTTAACACTTTTCGTTCGTTTGAACAGTAAATAATAAATAAGAGAAATTTACATAAGGGGAGCATTTATACTTTTTTTACGTGATACCTAGTTTCTGGTAGACAACTAAGCAAAAGTCTCAATAAAGAATTTGTTCCGAATACAGCACTGGGAGCCCAGCGACATAGATTCTAATGAGACATTACTTAACCATTTCGTGAATAGTCCGATCAAACGAAACACTTTTAGGAGTAGGGTTCACCCCACCGAACCTAAGGTAAGTGAGCCACGGCGAGGGTAGAAGGGGGTTAGATTAGACGCAATTTATGAAACTGCCGACAAGTCACAACAAGTTAAACTCTATTCAGCGTTAATTGATAATAAGTTAGCGAGTAAGAGCCGCGCTACAGACATTTTGATGTTTATTTTTATTACCTACAAGTATCTCTACCTTTAGTAGCTTTAAATTATCGTAAAAACGTATAATACAATAATAAACTTCAACGCTTCTTAATGTCCCACTGCTGGGCACAGTTCTTCTTTCACTATCTTACGAGTTGAGAGAGTTTAGGCCTTAATCCACCGATGCTGGCCAAGTGCGGGTTGGTGGATGTTAATGCCCTTGAATAATTAGTTATTAGACATGTTGGTTTCCTTCATCGATACTGAGCAGCATACCCGGTGAGCACGCCAAGTCGTCGGTCCCGATTGTTACATAGAATGTCTATGACAATCGTTAAAAAGTAGTTAGAAGCCTATCCGAAATCAGGAGCCCCGCTTAGTGCCGGCTTTGTCTGGTGGGTGGGTACTAACCACGACTGAACCTAATTTAACCACCAGTTTATTGTCACCTGTTTGCACCACACTAAAGGTGCACTTCCACGAACAAATGTGATTCAGTCTCACAAAAGGCTTCACCAGCATCTTATCACAACACGTTTGGTGAGTTTGTTTCCCTGGTGGTCACTGTCTACTACAAGTCCTTTACCATTAGCCAAGGATCACGTAGCAGGTCTTTAAGATGAATCCTACAGACATGAGCTATGTAAAATATAGATAGTTACAGCATGAATCTTGAAAATCAATTCCCATGTTACATTTAGCGTATCATTTAATTACTGATCCCTTTGCGATCCTACGCGTTATTTTATATGAGAAATTTGCGTCCAATTCAATAAGTTCACGGTTGGCTCGAAGGGGACGGTATCCACCAATGATAAACGTTAAATATTGATGGAATTCGTACCTGTGCATACCTCGCATAACGATGTAATGTAAGGGGAACAACTTTGATCTATTAAACCAACTGCAAATATAAGTTTCTTCCAAGCAAATATTAAAATAGATGAGCAGCGGTCCCCAGTGACATCGGCCTCGTTTTTAAATTATAAGGATGCGGGTTAGATTTTCGGTCGTGTGCACACATGTTATTGTGAATTGTTTCATCGCCGCGATATCAAGATTTCGCTTGGAGGTATCGCCGTAATACACATAACACAAGAAAAAGAAAAATAGGTATGTATCCAATATTTCTGATATTTAACTCACGGACAAAACAAAAAAAAATGTCGAATACATCACACTGGTCTGACGACTAGAAACTAGTTTATTATTCTTTACTCATATTTATTTTAATGGTATTTAGTTCTCATATTCTATATTTTTAATAGTAGATATTATCACACATTGAAATAAAACTATTTTATAACCGATATTATCGCGGTTCATTTCAAATTTTAGATCCCGACGTTTTAAAGTCTTTTCAGACTTTGAAACACTTTGACCGTCACTGGCTTTGATTTTTTTTTGACGAAATCTGCAGTGCATACTGCAGTACATACAATATACCTACTCAAAAAGGCTCCAACCATTTCCTGAGATTTGATAAAACACAGGTGCTTGTCAAAGAAAACCAGTTCTTACCAAAAATGATCCGCGAAACTATTGAAATTAAAAAACATCCTAATTTTAACAGAGGAAATGATTGGAATATACCGCCAGCTTGGGACCCAGTACCAAAACCCAAGCAAAATCAACTCAGAATTCAAGACACTGTGAGCTCAGTTTGCTTCAATAATAATGTTTGTAGGTAATAATAATTTTACGAACCGCGATAAAATGCGTTATAAAATAGTTTTATTTAAATATAATTTTTAAAATCAAATATTTATAAAATCGAAAACTAGTCTGCCAAATAATTGAAATCACCATCAGTGGCGGCAGAACATCATAAGGCAATTAGCGAGTACGCTCATTTCGGCCGCTTCCATAAATCGATTGTGTATCTGATAATGAGATCTACGGCAAATTAGCTCGGGATAATACTGTTGTGATCATTATTTGTGTGTTATAATTATTGTATTACACGGATATAATAGTTAGTAGAGCAGGGGTGGAGCAACGGTATCGGCCTCGCCTTTGGAATATAAGGTAACGGGTTCAATCGCCGATCGTTCCCATACATTTGTGTCATCACCGCTGCATCGGTAAAGGAATGGGCTCGCCCCCTAATACTTACGGGACCTGAATATAGCCGGTGAAATGTGCATGATTTTCATCTCTAATCACCCAAGGGTGTAGGTAGAGATGTTATCTTACAAGTTAAGAGAATTTAGGCCTTAATCCACACACGCTGGCAAAATACCGGTTGATGGATATCACATGATGTCCTCGAATGATTAGTTCTTAAACATGCCGGTTTTCCTTCACCGATATTGAGCAGCGGCGATGAAACAATTCACACATAAATGTGTGGGCACGACCGGGGATCTAACCCACGTTCATATATTTCAAAATCGAGGCCGATACCGCTGTGCTATTGCTGCTCTACTTCAGTTCACAAATAAATCAATATAGTGATAAATAAAGTGTTGAAACTAGATGTCAGCCCGGTATTCCATTACAGCAAGGAATATAAAACTGTGAATCGATTCAGAAGTGATTGCTTCACGTCATCGTGTATTCAGTTTTCAGATACAACCTTCACTTCGTAGTAAAAATGTATTAAACTTTAACTTGAATTTAGAAACACGTGGAGCTAAATAAATATAAGTTCGATTTCTGGGTTAGAAAAAACACTTTTACATTTTAGAAAATCTTGGTTGAAGCTCGAAGTTTGGAATGGCGCCCTATGAATGGCAATAGGTTCTCCCCCTATTACGATTGGAACCTAAACATAGCCGGCAAAAAGTGGGTGATGTTCATCTCTGTCTACACCTTCCGTTAATACAGGCATAGGCACTAAATAAGCGTAAACCGAACTGTATAGGAATTAGTTTTTGTAATTATTTAGTTTAGCTTACCGCCGCGGTTACGCCCGCGCGAGCTACATATCATGCCCAGCAGTAGAATAAAAAGTAGCTTATAGCTAATTTTTCAAATCGGACCCGCAGTTTCTGAGATTAGCGCGTTTGAACAAACAAACTCTTCAGCTTTATAATATTAGTATAGATTAATAAATTATGATTATAATGCCTAGTTACTAAACTTTGAATAATCTCTCACGTATTTTGAGCTGTAAAAGCAAAGAGTATTAAGTTTACAACACAGATTATTTAAGTAATTTAAGTAAATAGAGTTGTAAATAACACTAATTTAATGATAAGCAGTTTGTAATGAGATTTAATAAGATTAAGTTATCGAAGATTGAGCTTTAAACATAATGTTAGCTGGGTAACTTAGATTTATTACTTAGATCAAGTTATTTTTAGAAGTAACTCAATATGGAGACTGGAGTATCAGGTGGTAGTGAACCTCCAGTGTAAAGGGAAGATCTTCCGGTCCAACGAGGTGAGATGCCCAACGACTGTGGTCATCACTGTTCTTTGTCGGGTATTTTTGTTGTACACACTCAATTTTTTTTGACTAGTGTGCTTTTTTCATGGTTTTGTATCAGTAATAGAACACGTGTTTATTACTTTTTATTTTTCTTTGTTTGACATATTATTATATTCAGCAAATTATGGACGATTTATTCTAATTAATAATAATTATGTTAGAAAGCGCGAGGTGTAAAATTAGCGGTCAATGGCCCTAGCAAGCGCACAGCTGATACAGCGCCGTGTTGGTGACAAACATAATATCAGGTGATATTATCAGCATCAATAGTAAACATTGTCCAGTAGCGATTACAAAATTTTTGTAGTAAGGCATATAAAACTACGTGTTTATTAAACACTAGCTAAAGTATTTGTTATTGAAAATTTCTGCACTGGTTAAAATGTTTTTCTGTATATGCTAATTGTCGGTTAAACTTTGCTTGTGCGATTCAGGATTGCTATGACGTAATGTCTCTTGAGTGGCGTTAGGTATGTGACGCCACACTCTACGTTAAATTACCAAGAACCGCTTGAAATATTATCAACGTAATCAACTTCTTATAATAAACATAAAGCGATATCTGAAACTAGAAATTTGTCAAAAAAAAATCTCAGACATTGCTAAAGTTCCTAACAATAAAAATAATTACTTTTCAACAGATTATGGATTAACTTATTGTGGTTTTCTGTATCCTTTCATGGTTACTGCGATATGCATGATCAGCCCATGGGCTACTATTACGTTTTTCTCTGTTTTCTAGCCCCGTGTCACACAGCAGTAAATGATCATATAGTGGCCCGACCTTGGAAATGACACCATAAATATAAGCGCAGTAGACTCGATATTTATCACTCTTGTTTTAATTCAATTTTCTGTGCTATCTTATGTGTAACCTTAAACCGAAATTAAATAGCCGAACCAATGATTTTTAGGCTTGTTGTCATTTACGGACCGATTTTGGTTTTAAATAAAAGTTTATTAAGAAGTAGTACCACTAGAAATTTTAATTTTTAAATAGCACTCACGTCTGTGTTACCCACAGGTGTAAGCAGAAGTGAATAAGACCTTCCTTTCTGCATATGTAGGCTCACCCAATATTATTTAAGTATGTGACCTACATACTTAAATAATATTGGGTGAGCCTACCTACACCAAAACCGCCGAATAGCGACATGGTTGCTATTGACGTCAATCATCCGTTTGCTGAGTCGACGCCTCGTGCCGCCGCTTGGTGTTGGGTAACCAGTAACCTGAATACGATCCCGCTGACGCTGGCCCCCGCGCCCCGCAGTACTCACCGTCGTGGAATTTGTAGAAACGAAGGAAAGACACTTCGGTACTAGCATCGTCCGAGTCTAGGTTAATTCTAAGCTTAATTGTAACTTTAATGTAATAAATTAATATTTTAAAATCATTTTTGGTTTTGGTTGGCGATCCTGCGGCTGCCACCTTCGTAATTTGCCTGTTGCCGTTCATCAGACACAATTCCAAACATTTATCTGCAACTAATAGATTTTCTAAATATCTAGAAAATCTTAGTTGCAGATAGCCTCTTCTTTAGTCTTTTTTATTGTTTTTTTTTGTTATTCGTGCTTTGAAATAAAACTATTTCATAACGGACTTTATCGCGGTTATTATTTGTGATTACTATTTTATCATATTTTATGAACTTTCGGTAAAAGACTACCTAAGACTTCTGTGTTCATTATATACTGTAACAGCAACGAAAATGTGGAAATAGGTAGTATCTTGTATCTAAATCGTAGTTTATGTGAAGGTCCCAGGGAGCCATTGTGTTCGACAGTTCGAGATCAATCTAAGTAATGTGGATGCTCTCCACGCCCTCTCCCCTCCACCCGTCCACCCCTCCACCCGTGTTACTATTAATGCACCAAATGTTCCTAATAATCGTAAATATGACAGCTATTGTATACCAGCGATAAAGGAAAATAGAATTTATTATAATAATGTAAAGTTTATAATTTGCTGAAATTTAAGTTGGTATAGGTAATTTAATTTTAGTTTTGGTGACAAACCGACACCATCAGTGAAAGACCAACGGCTTAACGTACGATGGAATCACACCACAAACTTTTGACTCTGGGCTTTTGTTAAAAATTAAGAGTCTCAACAGTATAGTCCGGCACGGAATTAGATCCCGCGCCCCCTATGCAAGAGACAGGTCTGAAATTTGAAAAACACAACACACTAAGTAATACGTATGACAACATCCATAAAATCAAAGATGGTCCCTGCCTTAATATTGCGGATCACCAATTTTCCTACAAAATGGGTACCAATAAAAGGTCTTATTAGGATTAGGAAAATTCAAAAAAATAAATTTAATAATAACAGTAATAAAATAAATAATAACAATAAAACAAATAATAACAATTATTTAATATTTATATAAATCCAAGATGGCAGCGTATAAAAAATTGCATATTAATGATAGCTTTTTGTATTTTCATTTTAATAAAACCATTTCACCTGAAAACGTTATTTAAGAGTAAATTTTTCCTTGAAACAAAAAACTACCATACTCCCGTTACTCATGTCAGCCAAAACTAGAATAACAGACATTTTTAAGTACTTAGACAACCAGATCATGACAATAACCTAACGAGATTTTCTTCAATATAAAACAATAAACGGTAAAGAAAGAGTCCCTATAATAATAACTCTCTGCATCAAGCTCTAGCAGTAAGTGACGCAACACAAATGAATGAAGCCTCACAACTAGATCAATTAACTTCAGTTAACAGCTAGGAATTGAACTGTGAAGCGGTTTAACTTGTGTTTGCGTCATGTTTTACTGTTCGGTTTACTAGTTACCACGAGAATTACGTAATAACTGACAGTATTACTTGGTAATAATATAATATTCTTGGACATCAACATACGCGATCATCTAATCACAAACCAAGCAGATTTTGTGTAGAAACTACTGACACTCGAATAACATTCACATTTCAACAATAGATGGCGCTGTTTGTATAACATACAAACAGCGACATCTAGTATTGTCTTAGATTTACGCGAATATCACACATTGAAATAAAACTACTTTTTAACGGATTTTATCGCGGTTTATTTTAGATTTTAGATCCCGACGTTTCAAAGTCTTTTCAGACTTCATGTTAACGGGTGGACTGAGATATTTGACGTCCAAAAATATTAATCACAATTATTACTGACTACCTTCAAACATTAATATTTAAGTTGCGTTCCGATTTAAGCAAACTGAGCTCACAGTGTCTTGAATTCTGAGTTGATTTTGCTTGGGTTTTGGTACAAGTAAATTAAGCACTGGGTCCCAAGCTGGTGGTATATTCCAACCATTTTCTCTGTTAAAATTAGGATGTTTTTTAATTTCAATAGCTTCGCGGATCATTCTTGGTAAGAACCGGTTTTCTTTGACAAGGACCTGTGTTTTATCAAATCTCAAGTAATGGTTGGGGTCTTTTTGAGTATGTTCACACACTGCAGATTTCGTTGAGCGTTGATGTTTAACATCAGCTATGTGTTCTTTTACGCGGGTCCCTATACTTCTTTTTGTTTGTCCTATATATGAGAGTCCACACTCACAGTCAATTTTATAAACACCCGCATCTTGTAGAGGGACTTGACACTTGACAGATGGTAAAAATTGACTTATCTTGGTTTTGGGCTTGAAGTAAGTATTTATAGAAGCCCGCTTAAGGATATAGCCAATCTTGTCGGTCACTCCTCTTATATAAGGAAGAATTGCAGGTTGCCTTTCAACTGTAGCTGGTTTTACACGTGATCTGCGGCGACGCGGTGCTCGGAGCTTGTTGTCATGCAATACTTGCTTGACGTACTGAAGCTCTGCGTCAAGATGTTCATCATCACAGATCCCGTGTGCTCTCTGAAACAAAGTTTTGCCCACGGTAGCTAACTGTTTAGGATGGTGGTGCGAATCACCGTTTAGATACCTATTTGTATGTGTTGGTTTTCTATAAACTGTATGACCTAAGGTATTGTTAGGATTCCTGGTTATAAGGATATCTAGAAAAGCTAAGGTGTTATTTGCCTCCAACTCCATTGTGAATTGAATGTTGTTGTTAATGGAGTTGAGATGGTCGAGGAAAGTAGATACACTGTCTTTTGGTAAGATGGTAAAAGTATCGTCTACGTACCGTTTATAAAAAGATGGTATGATGGGAGCTGTATTCAGGGCCCGCGCCTCGAAGTCTTCCATGTAAATATCGGCGACAACGGGGGAAACTGGAGAACCCATAGCTACTCCATCCAGCTGGACGTAGTATTTTTGGTCCCACAGTAGATAACCACTGGTTAGACAATGCTTTAAAATGTCTGCATATTCCTCAGGCATATCATTTTCTAAGAGTTTCCTTCTAGTGATTTCAATGCAGTCATTAACAGGTAGACAAGTAAATAATGACTGAACATCAAAACTAACCATAGTTTCATTGTCAGCAAGCTGAAGGTGTTTTAACTCACTAACAAAATGGTAGGAATCCTTGACATGTGCTCTCGAGTGTCCTCTGAGTGGTGAGAGTACTTTCGCTAGGTGTTGAGCCAATCTGTAGGTTGGAGTGTCGATTTGGCTCACTATTGGACGTAGCGGTAAGTTATGTTTGTGTATTTTAGGTAGGCCATACAGTTTAGGAGGCTTAGCACATGATGGTAGTAAGTTTACGTTCAGACCTTCTAGTTTTCCGGAGTATTTCTTTATAATGTCACTTGTTTGTTTTAATATTTTGTTAGTAGGGTCAGTTTTGACCTGTTTATATGTACTTTCGTCCGATAATAGGTCTTCAATTTTTTGTTTATAGTCTGACGTATCCATCACAACCGTAGCGTTACCTTTATCAGCACGGAGAACAGTTAATTCTGGCCTAGTTCGCAAGTTTTTTAATGCTAAGTATTCATCTCTGCTAAGATTTGATTTGGGAGCCCTAGATCGCCTCAGAACCGATGAGATATCTTGGCGAAGGGCCTCCATATCATCTCTCTTCAGGTTATTTTTAATTAGGCAGCTCTCGACATCACTGATAATGGCTTCGTACGGGATTTTCCTTGGTGCTATACTAAAATTAAGCCCTTTTTCTAAAACTTTCAAAGTAGGTTGCTCTAAACTTTGTTTTGACAGATTTATTACAACCTGACGTCTAAATTATATCATTTATTTATAATTTTTGCTTGTGTTAAGTCGTTAGCTAGGAACTGATACATACGTACACCCATACACACAACATACAATCATGCTCATCATATTTGTATGATGAGCATGATTTGTCCTGGTAAATCCACGACCTCCAGCTTAGTAGTCAGGGTCACTAACCACTACGACAACAGACCATCCACATTACATTTACTACGTTTCTTATGTAAATATATGCATATAAGAGATAATTACACACAGACTCGATACAAACAGATTTATTCATCACACGAAAAGACTTGTTCACGCTTGTTTTTTTCGAGGGGAAACCTTTTGTAGGTTCCACTGCATCAGAGACACAGTGGGTATGTGAGACTACGAAGTAGTTTACGCACCAAAATCCCCCGGTGTTCCTCTACCAACCCACTTGCCAGGCCGCGGTATCGCTTTTACATTATCACAACGACCGGCGGGTTACGACCACCTCAAAATGTTAGTTCACGTGCATGATAGATCTCGGATGACACCTAGATATTTGGCTTGGTTCTCCCAAACAATCGGCTTGACGAACATGTAGATTGTACTGATGAGTGGCGGATCGGACCTTGAGAAGAGTACGGCGGCACTCATCTCGGGGTTCACCTCGATTCTCCATTTCCGTAACCATTCGCGGATTGGATTTGACGAGTTACCGCGATCGGGCAGTGAGCTGGGTAGTAGAGGACGGTGTTGTCGACAAACAGAGCCAGACAAGCTTCGCCTGAACAGGAAGGGCTAAAGAACAGAGCCCTGAGGGACTCAGGCGTGTATTGGTTGTAGTCTACGACGGGACGGGCTTACTCAGTAATTATAAAATTTTCGTGAATACTGATTTTATTTGAGAAAGTGAAAATAGAATGAGACTCCATATTACCGCAGACATGGCCCCGGAACACAGTAAGACTGCTGGTTGGCACAGATTGTCTAGTGGGTAGTCATTAGCCAAAGCCTACCAGATTGCTTGTAAAAACGAGGCCACATGAGGTACAGGAAAACATTTTTTCGAAGCCTATTCCAGCTATAGTTACAAAATAAGTAACATTGAAAATAGCCGAGTGGCTCGATGAGAGCAGTTTCATAACAAACGAGCCAACTCGCTAAGTGGCGAGGGCTTCCAACTTCCTGGGAAGGGCTTTCGAATTATTCCTACTATGTAGATGTTAATATCTAGACTCCGCAAACAACAATTTACCTTTGCCTTTTTTTGTAGTGGATGACCAGAAACACGAGATTGTCACGATTGCTGAAAATAAGTAATTAGGTGACAATAAAAATAGTCATAAAATACTGGATGATCGATGTTCATAATAATATTAATATAGAGAAGTTATAGGTCACAAAATTAAAATCGATAAAGTTTCGAGTAGTACATTACGTTTTTAAGAAAAGAATAAAAACCAAATATACAAACTACAGAAATTATTTTCCAGTTACGTGAACTGCATATCTTTTTAATATATCCAAGTGACTCTTCGATACAAAAGTTTTAGGCAAGGTTTTGTTTATTAATTTTGACAATAACTCTCTGCTGTCGCGTCGCCAGCGCCACCGTCGTCACCTATGCAACTTTTTTGGACATAAAACAAGGACGGTATCGTGACGCGAATTTTTATTAATCAGGATTGATTTAACGTTCCTATCGATATCTTGGGATGTAATTATTTATATTATTTTTCTCGTAACTAGATTATATTTTGTTTTTGTTTATCTTTTCTGAAATTTCTATTTAATTTCTAAATTTAAAATACAAAGTAATATTGACGCCCAATATAATATATTAGATTGCTACTGCTTTCAGTAGCTTCAGTAATTAGAATTAATTACGGTCGACCAGTTATTGACAACGCGATGTCTAAATCTAATCATAAACCACAAATACTTGTTCGCATCTTCTTTAACTATAGTTGTCTTTGGTATCCGATCAACTTATGCAATGCGAGCTCGGATCGTCCATATCTCAGTGTAGAAGACGGGAGCTAAGCCTGCGGACACATGACGATCAATTTAGAGTTACGTTCCACTGAGGCCAGAGCCTTATCTTAACGCCTTTTTTATACAGACACCAGTTATTTCTCGCAACCCCTACTTTGTTACGGGTTTCGTTCGGATATTACCGTTATATTTTATTCTCTGAATATACCATCACCCACTATTATGCGAAATTTGAGTTGATATTTACCTCTGCCTACATCTTTAGGTAATAATAATAATGAAAATAGTAATTTAATAACACAGTGGCGCATTAATACACACGGCCATCTGATGCCAAACTAAGCAGAAGCTCTGCTTTTACTACTTCTGTACTATGAAAACCAGATAACTAGTAATATACTACTTATAATATTTTTCTTTTGTAAATACATACTTGAATATACATAGATAATCACACCCAGACTCAAGACAAACAGACGTGTTCATCACACAAATGTCTGGCTTGTGTGTAAATCTTCTAAACTAAACGAAAAGGTTTGGTTCTATGTATGTTTTCTTATAAAAAAAGCATACTAGGTTGGTCCCTAAATTTTTTGATCCGATGACATAAAAAGCAGAACTCCTCAAAGAATCACAGTCGAACAGTCACGATAAGAAGTTTTGCTTTGTTTTTACGTGCAGTCATGTAATAAAAGTCGTGGCGCAACGATCAGCGGTGGCGCAGCGGTACGGGCCTCGCCTTACAAATATAAGGTCGCGGCCACATATCTATGTGTGAATTGTTTCATATCCGCTTCTGAATATAAGTAAAGGAAAACATCGTGAGGAAACCGTAAGAACTAATCATTTGAGGACATGTGACATCCGCCAATTCGCACTTGGCCAGCGTGTGTGGATTAAGGCCCATACTCTCAACTCGTAAGATAGTTGAGAAAAGACCCGTGCCTCGACGACAAATTATTTTCGGTGAGAAGGTGACAGTGGAATAAAGCTGCAAATGGTTAAAAAACCATAAAGAAGCAAACAACCGACTCACCCTTTTAAATGGTGTCACCAGACATCGCACTGGAGTACGACAAGGCCGCTTGGCGCTGCGGCTTTGTCAGATGGGTGGTCACTAACCACGGCCGAAGCCTACCATCAGTATTTTAGTAGTTTTTTTTTTTATCTCCACTATCTCACGAGTTGAGAGAGTTTTAGTTTTAATCAACACAAGCTGGTCAAGTGCGGGTTTGTGGCAGAATACCGACTCTATATTAAAACATTATTCTTCGTGATAAATGAATGCACAGTCAACTCAATCGATCTCTTATTCTGACGTCACACGAATGATGGATGGCCCGCTCTAAGTTTAGCAGTTATCAATTAAATAGTTTTCAGCTAAATTGATTTCACTGCCTCGCTTGAATTAAATAATTCTAAAACTATTAAATGCGACAATTTGTTAGAATGGATGACATGAATGTATTAAATAGACGGTTGGATCTCTGTAATTGTTTCATATAAAAACGAGCCAAAGGCGTGGACGGTAAGATACTTACTTTTCACGCCGCAGCTCGTGGATTCCCATCCGAGACAAATATTAATGATGAACATTTGTGTTTGTGTCGAGTCTGGGTGTAAATATCTATTATAAGTATATATTTACAAAAGAAAAGTATTATATGTATCGTATATACCAGTTATCTGGTTTCCATATCACAAGCTCTGCTTAGCTTGGGACCAGATGACCGTGTGTGTTAATGTCCCAGAATATTTATTTATTTATTGATAAAACTATGGAGGAGATTCTGACGGAATCGGTTTAATACATTGTTAATTACTTAAATTTACATAAGAAGCTTGTAACTATGGTAACATTGTGCTGTTTTAGTATACTTACATAATAGAGTTTCGAGCAGCAAGCATATAAATATAAGACGCATAAGACGCGGTCAGCAGTGTAACCCTAATTCTAAATACATGTAAACATGATTAAACTTATTGTAGCCCCTGAAAATAAAGATGAATGTGTATCTGAGTACAAATTTGTTGCCTTGTAGAATCTAGAAAAAAAAATGATGCGTATTTGTTTTTATGCTAAACGCACTAGCGGTAAACCGCACCATTCAACTATATAAAGAAGAAAGAAAAACATTTATTTGACAGAGATAAGACACACAGAATCAAATAAAATAAGAGAAAACACATGAGAAGAGATAAAAAAGCATAAATGAAAACAGTTAAAAAGAAGAAAAAAACAAATAATAAGTGTGACCCATCAGTGTCAAACATGGACATTGCTCAGTAAACGCTGTATCGCATGTCAGTGCGCTGGATCATGCGGTTACATATAAAAATTTAAAATACAGGGCTGATGCCTGTATTACACCGGTAGATACACCGCATACCGGTCAACCGAGATGATTTTTAACTAAGTCGGTTGACGAAACATTTTTTTAATTATAATTATATTGTTGTTTTTAATTTATACGGGATTATAAGAATTTTGTTTCCCCACAGTACTACTTACGCCCAGCGGCGTGGTCGGTAACATACTCGTTTTTCACGCCGCAGGTGAGTTCAATTCCCACCCGAGACAGACAATAATTGTATCCATGAACACGTCTGTTTCTCTTGAGTCTGGGTGTTATTATACAAGATTGTATTTACAAAAAAAAAGTAGTATTTTGAGTATTTTCACACATACACACAACACAATCTAGTCCCAAATTAAGCAATTATTTTGTATACCCGCTATCTGGTTTCCATAACATAAGCTCTGCTTATTGAAATAAAACTGCTTTTAATGGATTTTATCGCTGTTTTTTTAAATAAACCGCGATAAAATCCGTTAAAAAGTAGTTTTATTTCAACGTGTGATATTCGCGTAAATCTAAGACAATACAAGCTCTTCTTAGCTTGGGATCACATGACCGTGTGTGATAATATCCTAGAATATTATTATTGTAGGTATTCGAGCAAAATCGGGGCTGATTACAAGTACAGTTATAGTTATAACAGTATTATATACTTATTAAAATTAATTGTTCAAATCGCTTAGTTTTACATTAAATTAATTGCGTCTATTAGATTATTAATTATATTACGTTTTAGTTCGTTTGCTGCATGATTTTTATTTATACAATTATCAGGGTCGTTTGACAGTTCATTTTAAGATGTCTGAAATAGTTTCCATTGTCTGGGAATTCTGATTTATTAAATCAAAATTTAATGATAGTTAAATTATTGTTTTCTCGAATGTGAAAGCAGATTTTCAATTCTCTATGTATTTAATATGTCGCAACATTATGATCATCATCATCATCAGCCTATTCTAATCCACAGCTGGACACAGGCCTCTCCTAAAGTGCGCCACTGAGCACGATCCGCGGCTTTTCTCATCCAGTTCTTTCCGGCCCTGCTGAGATCGTCACTCCACCTAGTATGTGGGCGTCCTACGCTACGTTTGCCAATCCGTGGTCTCCACTCGAGAACTCGTTTACCCCAGCGGTTGTCAGTTTTGCGGTAGATATGACCGGCCCACTGCCACTTCAGCTTACAACGTGATTCGATAATAAGATTTTTCCAAAATCTATAATATATTTTGCGAAAACACGGGTAATTTTGACAAAGGTAAAAACATTTCTCAATTGCAATCAATTTAAACCAGGAAAAAGCACGCTTGTAACTACTCAGCCACTGAGGTAGGAGATGCAATTACTTCAAAAACAAAAGAATCATAACAAAGTTTATTTAATACGATGAAGTTGGCAACAGTTTGCGAGAAGTGAACTCGGAACAGTGAGCTAACTTCAATAACCAACACCAGACTTTACAAGAAAACTTACTTAAAAATGCACCAACTCTTGTATACTACCAGTGGCCTTATTTACGAAGACTAAACATCCTTTAAACATCGGTTATATATCCTAAAAAAAATCACTACTATGTATATAATAGTCACCTCTAAAAATTTATGAATAGCTGCAATTTAATAAAACATATTGAACTCAAAAAGATTTCATAAAAAAAACTACAAATGATAAGATTATTTTTTCTTCTCGACACGACACTTATTTGTGGAATATTTTTGCAAGACAGCAAGCGGTCATGTGGGTAATAGTTTCTTGCCTTTATGCAGGTTATAACACAGACTACTAAGAGGGTTATAATAATAATCTTTTATTTTGGCACATAGAAATACTCAAATATATACTAAAATTGAAACGAAAATAACAAATAAAACGCACAAATAAACAGCAAAATATCAAAAGTGTGTAAGAAACCGTTGGCAGAGAGTCGCTGTGTCAATCCCTAATATGTAATAGAATTTATTAATAAAGGACGAGGCGACCCTGTTGTTATTCAATGCGAACGATTATTGTATCGAATCGTGCGATTTTTATATCGAATCGAGCGATTTTTTCCTTCGAATAGTGGGGAAAAGAGGTCGCATTGGAATCACCGAATTATGCGAGACCGATAGAAACAATGGGGAGTGCTACACGCGCCGACTATTCGCTTAGTTTGCGACGCTGAATCGATTTTAAATGCATTTCAGATTCGACGTTTATTGTAGGTACTTTTATATTTTATTGGGTATTTAAGATTCTCGTCTTTAGGGTTTCGTAGAGAACAAGAAACCCATATAGTTGCGCTATGTCTGTCTGTCCACAAGTAAGCCTAGAGACGCTTGGTACTACAGTATTATATTATATTCAGAGCTGTAATTTGGCATAGTACCATCAACAGCGCGTCGATAAATTTGAAAATAAAATCTTGAAAAAAAAAATTGTGCCCGAACAGTGAAACGATGAACATTATGATTTTCTAGTTCCGCCGGGTGGCATATCGTTAGACGGCTTATTAATAAATAGTATGCTAAGAACGATTTTGGACTTAGGGTTCTATTTACGAAATATTAAGCTTTAAAATTGTAAAGAGTCCAGTGTCCTCCCGCACTCTACCAGCTAATCAGTTGTCTCTAGATTCGTAAAAAAGTCATAGCCTTATAAAATATAAAAATGTAAATGTGTATCCAACTCGCAACAACAAGCAAGTCAGTGTTGCACTGACTTGCGTGTTAAATTTAGATCCAGCCTTTCCATCGTGCTTTGATTAGGATAAAATTTATCCTTTTTGAAATTTTTTATTCTAAAGTCTGAATAATTTTAAGATTAGGACGTCACCTCCGTCACCTCTATATTTTCATAAACATATTATTACTAATATAAAATACTTGCTAAATTTTGTATTTATTTAAGAATCATCTTAACATACTTATAGATATCCAACCAAAATGTTGGCGAAGTAAACATTTTTAATATTCATTCGATAGAGTTGTATACGCGAGGTCACGTTCCTGTCCCTCGCCTCACTTCGCTAAGCTCCCGACAATGACATAACTTGGTAGCCCGACACCGACCGACCGAAATAGTGTTCCCATTATATCGGGCCGACAGTTACTGCAACGACGAAAGTTTCTGATACGTATGTAGATAACAAAACGTAAGTATCAGAAACTTTATATTTAATTTTATAAATTATACGACAGAAGCGTTACGACATAAATTACTACGAACGTTACGAGTTACTACGAAACTAGTTACTACGAAACAGACGCGTTTCGTGTTACTACGAAACAGATGCGTTATGAATCGCTACGAAGCAGACGCATTACGGGTTACTACGAAACAATAATGAGTTGCTACGCAACACACCTCTATACTACGACTCAAGCGCGTTTCGCATTGCTAGAAATCCAGTTACTACGGTATTGCAGCGGTACAATTTGTTACTAAATTGACGAAGCTAACGCAATAAAATTACTAAGAAACACGTTTCAATTAACTTGCTTGTTTTTTGTCATACCAACAGCAAGTGAGGTTGAGGGACAGACAAAAGTATACGTCCGTCTAACTTACATAATGTAAACGTCTCAAAAACAGATTTTTTCCTTTCTAGACAACCCTTCCCTCATTTGAATTCAAATTGACCTTTTTCTAAATTGCTTTATTAAATCGAAACGTGTCTCAATAATTGAGCTGCGCCGCGCGCCGGTGTGCGTCCCGTGGAAAAAACGATACACTGCGAAATTTACCGTTTTTATTAAATGACTTTTAATTAATTTGGGATGGAGTTGTAATTTAAAGAGGTTCGTTTGTTTCCTGACAGATACAGGCAGCAGCTAGCGGTCGGGACTTTGTTCCGAGTTGGTAAAGTTGTGCCACTTCGTTATCATACATTGTGGGAAGTTGGAGAGAGTTCGTCTATATAAAAAGGATAATATTTACAAACGTTTGCCTGTGAACTGCGATAGCGTTGGATTCGCATTGATTACCTCGTTTGGTTTCGATATAATATTTGATATTTGCTTTCCATAGATATTCACTGTAGGCTCTTACATTAATGTAGCGGTTTGTTCGAGTGTCGCCTTAGCATAAAAATATGTTTATGTTTACTTATTATAATTATCTAACTAAGGCATTATTTACGACGTTAATTTTCAATAAAAATATTATATAAACGTTTTTTAAGTTATACGACTATCGCAAATTGAAAAAGAACTGCTGTATAAAGAATGTTATCGCTGTCTATTTTTGATTTTGTATCCCGACGTTTTAAAGTATTTTCACGGTCACAGGGTCCAAAATTCTGAGTGGATCCCAAGCAAGTGGTATATTCCAACTATTTTCTCTGTTGAAATTAAGATAAGCATGAAGTTTGAAAAGACTTTAATACGTCGTTTTGGTACAAAATCTAAAAAAACGCAATAAATCCCGATAGAAGAAGTTTTATTTCAACAAGATTTGAGTATTATATTGTCTGTAGTACTATAAAATAACTTAATAAAAATTAAAATAATAAAACAAAATATTATTCGTGATTTTTGATAATTCGTAAGCTATATTTCACAGGAAATAAATTATTAGAAATTTTATGGGACAATAATATTTAGTTAAAGTAATACTGTAATGATTGCCGATTTAGTTCTAAGACATGTCTGTTTCCTTAAGATCTTTTTATCACCTATACTGAGCGTCAGCGATTAAAAATCCATACGAAGATGTGTTGGCACTACTTAGGTACCCGGGATCGTGACCTATATTTCAAAGCTTATTTCATTACCGCTGCGTCACCGCTACGCCACCGCTGCGCTAATTAAGATAGTTTTGGTTATAATTCCTGCTACCAAACTATAAATCTAATTATTCCTCTATAGTCCATCAAATCTATGAAGTACCATTTGACGTTTCACTGTTTTCACATTATTTTTATTAGCTTTCCTGTAAAATAATTGAATCATGAAGCTATTTTTATTTCATACATAAACAATTTTCGTACAAAAAATAAAATTCTAAATGTACTACGTTTAGAACTGTCAAACGGTACTTCTTAGATTTGATGGAGTGTAGTTAGTTTATGCACATTGTTAGTTCGTAGAATCGACCCTAATCACAATAAAAAACCGATTAAACCTCCTTCAAAAGTTAATTTAAATTCGTCGTGTTTCGCTACAGACTCACAATTGACCCGTGACGCTGTGCAAGGCTTGCTATAAATCTGTGATTTATGTGGGGTGAGCAGGGGTGCCACGACTCGCATAAAATTGTCGATTGCCACGTCTCGGAGGACTGTCCTCTGTTCTGTATAAAAAATGTCCTGATTGGTGAGATTATATGTGCCTTCTATATTTTAAGTGACTTATAACATTAACCTACTCTGCTACAGACAAGCAAGACGCGACATTCTGTGTCTCTGTCAATTTTTTTCAAAGTGAAAAAGATATGAAATCAAATAATAATAAAAGATTAAATATAAAAGATAATAATTTATATAAAAAGATAAGTGATCTAGGCCAACAGACCTAGATTCTCTATGATTTAAGAGACCGTTGTTGAATGTTTAGTAATGATACGGACAGTTTCTGCCATTTAGCACGCCTCTGCGTGGAATAATCTTCTGATGTCTGTTTTACTTTGGTGTAAGTTTTTAAATGCAAATATGTAGATTCTGACCGTACGTCTATCTTTGTCTCCATTGCCACTTATCCAGTGACATGAAGGATAAACGTGTTAACAGTAAAAGCAATCTATTCTTTCTACATCGGGTCGCTGGGTTCTGCAAGGAGTAATACAATTGAAATCGTATTTTGGTTGTTTGAACATTTTTACTGTCTATTACAAAAAGTTTTAGATATTTCGATGGGCCGGTGGCGTGGTCGGTTAGATGCTTGCTTTGCCGCAGGTCGTGGGTTTGATTCCCACCCAAGTCAAACATTTGTGTGATGAACATGTATGTTTGTCTTGTGTCTGGGTGTAATTATCCATATTAAATTATGTATTTACAAAAGAAAAGTATTTTATGTACTATATTACCAGTTATCTGGTTTCCATCTGGTGTGGGTTAATGGCCCACTATGTTATACTATTATTATTATAGAAAAGGTGGTAAAGTCTCACAATGATTTACTATATACCATTATAATTAACAGTAGATTCGTTTGAACATGAAACACAGTTGTGCGTAGACGAATGGCAGCGTCGGCTTGTTCTCGTACTATTAATTAAACACCTGTTTATATCTTCACTCCCTTCATGTGGTTGGTGAAAATGGTTTAGGTAATACCCTACCTACTACCTATATTACATTTTTAAACCATGGTACTTAAATTGAACGTAGATGCAGTTTGAATCAACACTATACTTATATTAAGTGTTTAGTAAACAAATAACAAAATTCACACATCAAAGTGTCAAAGGCTAAAATTAATTTATATATAGTATCGCGTAATCTCTAAACGTAGCAAGTTGTTTTCTAAACAGTCGATTAGGTGTCACTTCAGTCACTTTTGATTGCGTAAGGCATGTCAGTTGTCAAACTTACAAGATGTCAACGTCACTCAGGTTGCTTGTCTATGATTGTCACTGTTACATCACGGCACAATATCTATGAAGTCGGTTGGGTGCGCACGTGGTGTGTGCAAACCAAATTTGTCCGCGCTAAAAAGAAATCTATTTCAATCCAAACATTTTGTGAATATTTGTGATTAGGGAGGTGTTGTTATTTGCAGAGATATTAATTAACTTTCTATGTTGTTATTATGTGTCCCATAGAGATGCAAATGTAATGAGTTGTATCTGGTGACTGCCGCCCTATGAACTCGCCAATATATTAGATTGCTCTATCATCCCTTGCCTTTTTTCCATTGCTATTGGGGTCGGCTCCCAGTCTAACCTGTTGCAGCTAGCTACCAAAATTATACGAGCGACTGCTATTATACCTTGAAACCTAGTAGCAGATCTAGTTAGACCAAGTGTCAGATTATATTAGGCATCTGACTACTGACTTAATCACAACCTGGACCTGCTACTGCTCGACTATACAGGGCATTTATAGAATTACTGTTTCAATAAAATTGTGCAATACTAAGATTTCATAATAATATTTGATGTGTTTGTTTGTTAAATGATGATGATTAAAAGGCTATAAAGAGACCCGTACTTAGGTAGGAGATTACTTTGGTCTTAGATGTTCGTTTAGTACTGTGTCATTTGTAACAGAAGGCAGGTTTTTTGCCATCCGCTGTAAAAAAGTTGAATTAAAATTTATCTATGTTCTTAACAGTTTATTCAAGGTCACACAATACAGTTTCGTTAATTTATTTAAGAATAAAACACCTAAGAAAAGTAATTAGTACCACACTAATTAACAAAGTTACAATTGTAGAATCGAGTTCTTTCTAGATAGATAAAGTTTATTCTGATCCCTGTAGACACTACCCACACCTTCATATTAATTGCAAAAATAATCAAATTATACTTTTATTTTAAATTAAAATATTTGTTAACAAGTTAAACTTGGAATATGAAAACTTTAGCAATTTATGAGACTAAAGCTAATATACACTAAGGGACAATGTGGTAAGACATGTGTCGGCGACATGTCAAACGAAGTCAAGCAATTTTGCATGACAAATCTGGCGGCGTATCACTTATGTCCGTATCAACGTCGGTCGGAAACTTTGCCTGACATACTTTTTCTGGCGAAACCGCGGTGCTTTTAGTATATTTTAGTATATTCAGTCTATATCATGATACCCACCAAGGGTTGCTCCTTCACTTCCTAACAAGGGAGCATGTCAAAGATTTTAAGGTAATTACATTTAGAAGAATTTGTTCTAAATTACTTTTTAAATATGACATCTGGCGACGATTATTGAACTAGGTTCTTTCTCAATTAATTAGATAACATTGAACAGTAATTACAGTACGTTCCTGATAAACTCAATTCAGTACTTTTTTTTTAAATAGAACACTTTTAGTATGAAGAGACGTATGTCGAGCAAAGCCCGGTAACGTCGAACTACTTTACTCGACGTCGCTGGTAACACCATGTTGCCGGTGGTTCTCTAGTGTATCCGTAGCTTAACTATAGTATTTTTAGTTACAACTTTTACTGGCGTCCTATAGATTCATCATTTGAGATATTTTCACTATCAAATTTATATCTAATCAACATTTTGTTGAATCAAAGTTATTTAACAAACAAACTTGGCTTTAACTGAATTAAAATTCGTAATATTTCAGCTGAATCAGAGTGCAATAAATTATGAATTAATTTTATTATTAACTTTGTAAGGTTGTGTAAATGATGTTGGTGGTAAACTTCATTGTTTAATGTCTGAGGGTAATCGATATTACATTATTTAAATTAATAAACACACTTGGCTAATGCCATCTATCTCAAACAAAGCAGAACTAGTACCGTGAAAACTAAATAATTGGTACATATCTAACCTACTTGTAATTTTCAGTTGTAAAATATACTCATACTAGCTTTCCGCCAGCGGCGCCGCGTGTACCTATGTCGGTTATCGCGCCAAAACATTACCTTCTTTTTGCGCAGTCGGATAAAAACTATCCTATGTCCTTTCTCGGGTCTCAAACTACCTCCATACCCAATTTCATTCAAATCGGTTCAGTAGTTTTTGCGTGAAAGCGTAACAAACAAACTTACATTCGCATTTATAATATTACTAGTTTTCCGCCCGCGGCTTCGCCCGCGGATGTTGGTTATCGCGCTAGACCATTAATCCCTTTTTTCGCAGTCGGATAAAACTATCCTTTCCCGGGTCTCGAACAATCTCCGTACAAAATTAGTTCAGTAGTGTAGGAGTGTAAGCAACATTTTGAAATCGTCAAGCCCCCATAGGTATATCCATAAATCAATGGGCGTTTCTTAAAAATACTACGGCTCTTAGACCGTACTTATAAGAAATGAAATTTAAATTTCGAATTCTATTCGTAGCATTGAGTTATCAAACATGTCACTGTGTCAAAATAAAAAGTAATTTAGATCAAAATTACGAAGGAGTTATGATATCAACTTTGAAGAAAATCGCCCTCAGAATAATTTCTCAGGCTTTGCCCGCTTAGTATTAGGATGAAAATAAGAAAAATTGAAAAAATATTAAACACGTGTTTCATTATTTATTTTGGGCTTTATTCATACCAAATTTGAAGGAAATCGGACCAAGGACTAAACAGTTATGGAATATTTAATTTTTACAAATAAACTCATTTAACATTGGAAAAATAAAAAACACGTGTTTCATGATTTCTTTTAAGGTATATGTGTGCCAAATTTGGAGTGAATCGGACTTGAGACTATACAGATCCAGAAAATCTTTAATTTTTACCAATAAAACTCATTATCCACACCTCATAGGGGTAATTATGGAAAAATAAAAAACCCGTATCTCATTATTTGTCTTAAGGTTTATGTGTACCGAATTTTAAATGAATAGGACCAAGGAATAAAAAGTTGCATACAAACTTCACCCCTCTATTTAACCCTCTTAGGGGATGATTTTTGAAAATATTATTAGCCTATGTCCGATTCTAGGGTATACATTACCTACATTTCAAATTTCAATAAAATCGGTTGAGCGGTTATGGAGATACGCGGTAACAAACCTTCACACACACACACACACTTACTTTCGCATTTATAATATTAGTAGGATAGGATTAGTAGGATAGGATAGGATAGGATAGGATAGGAAGTATAGATAATAACATACCTATGATTACTAAACTAACTATTAGGATCCCACCAGTAATGCTACTCCTGGCCCCCATGTAACTCATGGCGGACAACAGCATGCATAGAGTCTCAGTTTTTTAAAAATCGACCTAGTCTTGAAACCTATGCTGGATTAGGTCCGAATCAGAAGTAAAAGCATTATATTATTATTTACATAAAATATAATAAAATAAATAGTTAATTTTAATAAGTAAGATTAAATACTAAGGTAAACAAGTCAATTGGCCACTTTCATCCAAGTAAAATTCTGGTTACGGAAACTAAAATAAGGAAAAGTTTTCTGATCCTGTTAATAAAATATTTAATAAAAAAAACAGTTCGTCATCATCATCAGCTCATTGTAGTCCTCTGCTGGACATAGGAGTCTCCCAAAGCAGGCCACTAAGTTCAATCCGCGGTTTCTCTCATCCAGCTCTTACAAGCCACCTTACAGACGTCACTCCACCTGGACGTTATACGCTACGTTTGCTCCGTGGTCTCCACTCAAGAACTCGTTTACCCCAATGGTTGTTGCCACTTTAGCTTACTAATCCGGTAATAAAAAAAATGGGTGCGTGTACTTATGTACGCGCGTGAGAAGTTATACTTCTTTGGCATCATTAAATAAGCAGACAGCTTCATACTGTTAATTTTGTGTCACAGATGCGCGCGCATCTTAAAATTTCACTCTCATAAGCAGACAGCTTCATACTGTTAATTTTGTGTCACAGATGCGCGCGCATCTTAAAATTTCACTCTCATCATTTTTTCATAACGCGCCTAAAGAAGTATAACTTCAAAAACAATAATTTTGGTGTAAATGAAGTTAATTAACCTACCTACTGTAAATTAATTTCTTATCTATGTACAAACTGATCAGTAGAAACAGAACAAACTAACAAGTACACTATCAGAATGAGCTCATCTAAACAAGGATCCCGATGTTTATCATACAGTTGGACACATTAACAACTGGTTGTGTCCCTAAAGTTGTGCGGCCCTCGTGTCCGGCTAATGCGATACACACTGTTTGAAATACATCATTTACTTACATATGTACATTATTATGTGTATTTAGGGTGGGCTTTAATAATTTTCCAGAAGATTTTTAGGAAATACTTTTTTGGAAATACTTTTTTTAAAACTACTATGGGGCTCAAGTAAAATAGTAAATTTAGTATTTGAAATGTAAAATAAAGACAAATATTTATCTTTAAAAATTTTTTTTTTCAATTTTTCTAATCGTAAATAAATCTCCATAAAATCCGACAGAAAGTAATTTTTTTTTCAATAGTGAATTAAATTAATAAATTGCTTCAAAAAATAATGGGCACATCCACTTCATAAAGTATTTTACACGAATTACCAGTCACCCTATATAGATGCACTTTAGTCTTGAATGACATAATTAACCAAATGATTTTTGATTCACATGTAAGAATTGTGAAACAACTTTTGTTTCCGAATGTACATGCGGAAAAAAACAACGCCCTAGAAAAGGACATTTTCTGATCTCATTGGTGATGTTTTTTCAAAAGGAACAGGTGCGTAGCACTCACAACAGCCGTGCATGTATGACTAAATGTATGAACATGAATGAAGTCAAGAAAATGTGTTTTGAACGTAGCAGAAAATTCTCCCTCTACTCCTATGGCAAAAGGACATAATGGTATGTACGTACAGTATATAGAAGATACTACGATGTAGGTACTTGTACATTCACGTACAGCGAGCATTTCTAACGGCACAGCTCTCGCGATTTATAGTAGCACTTAATTACCTACGACACAACACTCGCGTTTTACATTGCTTGCTTTTGTACGCGCGCCTTTGTTCGCTCGACAACTTTGCCAGCAGTGTATTGTGTGTGCTATCGTTGTTCCGAGTACTGGAATGCGTCAAATAAGTGACATCAGTCTTTAAAACTGTAAAATGTAGGTCACTCAAAGTGATGCAGTGACACCCAAAATACAAATGCAAAAGGTTAACTCAATCAATATAGAGTGACTGGTAATTAATGTAAAAAAGGTTACCACGTGGTAGTGCATAGGATTACAAATAACTTTCCAAAAAAATTTGGCTTTTGGAACTACTTTTTTAATTAAATTGGCAACTCAAAAAAAGTAAATATCTTTTACTTACTTTTGAGTTCGAAAAACTGTCTAGTAATATCAAATCTGTCATGAACTTTCACTACGCCATCAGGTTTTTTACGAAGTATTTTATTACTTAACGGATATGTTCATGGGTAGGTAAATTATCCCTGGGGTTACTCACGGACACGGTCAAAAGGTCTTTCTGTATTTATTTATTGAGTGGCTTGAAAAATTTTATGGGTTCATTTGATGGTGGTTGTTGTTTTGTCCTGTTTGCCTACTCTTGATTCTCGATTCTATATAAATCTAGGATTGTTTTGGAAAATTATAAATTGGTAGTTATAATGGCTACACTAACACAAGAAAAACAGTTACAGGTTAAATTTTAAGGTATTACAATATTTTTTTATTATTACCTACCTTTTTCTTTATTATTATTTATTATTCAGTATAACTTGCCTTTTGTTAATCAATGATGTGGTCTTAGATGGAACGGGCATTTTCAGTAAATTCTGACTTACTTGTGACTTGAATACGGGTAGATTATAGCTATCGGGAAACAGAGAAGACCGGCACCGAATCCTACAACTTAGCAGTTCGCATAATAAAAGTTGATGCAAAATCCACCACATATCGGTGGCGCACAGCAGTGCCTGTCAAAAAAAAATTAAAACTGCTAAAATGTTTTTTTTTTGTCTCATGAAAACACTGAGTGGGTGGCACGTGACTGAAGACTTTAATTTATATTGTTAAAATTCCAAATATCACAGATCGAATTCATGTTAGGGTGAGATTGAGATCGAGAGTCAAGAGTAGGTATGCCAGCTGTTTTTGTGTGTTGCGTCGAAAAAGTTTCACCATTGTACGAAGGTATTCTGTAGATACCAGTTAATTGAGACATGTGTAAACATTTATTTTGAGCCATTGTTGTCGCTCGGGAACAAAGTTCTGTACATAACTTATTTTTAAGTTCATCATCTCTAGTACCTATTCGCAGTGTCTCTGCTTATCTTGGTAATCAGAAACTTGAATAAATAAACGTACCTACATACATAGAGCAGCGGTGGCGCAGCGGTACGAGAGCAGCGGTGGCGCAGCGGTACGGGCCTCGCCTTAAAAAAATAAGGTCACGGGTTCGAATCCTGGTTGTGCCCACACATCTTGTTGTGAATTGTTTCATCTCCGCTGCTCAATCTCGATGAAGGAAAACATCGTGAGGAAACCGGCATGTCTAAGAACTAATTATTCGAGGACATGTGACATCCACCAACCCGCACTTGGCCAGCGTGTGTGTATTAAGGCCTAAAAACTCTCTCAACTTGATAGAGTTGAGAGAAGACCCGTGCCCAGCAGTGGGACCCTAAAAAAGGTTGAAATGAGATCCATGTCTGCCACACAATTGGTTTCGATATGATATTGTTTTAAATCTTCATTAATTTATTTACTAACATAGTCCTAAGCGTATTGTTAGCTGTAGGTATCGATAAATTTAATAAATATTTGTATTTTTTTTCATTCAGCTAACGAACAGCTGTAATAAGTGACTAATAGTTTAATTTTAACAAAGTAAAGTTAAGTAACATTTAATAAAAACTCAAGTTCAAGTTGATATAAGTCATCTATCATAGAAATGAATGCGTTGGACAACTAAACCGATCTTTAACTGGGTTATTACGAAACTTGACTTTTTACAAGTCTACAAAACTGTTATATTTAATGTTACCATTTTAGAACTTGCGTCAAATTACCATTTATATAACGAGTTTTAGTTAAGTTTGCCAATTATTCCATTTATTTTCTCTGTGTCTAACTAAAAAGATTAAAAAAGGCCTAGAGGCTGATATAAGGTATTTTTTTTTAAATGGCTCTGAAGTGCAGTAGTATGCCTGTTCGCTTAGTAACCGCGAGGTCCCGGGTCGAGGGCAGACCTTTTTTAATATACCTACTTCATCATCATCATCATCATCACTACTCTACTCTACTCTAAAGCTGGACACAGGCCTCTCCTAAAGTAAGCCAATGAGAACGATCCGCTGCTTTTCTCATCCAGTTCTTGCCAGCTGAGATCGTCACCACACCTAGTCTGAGGGCGTCCTACGCTACGTTTGCCAATACGTGGTCTTCACTGAAGAACTCGTTTACCCCAACGGCTGTCAGTTCTGCGGCAGATATGACCGGCCCACTGCCACTTCAGCTTACTAATTCAGTGGGCTATGTCGATTACCTTAGTTCTCTGTCGGAGCACTTCATTGCGTATTCGATCCTTCAGTGAGACTCCGAATATAGCCCTTTCCATAGCTCACTGAGCGACTTTGAATATACGTACCAGACCTACCATGAATGTTCATGTTCCCGCTTCGTATGTTACAACGGAACGAAAACTTTCGTCTTTAGACTTAAAGAAGATTGAAGATTCGACGTAATTTCCCATATGCTGCCCAACCCAGCTGTATTCTTCTGTTAGCCTCTTTTTCAAAGTTATACCTACTTAGAGAATCTTAATTGCAGCTCTGAGTTTAGAATTGTGTCCGATAAACGCCAATAGGCTCGCCCCCTATTACGTATAGGACCAAAACATAGCCGGCGAAAAATGGGTGTTCCGCACCCTTTTCAGCTCGCTCGCTCTGTAAAGAGCGCAAGCGAACTCCTGTTATTTTTTTTACAGATGACAATGTAATTTTCCGGAAGGGCCGTTATTGGTTCACTGGGCTTTTTCGGTGAGCCGTCAGGAGACGGTCGTTGCTATTAGTCGGTGAAATTTTGCTTGTGTGATTCGGAATTATTCAGACGTAATCTCTGCTAAATATTAGATCTGTCTGACCTCAGAGCATTTAACAGGAAGGTGTTATACGTAATTTCTATTACAAATTGCTGGCGAGGTAACCACGTACAGCACACATGTAAAAGATGAAGCGTCTTCACAAATGCACACCTAAATAAAAGCTACACTTTACCTTCACTTCAACCCTTTTTAGTGTCCCACTGCTGGGCACGGGTCTTCTCTCGACTAGTTTATGATTTAAGAAGTTTAGGCCTTAATCCACGCGAGCTGGTCAAGTGCAGATTGGTGGATGTCATTTGTCCTCGAATAATTAATTCTTAGACATGCCGGATTCCTCACGATGTTTTTATTCACCGATATTGAGCAGTATATGAAACAATTCACACAAAGATGTGTGGGCACAACCAGGACTCGAATCCGCGATCTTGTTTTTCTAAGGCTAGGCCCGTACCGCTGCGCCACAGCTGCTCAAAATGCTACACACAAGCACAAAATATGAACAGTTTATACGCACAAACTGTTCATGTACCTCGACAGAGAAGAACGCGTGCAATACCAGTTTTGTGTTCAATTTTCTAAGCTAACACCCAATATCCATGACACCACGATAAAACCACCATGATAAAACCAATTAAAATTTCTGATTTTGACAATCACGATAGAAGGAAATCGCTCTACAACTATTCTTTAAGTTCTGTTATATTAATGTATACAAGTATTCAATCACAGATATAATCCAAATTGCGTACAGACGTAGTATCGTAAATCTGCAATAACATTATTGTTTAGTGTCCAAACATCGTCACCTCAATCCTTCGATATGTAGCCTAAACGTAACTCACTGGATGAGCAAACACTACAACTACCACGCTTACTCGACGCTCCCGCCACGCCGCCGGAACGTCCACGGTACACACTCTTACATGTTGCTTTTATATCCTACGATACGATTTTCTTTTCTTATTGTTACGGAAGTGGGCAACGGGAAAGGAAACGACTATGGACATATATGGAGTATTTATTTGGTACTCCTAAAGTCCAGAGTCCACAAGAACCGAGTCCCAAATAGCACTGCACTATCTTCGCACAGAGTCCCGATTCGCGGCAATTACTTCAATTTCCGTTTCACTTCGCTTTTCCACTTTAATTTTCACATCTTGCTTCCTTCTTGCTTCTCCGCCAGAACTAATTAAACTGCCCCTTAGGTGCTTTTTTTTTGTTTTGCAGATGACCTTACCCAGAAGGGCGTTTATTGGTTCACCGGACTTTTTCGGTGAGCCGTCCAAGGCCGGTCAAACAGACTGCAGCTCCTTATATACCCTCGGAGTCGATCTTCTTTTCGTTATTTTTTTGCTTCAGCACTTTGTAGAATCTATTTTTGTTCTACTCTAATTATCTGCCCTTGTCTTTTCTTTCTATTTCTAAAAAGATACTAGAAATTAAATGCATCGTTGTTACGAACTGCCACAGGTGTAATTTACCGGCATCTTCGTTTCTCGATAGTTGTGACCTGCCCGACATCAAGCCACAAGTAAATTGATATTTACATATTAAACGCGTTTCATCGTAGACTACATCATTGTTTAACACCAAGCAAGTTGTAAGCGACGCAAGTTATTATTAGGTCTATGGTTTTGTTAATAATTTGTGTTTATATATTAGGGTAGTAATATAAAAAATTGTCTGTCAGTCGTCCGGTAACCGCCGCCGCGAACGGCAACGTTTTGTGTCCTAATATCTCGATATTTACTCGTCAAGGTACAATAAATAGTTTCAGTAGTGAGAAAAGTGTTCATATTTATCTCCTCGAGTGTGACCCTTATAGCTGGTCCTTCGAGCCGGATCAATTTCAAATGTTCCACACACCGAAAAGTATGGTGCACACTCGGAGAACTTTTAAGAAGGATGAAGAGCAAAGGGAGGCTCAGGGTTCGGTCCAGGAGGTTCCAGTATTACCACCCAACGAAGAAAAACCAGGAAGCGAGGATAATTTCAGCCGAGAGAAAACTTTTCTTCTTAAATCAAAAAATGAAGGTAGTGTGGTAAAATCAGAACCGCCGTTACGTACGATTCAAACCTGTCCTCTAACGTCTCATCCAGTACCTAGGGCCAGATCTAAAATGTCTACCTCGTCTTCAGTGCTGGCACGTAAGAAAAAACTGGAACTAGAAGCTGCAGAGGCGAGGGCTAAGATCGAGTTAGAACTGATTGATAAACGTTTGGCGGCAAACCTAGCGGAGATTGACGACGAGTGCAGTGTTCGTTCAGACCACACTAACAAGGACGTAGAAGAGTGGTTGGAGCGCAGCCACCGAGAACTGGAAGCACAGCCTGTCCACGACAAGGGTCATACTACGGACGTGCTGTGCCCGCCGGCCACAGAGGATGCCGGCACTGAGGGAACAGTTCGCCTTCTGGCCAGCGCACTAAAGGATCTCGCAGCCGCTTCTACCAGTAACGGCCTGAACACTCATTTGTTAAGCAGAATATGCACACCAAAAGACTTGCCAGTTTTTTCTGGTGACCCGTTGGAATGGCTCCATTTTAAACAGGCGTATGAGGAATCGTCTAAGGTATGTAATTTTAAAGATAATGAAAATATGTGGCGCCTAAGAAAGTGTTTAAAAGGATCAGCTCGGGAAGCTGTCTCGGCCCTGCTAATAAGCGCAACTTCGCCCGAGATAGTGATATCTACGCTCGAATTACAATTTGGGAACCCTGACCTTATACTGTCACGCATTATGGTTGATATAAAGAAATTACATCCGGTGTCACAAGAATATCACAAAGATATTGTGCCATTTTCTGTAAAGGTGCGAAATTGTGTTGCTGCTGTCAAAGTAATCGGTCAAGATGAATACCTGAATGGTTTAAGTATAACTACGTGTATACTGTCTAAATTGCCACCAGTTTTACTGTCAAAATGGGCGGATTACAGTTACACATTTACCAAACAAGGCAAGAGACCGACATGGTTTAATATTTCTGATTTTTTAAACGAAGAAGCTACGAAAGTGTCTTCTATGGCTTTATTGAATATTAAAAATACTAGTGACAGCTACCACAACCGAAGGAAATACTCAGAAGGTACACATACAGTGTTATTAAACGAAAGTTTCGATAGAAATGAAAAATGTAGGTTCTGTCGATTGTCTAAACATAAATTACAAGATTGTAAGAAATTCCGCAAAGCATTACGTAAGGACCGATGGAGTTTTGTGAAGCGAAACCGGTTATGCTACAAATGCATAGATTCCAGTCATGACCGAGCGACATGTCCCGCGGTAGCGTGTGACGTCGATAGTTGTGGAGAAGCGCACCATAGGTTACTGCATTACAACTTACGACAAACGTTGTGCGCTGATAACAATACCGCATCGGAACTGCCGCCGTCGACGCTTGCTGAGACAGTGACTCATATTAAAAACAGTGAGTGCAAAATTTTATTGAAAGTAGTGCCAGTGAGTTTACACGGACCTAACGGTGTTTATCAAACGTGTGCGTTATTAGACGATGGATCCACTGTCTCCCTTATCAGTGCATCGCTTGCGTCACGAGCCGGTCTGCGCGGACGCCGGGAGTCGTTGCATGTGCGCGGCGCTTGGGACAATAGCGCGCTTGTGTGCGACACTGACGTCATAAACGTTTGTATAGCAAACCTTAATGGTGAGAAGTTTGAACTTTCTGTACGCAGTCTTGATAATTTTAGTTTACCTACGCAAAATTATAGTTTAGTTAATTTAAACAATTATGATTATTTGTCTAATATTAAAAATCACTTATGTTGTACTAATTGTAAACCTGAAATACTTATTGGTCAGGATAATTATAATTTATTATTACCGTTAGAAATTAAAGTCGGTAAATGTAACGAGCCTTGTGCCACTCGTACTCCGCTAGGATGGTGCGTTCATGGTCGGGTACCTGCATCGCTCACACCGCGCGCGTGTTATTCCACGCTGCATGTTACCGAGGTTCAATCAGGGTTGGCAGACACTTCACTAGAAGACCTGCACGAAATGGTAAGAAAGTCATTTTCTATCGATTCTATGGGTATATCCGGGAAACCACGCCAGAATTCCGATGATCTGCGCGCTCTGGAACACCTGGAACAAACGGCAAAATTAATCCATGGTCGATGGCACGTTGGTTTACCTTGGAAGGATGCTAGCTGTAAGATGCCTGATACTGAACGTACGGCCTTGTCTAGGCTGTATAATTTGGAGAAGAAAATGGCCTGTAACAAACAATATGCACAAAGGTATCGTGAACGTATTAAACACTTGTTAGATAATAATTTTGCTGAGGAAATTTCAGATACAACTAAAACAAATAAAACATGGTACTTACCGCATTTTGGGGTGGACAACCCAAATAAAAATAAATTACGTTTGGTTTTTGATGCGGCTGCTAAAACCTGTGGTGTATCACTCAATGATTATTTGTTAACGGGACCTGACTTATTAATGTCATTATTAGGTGTCATGTTACGTTTTCGCGAACATGAAATCGCGATAGTAGGCGATATCAAGGATATGTTTTTGCGAGTTAAGATAATTAGTGCAGATCAAGACGCTTTTAGATTTTTGTGGCGTGACAACCCTAGCGAACCTGTTAGGACGTATAGGATGACCTCATTAATATTTGGTGCTAACTGCGCTCCTTTTATTGCACAGTTTGTTAAAAATAAGAACGCTGAGAGATATGAGTTGTCGAAACCTGCAGCTGTTCAAGCTATTCGCAATCAGCACTATATGGATGACTATATAGATAGTCTACCAAACGTAGAAACTTGTATTGAACGCGCTCGCGATATTATTAACATTCATAAACATGGAGGGTTTGAGATCCGTAACTGGTTAAGTAATAGCGCGATAGTATTAAATAGCTTACCTGAGCAGTCGCTTTCCACTACCGCTGCGTCTTTGAGGATCGGTACGCGTCATGAAGGTGAGCGCGCTTTAGGTATTATTTGGTATCCCGATGACGATACCCTAGGGTTCGCCACTTCTTTTAAACGTATACCTGAAGAAATAATAAATGGTACAAAATGTCCCACGAAACGCGAATTGCTAAAGGTCATTATGTCATTGTTCGACGTTTACGGGTTCCTTTCACCATTTACTATTAATGGTAAAATATTACTTCAGGAAACTTGGAAGTCAGGAGTTGGTTGGGATGAAAATATAACGGAGGATATATGTATAAAATGGTTTAAGTGGTTGAAATTATTAAAATTAATAAGTAGCATTCGAATACCACGGTGTTATTTACGTACAAATGCATCGGTATTACGTCACGGTGCAGCGGGAGTTAGTAAAACGGGTGACTCACAGTCACTACAGCTGACAACCGATTCATTTAATAACGTAGCTACGACACCGTCGGGCTATCTCATTAGCAAAACAGGTTATAATTGTTTACATTTACATATTTTTTGTGACTCTTCGATAACAGGTTTATGCGCGGTAGGATATTATCGTTGGTTAGACAATAATAAACAAATAAGGGTTTGTTTCGTTGCTAGTAAATGTCGAGTTACTCCAGCAAAGCCTGTAACAATACCCAGACTGGAATTGCAGGCTACTTGCTGCTAGGTTAGCTAACACAATACAGTCCACGCATCGAATAAAAACAGCTGATCGATACTTTTGGTGCGATTCCACGACGGTATTGCAATGGATACGCAATAACACTCGGTGTTACAAGCCTTATGTAGCTCACCGCTTAGGGGAAATTGACGAATTAACGTTGATTAAAGAATGGAGATACGTACCCACTTCTATGAATGTCGCAGATATTGCCACTCGGGAGAATTTCGACAGTCTTCGACTGGAGGGCGAATGGCTTAATGGACCATCATTTCTGTACGAGTCTGAAAGTTCGTGGCCTACCAGTTCAGTTATACCTAGTTTCGAAGAACGCGACTTGGAGTGTGTAACAAATATTGTACATGAAGAATACTTACCTGAGCATATACCAGATCCAATGAGGTTCTCTTCTTGGATACGCCTGCTGAGAAGTACGTCGATGGTGCTGAAATTTATAAAAAAATGTAAAAAAGAGCACATAGATGACTGCACTGCTATGGAACGCGCTGAAATTCTGCTTCTTCAATATGCTCAAAAGAAATCATTTTACTCGGAAATATCTGCAATAAAAGAGGGCAGAGCATTAGATAAAAGTAGTAAGTTACTTACCTTAACGCCTTTTCTGGATAACCAAGATGTACTTCGTGTGGGTGGACGCATAGACGTAGCTGAAAATGTGCCATTCGATCTGAAACATCCTACAATTTTAGACGGAAGAAGCCAAGTAGCGAAGCTGATTGCAAGACATTACCACGTGAAGGCAGGTCACGGCAACCAGGAAATGGTCGTTAATAACCTGAAACAGAAATATTGGTTAATTCGAATGAGACCTACTGTTAAAGAAATAACAACAAAGTGCATGCTTTGTAGATTAAAAAGGGTTAAACCTCAGATGCCGAGGATGGGTGACTTACCTGCTGCTAGAGTAGCCCATCGTCAACGGCCCTTTACTCATTGTGGAGTCGATTTGTTTGGTCCAATAGAGGTCACAATAGGGAGACGAAGAGAGAAACGGTACGGGGTCCTTTTTACCTGTCTGACTGTTCGGGCGATCCATTTGGAGTTAGTGTCATCGCTCAGTACCGATTCGCTTATAATGGCTCTTCGTAGAATGGCCTCACGGCGGGGATGGCCTGCACATTTGTACTCCGATAATGGGACGAACCTAAGAGGTGCAAACGCGGAGCTTAAAAGGTCCGTCGCAGAGCTTGACGATGTATCTCTGCAGACTGCTGTCAGCATTCACGGCACTCGCTGGACTTTTATACCACCGGCCAGTCCTCACTGGGGTGGGGCGTGGGAGCGGTTAATTAGGAGCGTCAAGACAGCCTTGAAAGTTGTTCTCAATGAGAGAGCCCCTAGGGAGGAGGTACTCATCACGCTCTTAGCTGAAGTAGAAGCTATTGTGAATGGACGACCACTCAGTCACGTGTCAGTCGATGTCAATAGCAAGGAGGCTTTGACACCTAATCATTTTTTGCTAGGCTCGTCATCCATTTCGCCACAGATGGGTAGCTTTGACGACTCTGACCTATTCCGACGTCGACAATGGCGAATAGCCCAGAGGTTGACGGATATGTTCTGGAAGAGATGGGTAACCGAAGTTTTGCCAGAATTGATACCACGTCAAAAGTGGACCCAAGATGCGCAGGAGCCTCTTCAAGTTGGTGATTTAGTGTTTATCGCCGACCCTGATGCGCCTCGTAACGTGTGGCCGCGGGGCATTATAGAGGAGGTTTTTACTGGTAAAGACGGCAGGGTGCGAGTGGTACAAGTTCGAACGCAGTTAGGTAGTCTTAAGAGATCTGTTGCTCGCGTCGCTAGAATTCCTGTAGTTATGTGAGTGCTGCTTCAGCAGCACTAGGGTGGGGCTATGTAAGCGACGCAAGTTATTATTAGGTCTATGGTTTTGTTAATAATTTGTGTTTATATATTAGGGTAGTAATATAAAAAATTGTCTGTCAGTCGTCCGGTAACCGCCGCCGCGAACGGCAACGTTTTGTGTCCTAATATCTCGATATTTACTCGTCAAGGTACAATAAATAGTTTCAGTAGTGAGAAAAGTGTTCATATTTATCTCCTCGAGTGTGACCCTTATACAAGTTGTTGTCAAGTTTATAGGATTTATAGGATTAAAATATTTAAGAGGATTGTAAGCATATAAGGTTCCAATTGTACCTATTAGCCAACAAAATTCATATTATTATGTCGTCGTATAGCATTGTCGTGGTCATGATCGTATCGTGATGTATGAACATTGTGAACCTACTCAGCATTAGTGTACAAACTGATAGTAGGGGTCAATCTGTTGGTCGTTCGCTAATCCGGCGCTAATCTCGCTCCTCGCTGATTAATGCGTGATCTGTCGATAATTGTGGAACGTTCATCCTCCATCTTACCACATATATTTTCTACAGCTAACAACATTTAATTGTATTTAGCCGTATTAGTATAAAACTACCTAAAGATTTTGTTCACAATGCAAAGATTTTTTAAATAAGTCATTAGTTAGTGGCACCTATATCCCACAGAAGGCATGGGATTTTTTCTCAACTATCTTAGGAGTTAAGAGAGTTTAGACATAAATTCACTGACCAAGAGCGAAACCATTAATTATATATTTCGGATATAAAACAATTTTATCAAAGTTTGTTTAGTCAAAATTTTTTTAGCAAAGAACCGTCTCTATCACTTCCACTTTTGAATAGAAAGATCCACATCAATATCTGTCTACCCATTTAGGCACTACGTGCCAATAAATTTGTGCACAGACACATACAGTCGTCAAACTTATAACACCCCCCTATTTTGTCGCAGGACGATTTGTCGTCATAGACTATTATTAGATTAAAATTACAGTAAATACCTCGTTGTAGACAATGTTGGCGTGTTCCCAGGACGCGAATAGACGTTTCTAATAGACTTATAAAATTCTGAGTAACATCTGGAAGTTGAAAATCGTGTCCGATGAACGGCAAAAGACTTCCCTCCTATCATATATAAGACTTAAATAAAACCTCTGCCTATACCTACTGGTAATACAGGCTCTGGCAGCTGCCACTCTGCTTCGGCTCGACCGTCCTCGGACGGCTCGCTTAAAAGTCCGGTAAACCAATAAAGGCCCTCCCGGTCAATTGGGTTAGGTAAAAATAAAGAGCCACTCTGCTGACCAATCTCCCAGGGCGCGCACTGCTCGTGCGGGCGCTACGTGTGCGCAACACACTGTCCTGTTCTTATGTGCACTGAAAGTATTTGCAAAGCTACGCTTAGCTGCTTATTGCCTCTGTAGTTTAGAATAGATTGTTTTATACATTGTACGAATGTAACGTAAGGTTAGGTATATGCAGATTTTGGGGCTGAGACACCTTCATCAGTGGGTGTACACCTTTAATTGAATCCCCACACGTGGTCTCCGGGTGGTGCAAATCAGGTGACAATCAAGTGGTGGTAGGCTTCGGCCGTGGTTAGTGACCACCCACCAGACAAAGCGGCACCGCCAAGCGGCCTTGTCGTGTTCCGGTGCGATGTCTGGTGACACCATGCAGTGAGGGTGGGTCGGAATTGTTGCTTCTTTAAGGTTTCTAACTCTATGGCTCAATCCACTGCCACCTTCTCACCGATTATCATTCGTAATCATGAGTGAATCGGTATACTAGGCTGGCGCGTTTCATAGTACTTAGCATCGTTCCATTGCTTAATATCACGCAAGTTGTAGTCAAGCGCCAGCCAATCGAAGAATAAAAAATAAAAAAAATATTTAAAGAAATAAGTTTAGTACTATATCACATTAGGCTAGACTGTAATCACAGATAATATAATACTAAATGATAGATGTACTTAAGTTATGATTAATAAATAAAAAAATAAAATCCATTTTCATGCACAAAAAATGCAGTAAAATACTATCTCACCAATAAGAATCACATTCTTCATTTCACACTTCCAACTTACGGTTTAAAAACAAATTTAAAATATAAGAACTATCCTGAAGACTGGAGTCGCCCGACTTGGCTGTGAGCCAGCGGCGACGCGGCGCGGCGGCGGCGCGGCGCGGTGGGTACTGTTCACCTTGTGATTTATGGACAATTTCGCTCACTTCTTAACTGGCTCACAAATGCAGATTTCTACTTCTAATACTATTTCAATGAATATCGACGATGGTTAAATACTACCTACCTATTCACTGCCTCGGTGGCTTCCCAGCGAAAACTTGTGCCCTCTAATTATCTTTTGTATATCTGACTTGAAATAAAACTACTTTTTAACGGATTTTATCGCGGTTTATTTTAGATTTTAGATCCCGACGTTTCAAAGTCTTTTCAGACTTCATGTTCACGGGTGGACTGAGATATTTGACGTCCAAAAATATTAATCACAATTATTACTGACTACCTTCAAACATTAATATTCAAGTTGCGTTCCGATTTAAGCAAACTGAGCTCACAGTGTCTTGAATTCTGAGTTGATTTTGCTTGGGTTTTGGTACAAGTAAATTAAGCACTGGGTCCCAAGCTGGTGGTATATTCCAACCATTTTCTCTGTTAAAATTAGGATGTTTTTTAATTTCAATAGCTTCGCGGATCATTCTTGGTAGGAACCGGTTTTCTTTGACAAGGACCTGTGTTTTATCAAATCTCAAGTAATGGTTGGGGCCTTTTTGAGTATGTTCACACACTGCAGATTTCGTTGAGCGTTGATGTTTAACATCAGCTATGTGTTCTTTTACGCGGGTCCCTATACTTCTTTTTGTTTGTCCTATATATGAAAATAATAATAATAATAATAATAATAATAATCTGCAGTGTGTGAACATACTCAAAAAGGCCCCAACCATTACTTGAGATTTGATAAAACACAGGTCCTTGTCAAAGAAAACCGGTTCCTACCAAGAATGATCCGCGAAGCTATTGAAATTAAAAAACATCCTAATTTTAACAGAGAAAATGGTTGGAATATACCACCAGCTTGGGACCCAGTGCTTAATTTACTTGTACCAAAACCCAAGCAAAATCAACTCAGAATTCAAGACACTGTGAGCTCAGTTTGCTTAAATCGGAACGCAACTTGAATATTAATGTTTGAAGGTAGTCAGTAATAATTGTGATTAATATTTTTGGACGTCAAATATCTCAGTCCACCCGTGAACATGAAGTCTGAAAAGACTTTGAAACGTCGGGATCTAAAATCTAAAATAAACCGCGATAAAATCCGTTAAAAAGTAGTTTTATTTCAATGTGTGATATTCGCGTAAATCTAAGACAATACTATATCTGACTTGTCAGCTTAAACTGACCGTCGTAGTCGGAATATGGTTATTTTAAAATGTTTTAATATGCATCTCAATGCATGCCAGTAATATTTCAGATTTACAAGCGAAAGGTCGGACGAACCTATATTCAGATGAAGTCGCTTCCTTGGTTTGTTCTTGATAAACTCAAAAACTACTAAAAGGTAAAATAGTAATGTAATATGCAATTTTCACCATTTGATAGTGTATAATTTGTACCAGTACAAAGCCGGAGTGGGTTGATACTTCTTTATTTTAAATATCTCTATGTACCTTAAGTGTACAAAGTTTGAAATAAAACTATTTTATAACGGATTTTATTGTGATTTATTTTAGATTCTAATCCGACGTTTGAAAGTCTTTTCAGACGTCATGATCACGGGTGGATTGAGGTATTTGACGTCCAAACTTATTAATCACAATTACTACTGACTACCTACAAACATTATATTAAGTTGTATTCTGATTTAAGCAAACTGAGCTTACAGTGTCTTGAAATCTGAGTGGATTTTGCTTGGGTTTTGGTACAAGTAGTAACAGTTTTGGTAGTTTTTTTTATTTTTTGTGTGATATTCGCGTGAATTTAAGAAAATACTATGTATCAAGTTTTTTATACACAAAATATGCACACCACCGAAATGAAGATGCTAAGATGGGCAGGGGGTGTGACGAGATTGGATAAGGTGAGAAACGAGTAAATCAGAGGAAGTTTAAAAGTTGCGCCTATAACTGAAAAACTCACTGAAGTCTGAACTAAAACAGGCGCTGGTACTGCCAAGTGTGTGACATGACAATCCAGGACAGCGCTGCAGAACGAGGCCGGCCGAGAGCCGATCCCAAATAATGGGAAAAGCCTAAGAGAAAGAAGACTTATATACATAGTTTTAAAAATCCTAAGTTCACAAATAAGATAACAATTGCGCATAATGTTGCCCATTTCGAAATGGACTAAAGTAACAGCCTACATTCCAGATACTTACACTAATTCTGTTAAATTTTCGTTAATTTTAACGTAAATTTGTCTCTTAGACGTATACAAAGAGAGTAATGGTTGCTGAGCCCGCATTAAGGAATATTCTGAGGAATTTATAATACTGGAGCCCCAAAATAAAAACACGCTGGAAGCCACCGCATAATTAAGCAGTTAGTCTGTACTCGCAGATTAACAGTTTACCAACGCTTTTATACAGTTTTACTCAACCTTATTCTAAAGAAATAGAGTGTAGATTACTTTGAATATTTTAGAGTTAAGTTTGTAGAAACTGTAGTTGTCTTGCTGTGTATTATGTCACGCGCGAGTCCGGTAGCTTAAGTAATGGTTTCCTAGAACTGAAATAGTTGCTATCTCTGTTATACTATCTGAAATTAATAGAGAGAGAATTTGATACATCGGTGATAAAAGGGCTCAATTCTTGAGTCAAAGAGAGTCCACCCATAACTATGAAGTCTGAAAAGACTTTGAAACGTCAGGATCTTAAATCTAAAATATCCCGCGATAAAATCCGTTATTAAGTAGTTTTATTTCGATCTAATACATTACTCTATGATAAAGGGTTTGATTTGAACATCTTAGTTGGAGCTCGAAGGGTGGAATTGTGTTCGATGAACAGCAATAGACTATAGGTTTGTGGTAGAAGGAGTTTTTATTTAGCACTCACAGAGTCCACAAGAACAAAGTCCCAAAATACGGCACTAGCGCTGTACACCACTCTGCTGTACTTCCATCGTGGCAATAACACTTACATCACTGTAATTACTTTCACCTGACTTTTCACTTCACTTTTTACTACTTCTTTTTTCTTGCTTCTTGCCAAAAGATAACTTTCCAGACACAGTCGGGTAATAAAAAAGATTAAAACTATCATTGGGTATAGGTACTGATTATTAAAATGTTTTACAAACTGCTACATGTTTAAATTTCTGATTAAATTGCCCTTATTACAAATAGGACCCAAACAAATATGAAAACGTTGAAATAAAACTACTTTTTAACGGATTTTATCGCGGTTTATTTTTGAATTTAGATCCCGACGTTTCAAAAATAGTAAATAAATCCGTTAAAAAGTAATTTCATTGCAATGTGTGATATTCGCGTATATCTAAGACAATACTAAGTATGAAAACGTTTATAATTGATGCCTGCCGTAATAACTATATAGACGGGGAATCTATAATCATATTATTCGTGGGCAGAGATAAAATAATGTAAATTACTGAAAAAAGTAACGTGAAGGACAAAAGTGAGTTTTAGATGAAAAATCTCACGAACACTAATCTGAATGCTATTCATCACAGACATCAATGCACCACAAGACAAAGATGTAAAGCCTCTCGTGATCCGAGCACATTAGCGAGACAAACCGTCTGTCTGACAACTATTCAAACTTCTAACGATTTACACTTTACATTTCTACACAATTTAATTTTAAAAAATGCGTCTCATTCGTCTTGTGAAATGTGTAAAATAGAACCACCGATTTTAGTTTTAAAGATGATATCTTAGAGCATTAAGAAAATTCTCGAAATATTTGATTTGTTTCGACCCATCGCGTCTCGTTTAATTGCGTGAAATGTTTAAACATTTTTGTCCAAGAAAATTTTCAGGCTCGTACTTAAAGGAATATTTTAAAAAAAGAATTAGCGAAATCGGTCCATCCATTCACGCGTGATGTCGTGACAACGGAAAACGGGTTTCATTTTTATATATATAGATGAGATTCTAGATAGAAAGAAGTTAACAAAACTTATAAATAAGCTATTCAAAATTTATTGCCGCTTGTGAAATTTATCCTTAATATGAGATTGTACTGTTTTTTTAACTTGATGATGATTCATCCTTCCTCGCAATCTAAAGCGTTTATACCACAGTATGTAAGTAGAACTAGAATTTAACCAGTTGCTAGAAGTGAAACAAGTGAAACTGTGTACACTAAGTAGTGTCACTTAAGTCCACATAACTCCCCCGTTCTACCTACGTAGCCCACGTATCCACTAGCGCACAAGGCGATGGCAAATTTTAATCAAGCACATTAATTAGACCGGCCCGAAGTTCGCGCTTAATTGAAAATGGGATCAACAGCGAGACGGTGACCCTCCGTCTTATAGCCACTTGAGAACTATCAACTGTCATTTTATACAGCTCAAGTAAACTATAGAGAGGTGGGTTAATTAATTTTTGGGGTTTGGTTTACACGGTCAAGACATTCAATAAAGTAGATCACTTGTAGGCTCTCACATGTAAAACATTCATGTTTTATGTACTTGAAGGTATCAGCAGAAGTGAATAAAATTCGCGTTTCGTCAATATTTACTATGAGAAGATGTATATTAATACTATCTAATACAAATGTGAAAGTTTGAACAGTTAGATTCTCTCTTTAACCTTTTTAGTGTCCCACTGCTGGGCATGGGTCTTCTCTCAACTATCTTACGTGTTGAGAGAGTTTAGCCTAGCGCGTGCTGGTGGATATCACATGTCCTCGAATGATTAGTTATTAGACATGTCGGTTTTCTCACGATGTTTTCCTTCACCGATATTGAGCAGCGGAGATGAAACAATTGACACAAAAATATATGGGCACGGCCGAGAATCTAATCTGCGACCTTATATTTGTAAGGCGAGGCCAGTACCGCTGCGATGTTGATACTTAATCACACCACAACAATTGAGCTGATCTAGATGGAATTATAGAAATAGTTTATAGTCTGGGTTAGTACATAAAATATTTTTTTGTCTGTTGACACACGAACAAATTCGCGAATCTGTTCTAGTTCTATACAGAAAACTTATTTCATAGAACCAATTTGTCAATGGGGTAGTCTTGCTCGATTTGATGTAAATGACCTAAGATCACAATGTCTGAAAAACTTTTGTTTAGCTGTGTGGGGAGGACGAACTCAACCAATTGTTCAAGTCGTTTTCGATTTTAGCGTGTTTAAACTAACATATGACATTTTCGTGATAAGTTGAGAGAAGACCTGTGCCCAATAGTGGGACACTAAAAAGGGTAGAAGTGAAATAAACTTAAGTTGTCGGTCATAGTGTGTTCGGACCGTATCAACGTCAAGTCTGACAGGTGACATCGCAGGGCTTTTCGAGTGAATAAAGTTTATAATTATGTTGAATGTATTGTTTGTATTAACTGTTACCATTTAGATGAGTATATCGCTGGACCCCGTGCAAGAAGGACAGGTGGTGAACCCCACACAGAATTAAACTAGAAGTATTTACGGTGAACGTAGAAATATGTAAAGTGTCAGGATGGTCTTGTATATTAACTTACCCACTTATTTATGTCAAATCAGTGAGTAGTTATACTGCCAAGCATCCACCTAATATCTATCGTTTAGAGAGTAACCCCCAGAGTACCCTACCTACCCAATATTAAACTATTATGGGTTCCTAGGGGATTCAGTAAGTAAAACTATAATAAAAGGTGGATTAGCCGCGCACACGACCGCTCTACTTGGCTATCGAAATTTGATCTACTGATTCGCCAGCGGACGTCTAACTCGCACGGTGTCCAGCGATATATTGATTTAAATGGTAACAGTTAATACAGACAAAGAACATACATAATCATAAAGCTATACATTGACAACATTCATTCAGTCGAACAGCTCTGCGATGTCACCTGTCATACTTGACAGCTGACGTTGATCCGGTCCAAACTCACTATGACCGACAACACCCGTGCGAGTTAGACGTCCGCTGGTGAATCAGTAGACCAAATTACGAGACGCCAAGTAGAGCGGTCGTGTGCGCGGCTAATCCACCTTTTATCTTAGTTTTACTTACTGAATCCCCTAGGACCCCATATTAGTTTAATACTGTGGTAGGTAGGGTAATCTAGGCCCTACTCTTTAAATGATGGCTTCACAGTGTAACTACTTACCGATTTGCATATCTATCATATTTTGGAGACTGAGTCACCTTCGTCCGTGGGTGTATACCTTTAATCGAATCCCACACGTGGTCCCCGGGTGGTGCAAATCAGGTAACAATCTACTGGTGGTAGGCTTCGGCCGTGGTTAGTCACCACCCACCAGACAAAACCGCTCCGGCAAGCGGCCTTGCCGTGTTCCGGTGCGATGTCTGGTGACACCATGCAGAGAGGGTGGGTCGGAATTGTTGTCCTTTAAGGTTTCTAATATGGAGGCTCATTTCACTGCCACCTTCTCACCGATAATCATTCGTAATCACGACTGAATCGGTATACTAGGCTGACGCGTTCCATCGTATGCTACATCATTGCTTAACATCAGGCAAGTTGCAGTCAAGCGCCAGCCTTTCGCAGAATAAAAAAAAAACTAAGTTAATTTAAAAGACCATCCTGACTCATTACCTATATTTCTCCTAACCTACTTCTGGTTGTGGGTTGGTCTGGTTTACACCCTCTCATAAACATATAAACTCTAAAGCTTTGTTATATGTATGTACATTATTATAATGAGCACGCGGTTAGTAGTTGGGTTGTGTTAACCACTTCGCATTCATTGTTTGTAAATAAAGCCCAGTTCGTGGAATATATCCTTATTGTGACATAATACAACACCGAATATCAATAATTTGTAATAATTACATAACATCAACGTCACATTACCGTCGCTACAGGAAATCGTTAATTAATATATCGGTTTTAGAGAATGCTTGCGTTATAATGAGGCGTAGTAAACTGATAATGTACACAAAGTAGTTAATTATTTTAGTCATATTTACTATTAGTGTTACAGTAATTATGACAAAAACTTGAATATGTGACAAAGTTATCACAATATAGTTGTATTACTTTTAGTTATTAAATATAAATAATAATAATATTTTCATAGATACACACAGCGGCATCTAGTCCCAAATTAAATAATTATAATAATATTTGTTTGATGGGTACTAGGAGCGGATAAAAAACAAAAACAAAACAAACAAAAACAAAACATTTTTTTTTTTTACTTTTTTTTTATGAATACATACATATATTACACCTAGACACAGATTAAACAATCGTGCTCAGCACACAAAGATTTGTCCTGGGTGGGAATCTAACCCACGGCCTTCAGTTTAGCAGTCAGGATCACTAACCACTCTGTTACTGAAGACAAATGAAACAGTAGGTATAACGCATTGACTTACTAAGTGGAATTATTTTCATTCTGCGGTGATGATGTATAAATTACCCCGTATTCATAAACCTATAATAAGCTCCTTATAACAAAAACAGGTTTATAATTCGTTTGTCTTTGTCAGTCTTCTTGACATTTATACTAGTAAAAAAGAGACAAAATCTATTTTAACTAAAGAGTCTTTATAACTTTTTTATGAATTAGGCCGTAGGTCTATATCTAGAAATGGATGAAGATGACAATTATTTATTCTAAAACCTATCACCTGTAAGGACTAAGCGGGAAGTACGTCAGCATTATAAAACATTCTGTCTACTACACAATTCACAACCTCAGAGTATTCGTTAGACACGAGTATTATTGAATCCCATTTTAAAATACAACACAACGGAGGCTCTGTCTGTCTATTCTCCCTTTCAAATCGAATGTCTGGAATGCCATCGCACCGAGAGCACTCTTACTAACTTTACATCACCCAGTTAGATCTCGTAAATCCAACGAAAAAGCTTTTAATCCGATGAGTAAAAACAATTTTATTCGTTTTATCTAGCTCCGCCTTATACTCCGGGCCTCGGGCACCAGGAAACTCCGTACATTTAATTGTCTATACTTAAGCTGTGAAAAAATTCAATTGTGCACCGTCGGCCATAAAGTTGGGTAATCTCTTAATCTGGCCAAATATGCGAGCTAAGTTTGAAGTTACCGACCGACGGCCGCTTTGAGTTACTCGCTACTGGCCGGCTTATTGGAAAATATTACACTCTCTTTACTTAATTAAGATTTTAGCCGACTGAAAAATGAAGAGTATTATTATTATTGTTAGTCCTAATCAGTCGTCTTATTGGTCTGATGATTTTTTTGTTAACTTTTACATGGTAACTTTCTATTAACAAAATTGTATAATTTGCACCCGTGCAAAGCCGAAGTGTGTCGCAAGTATAATCCATAACAATCTAACCCTAGTATTTATAAACGTTTTATAAGCTCATTTTAATAAAAATACGTTTTATAAGCTCATCATAACTAGTCTTTCATCTTGACATTTATATTAGTAAGAAAGAGACAAAGTGCATTTTAACTAAAGAGTTTCATAAGATTTTTATGAATAAGACCGTAAATCTATTGAAGATTTTACTAGTAACATTAGTTACTTAGTAGAAAATAAGATCGGAGAACTATTTAAAGGTTTACTATTTTGTTTTCTTTCTTAAAAATGTTTCTGAGTACATCTCCAAATACGAGGGTCTGATGACGTCATCAGAATCGACAGTTTTATTTCCACCCAAAATGTGATCCGAACTGCGGACATAATGATGGTATACAATAAATACAGTTTACAGTCACATTTTGAACTTTATTCAAAGTACTATTGGTAAGTATAACATGTACGTACGCGTTTGGTATTTTCGTAACCTACGGACAAATAGATAACTCGCTCTTGTTTATTCCTAAGTCATAACTTCACTGAATTTCATAAACATCTACGCATATTACATTGTTTTGAACAAAATGTTTTAAATAAAAATACTTTGCTGACACAGAAAGTAATAAAAAATATAATAATATCTGACAAACATAGTAAACGAAGCAATTTAAGTGCTTTATTTGATTATGTTTTGTTCAGAGATATGACGACACCAATCAATTTGAGTCACTGAACTATGAAAAAGTGTCCATAAACAGGCCAATCACGTTATCAATCAGTGACGTTCGTAGTAGCTATAAATAGTTTGTAGATGTTACACGTGTTAACTTATGTACTACGGTCGTAGTATACTCAAAAAGTCGAAGCCGCTACGAGACTTCTAGTTCGTACTACGGACGTAGGATAGTCCGTAGCTGCTACGACATTCGTAGTAGTAGTAGTAGTCGCGTAGCTCGTAGCTATCGGACTCCTACTACGTACTCATTATTCCCCTTGCCTTTTTTCCCATTTCTATTGGGGTCGACTCTCAGTCTAACCTAATGCGACTAGCTACCAGAATTATACGAGCGACTGACATCAGACCTCGAAACCCGTAGGGAACCAGTAGCCGAGATGGTTAGACCAGGTGTCAGATTGTATTGGCTTCGAACTACTTACATGTTACGATTGTTATTGATCTGTTAAAAGACAACCAGGACCTACGGCTTAACGTGCTCTCCGAGGCACGGAGGGTAGTCCCTCAACCAATCAGACACCGAAACAAATTTTTGTTGTTACACAAATATTATCTAGGGCTATCCCGGGCACAGTAGGTATGGCTCCAATCGGACGGCTTACACCGCTCGACTACCGAGGACTCCTACCACGTACTACGGCCGCAAAATACTCACAGAGTTTGTATCAGCGACACTACTTTTAATACTCGTGACGTCTAAGCAATGGTCTATGTCACTTCGCGACTCGTTGTATCGTAGCATGAATTTATTTGTAGCTGCCACTCAAGTGGTAAGTTCAACGGCCGAAGCATCTATAGCTCTCGCTATAACCCGATTTATAACTACGTTCTCTGCGCTAAGTTCACAGTTTCGAATCTATCAGATAGGCCATTCCCCATGAAGTCATTAAGACTTTGAACAATATTTATACGATGCGACCCTAAAATTTCGGCTTACTTGCCTACTTTACAAAGACTTGGATAAGACTCAGTGACATTCAAATTCAATTTTACTGAAGATCTCAATAATAATCTAACGTTATTTTAGTACAATTTAAAATGATCAGTTAATAATGAGAAAATTGTCTTATAATTCTCTTGGTATCTTTAAATGAAATCTCAGGTAGTTCATTTGGGATTTCAAGTGAGTTTTTCTACGTCTGAACCTTGTAGAAATTTATTCAAGTATCAAATTGGAATTGACTCTAGAGAGGTACTGAGATTAACGGTCAATGAACTTGTGCGTTTGACATGTTTTGTTAAACGATATTAAAATAAATTCAATTTTTTATTGATATGAGAAGCCTTAATATCTAATTTTATAAACGGAATCTGCTTTTGAATCTATATTAAAAATTCTTTCTTTGAGTTAAAATAAATATTTCATTGCGAATGTAACAGCGCTGGCTGTGGTGTAGAGGTTTAAGAAAAAGAGACTACATACTAGATACCTTTTACTATACCTACTAGAGATTCAATACTGTAACATCTAAGCTGACTGGCCTGATGTGCAGGAGATATAATACTGGTATTTTAATAAAACTACTTTATAATGGATTGTAGTGTAGGTGCAAATGTATACGCAAACACAAGTCCTCTCTCTAATCCCTTTAGGTACTCTCAAGAGTCCGGTGAGACGGATTGATCGACACGACCAGTGAAAGATCGGGCGCAGGACTTAACATGCTCATGGCTTAACATACTCTCCGAGACATAGGTTATCACCAACTTGAAAAGTCTCAACATTATTTTTGCTCCAGCGCGGGATTTACACCTACGACCTCTCGCTAGAGGCAAACGTCCTTTCTCCTAAGGTAACGAGAACCACTTAAAATACTAGTAAGATGAATATTTAACACGAGCACGGTAAGCTTTGCTCACCTCACGTGCACAGAGTAATGCGGCGCATGCGACACAACGGTACCAAGTACCACAATACAACGGTACAACGGTACAGTACCAACGCGTCGACAAACAACTGAACGCACCGATTAATTAATTGCTAGGAGTTCCCACAGTGTACTCACAAATAGAGGAAACATGAGTTTTTAGAACAAGCCCAGAATTTCAAACTCTTTAATTAGCACAATTTTTTTTAAATTACCTGTGTTAATGTGTGACTTACTTATTGTCTCAAGCAATAAATCCTGTTTCGTTTTCATATTTTTATCGGCCAACTATTTTACACATATAATAACAACATTTTTGATAACCATTTAAAATTACTTTGGGTTGACGGCGACAAGCCATATTTAGGTTTAAAACATTTATAATAAAATACGAATACAAATGCAAGTCATGTATTTGTTAATGTAGGTAAATGAGTGTCAAACGAGTGTACAAGTAATTTGTTGTGCACTTCTTCCCATTCCACAATTCTCAATACTTAAGGTTTGCTGGTAGAAAACTCATATTTGAGTAAAGTTCGCCTATGTACATGTGTTGTTTTCTATTTTTTTTTTATGTATTTTGTGTACAATAAAGAATAACTCCCGTATTTAAAAACGTAATTTAAGCTCAATAGAGCTAAAATAAGTTTGTTCTTTATGTATTCTCTGTGTTGAGTGTTACTCTGTGGTGGTTGTGTTCCCGTATCACACTCACGGCGGCGTTTAATTAGTGAAAGGTAAAGGCACATGTAGTGCTGTCCGCTGACAATGAACTATCGATCAATGTGACAACAATATTGCACTTTATTTATAAGAAAATAAGAGTTAATTTACCGCAATACTTACAGAATTGATTACGCCTCTAAATCAAAAGATAAAACTAGGTACACAGCTAATGTTAACTAATGTCAAATCTTGATTTTTGTTGTTTTTTTATAGGTTTGCTATTAACCGAAAATTGACTGATGTACATATTATCTACGATGGAACGCGCTTACTCAGTAAATTCATTCACTCGTCTCTGGAAAACAAGCAAATTATTATGGCATTGGCATAATATTGGCAGTTCGCATAAGCAAAGCACTTTGTGCGTATCTGTGAAATACCCACCATATAGGTAGCGCATAGCCGTACCTCTACTCGTTTGATGAATGAACGGGGATGGGTAAAAAAGATTTTTTAAATTTTTTCAAAAATTCAACAGCCCTAAAACCCTCATTAAAAATAAATTACAATGAAATAATTAACAGTTTCGTAGAAACAGTGTAACTCTAAAATTCACACAAACTTCCACACGGACCACAAACTACGTTTAAGATGTAACCAGCCATAATTACACGCATTTATTTAGATACGCTACATTGACATTCAAGAAATAAGCACAGAAGATTAACTCTGCACAACAAGATGGACAAACATTCAAAAATAAGTGCATTCAATCGTTTCAACAAAATTTTCATGAACAGAAAACTATCTTGTGGCATTATTGAAAATCATAATTAACGGGCTGGTGGCGTGGTCGGTAAGATACTTGCTTTTCACGCCGCAGGTCGTGGGTTCGATTCCCACCCGAGACAAACATTTGTTTAAATATGTCTGTTTGTCTTGTGTCTGGGTGTAATGTATCTGTATTTAAGTATATATTTACAAAAGAAAAGTATTATATGTAGTATATTACCAGTTATCTGGTTCCCATAGTACAAGCTCTGCTTAGTTTGGGTTCAGATGACAGTGTGTATTAATGTCCCACTTAAAAAAAAATGTTAACGTGCTCACTTCTTATATTTCGAGCTTTTTAATGACAATTCACAAATATGACTACGTTTAATAATTCTTAAGACTAATCTATAATTTCAAATTTCGTGTAAAACACAAAATAAAAGATAAAACAATTTAGTCAATTGTTTTATATTTAATTTTGTTTTTATTATTATTGTTATTTTTTTCCAATAAAAAAATAATAATAATTGTATTATAAATCATTGATTAGTAAGTAGGAAATGTATACACCTACTAAACACAAATATTTGTATGCCAGTGCGGCAAAACATAGAGTTCAATTTTAATCTGAAGAGCTTAAAATGTATGACAAGTATCCACCTATGTTTGACAAATAAAAAATATTCTATTCTACTCTATTCTATTCTGTTCTATATTGCGTGACGTTTCAATCGGATTGCCTCTACTGCTGTTACCACTCTTTGAAACCGCAGTCGAGGCAGTCTTTATTGCTTATGAGTGCATTAAAATGCTCAATTATTATTTAAGTAACATGAAACTTAAACGACTTTATTCTGATGTGTTTTTACAACATCTGTAATTCACGTCAGAGTTGCTCTATTTTTATAAACAAATTCTGGTTATTCAAGACTTTTCTTTATCTAAGTGCCAAATGTAGTCCGATTCCGTCCAGGAAAAACTTTTTGTAAAAAAAAAATTAACATTGCACTACACATGTTGTCGCATCTATGTTATAGAATATAGGAATTGTCCTTCTGTATTAATATATGTAACGTGATTACACATGAAAGCACAGACAAATGGAAGGTCACAGTTATTTAATAATGAGCGCAATTTGAGCGTGGACCGCGCGGCAGCCGAGCGTGACCGCAGCGACAGTGTCGCCCTAAAACAATCGCCGCACAATTAGCATGTACCTACTACTATCATATACCACTCGGGTGCATAAAGCTCACTGCACACAGGATTCATTATAATATCTTCCCTAATTTTAGTTCTTGTCATCCTAATACAGCGAGGAGAAATTATTGAAAGACAACATTTTTTAGAAGGATTTTTTCTGTCACCATTCAATTTTTAATTCACTTTCACAATCGTATCAACCACAGTTACTTCTTACCCACCACAAAAATATCTAAAATACAAGGATGTACAGTCAACTTCAAAAGTTTTTTACAGATTCAATATTGCGAAACATATGAACACAAAAAGATGCCATAACAAGACGTGTCGTGTAAACTACTAATGGGAAACTCATTTTGTCTTCTGTCGACTAATAGGAATCTTTTAGAAGGCTTTTAAGAGGTTTTTTAATATTAAATCTGATAAACAACTTTTGTAACTGACTGTACATTCTTATATTTTAGATATTTTTGTGGTGGGTAAGAAGTAACTGTGGTTGACACGATTGTGAAACTTAGTTAAAAATTGAATCGTGACAGAGGAAGTCCACATCAAAAAATGTTGTCTTTGACTAAATTCAAAACTAACTCACTGATATTGTGTCTAGCGGAGTACATATTTCGTTTAGATAAAGCTAAACTCAGTAAATCGGTAATTTTCATCAACTTAGATTTAATTAGAAAAATACAAGCTATTTTATAACTTATCTCAACACTAGCATCAATAAATACTAGTCTATTAAATTTTAAAACACTTCTGTAATCATTGGTTTGCAGAATGACCATCTATTGGATCTTTCACGTGGCTCACGGGTATTGATGACCGCAATAGCTCAAGTTGTTCAGTATGACATGGCTCATCGGTAAACCAGCATAAACAGAAATATTAGGTTTTTCTAATCTAGATATATAAAAGAAGAAACTGACTGATTGACATATCAACGCAGAGCCCAAACCGCTGGGTTTGGAGACTCCAAATTTGGCACATAGTTTCCTTATGTGGTCTAGGGGTGCATTAAGAAAGGATTTTTCAAAACCCACCCTTTAAGGGGGTGAAAAGGGGTTCCAAAGTTTGTATGGAGAAACAAGATTAGTCAGATCAAATATTGCGGGCGAAGCCGCGGGCGGAAGCTAGTTCCTTATATATTCATATTTTTTTTGTCTTTTATTCCAAAACACTTTAGGTGACAATAAACTGGTAATAACTGGATGTCAGCTTCGGCCAGTTAGTGATCACCCACCAGACAAACCCGCACCGCCAAACTGCCTTGCCTTGTCCCGGTGCAATGCCTGGTGACAGCATTTAAGAGGATGATGAGTCGAAATTGTTGGTCTTTTATAGTTACTAACAATATGGAGCCTCATTCTACTGCCACTTTATCGTCGGAAATCATTAGTAATCACGAGTGAATCGGTATATTGGGCAAGCGCTTTTCATCGTAGACTACATCATTACTTAACGCCAGGCAAGTTGCAGTCAAGCGCACGCTTAAATAAATAAAATAAAGCCTATAAGTTGATGATAACTTTACAATGCCACAAAGTCACACAACACAGGAAAAGTTGTCTCTTTGTAAAATGTATTTGTATACTTAAACCAACATTGTTGTATCCGCACCCTAACCCCATGAATTATGCTAAGCTTCGCAGCCACTGATTTACTACAAATTATTCACAGTTTTAGTCATTAGCCGACTAATTGGGAGACAATAGTGTGGCCACGGATTTATGTCCGCTCCCGTCCGCCCCCGACCGTACCCGTCCGCGGTGACTCATTTGTTTTGTTTAGAGATTTATTGATTGCATTTATTTCATTCACTTGGCATCATCTTATATTAACATCACATAAATACAATAAGACGACCTCGGTAGTCGAGCGGTGTAAGCCGTCCGATTAGGTTATACTGTACCGATTCCCGCCCCGGACAATATTTGTGTAACAACAAAAAATCGTTTCGGTGTCTGGTTGGTTGAGGGACTACCCTCCGTGCCTCGGAGAGCACGTTAAACCGTCGGTCCTTGTTGTCATTTAACACATCTATGACAATCAATACATGTAGCCAGAAGCCAATATAATCTGACACCTGGTCTAACCATCTCGGCTACTGGTTCCCTATGAGTTTCGAGGTCTGATGGCAGTCGCTCGTATAATTCTGGTAGCTATCCGCATCAGGTTAGACTGGGAGACGACCACAATAGAAATGGGGAAAAGGCAAGGGGAATGAGTACATAAATACAACAAGAGGATAGTTCAGAGGTCAACAAAACAACCATAAAGGTTGGTGTAACCACAAAATAAACTAAATATTACAAATCGGCAAATCTCAAAATGTAACCAAATATTTTAATATTAAAGACGGGCTTGTGACGTGGTCGGTAAGATACTTGCTTTATACGCCGCCGCAGGTCGTGGGTTCGATTCCCACCCAACTCAGATATTTGTGAGATGAACAAGTCTGTTTGCCTGGAGTCTGGATGTAAGTATATTTAAGTATGTAATTACAAAAAAATATATGTATGTAGTATATTACCAATTATCTGTTTTCCATAGTACAAGCTCTGCTTAGTTTAGGATCAGATGACCGTGTGTGTTAATGTCCCTCTATTTTCAATAAAATAATTTCACATATTTTTTGCAACATTTGAAAACCTTAATTGTTTGTCTGCTATCAGGTCAAACAGTACCATTCATCTCTAAGTTTACCTTGCCATTCTATCAAAATGAAATCCACTATGCCGTTTCCCACGGGAGAAATTGCATTTGTTAATAGCTATAAATATTTTACATTAATTTTCGAAACAATATGCTATTTGGTTCTACGAGAAATTTAATTGTGAAATCTATTAAAATAACAAGGTACAAACACTAATGGAGGTACAAAGTTAGAATCGACCGACGAACACACAAAAATGACCAAAACTAACTAGAACTTTGAGCTCCAGTCGAAAGTTACTGCCAAATGAAGTTCCACTCACATCTAGGTAGATAACAGCACAGACTTGTAATATTATAGACTACAACACCTTTACTGAGGTAATAACAAATTAGATTTACTAAAAAAAATATTAATTAATTAATTTTTGATTTATAAATTTTTTACTTTGTGAGTTATTAAAATTTAGTAAAAAAAAGCTTCAGAATGTGCCGACTTATGCTGATCAGTTATAGAAAAACATGTTGCATTAGCGATAGATTTACTATCTTTTTTTAGATGAGTTGCCATGTTTAAATTTTTATCACTGGGAATTTTATTTTTCTAAAATAGATGCTATAATTTAGCGCTTGACTAGGTACTTGCCTGATTTTAATCATGATGTAGTTTACGATGTAACGCGCCTGTCCAATATACCGATTCACTCGTGATTACAAATGATTTTCGGTGAGAAGGAGGTAGTGGAATGGAACTCCATAATGTTTAGAAACCATAAATAAGCAAAATTCCACACCCAGCCTATTAAATTGTGTCACCAGACTTTGCACCGGAACACAACATGGCAGCTTGGCAGTGCGGCTTTTTGTGGTGGGTGGTTACTCACCACGACCGGAACCTTTTTTTTTTTTTTTTTTTACGATGGAGAATGCATGACGCATACCCCGCCTTATTTCAGAGGACGAGGCGGGGTTATGTAGGACTAGTTTAAGGCCGCAGCCACCCCTTAAGCGCAGGCCGAAGGCGACCTGCGCAGGGCCCTACCCACTAAACTCCACCGACTCCAGCATCCACGCTCAGCGGGAACACGGGATCCATAAAGACACAACCGCGAACCCGCCAGTGGGAGCCCACCGAAGCAGGCTCCTACGTGTTGTTACGTCCCAGGAGAGTTTCTGGGACTCTTCGACGGCGGACCGGTGCAATGCAGAGAGCGAATTCCTCAATTCAACTCCCCGCTGGTCACATCGAGGTGGGGTGGATCAGCGGGCGAGGGCCCGCTGCCTCCTGCCTCTCCGTCTCCTGCGGCACGGGGCGGAGAGGACATCGTCCTCCCTCGCCCGCTCCGCCGCCTCCTTCTGTGACATAACTAAGTCGCAGAAAGAGGCCACCGCCTCCCAGGACCCCTCACTCTCGAGCATCTTATGTACGATGCTCGTGAGGGAGAGGTCCGGCCCTACTACGGACACTAGAGTGCGTCGCTCAGAGGACCAGGCCGGGCATACCTCGAGGGTATGCCAGGACGTGTCCTCCGAAGCGCCGCACTCATGGCAGACAGGAGTCGGCTCCCTACCGATCCGCCACAGGTACTTACCGAAGCAACCATGCCCGGTCAGCACCTGCGACAGACGATAAGTCACCGACCCATGTCGCCGGTCCGCCCAGCGATCCAGAACGGGGCGGAATGCTTCCACGGTACGCAAGAGCGTACCGGAGCCCGTCACCCGTTCTAGATCGCCGGCCCACCTAACCAGCAGGTCGTTCCGCGCCGCGCGCGCTTCCCACTGTCGCCCCACCATAGGCAACTGCCTCCCGACTTCCGGCTCCCTAACCCTGTGGCGGTACCTTTCCGCAAGCACTTCCGCCTCCAACTCCCACGGGGGGGTGCCAGCAATCATACAGGCCGCTGTCCAGGACACAGTCCGGTATCCCCGTATTGCCCTCAACGCTACGGCCCGCTGCGGCTTTCGCAGTGAGGCCTTGGCCCTCACGTCGAGGGCATCCGCCCAGACCGGTGCCCCGTACAGCGCCATGCTGCGCACCACCCCCGCATACAACCGACGGCAGGGCGCGCTGGGCCCGCCGATGTTCGGCATAAGCCGACCCAGCGCGTCCGCCGTCCTAATCAATTTCGGTTCTAATCGGCGGAAGTGCTCGCCGAATTTCCAGCGGGGGTTGAGCAGAAGCCCCAAGTACTTCATATGGGGCTTTAGCTCAACCCGTACTCCCGCTACTCGTACCGCCGCACCTACCGGTACCCTGAACCGCGGCCCATGGAACACCATGGCCTCGGTCTTATGCAGACCACGACCGGAACCTACCACATGTTAATTGTGACCATTTTTGATCGTCTTTAATATTCTAGGTCTATGGATAATAGAGTGCCACGCGAAAAGTATACCTTTTAGTTTCTATTTGAGAGCGACTCTATAATACTTCAGTTATATTGACCTTAGTACAAATCAACGACCTTAGCTTTGTGAAATATTTCTAGAAAATAAAAACTAAAATAAACCACGATAAGAGTTATTTCAAACATTTACGAAAATATAAAGTTAATAGGTACCTACTTTGTCTAAAGTGATTTAGATAAGCTGGCGTCAAAGTAACATAGCTTAAGTTTTGATATAATAATATCACTAAATCCATAGTTATTAGAAAAAGTATTTGTATTTGAAAACGATTCATTACTATTTTGCTAGGAATAATTATGTTACGGGTCTTGTACATTGTAGCGAGCTTGACTTCTGGAAGCCTTTGCGTGGTTAGTCAGTCTGGTCTAGCTACTAGTGCAACGTGTAAGTCCCTATAATGCAACACATTAAACAAAATGTAATAGATATATTTACTTCGTAAAAAAAAGAAAAAAGCCTACTGAGTTTTTTGGCAGTGTTTCTCAGTAGTTGCCAGTCATTCACTGCACGGTAGGAAAAGAAATTGAACCATTTTTATGTAGACTCGCGTCTCAAAAAAAAGCATGTTTTCATTTCATTTCCTCATAGCAATCTTACGTTTTTACCCGAATATGTAGGCAGAGGCAAATATCACCCACATTTTGCTGGCTATGGGTAAGACCTACATTAAATAGAAGGCGAGCCTGTTGCCGTTTATTGAGCACAATTCCAAACTCTAAACTGCTACTAAGATTTACTAAAACGAGTTTTTGCTGCACCTAAGAATTGAACCCGTGACCCGGTAATTAAGCGTTTCCACTGACCCAACAAGGCAGACTAACTAATAATCTCATAATACAATTAGCTATTAATATATTAACTAACTATTCTTACATCCATACTAATATTATAAATGCGAAAGTCTGTCTGTCTGTCTGTCTGTCTGTCTGTTACGCTTTCACGGCCAAACCGCTGGACCGATTTTGTTGAAATTTTGTAGGGATATAGTTTAAAACCATGGTTCAAACATAGGCTACTTTTTTTTTCAAAAATCAACCCCTAAATGTCTGTCATAGGGGTTGAAGGTTTATATTAATTTACACTTTCACAGCCAAACTGCTGGACCGATATGGATGAAATTTTGTAGAGATATAGTTTAAAATTATGATTCAAACATAAGCTACTTTTTTTTTCAAAAATCAACCCCTGAATGTCTGTCATAGGGGTTGAAGGTTTTTATTGCTTTACACTTTCACAGCAAAACCGCGGGACCGATTTTGATGAAATTTTGTAGGGATATAGTTTAAAACTATGGTTCAGACATAGGCTACTTTTTTTTTCATAAATCAACCCTTAAATGTCTGTCATAGGGGTTAAATGTTATTATTACTTTACACTTTTACAGCCAAACTGCTGGGCCGATATGGATGAATTTTTTTAGGGATATAGTTTAAAACCATGGCTCAAACATAGGCTACTTTTTTTTTTCAAAAATCGACCCCTGAATGTCTGTCATAGGGGTTGAAGGTTTTTGTTACTTTACACTTTCACAGCCAAACTGCTGGACCGATATGGATGAAATTTTTTAAGGATATAGTTAAAAACCATGGTTCAAACATAGGCTACTTTTTTTTTCAAAAATCAACCCCTAAATGTCTGTCATAGGGGTTGAAGGTTTATATTAATTAACACTTTCACAGCCAAACTGCTGGGCCGATATGGATGAATTTTTTTAGGGATATAGTTTAAAACCATGGTTCAAACATAGGCTACTTTTTTTTTCAAAAATCGACCCCTGAATGTCTGTCATAGGGGTTAAATGTTATTATTACTTTACACTTTCACAGCCAAACTGCTGGGCCGATATGGATGTACCGATGTACTGTCTGTCTGTAACGCTTTCACGGCCAAACTGCGGGACCGATTTTGACGAAATTTTGTAAGGATATAGTTTGAAATTATGGTTCAAACATAGGCTACTTTTTTTTTTAAATTAACCCCTGAATGTCTGTAATAGGGGTTGAAGGTTTTTATTACTTTACACTTTCACAGCCAAACTGCGGGACCGATTTTGATGAAATATTGTAGGGATATAGTTTAAAACTATGGTTCAAACATAGGCTACTTTTTTTTATAAATCAACCCCTAAATGTCTGTCATAGGGGTTGAAGGTTTTTATTATTTCCATGATTAAAAATACCGTACGGGGTATCGTTGGTAGTGGAATTTTATAAGGTTTTACAATAATTTGGGAAAAGTACGGGGTGCATCACAAAAAAATGTAAAATAAAACTTCTTAGAAAAAATTACCGCGTTATAAAATTTAAAAATTAGTTTCTTTACATCTCTTATTTGAAGTCGGTGCTAATTCGGTAGATTAGACAGTAGTTGGTCCAAACATAAATATTTGTAGGATAGCAGCTCGAAGTTTGGTAAAGTGTCCGTTAAACGTCAATTGACCCTTATTTTACGTATGAGACTTAAAACATAGCCGACAAAATGTGGGTGATATTCATCTCTGCCTTCATCTTCAGATGGTACAGTAATGAGCGCTATGTTAATAATAACCAATGAAGATAAATCGATCAAGTTGAGTTTTTAACCCCCCATAAAAAGGGATATAATAAGTTTGAAACTTATATCTATGTATCTGTGTACAAATTGAGAGGGTTTTTTTTTGCTGATGACCTAATCCAATCGCCGGAAGGGCCTCTATTGGTTCACCAGACTTTTTCGGTGAACCGTTCGGGGACCGTCGAACCGATAAATTGAGCGGGTGTAGGTACTCAACTGCTTAAGTAGAATGATTTTTCAACGATTTTTTTTTCGAATTATTTAAATTATGTTGATTTGTTTTTTTTTTCATTTACAATTGCTACTCTGTATGCGGAACTTAATTTGAATGAATGAAAGCTAAAATAAAACATTCATCAATGCTTTAGTTTGAGGAACGATGCGTGAAATGACTAACTTCATAGTGGAAAGGTTGGCGGTTTTCTTTGATGGTTTCTAAGGTATCGATATATTCTGTCTAATTTTACAAAACAAAGCACGATTAGTGAATATCCACAAAGTTTCTGACCTAATTTCATGTACCAATCATCTCAGTATGTCCGTCCTCCACAAACTGATAGAGTGAAATCCGTATATTTTCACTCTATCAGTTTGTGGAGGACGGTCCTATCCACCCGGTATACCGTGTGGGGTATAGTTTTGAGTAGAATTTCTTAAGTATTCACAAACGTTCGGGAAAAGTAAAAAAAATTGTTTATAATTTTTATATATAACGGGTTCCTTGGGGATGTTGCCTAGAGGGAATAACCCTAATTGGTTTCCGACGGGAATAACCCTTTTAAAATTCCTAACAAAGTTTGGTGAACTAAAGATTTTAACAAGACTTAAATGTTACAAAAATAATTTTCCAAAATGGAGTAAGACGTCTTCGATTAAAAGAAACAAACATGATCTGATTTAAGACCAATAAAAAATATGATAAAGGTTTCTGAAAGATCTGTAACTTGGCTAATTTTTATCCTAACACAACGCGGGCGAAGCCGCGGGCGGAAGCTAGTAAAGGAACATAATGCCAATAAATAATATTCCCGTCATCATAATGAGTCCCGGGGCATTAACACCATCAATAAGTTCATTAAATAGAGCTGTAACATCGCGGGATCCTTATACACTGGGATTATCGGGATAGCTAATAGTTTCTCTCGTTGATTCTCTGGTCATAATCATTCGATATTTCTTTAATCCCTGTTTGAAAGTCGGTATTTGCTAGGAGCAGTAAAACCAAGTACAAGAGAGTGAATCAAGACCCTACTCTAATACATTTTTGATTCGTTGGAGATATTTTCTGATGGATTTTTAACAAGAAAATCGAATGCTGAATAACAACCTTTTTGGTTAGATTAAATTCAAGAATTTTATATTACTAGAGTGAATATAGCGCACACTGGATGTAGCATCTAGAACGAATGTTTTAATGCAGACATTAAATGACAAGACAGGCTATCCATTTGAATTTCTCTTATGTTTTCTGTCTCTTTCTGGCTGGTTACAATGGCAAAGTGGAACATGGGACATCTAGGGTGAATGAACTTGACTTCAAATATTGGTTTTAGACGCTACATCCAAGGTAATTATAAGATTCTTGGTAAAGGAAGTAGGTAGTAATAGGTTTGGGATTTATTCGTCAGCCGCCGTGTTAGCATTAGGCATAAAATGGTAATAAATGGCAATACACGGTAGGAAAGAAAATGATAGGCCCACCGTTTAACTCGCGTATCGCCATCTGAGGTAAAGTCATAAAACATTAATTAAATCTCTTAAAGAACTATAGATATATATCCACAGATAAAAGTAATGTAATACTATTCGTCACTAATATCCATATCACTTGAATCATCATCACTGTATGTGCAGCTTGAGGAGTCAGAATCTTGGCGATAGGCGTTACGCGATTTAAACGGTCGGCCTATAGACAGTTTTAAACAGAGTCAAGACAAGATTTTTTGACTTTGAAGACAGTTGAGCAGAGTCCCGTGCCCAGCAGTGGGACACAAAAGGCTTGTTACTGGACTTATACGTATTCCGAACGATGTAAATTCATCTGATAGTAATGCCTAAGTTTTTTTATGAATCCTTTGCTCTTTAGTGAACTCTGTTCGACAGTTTAATTACATCGCTGATCGTGTTTTGTTATTAAAACAAAATGGCTGATTCTTTCACCTTAATAATTTTACCAAACTATCGACTAACATTGTTTAGTGATGTAAAATATTTTCTATTTTATTTATAGACCAGAATATTATTTTAACACATTAGCATTAGCAGCTTTTAAAAGAATATTTTATAAGGTCTGGAAAATTTTTGCTTTACCTAAAAATACTGTCTAGAAAAAGAATAACATGGGCTACAATACAACAATTGAATTTTTTTTACCTATAATAGGCTTGCGCTTGACAACTTACCGGTTGTTATGCTAAGATGGTACTTCTTTGAAAGAGGTCCTGAGTATTAAACAGTAAGACAAGGTACCTAATGTTAGTTATCAATATGAGCCAGAACTCATGATACAGTTTCCAACAACAGATTTGTAACTATGTACTTTTTTTTTTTATCTAATAAATAGGGCTGGTAGATCCAGAGCACTTCGACCCAGCTGGATCTTTTGTGCTTCCCCTTGATACTATGAAGCCTCAGGTATTCTCCCTCCACACAGCTCTTCCATGACCGCTGCTAATTGTCGGGGACACATGAGGCCGTATTCATCAGGAGTAGGGCGGTCCATTCCTAATGCATTCATGCGTTTTCGCGCCAGCGAATCGCATTCGCACAGTATATGCTCCATGGTTTCTTCAGCGTCTCCACAAGCTAAGCAAGTGGAACTTTCTGCTAGCCCTATTTTAAACAGGTGTTTCTGCAGCCCAAAGTGCCCAGTTAGTACACCTACTACCAGTCTTATTTTAGTCCTGGACAAGCCCCTCAGTCTCTGAGAATACCTCAGGGGCCAATCGCCCATGAATTTTTTGGAGTGGAGTAGCCCTGGGGTCTTCTTCCATGACTCCTGATGTTTTTTATGGGCATATTCTTTTAATTTTCCTTTAATCGTCCCGGTCGTAACACCAATGAACGGTTCTGGGCCAAGAAAGGCTTCCATCGACCCCTTTCTGGCTAGTTCATCAGCCTTTTCATTACCATCATAGCCTTCATGGCCTGGGATCCAGGCCAACCCAACTTTGTTATATGTCCCCAAAACATTTAGGGACTTAACGCAGTCCAAGATTATGCCTGAATCTATTTTTGGTGTCATCAGCGATTTTAGAACCGCCTGACTGTCACTGAGAATCAATATAGATTGATTCTTTGCCTGCCTATGAAGATTCTCTTTTGCACAAGTGGCTACAGCATATGCTTCTGCTTGAAACACAGTTGTAAGTCTACCCATGCTTTGGCTGCAGGCAAATTCCGGATGGAATATGCCAGCTCCGGCACCAGATTTCATTTTCGATCCATCTGTATACCATACCGAATGTTTACCTTCTCGTGGTTTCATTCCTTTTTTCCAATCCTCCCTTGAGGGTAGCATTATTTTAAACCTGCGATCGAAAATGAAAATGGGCGCTATTTTGTCAGTTCCCATTTTCATTATTCGGTCAAGTTCCTTGTCCTGTTCGAACCTCGTGTGTCGAGTTGTTCTCTTTGCTTTTAGTCTGAAACTAAACTGAAACCCCGGACCGTAGTAGCCAAGTGTGACTGTGACGCTCTGCCCCCGATAGTGATGTCATGTCCACTGAAGATCACTTCAGTTGGATAGGACATGCTATCGGAAAATCCCCGTACCCATCCAAACGTCCAAAATCCATCCTGTAACCAAATCCCTAATCCTTTCTTTCTCTCCTTCCTCCCCTATTTATCCTATCCCATCCGCTACCTGGGCCCTGTGGCCGGACCCAGGCTGCAATTCTGGCCACCCACGTGTTTGTGCCGTGCGTGGGGACCCGTAAGGGGGGATGAAGGGATCCTGGTGGCTGAGCCGAAGGGGGTAGGCGGTTAAAACTCCTGGCTGGCAACACTCCACTTTGGCCTGGATTTCTCCTGACACGGGCGGCCGGGGACTAGCCAATCCTCGGTCAATCGGCTGTGGCGTCGGGTCAGACCGCCGTCGGCGAGTGCGGACTGATTGGGGGCGTGCAGGCGGCGGTTCGGGCGCCCGTAACTGTGGTAGTTGTCGGTGCCTCCGAGCTGTGCGGCCTCGTGCGCTACCAATCAGGACGTGCTATATTCTCTGCCTAGCCCTGATGTCTAGGCGACATCCCCAGTGAGGGCTCCGTGGCGGGTGGTGAGGGCAGAGAATGAAAAACTTAAATATTGGCTTATGTATACCCAAGCAAAAAAACCACAAAAAAACAATAAGAGGGAACAGCCCGCAAGGGCTGGGCCTCACTCCGACCCCTCGGGGTCTCAGGCGCCTAGCGCTAACGTAGCGAACCGGGACCGACACCAACAGCTACTGGCCAGGGATCGTGCGCAGGAGCCAACTGGCAATAGTGCGCGAACCGGGCTTGGTTCTGAGAATGCCGGGGCTGGGCCGCTACCATCAGGAGTTCGCCTGATCGGCCACCGTACTGCAACTGAAAATCTTCCCGGGCCCAGTGGGATGTCGTCCGGACCGAGACCTGGAAACGGGCCCGGTCCGACAATTCCCGCTGGGTCACTAGGGGGGGCGCCAGGGGCGGGCACGGTTGCCGCACAGGTGAAACATAAAAAGTCGCTCAGTGGAGCAGAACGCCGAAAGAGGCGCCTTAACCGGCCGCACCTAGACGTGGCGGCCGGGGAGGGCACCTCTTCCGGTTCAACTGGGATGAGTACCCATAAGGGGACTATCCAAAAGAGGGGGAGAGATGGGGACACCAGCGCTGGAAACACTGACAGGGGCAAACGGTTTAAACCGAGTACCTCGTACCGGGATGCCGCAACCTCTGTCAGGATGGAGGAGGAGGAAGAGCGACCCCTACCCTTTATTAGATTAGGGCCAACGCTAGTGTCAGGAGCAATCCTGGCACACTGTGATGGCGAGGCTGCAGTCAGATGGCTGACTAGACAGGTGACCGGCAGGACTTCTGGTAACCTTTTACTGAAGGTTATTGAAGCAAAGGACCTGCCTAAACCAATTAAAATGGCGTGGAAGGGCTTCAATCTGACGCTTCAAGACCCCGCAAAGGCATTGAAGCATCTGAAGATGCACAACGAGCACCTCCACGTCGAGGAATGGCGCATTGTCTCCACTGTTGTCGACCCTTCCTCCATACGCCGAATCGTGCTGGTCGACCGCGCGTCTGCTCTAGCAATAGCTAAAGCAGACTACACACTAAAGTCGACCCTCGAGAGGGCACAATTCAGGGTCCTCGATGATGGGGAACCTGCTGAGGGCCAGCGTGCAGGTGGGGCTCAGGGCAGTAGTGGAAACGATGCTGCGGAAGCTAGAATGTCCAGGACGGGAGCACCTACAACGGAGGCTACCGAAGAAGGAGGGGTCGAGGGAGAGGCACTGAGTCCCTTGTTCTCCAGGGGCGTGGGTGGTGCGTCCTCACCGGCTACGTCGGTGAGAACGGATGACTACCTGCAAAACCTGGATGAGCTGGACATAAAGTCCTCACCTCGGCCAACTGATGCAGAAATGTCGGAGGAGGACCACTAGTGGGCCCCTCCTATTGTCCCGAAACAAATAAGAAAAATGGCTTCGGAACTAAGGTGTGTACAAATAAATCTCCACCACTGTAAGGCTGCTACTGCTATCCTAGCAGATCAGTTCAAAAGAAATAAATTCGATATAGCCTTAATTCAAGAACCCTACATATATAAAGGTGATATTAAAGGCCTAGGTGGGACCGTGGGAAATTTGTTTTACCATTGTTCTACTAATGACGCTAGGACCTGCATCTATATCCGGAAGGGCATTGATGCAGCTCTCAAGCGCTCTTTACGTTACAGGGATCTCACAACTGTAGAGGTCACATCGGGGAAGGGGGAAGGGCAAAAAGGAACACTGTTTTCTTCTGCCTATCTACCTTCCGAACAAGAAGACCCAGTTTCCTCATATTTAAGGAAGCTGGTGGACTATTGCACAGATGAGAACATAGAAGTGATCATCGGCTGCGACGCCAACGCGCACCACGTCATCTGGGGAAGTTCAGACGACAACAGCAGGGGAGAAGCGCTACTTAATTATGTGGTAAGCAACAACCTACAAATACTTAACAAAGGATGTAAACCTACTTTCTTTAATAGGCTTAGATCAGAAGTCATTGATATAACACTGGCCTCGAACAGGGCTCGTCGTAAGGTATCTTGCTGGCACGTGTCAGGAGAAGTCTCTCTATCAGACCATAATTATATATGTTTCAGGTACACAACCACAAATAGTGCGGATGTAGTACGAAGGCGAAACCCCAGACATACCAACTGGGCCTCGTATCGCAGAGATCTTAAAGCAAGTCTAAGCACACCAAGAGGTGCGCTCAACTCGGTTATAGATCTAGAAATGGAAGCTGATGCAGTCAGCAATGCAGTTGTCATCAGCTGGGAAGATAATTGCCCAGAAAAGAAAACAATTGCCAAAAAAGAACCCTGGTGGACTCCTGAACTTATCAAGCAAAGACAAGAGACACGTCGGTTATTCAATGAGGCTAAAGCTAAAAAAGACTTTTCAGACTATTCCAGAGCTCTGACAAGTTACAACATTGCGGTTAGAAAATCTAAACGTCTATCTTGGAGGAACCACTGTCAAACGATTGAAACGATTCCACAAGGAATGAGAGTCAGTAAGGCTTTGTCAACCACAAAAACTAACTCTCTAGGTTATGTCAAAGACACAAACGGGCGACTTACTAACTTGGGAGAAGAGACACTGGACGTCATGTTCAGGACCCATTTCCCAGAATCAGATAAGTTAACAAATCAAAAGGAGTGTGCGCTGACTCTAGAAGAGCAAAGCAGGCGCACCCTGAAGGCAGACTGGACATCAGCGAAAAGAGTGGTAGACCAATCAAAGCTGAAGTGGGCTATAAATAGCTTTCAGCCGTTTAAAACCCTAGGTCCTGACGGGATATATCCAATTCTTTTACGTGAGGGAACAGATATTCTGCTACCTCATCTCAGCCGCTTATTCAGGGCGTGTATCGCGTTTGGTTACATACCGAAGAAGTGGAGACAGGTTAAAGTAACGTTTATACCCAAAACGGGGAAAACTGACTATGAGGAGGCCAAAGCATATAGACCAATAAGTCTATCATCGTTCATACTGAAGGCGTTGGAGAAACTGATCGATAGGTACATTAGAGATGGACCACTTAAGAGGTATCCCCTTAATGGGCGTCAATGTGCCTACCAAGCAGGTAAATCCACTGAAACGGCACTACACCTGGTAACCAACAAAGCGGAGTGTGCTTTGGAAGACCAGGAAGTGTGTTTAGCAGCTTTTCTGGATATCGAAGGAGCCTTTGATTGTACTACCTTTGATGCAATCAAGAGAGCTGCGACTGATCATGGGATTGATCCCACTATCTGCAAATGGATAGACCACATGCTTAAAACTAGAGTGGTCTCTTCTGAACTGCTAGGCGACAAGCTCAGTGTAATGACAACTAAGGGTTGCCCCCAAGGTGGGGTACTATCTCCACTACTATGGAGCCTAGTTGTCGACTCACTCATGAATGTGTTAAACGAAGGGCCATTATACACAGTAGGCTATGCGGACGATCTAGTGGTTATGGTAACCGGCAAATTTCCCAGCATAGTTAGAGGAATCATGCAAAAAGCTTTGAAAACTGTGGAAGAATGGTGTGCAACCCAGCACCTACGAGTAAATCCCAGTAAAGCAATGTTATTACCTGTAACGAGGAAACGCATCACAGTTGAGTTCGAAAACCTTCGAATCTTCGGTTCCAGACTCAAATGCCCAAATGAGGTAAAATATCTGGGGGTAACTTTAGATAGAAAACTTACCTGGAAGGCACATGTAGACAACATAACAGCAAAGGCCACCAGGGTCTTTGGAATGTGCAGATCCACATACGGAAAAACATGGGGCTTGAAACCAAAAATTCTGTACTGGATTTACACAATGATGATGAAACCAATTATAACCTACGGCAGCGCTGTCTGGTGGCCGAGAACCAAACAGAAAAACTGCATAGAGGCCCTATGTAAGATACAAAGATTAGCCTGCATGGCTATAACAGGAGCCTTTACGACAACGCCGACAGCGGCAATGGAGAAGCTATTAGACCTTACGCCCCTTCATCTTGCAGTGGAAGCTGAAGCTCGGAAAGGCATTCACCGACTGGAGCAATTAGGACTAAAAGCAAAGAGAACAACTATGTACTTACTCGCGCCGGACCAAAAAGAGTTTTGAAACTTTTCTAATCTCTCATCATTAGTCCGGAGCCAGGAAGTTGGTGGTGTGTTACACCCCTGCCTCGGAGAGCCGTCAGTCCTGCGCCCGTTCTTTCACCAGTCATGTTGGTTAGTCCGTCCCACTTGACTTTTGAAAGTAAGGGTAATAGAGAGTGCACTGTATGCGTACACATTTGTGAACTGTAACATCTCCTGCGTACGTGGCTAGTCAATTCAGACTGGCCGCCGTAGCCCGAATAACGGCTAGGTATCATCATTATTACTAACATGACACAGACGAAAGATAATAGAACAATAAATTCATTTAAAACCGCAGAGGAAGGATAATGGGCCATTTTATACGACATGACACTTTCATAAAAGCCATCTTAGAGGGAAAGATAGAAGGAAAGCGTGGAAGAGGAATTCCAAGGACAAGCTATATGAACCAAATAAAGGAAAAGGTTGGTGACGTGTCGTATAGGAAAGTGAAAGAAGCTGCTCTAGATCCAGCCAAATGGGAAGAACTTCATCAGATGCACCGACAAGGGTTAACCTTAAATTATAGAGAATAATATATTCACACATTCACACCGTGCCATCTAATCCCGCATTAGCAACAATTTTTGCTTGTGTGGGTACAAGGAACTAATATACTTCTTTAATACCCGACTTTGCAGTCAGGCTCTAAGTGAGTCTAATACCTAACAGACCAGTCCTTTAGATAAATCAAAATTTTGAACGACAATATAATCCGTACTCCAGAGTTACATCATAAATGATATAGTTACTCTGTTTGATACTTTTTCACGCTTAAATCGTTAAACAGGTTTAAAATTTTAATATGAAAATATTCTGATACCTAGGAATTGGGGGGGGTTATCCACCCCTAACATTTTTTTTTAATATTTGTGTTTAATTAAATAAATTATAATGTGAATTTAAAAAGTACATACCTCCAATCCTAAACTTTCACCCTTATATCACCAACCCCTATTTTTTAACAGCGATATTAGTCATTTAAAGGTAAGAAATACGCGGTACGAAGTTCGCTGGGGCATCTAGTAAAAAATAAAATAATAATAAATAATTGTACAAAACAATATCCAAGGATTCAACATGTTCTCCCCTTTGATCCCTTTACTAACGAAAATGTCAGCCTGTCTGTCTAACCAAACAACATCCGTATAGGTATAAAGGCGAGACCTCTTTTAATTTCAATGTAAAACGAGTAACGGCCGCCATTAATGAACACGCCCAGAGTCAAGGGTTGTACAGATGAACAAAAATACGATTAATTTAAAAGTGAAAGTACTACTTGAAAACATTTATTGAGAAATGTTTATGATTATTATTATTATTTAATGTTACTGTACCGTTCAACTTATACACATAATCCCTACTAATATTATAAATGCGAAAGTAACTCTGTCTGTCTGTCTGTTACGCTTTCCCGCTTAAACCTCTCAACCGATTTTGATGAAACTTGGCACAAATAATCTTTAGACCCTGAAAAAGAACATAGGCTACCTTTTATTGCGAAAAAAACCGAAATCCACGCGAACGAAGTCGCGGGCGGCCGCTAGTATGAAATAATTATGAAAATAAAATACAGAAACTAGAGACCAATTCTGATTTATCTTTTTAAATTTTTAACCGAGATTGTAAAAAGATGTTAACCGATTTTACCGTCAATTGTGAACGAAATTTTAAAAATAATTTTTAAGTGTAGACTTTGTTCTCAAAGAAATATTCTTGTGATATCGATGTCGTTTGTGAACTACCACGCATGTATCAAAATACTACCATCTCCTTTAATAATAAATTAAAATAATATTCTCGGACATTTACGTGTTTGGTACAAGCTTCAACTAACTTAGATGAATGCATACACGTTTGTTACGAGCTGCTACGAACATACATAAACGGCTACGCGGCTGCTACGAGCTTCTACGAACCTGGACTAATGCTTACGCGACTGCTACGAGCTGCTACAAACTTAGATGAATGCTTACGCGACTACTAATAATTATTATTTCTTCAATTTTTATAAAATACTCTATTTTTCTTTTTAGCATATAGTTTTGTTTAATATTCTTATGTACTAGCTCTGCTTAGCTCGGGAGTCAAAGATAGTACAATATTATTCCTGTGTACTTTGGTCAAAAATATTATTTTATTTATTATTATTAATATTATTGTTACTGCAGCGAAGCTCGATGAATGCCTAAACGTTTTCTAAGAGATGCTACAAATTTGAATGAATGCCCACACTTTTACTACGACTTGCATTTTTGCACTAGCATTTTTGAAGTGTTACGACATTCTATGTATAAATCACTACAAATGAATTCATTGTAATAGTCAAACAACATTCTTTGTAGTAGTCCTGCGTTAAGTTATAGACATATTCTTGTAATTCTTAAACGTGACTAATAAGAACATAATAGTGTTCACGTAGAGGGTGACGAACGATCCGATCCATTCCAGTTAACTCCGGTCCACTCCGGTCCAATAGTGGTGACGCTGGTGAGCGGTATGTAAATCGAACGATAATTGTTTCCGACAACGCGGACAGCTACGCGTGAAAGCAAAGAGTAGTAATAGCTATAGAGGAATTGCTTTGGCGATTTGACGAATGTCGATATCCCGACACCGAATCAGTTTTTCAACAAGGAATGCTACGAATCTAATGGGTATCTGTTCTTACTTCTGTAACAGTAAATGTTACAGTCAAAGTTACTATTATTCATACAGCGGTAGAAAAACCGTTTAAAACATCACAAAGAAATCGGTATTTCTTAGAACTATACCTTCTATGGCCGGCAGACCAAGACCTACTTACTCTGAAATCTTGAAATACAGAGAATACATATACCTAGCATTGCGACATACCTCTACTAACTATAGCTATTATGTACGCCTGTCATATTGCATTTCCCAAAACTGTCTTTACTGTTTAAATGCGAGAAAATAAAGAATTTTAGAAATGACCCTAAACCTCTAACTCTTAAGGATCATTATTTTACATAATAATCACCATCTCACTTTTGGATGCAGGAGTAAGATAAAATCGATAAGAAGAAGAAAGATTTGTAATTATTTATTTCTCTGTAGTTTTCGCACTCTGTGTCCTCTGTACACAAGTAATTAAACGAGCCCGTTTACATCGCGAGCTTACGTTGCACTCACGAACATATTTACACAGCGATAATGTGCATCTACACTTTATACAGCGTTATTTTAAAAACACCAACAACCTCGCAGTAGTAAAGAACCATGCAACAACTTTTGTTTTACGAGTTTTGACATAACTCAATACATAACAAGTTACGCGACTCTAACGCGTGCTTGCGCGCTTAAAACATTTCACCAACTTATTCAAATAACCATCTGGATTATAATGAGTGGTCGGAAGGCTAGTAGAAGAATGTATTTAGAGTCCCTCCATAGTTCAGATAAAGATTCAAGCAGGAAATCAAACTAATATTAAGTACTTAGTTCTGTATAAAAAAAAGCTGTCGACTTATCAAAAGTCGTAACAAAAGTGGTTGCATATGATATCACCTATCTACTGCTAAAGAGGTTGCTGGTGTTTTTAAAATAACCCTACGTAAGTTGTTCATCGTAATCCAAACACACTGTCCAAGTGCGTATCCATAAATGTTTAATTCTAAGACATGCTGTTTCCTCGCGATATTGTCATTCAACGATGTCAAATTGTTCCATTGTTAAATTTTCCTTAATGTAGCTCAATATCGGTATAGGAATATAATTATTTAAGGAAACCAATATGTCTAAGAAATAATCTCACGAGGGCATGGGCCAACATGCACTTCGCCAACATGAGTGGATTAAGGCCTAAACTCTCTTAAGTAAGTTGAGAGAAGACACAAAAAAAGGGTCGAAGTGGAAGTGTAGTGAATTGAAATACATAAAAATGAAAATCTCTATAATCTTGACCAGATAATTTCTAGAAAATAATAGAATCGCTAACGAGTCCTAAGTGAATACTAAACGAACTACAACACTTCCACGATCTTGTTACCGAATTAGTATCCTCCAGCCGCAGGACGCAACAGCTTAATACTGTGCCAACATATCTCTGCGGTCACGATGCACCTTGTAGCCATTGATTTAAGAAGTATATTCGAATGTTGTGGTATTCACAAAGAATGGCAAGTATTATCTTGACTGGGACGTCATCTCAGAAGTTAGGTTTAATTAAAGTTGCCACAGAGAGCCGGTCGCCACTTAAACTCACCGATACCTAGTTCAGAATTGCAGTTGGCGAACTATTTGCATTTTGTACAATTCTCATTAAGTGGCCGCTCGGTTTGATATATCAGCACAATCGGTCGCATTGGTTCCTGCTAACACTATTTTCAATCTTGAAAAAAAAACTGATCAAAGACTGATTCTGCACCCAATCTTTTTTTATTCTATTACGCTAACGCTTTACCACAGCTTGTCTGTTGGATCCAGCACACACCGATTCACTTTTGACTTGAAAACAGATTATTTATAGCCATCGGGAAACAGACATGCCCGAAATAGTTCACACAGTAAAAGTACAGCTACTTGAAAGAGCGGGTTTTCGGGGTGTAAGATCATGTAATTACAACGCACACTATACGAAATGTATCCGATAGATGAGCGAAAGACTTTGACAGCTCGAGACTTACTTAACTAGTCAGTTTACCTATCTCACCGGACTCTATGAAAAGAAGAAGAGTGCGACTTTGTTTGTGCACTATAAAATTTTCTGCGTCCGTGGTTAGTCAACTAAATTTAATATAACATTTTAAGACTGGTGGCGCCATCTACTGTCATAAAGCATAAACTAGACACTAGTGCCGCCATCTATTATTTGATCCTAATACATATCTCGTACAATATTAAAGGTACTTAGAAACGCGAATCTAAAACCGCTTTTAATTATTATACCCCTTAGTGTATGTAGTTCTACACGTACCTACTCGTATTCATGGGGTAGAATAATTATAAAAACATTCAAACATCCGTCTCTGCTCTTTGACAAACGAAGCATGCACAACACACGCTCCGCACAGGCCGCACTCTGGACAAGTGCGCAGACACAAATGACGTAGTAGACTACATGCGACCACAAGGCACATGTGAGATCGGAAACACAGAGAAGATTATTTTTACTATTACATTTGGTTATTCAAACTTAACTGACGAATATTTTTTAACTACACATCTACCTTCTCACCATAAACCACATTATTGCGTAAATATTCGAAGACATGTGACACCCGCAATCCGCACTTAACATGTGTGGATTAAGGCCTAAACTCTTTTTAAAACATACAGCAGCACATTTAAGGGTTGTTAATGAATGAATATAACAGTACTTTGCGAAACATACATGCAATACATTCCTACAAACTCTCGCGTTTAGTAGGATTGAAAACACAAAAGTGTAGCAACATAGCTTACGAAATGAAATGACCAACTATTCAACAGCTTTACACGTTGCTATTAAACTCGTATTACCACGTGAGCAAGCAGCCAGTATACACTTGTATAAGTGTATATGTGTACATACATGTACCTATGTGTACAGGCGACACGCGCCGCGGCTAATGCGACCGCTTAGATTTACATATAATTGCGCACATCACGCTCTATAACGACCACGTCTCGGTAGATTACCACCTACTTCGAATTACACCCCGGCCGCTGTTGTAACTGCTTTTAAAGTGGGTAGTAAAACCTATGTATTGTTGGAGAAAAAGTTGTTAAATTCGTTAATGGTGCATTGTAATTTTTACCCGATAAATGGCAATGGGCTCGTCACTAAGAAACGTTGAGCATTTCAGGTTTTTCGCTCAAATCCTTTGATAGATGACTTAATTTTACAACAAATTGGCTCCATGCATCTCAATTACAATATTATTGCGTGTTACGTTCAAAGGTGCTCTCACTTATTACTAAGTGCGCTCAATTCGTATGCAAACAATATCGGCATAATTTGGGAGCTCATTCCGTGGATCAAGGCGAGGCAGGAACGAGAGGAAATAAGAAAAATTCCCGCCTCGGGTGAGGTGAGACGCTTTATAATGCAAATTGTACTGATTGTGTCTATCTCATCGGATCCTTCTAATTTATAAAAATCCAGGTACATATCTATCTATTGGTGAAGCGGGATTGCGGAAGATTCGTAGATATGGTTGGCATTTAACTGTCAATTTATTTACACAAGTCTCAGATTCACTAAATCCTCAGTAATGTTCTGTTACTAAGAAAAGCTGTATTTTTTTCAAATACTACAAGAAATACTGAGATGTTTGTTAGTCTTTCACGCAAAAACTACTAGACGGAATTGAACGAAATTTTAGCACACAGATAGATAATGGCCTGGATCAACACATAGGCTACCTTTTATCCCAATAAGCGCGCCATCACGTCCGTATTACTCGAACTATAATATAACTTCCATACGTAATAGGGGGGCGAACCTATTGCCGTTCATCGGGAAAAAAATTCAAACTTCGAGCTGCAATTAAGATTCTCTAAGTATATTAGAAAAATCTTTTTGCTCGACCCAGAAACCGAACCAGGGAACTCGCGGTTACTAAGCAAACAAGTTTACCACCGAATCACAAAGGCCGTTTTTGTTTTGGGTTTGAATAGTAATATTCTGGGACATTAACACACACGGCCATCTGATCCCTAACTATACGAGTATTAGACCAATTTGTAAAATATTTTGTACATTGACTAAGAGGATGTTTCTGTACTGTCCTTATTTTGATTATACATTTTTTTTAAATCCTGAAATAGGCCTACGCTTGACTACAACTTGCTTGATGTCAAGCAATGATGTAGTTTACGATGGGACACGCCTGCCCACTATACCGATTCATTCGTGATTACGAATAAATTTCGTTGAGAAGGTGGGAGTGGAATGATGCTCCTTTTGGTTAGAAATCATAAAGGAGCAACAATTTCGACCCACCCTCTTAAATGGTGTCACCAGACATCGCACCGGAACACGGCAAGGCCGCTTGGCGGTGTGGCTTTGTCTGTTGGGTGGTCACTAATCACGGCCGAAGCCTACCACCAGGTGATTACCAGTAAACATAATTATTTACCAGTTGATTGATTGTCACCTGATTCGCACCACCCGGGGGCCACGTGTGGGGATTCAGATAAAAGGTACGGCGGTGACCTTTTAAGCAATGAAACCTACAAAAATGTTCATAATTACGTTTTTATCAGAACATAATGGAATGACCAACAAGAGTTAGACTCTTAAATTAGATAACGATCTGTACGTCTAAACATTGAAAGGTCAAGCGCATGAACTTTTTAATAATATTTACTTTAGTAGAGCAAACGTGACGAAACCTTTAAAAGACTCATTTACAGACAAATAGAGTAATTTGTCGTTCTCAAAGTTCTGGGAGTGAGTTGAGTGAACGAAAATAACAATATTAATGTCTCTTCCCTTGTGAACCTCCCACACACTGAAACTACACTAAATATATTGTCTATCTAGGACAAGGGCTGATACAATTTGTACGATAAATAGATACTATTTAACCTTTTTAGGTTTAGTTTTCATCAACTTGGAGAATAATATTGTAGGGATAAATGTTTGTAAGTAGCGATGTGCGATGTACAATTTACTATAAATTAATGTAACAATTTTACCTTCCAATAAAATTAGTATTATGTTTCCTCTAACGTCCAATGGTCTACGGACGTCTCACGGAACACATAATATCTACTGGCGACATGTTTACTTTTATACTCTAACTTATGTTCCTTATGGAAAAACAATATTATGTAGCTAGTACATACTAACTTTCACTTATGACACCTCCCGCATTTAATATAAGAAACTTAACAAAACAAATGAAATCAGCTGAACCAATCAATCAAATCATTTATTTCTCTGTTTAAGGTACATTGAGTTTTTAAAAATTATTCTTAAGTTCACACTTACTACTATTTCTGGTGTAGAAACATTTGTACGTAAATTTCAATGAATTAATTAAGTAATTTAGTATAAATTGTCAATATATTATTACTTATATCACTAATGTTAATGTCATTTAAAAAACCCTATAAACAATGCATTCTTCTTCTTTTAATTATGGCCTCTGCAAAAATTATTCCGCAATTTTGCCAATGTCAAGTTTAAATAAGTATATAAGTTTAAAGATTATTAGTAAAAAACTAAAAAACTGCAACGTTCTAAGGCGCCATTTTTCGATAAATTATTAATTTATCTAAGGCGTTGCAGTAATACCTTTGTTTAAGTACTTGTCAAAACGAATTCTAACCTATGCATTTTACCATCACAATTAAAATGCTAATAAATACAATAAAATAATATGTCACTTACTCAAAATGTCGGTTACTCAAAATATCAGTTATACATATAAGAATTGTTAAATAATGTCAAAATTTATAGTTAAAAAATCAACTATAGTTCACCAAAACGTATTTTTTAATCCAAGTAGTTTTATAAAAGAGTACAATCTACCCATTCAAACAACCCTCAAGTTTATAAAAAAAAAACCTACCTTAAAAAAATATTATTATGTATATAGTTCGACATTCTATCAGTGAGTAGACTGGTTGATGAGTAAGTTAATCCAATCTGAAAGCAATGTAATAGAAATGTCCGCAGTACCGCACACCGCAGCGCGGAGTGGTGTGCCTCAGGGAGAATATTTTCATCTAAAAGGGAGTTATAAGTGAGGGCGGTGCGTGCGCGTTGCGATAGACATGACCATGTCATTCCTACACATTTTGAAAAGATGCTCGTATTCAATATCTTTATTGTTTTTAATTCGTTTTAAAGATGAAAGTTACATTCAAACAACACGTAAGGCATTTAAAATAGTCACAATTAATCTGTACTAACAATAATAAAAGGAAACAGCTTCACTGCTCCAGTAATAAGCGTGATAGCGATCGAAGACATTTCTAATGTAGAAATCTTAGCAGTTCGAAATTGGGAATTGTGCCCCATCGGGCAATCGGTTCGCTTTATTACTTAGGGAGCTTAGCCAGCAAAATGTTAGTGATAGTTACTTCTGCCCACACCTTTTAATACGTCAGCGCTGTTATTGAAAGGCGCACCAAAAATCAAGAGTATCCATTTAGGTACAACATTTTGGTCACCCTAGTAGACCCTCCTTGCTGAGAGATGTAACGCTAATTGGTATCTAATACTCTTCACCTAATCATATAAAGATTATTGCGGCATGTGACGTCACGCACCCACTAATTACTCATCTTGGTCCGACTGATCTTCATTGAGCTTCCTAGCTTGGAAAATAATACTGTTTATAGATCAAAGAAAAAGTAATGTTACATTAACATAATAATATCTAAATCGAAAAGTATTCGTGGTCGGCTAACTATAATATCTAGGTCAAAACGCGAGTGGCTATTGCTTATGAATGCGAAATAATAAAAATACAAAATAGTTTCTAAGACAATTGGAGGCGAGATATAAGCCACGAACCATGAGCCACTAGTGTTACACGAGCCAGCTCGCGGCGAGACGTCGACACCGCGTATAAATCACGCCACTTTATCGTCTTACATTTTTATGATATTTCGCCACAAACAAAGCCACTTCACATTTGTCTTCTCCCGTATCTCTGCTACGAACAATGGCCGCGTGAAATCAAATGGTTATTTAAAACTGCGAGTCTGAGGGCGCCTTAAATAAATTGTTTAAGATGAACATGAAGTCGTCGGCGGTGAGTTATGGCTGCCATTGTGAGTGCGCCAGACGAATTGTTCTGTCTAACCGCCATCGCCACACCACCGCGGGCACCGCCGCCTGGCGGGCTGGAGCACTACACTACACATACGGTTTGAAACATTTGTGAATACTTTCGTGACAGACCGAGAATGCTATTAGAAAAACGGTACTTAAACATGATCTGCGAATGCTACTAAATCTTATTTTACTTTTACTAATATTATAAATGCGAAATTTTGTGTGGATGTGTGGATGTTTGTTACTCTTTCATACAAAAACAGATAGAGATAAAATTTGACACAGAGATAGATTATAGTCTGGAATATCATATAGGTAACTTTTTATCCTAATACTACGCTGGCAAAGCAGTGAGCGGAAGCTATCTAGAATCAATAATCATTAGTGCTGGAAATGAAATCACAAATGACGAATAGAGAGAAAGGTTTTTACACCTGCTTACGGCAACCTATGGACGCTTGTAACACCAAAGCTGCATAGGCATTACTTGCGTGTTGCGAATCCTTTAGAAAGTCAAGGTCTTCTAGATAAATTATGACTGATTCCACAGTCTCAGCGTAAGTGTAAGAAAATTTGTAGTAACACTTTGTTTGGAGAGTTAAAAATGTATTATACAAGTAAGTAAAAATTTTCTTATTTTGCCCGTATTTTGATACTTAAGTATGCAAATCTTATGTATTGTATCGCAAGGGAAATATTTATTAGTATAATTACCCGCACTCTCTTGAAGGTCGCGTAACTGACAAGTAACCTCGACGTATTTATGTGAAGAATTTAAGTTTCAAGTACACCATCTTTTCATTTTACTTGTAACCACCCGATTTATTATCTAACAAACATACAAACCTTGCAGGTAACTATAATTTCAGTCGTATGAAGTTGAGACACTGGACCTGGACTTTACAGACAGGTGCAAGCTTATTATTTAAAAAACTGTCTAAGGCTGGCCTTCATCTCGGACAAAGGGTCATTGCGTATTACTGGAAGACAGTAATGCGGATATTTGTAAGTTATAAATATAGGTATACTTATAAATATAGGTTGTAATTATACAGACCTTCTTTCTTATACAGTGCGACCACTATAAATCTTTCTGTGTTTTCTATACCCTATTTAAAAAACATAGGAAAAAGAAAACAATCAAACGACCAATATTTTAGACGGCAGACAGATTTTAGGATTCTTATTGTGCAATCAACCTGTATAAGCGTAAAACCGGCACGAGGTGCGCGCGCGCAACTCATTGATAAAGGCGATGCCCTGCCGCCCACGCCATGCAGCTCGCAGTCACCGCCGCCACGCGGGTGAATTTATTTAGTAAAGGGTGTTCTTTGAGGTAAATTTTTGCGCTATTTATTTTACATGTTTTTATATCTGTTCTTTTTATTTAAAACTATTGTAGCAACTAGCGGATATCACTATATAAGTTAATGTGATTATGAAGTCGTCACACTGTTTATCGGTTTCGCAAGTCAGTTTACACGTTAGTTATTGTTACATTAATTACCTACTGTTATTTTTTACAGGTTTATCTAGATTTTAGTTTATTAGTAGTAACATACTTCAGTACAAGTGGTTTCTAAATAAAAATAATTTCATGTTTAACTACTAAACAAGCGATTGTAACATCGGTGTACTCGGTTCACACTTGACTAATGAGCTTGTTCTGTCTTACATACGCGAGAAGTCTAGCTATTTGAGCTATTTAAATGACTAACTCTACATTACAACGTCTCAGTCTACACAGTTGTGTTACAACACCTTAATTACTTTGTGTCACTAACAAAATGAAGTTAAATGATTAAGAACTTGTATTGTACTCATTTAAGGACTGTTATATTGATGAGTAAAACATTGATAATTATTTGAGTGGCATATATAAGGCCCTTATTTATTTAATTTAAACGGGAGGAAAATCTTATATGGTTCTCCCACTCCCTGAGTACTTAAACTGTAATGAATCCTGCATATATTCGAGCGAGATACAAGACAGTTTGGGGTAGTTTAGTTATCCCATAAAACATAATAAGTGGAGTTGGGTTTGATTAGATTGTCCACTTTTCTCAAATCAAAGCGGAAGACAACAGAGAAAACGGAAAGGTGAAAATGTCTTTTCAAAATGGACCTACAACACGTTCAAAAATGAACTTTAAATGTTTATTGCTACAGATTTTTTTAGCTCTATTAAATGGTATGGATTATATATTAATCTTTGTCTCTGTATTTCCTCAACAGTCAATTATGCTCCTTGTCTTTATCTCAAGCAGACAAACGCCCATAAAAACACTACACTCACGTCAACCGTAACAAAATACTCATAAATCACTAAACATATAATCGCATATTGTCACGTAAATAACAACTCTATTACAATAGCTTAAGATAGAGTTTAGAATGGCATGCTACAGTTCGGTAGCTGTCGAAACAGTTCGCAATAGTTGTTCGTAGTCCTGAGTGCATTGTCATTGTCACACGTAATTAGATAACACTCGTACGCCTCTCGTACGTGTATGTTATTATCATTCGGACAAAGCGGGTTAGTTCCGGATTCGACTTGTCCACAAAGAATCCACTCATCCAAATTCTAATTGAATGTCTAACCACTGACGAAAACAAATGACAACAGTCATGAATTTAAATCTGACAGTGACAATATATTGGTAAACCTCGGTCATCGATCGGTGCGGTGTCTGCTGACACCATTTGTGAATGCGGGTCAGGATATCTTCTCCTTTATGTTTTCCAACTGAGTGGAGCCTCATTTCACTTTCAACTTTACACCAAAAATCACTCGTAGTCTATCCCCTAGTTCACGGGTCCAAAATCCTAGATCCAAAAAAGTATTGTGAGTTGAAATAAAAGACTATTAGACTTTTTAAATTTTTCAACACTAATCCGGAGTCAGGAAGTTGATCGTGTGATCCGTATCTCTTGATCTAAATGTAATGTGGCACCAACCGATGATTATCCCTGTTCGCACCATATAGGTACACTCCAGGACAATCCCCGGTTAGAGCAGGACTATTGCAGAATATAGGAACTAAGATCTGGGTTATAATTGTCGGTGCTAATGGATTAGGTAACTAGGACTATGAATGGACTATATTATTATTATTTTTAATAAAATTAAAATTTGTTTAAAATTAAATGTTATTATTATTATTATTATTATTTTTTGCTATTTCAGTGACAGGCGCTTAAGGTTTATTGAGCACAAAAAGGCTTAGTTTCAAACCAACTCGGGCGTCTAGTCAGCGGAATTAAAATGAAAACATAAATCGTCCAGTAACGCAGAACGCCACGCGCGCTCGCGTGACAATCGCCTAAACTCGAAGAATATATTCATGAGACCCGCTCTCCATCACAAGTGTTTACGTTTACACATTGTCTACACATTGATGTTACACGATACTCGGGAAACTAACTAAAAAACTGTTATTTTTCTTCAATTTTATTATATTGCCTTTTGACTTTTTATTTTATTGAACGCTACACAACCAAGAATTATTAATATGTGTGTATTCTGTAAGGTACTTCCCCAGTCGTAAGGTGACTGGTAATTAATTTAAAATACTTAACCACGGAAGGGAAATATCGTGAGGAAACCGGCATGTCTAAGAATTAGTCATTCGAGGACATGTGACATTCACTAACCCGCACTTTGCCAGCGTGTGTGGATTAAAGCCTAAACTTTCTCAACTCGTAAGATAGTTGAGAGTTGACTACTACATAAAATGACCAATTTAATTAAAAAAAAGAGTCAATAATGTCTTTGGAGAGATTGTTTGTACTAATACTAATTACTAGTCACCCTATATATTAAAAAAAATGGCTTTACCCTATACCTATGTTTCATTAAATTTTACGAGACGTATCCTGTAACCTGTCTATAAAACATTATAGGTAGCTATGAGACGCTACGATTATGGTATTTATTCTAAGTACCAGTTCCACATTAGTCGGTTCAATTTGCAATGTCAGGCGCGTCAATTACCGCGCCATGTGTCTGCGCCCTAATGTGCAGATAACACGTCGCATCTCGTTAGGCAATTAATAAGTTATGCCGCGATAATGACCGCACACACGACTCACCCACACACACACTTACATAAGCAATTTGACATCAGCTATTTGGAATCTGCCTTATATTAATATAAGTGGGTAGATAACGCCTACCATAAGTGAGCAATCGCTTATAACATATAATAACAAAAAAAGTAAACGTCTTATTCATAAAAATCTTATAAGTCTGTATACTAAAACGGTTTTGTCTCTATCTTACAAGTATAAATGTCATAATGACAGACAAAAACAGACGAATCATACAGAGTAAACCGGAAAGGGAATATCACGCTATCATGCCTTAAATTCCGCTTTATTTGAGCCATATGCAATAGTATTGTGAAAAAAAAGAAAACCCCCACAAAAAAGAATCAATCAATTTGCAACAAACCCAACTTAAAGAAACTGCCAGTTGTCATTCATTTGTCACATCTTTTATTTAGTCAAAAGAGATGTAAACTCAACAAATGGCGTCTTAGAACGTCGCAGTTTTTTACTACTAATCTTTAAAAACTTATTTACTTATTTAAACTTGACACTGGCAAAATTGCGGAATAATTTCTGCAGAGGCTATAATTAAAAGAAGAAGAAGAAGAGAGTATAGAAACGCTACTGTTAGGCTTGTGAAATTATAAATAAAAAAAAAATTGCCTTAATTTTTTTTCAACATTTAATGTAAATTAATTTCTGACTTTACATAGTCATTAGTAAAGACCTGAAGAATGTTTGGTTTCACGTATAATATAGCCTTTCCGGTTCAGGTTGTAAACCTATTTTGGCTATTACAAGTTTTACTAATTTGGGCGTAAAATAAAGTAAAACTTACTTCAAATAAAACGTTAGAAATTCACTACGGGTTACGTTCTTCGTAACACTGCTACGAAACTACGCCGTAGCACAGCCGTAGTCTCGTAGCAGTCAACATTAAAATACAAACAAATTCAATAGCAACAGATGTAAAGTACCCCGCAACAATGGAGGAACATCTGAAACGAGCCAATTAAAAGTTTATACTAGTTACAAACATAACTGATACTTAACACAAATCTCCAAAACTCAACAGCGAACGTATCTTCCAGTTCGGTGGCGTTAAACAACAAACTTCCTAAGATCGGTCGCAAACAAGCTTATCGTGTGACTGTGCTTGGGTGCACAAGTACCAGGGCGACAGAAGAGCGAGGGGTTGTGAAGGAAGAGGTGGTGCTCTCGAGCGACAGGTGAGAGCAATAAATACTGAACGCAATATAACTTGGACATTGCAACCAACTGCACGTAACCATTGTCCGATCGCCACGACATTTAACGTTGTATATTATTATTACTAGATTGCGATCAAGGATATTAGGCCAGTTTAAGTAATTTTTTATTGTTACCAAGATAATCACTGATTGAATCGCAGATATATTATGCCTATCGTTTACATTACATCTTAGCTGTAATAATGACAGATAAGAAACTGATATAGATAGTGATTTTCCTAACTACAGGATACCTGCCTGCCATTCCATATTATCTAATCATAAATGAACTACTAAGGCTTATCAGGGAGCCTAATTAGTAAGTTAATCACAAATGCTTTACGCCTGTCTGACATGACACTAATAGATTGTATTATCTGGGCCAATAGTAAAACTTCTAAAAAATATTTTCATACAATAGGAACATAAGTTCTCGTATGAGAATGAAAACGTGCGCCGCGAGATGCCGAACAAAGTTAGTTTTTCGCGTAAATCTGAAGCGCTCGAGATGTGGCGACTTCTGGACCTGGCCGCATTCACACCGGCACGTAACACTATGGTATAATATGACAACACAGATAGTAAAAATAGGCATAAAATTTGCATCAGAACTCGGAATTCATTTCAAGCTTTACAATAAAATATGTGTCATATACATATTCAGCGATAAAGTCATAGTAAGTAAATAATGGATGCAATTTCAATAAATTCCTCAATTATCATTATAATCAGTAACGATCTACGATTGATTGTGATATGGCTATATCATTTCATTACTCATATACTCAAATTACTCATTATAGGCTTACTGCAACTGACCGATTTTTAACTGAACACGTGCTGATACTTACCGAATTATCTCATTCCCCCATCCCCGTTCTTCCATCGGACAAGTAGAGGTACGGCTATGCGTCACCGTTATATGGTGGAAATTCCAAGGGCACGTACAAAGCGCTTTGCTACTATGTATTTTTATTTTGCAAACTGCCAAGTTGTGGAATTCGCTGCCGGCATCTCTGTTTCCCGATGGCTATAATCTGCCTGTCTTCAAGTCACGAAGTCTTTGTTTTGCAATGTATTCGGTGTAACAAGTTGCCCATCTTGTGAAGTTGGTAGTATTGTGATCGTGCGCAGAGCGCAGAGTACCGACACTCGATACATAATACTCACTTGTCTATGCTCCTGTCTAGATTCACCTAACTTCTAATACAATATGATACTTTCCTAATATTGCTCGAACAATGACGGCTCATATTTAGTAATTAAAACATGGTGATCTCAGAAAGTTGACTTATAGTATGAAGGTCAATTTAAGTACAATATCTGGATGACCGAGCTTTGCTCGGTATTTTTTTTTAAATGACATTTTCTAAAAATGATTCCTAGCTAGATCGATTTATCGCCCCCGAAACCCCCTTTATACTAAATTTTATGAAAATCGTTGGAGCCGATTCCAAGATTCCAATTATATATCTTAAATCTTTAATCTTTATATATATATATATATATATATATATATATATATATATATATATATATATATATATATATATATATATATATCCATACTATACTAATATTATAAATGCGAAAGTCTGTCTGTCTGTCTGTCTGTCTGTCTGTTACGCTTTCACGGCCAAACCGCTAGACCGATTTTGATGAAATTTTGTAGGGATATAGTTTAAAACCATGGTTCAAACAAAGGCTACTTTTTTTTTCAAAAATCAACCCCTAAATGTCTGTCATAGGGGTTGAAGGTTTTTGTTACTTTACACTTTCACAGCCAAACTGCGTGACCGATATGGATGAAATTTTTTAACGATATAGTTAAAAACCATGATTCAAACATAGGCTACTTTTTTTTTCATAAATCAACCCCTGAATGTCTGTCATAGGGGTTGAAGGTTTTTATTGCTTTACACTTTCACAGCAAAACTGCGAGACCGATTTTGATGAAATTTTGTAGGGATATAGTTTAAAACTATGGTTCAGACATAGGCTACTTTTTTTTTCATAAATCAACCCCTAAATGTTTGTCATAGGGGTTAAATGTTATTATTACTTTACACTTTTACAGCCAAACTGCTAAGCCGATATGGATGAATTTTTTTAGGGATATAGTTTAAAACCATGGTTCAAACATAGGCTACTTTTTTTTTCAAAAATCGACCCCTGAATGTCTGTCATAGGAGTTAAAGGTTTTTATTAATTTACACTTTCACAGCCAAACTGCTGGACCGATGTGGATGAAATTTTGTAGAGATATAGTTTAAAATTTTGGTTGAAACATAGACTACTTTTTATTTCCAGAATCAACCGTGAATGTCTGTCATAGGGGTTGAAGGTTTTTATTACTTTACACTTTCACAGCCAAACTGCGGGACCGATTTTGATGAAATTTTGTAGGGATATAGTTTAAAACTATGGTTCAGACATAGGCTACTTTTTTCTTCATAAAACAACCCCTAAATATCTGTCATAGGGGTTAAAGGTTTTTATTACTTTACACTTTCACAGCCAAACTGCTGGGCCGATATGGATGTACCGATGTACTGTCTGTCTGTTACGCTTTCACGGCCAAACTGCGGGACCGATTTTGACGAAATTTTGTAAGGATATAGTTTAAAATTATGGTTCAAACATAGGCTACTTTTTTTTTTAAATTAACCCCTGAATGTCTGTAATAGGGGTTGAAGGTTTTTATTACTTTACACTTTCACGGCCAAACCGCTAGACCGATTTTGATGAAATATTGTAGGGATATAGTTTAAAACTATGGTTCAAACATAGGCTACTTTTTTTTTATAAATCAACCCCTAAATGTCTGTCATGTCACAGACAGACAGACAGACAGACTTTCGCATTTATAATATTAGTATGGATATAATTGGAATCTCCGAATCGGCTCCAACGATTTTCATAAAATTTAGTATATATGGGGTTTCGGGGGCGATAAATCGATCCAGATAATATATATACAAGAATTTAAAGATATAAGATAAGATAAACAATTTTTTAACTCAACATAGTATTATGTCGTTCTGTACCTACTATATTTGACCAATGACTATGTAATTTATAAAATAAGTGGTCCGGGTAACAGGTCGAGCAATCATTTTTGAGTCACGTACGCGACGCGCTATATACGATATGATGATGTCAGTAGTCTATCTTGACGATCAAATTCAAATTATTACATCGCAATTCACACTAAACTCAGCAGTGATTCGACGACGTTGTCGTGTCATAGCGATGTCATATTGTGTCGTGTCGGCCCTTCTGTCTGCCTCTCGTCTAATTACATGGCATTATAAGGTCACCGCACCCAGTCTGTCTCTAACTCCTCTATAAAGAAACAACTTCATTTTTGCTGTTAATGCACTAAATGTAACCACATTTTAGTGAAGGTAAAACATAGGCTTGAAATACCTGAAGGCATAAGCAGAGACTAATTTGTTTACCATGATTTCATAATTTGTTTGGTTGTTATTTTTTTTTGTAAGTTAGACTAATCCGAGTTGCTTCATTTTCTGTTAGAATTACACACTGACAAATTTGCTCCATCGAGAACCGATAGGTGATAGTAAACCAGCGAGGTAATTAATCAATAAGTGTCTGTTTTATTAAATAAATCTACGTTATCAAGGATTGATGTTAATATTCTAGAACCTAAGCTCCTCTTCAAAAGCTTTTCTGAGTTTACTTCTGTACCTAAAGCGTGTCACGAAGCATGATCCGCGGGTTTTCTAATCCAGCTTCTACCAGTCAACTTGTAAAACATCTGAGGCATTCTGGGCTAAGTTTGTAAAATCGACACTGTAAAATCTGTTTGATCGACACTCGTTTACCTCAACCATGGAAGAAAGAAGTTATTTGTTCTTTTCCAAGACAACGGTAGCACATTTACACTGTAGTTCTATAACTACAGTGTAAATGTGCTGCCGTTCAGTTTGTGGACGGCAGAATCTGTTTTGCCGTCCACAAACTGAAAGGGTGCACCTCGATTAGAATAATTTTCCACTGGATATTTTTTCAAGAACTTTCTTTTTGTAAATAAAAGTGATATTAAAAATTATTAATTTGTCTTTGCTTTATCTGTACCTACAATTTTATTACTACTCGCAGGCACCACTCGATTTAAATGAACAACATGTAAAATAAAACATCCATCAATAGGTACCTACGATGCGCGTAATGATCATACTAGCGCCATGGTGAAAAGGTTGGCCGTTTGCTATCCTATCAATGTGTGGAAGGCGGTCCGTTCCACCCGGCATTTTAATAATGTTGGATAATATTATTATTATGAGGCCCACTGCCACTTCAGGTAACTAATCGAATGAGCTATTAGCTTTGCTTAGTTACTACTCTCAGAGTGAATGCGAGTCGTTGACCCTATGCGGTCAACCGCATCATTAGGCTAGCCGCATGTCAATGCGTAAAGTTAAAATAAATAAATATTCTGGGACATCAACACACACGGTCATCACCGGAAACCAGATAACTGGTATATACTATACATAGAATACTTTTCTTTTGTAAATATATACTTATAATAGATATTTACACCCAGACTCGACACAAGCAGAAGTGTTCATCACTAATGTTTGTCTCGGGTGGGAATCGAACCCACGACCGGCGGCGTTAAAAGCAAGTACCGACCACGCCACCGGCCCGTCAGTTCATGCGGTTTCATATAAAAATCTAAGCGCAGTTAGAATTCGCATTCCCGTCAACCACTAGAACGTTCAAAGTCTAATTCTTTGTTTGATCACCTCATTGTGTATCCGATCCTTCAAAAGAGCCTCCGAACATAAGCTGACCTGTTAAAAATATTGAAAGATTTAGAATAAGCAATGACTTCTGTATGTAGGTACTTAACTTGCGTAGTTATTAGTGTTTTACGTACATATATCTCGAGTGAGGAAATCATCAAAAGCAGAGTTAAGATATTGAAGCAGACGAAGCCCGCTCAGTTAATTTCCTGTGATCATATCGTAGCAGTGCGGCGCCGCAACGGTGACGTCTTATGCAAGTGTGACACCTCACTAACTTGCACTGTTATATCTACATGCATTATACCTGACTGATGTGCGACTAAATAACTGAGCACCTCACAATATTATGTTGCATCTCTTTCTATTCATCCACAAAAGTTTTTTAAGTTGTTTTAGTAAGTTCAGATGAGTCCCTACATAACAAGCAGCGTGAACCACGGCAAGCGATACCCGATACTCAACGCTCAGGTTACGTCTGTAATTGGCATTTTGATTGGAACTGTCCCCGTGGCCCGCACCTACCTATCTGCCCTAAATTGTAAAAGTTGAGAAGTAAATTGATAACCCAGTACCTTACTTAGAAACATGATAGCCTCGGTTTTTTTTAAATAGAACACTATAGATAAGGTAGAAGGTATTTTTTTTATATTTTTTTCTATAAACACGGCAAGTTTAAAAAAGGTTTATTAATAAAAGTTTAATTTTTAAGCGGGAGTCTTTCTAACCTGAGTTGGGGTCAGCGATTCTTGAGTAAAGACCGCGCCGTGGCTAGCGTCGTCGTGTAAGACGCCCTCTAGCTAGGTGGAATAATGATCTGCGAAAGATAGCCAGCAGGAACTATATCCAGCCGTGGACAGCCGTAGGCTAATGACGATGATAAAGCTGAGGCCGGCCAGTGTTTTCGGCTTACATTATCATGCAACAAACCAAATCCGAGGCCACGCGTTTTAACCTATATTTAAGTAGTTAAGTATTCACAAAAGAAAAGTATTTTATGTAGTATATTCTGGTAATATCTGGTTTCCATATTACAAGCTCTGCTAAGTTTGGGATCAGATGACCGTGTGTGTTAATGTCCCTCTATAAAAAGCCCCTGTAACTTCCAGCTATAATTTTTAATGATATTAGGTGCTGAAACAAAATATTTGTGTAATTTTCTCCTCCTTTGATTTATATATTTAGAGAATATAAATGTTAGTGAAATAGTAGGTACTGTTTGACAGTTAGCCCGAGTTGATGACAAAGAGCTAACTATCTGCGGCGCAGTTGTGCAACACTAAACTAACTTAGTGCACCAACAGGGGGCGCGGCGCACACTGTGACAATTTAGCAATCTAGGGGAACTTAATTCAAAATCTTAAGTTTATCAGAACGACACGAGATATCTATTATATGATAGCTATATAAACCGAGCATCTATTTTAACACGATTTAACAAGTTGACTTAATAAATGATTGGATGGTAGGTCGTGAAACTTGACCTACGCACGTAGTCACGTTGAAAAACACTTACACGCAATTCATAATAGCATATATCGGTATTTGTTGTGCAGTCGTATATTACTTAAGTGATTTTTTTAATAAATGTATTTGATAATTTGGAGTCTTGTCTATTGAGAAAAGTAAGTTTTAACATGATTTCACTACTAAATTTAAAATAAAAATGTTTTGTTTTGAATCACATTATAATCATGTTTTAGTTTTAAAATCAGTGAGTTTGCGTGGATTTAAAAAAAATATCCCAATGAAATCATTCTTAAATCATTCTGTGGTTAATAAATAACAAAGTAAGTTCATTACTCATGCTCGTTTTTGCCTCACCCATATATTTTTTTCTATTTTCATTAGACTTGTGCACTATGAAAAATCGAGAAAATTTGCTTTGTATGCAGAGGAAACTAAAAAACTGTACCTGGAACTTTATTTGTGGTACTAAATGCCGGCAAGCATACACAAGATTCTAGTTCATGCAAAAGAAATCATAAAAACGAGCGTTTTGCCTTTAGGCCAGTTAGCGGAAGAGGCCTAAGAAGCAAACAATAAAGAATACAGAAGGAATCGAGAATATTTTAGTTGAAAGATGAGCTACTAACAGGGATGTGCTCAACCGGTTTCTAATAGCTTCAGATCCATTCCTTTCTTCAAGATCTTGTCCCAAAAACATCGACATAAACTACCTAAAGAAACTCTTCTTCTGTCAAAATCTCCTAGTGTAAGTAAGGACTCGGAAAATACCTGATCAGAACAAGATGAAGATTAAAAACTACACATTATATTAACTAAATATATGATCATAATATTTCTTACATAATTTTTTTTTTTGATAACTTTGTAAAATAAATATTATATCTCGAACTTATTTTTTTTATAATTATGAAAATTTCATGATACATCATCATTTTAAGCTAAAACCTCGACATTTATCAAGAGTTAGAATAAAGTTCCCCTAGATTGCTAAAATTACACAGTGTGCGGCGGCGCGGTGCGGGCGTGCGGCGTGTTCATAGCTCGACATCAATATACAATACACATTTGATATATCCCTGACAAAATCAGTGACAAGGCCTTGGAAAACTTTAGATCATAAATTTTACTCATAAAGCTTTCGTATACATCTCTAAGAAACTATAGAATGAAAGTACTGAGACAATAAAAGCTTTTAAATATTTTTTTAAAAAGCTTTTATTTAAATAATTGTATTTCTCTTTTCAAGTTTTTTCATTTGATACCTATATTGTAGGTATTGTATTATGAAATCGATAAGTTGCCATTGTGTACCGTGCGCCTTATTAGATTCAAAATGGCGGCCTTTTTAAAATCTTGTATTATCATCAAAACTAAAAGTGTATGCCTCGATAAGTTTAGTGGAAATGGGTGAAATATTGATTGAAAATTTCTAGGACATACATGTGCTTTTAAAAAGTAATCTACCTTGCACTTATCCAGGTGGAACAATACAAATCCAGTCAGTTCATTTGTTGTCATGGTCGGAAATATACTTGTTTTTTACGCCGTAGGGTTCCATTCCCACCCAAGATAGATAATTGTGTGCAATAGTGAGTATCTCTATTTGTGTTGAGTCTGGATATAATAGTATGATTTTACAAAAAAGAAGCTCTGCTTAGTTTGGGATCAGAAGACTGTATTAAATCTACGTTTTCCGAAGTAATAACTAGGTAAGTAAATAAGTGATTGTTATTGAGTAATTATTATCATGAGCTACTTGAACGAGAAGAACATGGAATACATAGTAGTGACCTGCAGACGTCTGACTCGTACAGAGATAATAAAAATTCTCACACAACACTAACAGCGGTTTCATACTAGCGTATGTAGTTAAGCGCAGTAACGGGCGGCTACTGTAACTTCATTGCTTTAAACAGAATATTAGACCATTTACACGAGGACAATAGCCAAAACAGCATAGCAAACCCCTCAAAAATCATAGTGTTCGTGATGAACACAAGCACATACTTTGGTTCTTTGATCAAAACTTGTAATAGATTGAAAATTGATTTAGAATTACAAATAGTGACTGTACGTGTGTTGTGGTCTTATAAGTACACTTATATGACCACAACAATGTTCTTGGTGGGGGTGGCCGATAGAGGCGCTGGTGTGGAATGTATGTAGTGTTGTTCTTGGTGGGGGTGGCCGATAGAGGCGCTGGTGTGGAATGTAGATTGTAGATTGTAGCGGGCTTGGATTTCCGCAACTCGACGTCTATTATGCGCCTATTTAGCGTGGTGGGCTGGCGTAGCTACTGCCAGCCCAGCTCCAGGAAGAATCCTAGTAGACTCTTTATGTTGAGGTTTTAATGCGCCTAATCGTGTAGCTCAGGTACTCTTCAATGACTTGAACGTATTTGTAATTTTAAAGCGTTTTATTTTTATAAAGAAAAAAATATTAACATGATTGTGTCCATTGAGAGTGCGATTCCGTCTTCGAAGATCGTAAGCTGCGCGTGCGTCGGTCGTCGGTGCCTCGCCCCACCGCCCGCCTCCCGCGGAGATCCATCAGCTGGTTTGATGTGTTACGAATTACGAATATAGGTAGGTAGGTAGGTAGGTAGTTAGAAGCGTTAACATAGCCCCCCACCTTGGAAGCACCCGCTTCCAACGAAGTGATGTTGGTGACACGAAGATATTCACGAACCTCCATCTTCACCATCGGGTAACAAAGGGCATATTTTGGTGTAAGCCCTTCGTATCAGTCCAGTCGCAGTTTGAATATTAGCGACTCTGGAGATGCCGTCAGCTCCGGTAAAAGTGGTTGTGACTCTGCCGAGCCGCCATTTGAGTGGTGGTAGGTTGTCTTCTTTTATGAGGACGAGAGTGTTGGGTTCGATGTCCTTTTCTTTCGTCTTCCACTTAGTTCTCATCTGAAGCTCAGAAATATATTCCTTGGCCCATCTCTGCCAGAAATGCTGCCTTAATTGCTCGACCCGTGCGTAGCGTGATAGGCGCAGTGGTGGCGTAGTCGTGATGTCGTCACACGCTGGCGCAGTAAGTGGCCGACCGATGAGGAAGTGGGCCGGTGTCAGCGGTAGCGCGTCGGCTGCGTTAGATGAGAGTGGGGATATAGGGCGGGAGTTAAGGATAGATTCGATTAATGCTAATACTGTATTAAACTCCTCGTAAGTTAAGTGCGCGTTACCCATTACTCGACGGAGATGGTACTTACATGACTTTACCCCAGCCTCCCATAGACCACCAAAATGAGGCGCATACGGCGGAATAAATGAGAACCTAATGCTTTCATTAGCTGTATAATTAATAATAGAATTTAAATTATTTTTTAAGAATAAACTAAATTCTTTCGAGGCGCCTACAAAGTTTTTTCCATTATCCGAAAATATTTCTATAGGTTTGCCCCTTCTAGAAATGAACCTTTTTAAGGCTAAAATGTAGGCTTCGGTACTAAGACTAGTAACTAACTCCAAGTGAATTGCTCTTGTCGAGAAACAAATAAATAAACAAATATAACATTTTTCTAACTTTGCTCCTCTTCCTTTGCGACTAAGTATATACAGAGGCCCGGCGTAATCTACGCCACACCGATAGAATGGAAATTGTGATTCTAACCGCTCCACTGGTAAGTTACCCATTTGAGCCTTTATTGTTTTGCCTTTTATGCGAGTACAGACAATACACCTACGAATCACCTTTCTGGACAAATTTCTACCACCTATTGGCCACCATTTATCTCGAATAGTAGACAGTAACAACTGTGGTCCAGCGTGTAGTAAGCGACGGTGCTCATAATTAAATAAAAGTAGTGTAAAATTATGTTTACAAGACAATAATGCGGGATGTTTCTTATCATATGAAAACTCTGTAGAATGTACTAGTCTACCGCCTATTCTTATTACGTCATTGTTGTCTAAAAATAAATTAAGACCAGATAAATTACGATTAGATTTTAGTGGCAAATTATTTTTTAAACATTCATATTGTAAAGGAAACGATTCCTTTTGTGACATACGAGTTAATATTATTAGCGAGTTATTTAATTCACTAACCGATAGCTCACCTAGTGCTCGGTTCGATTTTAAAGAAATTCGTGTGTTTGAAATAAAGCGCAACACATAAGCAAAGGTGCGTTTTAAACGATTAAATGACGAAAATCGATTAAATAAATTTAAGTTTGTGTCCACTTGACATTCCATAGCAATACTACTCTGCCTAAGCTCCGGCAGTTCAGTTAAATTTATATTACGACTAACTGACTTACTATTTTCTAACCAATTAGAATTAGGTTCGCGTAAAAAACTCGGTCCGTGCCACCATAAATCGGATTTTATAAGCGCATCGATGGTGACACCCCGCGAGAGTAAATCGGCTGGATTATGTTTACCACTTATATGACACCACGAGCAATTGTCAGTGAGTTCATTAATTTCTACGACCCTATTCTGAACAAACGGTTTTAAGGAACTTGGCGCCATACGTAACCATCCTAACACTACTGTTGAATCCGACCAAAAATAAACATTATTAAATTTAATCTTAAGCGCCTTAATTATTTTATTATATAATCTTGCACCTACTAACGCAGCGCATAGCTCGAGACGCGGTATACTAGTCGGTTTCAACGGTGCTACCTTACTTTTCGCACACAAAAGCCGAACAGATGACGCATGTAATGAGTTACTATCTGTATATGTACGTATGTAGGCAGCCGAACCGAATGCATTTTGCGATGTGTCGCAAAATAAATGCAACTCAACTAGTTTATTCTCGCTATCTAATGAACTATCTATAACATGACGAGGGACGCGTAAAGTATGTAAAGAATCTAATGTATTTAAAAAGCTTTCCCATTTTAATTTTATGTGTTGTGGTACGGGTTCGTCCCAATCTATTTTACATAACCATAGTTGTTGTAACATTATTTTTGCAATTATTATGGTCGGTGATAATAGACCTAACGGGTCGTATATTTGTGATATTAAGGATAGAATTGTTCGTTTTGTAATAAGAGTGCTATTTTGTTTTTTAAGTTTAGTTGTAAAATGTAGTTCGTCGCGTGCACAAAACCAACCTAGTCCTAAAGTCTTATTTTGGCCGGTTTCGCTTAAACACAATTCTTTATACGAATTATTATTTGAATAATTGGTTGAAGCGTCGTAATTAAATACCCATTTTCGTAAATGAAAGCATCCAGACTGTAACACTTCGGAAACACGATTACATAATTTTGATAACGTTTCCTTATCATCACTTCCCGTAATCAAATCATCGACAAATATGTCTTCGTTAATAACACGGGAGATGACGTCATCACCGCATTCAATAGCAAGTTGTCTAATGCATCGCATACTCAAATACGGTGCGGACGCAGTACCATACGTCACCGTATTAAGCTGGTACATATCAAGCGGATCAGTAGGATTTTCTCTCCACAAAATACACTGCAGATTTCGTTGATCCTTCTGTAAATACACAGCACGGAACATCTTTTCGACATCTGCACATGCTATGTACCTATGCTGTCGAAAGCGTAATAAAATCGAAAATATGTCATTTTGTAATATAGGACCTGTGTATTGAATATCGTTTAAGGATTTACCGGTTGTTGATTTTGCGCTAGCGTCGAATACTACTCTCAACTTAGTAGTGCTGCTATGTTCGCGAAAAACACCGTGATGCGGTAAAAAACAAGTAGGTTCAGAGTATGAATTAATGAGACTCATGTGACCCAAGCTTAAATATTCGCGCATAAATTCACAGTACATTTTTTTGTACTCAGGTGCACGGCCTAACTTACGTTCGAGTGAGCGAAACCTGTTTTCAGCTATTGCGAATGTATCTCCTAATGAATCAGCTCGCTCCTTTAATGGGATGCGCACGTAAAACCGACCATTATCATCGCGTAACGTAGTGCTAGAAAACAAATTTTCGCATGCGAGTTCGTCTTTGGTATATGTATTACTAGGAGTCCCTATTTCCTCTAACTCCCAAAACCTTTTTAATTGTGTATCAAGCGTTTGTGTATGAAGCGTTTGTGTAAAGTTACATTGAATTTGATTAATGCGCAAATTCTTTGTACGTGTAATTGGGCCTGATATGATCCATCCCAACTTCGTGTTTTGAAGACACGGACCGGTAGATAAACGAATTAAACCTTCATTCAACAATTCCCAGAATAAATCTGCACCAATAAGGAGCTGAATTTCATGAGGCGAATAAAAATTTGGATCAGCTAAGGTTACATGATTTGGAATGTTGAAATTAATGTTTACATTAAGCGAAGGTAATTGTGCGGTAATATAAGGTAAGACTAAACATTTAAGGCGTGTATTATAGTCACTAGTTTTAGACCGCACTTGTATTTCACAGGACTGCGTGGACTGTGTAACGCTATGTCCAACACCTGTGACTTGAACAGTGGACTGTATCATTTTAGTGTGTAATTTTTTGCATAACGGTTCAGCTATAAGGCAATGCTGACTGCCGCTATCTAGGAGGGCACGAATAGTTTGGTACCTGTTATTGCTATCGAGTACTTCCACTAATGCTGTGGATAACAAGACAGGTTGGAAAGTTAGCGAATAATTGTTGTCCTGACTATTTGTCGTATTTAATGCGGAATGTAATACTGCGGTGCGTGAATGGCCTGCTACAGGCTCATCCCGCGAGGTTACTTGTAAGGTGTTACTAGATGTAATGCTAGTGTCACCGTGAATTAATGTATTGTGTTTTAAACTACATTGTTTGCAGGGCCCAAACCAACAATCTACTACATTGTGGCCGACGGCTTCCTGGAGCGACCTCGGCGACCCGAAGTGTTCAACCCTGTATTTTGCCAGTCCTGGACAGTGTAAGATCACGTGGACGGCTGTTTCTTCTGCCTCCATGCAGACTCTGCACAGAGGACTGTCCGTGACACCTATGGTAAAAAGATGTTTGTTTAGTAAGGCATGTCCTGTAATAATACCTGTGAGTAACCGAAGTTGCGGCCTTGTAAGCCGTGTTAGCTTGCAAGCAAGACTGGCATTTAAATTAAGCGTGCAATAAGAACTATTGTTGGAATTCCTCAGTACGAATCTTGTAGACCACATTTCAAAAGGGAGGTTTATTTTTTTTTTGCTGATGACCTAACCCAATTAGCCTGAAGGGCCTCTATTGGTTCACCGGACTTTTTCGGTGAGCCGTCCGAGGACGGTCGAACCGATCAAGTACTGTGGCAACTGCCATGAGGGCTCCCCATGTGGGGACGGACCTCGGCTCAGGACGTTGCCGGACACTCTAGTTTTTTAGGGGATCGGAGGGCATTTCGCGTTCGCGCGGTCCGGTCCTGACCGGAACCGTAATCGGCTGAGGGCCTATCTTGGAGGGGCGCGGCGCGGCCCACGACGGCGTGGGCGATATCTCGGCATGTGTTGTGTGCTACTATTTTGGTTGTCCCTACCTAATCTAGCAGCGGATCGGAGTTCGCGGTCGCGGGCGATCGCAAGAGTGATCTCGTCGTCGGAATCGGTGAGTACGCATCGCGGACGTCGCCGTTTCGCGCCTCTGAGCGGATTAGCTTGGTCGAGAGATCATCTCACACCCCCTCACGGGGGTCGAGGAATCGGTGACGGGGCAGATTTTGCCCCCTTGCCAAGAGGGTCCTTCGCTGCCCGTTAACACGGGCAGGTCCTTGGGGGGGGCCGCTGTGGCGACCCGTCTTGTTGGTGGTGCTTCCCCCTTGGGAATGTGTTGTCGGGGCCGCTCAGACAAACGTCTGCTTGGTAGAGGGCGTCGTGCTAGAGGGAGCGTTTCTTCACGCCGTGCGTGCGGGCTGGCCTTGCCGGGTGAGACCCCGTGCGGGGAGGCCCAGCAAGGGCCGACCAGCGTACGCTACGGCGGCTCAGTGTCGCTCCCTCTGCTGGTGTCAAGTGACGCCCTCGTCCGGCACTGGGGGCGCCGGAGCGGTGGCGTCGCGGTCAGGTCCCGGAAGCGGCGTCGGTCCTGGGCGGCCTGCGTGGAAGACGCGAGGCCGCGAAGATGTTCCCACGTGGAGGCGTCGGCGCGGGCAAACATTTGCCCCGCCAGACGGGCGACGAAGTCGTCCAGGCTCTCGACTCTAAGGTCCCTCTGGATTGTTGTGTTCCTCACGTAGCGAGGGGCGTCAGTGATGGTGCGCAGCGCTTGACTCTGCTGCGCACGTAACCGCTTCTTGTTCGTCTCGCTAGTGAGGGCGAACCAGGCGGGGGCTGCGTAGGTTAGGCGTGTACGCACATACAGTTTGTACACGCCCAACTTGCTTCGCAGAGGGAGCCTCGAGGAGAGCGCTGGACGCAGGAGCGCGCGGGCCGTCCTGGCCTGCGCGACGACGTTGTTCACGTGGGGCTTCATGGTCAGGGCGGCGTCGATGGTCACCCCCAGGTACTTTACCTCGGGAGACCACGGGAGCTGCACGCCCTGGAAGCGGAGTGGTGGTGGCGGTTGGATTAGCTTGGGAGGGGACAGCACGCCGTTTTATAGCACGACCGACAGTAGTGGGGGATGCGTCACAAGTAACTCGTTGCAATTACTCAGCGCTGCACGTGCGTTCGTTGATTCATGTTGTGCGCCGACAGATTTAATATAGCCAAGCATTGTACAAAATACCAAACAATAGAAATCTTTAATAAACTACCCGCTGACCTGAAATCCATTGTCTATAACACAAAGTTGTTTAAAATTCGGCTAAAACACTTTTTACTAGAACGATGTTTATATTCAATATATGACTTACTAGTTTTCCGCCCGCGGCTTCGCCCGCGGATGTTGGTTATCGCGCTAGACCATTAATCCCTTTTTTCGCAGTCGGATAAAACTATCCTTTCCCGGGTCTTGAACAATCTCCATACAAAATTAGTTCAGTAGTGTAGGAGTGTAAGCAACATTTTGAAATCGTCAAGCGCCCATAAGTATACCCATAAATCAATAGGCATTTCTTAAAAATACTACGGCTCTTAGACCATACTTATAAGAAATGAAATTTAAATTTCGAATTCTATTCGTAGCATTGAGTTATCAAACATGTCATTGTGTCAAAATAAAAAGTAATTTAGATTAAAATTACGAAGGAGTTATGATATCAACTTTGAAGAAAATCACCCTCAGAATAATTTCTCAGGCTTTGCCCGCTTAGTATTAGGACGAAAATAAAAAAAATTGAAAAAAATAAAAAACACGTGTTTCATTATTTGTTTTGAGCTTTATTTATACTAAATTTGAAGGAAATCGGACCAAGCACTAAACAGTTGTGGAATATTTAATTTTTCCAAATAAACTCATTTAACACCCCCACAGGGGGTAGTTTTGGAAAAATAAAAAACACGTGTTTCATGATTTCTTTTAAGGTATATGTGTGCCAAATTTGGAGTGAATCGGACTTGAGACTATACAGATCCAGGGAAACTTTAATTTTTACCAATAAAACTCATTATACACACCTCATAGGGGTAATTATGGAAAAATAAAAAACCCGTATCTCATTATTTGTCTTAAGGTTTATGTGTACCGAATTTTAAATGAATAGGACCAAGGAATAAAAAGTTGCATACAAACTTCACCCCTCTATTTAACCCTCTTAGGGTATGATTTTTGAAAATATTGTTAGCCTATGTCCGATTCTAGGGTATACACTACCTACATTTCAAATTTCAATAAAATCGGTTGAGCGGTTATGGAGATACGCGGTAACAAACCTTCACACACACACACACACTTACTTTCGCATTTATAATATTAGTAGGATAGGATAGGATAGGATAGGATAGGATAGGATAGGATAGTAGGATAGGATAGGATAGGATAGGATATATGACTTTTAATGGAATTATTATGACATATTTGACAAATAATGAATCTAAATTGATTACTTATTATTATTATTAATTTTAAATATGGTATTAATTTTCAATAATCTAAAAATTGTTATGATAATATAAAATTGAATATAATATGTATATATAACTGTTAATTTAATCAGGGTTACCTTTATTATTATAATTTTACAACTTGTTTATATGTTAATTAAATAATTTAAAGGTATTAATTCAGACACAATGTATATTGTATAATGAATAAATAAATGAAAAAATGAAATGAAATTGGGCAGCGCTACTCTGGCCTGTCTGCACGTGTTTAGTGTATGCCAGTATTGCTGATGCGATTTCTTAGTTATTAGACGCAGTTTATTCCGTATCCAGTTGAACGGCAAGGGCAGGATTGGTTCAGGACCTACAGCGACTTTCGCTGAACCCTGCCTTGCCAGTTCATCTGCAGCGTCGTTACCTCTTGAGCCACTATGTCCTTCGATCCATTGCAGCACAATGTGGTTTTGAGTGCTGATCGCTGTAACAGCTTGGTGACACTCATATATTAACCCAGAGGATGTAGTGCAGCTTTGAAGAGACTGCAGTACTGATTTACTATCAGAGAGTATACGTACCTTCTGGTCCTTTACCTCCCTGATAGAGATTGCCTTAGTTGTGTGGAATGTATGTAGTGTTGTTCTTGGTGGGGGTGGCCGATAGAGGCGCTGGTGTGGAATGTATGTAGTGTTGTTCTTGGCGGGGGTGGCCGATAGAGGCGCTGGTGTGGAATGTATGTAGTGTTGTTGTTTTTTTACCTTCACACAAAGGTGCTAAGGTCGACGGTGCGGAAATCTGGCATCGACACATCGTGTAAAAGAGGACAACTGTCTTGAGAACAATCCAATGAAATGTATTTTCCTATGACTTGTTGTCTTTTACTGTCCTCTCCCTGCTATTGTCCTCATGTAAATGGCCCATGAAGTAGTGATGGGTAGGACAAACCAAAATGATGAGTTTGTATGAGGAACTCATTTTGGAAAATGAGGTAGGACAATGTACCACCTCAATTGAGGTGGTCCTCAAAAGAAGCAGTACACACAAAATGAGGCCATCTCGTATTTTAGAGGGATGTGTTAGATGAAGTAGATATATGACAAATGAAGTAACGAACTAATACTTGAGTTTGAAGTGTTTTGGTACTTGGCAAACATAAAAGTGAGTAAATTAGAAAAGATTGATATTTCAATTAATAAAATAATTATCAATTTACAGTGTAATTTTTTACATGTTGTAATTTAAAAATAATAACATATTTGCCTTTTTTCCATTTTGTCGGTTTGTTCTCTCTGATATTAGTTGACCAGACCCTGTTCGCACTTCACTAATTTATTTACTCTTTCTTGCAAACCACTCTTTTTTGAGGGAGTGAGCGAGTGGGCGACATTGTCACACTGCACGCACACAAGCTCAACACCTCAACGAGTTTGTAGTGGTACAAAATAAGTATTTGAGGTGATGGGACAATTTATTCCTTTGTATGGGACATTTGAAGTGCCTTTTGTATGAGGTACACTACACTACCATGAAGCTTATTCCGCTGTTTACGATCAAACCACAAAAAGGCGTGTGCGTGTGCGTGTGCGTGTGCGTGTGCGTGTGCGTGTGCGTGTGCGTGTGCGTGTGCGTGTGCGTGTGCGTGTGCGTGTGCGAGTGCGAGTGCGAGTGCGAGTGCGAGTGCGAGTGCGAGTGCGAGTGCGAGTGCGAGTGCGAGTGCGAGTGTGTGTGTGTGTGCTCTAGCTATGTGATGCATAAGAAAGACGGATTTAGCACAAATTCATAGCATTATCTTGAACATGCATCTCGCTCGCTAAAAAGCTTAGCGTAGTTGTACCCGCTCCATAAGTGCTTTATAAATATAATTAGATATCCAACACTTTTCCATCATTTACTTTTATTGCAATAACAAGCAACAATGGAAAATGTGCTTATTACCACAGCACCCTAAAACGCAAGTCCGAAACCGCTCCATTTCGCGAAACAGCACGTAACATCACTTTACGTCGTGTGGAACGTGCTAGAACATTACATGAAATATATGTAATTCTTACATGCGTTTATTTTACTACGTTTCACTTATATAACTCAAGAATGTTTAGACTCCTTAATATTGTGGAAGTGTGTTTAGCTCGTCTGAGAAGACTCCGTACCCTGCGCCGTCGTTGGTCTTAGAGCCGTCGGTATATATTCTCATTTCCAAGATATTATCCTTTGCTTCTTCATACAACTGAATCTTGTATTTCTTGTCAAACATGAATTGTTGCGCTATCTTGTCGGACACTGCCTCTATAAGCGGTTCTTTGATTACATTTTTTTTTTATAGATTTCTGTGATTTGTTCTTGTATTGACCCAGAGTTTGCTTGTTTTTAACCTGGCAAGAGCCGCTGTCCCACATGCCCCTGCCATGCGCCCACATGGGGCGGGGGTAAACAAAAGTTTCCCCCCGTCAAAAGAAAGGTACTTAAGTAATGGACCAAGAAAGGTAAAATTTTGTATTTACAGATTTATCATTACATAAATTATTGTAAGAACGGTATCTTTATATTACATCTTCAGAACAACGGTTATCTATTAATTAGGTACTAATTTCTATAAAATACAAACACATTTCAATGTGGCTCTTATTATATTTGATATAAAGGTGACTTTTGTATAAGTTCCCAGTGTTGAATTAGTAATTAACTGAAAAACATACATAAAATTTTCGTTATCAGATCTTTAAGTATCTATATTGATCATTAGTATTTAAATGTGCCCTACATTTAAATACTGCAGCTTGAGATTAGCTTCAGTAGTAGTTTAACTCTCGTACAATATGTTCATAGTGGTGTTAGTGGCCGTGTGCCTTGTAGCCTTGTACCTGTATGGTACCAAGAACCATACCTATTGGCAGGAGCGCGACGTTGTGCATGAATACCCCATTCCCATCTTCGGAACAGATGCGAAGCGTATCTTGATGCAAAGAAGCATCGCTGATATGGCAGCCGACACATATTTCAAGTACCCTAACAAACAGTTCATAGGCTGCTACCGTGGCACCATTCCTGAGCTTGTGATCCGTGACCCTGACCTCGTTAAGCGGATCCTCACCACCGACTTCAACTACTTCTACTCGCGCGGTTTGTCGCCTGAACATGGTGTCATCGAGCCACTGCTACGCAACTTGTTCTTCGCAGACGGTGACGTGTGGCGGCTGCTGCGGCAGCGCATGACTGGTGCCTTCACAAGCGGAAAGCTGCGCGCCATGTTCCCGCTGATCGTGGAACGTGCCGAGCGACTGAAGACACGCGCCGCACTCGCACCGAGCCCCGTCGATGCGCGTGATCTTATGGCTCGTTACACCACTGACTTCATCGGCGCCTGCGGTTTTGGACTCGATGCAGATACTCTCAACAACGACGACTCGGAATTCAAAAAACTGGGCTTCAAAATATTTAACATCACTTTGCGACGAGCCATTGTGGTTATGCTCAAATCTCTGTTACCCGATATTTTCAAGCAACTGAAATTTCTCGGCCAGGATTTGGAGGACGATATTCTCTCACTTGTGCGGCAGATCCAGAAACAGAGAGACTTCAAACCGTCTGGACGAAACGACTTCATTGATTACCTGTTGGAGTGGCAACAGAAAGGGAAGCTGACCGTCGAGTCACTGGAACACACGAATCCGGACGGCAGCGCGAAAACCGTCGATATGGAACTGGACGATGTAATGGCAGCGGCGCAGGCGTTCATCTTCTTCGCCGCGGGCTTTGAGACGTCCTCATCGGCGACCAGTTTCACGCTGCACCAGCTCGCCTTCCACCCAGAGGTGCAACACAAGGTGCAGGTGGAGGTAGACGATGTACTGGCGCGACACAATGGTCAACTTAGCTATGACGCCATTAAAGAGATGTCATATCTCAATTGGACGCTGCTGGAAGGCATGCGTATATTTCCGTCATCCGGGTTTCTGATGCGCAGGTGTATGCACAGGTACACAATCCCAGGAACGAAGGTGACCATCGACCCCGGCGTCAAGATTGTCATCCCGCTGATGGCGCTACACAACGATCCTCAATATTTTGACAACCCCACTGAGTTCCGTCCCGAGCGGTTTTCCCCAGAGGAGAGTGCCAAAAGACACAAGTTCGTGTACCTGCCCTTCGGTGAGGGACCTCGCTCCTGCATCGGTATGTATTTTGACAATTTATTATTTTGTCGTAATTGATATTTTTAGATCTTTTAAACAGTTTTGTACTCATTGTTATTTGCAGGCGGTCGCTTAGGGCACATGCAGTCACTGGCGGGTCTGGCGGCCATCTTGTCCAAGTTCACAGTGGTGCCAGCGGAGAGCACGCCGCGGAACCTGGTCACTGACCCTAAGTCCAGCATCGTACAGAACATTCTCGGAGGTATTCCACTTCTGTTCAACGAGAGGAGCAAGGACTGTGGCGAGGCCAGATCTCTTTGATGGTTTAAAAAAATTGAATCTTATCATGTTGCATTAGGGTTAAAAATGAATTTTCAATAGTGTAAGGTTAACATCTTCTTAATATGGTAACACTGCGCAATATATGGCAATACATACTAATATCCGGTTGAAAGAGAGACGATAATGAGCAATAGGAAATAGATACTGCACTGTTTTTAGACTCTTTTAATAGGATTTAATAATTAAACACAGATTATTATAATTAATTTATATTTAATTATTAACGGGGAAAATATAGTTTAGCAGCTTATAATGTGTAATTTAAAACCATTTGTTTAAATAATAGTTATGTAACACATGACAGGAAATCGATAGTACTTTAAAGACTTTTTATGAGTGATTGTAATAAAACGCAGCATATAATTAATTTATCTTCTGTTTAAATATCAGTAGGGAGAATATTAAAGTCCAGCTAAAATTGTATAATTTATAAACCAGTTAATTTAATTATAGTTATTTAAAACATAGGTTTTGGCGGGCCGGATGCGGTTTTCGCGCCATTCGGGGTTGTGGGAGACTTTTTTTAATGTGTGGTTGGGCGGGGATGTTTTTTTGTTGTTTGAGGTGTTCTGGAGATGGATAATAAATAAAAACTTGTGAAAAAGCGTACATTATTTCAGTTTACACTTGAGGGTCTACATTTCAGAAGTTGGACAAGTGATACTTCAAGAAATCTCACTGACCACGTCCACAGCAAGCAATAGAATCCTAGTAGAAAATCGCAATCAATACGAAGTATGAACAAAGTCAGATTTTTTTTTTCTCTTTATATTCCTTGTGGTGGCTGTTGTCATGAGTCTGATTAGGTTTACTTGGCGTTGTTCACACGACTGTTTCTACTGGTAAGTGAACCAAGTATGGCAAGGATGCTTTCAATTTAACGCGGTTTAACTATGTATGGTAGATACCAAAGTACGATGCATACCTACCCTTATAACAGCACGGTGTATGAGTAGTTCATACTGTGATAACAGACTCAAGGTAGTTTTACAAAAACTATTTAACTGGCTGAAACTCCATTGTACACGATTTATTTAGATGTAGCTCACAGAGTGTAGTATATTCCTTACTATATATAGTATCTAAGGCACTCACATTGTGGAAGTAGCTACATCAAGTAAAACCATAGGTAAGTAATCTCTCAATCTTTGTTCATGTTTACATGTGTATAGGTATGGTCTGAAAGACTAACCAGAGACTATTATAATCCTGGTAGCATAGGCGAATATTGAATAAATTTGTCTAACAATGGACTTATATAAATTTATCTTTATCATCAACTTCTTGGAAAATTTTAAAATCAAAATTAGCCGAATCGTTTCAGCCTTTCTTTAGGTCCAGACACAAAAACAGTCTAATTACTAAGTAAAAATAATAATAAAAACATGATAACAATAATTGAATAAAAATATTGGAATAGTTTTCATTTTAACTTCAACAATACTACTGGATTTAATTATTCTGAAAGTGGGCTTGTAGACAAGATATTTTAATTTAACTAAGCTCGTTGCCAGAACTAAATATATTGTTTACTTTCATCTACAAAGTAGCTTTTAAATCAAGTGCAGTTACATTTGTTTTTACTACTTGGGTTGCTAATTTCACTATCGTTTCAGGTGACTGTTCTGTTGTCATGGATAATTATGAGAGAAGTGACCCAGGCAAGGGCCAAAAGGGAACAGAGAAACATAATACAGGACAAAAGGATAAAGGAACCCAAGGGTATGGAGATAGAGAAACCCGAGGGAAAAGTTGTGGGGCCGTGGATGATGGCATTGGAGGTTTGGATTTGTTTGGTGTACCCAGTCAGGTGGAAGTACTGGGTCACCTAATGGTTGGGGAGGACCCAGAGATTATGAAAGAGACAGATGCTGTCCTTGATTCAGATATAACCAGTCAAGGTAGGAGACTGGTATACTCACATTCTAGTCAAGGAGAAAACAGGCTTGAGGAATATGTGCAGCCTTCCGTACAAGGGGCTAGGCATGACAGGTTGTCAAGAAAGGAGATTTACAGAAAAAGGAAGATGCAATGCATGGAGGGCAGGTCAAGATCGAGAGAATCTTTTAGACAACGATACTCCAGTTCATCTGATAGTGACCCACTACCTCGAAACAGGTCAAAGAAATCAACATCTTATAAGGAAGGTACAGATAGAGAATTAGTTAAAAAGGTAATTAATATTTTAGAGAATTTTAGGGGTACTGATAAGCCTAAAATTACTTTTAATAATAATGTAATACCGGAATTTGACCCCATGTGTAAAAATCAAACTATTTTAACTTGGCTCACAAAGTTTGAAGAGTGTGCAGAAATTTATGGGTGGGAAGAAAGGGAACTTATATATTTCGCATTACCTAAACTTATGGGTGTTGCCAAAGCTTGGTACCAGGGTCAAACTTCGATATTACACACCTGGACTGAGTGGAAAAAGAAAATGGTTGAATCTTTCCCATGTAGAGAGGACTATGCTGAACTTTTAACCGATTTGCTATCTAAAAAGGCTAAATATGGTGACTCTTTAGAACATATCTATTATGCGAAAATAAACCTTCTAAATAGATGTAGAATACAGGGTAGGCAGGCAGTTGACTGCATTCTATATGGTGTAGAAGATTGAGCAGTAAAAGTTTGTGCTCAAGCGGCTCAGTTCACTGAACCAGAACAGGTATTAAAGTACTTTAGAACCATTAAAACGAGTCACCGAAATTCACACGAACCAACCTCTCGATAAGATCGGCGGCTTGGAAATGATTTTAATCACTGGAATTCACCAAAAACAGGTAACAAAAGTCATAATCCAAATGTAAGGTGCTTTAACTGTAATGAATTGGGACACCCACGATTTAAATGTACAAAACCTCTGAATAAATGCAGCGTTTGCGATCGCTTTGGACATCAGGCAAGTAAATGTTACTGGAATGGTAAGCCTACAAGTGAGAAAGAGGACAGCAAGACACTAAATGACACTAGCCTGCAGGTGTCTGAGGTAATCTCAGGAGATCCAGGTATCAGTAAGTATCTGTTGAATATTAAAATTAATGGATTTGCAGTTGAATGTCATGTTGACATGGGCAGTCAGTGTTCCCTTATTCAATTTAGAACAGCTAAACTTCTTAGTCTCCACGTAGATTCTTGCCCAGATCTGCCTTTATTGAGAGGTATAGGATCAAATTTGGTAAGTCCTATAGGGGTGTCTATAGTTACTGTTGAAGTCCAGAGCATAGTAAAGACAATAGAATTATATGTAGTTGAGGACCATGTCCTAGTATATCCAGTTCTGTTAGGTCATTCGTTTACAGAAAAACCTGATATTCTCATTATTAAAACACCTAATGAGCTTAAATTTAAAAGAATGCCACAAAATAAAATTAATTTAGTGACAACTACACTGATTCACAGATACCTGGGAACAAATTACAGGTGATTCACATTTCCACAGATACACAGTTGAATTGCAATGTATGTGTAAAGGGTTGCCTATGTGGCTCAGTAGGGAACGAATATTATTTATTACCCGGAATTTACGGTTTGAAAAATGGTTGCGGTGCAATTCTTTTGTACAATGTCTCCCCTAAACCGATATGCATTAGGAAAGGTACTCTGTTAGCCCGTTCTTTACAAAGTTATTTAGACTCACCAAACACTTTAAATTCATTTAGTTTGACATTCAGTGATTCCATGATGAAAACTGTAAATAGTGGTAATTTTCTGAATAAAATTCATCATCAACAGCTTCAGGACTTACTGACGAAATATAATAGCTGTTTTTCTAGCAGTTTGCTTGATTTAGGCTACACAAAGACAACAGAGATGACAATAAAACTCATCGACTCGGAACCAGTAGTTTACCGTCCATACAGAATGTCGCACATTGAAAGATCAATTGTCAGGGATATTGTGCAGGAAATGTTAGACGCTAAAATAATTAGAGAGTCTTCTTCCCCATATGCAAGTCCAATGACCGGTGACAAGCGATTATGTGTTGATTATAGAGTTCTTAACAGAAAAACAAAGAAAGATCATTACCCAATACCAAGAATCGACGATCAGTTGGATTTACTTGCTGAAAACACCCTGTTTACCTCCTTAGATTTAGCGTCTGGATATTACCAGATACCTATATCTGAGACATCACGTCCGGTTACAGCCTTTGTCACGCCAGATGGGCAATATGAATACAATCGTATGCCTTTTGGTCTCGTCAATGCACCATCCGTTTTTCAGCGTACTATTAACAAAATTCTTATGGATGCGAAGATAAAATATGCAGTTATATACATGGATGACGTACTTATCCCCTCTAAAGATTTTTGTGAAAAAGATTTTTGTGATGCAAAGATTAGAAGAAGTACTACAACTCCTGAAAACAGGTGGACTTACTTTAAAGCTTGATAAGTGTCACTTTTTCTTAGATTCAATTGACTTTCTTGGGTTTCATGTAAGTGCACATGGTATCCGACCTGGGAGTAAAAAAGTAGAAGCAGTTAAAAATTTCCCTAGACCTAGTAATTTGCATGAAGTTAGACAATTTCTTGGGCTCTCTGGATTTTTCAGGCGATTTATTAAAGGATATGCAATAATTGTAGCGCCGTTATCGGATTTGTTAAAGAAAAACAAACCATGGACATGGAATGACGAAAAAGAACTGGCTTTTAACAAGGTAAAACAATTATTAGTGAATCGTCCTTTGTTGGCTTTATATGACCCCAAGGCTGATACAGAATTACACACAGACGCTTGTAAAGAAGGCATCGCGGGAATACTACTTCAAAGGAACTCAAATGGAGTACTACAGCCAGTTTCCTATTTCAGTCGCAAAACGACTTTGGACGAAAGAAAACTTCACTCTTATGAACTGGAAACATTGGCGGTTATATCTTCACTAAACCGTTTTAGAGTATACCTTTTGGGAGTTCCTTTTAAAATTCTTACAGACTGTAGTGCTCTTAGAACTACACTGGTGAAACGAGATCTTATACCTCGCATAGCTCGATGGTGGGTGCAATTACAAGAATATGACTGTACTATTGAATACCGCCCCGGTATGCGTATGCTTCATGCAGATGCATTAAGCCGAAACCCAGTTGATGAGCCAATTAACGAATCTCACGTCTTAGAGGTCTTGACTATTCAACATACAGACCAAAATTGGATCGCAACTGTACAGTCTGCCGATGAAGAGGTCAGAAGAATTAAAGAAGTTTTATCAGATCCATCTTCTATAGAAGCTGTTGAGGTCCACAAAAATTACAAGCTCAAAAGCGACAAAGTTTATCGTATTGTTGGGGAAGATATTAAATGGTTGGTACCCCAGGGCGTACGATGGCAGATCGTGAAAATGAACCACGACGATGTCGGACACTGTGGATTTGAAAAGACACTTCATAGGATCAAAGAACATTACTGGTTTCGGAAAATGCGCCGTTTTGTAAAGAAATACGTTACATCTTGTTTAGAATGCGCTCACCACAAATCAGCTGGTGGAAAAAAAGAAGGTGAACTACATCCCATAAAAAAAGTTGGCATACCTTTTCATACGGTACATGCAGATCACCTAGGTCCTTTCGTTAAGAGTAAAAAAGGTAATTGTTATCTTTTAGTTATCGTAGACGGATTTACTAAGTATGTGAGTATTTATGCGGTTCGAAACACTCAATCAAAAACATCAATACAAGTTATGAAACGTCATATTAGCTACTTTGGAGTTCCCACGCGTCTGATTGCGGATAGAGGTACAAGTTTTACTAGCAAAACCTTTCAAGATTTTATTCAATCGTATGGCATTAAACACGTTAGAACGCGGTTGCTACGCCGAGAGCAAATGGACAGGTCGAAAGATTTAATAGAACTATTCTAAGCGCTTTAGCAGCCTCTAACCATGGTGAAGATGACAAATCCTGGGAAGACCACATCTGTGATGTTCAGGTTGGTATAAATACAACTAAACACAAAACCACACAATAGAGTCCATCAGAATTACTTTTCGGTTTTAATATAACGGGCAGAGCAGAAGGTAAGTTAAATGAAGTTATTAATGAAACTATTAATATCACTCCAACAGAAGAATTAGGTGAGTTAAGACGAGAAGCAGAAAAGAAAATTAGGGAACAACAGGTAAAGGATACTATTACTTACAATAAACGTAGGAAACGTGCTACGTTCTAGCCGTCTTTGAAAAATGCCAGGACTAGAGGCCAAACCATAGACCAATCTATTATACATATATAAGCCCTTATGAGTATTGATCACTGTGTATTTCTTCGTGTCGTCCAGTTCGAATTGTGCGTATGCTTGAGACAAATCGATTTTACTAAAATATTCTCCCCCACGCAAACGATACAATAAATCCTCAACCCTGGGCAACGGATAACGATCAACTTCAATAACTTTATTTAAGTTTAGTTTATAGTCAGCACAGATCCGTATACTACCGTCTTTCTTTACTACCGTGAAGTATGTATGAAGTATGTACCTATGAAGTACATACACATGTATGTTATTAGTTAATACTGTAATCTTAAAACTGTGTGAATTATACGTCGTAACTAAACGAACGTGATTTATTGCATATCGTCGTGGACCTAATCATATTACATGGCGACCCTGCCATGCGGGCGAAAAGTGTGGACTAAGCACATTCCTGTGTGCCTCGGTGCTTCGTATAAGAGTGAGTTATAAAATAACTAACACGGTGTCGAACGAACTTTACTGTTGTGTTTATTCAATATGGGCAAATCATACTCCAAATCTGAGGAAAAAGAAGTCATTATTAACCAAAATACATAGGGAGGCAGCAACAGCGCGAGTACATCGGACCAGGAATATCACGTGAAAATAAATAATATTTTAATTACCGTATTTTTGGTGCTGATAGCCATAGTGCTACTTGTCATCATTTATATCAAAATCAAGAACAGACATAAGCAGTGGATTTCGGAGCAAATAAATACAGAATTTTTGAGGAGAATGAGAACGCGTCTATCTGGAAGGGCAGAGCGTAGAGAAGAAGATGTTTAAATACGAGTCCAGTATCCAAGCAGCAGAGCCATCACGGAGAAGATTTTTTTTTTTTTAAGAAGAGGATTTTTTTTTAGAGAAGAAACGAGAACCTTTTTCAAGTATCAAAAAAGAATAACGGGACTTTTCAATGAACTCTATTTATTTTATTCTTCTTCGTATGAAACAAATTTCGGAAATATATACTATGGTGAATTGAAAAAACAGTTAATGGAATTCCGGTGTAAACGCAACTCAGCACTTTCTTATCGGAGCTACGGTATGACGACGCCTCAAGTTGTATTATTTTAAATTGAAGTGAATGAAATATGATTCTGTACTGTGGTATGTTTTTCAATTTTAAGTTTTGTAGTTTATTATGGTTGATAGATTAATTGAATTGTATGGAGGTTTGTCAGATATAAGAAAATATCTTGTAAAAAAGGGACAAAGTAGATATAAAGGTTTAGTGGCGTTAAATAAATTGAAAGAAGCACAAATTTTGTTAAATGAAAGTAAATCATTGTTTCCTATTCTAAGTAAAAGTCAGAACAAAGAAGAAATTAAGTTAGTTACTAATACGTACGAAAAAATTTGTTCTTTATTTACAGAAATATCGCATTTGTGTACTTTACCTAATTTAGAATTTAAAAAAATGGAGTTTGATTTAAAAACCGCATGTGGGTTAATACCTATTTTAGATGGTAGGGAGGATACCACGAAACGATTGATTGATGCGGTGGAAATGTATGCAGATATGTTAAGTGATGTAGGTCAGCAGTTATTAATTAAATTTGTACTTAAAGGTAGATTATCTGAAAACGCTAAATTACGAGTAGCCGATACTTATACGTCAGTTAGTGTTATGATTAATGATTTTAGGAAAAAACAAAAAAATCTTTTACGGCGATACAGAATCAGATTCAATCTTTGAATCAAGGTTTTAAGTCTATTGATGATTATGGGTCACAACTCGAAAAACTACTGACAGAGTTAAATATTTCGCAGGCTGAGGGCGACGCAAATGCATGCGCTGTTCTCAAGCCACTTAATGAAAAGATGGTAATAAAAAAATTTACAGATGGACTTAAAAGTGAAAAGTTAAGCACGGTCATCGCTGCGCGTAACTACACGTCGCTGCAAGACGCGATCCAGGCAGCCAAGGATGAATCCGTACAATCTTCGTCCACTTCCAGTCCAGCAGAGGTAATGAGGATGACCTCGACGTTTAGAGGTAGGTACCACAATCGTTTCTCTACGTTTCGCGGTCAGAATAGAGGCCGTGGATTCCAAAATAACAATAGATATTCTAGGCATCAGAATAAAGGATTCCATAATTACACTAATATGTATCAGGGTTATTCGACTGCCAGACCTCCTCGACATAATTTTCGTGGTAGGAATCAAAACTTTAGAGCCACGTCCAGCTATAATAATTATAATAGGAATGGCAGGCAAAACTATAATAACAGAAATGTTTATTCGGTGCAGAGTAATGATACTCAAGTACGGACTACTGAGAGGTCGGAACAGAGACCACATGAAGTAGATAATAATCAGTTTTTTCGTTCTTAATAATTTTGTGTTTGCTTGTAATGGTAATTCTAAGTTTATCAACTTTTATAGTAAGGGTAAGAAATTAATTTTATTATTAGATACTGGCGCGTCTGTATCAATAATTAAGGAGGAGATACTTCCAGGACAATCGCAAGTTTTGTATGATAACTTGGTAGTTAATGGGATCGGAGGTAAGATATACTCTTCTGGTTGTATTGTGTTAGATTTATATGATTCTAGTAGTGATAAATTCGTAAATAAATTTCATATTTTTAAGAATTTACCAATTTCCGTCGACGGTATATTAGGTTTAGATTTTATGAATAAGTATAGAGCAAACATAGATTTGAATAAAAACTTATTAACGTTACGTATTGAACATAAAGACTATGTCTTACCGATTTATGACAAGCCTGATTATGGTAACTCATTATTAATACCGCCAAGGAGTGAGTCAATACATTATGTTTTCATAAACTCTGAAGTAAAAGGAGATTGTTTAGTCAGTGCGAGAGAATTAGAGAAGGATGTTTTCTTGGCTAGCACAATCGTTAGACCTAAAAATGGAAGGATTCCAGTTAAGACTTTGAATACTCGAGACGAGGTATGTAGATTAGAAAATTTGGTAGTGGATGTTGATCTTTTAGACGATTATAATACTTTTAAATTCATGGCAAATGACAGCAATTCAGTGAGGGCTGATAGTCTATTATCTTTGTTAGAATTACAGCATTTAAACTCAGAAGAAAGACAGTCTATTGAAACAATCTGTACAAAATATTCAGATATTTTCTTTTTACCCGGTGATAAATTAGAAACTACGAATATTTGTGAACAATCTATTACATTAAAAGGTAACATTAATCCAATTTATACAAAACCCTACAGGTTGCCACAAGCATTAAAGTCAGAAGTAAACAATCAAATAACAAAGATGTTAAAAGATGATATCATTGAAGAATCGTTAAGTGAATGGTCTAGCCCAATACTATTAGTTCCAAAAAAGGCCCAAGGTTCCCAAAAATGGCGTTTAGTAATAGATTATCGAAAATTAAATGAAAATATAGTAGATGACAAATTTCCTCTACCTAATATCACTGATATTTTAGATTCTCTATCAGGTTCGATTTATTTTACCCATTTAGACCTTCAACAAGGCTATTATCAAGTTAAACTGGAACCTGAGAGCCGAAAATATACAGCATTTTCTACTAGTACAGGACATTATCAATTGAAACGTTTACCTATGGGACTTAAGACTTCCTGTAGTGCTTTTAGTAGAGTTATGTCAATTGCAATGTCAGGACTAGCTTTTGAAAAGTGTTTCGTGTACCTTGATGACCTTGTAATTTTTGGAAGGTCACTAAATTTCCATAACAAAAATCTGATAGATGTTTTTGAACGTTTGAGAAAAGTGAACTTAAAATTAAATCCTATGAAGTGTCAGTTTCTCAAAAAAGAAATGTTATATCTTGGTCATTTAGTATCTGCTGAGGGTGTTTCACCAGACCCTGCAAAAACCAAAATTTTAGAAAATTTTCCCGTCCCACAAAACGTAGATGAGGTGAGAAGGTTTGTTGCTTTCTGCAACTACTATAGAAAATTTGTTCCATCTTTTGCTACAATCACCCAGCCTTTAAACAATTTATTAAAAAAGGACTCAACTTTTATTTGGAGTACTAAGTGTCAAAATGCATTCGAATTTCTAAAAAACTCATTAATGACGCCGCCAATACTTGAATATCCCGATTTTTCTGAGGAAAATGAATTTGTTGTGCAAACAGATGCTTCAGACATCGCTGTAGGAGCAGTGTTATGTAATAAAAATTTAAAACCTGTAGCTTATGCTAGCAGACCGTTAAACAAGGCAGAAAAAAATTATCCAGTAATACAAAAGGAATTAACGGCAATAGTGTGGGCTGTGAAGTATTTTAGGCCTTATTTATTTGGTAGAACGTTTACTATTATGACTGACCATAAACCATTAGTTTATCTTTTTGGAATGAAAGATCCATCGAGCAGATTAATTAAATTCCGATTAATTTTAGAAGAGTATGACTTCAAAGTGGTATATGTGAAAGGTAAAGATAACGTTATTGCTGATGCGTTATCTAGGGTATGTATCACATCCAATGAATTAAAAGAAATGAAAGAACACATTTTGACTGTAATGACTAGAGGACAAAAGAGAAGGATGGAAGATGAGGAAAAGAGTGTTCAAGCTGAGCTTAGTAAAGACACAGACGAGTGGCCTGATCAACCACAAGTCGTGGAATTATTAAGACAGCCGTGTGACTCTATTGAAATGAAATTAATGGAAGTCGAAACTATCAATAAATTTAAAAGGTTAAATATAGTTAAGGAAGAAAAGGATTGTTTTGTGTATGTGCCAAGTAAAATGTTATTGAGTATAAACCTAAACTTTAGATTGCAACTTTCGCGAGCCGAATTTGCAGCTAAGTTAAAAGAGTTTTGTGATAGAATAAAAGTAAGAAAACTATGCATAGTCAAAGATGATAAGAATAAAGAGTTTATACAGGGTTTATGTAGTGAAATAAAATCCTTAGAAAAGTGGACCGGTCCCCAAATATGTGTCTTAAGAGGAGTTAAACGGTTTGTAACGATAAAGAAAAACAATTTATTATGAATGATTATCATTTACTGCCTACTAGTGGCCATACTGGTATAAATAGGATGACGAATAATATCAAGAGAAGATTTTACTGGCCAGGTTTAGATAAGGATATTCGTGAATTTATTAATAAATGTAAAATGTGCCAGAAAATGAAACAAAGTAAGTATACTAAACAACCGATGACTATAACTACCACAGCTACAGCTGCGTTTGAGAAAGTTTTTCTTGATTTAGTTGGTCCTTTGGACAAGGATGAATATGGGAATTGTTACATTTTAACTATACAATGTGAATTAACTAAATATGTAGAAGCGTATCCGTTAATCAATAAAGAAGCGGTAACGGTAGCAAAAGCTTTTGTGAATAATTTTATATTGCGTTTTGGTATTCCCAAATCTATAGCTACAGATAGAGGAACAGAATTTATTTCACAAGTCATGGTACAGGTATGTAAATTATTAGAAATAGAAAAACTGACGTCAACTGCATACCACCATCAATCAATTGGTTCTCTCGAGATAGCTCATAAGAATTTAGGTGCATTTTTAAGAACTTACAGTACTAATACTTGTTACTCATGGTCCCACTGGGTACCTTTTTGGTGTTTTAGTTATAATACTTGTGTTAATACGCAAACTAAGTACACGCCATTTGAACTGGTGTTTGGTAGACAATGTCGTTTACCAAGTAGTTTAGAAAATGATATAGAACCATTGTATAACGCCGATAATTACTGTTTAGATTTAAAATATAAGTTAAAAGTAGCCTTAAGTGATGCAAGAAAAAATTTGAAAAACTGTAAGGAAAAAAGGAAATATATATATGATAAGTCATGTAATCCTGTAAGTTATAAGAAAAATGATCTTATCTTAATCAAAAATGAATGTGCTCGAAAATTAGATTGTGTTTTTGATGGTCCTTTTGAAGTAATAGAAGACTTAGGAATAAATGTTAAGATTTTTAGAAACAATAAGATAGATATAGTGCATAAAGATAGGACTAAAAAATTTTGTACTTAATATAAGTTTGAAACTTTTTTTTTTCTCTTTTTTTTCTTTCACCCCCGGAGGTGAAGTATGTATGAAGTATGTACCTATGAAGTACATACACATGTATGTTATTAGTTAAGTCTGTAATCTTAAAACTGTGTGAATTATACGTCGTAACTAAACGAACGTGTTTTATTGCATATCGTCGTGGACCTAATCATATTACAACCGGCACAATCGGCGTCGCCCAGTCGGAGCGCTCCACCGGGGTGAGAACTCCGTCGCGCACCAGCTGATCCAGCGCGCGCTCCAACGGTTCGCGCAGCGCATACGCCAGCGGGCGCGCGCGCATAAACACGGGCCGCGCGCCGTCACGCACATGAATACTCATTGCGCCGCCGGTGAAACGCCCGAGACCCTCGGCGAACACGTTACAATATTTGGAACTGAAAAGCGATACATCGCAATCTTTAATTTCTATATTGTTATTATTATTATATACACTACAACTTAATTCCGGTAATTGAATTTTTAATGTAGCTATCCACTGACGTCCCAGTAATATAGTTTTACCCCGATCCACAACGAGTAAGTCCAGTCTTTCACTTTTATCCTTACACCGAACTACAGGCCGTATTATACCTAACGGTTTCACCGTCTCACCCGTATAATATCATAATATTAATTTACACGGGTACAAAGGTAGATCTCGGAACATCTTATCGTAACACTCGTGACTAATACATGACACTGCACTGCCGGTATCGCATTCCATGTCTATGTCTTTATTATGCACATTCAATTTTATGTAAAAGGGTTTGCAATTCGCTATCGATAACTGGCAAATATCAACAAATATTACCTCGTCACTGTCCACCTCTTCGAAGTTCGTCGTTTGCGCTTCTACTTGATAATGACCCACTAAGTTGGGACACATCCGGCGCAAATGACCCTGGCGATTACACACCCGGCATACGTAACGCGTGAATTTGCACGTCGCCTCGTTGTGGTTAGCGCCACACACCCGACACGCCCGCTGTGGTTGAGCCCGCTCTACCGGGCGAGCACGTTCCCGCAGCCTCGCTCGGCCTCGTGCGTCCTTCGCCCGAGCCTTGACGCCCGCCACGTTGCATTCCGCCACGCTCCGCCACTCCAGCTGCATTCGTCATCACCGTCACCGCCTGGCACTCGACTGTTGCTGCTCTAAGCCTATTCGGTGAAGTTTGCCTTACCACAATGGCGGCATCTTTTTCTGCCGTCTCAATGTTTACCGCCAACTTATACGCCTTTGCAAAATCTAATTTATTTTCTGCAAATAACCGCTGTCGAATGTTTTCACTCGCTATTCCGCACACCAACTGATCCCGTAAACTTTCTTCGAGCCAACTTCCGAAGTCACATGTCATAGACATTCTTTTGAGTACCGCCACGTACTCTGACACCGTTTCACCACATTTTTGTTTTCGCTGCCTAAATTTATATCTTTCTGCGAGTTCACTAAGTTTAGGCTGTAAATGTTTTTCCATCACCTCTGCTAAAAAATCAAATGTCTTCATTTTGGGTTTATTGATGTACTCTCGGCGCCCATAACGGTTATTAAGGTAGGTAAATGTAAATCACTCGGAATTTTGTTCACCACAAAGTACTGTTCTAAACGTTCCACATATAACTTCCAGTCATCTTTGTGCACGTTAAACTCCGATATTTTACCTATAGACATCGTGAATACTGTCTAAAAAAAAATACACGTAGGTAAACGGTTCACTCTCGTCGCCACTGAGAAATATGGTAGTCTGTACAAGGGGTGAAATAATAGAACAACGTCTCAACTGCACGGCGTATATTTCCAGACTGTTCGTTGACACCTGACAGCAATTTGACGAACTACCTACATTGTACATACATCACAGTATGGATGTGTGGATGTTTCTTATCCTTTCACGCAAAACTACTGGACGGATTTGAATTAAATGCGACATTGAGATAGATTATAGTCCAAAAAGCGGGTCGTAGCTAGTATTTTATAATAATTACTCAACTTTTTTATTACAACGTCAGCAAACAACCGGTCATCGTAGCTTATGAACGCTTGCAACACCAAAGGCATCACATGCGCGTAGTCGATATTCTAGATGTCATCGGGCACTGATTAACTTACTCACACTCAGGAACACGATTAAAGGGTTGGTACCTTAGAAAAAGGTAGCTTCTTTCTTCCATGGTTGGTACTATTACGTATCATGGCCAGCAGCTGCTGTTTGCAGCCTGTTTGAATAATCATCTTTGTATTCTGTAAGTAAGTTAGTGGTAGGTATAGGTATACCACTAAACTGGGCCTGAAACAGTACAAAGAAATTCCCTATGCCGTATCTACCAACGTAAAGAAAACAGTAAAACAATTACAGTCCACCTCTAACGTCTCACTACTAAGCTGAGCTCGTTGATACCTATGCAATATCGCGTTGCAATTCTACAGTTCTTCCTGCGCCACGTTGGCAGCGCACTCCGCCACGATTTATAGCCGGTAGTTGAGTGGCCGCCAACTAATAACCCCGCACACTCTTCACCGCCAACTATCTCCCGGAATATTATATTGCCAATAAAACTAACTTTTAGTAACTATCATCATTTTAACCTACTACTTAGTTTGGAAGCCAATTTTGTTTTAAAGAGGTTTTCACAAAATTATGTTCTTTGGCTAACCAAATTTTAATGTTTTAGCCATAACTAAATTTTAAAAAATCAAGGAAAGGACTTCCTTCTAAAAGGTATTCCCCGTACCATTTGTACCTATGTCCGTACTTTCCCGAAACCTTTATTACCTACACGATATTATGTATCTAATCATGGAAAGTGAGGGGAGGACTTCAAAACACCCCCCTCCTAATGGTTAGCCATCGACTACACGTAAAAACATAGCACTGATACTAGTAGCAATGAGGCAGTTCTACTGTGATTCTATGAGGAGTTCTATTCTAACATCAGTTGAAAGGAACATTTGGAACTACTTGGGATTAAGTTGTACTTTCAATAAAAAAAAAATGCAAATCGGTCCACAACTGACGAAATAAGCGGCGAATACAACCGAACATAGAAACTCTCCTTTTATTCATTAGTCGGTTAAAAATGAATTAAAATCTATTTATTTCTGTTAATAATAGATAGTCCATTGTTTATCACAATAATAATTATTTCCATTGTTCTATACATTTAAGAGTTAATTATTGTAATTATTTAACTTTATTATAATTCTTTATTCCCTCTTTGTCACGCACGATAAATCAAGCGTGTGACTTGACGCTAACAGTAAGGTTAAGTGACGTTAGGGTGACGTTTATCCGTCTATTTGCAGACCAGACGCTCTTAAGTGTTTGTAAATGCTCTGCAAGCAGTCGGCTTCGGATGTTTGAACTTTAAACCTGATTTTCACGGACCCAGGAGCAACCCAATATTAAAGGACAGTTTCTATCCGATTTAAAATTTGAGTTTAGCAAAGATAAACAATAGTTAGGTATCATAGAGCTCTTTGGTTTACTATTCAACGCCTGATAGTTATTAGTTAGCAATCATTGCCTTAGCGGCAACGGAGTTTACTTGCTGTAGGCGTTTTAAAACATTGTGGTTGTGCCATTCGTTTGAACAACTTTCCATATTGTGTGTGATCAGAGATGGGTAAAGACTCAGTAAATACTGTCACGTGAGTAAATACTGAGTAAATACTCTTTTATACTGAGTATTTACTAAAAATCGACAGTAAATACTTTTTTTCATTTTTTATCACATTAATTGGTTCTTTCCAGGAGCTTGACATAGAAAATACGATCCATTGAGGATAGGACCCGCTAAGGATTTAATATCTTTAGCTAATTCATACAAATGCCGAACCAATGTAACTTTTCCTTGTAATTTTTCTTAGTACCAAGTTGGAAATGTGCTTGAAAATAGATAAGTTAGCTAGGTATTGCTTAAATTTGATAATTTCGTACCCAAAAATATGAAATAATCATAACACACTAAATTCCATATCACCAACCACACTAAGGGGCTACTTAGGTAAGGTTTCTTTGTTTTACATTGAAAGGATATAATGTTTTGCATAAAACAATAGAAGGTATGCGACTTGCTATTAGTTTCTCTGTCACTTTTTTGAATGAAGTTAGAAAATAATAGAATGCTTATTCGTGTTCCTCAGTCGTAGAGTGCGCTCGTGTGTGTTTACGTTGTAAATCCATTTTGAATTTGGCTTATTCTTACGGATCCTATTCTGATTTATTGATTCTGTAGGCATAGGTACTTACTTAAAGGAATAGAGCAAATAATTTTAATTGAACTATCATAGAGTCCTGAATTAGACCAACTGATTAACCGATTCGATAAAGTAGGTAAATCTAATTTTAACACACACACACACACACTCATACACACGCGCGCAAATATTTTAAAATGACAAAGTAACAATAATTAAGGTATGCAACAAATATATTATTTTCTTTTTCTAATAGTAGGTATACTGAGAACTAGAAAGCTACCTTTCCGAAATAATTAGATAGACCTTACGTGGTATGCGGAAAAGGGCGAGGCGAGGTAGCTGAGGCAGAGCAAGGTCCATCCTCTCCAAGTGACCCTCGACTTATGAACGACGCAGGCACTTACAGGCTATGCATGGGAGTTTTTGCAATTAGATACCTAAATCACCTTGGACGGGAGAAGTCACCCGAGTGCCACCAGTTCGGGGCTGAAGGGCATGGCACTGCATACGCTGACCAAGTGCCCGATGTTGCCGTCATAGACTGGTCGCGATGGCTGGGAAAGAAGAGAGGGTGGCAAACATCGTCCCGCTCCGCAGCTTCAGATGCTGACCGGCGGGTTAGCCCACTGCCAAAGATTTTAGGGGGTGAACCGGGCTTAGCTGCTTAGAGCTGGAAACCCTGCTGGGTCTTGCTTACCCTTGCTACAAACAGGAGTACCTCCCCCCGTTTCTGTCCAGGGCGAGGAGATGCTAGAGACATTTCCCTTTAATAAAAGAAGTGGCTGAAGCTGGCTAGGAAATGGAATGAACTACGTTTTAACATAGCACAGTTGTAGAGAGCTATATGTCTAGTCCACTTGCCAGTACGGCTGAGATCTAGTCCCTAGAGAGGCCATGGTTGAGCGCTTAAACTTGTCTCTTAAAGCTGTTTCCGACTGGGGTGACGCCAATCTAGTCAAGTTTAATGCTGCTAAAACCCAGTCGTGTCTATTCTCTGCTAAAAAAAGGCCATTCAATTGCTCCTACTTTTCAAGGTGTACACGTGCCTATTACAGACCACCTTGACCTTCTTGGCGTCAATATGACTTCGACCCTCATTTGGCCCGTACATTGAGTCCATGGCCCAACTAGCTGCCAAAAAGCTAGGTGTCCTCGCGAAGCTGCGTCAGTACTTCAGGCCCTAAACAGATGCTCGAGCTATACGAAGCACAAGTTCGTTGATGCATGTACTGCTCGCATCTTTGGGTTGTGTCAGCTAAATACCAACACGAGGCGTTAAAGTCTATAGAGTAAGGCGAGCCAAGAAGCTTATTGGCAACGAATCCCTCGTCAAGGCTAAATTGAAAAGTCTTGAGCATCGCCGCATAGTTCCTAGTCTTTCGGTCTTTTACCGGATACACTTCGGAGAGTGTGCGTTGGAATTACACAATCTTATTCCCCCATCCCCGTTCTTCCATCGGTCAAGTAGAGGTACGGCTATGCGCCGTCACGAGTGAACTGGTATTTACTGAGTAAGCGCGTTTCATCGTAGACTGCATCATTGTTTCACATCAGGCAAGTTGTGGTTAAGCGCAACCCAATTTTAGGATAAAAAGAAAGTCAAAGTAACTGAAGGTCACACAAGTATAAGTTGTTTTGGTGGTTCATCATCATCATCGGCCTGTTGCAGTCCACGGTTGGACCTAGATCTCTACCAATACAATTCATTTCACCCTGTTATCGGCTTGCAGATTATCTTTCGCAGATCGTCACTCCACTTAACTGGAGGGTATGCTATACTACGCTCTTCAAAACGCAGTCTACTCAGAAAATTGCTTACTTTTTCGTTCAGTTTCGGCACTTTTTCTGCCGAAAACGGAACTGGCATAGCAGCTGCATTTTTCTGCCGAAACTTGCCGCAACCGAAACCGAACTTTTGGTCGGTCACTAATCTATCTATTTATATAAAAATGAATCCCTATTTCCCTTGGTCCCACCATATTATTATTATATTATTATTATTATCACGCGTGAACGGCTGCTTTCGCTAATTCTGTTTTTAAAATATTTCTTGAAGTACGAGATTGTTTTTTAAGAAAAAAAGATAAAAATAAGAAATTGGGAACGGAAAATTAGAAAGACATAAGTTATCCTAAAGAAAAAGTCACGGCCGAAAACTGGGCGAGATATTATAAAAGGAAAGCCGAAGGAAAAGCAATTAGTATTCATGACTTAAACTGCCGTGGTTATATTTGGGTGGTTATATTAGGTAGGTCTGAGACCCGGTAGATGGCACTGCTTTACCGGGCAGGACGACGTCAACCGGGTCCGTTATTTATAGATAAATTTTAACCCAGACCTAAAAAAAAACCATCATGCTCATCACACAAAGATTTGTTCGGGGCGGGAAGAGCACCCCCGACCTCCGGCATAGCAGTCAGTTCGCAAAAAAGACACTCCACTATTGTCAAAAGTATTTACTCATGCGTTAGAGTAAATACTCAGTAGAAATGAGTAAATACTCAGTTTTTACTATTTACTCAGTAAATACTAAAATAGTATTTACTCACCGCCCATCTCTATGTGTGATCTATCAGTTTACTTAGAAGCAATGCAAACTTTACCCTCACAGCGAGTGCTCAGTGCTCATAGCTCCAGTATGAAGCTAACAATCGCCAGCGGCAACTTTAATGCACTCACGCGATAAGTTTCAGATATACGAGGGAATTAATTCGCAAAACTTAGAGCGCTCCGAACTGCAGTTTATATAATTGGGCAATAAACGAGAGCGACCGATCCTCTCGAGCTAACGCAACGTAGGACGCAGCCTCACTTGCAGAGGGGACCGTGACATATTAATATTATGACTTCTCAATAAAATATTAGGAAATGTTTTTTGTACGTTGAGCTTGAGACCCGAATACGCGGTTAGAGCAAGACATGTAATTTCCCAAAACAGTTATCACTAGATACCTTCTATAGAATCATAAAATGTTGGCGACATCCCGGTATACTTACATGCATGCTTCCGAAGTTATGCCTATATTCCTCCAGTAGGTACTGTAGCTAGGCCCCAGGGGCTGTAAAGTAGTCTTCATTATCTTTAAAAATCCCATATCTTTAGGCTGGAGGAGGAACAGGAGAAGCACGCCACCTGTCTGACCTGTGCCCCACATCTCAGTAAACAATCATTCGACAGAAACAAACGACTCATACTTCGGAGCACTTTGTAGACTTGGTCGGTTCTCAGCTACACTACTTTATAAACTGCTCATAATGTTACATCTAGATGTAAGTTTTATTTGTAGAACTTGTATATGTTACCTACTTATTTCTGCGTGTTTTCAACCCTCAACCTTAATCTTGCTAATCTGACGCTAATCGCACTTGCATTCTTATTAGAGTTCTAGCCTTTTTAGTGTCCCACAGCTGGGCACGGATCTTCTCTCAACTATCTTACGGGTTGAGAGAGTTTAAGCCTTAACCCACACACGATGGCCAAGCGAAGGTTAGTGGATATATCACAGGTCGTCGAATGGTTAGTTCTTAGACGATGTTTTTCTTCACCGATATTAAGCAGAGGAGATGAAATTGAGTACGGACATGACTGGGAATCAATCCTGCGACCTTATATATCAAAAGCAAGGCTGATACCGCTGCGCCAATGCTGCTCTACGGACTTGCATACTATGTAGCTATGTGGTAAAGTATTAATGCACTACTTATATAATACGAGAGAGACAACAAACTTGTACACATCTGACACACACGTATAACTCCACACATAACACCCTCTTTTTTTACTGTGGGTGAAATAAACCTATTACCTTTTTCCTTAGGCCTATAGCCTTGAGTTTTAGTGTTGGTCCTTGAATTAACCGAAGAAGGCACCTATAGCTACAATAAAATTGTTTTTGCTAACGCTATACATTGAATATTTTATTAATTATTTTATAAGTATGATGCATTTTTATTAACTATAATTTTATTATTAATTGTCAATTGTGATTTTAATTTCATTGTTCGTTTCAAATTTTTCATTTCAATATTAGTTTATGTGTAATAATATGAACCAAGTGTCTGAAATAAATGATTTATTATTATTATTATTGAACTAACGTCACGTAATAACTTTTTAATTTGTTTTTTTTTTATTCTGAAATAGGCTTGCGCTTGACTACAACTTGCCTAATGGTAAGCAATGATCTAGTCTACGATGGGACGCGCCTGCCTAATATACCGATTAACTCGTGATAACGAGTAATTTTCGGTGAGAAGGTGGCAGTGGAATGAGGCTCCATATGGTTAGAAACCTTAAAGGAACCATAATTCCGACCCTTCCTCTGAAATGGCGTCACCAGACATCGCACCGGAACACGGCAAGGCCGTTTGGCGGTGCGGCTTTGTCTGGTGGGTGGTCACTAACCACGGCCAAAGCCTACCACGAGTTAATTAATAGTAGATTCATATAAAAGGTGTGCTCCTTCGGACGAAGATGACTCAGCCCCCATTAAACTAAACACATATTTTTTGCTAAATTTGTTAGTTTTCCTTACACAAAACTTCCAATGTATCATTACACATCAGCTGCGAGTTCAAGCAGTTTACCTTCAAGTTTTTATAATTTTATACCGGTCTGTTGATGATTATCTTGTGTTAAAGGGCACCGAGCACGCCACCGTCGCGCTTCGCCTTAATGGCATCAATCGAGACACAATGACAAACGTTTTGCATACAATAATACATTACTCCACTAGGTAGATGTCATTACTACTTAATGTCTCTATAACTACGGAATAATTAATGCTACTGATATATAACTGACGAGTTTTCTGTTTATCTCGCTTAGTTTTAAAAATAATCTCAATAGTATTATTTATAATCGTTTCTACAATTATTTCTAAATTATCTTTAACTACTTAACGGGCCAGTGGTGTGGTCAGTGAGGTACTTGCTTTCTGCTCCGCAGGTCGTGGGTTCGATTCCCACCCGAGACGTCTGTCTATTTGTGTAATGAACATGTCTGTTTGTCTGTGTCTGGGTGTAATTATCTATTATACTGTATATATTTACAATAAAAAAGTATTATATGTATAGTTACCAGTGCCAGTTATAATAATATGGTTTCCATAACACAAGCTCTGCTTAGTTTGCGACCAGATGACCGTGTGTATTAATGTCCTAAAATATTATTATTACTACTTGGGTATGATATTATAGTCTATTTAGATTAGACTTTTACGACGCGACGAGATGTCAATCTTAAAAATAAAATATAAATTATTATTTTATTGAAATACATTATTTTATTTTTACTTTTTATATTTCATTAATTTATTTTAATGATAATTGCATGGCATGGATGAACTTTGATATTAAATTTTAGTAATTGTCTATTGCAAATTCTGATTGTAATTTTCAAATAATTAAAATGTAATGAAATCATTTTTATGCCAGTTTTTTTAATTTTACATATTTATTTTTGTTATTAGTTATTCTTACTAATATTGTAAATGCCAAAGTAACTCTGTCTGTATGTCGCACTGTCACGCCAAAATAACTGCATCGAATTGGGTGAAATTTGGTATGGAGATAGTTTCAAACCCCAGAGTGGATATTGGATAGTTTTTATCTGATAGCGCAAAAAGTGACAATCGCGCGAAGGAACCGCGGGCGGAAAGCTAGTATTTGTAGTTTAGATTAGGTATGCAGTAGAAATTAATTATAAACATGCATCTCTAAAAAAGTGGTAGTAAATAAATGCATTTTTGAGTTATGGTTTTATTAAATATTCCATGTAACTATTGATTAATAAAATAAATTATTTATTAATTACTTTTTAATTTTTAGCAGCTGTAGCGCCGCGCCGGTACCGGTATCGGTCTCACCTTTGAAGTATAAAGTCGCGGGTTCGATCCCCGCACGTGACGCATCTTTGTGTGATTTTTTTCATCGCTACTACTCAATATCGAAGAAGGAAAACTTCGTGTTAAAACCGGCGTGTCTAAGATCGAATCATTCGAGGACATGTAACACCCACAAAGAGCGCTTGACCAGCTTGTATAGATTAAGGTCTAAACTTTGTAACTCATAGTATTGTCTTAGATTTACGCCAATATCACACATTGAAATAAAACTACTTTTTAACGGATTTTATCGCGGTTTAAAAGTCTTTTCAGACTTCGTGTTCACGGGTGGACTGAAGTATTTGACGTCCAAAAATATTAATCACAATTATTACTGACTACCTTCAAACATTAATATTTAAGTTGCGTTCCGATTTAAGCAAATTGAGTTCACAGTGTCTTGAATTCTGAGTTGATTTTGCTTGGGTTTTGGTACAAGTAAATTAAGCACTGGGTCCCAAACTGGTGGTATATTCCAACCATTTTCTCTGTTAAAATTAGGATGTTTTTTAATTTCAATAGCTTCGCGGATCATTCTTGGTAGGAACCGGTTTTCTTTGACAAGAACCTGTGTTTTATCAAATCTCAGGTAAATCTGCAGTGTGTGAACATACTCAAAAACCGTGCCCAGCAGTCGGACGTTAAAATAAGGATGTAGTAAGGTCAAAGGTCCTAACCCTTCCCTGCATTTAGGTATATTTTAAAAACCTGTAAATTTGTCCGCAACACACTGTCCGAATTCTACACAAAACGCGAAGGCATTTAATCAAGATACACACTTAGACACCCCTCCAGGCTAAACATACCCGCAGCCAAGCTAAGAATGCTCCACGAGTCTCTATGTAAAGTCTATAAAAATGTACAATAATCTACTTGAAGTAATAAAGAAAAAAGATATTGAATCACTAATAAATAAATTACTCTCAACCTTGACAAACGTAGAAAGAAATTTAAATTTTAATGATATTAAAAATAATCTTTTGATATTATAATTTATATATAAAGTTTATTACTGTAAAAATTGAATTAATAATTTTGTAATAATGAAAAGTTTAACTGTTTTTTTTATTTATCTAATTTATTGTTTATTGCTGTTGCTTTGTATATAAATTATTTATTTAATTTATATGTTTTTGCTTTAATTTTTATCCTTTTTGTAACTAGTACCGATAATGACATTCATGCAAATTATAATCGACTAACAATAAATGAATTAACGTTTCAAACAAAGCTTCCTCTTTCCTACACAATTTTACTGTGCCCTGCAGAGTCCATAATGGTGTACCTATATTACAATGTTACCATCTAAATATACTTATAGCAGAACAATAACGATATTGAGTTAATCTAAATCTACTGTCAATATTTATTTATTTATATTTATATGTTTATAGCACAAAAAGTTCGTCTTATAATGGGCCAATTGCCTAAATCTCGTTTTGACTTACAATTTCCTTTCACTCGTTGTACGTGTCCGGGCTATTATACATAGAGAATAGTGTTAGGAATGTACCGCATGTACTGTGACAACATATGTGCTAAATTGTTTGTGTGTTTATGATCTCAAAAGTGTATGCAATATTCTAGTTATAGTTATTTTGTTAATATTCTAGTTATCCTTGTTACATATACTCCTAAATTTGTAAGCAGGCAGAACACAGTAGGACATTATTTATTCTGTATTTATAGTAATTATTTCCCTGTGTTTCAAATGAATAAATTAAAATTGAAAATTGAAATCTATAATACCTATAGGTAAACTATACCGATTCTGTCACCACCTGCAACCCGCCCCTACTTTTAAATGTTAGTAGAGAAACTTAGGTACTACCTATAGGGTGGATCTATCTTTAACGGACTAGACTTTTTATTGAACTGTTAAATTTTAAATTTTTGCACATCTACTGGTAAAATATGAATGAACTTGTTAAATTTTGTTACATCACATTGTCATATGTACTACCCATATTTGCAGAGAAACATTCTTATTCTATTCTTGTGTATGCATATGACTCAAGGTTTATAGGTACCTTCACAGTATCTTTTAATTAAACCTTTAATAAGTATCTGTGTTTATATTGTGTTCGAGCTAAAATATTGTATGCCAAAATTTTTCAAAACCGTCCGGCAGATTGTGCATGAGAGCATAACATATGCAGTCACTTTCACATATAACAAAATTAATTCATTTATATTTATAAATACCTAGTTCAAACTGTAGCACCACAGTGTGCTACAGACAGATAAGACACAGTTATAAATTTAGTTCTGTTTTGCACTATCACGTTGATACGTCATAACCAATAAGAATGAAGACCATTTATTTTTTGTTTTGTTCAACAGATAGATAAAGGAAGTGAATTAAAAATATTGGACACGTATTATTATTTTCATTTGTGTGACTTGAGGATTACGGTGATACGTCCAAGCCGAAATACGAATGACGTCACGCCTAGGATTTTTTTTTACAAAGATGTCATACCTCTGTATAAAATTTTATATCATTCCATAAATTTAATTTAATGTTTCATTTCACTGATAAAGCAAAAATGCGTGTCTAAAATTTTTTATATTTTTACTAACGGACTAATTAAAGTAATGATTTTCCATACGTTGTGGTCATCACTATTTCAATCAGCCTACTCTTTCAACGGTCTAGTCAATTATGGTCAATGCCAGCTAAAAAGTCACTACAGGTTACCCGTGTCCTAATTTCGTATTAAGTATTTTTTTTTGCATACGGACAGTTCGGCTAGTAACATCTTACAGAATACTTGAGAATACCAAGGCGCCTGGTCCTGGATCTGTCGTCAGACTAGCACTAGTGTTTCTGAGGTTTTTGGATATAAAGTTCCGTTTTTCCCTTTTGATACACAAGAACTTAAAAACGAACTACGAAACGTTTATTTTTATTAACATTTTCTATTGCCCTAATAAATAAAAATTAACTTAATTTACAAATATTAACTATAACTTTAACAGTCTATTGTAGTTAACTATGCATTTGAAACACTAGGTGTCAGGAGTGTCCCTCGGGGTGAAGGTAAGGGGCAGACCACCCTGGATACTCTGCACGATGCCAGCCTTGGGGTCGACGCGAGGGTAGCGCCGCGTGGTGGCCGCCGGCGACACCGTGAACTTGGACAGAACGGCTGCAAGCCCCGCAAGCGACTGCATCAGCCCCAGCCGCTCGCCTGCAATCAGAAATCATAGCTTCAATTGAAATCAAAAATATCTCCCTTGTGGTTTTGAGTTGTGTAGTACAGCCAACGCGGGCGTATATAGCCAGTTGTCGTGATCAAAAACTGAAATTAAAGATGTAAAGCGCTCGATAAGTCCGTATTCATTGTTGACTCGAGTATTTTGCTAACTTTATCGTAGTTTTTACACTTATGTATCAGTGTAATGTAAGTATCCTATCATAAAGAGCACACCGATAAGATAAGACTAGCTTGTTGACAAACATACATATAATAAGAAATATTCTTACCGATGCATGCGCGTGGTCCATCTCCGAAGGGAATATACGCGTACTTGTGTATTTCTGGGAGCGCGCCCGGAGCGAACCGTTCTGGACGGAATTGTTCTGGCTCAGGAAAATACTCCGGGTCGTTGTGCAGAGCCTGCACCGGAATAATGATACCCACGCCCTCGTCCAGCGTGATGCCCAGCTCGGGCAGCGTGTACGTGTGCGCACACTCGCGAATTAGGAACCCGAGCGATGGGAACATGCGCATGCCTTCCTTAAACGTCCACTCGAGGTACTTCATCTCCTGAACGGCATCATAGCAGAGTTGACCACCGTATCGTGCCAGCACAACATCCACTTCCGCTTGCACCTTGCGCTGCACTTCCGGGTGGAACGCGAGTTGGTGTAGGGTGAAGCTGGTCGCTGAAGAGGAAGTCTCAAAGCCCGCCGCGAAGAATACAAACACCTGCGCTGCTAGCAGCTCGTCTGTAAGTTCTATTCGCACCGGCTCCGACGAATTTAGTTTTTCGAGTGACTCTCCCTCCATGGCACCTTTCTTCTGACACTCGAGCAACAAGTCGATGAAGTCATGCCGCCCGCACGGCTGGTGATTCCGCTGCTTCAGGATCGCCGATACAAGCTCGAGCATCGGCCGCTCGGCGCGCGACAAGTAGTTGAGGTGCTGACACAACACAGGAAAGATCTCCTTGAGCATTGCGACGACAGCGTCGATGAAACGCACGTGAAATATCAGCTGGCCCAGCTTGCGGAACTCGGATTCATCGTCGCTGAGTGAGTCGCCTTCGAGGCCGAACCCACAGGCGCCGATGAAGTCAGTGGTGTAACGAGCCATAAGATCACGCGCATCGACGGGGCTCGGTGCGAGCGCGGCGCGTGTTTTCAGTCGTTCGGCACGTTCCACGATCAGCGGGAACATAGCGCGCAACTTGCCGCTAGTGAACGCGCTCGACATGCGCTGCCGCAGCAGCCGCCACAAATCACCGTCAGCGAAAAACAGGTTGCGCAGGAGCATTTCGATGCGTGACTTGTGTGGATGTAATCCACGTCCATAGAAATGCGCGAAGTCCGTCAGTAGAATTCTCTTTATAATTTCCGGATCCCTTATGACGAGCTCAGGGCGCGTGGATCGAAAGAATCCGACCACTTTCTCATTGGGATACTTCCAATAAGTCTCAACGGCCACCTCAGTGATACTTTTGCGCATAAGATAGATGTCTTTGTTGTTGCCGAACAGGAAGACGGGTTTGTCATGTTTGATACCTCTCTTCTCCCAGTACTTGAAGGTTCTGGTGCCGTAGAGATAGAAGGCTAGCGCAGCGAGTGCCGCTATCACTATGGTTATCATATTGTGTGTTGTTGGTATCACGTGCGGGATGGCTGCGAGTGAGGCGCGCGGCGGTGTGCGCGAGAGCTCGGCGCGCTACTAACTGCGCGTGGTCGCACTGCTCCTAACAGTTATCTTTGTGAACGTATAGAGTCTCGTCGCATTTACTTGTTTTGCAATTGTGACCAAAGTCCTGACTAACAAATCTGAAATTTATTGGTTCTTGGAACGAAACTTGAAGGTGCCTACATATACTAAGTAGTTAATTTTTTCAGATCTCGTATTTATTACCAACGCATTCACTCATTGATTCGCATCAGATGCTGGGTAAAAAAACATACTCTACAATACATAGAACTTAAAATGCTTGGTTGTAAAATCATTACATTATTTATTTTACAACCTATTCAATGAATATACCCTACTCCTAGGTACTTCAATAACATTAAGTTAAAAAAAGTTGATCAGTATAATAATCAATAGGTAACATTACTATTTTAAATATATATATTTATCATAACGGGCAATTAATGCGCTCACTTTTAATTTGGCTTTACGGTTTGTTTTAATAATGAAACTCAAAAGTTTAAAAGTGAATATTACTTTTTGTTGGATTAATAAAATATTTTGTACAAAATAATAATAATAATAATAACGAACTCATCAGTTTGACTTGCTATATTATTATTATTATTTGCCGGAAGATCCGCAACCTTGACCTTCGTTCTGTGACCAGTAGGTATTGTAACCAACATAATATAGGTGCCACAGAATAAGTGAGTAGTCCTACAGCAGTGACAATGAATAGGTACCGAACTGTCATAATGTCGCGGTTAATAAGAACTATTACCACAGCATGTAAATTAAACATAAGGAAGAGTTATTTAGACTGTGGTACGTAAACTCACATCATTATCACTTCCATATTGAGTTCATTCCTATAGAGAAGTTAGGGCCTCCACTTCATAGACACATTGTGCCCTCCAAAGAGCATAAAAACGCTTACGCTGAGTGCCCTCATGTAACAATGACAATCTCAGACAAGCAACCTGAGTGACTTTGACGTCTTCTAAGTTTGACAACTGACAGACTTTATGCTGCAAAAAGTAACTGAAGAGATACCTAACCGTCTGTTTAGACACCAGCTTGCTACGTCACGCGCTGCGACAAGTAAATAAAAGTAAAGGGCGCACATAGGGGTATTTGACTCAAAAATGCGGACAATGTAAACAAAATATACAATTCTGTGAAAGGGATGCTACCTGTGGTTACCTGAAAGCATAGAGAACAAAAGCCGACCGCCATTTTATTTTTCATTGTTAGCGTTAAGTTGTGTTTAGTCGTTATTTGAACGCCTAACATCGAGCACGTTAAATATTTTTATTGAATGATTTTTGAGTCTCATATTCAAATATTTTTTAAATCAATTGTGAAGTTAAAAGTGGTTGTTTTTATAATGGATAATGTTGAACCAGGTATGTATTATTCGTATAATTTATTTATTTTACAACATTATCAGAAAATTAGAAGATATAGTCATTTTAATGAACCGCAAAACAAACTCATATGATTTTGTGGTATAAATATATACATTTGAGTTTTTGTTATATTTTTGAGTGTTTCCCTGCCGTTCCTTTTATTATTTTAATTAATATAGCTATTCTATATTTAGAATAAAAAAAGATTGGGTGCCAAAGTTTGCCTAATGTATTTTAATTGATTTTTTTCTTTGACGACGTCTATGACCAAAACAAAATTAGTTATTCACTTACTGTTCTAATACCTTTTTTTTTCTTTTTTAGGTAGTTCTGGTGTCAATATTATGACACGATAAAGATTATACACTATGGCAAAAAAATGTACAGAAAGAGAATTTGCAAAAAAGTGGGATTTTGTCGAGAACACAATAATTAATAAACCCACTTTTCCTGTTCAACAAAAGCAAGAGTTTTTGCGTAAATTTTCTTACGTTAAGTCACAAATGAAGTCCAGGTGGCTTGCTGCTAACAGAACTGAGCAAGTTTTTATGAAAAAAAATCATGATTGGTTGCAAGGAACTCTGGAAATACCTACACAGTGTTCACGAAAACCGGGTCGTCCATCTAAGGCGTTCGACGACTTGTGTGACCGCAGTAAAAGGCGCAAAATTCAAACTCTTAGAGATGATAGTGATGTGAATGAGCTCGTATATGCTGCTCAAATGAAACTTAGATCAGCTGGTAATCAGGATGCTGCAAAAGTGGTCAAGGATATAAACACAACCCCTACTAGAGGTGGTAAATATCTAAAAAAATATAGAAGCATAAGTATACCACAAAGACCACAACTAACGCCCATTCAAGCTCTATCAATTTTCGTGGAAGCGTCTTTATCTAGAAAGCAGTATGAGATAATAAGAACTAGTGACAAAAACTTATACCCATGTTATAGTGTTTTGCAGAGAGCCAAGAAAGAATGTTATCCAATTAAGGAAAGCATTCAAGTGACTGCAGTGTGTGCAGAAGTTCGACTGCAAGATTTACTAAATCATACATCGCAGAGCTTACTGTTGTACGTAGAAGATGTCCTACAAAGACTGCCAACAGAAGAAATAACTTCTTTAGAACTTATTTATAAGTGGGGTTGTGATGGGTCACAACAGGCTGAATACAAACAAAAATTTGAAAATAGTACTCATTCTGATACAAACATTTTTCAGTCATCACTAGTGCCACTTCAGCTTATTTGTGTCAGTACTAAAAGGGTGATATGGCAAAACCCGACACCATCATCGCCACGGTTTTGCAGACCCATGAGGATTAGATTTATTCATGAAACTTCTGAGGTTACTAACGAAGAAATACAATATTATACTGATCAGATTACACATTTAGAAGAGACAAAAGTAGCAAGAGCGGCTGGAGAAGTCACTATAAAACATACGATGCTGTTCACAATGGTCGACGGAAAAGTATGCAATTCAGCTACTCAAACTAAATCAACAATGAGGTGTTATATTTGCAAAGCCACTTCCAAGGATTTTAACAATTTAGCAGCATCCCCAGTAGTGGATATAGATAATCTTAAATTTGGCTTGTCTGTTTTACATGCAAGAATAAGATTTTTTGAGACTTTGCTTCATCTCTCCTACAAAATACCTGTACAGAAATGGCAGATAAGAGAACAGTCCGATAAGGAAATTGTGCAACTAAAAAAAAAGATATTCAAGAAAAATTTAGAAATCAAGTTGGTCTTATTGTTGATGTCCCTAAAGCCGGATACGGCAACAGCAATGATGGGAACACAAGTCGAAGATTTTTTGGGAACCCACAAGTGTCTTCAGAAATTACTGGGGTTGATATTAGAATAATAGAGAGATTTGCAGCAATCTTAGAAGTAATTTCAAGTGGGCATCATATTAATATTGAGAAATTCTCGAAGTTTTGCCTGGATACAGCATCACTTTATGTAGAGTTGTACTTCTGGCACCCCATGACGCCCACAGTACACAAAATACTTATTCACGGACCCATTGTGGTCCAACATACTCTATTACCTATAGGAAGTTTGTCAGAAGAAGCAAGCGAGGCCAGAAATAAACACTTTCGGCAGTATCGTCAAAATTTCTCGCGCAAGTTTTCTCGAGAACAATGCAACCAAGACATCTTAAACAGGTTGCTTCTAACATCAGACCCCTTCATGAGTAGCATAAGGCCGAAGCCACCGAAGAGATCAAAGCCATTTAGCGCGGTAGCCATGGAAATGTTATTACCTAGTGACATTATTACTATTAACGAAGAAGCTGATAATACTGAACATTTGACGGATAAAACAGATAGTTCTAATGATGAAGAAGGGTGGGACTCGTCCTCTGAATAATTGTAACATACATAAATAGATGATTTTTTTAATTTCTCTGAAAAGGAACAAATACGCCTGAAATTTTCCTATTACATTAGGTAAAAAAATAATTTTACAATATACATAATTGTTATAATGTGTTATGTCAAATAATACTGTTAAATAATATTGTCCGCATTTTTGGGTAAAATACCCCTGTGTGGGGCGTACGGATTCCGCGCAGCGAGCCCCGGTGTGCTGGAGCCCCGAGCGGCAACCGGCATCACAATGGCGATAGTTAATTCAGCCACAATGAAACAGTGGCGGGCGGTAACAAGCCGCCTCCACGGACGAACGTTTCCGTTTCCGCCACGCTTCCTCACCGCGCCCTACCGTCTACATACAGCTACTTATTTGTGCACAATAGAAAAGTAAATAAGTGCTTGTTTGTATTTAGAGTACTTTAAAATAACTCTACAAACATATAAGTAGCTATTAATTGTAGAACATAGTTCATACGACATGCGGCCGTTAGATGCATTGTTGCGAGGAACGCCTAAAGTTTAATAATAGCACGCCGCAAAACAGCAAATCTCCTTGTGTGAGCAACGTGACTCTGGTAAGTACCTTGTTTTGTTTACTAATTATTACAGATTTCAACTAAAGAAAAGGCCATCCATGCTAGCTAGGTTGTGGTTGGTATTTGTGTTTAATTCAGATAGACTTAATTTTCAACCCGCGTCCCAAGGCGTCTTACAGTATACGGTATTCAATTAGAAGAAGTCAGTGTGCGGCTACTTTTCGCGTCGGTGTTTAGCGTTTTGCATCGCATTAGAGCCAAACCACACTTGAGTTATTATTACATAGATTACACAGCGCTCATACCTGTATTATTTAAAGGTATTTGCAAAGTTATATACCCACATGTCGCCGGCTAAGTTTAGTTCCATAATCATAGTTAAACAAGAGGCCAATTCCTGAAAGTCGAGCTGCTACTAAGAATGTTCTTAGAAACAACTTTTTGCTCGATCAGGGACCGGCGGCGGACCGGTGACAACTGTGTTGAACCATGATGTCAGATGAATTTATAAAATGGTGTGAGTCTAATAACCTGTGCTTAGCGAGCCTCGACCAACTACCCCCATTCCCATTTACACCATCTTTGTCTTAACTATCATTCACCGCCAGGTAACATCGAGGTCAAATTATTTGTGGTCAGCTATGTATGTGGTTAAGTCACTAGGCAATATTAACGTATCTAAACATTAATTTTATCGTCAACTAATTTTGAAACAAAAGCTTATCGAAGTCCAACGACCCCTAACAGCTGCTCACTGCGTAGTGGCGCCTCCCGTGAACCCTAATCGCTTGATCACCTTCGACAGCCGCTCGATGCCACCCGCCGCGCGTCACTCCACGCCTCGACGTGCTCACACGCATGTGACGTCACTACATACACCCCTCTGATTCTATAACAATATGGTGCTTTCACACGTGTACATTCTTTTGTTTTTAAAACCTTTGAGGCAATATTTTGTTTCACTTTTAATTTTTAGTTGGTGCGAAACTTAGTTGGTAACATAAAAAATATATTGAGTGATGTCGTACCACTAAATATCGTCCGACCACAAACTAATTTGGATTGGTTCGTGCAAGGACAAGGACTTGAACAAAATAATCTTCCCAGAGACCCTGCTAACTTTTGACGATTACAATTTAATACATTATGTACCTATTGAACAAATTGGCGTCTAGTAGGTATCTAGCTGGTAATTTAGAAATCAAACTAGCTTACCTGTAAGCGACGTTCGATTGTAATTATTCTTCCCGATCGCCTCGCCCGAAAATAATAGAAAAGTACCTATAAATTAATGAATTAATTTATTTCTTACTTGTAGTAGGTCTCCTAGTCACTCAGGCGTCACATAAGTTTAACTCAGTAAAAATAAAAAAGGAATCGTATTCTGAGCTTACACTTACTGTTTACCGCTCCTTGTCTATGTCTGTCATTTAGTTAAAAGTTCGCTGCGCTGTTCATTGAGTCTGATTGTTACAACTATTCTTGGGTTGGGAGGGTGGGTTTCTATTATTTTCGGGCGAGGCGATCGGGAAGAATAATTACAATCGAACGTCGCTTACAGGTAAGCTAGTTTGATTTCTAAATTATTCTTCCCGATCGCCTCGCCCTCAATAATAGAAAAGTACCTATAAATTAATGAATTAATTTATTTCTTACTTGTAGATGTTTAAAGTCAAGAGTTGTACAATCAGATCTGAATTGGAATATGTTGTTATTTTTCATTATTCTAATTCACAAAATTATCAATTGGTAAAAAATAACGCCCAAAGGGGAACGATCTTGATGAAGTTGTGAGTTCTTGACCCCTCGGTTCATACGTAATTGAAATTACCTTCATACTTACTCAAAAGTATCTAAATCAATGATATCATTGATTAGATAACATGCTAATGTTATTTCGCATAGCAGGCTGTTTGACTTATCAAACTAGATCTATTAATCTATAAGTAGGTGTTAACCTGGAGTGGGTAAGTGTACCTGCTTACATTCTCTCGAGACCCTCGGTATCACTTAGACACTTGGGAGAAAGAGAAAAAATAAAATATTGTTGATAGGTACCTATACAAGGACTACCTGTATATAAAAGATATGATGATATGATATTATTATGATAGATGCCACAATAATATTTATCTGTTATTGAATTTAAGTACCTGAATTATTTGGAAAATTTTAAGATTTCTAGAAACTTACATATGTACCTAATGGTGTTATAAACTTCTAAAATAATATAATATTGTTACTATTATTATTGTTGTTATCATTTTTATTGTTGTTCGTTGTATAGGGTCAGCTTGTAACCATTCCCAACGAAGGAATTTCATCACAATACATGAAGGTACCACCTTTTTAATTTATAAAATAAGACTTCAGTATTATTTATTACAATTAATATAATACTATGGAGTAACTGTGAAAGAACACCAGTCACTATTTAAAAATTGATGATTTTTCTCTCTGAACTGTACTGTCTGGTCTAGTAGTCACAACAGACAGTAAATTTAATATAATTACATACTATGGTAAAATTAATTCAGTGTAAATACACTGCCATCCGAGGCAATCTAGTAAAATCAAATTGCATAAAATGGAATGTAAATATAAAGATGAAATAAACTTTAGACCCCCCTAAAGTTGAAGTTGGTATTGTTATGATAATAATATTATGTCTCCTCTAAGTACGTCTACAATCTTCAATAATAATAAATAAAATAAAATTTATTAAATTCAAGTCGTCATTTTACATATCAATCGGAAACAGTTATAGTAAGCTAGTATAATTACATTATTACCCGAACTAGGTGGAACCTGTGTTTCGGGGTTGTTACCACTACATAATAATAACGTAAGAATAATAATGATTACACAAAAATAATAACTTTTTTAAATATAATTCTAATATAATAAGATACCCAATCACTTAAAATTAGATTTTTTTTATGTATAAAATAAAATAATATAATATTTTGAATAATCCGACAAAATATGTTACATTTGATTAACCTTAAACTATATAAATCTAATGTCATATAGATCTAATTTTTTGTACAAATAGGGCCCTAGGAAGCAGAAAAACTGCTAGGAAGTATTTTGAAAATATAAATTAATTTACGTATTCTAGTAAGTAGGTCAATATGATTACGGTAGTTGAGGTTATTGTCAAGTGTAATACCTAGATATTTAATTGAAGTCTGATAGAAAGAGAGTTTCTAATAACCTCGATAAATGATTTGAAGGATGGTTGTTATTTTTTTTTTTTTTTAAATAACTATTGTTACTACTTATTTATCCTTGCAGTTACCCAGTCGAAATTAGAAGCGTAGGTATCTACATACATTATCAAGGTAAAGATACAAAAAAAAATTATAAAATAAAAGAAAATGAATGACTATTAGAATCAGAACTCAAACTAAAGCTTTTAGTAGATTATGGCTTCTGTTGGCGAGTAGGTAATCTCAATAATCCTAAACATTCATAATTTTCAACATTTATAAATATTAAGAATTAAGCGTCCAATTTAGATAATGTATTGAAATTAAGTTATTAGTGTTATTACTTAATTATGGTTTCAAGTAGGCATGCACGTAGCCAATGTATACCTAGGTTTATTTAGTAGGTAAGTAGGTACTTGCATGATTAACAGAATTTCATTATTATTATACTTACTTAACTACCTATGTTTAGAATTATTTGTAACCATAAGTAGTAAATATAAGATTGTATTCTTTGTACCTTTAATACAATCAATCTATTTTTAACTTTTAGGTTTGTTGATGCATAGGGTAGGTACCTTCCCACCTACATTGGTGGTAGGTAGGTACTCTTAATCATTAGGTATAAAATGTGAAGTAGGTAGTATATTATTGATATTATGTACCTACATTTAAAAAGTTATGTACATTATATTGTAAAATCCTGGGATAAAGATATTATTAAGCTTTATTCCTCCGGATTTAAAAACCAAGAAGATTATCCAAAGAATTTTATACATAATTTTATGAACTATCAACACTGATCATCACCTTCATGACACTCAAAACATTCAGTCAAATTGACTTCACCGCAGTTAATTTTCACATTGGAAAATTAAATATTATTAATGGCTACTCATCAATCTATGGTACATAGATCGAGCATAACAACGCCAAACTGTAAACGCCAGTTTACATCCTAAATCTATGGGTACGTATATTATATTATTATCACATCCATCTGTTTTTGCTGTTCAAAGGTTGTATAATTTTGCACAAACTAATACTTCACATTGGCAGATGTCTGCAGAAGCTAAAATAGTAATACATATGAATGTTTTCGTCTTCGTTCACCAACCGATGTAAAATAAAAATTTCGTTTTACGTACGTTGTCTAAAAAGACTCTAACCTGCTTGTCAATAATTCATCGATTTTGGACCGAACTATTGGTTGCTGTCAAAATGTCATGAATACGTCATAGCAAATCAATTGTATCAGAAAATAAACAAATATTGTTTATTAAAAACCTATGAATGCATCCATACTAATATTATAAATGCGAAAGTCTGTCTGTCTGTCTGTCTGTCTGTCTGTTACGCTTTCACGGCCAAACCGCTGGACCGATTTTGATAAAATTTTGTAGGGATATAGTTTAAAACCATGGTTCAAACATAGGCTACTTTTTTTTTCAAAAATCAACCCCTAAATGTCTGTCATAGGGGTTGAAGGTTTTTGTTACTTTACACTTTCAAAGCCAAACTGCGTGACCGATATGGATGAAATTTTTTTAAGATATAGTTAATAACCATGGTTCAAACATAGGCTACTTTTTTTTTCAAAAATTAACCCTTAAATGTCTGTCATAGGGGTTGAAGGTTTTTATTAATTTACACTTTCACAGCCGAACTGCTAGACCGATATAGATGAAATTTTGTAGAGATATAGTTTAAAATTATGATTCAAACATAAGCTACTTTTTTTTTAAAAAATCAACCCCTGAATGTCTGTCATAGGGGTTGAAGGTTTTTATTGCTTTACACTTTCACAGCAAAACTGCGAGACCGATTTTGATGAAATTTTGTAGGGATATAGTTTAAAACTATGGTTCAGACATAGGCTACTTTTTTTTTCATAAATCAACCCCTAAATGTCTGTCATAGGGGTTAAATGTTATTATTACTTTACACTTTTACAGCCAAACTGCTGGGCCGATATGGATGAATTTTTTTAGGGATATAGTTTAAAACCATGGTTCAAACATAGGCTACTTTTTTTTTTCAAAAATCGACCCCTGAATGTCTGTCATAGGGGTTGAAGGTTTTTGTTACTTTACACTTTCACAGCCAAACTGCTGGACCGATGTGGATGAAATTTTATAGAGATATAGTTTAAAACTTTGGTTGAAACATAGGCTACTTTTTATTTCCAGAATCAACCGTGAATGTCTGTCATAGGGGTTGAAGGTTTTTATTACTTTACACTTTCACAGCCAAACTGCTGGATCGATATGGATGAAATTTTGTAGGGATATAGTTGAAAATTATAGTACAAATATAGGCTACTTTTTTTTTCAAAAAACAACCCTTAAATGTCTGTCATGGGGGTTGAAGGTTTTTATTACTTTACACTTTCACAGCCAAACTGCGGGACCGATTTTGATGAAATTTTGTAGGGATATAGTTTAAAATTATGGTTCAGACATAGGCTACTTTTTTCTTCATAAAACAACCCCTAAATGTCTGTCATAGGGGTTAAAGGTATTTATTACTTTACACTTTCACAGCCAAACTGCTGGGCCGATATGGATGTACCGATGTACTGTCTGTCTGTTGCGCTTTCACGGCCAAACTGCGGGACCGATTTTGACGAAATTTTGTAAGGATATAGTTTGAAATTATGGTTCAAACATAGGCTTTTTTTTTTTATAAATCAACCCCTAAATGTCTGTCATAGGGGTTGAAGGTTTTTATTATTTCCATGATTAAAAATACCGTACGGGGTATCGTTGGTAGTGGAATTTTATAAGGTTTTACAATAATTCGGGAAAAGTACGGGGTGCATCACAAAAAAATGTAAAATAAAACTTCTTAGAAAAAATGACCGCGTTATAAAATATAAAAATTAGTTTCTTTACATCTGTTATTTGAAGTCGGTGCTAATTCGGTAGATTAGACGGTAGTTGGTCCAAACATAAATATTTGTAGGATAGCAGCTCGAAGTTCGGTAAAGTGTCCGTTAAACGTCAATTGACCCTTATTTTACGTATGAGACTTAAAACATAGCCGACAAAATGTGGGTGATATTCATCTCTGCCTTCATCTTCAGATGGTACAGTAATGAGCGCTATGTTAATAATAACCAATGAAGATAAATCGATCAAGTTGAGTTTTTAACCCCCCATAAAAAGGGATATAATAAGTTTGAAACGTATATCTATGTATCTGTGTACAAATTGAGAGGGTTTTTTATGCTGATGACCTAACCCAATCGCCGGAAGGGCCTCTATTGGTTCGCCAGACTTTTTCGGTGAGCCGTCCGGGGACCGTCGAACCGATAAATTGAGAGGGTGAACTGCTTAAGTAGAATGATTTTTCAACGATTTTTTTTTTCGAATTATTTAAATTATGTTGATTTGTTTTTTTTTCATTTACAATTGCTACTCTGTACGCGGAACTTAATTTGAATGAATGAAAGCTAAAATAAAACATTCATCAATGCTTTAGTTTGAGGAACGATGCGTGAAATGACTAACTTCATAGTGGAAAGGTTGGCGGTTTTCTTTGATGGTTTCTAAGGTATCGATATATTCTGTCTAATTTTACAAAACAAAGCACGATTAGTGAATATCCACAAAGTTTCTGATCTAATTTCATGTACCAATCATCTCAGTATGTCCGTCCTCCACAAACTGATAGAGTGAAATCCGTATATTTTCACTCTATCAGTTTGTGGAGGACGGTCCTATCCACCCGGTATACCGTGTGGGGTATAGTTTTGAGTAGAATTTCTTAAGTATTCACAAACGTTCGGGAAAAGTAAAAAAAAAAATTGTTTATAATTTTTATATAAAACGGGTTCCTTGGGGATGTTGCCTAGAGGGAATAACCCTAATTGGTTTCCGACGGGAATAACCCTTTTAAAATTCCTAACAAAGTTTGGTGAACTAAAGATTTTAACAAGACTTAAATGGTACAAAAATAATTTTCCAAAATGGAATAAGACGTCTTCGATTAAAAGAAACCAACATGGTCTGATTTAAGACCAATAAAAAATATGATAAAGGTTTCTTAAAGATCTGTAACTTGGCTAATTTTTATCCTAACACAACGCGGGCGAAGCCGCGGGCGGAAGCTAGTTATGATAATAAAAGAAATAGAGTGCAATTATGACAACTCACTGCAAGTTAACTGCAATCCTCTTGTCCATGGACAATGGCAATTTGCCATTTACAAATATGCATATCAAGAGCTGCGTTGGTTATCAATATCCACAGTGTTTCTATGTGCTCGTTATTTCACACAAACTCAAAGCTGAATGTTGTAAGAATTAAAGAATTGTGAATCTCAATAAATAAAGAAAAAGAACCATCCCATTGTTACTTAACTTTTCTAGTTTCCTTTTGTTAATATTTAATAATTAACACCTTCCTATCTGTGCGTATATAGACGACAATAATAGGTTGAAAGGCCAATCTTATTAGGTTTAGTTATATGTATTTATACCTCAGGTAAGTAGCTTATGGTAAATTACTGTTAAATTTAGACCTTTAGCAACAAGGCTTGTAGGTAACATCTATGTGCTACATAACCTTATAACTATAACAACACGAGAAACGTGAGGTTCTTTCATAAGGAAATTAAAAGCTTTACTTTACTCAACAGGTCAGTTTCCTGTTGAGTACTTATTTTGATTACAATTTGTGAGGTGCAATAACTGGAAATCATCAGTTATATAGGGTTGGAAGTTGGTTGTCCTGTTAGCTTTACTCCATCCAATGTCATATCATAGTACTTACCCCACCAAGTTCAAAGGCATTCATAATTAAAATCTGTAACTCGGTACTTTCTTCCGACCGAATAGATTAATTATGTGGCTAGCAATAAAAACCTCAACTTTAGTTGGGCTTATGTATAGTGTCTCACAGAAAACACATTACATGCTGCACAAACATTACATCCCTGTTAAGTATAAAATAAGTTTAGTATAGAACTAAACATTATAAATAACAAATAATTAACCATGTTGCAGACATATCTTCCAATAAGTAATGAGTTTTATGAAGAGTTGTCTGATTAGTTTCTCCACACAGATATGGCTAACTTTATATAGTACAGTTACCTTTAGGCAAATTGGTGTTTCAGGAAACTAAAATGCTTGGTATGGTACTCATGTGAGAAATTAAATGTCCACTTCATGCATGGTGTAAGTAGGTATGTATCAGCAAAAGATTTTCAGGCAACACTGATATTGTTGCAAGATTTTGTTGCAATATGTAGGTATACATGATCTAAATATGGCACAGTGGGCAATATTGTTAGTTAAATAACATACTGAAACACTTGTAGTTCCATAGATACCATGATATATATCAACACTTTTAATATTAGACATTAGTGATAAAGATAACAATGTCTTAATTCCACTCCAACACAGAACTTTCATGTAAGTTACCTTAACATTATTCTGAGTCGGTGACACTCTTTAAGTTGTGTGTGTGCATGTGTTACGGGGACATTACATATTGTGTTTACCATGAATAGAAGTCAGTAGGTGACTGGTTTGTGTTGTCTGTCAGCTGCCTTTACAAATGTGTCCTTTGAAGATACATAAATATACTTTGGTAACCCGAAGATGGGTAATTAGGATAAACCCAGTCGTGTTCAGAACACAGACACGAGCCTCTTGTAATGACTCTTCAAAAACTTCAAAAAAGTGTGTTATCACGAACTATGATTTCCCAGTGGTGCCTATTTTATGTGTCGGGAATCTAACCATCATGACCCAACGGTTCTACCGGTGCCCATGACGCGAAAAGACCAGCACACATAGGCAGACCACGAGCCCTTTGTAACAACTCTTGCAAAGAGTTTTACCACGAACTATGCTAGTTCACAGTGGTACCTATTTTATGTGTCGGGAATCTAACCATCATGACCCACCGGTTCTACCGGTGCCCATGACGCGAAAAGACCAGCACACATAGGCAGACCACGAGCCCTTTGTAACGACTCTTACAAAGAGTGTTACCACGAACTATGTTAGTTCACAGTGGTACCTATTTTCTGTGTCGGGAATGTAACCACTAGGACCCAACGGGTAAAAACCCGTTGCCCCTGGCGCGGAACAGCCTATCACACATTATATAGGTAGTGCAAAAGTGCACACGTCCACGGGCTTCTCCACGTTCTGTTACGCTCTTCGACGCTCGTCGCTTGTAGCTCTGTAGGTCTTGCAGGGATCCATGGTCATCTCTCTTTATTGGAAAACATTGATGATAGGTAGCACTTAACCTAAAAGCTAAAACATAAGAAAAACATACGGCGTTGCGTTGTTGCAACATAAAACATACACATAATATGTGCTTATTATACTTCTATTGGACTCTGTTTTGGTTTTTAACAACTGAAAACCACTAAAATATAGTTTTTAAGAAAATTAGTTTTAAGGGCGGCATGACGCCTGTGACATAAGAAACGAATGACAGACATAGACAAGGAGCGGTAAACAGTAAGTGTAAGCTCAGAATACGATTCCTTTTTTATTTTTACTGAGTTAAACTTATGTGACGCCTGAGTGACTAGGAGGCCTACTACAAGTAAGAAATAAATTAATTCATTAATTTATAGGTACTTTTCTATTATTGAGGGCGAGGCGATCGGAAAGAATAATACTGAAGTTTACAGCTTCCAAATCGGTTACACTGTTGATTAAAGTTCTTGGGTGCTGGTAACATACGATTTTAGTATGATTTAGTTTTACGATCAAATCTATCGTCCGATGAACCATAACGAGAAACCAATTGAGTGGCAACATATTTACACCACTTGAGTTAGCTCAGCCTTTCAATGTCAGCTGGTCAAAGTGAATAATACACTGCTGTAGATGAACATTTAATATAACATGTGCATCAATTTTTAAACACATAAAACACAGAGGCAATATAAATGCGACACTAATTTATCGTAGCTTTTAAAGATCGACGTCGCCATCGATATTTTGGTAGAAGGCAAGTGTGACGCGGTTGTACTTAACTCTTGCTCGCGAGCGGTTAATTAAACGTTCCGCTGTCGCTCTGCAGTCACCTGCGCATACACATGCACATTGCCCTTGTTTGTTCAGAGGTCACAACATAACATACACTTTCAAATTAATTACAATTAAATTAATAAATTTGATTAAATATCAAATTAAGTATAAAGGCATATTACAATCTTTATGGGCAATAAATTTAAAAGAGCCTACTGGGATAGCGATATTTATACTATGTCAATCCACCACAGACTGCAACTAACACGATGCATAATTTATTATGATAATAAGTAGGTATGTTCCTTGTAGAAATGAGAACCGCCCTCATCAGTCTCATGTATTTAATTAGAGCGTGCAGTGAGACTTCCCTGTCAACTGTTGACAGCCCGCATCATATTTTTCAATATCCCGTCATGATCCCACCCAATCCCCGAAACAATGGCATCAATGAAACATAAGCTGTCAGAGTACCGCACGGCGACCACCAAGGTCGGCACTTTTCACGATTTAATAACTTTATTTACACTATGTACAAATCAAAATATACAAAAGAAAGAACATAATAATATTATGTATTCCTTCGAGCATCAGGGAACTCTCCATATTATCAGGATTGTAGAGATAAGCAGACAATACACTCGTGGGTATAAACTTCGCGCGCTACTCGCTGCCTCGTCCCGTTGCATCGCCTCCGCTCGATCTGATGGACGAAAAGCTCATGTTATTTTAGATAGTCTCAGTCACAGATATAATACTATACTAGTAGTCTGTAGTGTACTTGTTTTCAATGAATTTCGTTACCAACCTTTACCAAGATGGCAAAATTACTTTTCAAATTACTAACAACATTTCAAAACTTTCCATAAATTCGGCACACTTCTAAAAGCTCTACTAAAAATAAATATTGGTATAGTTAATAAATATTTGGCACATTGGCCGCCATTACCGCTGGCTACTTTTATCTATCGCAGGTGAACAGTTACTGCCCGGAAATGGGATGTGATTTATTGAGAAACGCGAAGATATTATTCTGTATCATTTTACTTAAATAGAAATAGGCGTAAAAACCACTGAGAAAATGGTTCAAAATATTTGGTATTTTGATACGATATCTGGTGTTTTCGCAGCGTTTTTATTCTGAGCAGCGGTGGCTCAGCGGTACGGGACTCGCCTTAGAAATATAAAGTCGTGGGTTCGATTCCCAGGCGCACCCAAACGTATTTGTATGATTTGTTCCATCGCCGCTGCTCAATAAGGAAAACATCGAGAAGAAATCGGCATGTCTAAGAACTAATCATTCGAGGACATGTAACATACACCAACTCGCAATCGGTCAGCGTGGGTGGAATAAGGCCTAAACTCTCTCAACTCGTCAAATAGCTGAGAGAAGACCAGTGCCCAGGAGTGGGACACTAAATAGGATCGAATCGAAGTGATCCGGTATTTTAACTTTTATTTTAGAGGGTACGAGACAGATAGGTATACATAAACCCCAGACTGTCGCACGTCTGAGGCGCGGCACGGACCGGGCTGCAGCAGCACGAGGCGCAGCGTGGCGGCGCGCCCGGCGGCGCCGCACGAGTACAGCCCCTCGTCCCGCCGCGACAGCGCCGCCAGCGACAGCCGCGACACCACGCGCCACGCCCAGCGCTCCGTGTCCAGCGACACGCCGCCGCGCGAGCTCTGCACGACGACCCACATCGTTACTCCAAACTATATTTTGTTATTGCCTTGCCTTATTTCTAGCCTTGGGAGTTCACGAATGCTTCTATTAGTTCGACTTTCTATATTGTTTAACTTTTAATAAGATTTTGACTAAATTAACCGAGCCCCTGAGTAAGACGAGCTTCTGTTTTGTATTTGATAGTTAAAAGAGTGACAGCTGTATACAAACAATTAGCATCTAGCAAACATTATACTCGTAATTACTAGAAACTCACTGCAAGCTAGGAGTGCTGCGAGGTGCTAAAATAGGCCCAACACTTTAGTGTAATTATTATCTATAGTTGAATAGTGGATAAGTAGGTACCTGCAAATTGATGGTTTCTCCGGCGCGCGTCCAGCGGATGTCGAGCGGCGGCAGGGGCAGCTCTCGCGGCGGCGGCTCGTAGCGCGCCTCGCACGACAACTCGGCGGCGCCGCCCACGCTGCCCGTCCGTACCCCTAGTGACGTCACCACCACTTGTGGCACCACCTCGTCTATCATACCGAAAGTCAGGGTAAATTTAAACCCTCGTCGTATGCCGATAAGCGATTGAAGTTCTTAGATACTTACCTACTACGGTAAGGTTAAAGAAGAGGCTCATCTTGGGCTCGGTGTTGACCTGGCACTCGTAGCGGCCGGCGTCGCTGGCGCGCAATCGCTCGATGCGCAGCGAGTGCCGCGATGCACCGCTGCCGTCACCGTCCGCCACAGACGACGCCGTCACGCGTGCATCCGCAGTGAAGACGATACCCGCGTGCGATAGAATCTGTAGATCCCGCGAACGAACCCATGACACCTGTGACAACATAAAGCATGTCTGTGAAGCTGCAACATGACTGTATAAAAACTTAACACGCAATCATTCATGACTTCTAACAAGACGTTAAAAAATACCTAGAATAGACAGATGAAAGATAAAACTGACTCAAAATAAATACATTGACTACACGACACAACCATAGGTGACATTTTAATTAATTTGAAAGCTCCAATTAAAACCTTTCATCCACTTCTAATTTAGAAAGAGGAGTCTTTAGAAAAATAAACACAGAGTGTGCGATGATATTCTAATTAAAAAATTGCTTTGACTGCTTTTCCAACACCACATTTGTGCCTATAACGATATGAATCTTGGTATTTTTGTTGTACCTACTTCGTGGTTTGATCAAACCTCAAACCTAATCAGTTGAAGTCCCTGATGATGTTAGAATGTCACTTCCTGATCGTATTAGTCACCGCAATAGAATCTCGTATCGGCTATTTCTGTCGTAGTACGGCAGCTGTTAAACTATTGTGGGAGGACGTTCGCGCGTTGTCCTCTATAAACACATCGGAAACTGCGATGATTGTACAAAAATGCGATTACGTCGCGATACAAACATTCGCGAACTTAATCCAAACGGATTGGCAACTCACGCTTCCGGGACATGTTGCGAGGCGCGTGCCGCTCCTTGTGGCGTGCTTGGGGGAAGACGGGTGGGGAGAAAGAGTCAACGACCGGCATTTTTCAGATCGCTCAATATCACTGTCAGCCAACAGTTTTAGAACATGACATCGACGGAGTGTCAGGTCGACTCTATCCCACATCGACACCATTAGCTACTAATCTTGGGAAGGGTTTCACATATCATATTAACAAAAGCTATTTGATACTCCTCTAGATCAAAATCGCGTATAACTGAAACTGGAAACATGTGACACTAGGGCATTTCAGAAAAGGGTCTTGAACGACTACTATGTCCAGCTAAAGATTAATTGTTTACGATTCTAATTTGAGGCCGTTGTATTACGATACCACGTGAGTTCTTAGTTTTCGATCTCTTTTAATTCTCACTGTATTTTTTCTTGATCTATGATTCAGTTTCAAAGAAATGTTTTAAGTTTCTTACAAATAATAACTGTTAGTGGAGTAAGTTACATTCAAACAATTTATGTAAATATTATAATTACTGGACCGTGTACGCCTACTGTTTCTTTTTTAATTAGCAACAAGAGTCAGCTGGTGCTGGAACAACAACGTGTTCCCCGAACAGCTGTGTTGTGGCGCCACTATCTGTTGTCGATCTACAATTAGCGTATTGCAAATGGCTTCTGTAATTATTATTGTTATGATCGTGCGGTAGGGAAAGAGATTGGAAGGGTGCGGTCAGTAAGTAATTACGGTTCCTCAAATGTTAACACCATTAATATTAGAATTATGGGTTGATGCAGGCCGTATCGATTGATAGTGCATTGGTATTTGAAGTGGTAGGTAATGGTAGGTACACTTTCAGATCTTAAGGTAGATAATAGAAAGCTTAGGAGTACTTACGGACTTATCTTTTAGCCGCAGCACGGTGCAATCGAGCGCAGCGGCGTGACCGAGCGGCGCGATGACGGCGGTGTGCTGGCGCGATGCAAATGCGGGGCCCGTCGACTCCCCGTCCGACAACGAAACCGACACAACCTCGCCTCCCGACACACCTGTGGGACACGGCACGGTGATAGTGACTATGCAAGACTACACATGTATAAACTGCCTCGCTAACTATTCAGTATGTTTGAAGTTTAAACCTTATTTCCGTATATATAACCTTATTGTCACAATTTATTGGAGTTTATGTCAAATAAATTGTGTTGCAGCGAGTGTTGACCTTGTACACCGGGTGTGCACAAGGTCGGGCGCGGGTGAATGGCGGTGACGTCACGGGCTGTACTGACTCACTTCAGCGCGCCGCGTGCTGCGTGCCCGCGTGCTGACGTGCCCGCGCGCAATGCACGAAGTAATGTAAACAATGCGATTTGCGCGCATTGCACTCACGCAGCGCGCACGCGCACTCCCCGGTAACGGCGAACGGAAACATTTCAGCATTATTTTATGTTTGTTATTTTCAGATACTGTTGCTGAATTACTAAGAGGTTTATTTTTATTCGTTTTAAATTGTAATTGACCCTGGTGAAGTCAAAAGATAACATGGACAAAAGTCAAAAGTATTCTATGCTTCTTAGGTTTTGATTGGTATAAGCTATAACCAGAATGACCACTAACGTAATACTATCTATAAATATTCACCATTCAACTATTCCTATCAGACAAATTAGAACAATCCGACCTCTACTTTTTAGGTAGCAATTAACTCAGTAAATATGCGATTTGCTGCTACTTCCGCCGCTCATACGTAGTAGGTACTTAATGAACATGAATCACATGTTTTACTTAAAATAATATACCGGACACGAGATCGCGACCGACTATGTAACTAAATAATGTTGAAGATATTCCTTCATTAAAATTCACTACCGTTTAGCGAACTATTGAAACTATGCTTGTTGTCTCTCTAGAGGATCGTACCACTAAATCCAACAGAAAACTAAAGTAATGCACGGGATTATTAATCTGACTTGACACCACTGCGGTAAACGAGTTGTTCAATGGGGATCACGGATTGGCAAACATAGCGTAGGACGCCCGCAGATTAGGTGGAGTGACGATCTTTGCAGAGTGGCTGGTAAGAACTGGGAGAGTATCTGCGGATAGTGGGTAGTAGCGTGTTTTAGGAAGGTCCTATATCTAGCAGTGGCGATGATAGTGATCACGATGGTTCCTTCTCTAACTCTGCCAACCCGACGACGACGCGACGTAACAAAATAATTTCAACATTGTTACTGTACAAAACTATTATGGGAAGCAGTACATGAAAGTATTACAATGTATCTATGTACATGAGATTTATAGATGGTAAGAGGTACAGTATACAGTAACTTCCGCTCGCAACGGATGCGGGTTACTGGTGACACACGCCACTCCACGCACGTGCACCTGCGTGAGCTGCACTTACCTACTGGAACACTAGCACTTACTCGAGCTGTATTTAGCTTCCGTCTCCGCCTTCGCCCTCAGAAGATGAGTTTTCAAATATGATTTCTTAGTTCACCTCATACCTCACACGGAATCTCTAGACCAAGTAGTTTGATCTGTGATTTGTCAGTCAGTTTCTTCTTTTTTAAATTTACCCCTGTATTCATGAACGTCTTATAAGCTCATTATAGCTAAAATAGGTTTACAATTCGTTTGTCTTTGTCTGTCATCTCGACAATTATACTAGTAAATTTTAACTTAAACATTATATGGTTCTTCTGCCTACATCTAATAAAGTTGTAAAATTTTGTTTACACATATATGGAATCACCGCGGGAGTGCATCTTCAATCTGAATCTCCACAAATGGTCCCCGGGTGATGCTTAATAGGTGACTATAAACTGGTGACAGATTTCGGCTAGGGTTAGTGGCGAGTCCCACAAGACAAAGCTTCGCCGCTAACTGACCTTTATGCTCCTTTATGATTTCTAACTATATTGAACCTTAATAAAAAAAAGCCTTGAAAACCATTTGTGATCACGAGTGAATCATTATATTGGACAGGCGCGTTCCGCCGTAGACTGCATCAGGCAAGTTGTAGTCAAGCACATGCTTAACTATATAAATTTTAATAAATAAATAAAAATAATGTATTCTTATCTACACTACTTAAAAATAAAAATTAATAGCCAAAATGTGTGTAAAAAAACTTCCCAATGACCGCGCCGAAATTAATAATTATTTTATTGTTTACTATGACAAGCACAACATTTTTGTCAAGGAAAATTTAAAAAATGAGAAGAGCTTTAAAATCGGGTACTTTAACCACCTGGGCGGAGCGGGGACTAGGTAGATCTAGAAAGTAATAAAAACATACGACCGGTATGTAGTTAGATTATATAAAACTCTCAGATTGTATTGTACGGAACCATCAGTACATAAATACTATCCCTAGGGCTAATACTAATAAGTAGTTGTAAATAGAAAGCAATTAACCGCATTGTGACATTGCGGCCGTTTGTAGAGCGGCTAGAAATAACGCGAGCGCCGCGCGGTCACTCCCTCCCCATACCCCCACACACCTCACCTCACCTAGGTCCACTACATAGACATATCCAATTAAATATAATTTAGTTACAAATATTGTATATATGTAGGTAAACAGCTTTGACTTTTGAAATTGACAATTCGTTGAAAATCAGGTCTTTATAATAGAGTTTCAGCTCTTTGTTAAGTATTTTATTAAATATTCAAACAATTTTGCTTTTAAATATTGCTCTCAATTTGATCAAACCCCCGCAAAATATATCTTAGAATATCCATCATCAACTGTACAAAGCTCATCATAATATGAATAGTTTTACGAGCATTCATTAATTTGCAATAAACACAATGTGCTATTTCATTATATCATCACTCTTCTAAGAACCATTCAGCTGAGGATTATTAGAAATAGAAACATTTGGAGTTAGTGTGAGAACGTTTCCATGCATTAATTATCAAAATATGGCCGCGAGCACTTAATGGCGAGTCAATCGGACCATGACGAAACGACGGACGAATAAAAATCCCAGCTGCGGATTGTTTCCTCGCAACTCGGGCGACACAGTTACGATCGTAACATGAAAGGGCGCGCCTAAAATGTTTACACCGAGCGGCGCCCGCGCACACCGCCCGCCTGCCGCTGCCGCCCGCCCGACGCCCGCCGCCCGACCGTAGCGCGTAGTAGTAATAACAGGCATCGTGCTGAGTTCTGCTGTAAACACAGCGTTATGAAGTGCAGTTTTACTGTTATTACAGGCACTGTATCTACACAAAACAAATGTTTTTAGTATGAACCAACCTATTCTGATGATTATACGTGTTTGTAACATGGAAATATGTGTCTTAGCCGACATTTATTGCAAGGCGGGTTATGAACGCTTAAAAATTTGTATCACGGTTTGACTGTGATAAGTAGAAAATTCGCACCGATTTTTTTTATACAAATTCTGAGATTATCCCTTCTACTCGTAATCTACTGCGGCGACCCAAGGTACCCAGGAGATTTATAGTGCAGAAGTGTGTACGTTAAAACAAGTGCGCTCTCTATTCCCTTGACTCCGAGTCCGGTAGGAATAGGCTGACCAATACGACCGGTAAAAGATTAGGGCGTAGGACTAACGGCACAGGGACGTCACACTACGAAATTGCTCTAACATTGTTGACTGCTGAGAAATAAGTCCTAACACACACGTGACATCTTGGATTAACATTAACACGCTTTACTTTACGCTAATCGGGGAAATGAACACTAAGTATGTGACTACTCACTTAGTATAGTTACATATTTGTGTTGTGCGCATTAATATATAATATCTGGATGACCGAGCTTTGCTCGGTATTTTATTTTTTTTAAACTACATTTTCTAAAAATGATTCCTAGCTAGATCGATTTATCGCCCTCGAACCCCCCTATATACTAAATTTTATGAAAATCGTTAGAACCGATTCCGAGATTCCAATTATATACAAGAATTGCTCGTTTAAAGGTATTAGATTTTCAGCAAGATTGAATAGGTATCTAGATAAGTGACTGAATGCGGTTCCTTTTAAGGTCTTCAATGACTTGGGACATGTGTGTGTGGTGCGCGACTGCGCGTGCGTCACATAATTTTACTGGAATCCAACATTCCGCACACATGTTATGATTACACTAACTTCGCTCTACCTACTCTTGCATATTAACATAGGTATATACATCCGGTTGAAAGTCTTTATTAAAATCACTTCTGGGAATACCGGGACCGTTTCATCAGGGGTGTATCAAACTTATACTAATTGAAGAGTGAGCAGCGGCGGTATTGGACACTGCTTGAAATTATCATTTCGTGTGAATAGTTTTATCGCCGCTGCGTTGTTCAGTGGTCTGGCTTTAGCTGATTTGTATACTGTGAAATTGTTGAAGAAGTTTTTCTTCGTGAATAAACTGGTATGTATGTCTAAGAGTCTAAGAACTAAACATTCAAGGACAAACATTCATCATCCACCAACTTGCCAGCGTGTAAAAAAGTTTTCTTAGCTCATAAGATAGTTGAGGGGAGAGCCGAGTCCAGGAGCTGGACACTAACGATCTTATTCATAAAAATCTTATATGACACTTTACTTAAAATTGATTCTGTCTCTTTCTTACTAGTATAAATGTCAAGATGACAGACAAAGACAAACGAATTATAAACCTACAATAGACCAAAAATAAAAAGTTGAATTGAATTGAACCTATTTTAGCTATAATGAGCTTAAATGACATTTATGAATACGGGGGTAAAGGTTTATACTTTATACTCTCCTCGCAGAGCAAAGTGTAACTACACGTTTTACTATTTGTATATCTATACAAGATGAATGTTGGGGTAACGACCTAATACTATTTCAGTTAACTTTATTGTTACTAATGTTCGTGTGTATAAACAATTCACAAACAGTTACATACCGTGACTTGATATTTTTGGATTGAGCTTAGTAGAATTAGAATGGCCTTATCTAGTATGCTCTCCTACATAATACTACCTATGTAACACAGAAAATTATAATGATGTATATATTACAGTTTGAAAGCAAAGCTCTTAGCTTTACATGTCCTTACTCAACATTCTCTAACTTCATCACAGCGTTTAGCGTTCTGCAACATATCTATCTTAAGTTTTCTACAAAACTTACACCTTAGTCAAAATTAGATCACTTAAGGACCTATTGACACTAAATTAACGCCTCGATTAATCAATTACTTTCTGATCATAAGCCTGTAGGAGTAGGTCATACTTAAGGAAAACGGCCGTGTAGTTTGTAGAGAACTTCAAATAGAATGGACATAAAACATTATACGCTACTGGAAGTTAAAGAGTGTTAGGTTAGGATAGGTTAGGTTGTCGACATAGCGCAAAGAATTAGCAAGCTGAAGTGGCAGTGGGCTGGCCATATCTGTCGAAGAACTGATAACCGCTGGGAAAAGCGAGTTATCGAGTGGAGACCACGTCTTGGCAAGCGTAGTGTGGGATGCCCTCCAGCTAGGTGGAGTGAAGATCTGCAAAAGATAGCCACAGTAGCTGGATGCGACAAGCCGACGACAGGGTGAAATGGCGTTTATTGGGAGAGGCCTATGTCCAGCAGTGGACTGCTATAAACCGATGATGATGAGGTTAGGATATATACAGCTAGTAGCTTTGCTCTCTATATGATCTTGTTACTTTCTCCAGTGCAAACAATATGTAGGTACCTACTCTTCTTGTCGTCATTTTAAATGAAAATGTTATGGTGAGATTAGAGGCCCAGCCCAGTTCTAGAGTCAATAAACACGATAGTTATAATACATCACAATAAACATAGGTACGACAGACAGATGTTGTAGACAAGCGCGCAGAACAAACGTAATCATCGTTTGATCTGTTCTCTGATCGCCGACCATTAGACAATGTATGTAGTGTACATACACCTCGCTCACATCGAGAAGTCACAACAAACACCAGCTGGACGTAGAGCTCTTTCAAACTGTGCGTTTTGTACTGCACTGCAGAGCACCAGCAATCCCAATGATGTAAATTATTATTACTGTCATTGTAGCAATCCACAATCAGTTTAATAGTAATATGTTTCCAGTCCAAAATTAAGCAATATATATTTGCTTGTTTGATGGGTACTAGGAACTGATATATTACATAATATAATTGTTTTGCAAATATATACATATTTTAAATACCACCCAGACAATAATCACACTCATTACACAAAGATTTGTCCTGGGTGGGAAACGAACCCACGACCTCCGGCTAAGCAGTCAGGGTTACCACTACGTCAACAGGCCAATCATTCAATATATTTTTAACCTATTTAATAAAAGTTATACTGTATCCGAGTCTTCAAAATTGCAACTGTTATAAAAATTTGAAATATGTAAAATTTTAACTGCAAAAGGCAAAACCTTCCCACGAAATGCAGTATTATCTAGTTGAATTATATAATGTATTATATAATATCACCCCATAAAAAGATGGATACGTGACATTAAAGCGGTAGCAGATAAAGAATAGAGATTAAAAGCAGAGGACAGACATACTTGGAACAAACTGGAGGAGGCCTATACTCGAGAAAGGGTTCCAATCAATCAAGTGGCCTAAAAAAATAGATAATAATACTATGATTAAATAGTTTTATGTAAAATTTGTAATGGTGATTCTATTTTATTTTTTTATATACATTTTTGTATTATTTATGTAATTTTTTGCATGTATCAGATTGGAAATGGCTTATATTTATATCAGTAATAATATACATACGTGTCGCGTTGAGTCCCGTGTATATAAAAGCGTAGGTACGTGTTGAGTGCAGTGTAGAGAGTGCGTAGCTACCAGGGAATCGGTAAAATGGTGTGTACGTACCGGCGAGCGCAGGCAGCGCGGCCAGCAGCAGCAGCGTGGCGCCGGAGCACATGCCGCTGCACTCACCAACACCTCCACATCGCACCTGCACACAAACATTACATTATCATGCATATCATATAAATCTGACATTCATATTCATACAAAAGTACCTGGTCTACTCCCACGCTATTTATTTTTACCTACACTCTTACGAGTAATTACTATTGACTAACTACTCTTTACAAATTCCACATTTAGCTATAAACAGCATACTTAACATAACAAATTACTATGTTATTTAAGTAGAGCAAAATTAAATTAACTTGTAGTTAATAGCGGACGTTTTCAACTCTTTTGTTTAGTTTAGGCTATTTTATTGAAGGTAATTTATGTTTATTGCAATATTGGTATCTAGTGGTTATGTATATTGTGGGCGTACTCGGGGCGGACGCACATCTGTTCACTATTAGATACGTTTTAGTGACACTCGCGGCCATCACTCCTCTTTTATTGAGTTTATTTATTTTATTACCCTCACACTCGACAGTCGATACAGAGTCATCGCCGCCGCCGGCGCTATCAGACCATACCCTGGGAATGTTTCAAAAGAATTAACTAAGTTTGTCATACCATTTACTTATCTTTAATTGATCTGTTTCTAATGTTTGGATATTAAAATCGACCTTCAAGTACCACCATTGAGTCTCATGTCTGTTATGGCCCAGCCCCGGGCTTTATATATGTATTTATTTCTATGGATACAGTTGTAACAGAACTGCGGGTAGGTACAGCTCTAGATAGTTAGTATTGTAACAAGTAGAAGTATAGAGTTAGAGTCTGAATGTAAGTACTAGCATCTGGTCGTGTTGTTAAAGCTGGTCGGTTTACAAAATATGTAGGTGTTTATAGCGCGGGCTCCTAAACATTCACTTCTGTACAGTTACATTAGTAGAACATCACCACATTACAGGATTCCTAATTGGCTATAATTAGCTGTCAGCAGTGAAGCGATGGCGTCCCAATGTCTCTCACTTACTTCACTTTGTTTTAATCGTCTAGTATTCACTTAGCGCGAGATATGTCCCTGACGATCGCTGCTATCAATAGCTGGAGGGTGAGGGGGGAGGAGTGCAGCCGGCAGTGACGACGCGGCACCTAGCACGCACGCCGCGCAGGCACGATCAGCACGATCAGCACGCGGTGCACGCGGGTTCGATGTGCTTACCACTACTCTACTGCATTTTAGTAATTTTGAACAAAGCACTGCATAGTGGGCATACTTGGCCACCTGGCAACCGCGTGCCTTTTACTCCTAAGAAGATCCAAAGAACCATCGCTAGTTTTAATCAGCAAATAGAAAATATTTCCATTACACAACTTGTTTCAAAAATGTTTTTATTAATTTCTCACGATACATCTCACTCTTATTACCCATGTTACTTTTATCCAATTTTTTACGTAGTAGATAAGATTTAGTAGCCGATTTGTGTTGATGGGGCACGGCGCCAGCGGTATATCTCTCGACGCTTAATGCCAGTAGGTACGAGTAGGTGCTCGTAGGTACGAGGCTCAGAGCCATCTCAATAATAAACCGTCCACATAAAAGTCAAGGCGAGTCATCTCATCTTGATGACGGGTTATTTATTTGCTCCGGCCGCGGCGTGTTGCCACACCATCATATACAATATGACTCACGGACGCTGCTCTGCGCTGCGCAGGGTGCTCTCATGGGTGTTCACATACATATTTATTTTCAACTGATTATGTTATGACATACGGACATTCTTTACACTTAATTAATTATCTAACGACAGGCAATATTAAGCTTTCAAATTGTTTGTTTCTTTATGAATGGCTACATTATCTACATTTATGTACATAAAAGTGGTACATACTTTAAAAAATTATAAAGTACCTAATTAAAGTACACTAAAGTAATTAAAGACATTTTATGTCATTTTATTTTATGAACCGTTTAAGACGGTTAATTTAACTGAGTTGATAACATATGCAACGCAGATTAGATGCGGCAGATGTGAAGCATTTTTGAAATATACCGAGCTCATTTCGCATTGTTGTGAGATTAGAGTGTGTGTGAAGTGCAAATTATGTTTGCACACGTATATGTTGCGAGTGTGTGTGTGGGGTGCGCGGGCGCGTGCCGGTCTATTTCTGTGAGCGGTCGAGCGCCTGTAAATATCGCGCTCAGAATACGACCAAAGGTTAGCTAAATACTGATCACTCGCACCCTACTTCCCGGTCCACACATCCGACCTTCTACTCGCTACACCTGTGTGATTAACAGAGATCAAGTTTACGGAGATTTGTTACGATTCCGCATCTTTCGTATTTCGAACTCGCGTGCTCGCGTTAGACTCCACTAAGTAAACAATTTTACGTTCTTTTTTTTTAATCTGGAGCCATATTTTTTAAGAATCGAGCATTAAAACAACACTTGAACACTCTTCTAAATAAGACGGGTTCACAAACTCATGCCGCGTTACTCTTGTTAAATAAATCGCCAAAAACTGTGAGATCACTAACCAATACGTTATGTTCAGCGCATCACGGTGACTGGTAATAAGTACAACATACTTTACCACGGTTACAGTGCTCATTCACGGTCGAGCACAAACAGTTTTCCCAAATAAACCTTTTTTAAACTATTTTTATTTATTTGTAAAGTATTTTACACTAATTACCATTCCCAGTACTAAATATTTTTTCTGAACGTAATAATAAGTGTAAATAAAGATTTCTTAGCCCGAGGAAAAATAACGAGGCGGTGAAATTAATGTAGAATTAAATAATTTACTGCACAATATTTCATAGCAATCAATTATATGATTCCGCCACGTGGCGTGGGCTGACCAGTGACAACATGTAAACGTTACGTATAATTGTATCGTGGCGCGTGCCAAGTGCCAAATTGTTGGGAACCGGAAAATGTTGGGCGACATCAAGGCGTCTCCACGACACGGCACGGCACGGCACGTAAATAACTTTATAAGCGCCTCGAGGCACGCGCCACAAGCCTCGGCCACGCGACCGCCTCACCAGCGCCTCCTCCTACACCCACACCATCCGCTTAACACAACAAATAACATTTTGGCTTCAGGCTCTCCCATCTATTGCCAATACACGTATTTTCGACCTGCTACAACACATTAACGTTATGTTGCTATGCAAATAAAATAAATAATATTGATAAGTTACAAAACCCTCCATCGCCCTATCTCGTAATAACATCAATGTTCTTGGCTCTACATTTGGATCTTGTCTATGTTAGCGTAGGTAGCAAATAGACAGTGTAGATGGATATATGTATCATAATCTTGTATATACCCCCACACCTATCTAGAAGCATTAATAACCTACAGTGACTTATGTTCTGTACCTTTAGTTTGAGAAATCTCTCGTTATCAACCTGCTACTAACGACGACGCCTCGGTAGTAGTAGGTTGTTAACCAAGTTGTTTCTTTCTTCTGTGTTGATAACAAATGATTGCACATAGCATTCCACAATTTTTTACGCCTACTACCTGCGTCGAAAGTCCTTATTTAAAAAAAAATAAGGACTTATATAAAAAGGACTTATATTAAAATAAGGACTTTCGAGGTTTCTACAACAGGATCACGATATAATATATATCGTGATCCTGTTGTAGAAACCTCGTAGTCCCTAGAGTCGTAGCCTCGTAGCAGCCGTAGTCAGGTTCGTAGCAGCTTCCCATACTACGCAGCGCGCAGCGGGGGCTACTACGACTCTGCTACCTGTGCTACGAGCTACGACATGTAGCAAAAACAGAAGTTAATGTGTCCTTTTACATATTGACTGCGAAAAAAATCCGTTTAACCGGTACGTGTTAGCAAACTTGTACGCAGATACACGCATCGAAATTGAAATACCTCGCTTTTTTGTCGGATGTTAGTAAATTATGTCAAAGACATTATTTTTCAAAGAAAATTATCGACTTTTACGGCAATCATGTGGAATGATCTATCATAATGCCCGTAAATAACAGTTATAACTCATAATTAACTATCTCTATAATTTCAGCTCTAGAAAAAAAATCCTCATCAAAATAGGTCCATCTGTTTAGACGGTACGTAGCTACAAACTTAGTTACAGATAACAGATACTCGCATCATACTTATAATACCCATCTTTTTGTTAGTTGGGGTTAGAAACAGAACTTTTCACAAACCTTGGATTTTACCAGTCGTCCAAACGTAAAGAAGGAAGGTAGGAAGGTATACTGAATAGCTTCCAATTACTTGTCCAAATATTAATTAAGAACACACAGATTTAATATCAATCACTTAGTGATACAAACAATCATCACATTCGCACTAGAGATGTAGACAATCGCGAGTAATACGTACGAGTTGTATCGGGTGCCGCGCATGCGTCCTGCGGGAGTGCACGCGAGTGTGCACTGTGCCCGGTGTCCCGACAACACTGACTGGATCAGCGCCAGCGCTGCTCCCGCGCACGCTCCCACTCCCACAACACAGTTTGAGCGGGACACTTCCGCAACATGTAGGCAGTACTTCACTGAATAGTGGATACCATAATTCGGAGTAACAGTCAAGACCGCTAAAAAAAGGATTAGATACTTCCCAAGTCTATAAGATAAGATAGAACCCTGATAGTATAAAGTGTGAGAGAGGAAACCCACCGGTTCTTGACAAATAGGCTTTCTAATCGCAAGTCTATACGACGATTGTACAGTTTTACTGTTTTAGATAAAACCATACACTTTGGCAAGAATCAAAAATGTAGCATGACGTAATGAATAAACGGATGGACTGATTGTGACGTGGCTTTTTTCGAAAATTAAATAATAAAGATGGTTCTCAGCTAGGTTGGAAAAAAAACCTGTCGGGTGTTATAGATATTATCATTTTTGTTGTAGATATAATTCAATTAATTAAAAAAAATATTCACCCTGGCACATTTTTATTGCTAAGAATGATCTCTATTACTTCAGCTTTCTAATAAAAAACCGCTTAAAAATCGGCCCGTCCGCACTATATGGCAACAAACTTGTACACAGATATACACGTCTCAACCTTATAACACTCATCTTTTTTGTCGGGGTTAAAATCCATTAGTCACAGACATAGACCTGCTCTTATTCTTTTTCAATTTTGATAAATATTACTCACTAGCGGCCGCCCGCGACTTAGTCCGCGAGGATTTCGGTTTTTTTCGCAATAAAAGGTAGCCTATGTTCTTTCTCAGGGTCTAAAGATTGTTTGTGCCAAGTTTCATCAAAATCGGTTGAGAGGTTTAAGCGGAAAAGCGTAACAGACAGACAGAGTTACCGATATACCCCTGAATATTAAGTGATTTATTTACATAAGGATTAATACCAAGGTACGAATAATTGAGACTAGTTTGTACCGGCGTTACAATTACATATTTTAAGATAAAAAAGTACCTACTTACTTATTGTGACGTAAATAAAAGATTTTGATGTATGGTAGCGCGGACTTTTTTGTAAATATTTATAGCTTCTATAAAACTGTAGTACATCACTTTGCTCAAATGTCAATAGTTTCCACAGCGCACGCGATAAAGTGATTTTCTTCATTTTTTTTAAAACCTTGGGTTACACCTATCGAAGTTTTCATACGGATCCCTATTTTTTTTAACTATATAATACCTATAGCATAAGTTACTCAGTAAAGATGTAGCTTACTAATGGTGAAAAATTTTTTGAATTCGTCCAGTAGTTTTTGAGCCTATTCATTACAAACAATCAAATCTTTCCTCTTTATATTAGTATAGACATTATCATCGGGTGCGTTTGTGATGGATTATTTTATCGTTATGCGTTACGCTAGAGTAAAACCGGCTTATTTTTTATCCGCGGGTAAAATACATTTAATGTAGCGAGGGATGGTATCCCACTGTTTAAAATGTTTGATTTATTTATTTGTTTAGCGCTTCACCCATGATGCCCCCCTGTGCGTGCGCGCCACCCCGTGCCGCGGTCCGTTTCAGACATGTAGACAACAAAAGGAATTCCATAAATATCTATGAGAGAACATGATGCTAGAACTTATTTTAAAGGTACCTATACTTATAATACTAGCTGTCCCAGCGAACTTTGCACCACCGATAATGTAAATAAAAAAATCCCTACTAATATTATAAATGCGAAAGTAACTCTGTCTGTCTGTCTGTTACGCTTTCACGCCTAAACAACTAAACCGATTTGGATGAAATTGGGTATGGAGGTAGTTTAAGACCCGAGAAAGGACATAGGATAGTTTTTATCCGACTGCGCAAAAAGAAGGTAATGTTTTGGCGCGATAACCGACATACACGCGGGCGAAGCCGCTGTCGGAAAGCTAGTACACATATAGGTAAATGTTATAATTATAGTCATACTCGTGTGAATTGTCAAGTATAAAGAAAATTCATTCTACATAAAAAAATATAGGTACATACTTATTTTATGTTCATTCTATGTATGGTTGGTCTTTTATTTGTAATAAAACAAAAAATACAAATACAAAAAAAAATTACTACATAAAAAACTGTGTTTAGCTGTGTATTCGAATAAAATTTTAGACTATAACATTTCTGTTTTTAAACAGATACAAATTGTAATAATGTGTACCTAATAAGTAGTCTTTTTACAAACACAAATTCATTTATGCATGTATGTAGGTACAATTTTAATAGCTTGTAAAATTAATTTAGTACCTGCACCACATTATAAACATCAAAAATAGTTTAACTGAAATTAACCACAACAACTTACAGCCAATCCATATTGTGTTTCATTAGTTTTCCGCAATATAGCGAGGTATATTTTCTTGGTCAGACTTTATAGTCGGGGTCCTTAGGTCCGGAACCTTGCATTTTTGAGACAAAGCAAATCCCTTGGAATAGGTGTTCCTTTATCGAGATTGGTGTCTTTTTCTCATAATTCAAGGACGAGGAATTCAAAACTGATACTATAATAATAAAATTAGACTCTACTAAATAATTTTAAATAACGAATCTTAAGTGAAACGTAGTAGTTTGATAAATTAATTTTACAGTAGACTGTTTCTATTTGACAGCTTGCTAGTCATGTCATTTGTCATTTGCCGTTTGTCAATGTCACAACTCAATGTCTGCTTCTGCTTGTTTAAAGGCGATCGATTCTGCGTGGTCTATTTCGTTGTAATTTTAATTTTAATACTTACATACAATTAGTAAAGAGTGTGTTATTATTCGTAACTTTTGATTAAACAGTTCGTGTTAAAATAGATAGGTCGTTTGTGTAATAGTTGTTAAATCACAATATGGAATTGGTGAGTACAAACAAACATTGTCTCCATAAAATACACAAACATTTCGACATCATTCTTGTAAATCCTCGAAAATACAAATATTGGTGTTTAGTGTTTGATGCAAGATGTACGCCTTAAACTTAGAGCAACAATAGAGAGATCCCGATAATATAGCTACTAAAACAGTCATGATTAGTAACTGGTACTTATTATAACATATACCACGCTTGGGATAGGATATGTGTACCCACACGTGTGCAGGTTATTAGCGGCACGCCATACCTATGGAAATGTTCATTCGTAGAAGACATCAGGACTTTGTCTCTGCCACTTAGTCCACTAAACAATTTACCTTTGTCACATCTGAATCCAATCGTTAAAATACTTAAACCTGTTCCTGTATAGTTCTAAATTGCTTGTTTGACTCTGTGTAATGTTTTGTTTGAGCACTAAAACGAAACTAATTCAACTGGATGAATATGTCATCAAATCCAGAATAAGGTCATTATCAAAATGTTGAAGGTTTTAATATTCTGTAAAATCTAATACTTTCCTTAAGCAATAATTGTACTTCTAAGTACTTTCTGACTGTAATCACCACTTCAATCAAATATTGTATGAAAATGTAATCCCAAACTTGACACTGGCAAAATTGTGGAAGTCGTACACAACAAAAATGAAAATTGAATTGAAAATGTAATCATTACAAGTTGGCCAGTTATCAGGAAAGATAGCTACTTTTAATAGGTTCATTCAAGTTTTTGCCCTTGAATGAACCAATAAAATTAGCTCATAGTCTGATGATATGGTGTGTGTCTTAAATGATGGCACACATACTAAGCACATGTACCCTAACTCCTAGTCTTCACCATTCAAACATGTACAAGAAACCATATTGCAAGCACTATCTGTCTCTATCTCTAATATTTGTGTAACAACCAAAATTGGTTTCATTGTCTGGTTGGTTGAGGGACTACCCTCTGTGCCTCGGAGAGCACATTAAGCCGTCGGTCCCGGTTGCCATTTAACACATCTGTGACAATCGTTTCATGTAGTCAGAAGCCAGTATAATCTGACACCTGGTCTAACCGTCTCGGCTACTGGTTCCCTACATGTTTCGAGATCTGATGGCAGTCGCTCGTGATAAATCGTATAAAAGAAATACTTATATTTTTTTAACAAGCAGTTTTCAGTTATATGTACATCAATCATTACAAAAATCCAATCCAAAACTAATCAATCAATCTATCAAATCTATTTCAAAGAATAAAAAATAAAAAAATCTATTCTATGTAAAAACTATGCTATTATTGGTTGAGCAGAAACATCCCACTTTGTTGAGTTTGTTTTCTCACCGGCCACTATACCTTAATAGTGAAAATATTGTAAGGATCTAAAACTTTTTAATAATTCACCCAATTTCTTTCCCTACCATACAGTGAATGTTCGTAGCCCAGTTGTACAAGTTATGTATCACACAAGTTGTCATTTTGCCTTCACCTTGTGTTAGTGTACAGTAGCAAATATTGAAACTTAGCATTAGGGGTACTGACAAATTTAATAGCATTAATAATTATGTGGTAGTTAAAGTTCTTTAAAACTTAACTAATTAGTATGACCAGCACAGCACAGTGAAAAGTTATGTGGTTTCAGTTGCAGGGCGGCGCGGGAATGATGGGGCCCGGCGCAGTGATGATGGGGCCCGGCACGGTGGTGATGGGGCCCAACACGGTGGCGATGGGCCCAGCCGCGGGGGCGATGGGGCCCTGCGTGGGGGCGATGGTCCCCGGCGCGGGGGTGGCGGGGGCTGCGGGCCCCGAGGCGGGCGGCGCGGGCGGCTCGGTTCCCGCCGCGGGTGAGTGACGCGACGCGCGGGTGACGTTAGCGCGTGTCGCGTATCACGTACGAAACCATCCTCAGTGATAAGTGTTTCTGCTTTCTGTTTCAGGCTAGATAGTAAGTTAGGTTTTTGCTAAACGATTATCGCGCGGATGACGCGTCGGCTGCGGCGGCGGCGCCGGCTGCTCTCCGCCGGTTTCACAATGTACTTACTTCATATTACGCATCGTCCCGTGTGCCCGACGAGTGACAGGCCGCCGCTCGCCAGTCGCGCCGCCGGAAGCGAGAGAGAGAAAGAGAGAGACCGCACGACCGTGCGAGCGCGAGAGAACGAGAGAGAGCGAGGCGCCGCGGGCGGGCGAGCGGGGCGTGCCAGGCCGAGTGACCGCCGAGTGAGAGCGTCCACTGCTCGCTCCGCGTCTCGCTCTCGCTCACGGCTCCTCACTGTTGCAGGTGGATACTTCCCGGCGGCGATCTACGACTTGCAGCAGGTGGGCGACGTGTTCACAGGTGAGTGTGTGCCTCCGCTCGGGCGCTCGGGGAGGGCGCGCGGGCGGAGAGTGACGGTCCGGTGCGCAGGTCCGGGCGCCAAGTGGTCCACGCTGCCCGCCATCCTGGGCGGGGTCCTGCCGCGCCTCTCGGCCGAGCAGGCGGACGCGGTGGCGCGCGCCAAGAAGTACGCGATGGAGCAGAGTATCAAGATGGTGCTCATGAAGCAGACGCTCGCGCACCAGCAGCAACAGATGGCCTCGCAGCGCACACAGGTGCAGCGGCAGCAGGCGCTCGCGCTTATGTGCAGGTACGCACACACATATACTGTGACATACACACACACATATACTGTGATATACACACACACATATACTGTGACATACACACACACATATACTGTGACACACACACACACACACGTACACACACACACACACACACACACACACACACACACACACACACACACACACACACACACACACACACACACACACACACACACACACACTCACACTCTCACACTCACACACACACACACACACACACACACACACACACACACACACACACACACACACACACACACACACACACACACACACACACACACACACACACACGTACACACGCCATGATGAGAGCGATACGCGGAGGCTCCCGCCCCGAGCTGGTCGAGCCTGTGACCCTTTCGCTGAAAAGATCTGAGTCAGTATCTCGGTCTCCTTTCGTACCGCGAGCGATGTGAAGTTCGTCACATAACAGAGCTTTGTTCGTGCAGGGTATATGTGGGCTCCATCTCGTTCGAACTGAAGGAGGACACGATCCGGCAAGCGTTTCTCCCGTTCGGGCCCATCAAGTCGATCAACATGTCGTGGGACTCCGTCACACAGAAGCACAAAGGGTTCGCGTTCGTCGAGTACGAGATCCCCGAGGCGGCTCAACTCAGCCTCGAACAGATGAACGGCGTCATGCTCGGTGGAAGGTCGGTCATACATGTCTTAGTTTGCTCTTTATTCTAAGGATTGTTCAGTATATTTTTTACATTACCATGGTTGTGCTATCCCTTTAGGAACATTAAAGTGGTCGGTCGTCCGTCAAACATGCCGCAGGCGCAAGCGGTCATCGACGAGATCCAGGAGGAGGCCAAACAGTACAACCGCATCTACGTCGCGTCAGTACACCCGGAGCTCACTGAAGACGACATCAAGAAGTAAGTCGCGCCGATCGTTTAGATATGAATCTGGCACAACAGTACAGTACGAGGTGTAACTGGGGGACGCGTCACTGTTGCAGCGTGTTCGAGGCGTTCGGTCCCATCACGTACTGCAAGCTGGCGTACGGCTCGTCGGCGCACAAGCACAAGGGGTACGGGTTCCTCGAGTACGCGACGCTCGGCGCCGCGCTGGAGGCCATCGCGTCCATGAACCTGTTCGACCTGGGCGGGCAGTACCTGCGCGTGGGCCGCGCCATCACTCCGCCCAACGCGCTGGCCGGCCCGCCGCAGCCCTCCGCCATGCCCACCGCGGCCGCCGTCGCCGCCGCCGCCGCCACCGCCAAGATCCAGGCCATGGACGCCGTCGCCTCCAACGCGGTCGCGCTCGGCCTCACCAAGCTGTCCGCGCTGGGCGTGCCGCCGCAGGCCGCGCTGCCCTCGCTGGCCGCCGCGCTGCCCGTGCTGCCCGCCGCGCTGCCGGCCGTGCTGCCGGCCGTGCTGCCCGCGCTGCCCGCCGTGGCCGCCGTGCCCGCCATGCCCGCGCTGGCGCCGCCCGGCGTGGTGATCCCCGCGCCGGCGCCGCGGCCGCCGTCCCCGGGCGGCGGCGGCCAGCAGCAGGCGGCGCTGCAGCGCAAGCTGCTGGACGCGTCGCCGGACACGCTGCAGCAGCAGGAGTCGCTGTCCATCTCGGGGCAGTCGGCGCGGCACCTGGTGATGCAGCGCCTGATGCGGCGCCGCGCGTCGCGCACGGTGCTGCTGCGCAACATGGTGAGCGCGCGCGACGTGGACGAGGCGCTGCACCACGAGATCCAGGAGGAGTGCTCCAAGTGGGGGCAGGTGCAGCGCGTGCTCATCTACAACGAGCGGCAGACCGAGGACGACCACCCCGACCGCGCGCACGTCAAGATCTTCGTGCAGTTCGCGCAGCCCGACGGTGAGTACCCGCCGACGCGATGACGTCACACGGCACTGACACACTACTGACACTACGCAATGTTGTTACAGAGGCGAGCGCGGCGGCGGCTGCACTGGACGGCCGGTACTTCGGCGGTCGCACGGTGCGCGCGACGCTCTACGACCAGGAACTCTTCGACCACGGCGACCTCTCCGGGTAGAACACACCCTCACACATTAGTCTTATTATTATCTAATTATTTTATAAATATAATGTAATAAATGAAGTCCTCTTTTGTAACGATCTACTTTCATTTGCGAGTTGGTCGTACAGTAACGCATAGTTGCGAGATTTCACAACTACACGCGCGTAACAAACCGGTTTGAACTAGTTCGGCGCGCGACCTATCATTAATGATTTTGCTAGCCGGCAGCGATACCAGTGAAGCGAAGTTTTAGCTGTTGTGACAAAAAAAAGAGGTGTTATCATTTTTTATTGCTTTGATTTTTTTCAAAGAAAAATGAATCATCTTCTAAAAAGTGGAAAATATCAAATATTCTACTACCAGACAGTATTTTTAGGGCAAAAACTGGTTTGTGCAATATGGTCAGTTGGGTTTACTTATTTTTAACAACCGAGTGGCAACTCTACTTAATTTTTTATAATGGTATGAAGCTTTTATTCTGTACAGCTACATAGATATATAGATATATCGCTGAGTAACTGGTGGTCGTGAGGTGTGTCCGAGCCGTCTGTCAGTGGACCACCACACGCGACACATCGCACAGCGCAGACAGACTGTGTGGACTCTAAGGCCGGACTATAAACATCCGCAATCGACCGGTTCTTTAAACAACTGCCCCATATAAGCCTGGATTCAATCAGACTCGAACATGCAATCAAATTTCGGTGAGTGGCTACCTGACCTGGAATTTTAACCAGGAGCAACTTATGATCAGTTTCGGTATTTCGGGTCCGGAACTTATATCTCCTTAAAACAATTTATGCGTCGCTTTGCCAATCTATCCATACCTACTGCATAAGTGTCTGGGGTGGAACAGCCACATCACACCTATTACCTCTAGAAAGAGCACAACGGTCCATCCTAAAAGTGATGATAAAAAAACCGATTAGATACCCTACAACCCAACTCTACAAAGATGTGAACCTATTATCCATACGGCAGCTATATATAGTACAAACTATCTTGTATACCCATAAGGCAGTCCTAAATTCTGCTAATTATAAGGATATGTTAAAACTGAGAGTCTTCAAGCTTCCTTCAGTAAAATGTAAAACCACCTTCGCAAAACGTTTCCACAAATCGACCTTCACCCTTTTATACAACTATGTTGTTAAGAAATGTGACTTAAAACACAATACCATACGAGAAGTCAAAATCAAGGTAATAGAATATCTCTCTAGTCTTACATACCATGACACTGAGCAACTTCTTAAAATCTCAGCCTAACCAAACACACGGGCCCGCGCGAACACACACACACACACACATACACACACACACACACACACACATAATATTATATATAAAAAATGTTTGTAATTCCTTTTTTAAGCAATAAAAAATACATTAATAATAATAATAATAATATTTTTGGCACTTATTAAAGTCCTAGGTAAGGTAATAACTTAAGATTTATTGTTAGCCACGACACAGGCTGTGCCTAGTGTGACTAACATAGCGAATTATTGTTATGTATATCTGGACTGCAATAAACATTTTGAATTTTGAATCTGGAGTCTGGGTATTTCAGCTTTTTTATTAAACTTCGAAGCGATTTAACTCCTCATTTGTCATACACATTCCGTGGTACGCTATTGTTAGGGTACGAACGTTGATTGCTGGGCATTTAATAGCCTAACCTAATCTGATACCAAACCGTAACCCCTTAGCACAAATGTGCCACGGAACTCCCGGGAGATTTTAGTGGGTACCCTTTGGTAGTCTCACATACCTCTTGCCCTGAACACACTATGGACTTTTTTGTAGAAATTTATAGCCTCTATAAAACTGTAGTACATCACTTTGCTCTAAGGTCAATAGTTTCCGCAGCGTACGCGATACATATAATGATTTTCTTTGTCATTTTTTTCACACCTTGGGTTACATTATCGAAGTTTTCATACGGATCTCTAATTTTTTTTAACATATAATATACGTGATGACGCCGACAATAACGTCTACGATAGCACCAATAAACCACGTTATAAATATAAGCATCCCTACATATAAATTCTCAAATAGATCGCATTTAAAGTTTCGAGAAGCGAACGCCGAAATACAAAACAAGCTAGCAGAATTAGAAAATAATGCGGGGCTGCAGGACACTGTAACTTACCACGACGTCCACCATTATGCGATGATTTACACACTAGTCGGGATAATAATGGTGGTCGGCATAGTTGTTATGATACGACGTATGCCCCACATATGGCGCTGTACAAGAAGACAGCAAGATACGCAGCAATCATCAAGACAAGTAGACTTAGAAATGGCAAGCGTCGGCGCAACGCGCGAGGCTGATGTCCATCGCGAGCGGCCCACCGGCCACGGCGACGGTCCTGCTCCAGCGGCTCGAAGCTCGCGCGCACCGATACTAAGAAATTCCTCAACAAGTCCCATTTTGCAAAAATTTAATACCATGTTTAATAATTTTGATTAATTTTGTTATTGTAACTAGCATTTGTCATACAGCATCCCATCCTCTGGCCCGAGAATATGTACGGTTCAATTACCGTACATGTGACCGCGTCAGCGATTTACCTTTAAAGTAGGTTTTTACATTCATTGAAAGCAAGTCAATGTAATCGAAAACTCGTGTAACAAGTAAATAAAATAAGTTCTAATTAAAGGATTTATTATTTATCAAGATCTATCAGAAACGTCGTTTGACTGCACCAAGGCATCACTCGACACCTATGTTACTCAGTAAAGATGTAACTTTCTAGTGGTGAAAGAATTTTTGAAATCGGTCCAGTAGTTTTCGAGCCTATTCGTTACAAACAAACAATCAAATCTTTCCTCTTTATTATATTAGTATAGATATACATATATCTAAGATTTCTACTGTGATAGCGATAGTCCAATTGAAAGTAAAATTCTATTAATTCACTATACAATTAATTGATAAATATTTTCGTATAACTGCGTGTGCGTATGATATCCTTAGACACAATTTGTTAAGTCTTGTTTTTAAAAACTCGTTTTCATATATATACCACCTGAAGAGCTGTCAAACGTTACAATAAAACAATAGTTATCATGATTTATTTTTAAGTTTACGCGTATATTTACCTAAATAGCATGACAAGTAATCGAAGGAGAAAGTAGGCAAACCAATAAATAATTGTTTATGCGATTGACTGAATAATTATGTTTAAGGAGCGAGAACGTACGGACGACAACGAGTACTTGGCTACACTCACAACTCTACATAACAAACACCAACATTTGTGCGACAGGAGCGCAGCAGTAGTAGCGCCAGCGCGTTCTACTCGTGGTCACTGGAGAACTCCTCTCCCTCAGTCGCGTCCACGTGAGAAGACGTACCGTTCTCGTCACCGTCGTACTCGTTCTGTAGCGCCGCCCGCGCCGACATACGAGTACATGGGCCACAGCGGGCAACCGGTCCGAACTGAAGTCTGCTGCGGAGATAGTCGCGCCCGTCAAGTGTTGAGTCGCGGCGGCCGCCACACCAATAGCTAACAGGCGACCGCATCGTATACCGTGGCGTCCGAACCGCGCACGCGACCGTACGCCGACACCTGCCGGGAGAGAGGCGCCGCGACGTCACCACCCCGTACCTAGCTCTCGGGCACTCGCCCCGCCCCTCGCCCTCCGCCCCCGCGTGACACACCCACGCTTCGATAGATCAGCACGAGACTAGGGAGCCTCCCGAAGGTTTCGTCTGAACGTAGAGAACACTCGATCGAATATATAAAGTTAGGATCTGCAATTTTGGGCACGGTGTCGAACACCACCACCGGTGCGATATCGAACTGACCGTGGGCGGCGCCAGCGCAGAGTATGTCGGAGGCGTCGTCAGCCGCACGTATCTTGAGGGCGTTCTGGTAGCGTGCGGTAGCGGGCGGGCCGAATAGACGCCGTCGCGTCATCGTCGCCTGTACTTCGTCGACTGAACGTGGTGGCGCGGCCGCCGTGACGGCGAGCGAGACGAACACGACACACGACGCGAGCACCAGCGCTGTGTGTACCGACGACATCGTGTGCCGGACGACACACCCGCACCACCTATATAACGGAACACTCGATTAGCATTTCAATGTTGTTTCTCACTTCGTAAATTGATTTATTGTACGATATCTCGACTTGACATCGTAATAAAATGCGTGACTAGTGACTAACAAGGAGGTATTTACAACATAACACTTACAGTTTATTGAAACCATTGCCATACCATTAGTTACGGTGCCTGCAGTTACTGCTTAGGTACCGTCTCAAACGAATACTGAAGAATGTTTTTATGCCAGACTTTCATTTCGGTTTCAAATAAACGATAGACTCGTCTCTCTCTCCTGAAAGTTAGAGGCGCAAAGCCGTTTCGGAGGAGTACGGTATCAAACATTGTGACATGGAAATTTTATAGATTTATAGATTTTACTAGCTGCCCCAGCGAACTTCGTACCGCGCAAAAATGTGAATCTAAACCATTCCCAGATCCCCTTGAACACACACAAAAAATTTCATCAAAATCGGTCCAGTCGTTTAGGAGGAGTTCAGTCACATACACACGCACACAAGAAATATATATATTAAGATATTGTTGGCAACATTGGATGACGTAAGTAGAACAATCATATAGATAATTGTGTTTAATGTGCAGGTTTTAGGTCATAACAGATGTCAAGCTAACAATATCAGATTTTAACAAACTTAATACTGGTTTTCGCTACTTAATAATAGATGGCGCCACCAGCCGTAACGTTGTATAAAATATTATCTATCCATATCTTTCAGTATAAATTGAGATTAATTTCACAAACTCACTTTTTTACTATACTTGTTGCCTGACGACATAAATAAATTAAAAATATGAAGTTACTACGGCACAACGTAGGTGCCTAGGAAAAAGCTCGACCCATAGCGAATAATTTGTACCATCGTCCTTGTATATCTATATAAAAGTAAATATATTTGGAATTAGGTCGATTTTTCCACAAACAGCCAGTTTAATTTTTTTTAATTATGTTTTTGTAAAGATAAATAGGCTATAGATCAATCGGCCCTTGATCATCAAGTAGACCGACGTAGGTAATCAAATATGTACTTATGCACCATGTACCTGTACCTAGGAAATAGATAGGTACAACTGTCCCTACTGATGACTATTTTGTTTACGGTGAATACAATAACGTCAACCATGCTATAACAAGTTTATTCAGTTATGTGTGTAGGCATCGAGATTAATATTATAGGTATAGAAAATCAGTGTGTGTGGGTATCAACGTAAAATCAATAGTCGAAAGTATTAAATATCAAGTCCTTTTAATAAAGATATAAAGAAAATAACGACTCTCATTTATATGAGACGTAATCATCTTTATGTTTGAATTTGCCGCGTTTCGCACAGAGTGATAGACTCGGGTTATCGATGGTAAAAAAGGAATACTCGATGGTCGGGATTCTAACCTAAAAATATCGAACATTGAAGATTTCAATTATTGGTTTAAAGGTTATTAATTTTAATAAGAAATAATAAGTAAATCACCTGGAGTAAAAACTTTTAATGTTGTTTTCTGTTTTTATTGCAGGTAAGACTATTTCTAACTGTCTTTTGTAATTTTATCTTGTAAACAGAAAATAAATAAATGAATCTGTTTTTATTGCAGAAACCCAACTGAGTTTTTATTTCGAGAAGGAGTGGTATATAATAACCTTATTACAAAGATTTAAAAAAAAAGTATTAAATACCTCTGCCTACATGCTTAAGATTCTATGCGGCCGACCCTACGACAAATAGGCAGATACGTGACACCTAGCTGCGAAACAATTAACTATATTATATATTGTGATAAATATATAATATTCAATGTACATACCTGTCCATTGTGTAATATTCATGATCTAAGTTTGATGACTATTCTTTTCTCGTCACTCGTCTCTCTGAGCTGTCGAAGTTTGATCAGGCGGTATACGAGGCGAGTTCGGTGCGAAATACGAGGCCCAGGAGTGTCGTGGGGGAGCGACGGTTGTGGGGGACAGCGGAGGCGCGGGCGACACGGGGGAGGGAGGGGCGGGCCGCGCGGGTCTGCTCCGCGGGTAGTCCGGCGCGAGGCGGCGCAGCGTCGCGTCCAGCCGGTCCAGCTCCGTCTGCTGCAGCTGCACCTCGCGCCGCAGCTCATCCAGCGACATCAGCAGCGCCGACCACCGCGACTGCTTGTCCAACTCCTGCACGCACGCGCACACATGTATACACCTACATTTATATTCACACATGACGAGCGGAACCAGTGGAGGTCTCACACTTTACAAGTACGAGTTTAAATATCTACCTACCTCATTCTCTTGCTTAATCGCTTGTCGGTTCACCTCGTACAGGATAATGGCTGCTCCCAGTCCGAATATGATAATCTCTCCTGTTAAAAGTATGTATATTTATGTACGTATGTTTATCCGTGGGGTCTCGAGCGAAGTGTGTGAGCTAGAGGTGATACCGAGCAGGTCGGTGCCGACGTCGAGCGCGCGCTGGTCGGAGACGGGCGGCAGGCGGCGCGGCTGGCGCAGCGCTAACGTCCACAGCTTGACGCGCAGCTCGCCCGCCAGGAAGGCGCGCCCGACGCCCATACACACGTGGCGACGGAACCACGGGTGCGAGCGCGCGTGCTCCTGACACACACACACACACTCCTTGTGACATAGGTGACATAGGTACCTACACGACGATAGGGCTGCCGGTCCATAAAACTAGAGTCACTAAACAAGTTAAGGAAAGAGCAAATAATTGATTTATAGTAGGTCTGAAGGTGAAGTGAACTATCTATAGTAGGTGGGCGTAGAGAGTTTTCGCAGGACCGGGACCTTTATTTCAAATCCGCGTCTTATAAAACTACGCACTCGCTGTTCTAATATGTTTTACAGTAAAACCACCACGTTAATATTAAGCCGAAGCGGCCTTACATGCCATGAAATCCTCTAGAGTAAACGAGTTGGAGGAGCGACACAACGTACCTAAGCGGCGGCGCGCCGAGCTACAGCAGGGGATGATAGAGGGTCCCCAGTGCACCCTAGTTCACGTTGAACCTCTAAACATTAATCCAGTACCACCGTTTGGTAAATTGTACATACGTACTTACATACATACATATTTGGAAAATAATATAAAATTACAATCCAACATACCACCACCTTCTTAGAAGTTGGTTAAATTAAAATCATAACCATTAGGATAATGGTGATGATTTCAATTTAATAGTTTACTTTGAGCTTGGCAGCGACGGGTGAACTGAGTTGTCGCGCCAACAAGGTGGCGAGCCGGAACATGGGGAAGTCGTGCGCCGCCGCCATACTGTCGAGCGTCGCCCTCTGAGCGCCACGGTTACACCAGCACCTAGCACCATCACTAGCGCCACGCCCGCACCACTCCGCTCACTGGCCCGCAGACTTAACCCGCGCTGCACCGTCCCTCATTGCTATGAACTCTGCTCTTCGTCACTAAAATTTGCAACAGATAATTTACATCTTATTTATATTTTGAGATTATTATTATGCCATTTCAGGTAACAGTGACAATTTGGTAACCAAAGAGAATATTATCACTACGTTTTATTTAGGAGGCATTGGGAACTATACTTAGTGCCTGTCATCCACTGACCTCCATATTACAGGTTAGTGCTGTCATCAGTGTCAACGAACATTTCGTAATCGTGAGCGTAGATTATTAAATAATTTGTAGGTACCATAGATTTAGGATATACCTACCCTTATAGGAGTATTTCTATGGTAGATACAATGTTCAGTTTGGTCGATGCCTACTCTCTGGTTCGTTTGCACACAACGAATGTCCTGATTCTTGCAACATTTAGAGCAATCACTCGGCAGAGCGATACTTTTTGTGCTTCCGAACACTGTTAACGTATCTAAATTCAATTAACGGCAGCTAACGAGAGGGTCGCGGTCGAGGCCATCGCGATCACAAGCCAGCACGTACCAGCCACGAGGCACCGGCAGTCCCCGCTGCCAGTCCTCTCTTTCCCTCTCAGTTCTCCTTCAGCGCCGCACGATGCTGTCGGTGCGGCTGCAGGCCCGCGTGCACGCGCTGCGGCGCTGCGCGGGCTCGTGCGCGCGCACTCCGCCGCCCCCGTGCGCGCCGTGCCCGCGCGCGGCGCCGCCTCCGTGCCGCGTGCGCGCCCCGCCCGTGCCGCTCGCGCGCCGCGTCACGTGCTGCGCGCCGCCGCACGGCGCCCGGCCGCCATGCGCGCCGTGCCCGCCAGCCGCGCCGCTCTCCTGCGCACAGAACACACAACACAACAGACCTCAGATCCGCCCCGAGTGCCCACCATCTCCGCCGACGACCACACACAAGGTATATGTATACACTCAATTCTCGCACAAGAGTTGGACTCGATCTTGACTTTATGTTACTTGACTTTACATATTATATTATCGCTACATAGTATAAAACAAAGTCGCTTTCTTTGTATTGGTACCGCGGTACCGGCAAATTTGTCTAATGGCAAAAAAACTGTTAACTTGTATAAAAGGACATTTTGTTAATATACCATAATATATTTAATATCAGCATTGCGCCCGTGCGAAGCCGGGGCGGGTCGCTAGTATTCAATATAACCATAACGAAAGTTTATATAAATATTATTACCTATTTAGTACCTTTCGCCCGCGTGGTGTTACGATGAAAAGTAGTCTATATTCTATTCCAGACTATAATCTATGTCTATGTCAAATTTCATTCGAATCCGTCCAGTAGTTTTTGCGTGAATGTATCAAACATTCACACACCATAAAACTTTCGTAACTTGATTAGTAAAAATACAATAAAGCAAGTTAAGATATGAATTAGGTAACGTGACCTATTATTGCAATCACACGATTAGGGTTCTACTTTTAAGTAAGTAATAAGTTCGGTATTTTACATACTTTCAGGATCGTAACGTGACATGCGAAGCCACGTGCGGACCGCAGGACAGAGTCGCGCGACGCCTCTCCCTCGCGAGACTCGCGCGCCGCCGCGACTACGAGCGTGACGTGTGCGAGAGTGCGACACGCACGCCCGCCCCGTCCCCGCCCCGTTACCGCCTCGCCGGCGAGCGCGAGTGCGCCCTCGCCACGGACGGCTGCACGTACACCGTACGGAGCGAGAAGGCGGCCGGCGGCGCGTCCGCCCGCTGCGGCGAGAACCGCGAGCCGCCGCCGCCGAGCTGCGTCGAGCTGGCGCCGGACGACGCGTGCCGCCCGCACACCGGCGCCGCGCTCGACCCCTGCGCGCACACGCCGCGCACGCTGCTCTGCGTCCGGCGCGAGCCGCGCGCGCCGCCCGCGCCCGCCCCCGCGCCGCCGCCGCCCTGCGTCCAGGCGCAGCCCGCCACCCGCGCCGGCGACTCCGGCTGGTGCTCGGCGCCGCCGCCGCCGCCCGGCGTGCCTCTCCGCTGCCGCCGTCCCTCCGTCGTCGAGCGGTTGCGCGCGCGATCCGCGCCTCCACCGCGGCCCCCTTCGCGCCCTCTGCACACGTCCGCGAGCGCGGGAGTGTCGTCCGTCGAGCGACGGCTGAAGGAGGCGGGGCTCGGGCGCGTGGTGGTGGAGGAGTGCCGGCCGCGCGCGGTGCCGGCGGGCGGCCGCCTCGACGTGCGCGTGCCGCCGGGAACTGAACGTGTGCGCGTGCTGGTGTCGCTGGAGGCGGCCGACGGGGGTGCGACCCTCGCCTGTTGTCCGCCGCGGGCCCCGCCCCCGGCGTCCGGCACGTCGCCCACCCTATATCCTTGCGACGAGGGCCCGATCGTGTCCCAGGCCGAGACAAGCCGTGGCGCTTCGCACCCGTGTCCAGCTCCGGGCAAGAAGCCGAAGCCGAAGTGCCCGACCGCGACTACGGCTAAAGACACGAATACTAAGGGGAAAGGGAAGTCGACTACGACCGCGTTTGTAGCGAATACTGTCATCCGACCGTAAAAACACGAGAAACCAGTAGCACTATATCTTTAACTCATGTTTTTTGTGGTGGTTTTCTAATAAAATCTACATGTTTTATATGTCAATTTCAAATAATATAATTTTCTATAATCATTATGTATGCCGTTTGCATGTCCAACTCCTAATAAGTAAAAGGTAAGTAAACCCGAATTTTGCGAGTATAGATGATGTTCGAAGGACATTAATTAAATGGAATATTTTTGATTTTCTCACAAAAAGTACATACAGATATTAATAAAGTAGGTATTAGTAATAATGACGTTGAGCAAACACAGATACATTTGGATCTTACATAGATTAGTAGGTAGGTTAGATACACGTCAAAGTCGCTAATACTCTAAAGACTAAACCATCACTACTTACCATCGTAATTTAATTTTGTTTTTGGTAATAAATTACTTAATTCACTTACGACATACTTAAACAAGTACCGGCGACCTTACTATTAACACCTAATATAGCAAACTGTGGGTTTTAGAGTCACTCACTATTTACATCTAACTTTGGTCACATAATTTAGATTAGTAACAGGCTTATTTCACCAGATGGCGTTTATGAGCTACTAGAAAAGAGATAGTCTCTCAACGAGAAAAACCTAACCTAACCTGAGGGAAGGATGAGAAATGCTCAATAAGTTAACCTTAAATAAATCTAACCGATTTTTTTTAATAACTTGTTTCCGCAGAATACTAATTCCCGCTCGTTCTCTTTAAATATATAACACGGTTACGAATTACGAAATTATTGTAAGTATATAAGTTAAGTAAATGTTATGTATTTACTAGCTGTAATACCCGGCTTCGCTCGGGAGTTGATATGAGGTTACGTGGTAGTTGAAATAAAAAAATAAACTATGACGTAAAAAGTAAAAAATATATATATATTGAAAACATATATATTTACATGTATTTACATTATCATGGATATATATATTTACATGTATATTTAAACATATATATTTACATGTATTTACATTTTCTCATTATTTATACTACTTGTTTATAAACAACATTTTTCATTTTATTGTCCGGGGTATATATATATAAATTTTTCGAATTTCCTACTCTTGAGCAAGCTACATAAAGCTGACCGTGAGAGAAGCAGGATTCTTTGAGGTTGATGCCACAATATTTTAAAGTTTGCCCTTGCGCTTTGTTAATTGTAAAACTAAAGGCTAATTTAATTGGAAACTGCAATCTTTTAAATTGAAATGGCAATTCAGAAGAGATCAGTGGTATTCTAGGTATAAATACTGTGTGTCCTTTGTTCTTTCCAGAAATAAGTTCAGCTTCAATGATATTATTCGATAGCTGTTTTACGATCATCCTCGTTCCATTACATAGTTTTGGGGAGTTGAGATTTCTAAGTAGTATGATTGGAGATCCAATTTTCAGACGAAGGCAGTGTAATGGCATTCCTGGTACTTGTAAAGAGTTTAGAAATTCAGTAGGGAAGTTGACACTTTCTTCAATGGTTACCATCGTGTCGATCGATTTATATACTTTCTCTTCACCAGGTATTTTCTTTAGAATATTAAAATTGATATCGTCAACAATATTATTTTTAGTGGCCAAAATTGCTCTTTGAAATAACCACTCTACGTTGGTATAGTTCTGAATAATATTTGGATAAATTTTGTCGATTAGTTCGTTTTCAGTAGTGGCTATGTTACAGAAATCACTATTGAGTTCAATGAGACCGGTCGTTTGGTCAGTAGGATATGTACCTTCGCCTATTTGTAAAAGCATTTTAGCAAAATGTGCTGTTGTTTCATCTTTTGATAATTCAACCCTCATGTTTTTTGTTAATTGCAGTATTTGTACTTCTGGCCAGAGATGTGACTTTTTTAAGCATGCATTGATCTCGTCTGCTGGTGTTGACTTGGGAATAACTGGAAGTGTTTGTCGAAAATCTCCTGAGAGTATGAGTAGAGCTCCTCCCATTATTTCAGAGTTTTTTCGCAATTCTTGTAATGTTCTGTCCATGGCTTCTAGTGATTTTTTATGGGCCATGGTGCATTCATCCCAGCAGATAATTTTAGCTTGTTTTAGAAGTTGACCCCGTCCAGATGCTCCTGAGACTTTACATACCGGGAATTGTTGTTCGGCTATATTCAACGGTAGTTGTAAGGCAGAATGAGCAGTTCGTCCTCCTTCCATAAGTGTGGCTGCAATGCCGGATGATGCTAGTGCCAGTGCGATGTGTTTTTTAGCACGTATTTCCGCCAGTATTAGATTTATTAGAAACGTTTTACCGGTGCCTCCTGGTGCGTCCAAGTAAATAATTCCACCAGTGTTGTTATTTATTCGGTTCATTATAACGTTGTAAATTGTTTTTTGATTGTCATTGAGGAGTGGTTTATTGTGAGCAATGTATTCAAGTAGTTCATTGACGTTGTAGCTTTTTTCCTTTGTAATTTCGTAGTTTAGCATACTGAAAGCATTTCTTTGTGGTGCTGGCATTCCAAGTTCTACTAAGGTCCGGTTATTTATTGCTAAGCATTTATCTTCTAAGCGAATGAGTGTTTCATTGAAGATGTTGTCACTGAATTCTATAGTCAGTTCTGGATTAGCTTGTCGGATTTGGTACAATATATCATCACTCATACTCCTTTTGAAAGAGTCCCATAGCTGTTTTGGGTTTGATGGGTTACATGTTGTTAGAATTATGGCGAATAACTCTCGAATTTGTTCAGCTGAAGCTGTGAGTGTGGCTTCTTGTAGTGTTAATTCCCAGTGGTTATCGTTTTCCAATAATCCTAAGCGTTGACATGCTTCTCTGTACGTCTGGCATAGGTAGCCGTCAATAGTCCTGAGATCTGTGAAACTTGTTGGTCCTCGTATTTCGTGTAACAACATCCGGAGATAGAAACATTCGGCATTGTTTGGATGTACAGTGTATACTCGACCTATTGTGTTGGTTTTCATTATTTCTGGATGACCCTCTTCTGGCATTCCTTGTTTTCGTCGTTGAAAAATTTTTCTTGTTTTGTCCCACGTATAATAAATAGGGACGTCGACATACAGTAACGTCTTTGCGAATGGATCCGTTTGGCAAAGTTGGAAAAAAGCTGTTAATGTTGTGTTCTGAGGTGGTTCGCTTGCAATTTTTCTAGCCGAGTCTTTTGTGAAGTAAACTCTCTGTCCATTCTCCAAATGTACTGCTAGATGTTGCACAGCTGGTTCGCGTTCGTGTATGGGAAAACTAAAAATCCTCCACGCTGCTTCGTTACTGTTGATGTATCTTCCCATTTGGTACATGAGTATCTCATCATTTCTGTTATTTTGTTCGCTATTTTGGACTATTTGAAATACTGCCATATCACTACCTTTGTTTACGTACTTACATATATATTTAATAGATTTTACTGAATTGCAATATTCAACGTTTATGTGTGCTTGGAACATTTTAGAAAGTAGTGGGTTATATGGTACTACCCATTGATTATCTATTTCCAGTTCATCTCTGCCTTGTATTCGTATTTTTGCTGTGAAACCACCGTTTTTCGGTGATCGTCTTCTATATTTGGGATAGCCGTCATCTTCAGTTTTTGTATCGTCTACGTATGGTTTTGGATATTTTTTTGTACATTTTCCATCACGCATGCATGGCGCATTAAAGTTTAATGGTCCACATGGTCCGTGAATCATGTTTTTCACTACTATGCTGTATAGTTCCGGATCTTTTTGTGGATTGGGAAATTCAGCTTGGATGATTTTGTCGATATCCGTGAGATAAATTTTATCGTGTAGCCATATGAGATTGTGTGAGTGAGGTAATCCTCGTTTTTGCCACTCGATTGTATACATCCAGCATCTAACGGTTCCAAAGATGTGGTATTTTGTGATGACTTCAATAAATCTTATTTGTTTTTGTCGAAAAACTCGGGCTATTATGTCGTGTCGATCCATGGAGGTTTGTCCATATTTTAGTTGTTCTTTGATTTCTGGCCATGATGAGTTGCATGTAAATGTTATGAAGAGATCAGGTCGTCCATATTTTCTTACGTAGGTCATGGCATCTTGAGTATATTCGTGCATATGTCTTGGACTTCCTATGTATGATGAGGGTAAGATTACCATTGTTCCAATATCGTCAATATTGCCGTCATTTATGATCGCATCTCGAAGGTGGATGTATTCTTCTGTGCGTAGTTTCTTCTGATTCAGTCTTATGTAAAGCATCCGTTCTGCTTCTATTTTTGCGTACATATCTACCAGAAATTGTTGGAATAAACGGCGAGTGTTGAGAATGTGATTGTATATTTCATTGTCTCTGATCATTAAGCGGTAAGCATAGAACTCCTTGGAAGTGACTTTTTTGTTTGTTTCTATGCCTGTTTCAGGATGAATTTGTTTTATATTGAAATGATAACCGTCCTCTCCGTGCAGAAATATTAAAGGATATTGAAGAGAATCATATGAACGGTGTGTCTCTGCAATGCGTTGTAGTCCTTTTCTTCTTCGTTGTAAAATTATGTCACGGCTTGTATTTTCATTGTCCACAATTACGATGGCGACTTCATCTATCTGAGGTGCATTAAATCTACGTTCGTGTTCTCCACGTGGTCTTTTATCGGCTCGAATCACAATTTTATAGTCATCAGAAATCATGCGATCTAGTGTTGTTTTGAATATGTAAATCAGTTGATTGTATTTGTGTAAGATCCTCTGTACATCTTGGATTATTTCGCGTTTCAATCCATTAAAATGTGTACTTCGTTGATCAATTTCTTGTTCTTCATTTCCAATGAAATATACTTGCAGAAATTTATAGTCATCGTTAGGCATTGGTAGTAACGATCCTATTTTGTGATAAATTTGCCCTTGAATTGAAAATACATATTCAAATTCATCTCTATTAGTGTTAGTCGAAGTAACACCGAAAGAAGTCATTTGAAAGCAGGAGTTGTATGATCTTATATTTTGAAGAAAGTGTTTTGATTCTGGTGTTTCCCCGGTCATGTAATGTAGAAATTCCTGCGGAGGTGCTTCCAGTGGTGGTAATCGAATTTTTCCATTCATGCAACAGAGACCTGGTGTTTCTTTACTGAATTTTTTCGCGTGGCAAAATTGGCAAATGTTATTCATTTTTCCGATCACAACATATTTATGATTGTAATATTTCTTCGTCGATTCGTAGTGGAATGCTTCCTTTGTTAGATTATCTTTTAAAATTCTCGATTCTTCAATAGTTTTATTTTCGCTTCTTTCTTCGCTTTTTCCGCTTCTCAGGGTGCTCATTCTGGTTCGTTGATTTTGTAAACGTGCTTCGCGCTGTTCTTCCGTTTCATTTCTTCGATATTCTTTTTGTTTCCGCCGTTTCGCTGCAGAACTGGCAAGATCTCCACCTCTTTTACGTCTAGGCATTATATTCTGTAAAATATAAATTAAATGAACATTTTATAGACAAATATATTATTACGTAAACGTGGGGCACGTTGAGACAAAGAAAACAAAATTATTTAATCTTCAAGCGGTCGCGCGATATTTTGTTTACGGCCAAAGTATATCGATTCAACGCCGCGCGACTACTTGAAAGTTAAGGAAATTACAATTAAAAGAAAAGAAAAAAAAACCATTAGAATTAATTAAATACATTATTAAAAATACTCACATTTAATATTTCACAATAAAGGCTCACAGATAACTTTTTTTTTTCTTCACTTCAAGATCATGAATTAATTAAACACACTATTAAAAATACTCACACGTGATACTTCAAAATAAAGGCTCACACAGGTAACTTCTTTCTTTTTCGTTTCGAAGTGGCTTGTTCCGCTGTTCAAATCGAATTAATTCTGGCGGGCGACACCGGGCTCTTATATATTCAGAAAGCTAGGCTCTAGGGTATTCCAGAAAGTTGGCTTTATGGAGACTATACACATGAAGTGTATAGTTGGCTCTAAGATATTCGAGAAAGATGGCTCTAGGATATTCAAGAAAGTTTGGGAATATTTACTTTCTCACACCTTCTAGGTATAGAATGTTCTCGACGTTATCGTTCGCCGTAACAATAGGTTTTGCAGCTGTAGCATACGCAGTAAAGGCGCGAAATTTAAAAACTTAAATTTTAAAATGTTTTCAGAAGTAATTTGAATAACTAAAATGATATCGCTTTAACTCCAACATATAAGTTAGCTACTGCTGTATAAATACACAAAATTTAATAACTTTATTATGGTAACAAATGTAATTTAAGACTTTATTGAAATGAGAATTTTAAATTTCGCGCCCCAAATAATCGTTCTTTTAAGTCCATATTGTGTACAATGAATGAAGTTCAACTATTTGACAACAGATGGCGCGACTACACTTACTTTCCAAGTTGAAGGGTTGGAAAAGCCCTTATATCTTTAAAAACACACCCTTTAGGTTAAAACGGGAACTTTCTTGTTCGAGGGGGGATAAAGGGTTATGGTAACAAATGTAATTTAAGACTTTATTGAAATGAGAATTTTAAATTTCGCGCCCCAAATAATCGTTCTTTTAAGTCCATATTGTGTACAATGAATGAAGTTCAACTATTTGACAACAGATGGCGCGACTACACTTACTTTCCAAGTTGAAGGGTTGGAAAAGCCCTTATATCTTTAAAAACACACCCTTTAGGTTAAAACGGGAACTTTCTTGTTCGAGGGGGGATAAAGGGCTATCACACTATATAAGTCCCTTTATCGTGATGGGACTCCTTTTTAAGTTTTATCGGCACGCACATTTTATCAACTTAGTTTTATTATATATAATGATTATTATTTAAATAAAATGCTCATATCTCCAGATACGAATATATATACCGTGTCTTGCATGGGGTAAAGTTTATGGTCATTAAATGAATTCAAACAAAGCATTTTTTTTTTTTTTTTTTTTTTGCTTGCTAGATTTAAGCCTCAAAAGTTACAAAACAAGAGCACACATAGGTGACAAAATATTTGTTGAAGTTAACAAGCGTATCTTGCTACGCATGTTAACTTCAACAAATATTGTGTCACTTATATGTGGCCAAAGATACATATATGTAAACTGGCAAAATAAGTGTTTACTTGAACTAATTATTATTTTCCGATCAGTTGCCAGGATATCAAACTAGATGGCGCTAGCTGTCAACGAGACAGTAAATATTTCTTAGTAAAAGCAGAGAAAAAATATCTATTCTTATGTATCTATGGTAAAAGTATATTAATAATTTCCTAAACTCAAGCGATCCGCTACCTAGTCACTAATAACTACACCTAAAAATTATCTATAAGAAGAAACCGTCATATTGCTACTATTTGATACTAGATGGCGCGCTTAAACTATACATAATTATAAACTAAATACATACAACATAATTACACATTAATAATGTGCGTACCTACCGAGCAATTATGAGGCGTTAACATTGAAACATAATTAAGAAGACACCAAGGGATTACATAAACTTGACCCTATAATATGTTAAAATACTAGTATTGAACAGCGTTAGTTTTGCATCAAGTTAAATGATAGGTATTATTTTAGTTTAATAAGAGAAAATAACGAAAAAATAAGAGAAACATCTCAAAGATGCATTCAAAATCCTAATAAAATATAATTTAGCCTGATTCTGACAACCACAAGGCAAAACTCTGTTAGAGTTACCGATTTGTTATGGTAGATGGCAATGTTATCGATCTGGGATATACTTCTAAAACAATACCCAACACGAAAAATACTAAAATATAACAGTCTATAAATATACAGAGATAATACTGCTTATTGTGTACAATTGTACCGACTCAAAAATGTTGTAGTAGAATCATCGCGAAAATGACATGCTTCCTTATAGCTTGTCGACACTAGATGGCGCATAAAAACAGAATTAAATAACACATAATAATTATGTGCGTGCCTACAGTGCAAAGACATACTAATTATCTAAATATTGATCCTTAATTAATGTTCTAACGTTAACAAGGCACAGATTTTAGCTTTAGAATGAACTTGAAAAAAGTTTATCTAGGAGTGAATAGTATTTCAAACAAGATGGCACTTTAAGGCAACTGGAAGGGAGATAGTCTCTGTGGGAAAATAACCTAACCTAACCTAACTAAAGTATAAGGCTATTGCAAAACCTAACCTAATAAAACCTAAGAACATCGCCACATATTTTAACATTACCAAATCTAACCGAAGGCCATTCCTAAAATTTTTGAACCTATTTAAACCTTACCTTAGGCCATTTCTAAATATTTTAACTTAACATAATGTAAAATAAGTCTGTCAATATTTTGAACTATTTTAAAATAACCTAAGGATAAAACAGACGAAAGGCTAAAATCACACAATTTAAGAACAAAAGTTCAATACACAAGATGACTACCAAAATAGCGACCTCTGTTTCTAACCTGCCTCATTAATGCCATTGCAATGCTAATCAAAAATTGTAGATAATTGTCTCAATTTTCACCAGATGTCACTGTTCAATTAGTTAAATCGCACAATAGGTTTGTTGCCAAAAGTAATAAGTAAGGAAAGTGATTTCTCGGGGCGGGGGGCGGGTCAAGCTGTTTCGGTGAGTTAGGTTTCGGTGAGTTAGGTTTCGGTGAGTTAGGTTTCGGTGAGTTAGGTTTCGGTGAGTTAGGTTTCGGTGAGTTAGGTTTCGGTGAGTTAGGTTTCGGTGAGTTAGGTTTCGGTGAGTTAGGTTTCGGTGAGTTAGGTTTCGGTGAGTTAGGTTTCGGTGAGTTAGGTTTCGGTGAGTTAGGTTTCGGTGAGTTAGGTTTCGGTGAGTTAGGTTTCGGTGAGTTAGGTTTCGGTGAGTTAGGTTTCGGTGAGTTAGGTTTCGGTGAGTTAGGTTTCGGTGAGTTAGGTTTCGGTGAGTTAGGTTTCGGTGAGTTAGGTTTCGGTGAGTTAGGTTTCGGTGAGTTAGGTTTCGGTGAGTTAGGTTTCGGTGAGTTAGGTTTCGGTGAGTTAGGTTTCGGTGAGTTAGGTTTCGGTGAGTTAGGTTTCGGTGAGTTAGGTTTCGGTGAGTTAGGTTTCGGTGAGTTAGGTTTCGGTGAGTTAGGTTTCGGTGAGTTAGGTTTCGGTGAGTTAGGTTTCGGTGAGTTAGGTTTCGGTGAGTTAGGTTTCGGTGAGTTAGGTTTCGGTGAGTTAGGTTTCGGTGAGTTAGGTTTCGGTGAGTTAGGTTTCGGTGAGTTAGGTTTCGGTGAGTTAGGTTTCGGTGAGTTAGGTTTCGGTGAGTTAGGTTTCGGTGAGTTAGGTTTCGGTGAGTTAGGTTTCGGTGAGTTAGGTTTCGGTGAGTTAGGTTTCGGTGAGTTAGGTTTCGGTGAGTTAGGTTTCGGTGAGTTAGGTTTCGGTGAGTTAGGTTTCGGTGAGTTAGGTTTCGGTGAGTTAGGTTTCGGTGAGTTAGGTTTCGGTGAGTTAGGTTTCGGTGAGTTAGGTTTCGGTGAGTTAGGTTTCGGTGAGTTAGGTTTCGGTGAGTTAGGTTTCGGTGAGTTAGGTTTCGGTGAGTTAGGTTTCGGTGAGTTAGGTTTCGGTGAGTTAGGTTTCGGTGAGTTAGGTTTCGGTGAGTTAGGTTTCGGTGAGTTAGGTTTCGGTGAGTTAGGTTTCGGTGAGTTAGGTTTCGGTGAGTTAGGTTTCGGTGAGTTAGGTTTCGGTGAGTTAGGTTTCGGTGAGTTAGGTTTCGGTGAGTTAGGTTTCGGTGAGTTAGGTTTCGGTGAGTTAGGTTTCGGTGAGTTAGGTTTCGGTGAGTTAGGTTTCGGTGAGTTAGGTTTCGGTGAGTTAGGTTTCGGTGAGTTAGGTTTCGGTGAGTTAGGTTTCGGTGAGTTAGGTTTCGGTGAGTTAGGTTTCGGTGAGTTAGGTTTCGGTGAGTTAGGTTTCGGTGAGTTAGGTTTCGGTGAGTTAGGTTTCGGTGAGTTAGGTTTCGGTGAGTTAGGTTTCGGTGAGTTAGGTTTCGGTGAGTTAGGTTTCGGTGAGTTAGGTTTCGGTGAGTTAGGTTTCGGTGAGTTAGGTTTCGGTGAGTTAGGTTTCGGTGAGTTAGGTTTCGGTGAGTTAGGTTTCGGTGAGTTAGGTTTCGGTGAGTTAGGTTTCGGTGAGTTAGGTTTCGGTGAGTTAGGTTTCGGTGAGTTAGGTTTCGGTGAGTTAGGTTTCGGTGAGTTAGGTTTCGGTGAGTTAGGTTTCGGTGAGTTAGGTTTCGGTGAGTTAGGTTTCGGTGAGTTAGGTTTCGGTGAGTTAGGTTTCGGTGAGTTAGGTTTCGGTGAGTTAGGTTTCGGTGAGTTAGGTTTCGGTGAGTTAGGTTTCGGTGAGTTAGGTTTCGGTGAGTTAGGTTTCGGTGAGTTAGGTTTCGGTGAGTTAGGTTTCGGTGAGTTAGGTTTCGGTGAGTTAGGTTTCGGTGAGTTAGGTTTCGGTGAGTTAGGTTTCGGTGAGTTAGGTTTCGGTGAGTTAGGTTTCGGTGAGTTAGGTTTCGGTGAGTTAGGTTTCGGTGAGTTAGGTTTCGGTGAGTTAGGTTTCGGTGAGTTAGGTTTCGGTGAGTTAGGTTTCGGTGAGTTAGGTTTCGGTGAGTTAGGTTTCGGTGAGTTAGGTTTCGGTGAGTTAGGTTTCGGTGAGTTAGGTTTCGGTGAGTTAGGTTTCGGTGAGTTAGGTTTCGGTGAGTTAGGTTTCGGTGAGTTAGGTTTCGGTGAGTTAGGTTTCGGTGAGTTAGGTTTCGGTGAGTTAGGTTTCGGTGAGTTAGGTTTCGGTGAGTTAGGTTTCGGTGAGTTAGGTTTCGGTGAGTTAGGTTTCGGTGAGTTAGGTTTCGGTGAGTTAGGTTTCGGTGAGTTAGGTTTCGGTGAGTTAGGTTTCGGTGAGTTAGGTTTCGGTGAGTTAGGTTTCGGTGAGTTAGGTTTCGGTGAGTTAGGTTTCGGTGAGTTAGGTTTCGGTGAGTTAGGTTTCGGTGAGTTAGGTTTCGGTGAGTTAGGTTTCGGTGAGTTAGGTTTCGGTGAGTTAGGTTTCGGTGAGTTAGGTTTCGGTGAGTTAGGTTTCGGTGAGTTAGGTTTCGGTGAGTTAGGTTTCGGTGAGTTAGGTTTCGGTGAGTTAGGTTTCGGTGAGTTAGGTTTCGGTGAGTTAGGTTTCGGTGAGTTAGGTTTCGGTGAGTTAGGTTTCGGTGAGTTAGGTTTCGGTGAGTTAGGTTTCGGTGAGTTAGGTTTCGGTGAGTTAGGTTTCGGTGAGTTAGGTTTCGGTGAGTTAGGTTTCGGTGAGTTAGGTTTCGGTGAGTTAGGTTTCGGTGAGTTAGGTTTCGGTGAGTTAGGTTTCGGTGAGTTAGGTTTCGGTGAGTTAGGTTTCGGTGAGTTAGGTTTCGGTGAGTTAGGTTTCGGTGAGTTAGGTTTCGGTGAGTTAGGTTTCGGTGAGTTAGGTTTCGGTGAGTTAGGTTTCGGTGAGTTAGGTTTCGGTGAGTTAGGTTTCGGTGAGTTAGGTTTCGGTGAGTTAGGTTTCGGTGAGTTAGGTTTCGGTGAGTTAGGTTTCGGTGAGTTAGGTTTCGGTGAGTTAGGTTTCGGTGAGTTAGGTTTCGGTGAGTTAGGTTTCGGTGAGTTAGGTTTCGGTGAGTTAGGTTTCGGTGAGTTAGGTTTCGGTGAGTTAGGTTTCGGTGAGTTAGGTTTCGGTGAGTTAGGTTTCGGTGAGTTAGGTTTCGGTGAGTTAGGTTTCGGTGAGTTAGGTTTCGGTGAGTTAGGTTTCGGTGAGTTAGGTTTCGGTGAGTTAGGTTTCGGTGAGTTAGGTTTCGGTGAGTTAGGTTTCGGTGAGTTAGGTTTCGGTGAGTTAGGTTTCGGTGAGTTAGGTTTCGGTGAGTTAGGTTTCGGTGAGTTAGGTTTCGGTGAGTTAGGTTTCGGTGAGTTAGGTTTCGGTGAGTTAGGTTTCGGTGAGTTAGGTTTCGGTGAGTTAGGTTTCGGTGAGTTAGGTTTCGGTGAGTTAGGTTTCGGTGAGTTAGGTTTCGGTGAGTTAGGTTTCGGTGAGTTAGGTTTCGGTGAGTTAGGTTTCGGTGAGTTAGGTTTCGGTGAGTTAGGTTAGGTTAGGTTAGGTTAGGTTAGGTTAGGTTAGGTTAGGTTAGGTTAGGTTAGGTTAGGTTAGGTTAGGTTAGGTTAGGTTCCACGCCGGTGGAAAACTGGTAAGCTGGTCCTGCTTAAAAAAGAGGGGCGCCCTGCGGACAGTCCGTCCGCATACCGGCCCATCGTGTTGCTGGACGAGGTGGCAAAGCTCTTCGAGCGAATAATCGCCGAGCGCCTCGTCCAGCACCTGAGTGGAGTGGGGCCGGACCTGGCGGAGAACCAGTTTGGTTTCCGCCGAGGGCGCTCTACCATACACGCGGTAAAGAGTGTAAGAGCCCAAGCGGAGGTAGCTGTGTCCCGGGGCGAGGTGATGTTGGCGGTGTCGCTCGACATCGCCAACGCCTTCAACACCTTGCCCTGGAGTTGTATCAATGCGGCACTAATTTATCATCGTGTGCCCAGCTACCTCCGCCGTATTGTCGGGGCCTACCTGTCGGAGAGGGAAATAATTTGCCCGGGTCGTGATCAATTGTTACGGCGAGAGATGGTATGCGGTGTTCCACAGGGGTCGGTTCTAGGCCCCCTCCTGTGGAACATCGGCTACGACTGGGTGCTGCGCGGTGCCCTCCTCCCTTGCGTCAGCGTCGTTTGTTACGCTGACGACACGCTGGTTTTGGCGCGGGGGAGGACGCACGCGCAGGCGACGTCACGTGCGACCGCTGGGGTTGCGCAAGTCATAGGAAGGATCCGGCGGCTGGGACTGCAGGTGGCCTTGCAGAAATCCGAGGTCATTTGTTTTCATGGGCCTCGGAACAGGCCACCGCCAAGGTCCCAGCTCGTGGTGGGGGACGTACGCATCGACGTAGGGTCGTCGATGCGCTATCTCGGCCTTATCATCGACGGCCGTTGGGACTTCGGGGCCCACTTTAAGATCTTGGCCCCGAAATTGGTGGCAGCCGCTAGAGCTTTGGCGCGGCTGCTGCCTAATCTGGGAGGTCCCAACTCCCCCACCAGAAGGCTTTACCAGGGGATCGTGCGATCCATGGCCCTATACGGGGCCCCAATATGGGCGGAGGCCCTGGGCCCCAAACATGGCGCGCTGCTTCGTGCACCGCAGCGCGCCATGAATATAAGATCAATAAGGGGGTATCGCACGATCTCTTTCGAGGCGGCAAGCCTTCTTGCCGGATCCCCGCCCTGGGACTTGGAGGCGAAGCTCCTCGCGTCACTCTTTACATGGCGCGAGGAGCGAATCGCGCGGAGCTTGCGGCCGTCGCCGCGAGAGACCGAGATAGAGCGGTCTCGGCTCCGCGACGTCCTGGTGGCGGAATGGAGCGTTCGACTTGCGCAACCCGACGCAGGGCACGCCACAATCGTGGCGGTAAGACCCGTCCTCACGGAGTGGCTGCAGAGGCGTCACGGCGCCCTCGGCTTCCGTACGACACAGGTGCTGACAGGCCATGGATGTTTCGGCAAGTACCTGTGTCGTATAGGGAGGGAGCCGACACCCGGGTGCCATCATTGTGGGGCCCCGGAAGACACGGCGCTGCATACGCTGGCAGAATGCCCGGCGTGGTCATCGCAGCGCCGTAGTCTGGTCTCGGCGACTGGTGCGGACCCCTCCTCGCTCGAGTCCGTGGTCACGGCGATGACCCGGAGCGAGGAGGCGTGGTCGGCCGTCACCTCATTTTGTGAGGAGGTGATGGCCACGAAGGAAGCGGCGGAGCGTGAGAGGGAGGCGACCACCGTCCTCCCCTGCCGCTCCCGACGCACCAGGCGCCGGAGGGCGCCAAGGAGAGACGACCTGCAGCCTCCGTAGAGGTGGCCTGCGGGCGGCGGGTGGGGCAGCCCGTCGCCCTAGCAGCAGCAGGCCCGAGAAGGTGGCGCGACGTGTTCCGCGCGCGCCTGTCTCAGAGGAGGGGGAGCACTCTTGACGCTCCCCCGAAACACGGACGGGGACCAGTCTAGTCCCCGTCCCGGACGGGGCCCGCCACAGTGCCAAGGGCAGGCGGGCCGACCCGCCGGGCTGTACGGTGAATGCGTCAGTGAATCCCGCAGCCCGGCAGCAAAGGGTGTCCGACGGAACACCGGGGGGTTTTAGTGGGTACACCGGGCCCGGCCGCTTGAAGCTGGAGACCCTGGGGGGTCTCGCTCGCCCGGGCCGAAAACGGGAGTCCCACATACCCCTCGCCCTGTGCCCATCCGGGGCGAGGGCATGCGTAACGCATTTCCCCCCGTAAAAAAAAAAAAAAAAAAAAAAAAAAAAAAATGTTAGGTTAGGTTAGGTTGGGGTGATAGTGATATAGTGAAGGATAGTGATATAGTGAAGGTATAGTTTTAGTGAGAGTGTTGTGTGTGTGCAGGGTGATTGTTGAAGGAGTAAGGAAGAGGACGAGACCAGCGGGAGGCCGGTCGGTAAGTATTAGGGGGTCGATCTGGGCACCGGAAATTCCCTTTGGGTTTTCGGTGGTCGGATCGATCCTTTTTGTTTTTATTTCGTTCAGGGGCCTTTCTGTGGGAGGTAATCCACCCCTTGGGTGGAGGGCCTCGCACCGACGGGTCCCCCGGACCCATTTTTAGTGGCGCTCCTGGACAACGTGGAAAGGATGGTCCCCCCACTTTGTGGCGAGGAGGACAGCGATCGGCCGCGCTCCAGGAGTGTCAAGCGTAGGCGGGAGCCGCCAAGCCCCGGGAGGTCCCCTGTTCTGGGGGGCCCCCGGAGATCGCGTAGGGTTAGGAGGGCCGCGGAGTTCCTTCGCCTGGGTTCGACGGGGACCGAGGCCTTGCCTGGGCCCTCTGACTCTCGGGGAGGGAAGTCCGCGGACGCGGACTCGGTTGGGGGGTCGGGGTCGGGGTCGGACTCTGAGCCCGCTCCGAAGATACCGACCTCCAAACGCGGGAGGACCCACGCGGTGGGCCTTAGTCGGACGCGTCCCGCCTTGCGGGAAAAGAGTGAGGACTCGTACTTCGAGGACGAACTCGTGGCGGCCCCCCCCTCCCAGGGTCCGGACCCGGAAGAGTCTGGCCCGCCAGTGGCGGACCTGATGGCTCGGGCCTTGGAGGGGATTAAGGCCATAGAGGGAGTGACGAAGAAGTCCCGGAACCTGAAGGGCGGTTGCGTCCGTCAGATCCGGGACGCGTTGGCGTCACTCCAGAAGGCGGTGGAGGGGCTCGCCACGAGAACGGCCTCGGCAGAGATCCGCAGACTGCGGCTGGACAACGTCCGCATGAAGCGGCAGCTTGCGCAGTTGGAGGCCGAGGGGCGGGCCATCAGGCGGGACTACTCCAACAGGGGGGCCCCGTCTGCGCCCGCGGCTGGGCCTGCGGCTGCGCCTGCGGCTTCCGCGAGTGCGGACGTTGCTTCCAAGCCCCGCGCCCAGGTCGGCCAAGAGGTCGACCTGGACGCCAAGCTTGAGGAGTGGGCGGCCAAGCTGCACCGCTCTATCGGCGGAATGGTAAGGGCGCAACTGGAGGGGATGCAAATCCCCGACAGGCGCCCTCCATTAGCCGCCGATAGACGTGCAGCCCCCGCCGCTTCCTACGCGGCTGTGGCAAGGGGGGCCGCCCCTCCTGCGCAGAGACCGGTGGAGCCGGCAGTGTCCAGACGGGCGCCCGCTGTACGGGCTCCTGTTACACAGGCGCCCGCTGTACGGGCTCCCGTCGCTCGGGCACAGCAGCCCTCGGACGGGGAGGGGTGGACCGCGGTGTCCTCCCGCAAAAAGCGGCGCAGGGCGCGCAAGTCCGCCCGCCCCGCCGAGGCACGGCAAGCCGCTAAGGCGGCTTCCAAGAAGGCACCGCGCCTGGTCGAGGCCAAGACGGCGGCGATTGTTGTGGCTCTCACGCCTGACGCAGTCAGTCGTGGGGTCACATACGCCACCGTCTTGGAGAAGGCCAGACGCGCGGTCGACCTTAAGGAAGCCGGGATCTCGAGGATCTCGTGCCGGACCTCAGCGTCCGGTACTAAGATCCTTGAGATCCCTGGCGTGGAGAGGGCCGCCTTGGCTGACCGGTTGGCCGGTCAGCTAAAGACGGTTCTGGCGGAGGAGGCAGTTGTCAACCGGCCCACTAAATATGCGGACGTCCGCATTAGTGGGCTGGACGACTCTGTCTCCTCAGAGGAGGTGGCTAAGTTCATCGCCGCCGAGGGCGGCTGCGCCACCGAGCAGGTGCGGGCCGGATCCCTCCGGTCCGAGCCGGGGGGCACCTGCTCGGTTTTGGTGCGCTGCCCAGTCTCGGCGGCGAGGGACCTGGTCGGACGCCGCCTCCTCATAGGCTGGAGTGCGGCCCGCGCGCGCGTATTGGAGCCCCGCCCCATGCGCTGCTTCAGGTGCATGGGAACGGGGCATACAGGGCCGATGTGCCCCTCCGCAGTGGACCGCAGCAAGTGCTGCTTCCGCTGCGGTAAGGAGGGGCACGTCAGCGCGACGTGCGGGGCCGCGGAACCGCGCTGTGGCCTTTGCGCCGGGCTTGGCCGGCCGGCCGGTCACGTCATGGGAGGAGGGAAATGCAACCCTCCTCCCACTAAGGCCAGACAGGCCCCGAGAGTCGCCGCTCCCGGGAGGGCGCCGCGCCTGGAGGAGGCTGTACCGATGACGTCCTAATGGACCCACATCCGTACAGCTTTCTCCAGGGGAACTTGAACCACTCCGCCAGGGCGCAGGACTTACTCCTGCAGTCCATGGCGGAGTGGAACGTAGGCGTTGCGGTGGTCGCGGAACCATACGTGGTTCCCGACCAGCCCTCCTGGGTGGGCGATTTGGGGGGCAGCGTGGCCGTAACCACGCTGCCATCGGCGGCGCCGCCCTCGCTTGTCGAGAGCGGCGTCGGATACGTGTCGGTTTCGTGGAGGGGTCTCTGCGTGGTGGGAGTTTACTTCTCACCCAACAGACCCCTCCACGAATTTGAACGGTTTTTATCCGGGTTGTCCGGGGTCGTTCGCCGGGCGGTCTCACGTCAGGGTACGGTGGTGGCTGGCGATTTTAACGCCAAGTCCCTGACGTGGGGCGGCGCGGCGACCGACGCGCGTGGCCGCGTGCTGGAGCGCTGGGCGGCGTCCGCCGGCCTCTCCCTCCTTAACACGGGGGGAGTCCACACTTGCGTGCGACGGTGGGGGGGTTCCGTGGTGGATCTCACCTTCGCTACCCCCGCCCTCGCGCGCAATGTGGTCGGCTGGCGGGTCCTGGAGGAGGCGGAGACATTGTCCGACCATCGGTACATAAGGTTCGATGTCTCCGCCTCTCAGGGGCGGACGGCGCCCAGTGCGTCAGCGGAGGATTTCCCTCGCTGGGCTCTCGCGGCCTTTGACAGCGATCGCGCTGACGAGGCCGCGATAGTCCAGCGATGGGTCCTTGGCCCGTGCAACGGGCCAGACGTAGATAGTGCAGCGCTCCGCGTGCGCTCCTGCCTGCAGGCTGTCTGCAGCGCAGCGATGCCCCGCGTATGTGGCATACCGCAGCGCCGAGCCGTCTACTGGTGGTCGCCGGCAATCGCCGAGCTGAGGCGGGTGTGCAACGCCAAGCGGCGTGCGCACACCCGCTACAGACGGCGTCGCCGGACACGCGACCCAGTGGAGGAGGCTCGGCTGTATGCTGCATACGTGGAGGCAAAACGCGCCCTGCAGATAGCAATTGCAGAAGGTAAGGAGAGAGCGCACGCGGAGCTGCTAGAATTGTTAGACAGGTTTCCTTGGGGGAGGCCGTTCCGCGCCGCGCGCAACAAGATGCGGGCAAGGGGCCCTCCGCTCACGCTGTCCATGGACGGACAGCTGCTGGACTCCGTCATCGGTCAGTTGTTTCCTGTAGGGTCGGGGACGTTCGAGCCGCCGCCCATGGCGCACCATGGAGGGGAAAGCGAGGAAGTCGTGGGGGGCCTAGTCGTTACCGACGTGACCGACGCCGAGATGGTCGCCGCAATCCGCCGTCTTAAGGGGAAGAGGACGGCCCCGGGGCCGGATGGGGTCCCCAGCAAGGCGCTCGTGGCTGCCCTCAAGCACCTCGGAGAAGGGCTTCGGGAACTGTTTGATGCGTGTTTACGCGTCGGACGGTTCCCGAAACCCTGGAAAGACGGACAATTGTGCCTGTTGCGGAAGAATGGCTACGTACAGACCTCCCCTTCCGCATACAGGCCAATTGTCCTGCTGGACGAGGTCGCGAAGGTGTTCGAAAGAATCATCGCTTCGCGCCTCGTTCAGCACTTAGGTGGCGTAGGCCCGGATATCTCCGAGGTGCAGTTTGGTTTTAGGTCGGGACGGTCCACGATGGATGCGTTGTCCCGGCTGAGGGCAGACGTGCGGGATGCTTGTCAGCGAAGAGGCTACCTGTTGGCGGTGTCCTTAGACATCGCCAACGCTTTTAACAGCATCCCGCACACCACGATTCTTGAGGCACTCCGATATCACGGGGTGCCTCCTTACTTGGCCCGCCTGCTGGAGGACTACCTGGCGGGGCGAGACGTCCTCATACCGGGGAGGGATGGCGAGCGGGTGCGGCGACACGCTGTCGAGTGCGGTGTTCCGCAGGGGTCGGTTTTAGGACCACTCCTGTGGAACATAGGATACGACTGGGTTCTTCGCGGCGCGCTGCCGCCCCGGTGTTCCCTGACGTGTTATGCAGATGACACGTTAGTGACCACCAGGGGGGCAGACCTCGCTGAAGTGGTTAGGAGGGCCTCGGTATGTGCGACCCTCGTCGTCGAGCGAATAGAGGCGCTCGGGTTGAGGGTCGCACTACAAAAGACCGAGGCCATGGTGTTCCATGGGCCGCGGTTCCGGGTACCGGTAGGCGCGGCGGTACGGGTTTCGGGTGTTAGGGTTGAGCTTAAGCCCCAGATGAAGTACTTGGGGCTTTTGCTCAACCCGAGATGGAAATTTGGCGAGCACTTCCGCCAACTTGAGCCTAGGCTGGTTAGGACGGCGGACGCGCTGGGTCGGCTTCTGCCTAACATTGGCGGGCCCAGCGCGCCCTGCCGTCAGTTGTACGCGGGGGTGGTGCGCAGCATGGCGCTGTACGGGGCACCGGTCTGGGCGGATGCCCTCGACGAGACGGCCAGGACGTCTCTGCGAAAGCCGCAGCGGGCCGTAGCGTTGAGGGCTATACGGGGATACCGGACCGTGTCCCGGACAGCGGCCTTAATGATAGCTGGCGCCCCCCCGTGGGAGTTAGAGGCGGAGGTGCTCGCGGAGAGGTACCGCCGCAGTAGGGAAGGGGAAGGGGTGTCTAGGAGACAACTGACCGTGGCGGAAAGGCAAGCGGAGGTGCGCGAGGCGCGGAACGGCTTGTTAGGTAGGTGGGCCGGCGATCTAGAACGGGTGACGGGCTCCGGTACGCTCTTGCGTACCGTGGAAGCATTCCGCCCCGTTCTGGATCGCTGGGCGGATCGGCGACATGGGTCGGTGACCTATCGTCTGTCTCAGGTGCTGACCGGGCATGGTTGCTTCGGTAAGTACCTGTGGCGGATCGGTAGGGAGCCGACTCCTGTCTGCCATGAGTGCGGCGCTTCGGAGGACACGTCCTGGCATACCCTTGAGGTATGCCCGGCCTGGTCCTCTGAGCGACGCACTCTAGTGTCCGTTGTAGGGCCGGACCTCTCCCTCGCGAGCATCGTGCATAAGATGCTCGAGAGTGAGAGGTCCTGGGAGGCGGTGGCCTCTTTCTGCGACTCAGTTATGTCACAGAAGGAGGCGGCGGAGCGGGTGAGGGAGGACGATGTCCTCTCCGCCCCGTGCCGCAGGAGACGGAGAGGCAGGAGGCAGCGGGCCCTCGCCCGCTGATCCACCCCACCTCGATGTGACCAGCGGGGAGTTGAATTGAGGAATTCGCTCTCTGCATTGCACCGGTCCGCCGTCGAAGAGTCCCAGAAACTCTCCTGGGACGTAATAACACGTAGGAGCTTGCTTCGGCGGGCTCCCACTGGCGGGTTCGCGGTTGTGTCTTATGGATCCCGTGTTCCCGCTGAGCGTGGTTGCTGGAGTCGGTGGAGTTTAGTGGGTAGAGCCCTGCGCAGGTCGCCTTCGGCCTGCGCTTAAGGGGTGGCCACGGGCCTTAAATTAGTCCTACATAACCCTGCCTCGTCCTCTGAAATAAGGCGGGGTATGCGTCATGCATTCTCCATCGTAACAAAAAAAAAAAAAAAAAAAAAAAAAAAAAAGGTTAGGTTGGGGTGTCAGGTCGGACTACCTCCTCGTGTGCCGCGCGGTTGCAGTTTCCCTCTGATACTTGTATCCGGGGGAAAGGGCAACCGTTAGCGGCCGGTGCATCCTGGGTACTAGAGATGAACTCCCCGCAAGGGGTCTCCATCTCTAGTTGCCAAAGGTCCGACACCGTGGTCCTCTTGCCGCCGCCTCTGTCTTTTAGGGGCGGCTTTTAGGCGGATGAGGCTTTTGGTCGCGGGCTCGGCGTGCACTCACCCTGCCGTCGGGCACGCTGTGGGGGTTTCAGTCCTCCATGGCACCGCGCCACAACTCGTAAACCCTTCGGGGAACGAGGGCCTTGGCTTAACCGCCCGGGCCGCGAGGAAGAAAACCTCTATAAAAAATTACCCTAACTCAAGCCGCTGAGGCGCACGGCGAGGAGTGCGTGGCTGGCAGGAAGGCCAGTCGCGAGTGTGCCTCACCTCGGGGTACCGGCCGACACCCCGTTGTATTAGGCTTACCCGGGTACAGGGGGCACTGCCCGGGCGGACCGAATATTTCCCCCATACTCGTGGGACGAACATGTTGTTGTCTAATTTTAAAACTAAAAATAACGTTGAATGCGAGGGCGTCGCAAAGGGCGTCGAGTGGGAGAAATCTATGAGCGGTGCGACGATGGATGGTCGCGGGGTGAATGTGGGTGAGGGTAGCTGCGCTCCATCAGCAGCTACGGTGTCTGCTGTGCCGGTCGATGGCACGGCAGAAGATTATGTTATGAGGATGGATGAAGGAGGTACGGTGAGTTTCAGTTTCCTGGGTTTTGAGGATACTGATCTCGATACCCCTCCTGACCCAGAGTCAATTCAAACGTTGACCAAACCGGTCAAAAGACGGTTTGATGAAGAGGAGGAAAAGGAAGAAAAGAGAAGGAGAGCTGGAGGGTCCCCTGACCCCTTCCAGTCTCTCCAACAACCTGAGGGAGAAGTTCCAACAGACTCTCCACTTCCTCCTCCATCAGCAACAACTTTGATTGGGAACAAGGTACTCCGGGTCAACATTGGCCCCCGGCTCGAGACCAGAGGCCGAAAGCCAACGCATGGTTTGTGTGTTGGTCTTGGTCGAGCCAGGGAGGTGGCCAAGGCGGCTAGGTTGACCGCCAAAATTAAGGAAGTCAAGAAGGAGATAGCGACGGAGCGGAGACAGGCCCGGAAACCTCCTGTCGACCGCACTCCCGTGGATCCTGGAACGATGGTGGCGGCCGACATCGGTGCTCAATTCGAGTCTGTGGTACAGAGCATCCGGTCGGTCGTCCTCCAAAGTAAGGGCTTGAAAGGTGTCAACCAAAAAGTTTTGAATGACTCCATCGCCCTAATTCGCGAGCTAGCGAGCGCACTTTTGGCGCGAACCTCCAATGAGGAAACCAAAAAGCTGGCTCGCGAATTAAAGGCCATAAGGGAGGAGAACCAGGAGCTCCGAAAGGAGCTGAATGAGCTCCGTCGTCAGTCCCGCCTCGAAGTTGCGGCTGAGCCGCAAGAGAAAGCAGTGCCCCTGGCCACTCTTAGAAAAGAGTTTGAGAAACTGGCCAGGGAGCAGGAGTCGAGCATGGACGCTCGACTCCAAAAAATGGAAAGCGTTCTGGAGGGCCAACGCTTGCGGCCACGCTTGGCTGGCCAGAAGAGTGGGCCCTCGTATAGCGAGGTAGCAGCCCGATCACCACCGCTGGCAACTGCGGGCCCCTCTTCCTCTGGGGGTCCACCCAAGTTGCCTGCTAAACGGCAGACTTTACCGCCGACGACTGCAGCACCAGCTGCACATGGAAACAATGAGGGCAAAAAGAAGCGGAAGAGGAAAAGGAAGAAGAAAATCGGTGGCAAGGGAACTGCAAGGGAAGTGGCCCAGGAACCCACCGCAACCGGAAGAAGGGGACGCAATGGCACGAGAGTTGCGCCGCCCCCCCCACAGGAAAAGGAGGGACAGAAGTGGGAGAAGGTTGGCCAGAAAAAGGCCAACAAGAAGGCCGCCCAAAAACAGCGTAGGGCGGCCAAAAAGGAGGCGGCGCGACTCACCGTGCCAAGATCCGCTGCGGTGGTTATCACACTGCAGCCGGAAGCCGAAGGCAAGGGCGTCAAATATTCGGACGTCCTGACGAGGGCCAAGGAAGCGGTCAAATTGGACGAACTCGATATCAGTGGCGTCCGATTTAAGACCACTCGCACTGGGGCGAGGATGTTAGAAATCCCCGGTGCCACGAGTGGTCCCAAGGCCGACGCCCTTGCCGAGCGGCTAAAAGCCAGCCTGCCGAACGACATAGTTCGAGTGTCCAGGCCGATGAAGACTGTCGAACTCCGCGTCTCCGGCCTGGATGATTCTGTCACGCAGGCTGAGCTGTCGGCTGCAGTGGCCAAGATGGGTGGCTGTCCCGCGGAGCATGTGCGGTCGGGCGTTATCCGACCGGCACCCTCCGGGCTGGGGACAGCCATAGTCAGCTGCCCAGTGGCGGCAGCGAAGAAGCTGGCGGAGAACAAGCGCCTTTTAGTCGGTTGGGTGTCGGCGCAGGTGAAGCTCTTGGAGCCGCGCCCCGTGCGGTGCTACCGCTGCATGGCCCACGGTCATGTGGGCGCGCGGTGCACCGCGGAGGTGACCTGCGTAGGCAGGTGCTTCCGCTGTGGTCAGCAGGGCCATAAGGCTGCGGAGTGCAGCGCCGCGCCGCACTGTAATGCGTGCGCCGCGGCCGGCAAGCCCGCTGACCACCGCATGGGGAGCAAATCCTGCGCCCCACCCAAGCCCAAGGGCAAGAAGAAGGTGACTGTGGCCCCTTTACAGCCCAGTCACCCTAGTGCGCCTAAGGAGGCGCCAGTGGCAATGGAGGTAGTGGAGACGGCCCAACAATGACCGTCTTCCGCTACCTCCAAACGAATCTGAACCACTGCGCCAGAGCTCAGGACCTTTTACACCAGAGCCTGGCGCAGTGGCAAATCAATGTTTGTGTCGCCGCCGAGCCGTACTTCGTCCCGCCTAGAGATGACTGGGCGGGCGACGTGAGTGGCTCGGTGGCTATTATTGTGAGTTCAGCGGTCGGTACCCCTCCCCTCGAAAATATTTCGCGAGGGCAGGGGTACGTCACAGCCTGCATAGGAAGGTCTGTGGTCGCGGGCGTTTACGCCCCACCCAGTATGTCTCTCGCCGATTTCGAGACTTTGTTGGAAAGGTTGGGCACGTTCGTCGCTCGTAGTCATCCCCTCCCTGCACTCGTCCTGGGGGACTTCAATGCCAAATCAACGGCTTGGGGTTCCCCCGCTACGGACGCGAGGGGAGAGTTGCTCGAGGAGTGGGCCCTCTCTACAGGCCTACTCGTTCTCAACCGAGGTTCTGTCCACACGTGCGTGCGTCTGTGGGGCGGGTCAATCGTTGACCTATCGTTTGCGAGCCCCGCAATAGCGCGCCGTGTCCGGGAATGGCGCGTCGTCGAGGGGGTGGAGACGCTATCGGATCACAGATATATCCGATTTGACGTCTCCGCCCAGACCTCCGACGCCCCGATTCGTCCCGGCTCGGTTGAGACCGGTCCACGCTGGTCGTTGAAGCAGCTCGATAGGGAGCTGCTCCTGGAAGCCGCCTTAGTCCAGGCCTGGGTGTCAGCACCGGACAGGCCTGTTGACGTGGAAAGTGAGGCGGCTTGGTTCCAAGAATGTGGGTCGCGTATTAGCGATGCTTCTATGCCGCGGGCCCGGTCTGCGGCGGCAAAGCGCCAGGTTTATTGGTGGTCGCCGCAGATCGCGCAGTTGCGCGAAGCCTGTCAGGCTGCCAAGCGGCACCTGACAAGGCACAATCGTAGGCACCGCGGCGCCGCATACGCGGCCCCGAGAGGGGCGGAACTGCACGAGGCGTACCGGGGGGCGAAGAGGGCCCTTCAGTGCGCCATCGAGGGAGCGAAGGTCGAGAGCTACAAGACCTTTCTAGAGACTCTGGATGGAGATCCGTGGGGGCGCCCATATCGTCTTGTGCGGGGCAAACTACGCCCCTGGGCCCCCCCACTTACCCAGAGTCTCCGACCTGAGCTCCTCGAGGAGGTGGTGAGCGCACTGTTTCCCATGGGAAGGGAGCACGCGCCACCACCTATGGTTCCGCCCAGCCAGGAACCCAGCGTGGACCGAGACGACGACGTGCCCGAAGTGACCCGGGCAGAGCTGAGAGCGGCGGTGAATCGCATGTCGGCGAAGAACACCGCCCCAGGGCCAGACGGCATTCATGGCCGAGTGTGGGCCCTGGCCGTGAGGGCTCTCGGGCCCCGACTATTGGGCCTCTACAGCGCGTGTATGGAGCGGGGCCAGTTTCCACGCCGGTGGAAAACTGGTAAGCTGGTCCTGCTTAAGAAAGAGGGGCGCCCGGCGGACAGTCCGTCCGCCTACCGGCCCATCGTGTTGCTGGACGAGGTGGCAAAGCTCTTCGAGCGAATAATCGCCGAGCGCCTCGTCCAGCACCTGAGTGGTGTGGGGCCGGACTTGGCGGAGAACCAGTTTGGTTTCCGCCGAGGGCGCTCTACCATACACGCGGTAAAGAGTGTAAGAGCCCAAGCGGAGGTAGCTGTGTCCCGGGGCGAGGTGATGTTGGCGGTGTCGCTCGACATCGCCAACGCGTTTAACACCTTGCCCTGGAGTTGCATCAAAGAGGCACTAGTTTATCACCATGTGCCCAGCTACCTCCGCCGTATTGTCGGGGCCTACCTATCAGAGAGGGAAATAATTTGCCCGGGTCGTGATCGGATATTACGGCGAGAGATGGTGTGCGGTGTTCCACAGGGGTCGGTTCTAGGCCCTCTCCTGTGGAACATCGGATATGACTGGGTGCTGCGCGGCGTTCTCCTCCCTTGCGTCAGCGTCGTTTGTTACGCTGACGACACGCTGGTTTTGGCGCGGGGGAGGACGCACGCGCAGGCGACGTGTCGTGCGACCGCTGGGGTTGCGCAAGTCATCGGAAGGATCCGGCGGCTGGGACTGCAGGTGGCCTTGCAGAAATCCGAGGTCATTTGTTTTCATGGGCCTCGGAACAGGCCACCGCCAAGGTCCCAGCTCGTGGTGGGGGACGTGCGCATCGACGTAGGGTCGTCGATGCGCTATCTCGGCCTTGTTATCGACGGCCGTTGGGACTTCGGGGCCCACTTTAAGATCTTGGCCCCGAAATTGGTGGCAGCCGCTAGAGCTTTGGCGCGGCTGCTGCCCAATCTGGGAGGTCCCAACTCCCCCACCAGAAGGTTGTATCAAGGGATTGTGCGATCCATGGCCCTATATGGGGCCCCAATATGGGCGGATTCTCTGGGGCCCAAACATGGCGCGCTGCTTCGTGCACCGCAGCGCGCCATGAACATAAGAGCGATTAGGGGGTATCGCACAATCTCTTTCGAGGCAGCAAGCCTCTTAGCCGGATCCCCGCCCTGGGACTTGGAGGCGAAGCTCCTCGCGTCACTCTTTACATGGCGCGAGGAGCGAATCGCGCGGAGCTTGCGGCCGTCGCCGCGAGAGACCGAGATAGAGCGGTCTCGGCTCCGCGACGTCCTGGTGGCGGAATGGAGCGTTCGACTTGCGCAACCCGACGCAGGGCACGCCACAATCGTGGCGGTAAGACCCGTCCTCACGGAGTGGCTGCAGAGGCGTCACGGCGCCCTCGGCTTCCGCACGACACAGGTGCTGACAGGCCATGGATGTTTCGGCAAGTACCTGTGTCGTATAGGGAGGGAGCCGACACCCGGGTGCCATCATTGTGGGGCCCCGGAAGACACGGCGCTGCATACGCTGGCAGAATGCCCGGCGTGGACATCGCAGCGCCGTAGTCTGGTCTCGGCGACTGGTGCGGACCCCTCCTCGCTCGAGTCCGTGGTCACGGCGATGACCCGGAGCGAGGAGGCGTGGTCGGCCGTCACCTCATTTTGTGAAGAGGTGATGGCCACGAAGGAAGCGGCGGAGCGTGAGAGGGAGGCGAACACCGTCCTCCCCTGCCGCTCCCGACGCACCAGGCGCCGGAGGGCGCCAAGAGACGACCTGCAGCCTCCGTAGAGGTGGCCTGCGGGCGGCGGGTGGGGCAACCCGCCGCCCTAGCAGCAGCAGGCCCGAGAAGGTGGCGCGACGTGTTCCGCGCGCGCCTGTCTCAGAGGAGGGGGAGCAAAATACAGACGCTCCCCCGAAACACGGACGGGGACCAGTCTAGTCCCCGTCCCGGACGGGGCCCGCCACAGTGCCAAGAGCAGGCGGGCCGACCCGCCGGGCTGTACGGTGAATGCGTCAGCGAATCCCGCAGCCCGGCAGCAAAGGGTGTCCGACGGAACACCGGGGGGTTTTAGTGGGTACACCGGGCCCGGCCGCTTGAAGCTGGAGACCCTGCGGGGTCTCGCTCGCCCGGGCCGAAAACGGGAGTCCCACATACCCCTCGCCCTGTGCCCATCCGGGGCGAGGGCATGCGTAACGCATTTCCCCCCGTAAAAAAAAAAAAAAAAAAAAAAAAAAAAAAAAAAAAAAAAAAAAGGTTAGGTTGGGGTAGGGCGGGGTGTCAGGTCGGACTACCTCCTCGTGTGCCGCGCGGTTGCAGTTTCCCTCTGATACTTGTATCCGGGGGAAAGGGCAACCGTTAGCGGCCGGTGCATCCTGGGTACTAGAGATGAACTCCCCGCAAGGGGTCTCCATCTCTAGTTGCCAAAGGTCCGACGCCAACGGCCCTTTTCAGGGCCCCCGTGGTCTTCCCCGCCGCCGCCCCTGCCTTTTGGGGGTGGCTTTTAGGCAGATGGGGAGGCTTTGGTCGTGGGCTCGGCGTGCACTCACCCTGCCGCCGAGCACGCTGTGGGGGATTCAGTCCCCCATGGCACCGCGCCACAACTCGTAAACCCTTCGGGGAACGAGGGCCTTGGCTTAACCGCCCGGGCCGCGAGGAAGACAACCTCTATAAAAAATTACCCTAATCCAAGCTGCTGAGACGCACGGCGAGGGATGCATGGCTGACAGGGGGGTCAGTCATTAGTGTGTCTCACCTCGGGGTACCGGCCGCCACCTCGAGCGTACGTAGGCTTACCCGGGTACAGGGGGCACTGCCCGGGTGGACCTTTTATTTCCCCCATACTCGTGGGCTAAGTGATATGAGTTCTAAATCTAAAAAATCTAACTTAAAAAACAAAAGCGGAGGTAAGAAGGAGGATGGGAGTGCGACACTCGTGAGGGAATTGGACAGACTGAGAGAGGTAGTGGCGATGGTAGCTGCGCCCAGTAATGCGGGTGCAGATCTAAGCCCGGCGGCAAAGCGGTTAAAGACCAGAGGCGAATCGTCCGCCCAAGGTTCAACAGTGGGCTCTCTGGAGTCGTTGTCTACCATAGGCGAGGCGGATACGGACATGGATATGTTCTGGGATGGTTTCCGGTCCCTGGCTGAGTCGCTAAGGGAAATGGCTAATCGCCAAAAAACGGTGGATGACCGGGAGAAGTTGTTGTTGGCGGCGCGGTCGATTGTGTACCACCACAAGATCGCGTCGCGCCTGGGAGATAATGCCGATGAGGCCATCAACGACAACCAGCTTCTCGGAAAAGAGGTCGAGGCGTTAGATAAGGAGATTGAGGAGTTAAAGGCGTCGAAGGCGATGCCACCACCTGCGTCACCGGCGCCGCTACCGCCTTTGAAGGTGGATATGGTGGCTATCCAGGACCGCCTGTCAACTATGGAGGCGAAGATTGAGAGGCTCCTGACCATGGAGGAGCGTCGGACTTCAGCTCCGCTGGAGCCCTCTCCGAATTTAATAGAGGATCGTCTCGCCTCAATGGAGGCTAAAATAGAGCGCTTGTTGGCGGCAGAGGAGTCGCGTAGGTCGGTCCCTATTAGACCAGCATCAGCGACCCCAACCTATGCGCAAAAGGCTGGCGCTGCCGGTCCCCTTAGTGGCTCGGCAAAGCCCAGAGTGCCGAAGGTGGTGCCTGTAAAGAGTGTGGCTGCTGCTCCAGCTCCTGTTGTGGTTGAGAAGGAGCGGCAAAATGGGAAAGGCCCTAAGAAGCGGAAGAGAAGAAAAAAGAGGAAGGTCAGGGTGCGTGCCCCAACCTCCGCGGCGGTGGTGGTCACTTTATCCCCCGCTGCGTTTGAAAAAGGTGGCACATATAAAGAGTTTCTCTCTACGGCAAGGGAAAAGGTCAGGTTACAGGACCTCGGGATCCCTAGCATCCGGATGAGGAATACGCTCACCGGAGCTAGGATGATTGAGGTCCCAGGTGTCGACGCCGGTCCCAAGGCGGACATCCTGGCCAAAAAGTTGGCTGGGCTCTTCAAGCCCGAATTTGTACGGGTGTCGAGGCCCGTGAAACGCGCTAGTTTGCGCATTACGGGTCTCGACCTCACTGTCAAACCAGAGGAACTTATGTCCGCCTTGGCGGATGGAGGAGGCTGTGATAAGGAAGTGGTGAAACTTGGGGCCATCCGCTTCAATCAGCGTGGCCTAGGTGCAGTCGTCGCTAGCTGTCCAGCAGCGGCGGCTGCCAAGCTGGCGGAAGCGGGCCGATTAGTCGTCGGGTGGGTCTCTGCGCGAGTGGAGGCCCTCCAAGAGAGGGAGCTGAGGTGTTACCGCTGCCTGGAGTTCGGGCATGTCGGTAACACCTGCAAGGTGGAGGTTGACCGCAGTGGACTCTGCTTCCGCTGCGGTCTGCCCGGCCATAAGGCCGCGTCGTGCGAGGCCCCGCCGCGCTGCGTCTTGTGCGCGGCGAAGGGCAGGCCCGCCGACCACTGGGTGGGGCGAGGCGAGTGTAAGCCGACCCCCCGCCCACGAAGGAGTGCTGCAGGAAGAGCGCCAACGGTTGCTGCCGGTCAGGCGGCACCGGATGCCTCTGCAGTGTCGGCCCCCACTGCTAGTGCGGCAGTGGTGAGCTCCACCGCAATTTCTGCGGCGCGCCAGGATGGCACCGGGGATATGGAGTGCCAGTGATGGCGCTCTGTCCCCCGGTCCATTTTTCGAACACCCGAGCCTGTGGGGCAACGGGCGGGGCGGCCCGTTGCCCACCCATCACCTGCACAGGCCACACGATGAGGCGCGCGCTAGTGTCCCAGCGCGCGCCCACACCACTTTGTGCCAAAAGGGGGAGCACCAAATCTCCCCCATTCAATTGACGGAGCTCGCCTTTTTGGGGGCGAGCTAAGGCCGCCGGGCTGTTCGGTGCATGCCTTGAGCGATTCCCGCAGCCCGGCAACATGGCCAGTGGAAGGACACCGTGGGGTTTTAGTGAGTAGACCGGGCCCGGCCGCTAGAAGCTTGAGACCCTGCGGGGTCTCGCTCGCCCGGGCCGAAAACGGGAGTCTCACATACCCCTCGTCCTGCGCCCACTCGGGACGAGGGGATGCGTAACGCATTTCCCCACGTAAAAAAAAAAAAAAAAAAAAAAAAAGGTTGGGGTAGGGCACGCCACAATCGTGGCGGTAAGACCCGTCCTCACGGAGTGGCTGCAGAGGCGTCACGGCGCCCTCGGCTTCCGTACGACACAGGTGCTGACAGGCCATGGATGTTTCGGCAAGTACCTGTGTCGTATAGGGAGGGAGCCGACACCCGGGTGCCATCATTGTGGGGCCCCGGAAGACACGGCGCTGCATACGCTGGCAGAATGCCCGGCGTGGACATCGCAGCGCCGTAGTCTGGTCTCGGCGACTGGTGCGGACCCCTCCTCGCTCGAGTCCGTGGTCACGGCGATGACCCGGAGCGAGGAGGCGTGGTCGGCCGCCACCTCATTTTGTGAGGAGGTGATGGCCACGAAGGAAGCGGCGGAGCGTGAGAGGGAGGCGAACACCGTCCTCCCCTGCCGCTCCCGACGCACCAGGCGCCGGAGGGCGCCAAGGAGAGACGACCTGCAGCCTCCGTAGAGGTGGCCTGCGGGCGGCGGGTGGGGCAACCCGCCGCCCTAGCAGCAGCAGGCCCGAGAAGGTGGCGCGACGTGTTCCGCGCGCGCCTGTCTCAGAGGAGGGGGAGCACTCTTGACGCTCCCCCGAAACACGGACGGGGGCCAGTCTAGTCCCCCGTCCCGGACGGGGCCCGCCACAGTGCCAAGGGCAGGCGGGCCGACCCGCCGGGCTGTACGGTGAATGCGTCAGCGAATCCCGCAGCCCGGCAGCAAAGGGTGTCCGACGGAACACCGGGGGGTTTTAGTGGGTACACCGGGCCCGGCCGCTTGAAGCTGGAGACCCTGCGGGGTCTCGCTCGCCCGGGCCGAAAACGGGAGTCCCACATACCCCTCGCCCTGTGCCCATCCGGGGCGAGGGCATGCGTAACGCATTTCCCCCCGTAAAAAAAAAAAAAAAAAAAAAAAAAAAAAAAAAAAAAAAAAAAAAAAAAGGTTAGGTTGGGGTGGGGTGTCAGGTCGGACTGGGGTGTCAGGTCGGACTACCTCCTCGTGTGCCGCGCGGTTGCAGTTTCCCTCTGATACTTGTATCCGGGGGAAAGGGCAACCGTTAGCGGCCGGTGCATCCTGGGTACTAGAGATGAACTCCCCGCAAGGGGTCTCCATCTCTAGTTGCCAAAGGTCCGACACCGTGGTCCTCTTGCCGCCGCCTCTGTCTTTTAGGGGCGGCTTTTAGGCGAATGAGGCTTTTGGTCGCGGGCTCGGCGTGCACTCACCCTGCCGTCGGGCACGCTGTGGGGGTTCCAGTCCTCCATGGCACCGCGCCACAACTCGTAAACCCTTCGGGGAACGAGGGCCTTGGCTTAACCGCCCGGGCCGCGAGGAAGAAAACCTCTATAAAAAATCACCCTAACTCAAGCCGCTGAGGCGCACGGCGAGGAGTGCGTGGCTGGCAGGAAGGCCAGTCGCGAGTGTGCCTCACCTCGGGGTACCGGCCGACACCCCGTTGTATTAGGCTTACCCGGGTACAGGGGGCACTGCCCGGGCGGACCGTTTATTTCCCCCATACTCGTGGGACGAACATGTCTGTTGAAAATTTTAAACCTTTTAAAAAAAACGATAAATGCGAGGGCGTCGCAAAGGGCGTCGAGTGGGAGTGTATGATGAGCGGTGCGACGATGGATGGTCGCGGGGTGAATGTGGGTGATAGCTGTGCTCCATCCACAGCTAATGTGTCTGCCGTGCCTGCAGAAGGCGCGGAAAATTACTTGATGGAGATGGATGACGGAGGGCAGGTCAGCTTTTCTTTTCTGGGTTTCTCAGACTCAGATTCTGACTCCCCTCCTAATCCAGAGCCTTCTCCAGCGTTAGCTAGGCCGGTTAAGCGACGGTGTGAGGAGGGAGAGGATAACGAGGAGAAGAGAAAAAGAGCTGGAGGATCTCCAGACCTCTTCAAAACTCCTCAGCAAGGTCTTGAAGCTGCAGACGTACCTCCTCCTCCTCTGTCAGCTAAATCTTTGATGGGCGACAAGGTCCTCAGAGTTAACATTGGCCCCCGGATCGAGACCAGAGGGCGAAAGCCAATTCACGGCCGGTGTGTTGGTCTCGGTCAAGCCAGGGAGATGGCCAGAGCGGCAAGGTTGTCCGCAAAACTCAAGGAGGCGAAGAAGGAGGTAGTGGCGGAGCGGAGACGGACCAGGGATCCACCTGTCGACCGCACCCCTCTGGACCCTCAGACAATGGTGGCGGCCGATATAAGCGCCCAGTTCGAGACTGTGGCGCAGAGTATTAGGTCGGTGGTCCTGACGTCAAAGAACCTGAAAGGTGTGAACCAGAAGGTTCTTAATGACTCCGTCAACCTCATGCGCGAGCTAGCAAGCGCCCTATTGGCGCGTACCTCTAGTGAGGAGAATAGCAAGCTAGCTCGCGAACTGAAGGCTATCCGGGAAGAGAACCAGGAGCTCCGCAAGGAGTTAGCAGAGCTCCGCCGCCAGTCGCGTCTTCAGACCGAGCCACAAGAGGAGGCGGTGCCCCTGGCGGCTCTCAGAGAGGAGTTTAAGAAACTAGCCAGGGAGCAGGAGTCGAGCATGGATGCTCGACTCCATAGAATGGAGAGTGTGATGGAGGGCAAACGTTTGCGGCCACGCTTGTCGGGTCAAAGGAGCGTGCCTTCCTTCAGTGAGGTAGTGGCTGGCCCGTCATCACTGCAGTCAGTGGGGGGCCCTTCATCCTCTGGGGGTCCTTCAAAGGCGCCTGCCAAAACTACGGCCTCACTGCCAAAACAAGCTGCTCCGCCTGCACAGGATGGAACGTCTAAGCGGAAGAGGAAGAGGAAACGAAAGAAGCGGAGTGGTGGTGGAGGGCCTACCAGCAACGCGGACCCAAAACCTACTACCACGGGAAAACAAAGGAGACGCGGCAACGGCACGAGAGTTGCGCCGCCCCCCCCACAGGAAAAGGGGGAGCAAAGATGGGAGAAGGTCGGCCAAAAGAAGGCCGACAAGAAGGCCGCCCAAAAACAGCGTAGGGCGGCCAAAAAGGAGGCGGCGCGACTTAGTGTGCCTCGATCTGCCGCAGTGGTCATAACGCTGCAGCCGGAAGCGGTAAGCAAGGGCGTCAGCTATTCAGACGTCCTTGCAAAGGCCAAGGCAGGCATTAAGCTGGACGAGCTAGAGATTAGCTCCGTCCGCTTCAAGACCACACGCACTGGGGCAAGGATGCTAGAGATCCCCGGTGCAGCAAGTGGTCCCAAAGCCGATGCCTTGGCCGAGAAGCTTAAGGCCAGCCTGCCGGACGATGTCGTCCGAGTGTCCAGGCCGTTGAAGACGGTAGAATTACGCGTCTCCGGCCTGGACGATTCAGTCACGCAGGCTGAGCTGTCGGCTGCAGTGGCCAAAGTGGGTGGCTGTCCCGCGGAGCAGGTGCGGTCGGGCGCAATCCGACCTGCACCCTCCGGGCTGGGGACAGCCATAATCAGCTGCCCTGTTGCGGCTGCCAAAAAGGTGACGGAGGGCAGGCGTCTCCTCGTCGGTTGGGTGTCGGCGCAGGTGAAGCTGTTGGAGCCACGCCCCGTGCGGTGCTACCGCTGCATGGCCCACGGTCATGTGGGCGCGCGGTGCACCGCGGAAGTGACCTGCGTAGGCAGGTGCTTCCGCTGTGGTCAGCAGGGCCATAAGGCTGCGGAGTGCAGCGCCGCGCCGCACTGTAATGCGTGCGCCGCGGCCGGCAAGCCCGCTGACCACCGCATGGGGAGCAAATCCTGCGCCCCACCCAAGCCCAAGGCAAAGGGCAAGAAGAAGGTGACTGTGGCCCCTATACAGCCCAGTCACCCTGGTGCGCCCGAAGAGGCGCCAGTGGCAATGGAGGTAGTGGAGACGGCCCATCAATGACCGTCTTCCGCTACCTCCAAGCGAATCTGAACCACTGCGCCAGAGCTCAGGACCTTTTACATCAGAGTCTGGCGCAGTGGCAAATCAATATTTGTGTCGCCGCCGAGCCGTACTTCGTCCCGCCTAGAGATGACTGGGCGGGCGACGTGAGTGGCTCGGTGGCCATAATCGTGAGTTCAGCGGTCGGTACCCCTCCCCTCGAAAATGTCTCGCGGGGGCAGGGGTACGTCACAGCCTCAATAGGAAGGTCTGTGGTCGCGGGCGTTTACGCCCCACCCAGTCTACCTCTCGCCGATTTCGAGATTATGTTGGAAAGGTTGGGCACGTTCGTCGCTCGAAGCCATCCCCTCCCTGCACTCGTCCTGGGGGACTTCAATGCCAAGTCAACGGCTTGGGGTTCCCCCGCTACGGACGCGAGGGGAGAGTTGCTCGAGGAGTGGGCCCTCTCTACAGGCCTACTCGTTCTCAACCGAGGTTCTGTCCACACGTGCGTGCGTCTGTGGGGCGGGTCAATCGTTGACCTATCGTTTGCGAGCCCCGCAATAGCGCGCCGTGTCCGGGAATGGCGCGTCGTCGAGGAGGTGGAGACGCTATCGGATCATAGATATATCCGATTTGACGTCTCCGCCCAGACCTCCGACGCCCCGATTCGTCCCGGTTCGGTTGAGACCGGTCCACGCTGGTCGTTGAAGCAGCTCGATAGGGAGCTGCTCCTGGAAGCCGCCTTAGTCCAGGCCTGGGTCTCAGCACCGGACAGGCCTGTTGACGTTGAAAGTGAGGCGGCTTGGTTCCAAGAATGTGGGTCGCGTATAAGCGATGCTTCTATGCCGCGGGCCCGGTCTGCGGCGGCAAAGCGCCAGGTTTATTGGTGGTCGCCGCAGATCGCGCAGCTGCGCGAAGCCTGTCAGGCTGCAAAAAGGCACCTGACAAGGCACAATCGGAGGCACCGCGGCGCCGCATACGCGGCCCCGAGAGGGGCGGAACTGCACGAGGCGTACCGGGGAGCGAAGAGGGCCCTCCAGTACGCCATCGAGGGAGCGAAGGTCGAAAGCTATAAGACCTTCATAGAGACTCTGGATCAAGATCCGTGGGGGCGCCCATATCGTCTTGTGAGGGGCAAACTACGCCCCTGGGCTCCCCCACTTACCCAGAGTCTCCGACCTGAGCTCCTCGAGGAGGTGGTGAGCGCACTGTTTCCCATGGGAAGGGAGCACGCGCCGCCACCTATGGTTCCGCCCAGCCAGGAACCCAGCGTGGACCGAGACGACGACGTGCCCGAAGTGACCCGGGCAGAGCTGAGAGCGGCGGTGAATCGCATGTCGGCGAAGAACACCGCCCCAGGGCCAGACGGCATTCATGGCCGAGTGTGGGCCCTGGCCGTGAGGGCTCTCGGGCCCCGACTATTGGGCCTCTACAGCGCGTGTATGGAGCGGGGCCAGTTTCCACGCCGGTGGAAAACTGGTAAGCTGGTCCTGCTTAAGAAAGAGGGGCGCCCGGCGGACAGTCCGTCCGCCTACCGGCCCATCGTGTTGCTGGACGAGGTGGCGAAGCTCTTCGAGCGAATAATCGCCGAGCGCCTCGTCCAGCACCTGAGTGGTGTGGGGCCGGACCTGGCGGAAAACCAGTTTGGTTTCCGCCGAGGGCGCTCTACCATACACGCGGTAAAGAGTGTAAGAGCCCAAGCGGAGGTAGCTGTGTCCCGGGGCGAGGTGATGTTGGCGGTGTCGCTCGACATCGCCAACGCGTTTAACACCTTGCCCTGGAGTTGCATCAAAGAGGCACTCATTTTTCATCAAGTGCCCAGCTACCTTCGCCGTATTGTCGGGGCCTACCTGTCGGAGAGGGAGATTATCTGCCCGGGTCAGGAACAAGTTCTACGGCGAGAGATGGTGTGCGGTGTTCCACAGGGGTCGGTTCTAGGCCCTCTCCTGTGGAACATCGGATATGACTGGGTGCTGCGCGGCGCCCTCCTCCCTTGCGTCAGCGTCGTTTGTTACGCTGACGACACGCTGGTTTTGGCGCGGGGGAGAACGCACGCGCAGGCGACGTCTCGTGCGACCGCTGGGGTTGCGCAAGTCATCGGAAGGATCCGGCGGCTGGGACTGCAGGTGGCCTTGCAAAAGTCCGAGGTCATTTGCTTTCATGGACCTCGGAACAGGCCACCGCCTAGGTCCCAGCTCGTGGTGGGGGACGTTCGCATCGACGTAGGGTCGTCGATGCGCTATCTCGGCCTAACCATCGACGGCCGTTGGGACTTCGGGGCCCACTTTAAGATCTTGGCCCCGAAATTGGTGGCAGCCGCTAGAGCTTTGGCGCGGCTGCTGCCCAATCTGGGAGGTCCCAACTCCCCCACCAGAAGGCTTTACCAGGGGATCGTGCGATCCATGGCCCTATACGGGGCCCCAATATGGGCGGAGGCCCTGGGGCCCAAACATGGCGCGCTGCTTCGAGCACCGCAGCGCGCCATGAATATAAGAGCGGTAAGGGGATATCGCACGATCTCTTTTGAGGCGGCAAGCCTTCTAGCCGGATCCCCGCCCTGGGACTTGGAGGCGAAGCTCCTCGCGTCACTCTTTACATGGCGCGAGGAGCGAATCGCGCGGAGCTTGCGGCCGTCGCCGCGAGAGACCGAGATAGAGCGGTCTCGGCTCCGCGACGTCCTGGTGGCGGAATGGAGCGTTCGACTTGCGCAACCCGATGCAGGGCACGCCACGATCGTGGCGGTAAGACCCGTCCTCACGGAGTGGCTGCAGAGGCGTCACGGCGCCCTCGGCTTCCGCACGACACAGGTGCTGACAGGCCATGGATGTTTCGGCAAGTACCTGTGTCGTATCGGGAGGGAGCCGACACCCGGGTGCCATCATTGTGGGGCCCCGGAAGACACGGCGCTGCATACGCTGGCAGAATGCCCGGCGTGGACATCGCAGCGCCGTAGTCTGGTCTCGGCGACTGGTGCGGACCCCTCCTCGCTCGAGTCCGTGGTCACGGCGATGACCCGGAGCGAGGAGGCGTGGTCGGCCGTCACCTCATTTTGTGAGGAGGTGATGGCCACGAAGGAAGCGGCGGAGCGTGAGAGGGAGGCGAACACCGTCCTCCCCTGCCGCTCCCGACGCACCAGGCGCCGGAGGGCGCCAAGGAGAGACGACCTGCAGCCTCCGTAGAGGTGGCCTGCGGGCGGCGGGTGGGGCAGCCCGCCGCCCTAGCAGCAGCAGGCCCGAGAAGGTGGCGCGACGTGTTCCGCGCGCGCCTGTCTCAGAGGAGGGGGAGCACTCTTGACGCTCCCCCGAAACACGGACGGGGACCAGTCTAGTCCCCGTCCCGGACGGGGCCCGCCACAGTGCCAAGGGCAGGCGGGCCGACCCGCCGGGCTGTACGGTGAATGCGTCAGCGAATCCCGCAGCCCGGCAGCAAAGGGTGTCCGACGGAACACCGGGGGGTTTTTAGTGGGTACACCGGGCCCGGCCGCTTGTAGCTGGAGACCCTGCGGGGTCTCGCTCGCCCGGGCCGAAAACGGGAGTCCCACATACCCCTCGCCCTGTGCCCATCCGGGGCGAGGGCATGCGTAACGCATTTCCCCCCGTAAAAAAAAAAAAAAAAAAAAAAAAAAAAGGTTAGGTTGGGGTGTCAGGTCGGACTACCTCCTCGTGTGCCGCGCGGTTGCAGTTTCCCTCTGATACTTGTATCCGGGGGAAAGGGCAACCGTTAGCGGCCGGTGCATCCTGGGTACTAGGGATGAACTCCCCGCAAGGGGTCTCCATCTCTAGTTGCCAAAGGTCCGACGCCAACGGCCCTTTTCAGGGCCCCCGTTGTCTTCCCCGCCGCCGCCCCTGCCTTTTGGGGGTGGCTTTTAGGCAAATGGGGAGGCTTTGGTCGTGGGCTCGGCGTGCACTCACCCTGCCGCCGGGCACGCTGTGGGGGATTCAGTCCCCCATGGCACCGCGCCGCAACTCGTAAACCCTTCGGGGAACGAGGGCCTTGGCTTAACCGCCCGGGCCGCGAGGAAGACAACCTCTATAAAAAATCACCCTAATCCAAGCTGCTGAGACGCACGGCGAGGGATGCATGGCTGACAGGGGGGTCAGTCTTTAGTGTGTCTCACCTCGGGGTACCGGCCGCCACCTCGAGCGTACGTAGGCTTACCCGGGTACAGGGGGCACTGCCCGGGCGGACCTTTTATATCCCCCATACTCGTGGGCTAAGTATAATGAGTGGAAAAATTAAAAAATCAAAAACTAAAATTAAGAAAGACGAAGGGTGTGAGCAGTTGGAGAGAGAGCTTGAGAAGCTGAGAGAGGTAGTGGCCAAAGTAGCTGGGCCCAGTAATGTGGGCACAGATTTAAGCCAGGCGGCAAAGAGGCGTAAGACGAGAGGAGAACTGTCAACAACCAGTTCGACGGTTGGCTCCGTGGAGTCACTTTCCACATTGGGCGAAACAGAGGCGGACACAGACATGTTCTGGAATAACTTCCGGTCCATGGCCAACACCTTGAGAGACATGGCAGGGCGCCAAACGTCGGCAGATGACCGAGAGAGGTTGCTCTTGGCGGCGCGGTCAATTGTATACCATCACAAGATCGCGTCACGCCTGGGTGACGATGCGGAGGCCGCAATCGATGACAATCAGCTCCTCGGAAAAGAGGTCGAGGCCTTAGACAAGGAAATCGAGGAGCTGAAGGCGTCAAAGGCGATGCCACCACCTGTGTCGCCGGCGCCGCTCCCGTCATTGAAAGTGGACATAGTGGCCATTCAGGACCGCCTGTCTACAATGGAGGCGAAAATTGAGAGGCTCCTGGCCATGGAGGAGCGTCGGACTTCGGCTCCGCTGGAGCCCTCTCCGAACTTCGTAGAGGATCGTCTCGCCTCATTAGAGGCCAAAATTGAGCGTTTGTTGGCGGCAGAGGAGTCGCGTAGATCGGTCCCTAATCGACCATTTTCAGCGACTCCAACTTACGCGGAAAAGGCTGGCGCTGCTGGCTCCCGTAATGGCTCGGCAAAGTCCAAGGTGCCGAAGGTGGTGCCTACAAAGAGTTCGGCGATTGTGGCTGCTGCTCCAGCTGCTTTAGTGGTCGAGAAGGAGCAGCAAAATGCGGAAGGCCCCAAGAGGAAGAAGAGGAGACGTAAAAAGAGGAAAGTCAGGGTGCGTGTCCCTACCTCTGCGGCGGTGGTTGTCACACTTTCACCCGCCGCGCTTGAGAAGGGCGGCACTTATAAGGAGTTTCTCTCCACCGCGAGGGAGAAAGTGAAGTTGGGAGATCTCGATATTCCGAGCATCCGGCTGAGAACCACACTCACCGGAGCTCGGATGATCGAGGTCTCAGGTGCCGGAAGTGGCCCCAAGGCGGACGCCTTGGCGGGAAGGTTGGCTGGGTTGTTCAAGCCCGAGTTTGTGAAGGTGTCGAGGCCCGTAAAGCGCGCTAGTCTGCGAATTGCGGGGCTCGACATCACAACGAAGAGTGAGGAGCTGGCGTCTGCTTTGGCGGATGTGGGTAATTGTCCGAAGGAAGAGATCAGGCTCGGACTGATCAGGTATAACCAGCGTGGTTTGGGTGCAGTCGTCGCTAGTTGTCCTGCAGCGGCGGCTGCCAAATTGGCGGAGGCGGGCCGATTGTTAGTCGGGTGGGTCTCTGCGCGAGTGGAGGCCCTCAAAGAGAGGGAGTTGAGGTGCTACCGCTGCCTGGAGACCGGGCATGTCGGTAGCACCTGCAAAGTGGAGGCGGACCGCAGTGGACTCTGTTTCCGCTGCGGTCTGCCTGGCCATAAGGCCGCGTCGTGCGAGGCCCCGCCGCGCTGCGTCTTGTGCGCGGCGAGTGGCAGGCCCGCCGACCATTGGGTGGGGCGAGGCGAGTGTAAGCCGACCCCCCGCCCACGAAGGAGCGCCGCAGAAGGGGTGCCAACGGGTGCTGCTAGTCAGGCGGCACCCGGTGCCTCTAAAGTCTCGGTCCCCGCCGCTCGCGCGGTGGCGGCGGACCCTGCCGTACTTTCCGCGGCGCACCAACATGGCCCCGGGGAGATGGAGTGCTAGCGATGGCGCTTCGTCCCCCGGTCCATCCACGTCCACCTTGGCCTGTGGGGCAGCGGGCGGGGCGGCCCGTTGCCCACCCATCACCTGCACAGGCCACACGATGAGGCGCGCGCTAGTGTCCCAGCGCGCGCCCACACCACTTGTGCCAAAAGGGGGAGCACCAAATCTCCCCCATCCAATTGACGGCGCTCGCCTTTCTGGGGGCGAGCAAAGGCCGCCGGGCTGTTCGGTGCATGCTAACGCGATTCCCGCAGCCCGGCACCATGGCCAGTGGAAGGACACCGTGGGGTTTTAGTGAGTAGACCGGGCCCGGCCGCTAGAAGCTTGAGACCCTGCGGGGTCTCGCTCGCCCGGGCCGAAAACGGGAGTCTCACATACCCCTCGTCCTGCGCCCACTCGGGACGAGGGGATGCGTAACGCATTTCCCCACGTAAAAAAAAAAAAAAAAAAAAAAGGTTAGGTTAGGTTGGGGTGGGGTGGGGTGTCAGGTCGGACTACCTCCTCGTGTGCCGCGCGGTTGCAGTTTCCCTCTGATACTTGTATCCGGGGGAAAGGGCAACCGTTAGCGGCCGGTGCATCCTGGGTACTAGAGATGAACTCCCCGCAAGGGGTCTCCATCTCTAGTTGCCAAAGGTCCGACACTAACGGCCCTTTTCAGGGCCCCCGTGGTCCTCCCCGCCGCCGCCCCTGCCTTTCAGGGGTGGCTTTTAGGCAGATGGGGAGGCTTTGGTCGTGGGCTCGGCGTGCACTCACCCTGCCGCCGGGCACGCTGTGGGGGATTTATTCCTCCATGGCACCGCGCCACATCTCGTAAGCCCTTCGGGGAACGAGGGCCTTGGCTTAACCGCCCGGGCCGCGAGGAAGACAACCTCTATAAAAAATTACCCTAATCCAAGCTGCTGAGGCGCACGGCGAGGGATGCATGGCTGGCAGGGGGGCCAGTCTTTAGTGTGTCTCACCTCGGGGTACCGGCCGCCACCTCGAGTGTACATAGGCTTACCCGGGTACAGGGGGCACTGCCCGGGTGGACCTCTTATATCCCCCATACTCGTGGGCTAAGTATAATGAGTCTGAAAAATAAAAAACATTATTCAAAAGCTAATAAAAGAGGAAGGAAAGACGGAGGGATTGAGACGCTAGACAGGGAGTTAGACAAGCTAAGAGAGATAGTGGCGAAGGCTGGGCCCAGTAATGTGGACGCAGATATGAGCCAGGCGGCAAAACGCGGTTGGACAGGTCAGCTTTCTGACGCTTCGAGAGTTGGGTCGGTTTCGTCATTGTCCACAATTGGCGAAACGGATGCGGATACGGATGTCTTTTGGAATTCGTTCCGGTCCATGGCTAACTCACTGAAGGATCTGGCGGGGCGTCAAAAGGAGGAGAAAGACCGGGAGCAGTTGCTGCTGGCGGCGCGATCTCTTTTATATCACCACAAGGTCGCGTCGCGCCTGGGTGACAATGCAGAGGCCGCAATTGACGACAACCAGCTTCTAGGAAGAGAGGTTGAGGCGATGGAAAAGGAATTGGAGGAATTGAGGGCGTCTAAGGCAATGCCACCACCCAAAGTGGCACCCTCGATAAATGTGGACATGGTGGCTGTGCGGGATCGCCTCTCATCAATGGAGGCCAAAATTGAGCGGTTGTTGTCAGCGGAGGAAAGTCGGAGGTCAGCTCCGCAAGAGCTGTCTCCGACAGCAATTGAGAATCGCCTCACGTCACTTGAGGCCAAAATTGAGAAGTTGTTAGCGGTGGAAGAGATGCGCAGGTCGATCCCGCAGGTGCCATCTCCTGCAGCGGCTCCCTCGTACGCTGAAAAGGCTGGCGCGCCCCAGCGTTGTGGTGGGTCAGTGGCTCGTGCTCCGAAAACGGCTCAAAAAATGTTGGCAGTTGCTCCCACTCCCTCCAAAGTTGGGTCGGAGAAGCAAGTTAAAAGCAGCGGGACCAAGAAGAGAAGGAGGCCAAGGAAAAAGAAAGTCAAAGTGCGTGCCCCATCTTCTGCGGCGGTGGTAGTCACTTTATCACCAGCCGCACTACAGAAAGGCGGCACCTACCAAGAGTTTTTAACGACGGCGAAGGAAAAGGTTAAGCTGCAGGACCTCGATATCCCGAGTATCCGATTGAGGAATTCACTCACCGGAGCTCGGATAATTGAGGTGCCAGGTTCTGAGAGCGGTCCCAAGGCGGACGCCCTAGCCAAGCGGCTGGCTGGGCTGTTCAAGCCTGAATTTGTTAGGGTGTCGAGGCCCGTAAAGCGCGCGAGTTTGCGTATTACGGGGCTCGACATCACAATAAAAAATGAGGAGCTGGCGTCCGCTTTGGCGGAGGTAGGGAACTGTCCAAAGGAGGAAGTTAAACTTGGGCTGATTAGATATAATCAGCGCGGTTTGGGTGCAGTCGTCGTTAGCTGCCCAGCAGCGGCGGCTGCCAAATTGGCGGAGGCGGGCCGGTTGGTCGTTGGATGGGTCTCTGCAAGAGTGGAGGCCCTCAGAGAGAGGGAGCTAAGGTGCTACCGCTGCCTGGATTTCGGGCACGTCGGTAGCACCTGCAAGGTGGAGGTAGACCGCAGTGGACTCTGCTTCCGCTGCGGTCTGCCCGGCCATAAGGCCGCGTCGTGCGAGGCCTCGCCGCGCTGCGTCTTGTGCGCGGCGAAGGGCAGGCCCGCCGACCACTGGGTGGGGCGAGGCGAGTGTAAGCCGACCCCCCGCCCACGAAGGAGTGTCGCAGAAGGGGCGTCAAGGGGTGCTGCTAGTTTGGCGGCACCCGGTGCCTCTGCAGTGTCGGTCCCCGCTGCTAGTGCGGTGGCGGTGGACCCTGCCGCAATTTCTGCGGCGCGCCAGAATGGTGCCGGGGAGATGGAGTGCCAGTGATGGCGCTTTATCCCCCGGTCCATTCATGAACACCTTGGCCTGTGGGGCAGCGGGCGGGGCGGCCCGTTGCCCAACTACCACCTTCACAGGCCACACGATGAGGCGCGCGCTGGTGTCCAAGCGCGCGCCCACATACTTTGTGCCAAAGGGGGAGCACCAAATCTCCCCCATCCAATTGACGGCGCTCGCCTTTCTGGGGGCGAGCCAAGGCCGCCGGGCTGTTCGGTGCATGCTAACGCGATTCCCGCAGCCCGGCACCATGGCCAGTGGACGGACACCGTGGGGTTTTAGTGAGTAGACCGGGCCCGGCCGCTAGAAGCTTGAGACCCTGCGGGGTCTCGCCCGCCCGGGCCGAAAACGGGAGTCTCACATACCCCTCGTCTTGCGCCCACTCGGGACGAGGGGATGCGTAACGCATTTCCCCACGTAAAAAAAAAAAAAAAAAAAAAAAAAAAAAAAAAAAAAAAAAAGGTTGGGGTGGGGTGTCAGGTCGGACTACCTCCTCGTGTGCCGCGCGGTTGCAGTTTCCCTCTGATACTTGTATCCGGGGGAAAGGGCAACCGTTAGCGGCCGGTGCATCCTGGGTACTAGAGATGAACTCCCCGCAAGGGGTCTCCATCTCTAGTTGCCAAAGGTCCGACGCCAACGGCCCTTTTCAGGGCCCCCGTGGTCTTCCCCGCCGCCGCCCCTGCCTTTTGGGGGTGGCTTTTAGGCAGATGGGGAGGCTTTGGTCGTGGGCTCGGCGTGCACTCACCCTGCCGCCGAGCACGCTGTGGGGGATTCAGTCCCCCATGGCACCGCGCCACAACTCGTAAACCCTTCGGGGAACGAGGGCCTTGGCTTAACCGCCCGGGCCGCGAGGAAGACAACCTCTATAAAAAATTACCCTAATCCAAGCTGCTGAGACGCACGGCGAGGGATGCATGGCTGACAGGGGGGTCAGTCATTAGTGTGTCTCACCTCGGGGTACCGGCCGCCACCTCGAGCGTACGTAGGCTTACCCGGGTACAGGGGGCACTGCCCGGGTGGACCTTTTATTTCCCCCATACTCGTGGGCTAAGTGATATGAGTTCTAAATCTAAAAAATCTAACTTAAAAAACAAAAGCGGAGGTAAGAAGGAGGATGGGAGTGCGACACTCGTGAGGGAATTGGACAGACTGAGAGAGGTAGTGGCGATGGTAGCTGCGCCCAGTAATGCGGGTGCAGATCTAAGCCCGGCGGCAAAGCGGTTAAAGACCAGAGGCGAATCGTCCGCCCAAGGTTCAACAGTGGGCTCTCTGGAGTCGTTGTCTACCATAGGCGAGGCGGATACGGACATGGATATGTTCTGGGATGGTTTCCGGTCCCTGGCTGAGTCGCTAAGGGAAATGGCTAATCGCCAAAAAACGGTGGATGACCGGGAGAAGTTGTTGTTGGCGGCGCGGTCGATTGTGTACCACCACAAGATCGCGTCGCGCCTGGGAGATAATGCCGATGAGGCCATCAACGACAACCAGCTTCTCGGAAAAGAGGTCGAGGCGTTAGATAAGGAGATTGAGGAGTTAAAGGCGTCGAAGGCGATGCCACCACCTGCGTCACCGGCGCCGCTACCGCCTTTGAAGGTGGATATGGTGGCTATCCAGGACCGCCTGTCAACTATGGAGGCGAAGATTGAGAGGCTCCTGACCATGGAGGAGCGTCGGACTTCAGCTCCGCTGGAGCCCTCTCCGAATTTAATAGAGGATCGTCTCGCCTCAATGGAGGCTAAAATAGAGCGCTTGTTGGCGGCAGAGGAGTCGCGTAGGTCGGTCCCTATTAGACCAGCATCAGCGACCCCAACCTATGCGCAAAAGGCTGGCGCTGCCGGTCCCCTTAGTGGCTCGGCAAAGCCCAGAGTGCCGAAGGTGGTGCCTGTAAAGAGTGTGGCTGCTGCTCCAGCTCCTGTTGTGGTTGAGAAGGAGCGGCAAAATGGGAAAGGCCCTAAGAAGCGGAAGAGAAGAAAAAAGAGGAAGGTCAGGGTGCGTGCCCCAACCTCCGCGGCGGTGGTGGTCACTTTATCCCCCGCTGCGTTTGAAAAAGGTGGCACATATAAAGAGTTTCTCTCTACGGCAAGGGAAAAGGTCAGGTTACAGGACCTCGGGATCCCTAGCATCCGGATGAGGAATACGCTCACCGGAGCTAGGATGATTGAGGTCCCAGGTGTCGACGCCGGTCCCAAGGCGGACATCCTGGCCAAAAAGTTGGCTGGGCTCTTCAAGCCCGAATTTGTACGGGTGTCGAGGCCCGTGAAACGCGCTAGTTTGCGCATTACGGGTCTCGACCTCACTGTCAAACCAGAGGAACTTATGTCCGCCTTGGCGGATGGAGGAGGCTGTGATAAGGAAGTGGTGAAACTTGGGGCCATCCGCTTCAATCAGCGTGGCCTAGGTGCAGTCGTCGCTAGCTGTCCAGCAGCGGCGGCTGCCAAGCTGGCGGAAGCGGGCCGATTAGTCGTCGGGTGGGTCTCTGCGCGAGTGGAGGCCCTCCAAGAGAGGGAGCTGAGGTGTTACCGCTGCCTGGAGTTCGGGCATGTCGGTAACACCTGCAAGGTGGAGGTTGACCGCAGTGGACTCTGCTTCCGCTGCGGTCTGCCCGGCCATAAGGCCGCGTCGTGCGAGGCCCCGCCGCGCTGCGTCTTGTGCGCGGCGAAGGGCAGGCCCGCCGACCACTGGGTGGGGCGAGGCGAGTGTAAGCCGACCCCCCGCCCACGAAGGAGTGCTGCAGGAAGAGCGCCAACGGTTGCTGCCGGTCAGGCGGCACCGGATGCCTCTGCAGTGTCGGCCCCCACTGCTAGTGCGGCAGTGGTGAGCTCCACCGCAATTTCTGCGGCGCGCCAGGATGGCACCGGGGATATGGAGTGCCAGTGATGGCGCTCTGTCCCCCGGTCCATTTTTCGAACACCCGAGCCTGTGGGGCAACGGGCGGGGCGGCCCGTTGCCCACCCATCACCTGCACAGGCCACACGATGAGGCGCGCGCTAGTGTCCCAGCGCGCGCCCACACCACTTTGTGCCAAAAGGGGGAGCACCAAATCTCCCCCATTCAATTGACGGAGCTCGCCTTTTTGGGGGCGAGCTAAGGCCGCCGGGCTGTTCGGTGCATGCCTTGAGCGATTCCCGCAGCCCGGCAACATGGCCAGTGGAAGGACACCGTGGGGTTTTAGTGAGTAGACCGGGCCCGGCCGCTAGAAGCTTGAGACCCTGCGGGGTCTCGCTCGCCCGGGCCGAAAACGGGAGTCTCACATACCCCTCGTCCTGCGCCCACTCGGGACGAGGGGATGCGTAACGCATTTCCCCACGTAAAAAAAAAAAAAAAAAAAAGGTTAGGTTGGGGTGTCAGGTCGGACTACCTCCTCGTGTGCCGCGCGGTTGCAGTTTCCCTCTGATACTTGTATCCGGGGGAAAGGGCAACCGTTAGCGGCCGGTGCATCCTGGGTACTAAAGATGAACTCCCTGCAAGGGGTCTCCATCTCTAGTTGCCAAAGGACCGACGCCAAAGGCCCTTTTCAGGGCCCCCGTGGTCTTCCCCGCCGCCGCCCCTGCCTTTTGGGGGTGGCTTTTAGGCAGATGGGGAGGCTTTGGTCGTGGGCTCGGCGTGCACTCACCCTGCCGTCGGGCACGCTGTGGGGGATTCAGTCCTCCATGGCACCGCACCACAACTCGTAAACCCTTCGGGGAACGAGGGCCTTGGCTTAACCGCCCGGGCCGCGAGGAAGAAAACCTCTATAAAAAATTACCCTAACTCAAGCCGCTGAGGCGCACGGCGAGGAGTGCGTGGCTGGCAGGTAGGCCAGTCGCGAGTGTGCCTCACCTCGGGGTACCGGCCGCCACCTCGAGCGTACGTAGGCTTACCCGGGTACAGGGGGCACTGCCCGGGTGGACCTTTTATTTCCCCCATACTCGTGGGATAAGTATTATGAGTTCCAAATCTAAAAAATCAAAATCAAACTTAAAAAACAAAAGTGGAGGTAAGAAGGAGGATGGAAGTGCGACACTGGTGAGGGAATTGGATAGACTGAGAGAGGTAGTGGCGATGGTAGCTGCGCCCAGTAATGCGGGTGCAGATCTAAGCCCGGCGGCAAAGCGGCTTAAGACCAGAGGCGAATCGTCCGCCCAAGGTTCAACAGTGGGCTCTCTGGAGTCACTGTCTACCATAGGCGAGGCGGATACGGACATGGATATGTTCTGGGATGGTTTCCGGTCCCTGGCTGAGTCGCTAAGGGACATGGCTAATCGCCAAAAAACGGTGGATGACCGGGAGAAGTTGTTGTTGGCGGCGCGGTCGATTGTGTACCACCACAAGATCGCGTCGCGCCTGGGAGATAATGCCGATGAGGCGATCAACGACAACCAGCTTCTCGGAAAAGAGGTCGAGGCGTTAGATAAGGAGATTGAGGAGTTAAAGGCGTCGAAGGCGATGCCACCACCTGCGTCACCGGCGCCGCTACCGCCTTTGAAGGTGGATATGGTGGCTATCCAGGACCGCCTGTCAACTATGGAGGCGAAGATTGAGAGGCTCCTGTCCATGGAGGAGCGTCGGACTTCAGCTCCGCTGGAGCCCTCTCCGAATTTGATAGAGGATCGTCTCGCCTCAATGGAGGCTAAAATAGAGCGCTTGTTGGCGGCAGAGGAGTCGCGTAGGTCGGTTCCAACTTATGCGGAAAAGGCTGGCGCTGCCGGCCCCCGTATTGGCTCGGCAAAGCCCAAAGTGCCGAAGGTGGTGCCTGTCAAGAGTGTGGCTGCTGCTCCAGCTCCTGTTGTGGTTGAGAAGGAGCGGCAAAATGGGAAGGGCCCCAAGAAGCGGAAGAAAAGAAAAAAGAGGAAGGTCAGGGTGCGTGCCCCAACCTCCGCGGCGGTGGTGGTCACTTTATCCCCCGCTGCGTTTGAAAAAGGTGGCACATATAAAGAGTTTCTCTCTACGGCAAGGGAAAAGGTCAGGTTACAGGACCTCGGGATCCCTAGCATCCGGATGAGGAATACGCTCACCGGAGCTAGGATGATTGAGGTCCCAGGTGTCGACGCCGGCCCCAAGGCGGACATCCTGGCCAAAAAGCTGGCTGGGCTCTTCAAGCCCGAATTTGTACGGGTGTCGAGGCCTGTGAAACGCGCTAGCCTGCGCATCACGGGTCTCGACCTCACTGTCGAACAAGAGGAGCTTATGTCCGCCTTGGCGGATGGAGGAGGTTGTGTCAAGGAGGCGGTAAAGCTTGGGGCCATCCGCTTCAATCAACGTGGTCTAGGTGCAGTCGTCGCTAGCTGTCCAGCAGCGGCGGCTGCCAAGTTGGCGGAGGCGGGCCGATTAGTCGTCGGGTGGGTCTCTGCGCGAGTGGAGGCCCTCCAAGAGAGGGAGCTGAGGTGTTACCGCTGCCTGGAGTCCGGGCATGTCGGTAACACCTGCAAGGTGGAGGTTGACCGCAGTGGACTCTGCTTCCGCTGCGGTCTGCCCGGCCATAAGGCCGCGTCGTGCGAGGCCCCGCCGCGCTGCGTCTTGTGCGCGGCGAAGGGCAGGCCCGCCGACCACTGGGTGGGGCGAGGCGAGTGTAAGCCGACCCCCCGCCCACGAAGGAGTGCTGCAGGAAGAGCGCCAACGGTTGCTGCCGGTCAGGCGGCACCGGATGCCTCTGCAGTGTCGGCCCCCACTGCTAGTGCGGCAGTGGTGAGCTCCACCGCAATTTCTGCGGCGCGCCAGGATGGCACCGGGGATATGGAGTGCCAGTGATGGCGCTCTGTCCCCCGGTCCATTTTTCGAACACCCGAGCCTGTGGGGCAGCGGGCGGGGCGGCCCGTTGCCCACCCATCACCTGCACAGGCCACACGATGAGGCGCGCGCTAGTGTCCCAGCGCGCGCCCACACCACTTTGTGCCAAAAGGGGGAGCACCAAATCTCCCCCATCCAACTGACGGTGCTCGCCTTTTTGGGGGCGAGCTAAGGCCGCCGGGCTGTTCGGTGCATGCTTTAAGCGATTCCCGCAGCCCGGCAACATGGCCAGTGGAAGGACACCGTGGGGTTTTAGTGAGTAGACCGGGCCCGGCCGCTAGAAGCTTGAGACCCTGCGGGGTCTCGCTCGCCCGGGCCGAAAACGGGAGTCTCACATACCCCTCGTCCTGCGCCCACTCGGGACGAGGGGATGCGTAACGCATTTCCCCACGTAAAAAAAAAAAAAAAAAAAAAAAAAAGGTTAGGTTAGGTTAGGTTAGGTTAGGTTAGGTTTTTTTTTTTTTTTTTTTTTTTTTTTTTTTTTTTTTTTTTCTCTATCTCCTCCAACGTAGTCGGAGTCTATTTTCGTCTACTTTCAACTTTTCTATTCTCTTTTTCTTTTAGTTTTCTTATCTTATTTATAATAGTCTATTACAACTTTACATTTAATTCTTTCAACATTTCTAGCTTACTCAATTATCCTATTTAATCTGTCTTAATCTAATTACAAATATTGGTTTTTTAGGGTAGGGCTACACACAGTTGCCACGATTCTATTTCTATAGTTTATTCCTAGTCTATAACACTTATACTATAACATATTTTTCTCTTCTTACAGCTTGTTTTATTCTATTTTTCTATTTTCTAATAATAATATTTACTTATCTATATTTATGTCTATTTTACAGTTTATTTTATCTAAAACATGTCATTGTACTATTTTAATGCTTTTTTAATAGCTTTACACAATGGGTGCGGGTGTTAGGCTTTGTTTCCCCTTCTCACAATTTCTTCAAACTAATCTATTTTCTTTCTTATTTTATTCTCTTTCTTATCTTATTTCTTATTCTATTACATACCAATTTTTATTTAGAGTCTATTTATTCCTATATACTTATTTATTATTCTATTTTAATTTATATGCTGACAACTATATATGCTCAATATATATTGTCACATACTTTTCTAATCTGTCCTATTTCTTTTTATGACTTTTTCGGCGATGTTAGTACAGTACTCTAAAAATATGTCCCTGTCTCTACTGACGATTATCCTTGCCACATTTTCTACCTCCAGCTTGGTGTCTAGTCTCTGCTCCACTTCCCATCTCTCTCTGGCATATACAGGGCAGTCCAATAAGATATGTGGGACGGTCTCCTTTTTATTTCGGTCGCAGATGCACGATGGGTTCTCCTTGCACTTGAAGCGATTCAAGTACTCGGAGAACCCACCGTGCCCGGTCATTATCTGCGTAAGGGTGGCCGATTTTTTAATTTTTCTTACAGTTCTATACGCCGCTGCTGCATCGGGGAAGAACATCTTCGTTACGGCTGCGGTTTCTCCGTTGACGTACCTCCGGTTCCATTCATCAAGCGTCCCCGATCGGATTTGACGCTTGATAAATGAGACCGGACATCTGTCGTAATCGGGCTTACGTTTAGAGTTCTGAGCGGCCTCCTTGGCGAGCTCATCCGCCCGTTCGTTGCCTTCTAACCCGGCGTGAGCTTTTATCCAGAACAAGCTGACTTGCTTGTTCTGGAGAGCGCTGGCTTCTAGATTTTTTCTAGCCTCTACAGCCAATGGGTGAAGGCAACGATAGTTCTTGACCGTCTGGAGAGCCGCCATGGAGTCGCTCATAACTCCAAACGACGTCGCAGCGTGTTCTTTTATTAGCCTGGTAGCCCTGCAGATCGCCAGGAGTTCGGCCTGGTACACCGTGCAGTAGCTGGATAGCGTTAATTTTTGAGCCCTGGTCTCTGTCGCTCCGGTATATACGGACAGTGCCGCACCAACTCTTCCTCCTATCTTGCTACCGTCCGTATAAACTTTGACATCCAGGTGCTCTTGCGCGTTCACATCCTCACGGTCTACCAGGCCTCTGAACTCGAGGTTCATATGTCCTGCAGGGTGGGGGGATTTTATAGCCGAGGCCATTTGCTCCACCTCTCTGTCTCCCAAGATCTGTTGCGGCACTCCTCTTTTGGCTTCGTATAGGGATGCTACCTCCTGGATACGCAGGTCCAGAGGCAGTATCCCCGCCAGCAGGAGTGCAGAGTTCAGGGAGACAGTTCGGTAAGCTTTACATAGCTTCTGGGCGATCCCCCGCTGGACTACTGCGAGCTGTTTTATCACCCCCTTCTTCTTTGCAGCGGGTGCCCATGCGCTTGCGGCATATAGAACTATGGGTTCTATTGTGGCCACGTAAATGATCTTAACGACCTCCGGGTTGAGGCCCCATCCCACCTTTGCCGCCCTGCATAGCTGCTTGTAAACCCCAATGGCTTTTTTGCAGACATTCGCGACATGCGTGTTAAAGGTTAATTTGTCATCGATGGTAACCCCGAGCAGCTTGATCTCCCTGGACATGGCGATGTCCACTCCTCCCATGCTCAGGCGCGGTGTATCGAATTTCAGCTTCCTCGTCACTGTCATCGCATTCGTTTTTTGCGGAGCGAATTTTAGCTTATTGTCGATACCCCACGCCTGAACATGTTCAAGGGCTGCGTTCGCACGTCCCTCGATCTCAAGCGCCGTGTCACCATCGAAGACCAAAACCACGTCGTCGGCGAATGCCTGCACATAGTCCCCACGATTTACCAGGCTTTTCAGCAGGGGGTCCAGGAGCAGGTTCCAGAGGATCGGTCCTCCTATGGAACCCTGGACGCATCCCTTGTCTGTACCTTTGGTGTATTCCTGGCCCGCATACCTAACCGTGACGCTCCGGTCGCTTAAATAACTGTCTATGACCCTCCTCAAGTTTGACGGGCACCTTTCCTCAGCCAATCGGACCTTAATGGCCGGCCACCAGGCACTATCGAAGGCCCCCTCTATATCCAAAGAGATAAGCACAACTATCTTCTTCCGGGCCAACCTCCCGTTGATATGTTGCATAAGGGTATAGAGGGAGTCTTCGGTGCTCCTCTGGGGCATAAAGCCGTATTGGCGAGTACTCATCCGCGGCATGATGTAGAACTTGAGGCGGGCCATCACCATTTTCTCATAGATTTTCCCCAGCACTGGTAGGAGGCCAATCGGTCTATACGCTTTTGGTGTGTCGTAACTGTCCTTACCCGGTTGGTTAGGTTAGGTTAGGTTAGGTTAGGTTAGGTTAGGTTAGGTTAGGTTAGGTTAGGTTAGGTTAGGTTAGGTTAGGTTAGGTTAGGTTAGGTTAGGTTAGGTTAGGTTAGGTTAGGTTAGGTTAGGTTAGGTTGGGGTGTCAGGTCGGACTACCTCCTCGTGTGCCGCGCGGTTGCAGTTTCCCTCTGATACTTGTATCCGGGGGAAAGGGCAACCGTTAGCGGCCGGTGCATCCTGGGTACTAGAGATGAACTCCCCGCAAGGGGTCTCCATCTCTAGTTGCCAAAGGTCCGACGCCAACGGCCCTTTTCAGGGCCCCCGTGGTCTTCCCCGCCGCCGCCCCTGCCTTTTGGGGGTGGCTTTTAGGCAGATGGGGAGGCTTTGGTCGTGGGCTCGGCGTGCACTCACCCTGCCGTCGGGCACGCTGTGGGGGATTCAGTCCCCCATGGCACCGCGCCACAACTCGTAAACCCTTCGGGGAACGAGGGCCTTGGCTTAACCGCCCGGGCCGCGAGGAAGACAACCTCTATAAAAAATTACCTTAACTCAAGCTGCTGAGGCGCACGGCGAGGAGTGCGTGGCTGGCAGGAAGGCCAGTCGCTAGTGCGCCTCACCTCGGGGTACCGGCCGACACCCCGTTGTATTAGGCTTACCCGGGTACAGGGGGCACTGCCCGGGTGGACCGAATATTTCCCCCATACTCGTGGGACTAATATGTTGTGCTCAAATTTAAATTCTCAAAGTAAAGATAAATGCGAAGGCGTCGAAAAGGGCGTCGGGAGGACAGGGAGACAAATTGAAGAAGTGACGAGTGGAGAGGCGGAGAGTCGTGTGTCGACGTTTGGTGGTGGTGCTGTATCCTCGGAGTGTGCTGGTACTAGTGTTGCCAGCTTGCCCGAGGAATACAGCATGGATATCCAGGACGACGGAGGTAGGGTCAGTGTGCAGTTCATGGGTTTCGTGGACAGCGACACTGACGCCGACCAAATACCGGAGCCGGCGAAGCCGGCCAAGAGGCGAATGGATGAGGAAGAGGAAAACGATGACGAGAAAAGGAGAAGGGCAGGAGGTTCTCCTGATCTCGTCCAGACACAGGGAGAAGCTGAAAGAGCTACTCCTCTTCCCCCAGAGATGTCCCTACTGGGCAATAAAGTCCTGCGCGTGAACCTCGGCCCTAGGGTGGAGACCAGGGGCCGGAAACCAATCCACGGCAGGTTTATTGGAGTTGGCCGAGCTAGGGACCTGCAAAGGGCGGCAAGGGCTGCCGCCAAGCTAAAGGAGGAGAAAAAGGAATTGGTCAAGGAGCTCCAGCGGGTAAGGAAACCGCCAGTGGACCGCACCCCTCTAGATCCACAAACAATGGTGGCGGTGGACATTAATGCCCAATTTGAAACGGTGCTCCAAAACATTAGATCGGTGGTTCTCCAGTCGAAGGGCCTTAAGGGTGTTAACCAAAAGGTCCTGAATGACTCGATGGCTCTAATTCGCGAGCTAGCAAGCGTCCTTTTGGCGCGGACCTCAAACGAGGAAACGAATAAGCTGGCTCGCGAACTAAAATCTATTCGGCAGGAGAACCAGGAGCTCCGTAAAGAGCTAGATGAGCTCCGCCGGCAGTCCCGTAATATGGTACCCGCGGAGCCGTTGGAAAAAGCGGTACCCCTGGCCGCTCTTAGGAAGGAATTCCAAAAGCTAGCCAGGGAGCAGGAGTCGAGCATGGATGCTCGGCTCCAAAGAATGGAAAGTGTTCTGGAGGGCCAGCGGCTACGGCCGCGCCTCTCTAACCAGAAGAATGTGCCCTCCTATAGTGAGGTAGCAGCGGGACTGCAATCACAGGCAGCTGGGGCCCCCTCTACATCTAGGGGTCCAACAAATGCGCCTGCTAGGAAGCAGGGTTCAACACCGGCCGCAAAGCCCGCTGTTCCCACTACCCAACAAGAAGGAGGGCCTGGAAAAAAGAAGAGGAGAAAAAGAAGGAAGAACCGGGGTGGTGGTGGGAGAGTTGTAGGGGATGAGGCCCCACAATCCACTACCACCCAAAATTTAAGTAGGAGTCGCAGCGGCACGAGAGTTGCGCCGCCCCCCTCACAGCAAGAGGGGGGAAACAAGTGGATAAAAGTCGGCCAGAAAAAGGCCGACAAGAAAGCCGCCCAAAAGAAACGTAGGGCGGCCAAAAAGGAGGCGGCGCGACTGTCCGTGCCGAGATCTGCTGCGGTGGTGATTACACTGCAGCCGGAAGCTGTAGGCAAGGGCGTCAGTTATTCGGACGTCCTAACAAGGGCTAAGGAGTCTATTAAATTGGACGAACTCCAAATCAGTGGCGTCCGATTTAAGACCACTCGCACTGGGGCGAGGATGTTAGAGATCCCCGGTGCAACGAGTGGTCCCAAGGCCGACGCCCTTGCCGAAAGGTTAAAGGCTAGCCTGCCAGACGATGTTGTCAAAGTGTCCAGGCCGATGAAGACCGTAGAGCTTCGTATCTCCGACCTGGACGACTCCGTCTCGCAGGCGGAGCTTTCGGCTGCAGTGGCCAAGGTGGGCGGCTGTCCCGCGGAGCATGTGCGGTCGGGCACAATCCGACCGGCACCCTCCGGGCTGGGGACAGCCATAGTCAGCTGCCCAGTTGGGGCGGCAAAAAAGTTGGCGGAAGGCAAGCGCCTCCTTGTTGGGTGGGTTTCAGCGCAGGTCAAGCTCCTGCAGCCGCGCCCCGTTCGGTGTTACCGTTGCATGGCCGACGGTCATGTCGGTGCGCGGTGCACCGCGGAAGTCACTTGTGTTGGTAAGTGCTTCCGCTGTGGTCAGTCGGGCCATAAAGCTGCCGAATGCAGCGCTGCGCCGCACTGCAATGCGTGCGCGGCGGCTGGCAAGCCCGCTGACCACAGAATGGGGAGCAAGGCCTGCGCCCCACCCAAACCCAAAGGTAAGAAGAAGTTGACTGCGGCCCCTTTACAGCCCAGTCAACTTAAAGCGCCAGTTGAGGCGCCAATGGCAATGGAGGTAGTGGAGACGGCCCAACAATGACCGTCTTCCGCTACCTCCAAACGAATCTGAACCACTGCGCCAGAGCTCAGGACCTTTTACACCAGAGCCTGGCGCAGTGGCAAATCAATGTTTGTGTCGCCGCCGAGCCGTACTTCGTCCCGCCTAGAGATGACTGGGCGGGCGACGTGAGTGGCTCGGTGGCCATTATAGTGAGTACAGCGGTCGGTACCCCTCCCCTCGAAAATATCTCGCGGGGGCAGGGGTACGTCACAGCCTGCATAGGTAGGTCTGTGGTCGCGGGCGTTTACGCCCCACCCAGTTTATCTCTCGCCGACTTCGAAGTCTTGTTGGAAAGGCTGGGCACGTTCGTCGCTCGTAGCCACCCCCTCCCTGCAATCGTCCTGGGGGACTTCAATGCCAAGTCAACGGCTTGGGGTTCCCCCGCCACGGACGCGAGGGGAGAGTTGCTCGAGGAGTGGGCCCTCTCTACAGGCCTACTCGTTCTCAACCGAGGTTCTGTCCACACGTGCGTGCGTCTGTGGGGCGGGTCAATCGTTGACCTATCGTTTGCGAGCCCCGCAATAGCGCGCCGTGTCCGGGAATGGCGCGTCGTCGAGGAGGTGGAGACGCTATCGGATCACAAATATATCCGATTTGACGTCTCCGCCCAGACCTCCGACGCCCCGATTCGTCCCGGCTCGGTTGAGACCGGTCCACGCTGGTCGTTGAAGCAGCTCGACAGGGAGCTGCTCCTGGAAGCCGCCTTAGTCCAGGCCTGGGTGTCAGCACCGGACAGGCCTGTTGACGTAGAAAGTGAGGCGGCTTGGTTTCAGGAATGTGGGTCGCGTATGTGTGACACATCCATGCCGCGGGTCCGTTCTGCGGCGACAAAGCGCCAAGTTTACTGGTGGTCGCCGCAGATCGCGCAGTTGCGCGAAGCCTGTCAGGCTGCAAAAAGGCACCTGACAAGGCACAATAGAAGACACCGCGGCGCCGCATACGCGGCCCCGAGAGGGGCGGAACTACACGAGGCGTACAGGGAGGCGAAGAGGGCCCTCCAGTACGCCATCGAGGGAGCGAAGGTCGAAAGCTACAAGACCTTCATAGAGACTCTGGATCAAGATCCGTGGGGGCGCCCATATCGCCTTGTGAGGGGCAAACTACGCCCCTGGGCTCCCCCACTTACCCAGAGTCTCCGACCTGAGCTCCTCGAGGAGGTGGTGAGCGCATTGTTTCCCATGGGAAGGGAGCACGCGCCACCACCTATGGTTCCGCCCAGCCAGGAACCCAGCGTGGACCGAGACGACGACGTGCCCGAAGTGACCCGGGCAGAGCTGAGAGCGGCGGTGAATCGCATGTCGGCGAAGAACACCGCCCCAGGGCCAGACGGCATTCATGGCCGAGTGTGGGCCCTGGCCGTGAGGGCTCTCGGGCCCCGACTATTGGGCCTCTACAGCGCGTGTATGGAGCGGGGCCAGTTTCCACGCCGGTGGAAAACTGGTAAGCTGGTCCTGCTTAAGAAAGAGGGGCGCCCGGCGGACAGTCCGTCCGCCTACCGGCCCATCGTGTTGCTGGACGAGGTGGCGAAGCTCTTCGAGCGGATAATCGCCGAGCGCCTCGTCCAACACCTGAGTGGTGTGGGGCCGGACCTGGCGGAGAACCAGTTTGGTTTCCGCCGAGGGCGCTCTACCATACACGCGGTAAAGAGTGTACGAGCCCAAGCGGAGGTAGCTGTGTCCCGGGGCGAGGTGATGCTGGCGGTGTCGCTCGACATCGCCAACGCTTTTAACACCTTGCCCTGGAGTTGCATCAAAGAGGCACTAGTTTACCATCATGTGCCCAGCTACCTTCGCCGTATTGTCGGGGCCTACCTGTCGGAACGGGAGATTATCTGCCCGGGTCGTGATCAGTTGTTACGGCGAGAGATGGTGTGCGGTGTTCCACAGGGGTCGGTTCTAGGCCCTCTCCTGTGGAACATCGGATATGACTGGGTGCTGCGCGGCGCCCTCCTCCCTTGCGTCAGCGTCGTTTGTTACGCTGACGACACGCTGGTTTTGGCGCGGGGGAGGACGCACGCGCAGGCGACGTCTCGTGCGACCGCTGGGGTTGCGCAAGTCATCGGAAGGATCCGGCGGCTGGGACTGCAGGTGGCCTTGCAAAAATCCGAGGTCATTTGTTTTCATGGGCCTCGGAACAGGCCACCGCCTAGGTCCCAGCTCGTGGTGGGGGACGTACGCATCGACGTAGGGTCGTCGATGCGCTATCTAGGCCTAGTAATCGACGGCCGTTGGGACTTCGGGGCCCACTTCAAGATCTTGGCCCCGAAATTGGTGGCAGCCGCTAGAGCTTTGGCGCGGCTGCTGCCCAATCTGGGAGGTCCCAACTCCCCCACAAGAAGGCTTTATCAGGGGATCGTGCGATCCATGGCCCTATACGGGGCCCCAATATGGGCGGAAGCCCTGGGCCCCAAACACGGCGCGCTGCTTCGTGCACCGCAGCGCGCCATGAACATAAGGGCCATTAGGGGGTATCGCACGATCTCTTTCGAGGCGGCAAGCCTTCTTGCCGGATCCCCGCCCTGGGACTTGGAGGCGAAGCTCCTCGCGTCACTCTTTACATGGCGCGAGGAGCGAATCGCGCGGAGCTTGCGGCCGTCGCCGCGAGAGACCGAGATAGAGCGGTCTCGGCTCCGCGACGTCCTGGTGGCGAACTGGAGCGTTCGACTTGCGCAACCCGACGCAGGGCACGCCACAATCGTGGCGGTAAGACCCGTCCTCACGGAGTGGCTGCAGAGGCGTCACGGCGCCCTCGGCTTCCGTACGACACAGGTGCTGACAGGCCATGGATGTTTCGGCAAGTACCTGTGTCGTATAGGGAGGGAGCCGACACCCGGGTGCCATCATTGTGGGGCCCCGGAAGACACGGCGCTGCATACGCTGGCAGAATGCCCGGCGTGGACATCGCAGCGCCGTAGTCTGGTCTCGGCGACTGGTGCGGACCCCTCCTCGCTCGAGTCCGTGGTCACGGCGATGACCCGGAGCGAGGAGGCGTGGTCGGCCGTCACCTCATTTTGTGAAGAGGTGATGGCCACGAAGGAGGCGGCGGAGCGTGAGAGGGAGGCGAACACCGTCCTCCCCTGCCGCTCCCGACGCACCAGGCGCCGGAGGGCGCCAAGGAGAGACGACCTGCAGCCTCCGTAGAGGTGGCCTGCGGGCGGCGGGTGGGGCAACCCGCCGCCCTAGCAGCAGCAGGCCCGAGAAGGTGGCGCGACGTGTTCCGCGCGCGCCTGTCTCAGAGGAGGGGGAGCACTCTTGACGCTCCCCCGAAACACGGACGGGGACCAGTCTAGTCCCCGTCCCGGACGGGGCCCGCCACAGTGCCAGGGGCAGGCGGGCCGACCCGCCGGGCTGTACGGTGAATGCAGTAGCGAATCCCGCAGCCCGGCAGCAAAGGGTGTCCGACGGAACACCGGGGGGTTTTAGTGGGTACACCGGGCCCGGCCGCTTGAAGCTGGAGACCCTGCGGGGTCTCGCTCGCCCGGGCCGAAAACGGGAGTCCCACATACCCCTCGCCCTGTGCCCATCCGGGGCGAGGGCATGCGTAACGCATTTCCCCCCGTAAAAAAAAAAAAAAAAAAAAAAAAAAAAAAGGTTAGGTTAGGTTAGGTTAGGTTAGGTTGGGGTGTCAGGTCGGACTACCTCCTCGTGTGCCGCGCGGTTGCAGTTTCCCTCTGATACTTGTATCCGGGGGAAAGGGCAACCGTTAGCGGCCGGTGCATCCTGGGTACTAGAGATGAACTCCCCGCAAGGGGTCTCCATCTCTAGTTGCCAAAGGTCCGACGCCAACGGCCCTTTTCAGGGCCCCTGTGGTTTCCCCGCCGCCGCCCCTGCCTTTCAGGGGTGGCTTTTAGGCAGATGGGGAGGCTTTGGTCGTGGGCTCGGCGTGCACTCACCCTGCCGTCGGGCACGCTGTGGGGGATTCAGTCCCCCATGGCACCGCGCCACAACTCGTAAACCCTTCGGGGAACGAGGGCCTTGGCTTAACCGCCCGGGCCGCGAGGAAGACAACCTCTATAAAAAATTACCTTAACTCAAGCTGCCGAGGCGCACGGCGAGGAGTGCGTGGCTGGCAGGAAGGCCAGTCGCTAGTGCGCCTCACCTCGGGGTACCGGCCGACACCCCGTTGTATTAGGCTTACCCGGGTACAGGGGGCACTGCCCGGGCGGACCGAATATTTCCCCCATACTCGTGGGACTCTTATGTGATGTTCAATTTAAATCTTAAAAATATATCAAAATGCGAAGGCGTCGAAAAGGGCGTCGGGAGGACGGAGAAAGATGATGTTGTAGAGGAGGTGACGAGTGAGGAGAGGAGCAATCGTGTGTCGATTGATGGTAGTGGTTCGGCAGAGGTGTGCTCTGAGGGTGTCAGTGTTGCTGGCACTTTCGAGCAATACGAAATGGATGTCGAGGATGACGGAAAAAGGGTCAGTGTGCGTTTCCTGGGCTTTGTGGACAGTGACTCTGACCCTGACCAAAGCCAGTGCCAGGAGCCAGCGAAGGCAGTAAAAAGGCGGATGGATGAGGGGGAGGATAATGAAGAGAAAAGGAGAAGGGCAGGTGGCTCTCCTGATCTCATAGAGACCCTGCAGGAAGAAGCAGGGCTTAAGAAAAATCCTCCCCCTCCCCCAGAATTATCTCTGCTCTGCAACAAGGTTCTCCGCGTGGACCTTGGCCCCAGAGTGGAGACTAGAGGCCGGAAACCCTTACATGGTGGATACGTAGGAGTCGGTCGCGCAAGGGAGCTACAAAGAGCGGCAAGGGTAGCCGCCAAGCTCAAGGAGGAGAAGAAGGTGCTGGTGAAGGAGCTCCAGCGAGCAAGGAAACCGCCGGTGGATCGCACTCCGTTAGATCCACAGACTATGGTGGCGGCCGACATCAGCGCCCAATTCGAAACGGTGCTCCAAAGCATTAGGTCGGTGGTTCTCCAGTCGAAGGGCCTTAAGGGCGTCAACCAAAAGGTCCTTAACGACTCAATGGCCCTGATTCGCGAGCTAGCAAGCGCCCTGTTGGCGCGTACCTCAAACGAGGAGAATAATAAGCTGGCTCGCGAATTAAAATTCATGCGACAGGAGAACCAGGAGCTCCGCAAAGAGCTAGATGAGCTCCGCCGCCAGAGTCTTCGCTGGACGGCTCCAGAGTCGGTTGAGAGAGGAGAACCCATGGTGGAGACTCTCAAAAAGGAGTTCCGTAAGATTACGAGGGAGCAGGAGACGTCAGTGGATGCTCGCCTCCAAAAAATCGAATCTGTTCTGGAGGGACAACGGTTGCGGCCGCGTCTGACCAACCAAAAGAGCGCACCTGTACTCTCGTACAGTGAAGTGGCTGCAGGGCTGAAGTCGCAGCCAGCTGGGGGCCCCTCTTCCTCTGGGGTTCCTTTGGCAGCGCCTGCCAAACGACAAGCTCCACCAGCTAGACCTGCTGCTCCTTCAGCAAAACCGCAAGATGCAGGATCCAAAAGGAAGAGGAAAAGAAGAAGAAAAAAGAAGCAAGGAGGTGATAGGCCAGTTGCTAGAGATGCAGCTCCAGAGCCAACTACCACCGCAAAAAGGAGAGGTCGCAACGGCACGAGGGTTGCGCCGACCCCCTCTGAAGAGAAAGGGGGAAATAAGTGGACCAAAGTCGGCCAAAAGAAGGCCGACAAGAAAGCCGCCCAAAAGAAACGTAGGGCGGCCAAAAAGGAGGCGGCGCGGCTCTCCGTGCCAAGATCTGCTGCGGTGGTAATAACACTGCAGCCGGAAGCCGAAGGCAGGGGCGTCAAATACGCGGACGTCCTGACAAGGGCCAAAGAAGCCATAAAATTGGACGAGCTGGACATCAGCGGCGTCCGATTTAAGACCACTCGCACCGGGGCGAGAATGTTAGAGATTCCCGGTGCAACGAGTGGTCCCAAGGCTGACGCCCTTGCCGAGAGGTTAAAGGCCAGCCTGCCAGATGATGTTGTGAAAGTGTCCAGGCCGATGAAGACTGTCGAGCTTCGTGTCTCTGGCCTGGACGACTCCGTCTCGCAGGCTGAATTATCGGCTGCAGTGGCCAAGGTGGGTGGCTGTCCCGCGGAGCATGTGCGGTCGGGCACAATCCGACCGGCACCCTCCGGGCTGGGGACAGCCATAGTCAGCTGCCCAGTTGGGGCGGCTAAAAAGTTGGCGGAAGGCAAGCGCCTCCTGGTTGGGTGGGTTTCAGCGCAGGTCAAGCTCCTGCAGCCGCGCCCCGTTCGGTGCTACCGTTGCATGGCCGACGGTCATGTCGGTGCGCGGTGCACCGCGGAAGTCACTTGTGTGGGTAAGTGCTTCCGCTGTGGTCAGTCGGGCCATAAAGCTGCCGAATGCAGCGCTGCGCCGCACTGCAATGCGTGCGCGGCGGCTGGCAAGCCCGCTGACCACAGAATGGGGAGCAAGGCCTGCGCCCCACCCAAACCCAAAGGTAAAAAGAAGTTGACTGTGGCCCCTTTACAGCCCAGTCAACCTAAAGCGCCAGTCGAGGCGCCAGTGGCCATGGAGGTAGTGGAAACGGCCCAACAATGACCGTTTTCCGCTACCTCCAAACGAATTTGAACCACTGCGCCAGAGCTCAGGACCTTTTACATCAGAGTCTGGCGCAGTGGCAAATAAATGTGTGTGTCGCCGCCGAGCCGTACTTCGTCCCGCCTAGAGATGACTGGGCGGGCGACGTGAGTGGCTCGGTGGCTATCATTGTGAGTTCAGCGGTCGGTACCCCTCCCCTCGAAAATATTTCGCGAGGGCAGGGGTACGTCACAGCCTGCATAGGAAGGTCTGTGGTCGCGGGCGTTTACGCCCCACCCAGTTTATCTCTCGCCGACTTCGAGGTCTTGCTGGAAAGGCTGGGCACGTTCGTCGCTCGTAGCCACCCCCTCCCTGCAATCGTCCTGGGGGACTTCAATGCCAAGTCAACGGCTTGGGGTTCCCCCGCTACGGACGCGAGGGGAGAGTTGCTCGAGGAGTGGGCCCTCTCTACAGGCCTACTCGTTCTCAACCGAGGTTCTGTCCACACGTGCGTGCGTCTGTGGGGCGGGTCAATAGTTGACCTGACATTTGCGAGCCCCGCAATAGCGCGCCGTGTCCGGGAATGGCGCGTCGTTGAGGGGGTGGAGACGCTATCGGATCACAGGTATATCCGATTTGACGTCTCCGCCCAGACCTCCGACGCCCCGATTCGTCCCGGCTCGGTTGAGACCGGTCCACGCTGGTCGTTGAAGCAGCTCGACAGGGAGCTGCTCCTGGAAGCCGCCTTAGTCCAGGCCTGGGTGTCAGCACCGGACAGGCCTGTTGACGTGGAAAGTGAGGCGGCTTGGTTTCAGGAATGTGGGTCGCGTATGTGTGATACATCTATGCCGCGGGTTCGTTCTGCGGCGACAAAACGCCAAGTTTACTGGTGGTCGCCGCAGATCGCGCAGTTGCGCGAGGCCTGTCAGGTTGCAAGAAGGCACCTGGCAAGGCATAACAGGAGGCACCGCGGCGCCGCATACGCGGCCCCGAGAGGGGCGGAACTACACGAGGCGTACCGGGGGACGAAGAGGGCCCTCCAGTGCGCCATCGAGGGAGCGAAGGTCGAAAGTTATAAGACCTTCATAGAGACTCTGGACCAAGATCCGTGGGGGCGCCCATATCGTCTTGTGAGGGGCAAATTACGCCCCTGGGCTCCCCCACTTACCCAGAGTCTCCGACCTGAGCTCCTCGAGGAGGTGGTGAGCGCATTGTTTCCCATGGGAAGGGAGCACGCGCCACCACCTATGGTTCCGCCCAGTCAGGAACCCAGCGTGGACCGAGACGACGACGTGCCCGAAGTGACCCGGGCAGAGCTGAGAGCGGCGGTGAATCGCATGTCGGCGAAGAACACCGCCCCAGGGCCAGACGGCATTCATGGCCGAGTGTGGGCCCTGGCCGTGAGGGCTCTCGGGCCCCGACTATTGGGACTCTACAGCGCGTGTATGGAGCGGGGCCAGTTTCCACGCCGGTGGAAAACTGGTAAGCTGGTCCTGCTTAAGAAAGAGGGGCGCCCGGCGGACAGTCCGTCCGCCTACCGGCCCATCGTGTTGCTGGACGAGGTGGCGAAGCTCTTCGAGCGAATAATCGCCGAGCGCCTCGTCCAGCACCTGAGTGGTGTGGGGCCGGACCTGGCGGAAAACCAGTTTGGTTTCCGCCGAGGGCGCTCTACCATACACGCGGTAAAGAGTGTAAGAGCCCAAGCGGAGGTAGCTGTGTCCCGGGGCGAGGTGATGTTGGCGGTGTCGCTCGACATCGCCAACGCGTTTAACACCTTGCCCTGGAGTTGCATCAAAGAGGCACTCATTTTTCATCAAGTGCCCAGCTACCTTCGCCGTATTGTCGGGGCCTACCTGTCGGAGAGGGAGATTATCTGCCCGGGTCAGGAACAAGTTCTACGGCGAGAGATGGTGTGCGGTGTTCCACAGGGGTCGGTTCTAGGCCCTCTCCTGTGGAACATCGGATATGACTGGGTGCTGCGCGGCGCCCTCCTCCCTTGCGTCAGCGTCGTTTGTTACGCTGACGACACGCTGGTTTTGGCGCGGGGGAGGACGCACGCGCAGGCGACGTCTCGTGCGACCGCTGGGGTTGCGCAAGTCATCGGAAGGATCCGGCGGCTGGGACTGCAGGTGGCCTTGCAAAAGTCCGAGGTCATTTGCTTTCATGGACCTCGGAACAGGCCACCGCCTAGGTCCCAGCTCGTGGTGGGGGACGTTCGCATCGACGTAGGGTCGTCGATGCGCTATCTCGGCCTAACCATCGACGGCCGTTGGGACTTCGGGGCCCACTTTAAGATCTTGGCCCCGAAATTGGTGGCAGCCGCTAGAGCTTTGGCGCGGCTGCTGCCCAATCTGGGAGGTCCCAACTCCCCCACCAGAAGGCTTTACCAGGGGATCGTGCGATCCATGGCCCTATACGGGGCCCCAATATGGGCGGAGGCCCTGGGGCCCAAACATGGCGCGCTGCTTCGAGCACCGCAGCGCGCCATGAATATAAGAGCGGTAAGGGGATATCGCACGATCTCTTTTGAGGCGGCAAGCCTTCTAGCCGGATCCCCGCCCTGGGACTTGGAGGCGAAGCTCCTCGCGTCACTCTTTACATGGCGCGAGGAGCGAATCGCGCGGAGCTTGCGGCCGTCGCCGCGAGAGACCGAGATAGAGCGGTCTCGGCTCCGCGACGTCCTGGTGGCGGAATGGAGCGTTCGACTTGCGCAACCCGATGCAGGGCACGCCACGATCGTGGCGGTAAGACCCGTCCTCACGGAGTGGCTGCAGAGGCGTCACGGCGCCCTCGGCTTCCGCACGACACAGGTGCTGACAGGCCATGGATGTTTCGGCAAGTACCTGTGTCGTATCGGGAGGGAGCCGACACCCGGGTGCCATCATTGTGGGGCCCCGGAAGACACGGCGCTGCATACGCTGGCAGAATGCCCGGCGTGGACATCGCAGCGCCGTAGTCTGGTCTCGGCGACTGGTGCGGACCCCTCCTCGCTCGAGTCCGTGGTCACGGCGATGACCCGGAGCGAGGAGGCGTGGTCGGCCGTCACCTCATTTTGTGAGGAGGTGATGGCCACGAAGGAAGCGGCGGAGCGTGAGAGGGAGGCGAACACCGTCCTCCCCTGCCGCTCCCGACGCACCAGGCGCCGGAGGGCGCCAAGGAGAGACGACCTGCAGCCTCCGTAGAGGTGGCCTGCGGGCGGCGGGTGGGGCAGCCCGCCGCCCTAGCAGCAGCAGGCCCGAGAAGGTGGCGCGACGTGTTCCGCGCGCGCCTGTCTCAGAGGAGGGGGAGCACTCTTGACGCTCCCCCGAAACACGGACGGGGACCAGTCTAGTCCCCGTCCCGGACGGGGCCCGCCACAGTGCCAAGGGCAGGCGGGCCGACCCGCCGGGCTGTACGGTGAATGCGTCAGCGAATCCCGCAGCCCGGCAGCAAAGGGTGTCCGACGGAACACCGGGGGGTTTTAGTGGGTACACCGGGCCCGGCCGCTTGTAGCTGGAGACCCTGCGGGGTCTCGCTCGCCCGGGCCGAAAACGGGAGTCCCACATACCCCTCGCCCTGTGCCCACCCGGGGCGAGGGCATGCGTAACGCATTTCCCCCCGTAAAAAAAAAAAAAAAAAAAAAAAAAAAAAAAAAAAAAAAAAAAAAAAAAAAAAAGGTTAGGTTAGGTTAGGTTAGGTTAGGTTAGGTTAGGTTAGGTTAGGTTAGGTTAGGTTAGGTTGGTGCAGGGCACGCCACAATCGTGGCGGTAAGACCCGTCCTCACGGAGTGGCTGCAGAGGCGTCACGGCGCCCTCGGCTTCCGTACGACACAGGTGCTGACAGGCCATGGATGTTTCGGCAAGTACCTGTGTCGTATAGGGAGGGAGCCGACACCCGGGTGCCATCATTGTGGGGCCCCGGAAGACACGGCGCAGCATACGCTGGCAGAATGCCCGGCGTGGACATCGCAGCGCCGTAGTCTGGTCTCGGCGACTGGTGCGGACCCCTCCTCGCTCGAGTCCGTGGTCACGGCGATGACCCGGAGCGAGGAGGCGTGGTCGGCCGTCACCTCATTTTGTGAAGAGGTGATGGCCACGAAGGAAGCGGCGGAGCGTGAGAGGGAGGCGACCACCGTCCTCCCCTGCCGCTCCCGACGCACCAGGCGCCGGAGGGCGCCAAGGAGAGACGACCTGCAGCCTCCGTAGAGGTGGCCTGCGGGCGGCGGGTGGGGCAACCCGTCGCCCCAGCAGCAGCAGGCCCGAGAAGGTGGCGTGACGTGTTCCGCGCGCGCCTGTCTCAGAGGAGGGGGAGCAAAATACAGACGCTCCCCCGAAACACGGACGGGGACCAGTCTAGTCCCCGTCCCGGACGGGGCCCGCCACAGTGCCGAGGGCAGGCGGGCCGACCCGCCGGGCTGTACGGTGAATGCGTCAGCGAATCCCGCAGCCCGGCAGCAAAGGGTGTCCGACGGAACACCGGGGGGTTTTAGTGGGTACACCGGGCCCGGCCGCTTGAAGCTGGAGACCCTGCGGGGTCTCGCTCGCCCGGGCCGAAAACGGGAGTCCCACATACCCCTCGCCCTGTGCCCATCCGGGGCGAGGGCATGCGTAACGCATTTCCCCCCGTAAAAAAAAAAAAAAAAAAAAAAAAAAAAAAAAAAAAAAAAAAAAAAAAAAAAAAAAAAAAAAAAAAGGTTAGGTTGGTGCCGCCGCCTCTATCTTTCAGGGGCGGCTTTTAGGCGGATGAGGCTTTTGGTCGCGGGCTCGGCGTGCACTCACCCTGCCGTCGGGCACGCTGTGGAGGTTTCAGTCCTCCATGGCACCGCGCCACAACTCGTAAACCCTTCGGGGAACGAGGGCCTTGGCTTAACCGCCCGGGCCGCGAGGAAGAAAACCTCTATAAAAAATAACCCTAACTCAAGCCGCTGAGGCGCACGGCGAGGAGTGCGTGGCTGGCAGGAAGGCCAGTCGCGAGTGTGCCTCACCTCGGGGTACCGGCCGACACCCCGTTGTATTAGGCTTACCCGGGTACAGGGGGCACTGCCCGGGTGGACCGTTTATTTCCCCCATACTCGTGGGACTAACATGTCAGATGATAATTTTAAACCTTTTAAAAATACAATTGAATGCGAGGGCGTCGCTAAGGGCGTCGAGTGGGAGAATAAGAAACGTGGTGCGACGATGGATGGTCGCGGGGTGATTGCGGGTGACAGCTGTGCTCCATCCACAGCTGATGTATCTGCCGTGCCTGCAGTAGGCACGTCAGAAATCTATTCCATGGAGATGGATGACGGAGGGCAAGTCAGCTTCTCCTTCCTGGGTTTTACAGACTCAGATTCTGACTCCCCTCCCGATCCAGAGTCTTCTCCGGCGTTAGTTAGGCCGGTCAAACGACGGTGTGAGGACGGAGAGGACAATGAGGAGAAAAGGAAAAGAGCAGGAGGATCTCCAGACCTGTTCAAAACTCCACAACCAGTGGAAGGATCTAAAACAGACGTTCCTCCTCCTCCTCTGTCAGTGAAATCGTTGGTGGGCGACAAGGTTCTTAGAGTGAACCTCGGCCCCCGGCTCGAGACCAGAGGCCGAAAACCAACACATGGCCTGTGTGTTGGGCTTGGTCGAGCCCGGGAGGCGGCCAAAGCGGCAAGACTGGCCGCTAAAATAAAAGAGGTGAAGAAGGAGGTAGTGGCGGAGCGGAAACGAGCCAGAGATCCGCCTGTCGACCGCACCCCTTTGGATCCTCAAATGATGGTGGCTGCCGACATAAGCGCCCAGTTTGAGGCTGTGGCGCAAAGTATTCGGTCAGTGGTCCTTAAGTCGAAGAACCTCAAAGGAGTGAACCAGAAGGTTCTAAACGACTCCGTGGTCCTCATTCGCGAGCTAGCAAGCGCCCTTTTGTCGCGAACCTCAACCGAGGAAAATAATAAGCTAGCTCGCGAATTGAAACAAATTCGAGAGGAAAACCAGGAGCTCCGTAAAGAGCTTCAGGAGCTCCGACGTCAGTGTCTTCATGGGACAACTCCAGAGCCGCTGGAGAAAGCTCCTCCCCTGGCGGAAACGCTAAGGAAGGAGTTCCAAAAGATAGCCCTGGAGCAGGAGGCCTCCATGGACACCCGGCTCCAAAGGTTGGAGAACGTACTGGAGGGCCAACGTTTGCGGCCGCGCCTCTCTGGCCAAAAGAACGTGCCCTCCTACAGTGAGGTGGCGGCCGGATCCTCAACATCGCAGCCAGCGGGAGGCCCTTCATCTTCTGGGGGTTCTTCAAAGATGGCTGCCAAGGTGAAGGCCTCTCAGCCAACACAAAAGACACCAGCGGCACCTGTGGAGAAACCGCTGGTGAAGAAGAAGAAGAAAAGGAAGAGGAGCAGAAAGAAGCGGGGAGGCGATAGGGCGGCTGAAAATACAGCCCCACAGCCCACTACCACCGCAAACGACCAGAGGAAGCGCAACGGCACGAGAGTTGCGCCGCGCCCCCCACAAGAAAAGGGAGGGAACAAGTGGGAGAAAGTCGGCCAGAAGAAGGCCGACAAGAAGGCCGCCCAAAAACAGCGTAGGGCGGCCAAAAAGGAGGCGGCGCGACTCACCGTGCCTCGATCTGCAGCGGTGGTAATAACACTGCAGCCGGAAGCAGTAAGCAAGGGCGTCAGCTATTCAGACGTCCTTGCAAAGGCCAAGGCAGGCATTAAGCTGGACGAGCTAGAGATTAGCTCCGTCCGCTTTAAGACCACGCGCACTGGGGCAAGGATGCTAGAGATCCCCGGTGCAGCAAGTGGTCCCAAAGCCGATGCCTTGGCCGAGAAGCTTAAGGCCAGCCTGCCGGACGACGTCGTCCGAGTGTCCAGGCCGTTGAAGACGGTAGAATTACGCGTCTCCGGCCTGGACGATTCAGTCACGCAGGCTGAGCTGTCGGCTGCAGTGGCCAAAGTGGGTGGCTGTCCCGCGGAGCAGGTGCGGTCGGGCGTAATCCGACCTGCACCCTCCGGGCTGGGGACAGCCATAGTCAGCTGCCCTGTCGCGGCGGCCAAGAAGGTGACGGAGGGCAGGCGTCTCCTCGTCGGCTGGGTGTCGGCGCAGGTGAAGCTTTTGGAGCCACGCCCCGTGCGGTGCTACCGCTGCATGGCCCACGGTCATGTGGGCGCGCGGTGCACCGCGGAAGTGACCTGCGTAGGCAGGTGCTTCCGCTGTGGTCAGCAGGGCCATAAGGCTGCGGAGTGCAGCGCCGCGCCGCATTGTAATGCGTGCGCCGCGGCCGGCAAGCCCGCTGACCACCGCATGGGGAGCAAATCCTGCGCCCCACCCAAGCCCAAAACAAAGGGCAAGAAGAAGGTGACTGTGGCCCCTTTACAGCCCAGTCACCCTAGTGCGCCTGAGGAGGCGCCAGTGGCAATGGAGGTAGTGGAGACGGCCCAACAATGACCGTCTTCCGCTACCTCCAAACGAATTTGAACCACTGCGCCAGAGCTCAGGACCTTTTACACCAGAGCCTGGCGCAGTGGCAAATCAATGTTTGTGTCGCCGCCGAGCCGTACTTCGTCCCGCCTAGAGATGACTGGGCGGGCGACGTGAGTGGCTCGGTGGCCATAATTGTGAGTACAGCGGTCGGTACCCCTCCCCTCGAAAATATCTCGCGAGGGCAGGGGTACGTCACAGCCTCCATAGGAAGGTCTGTGGTCGCGGGCGTTTACGCCCCACCCAGTCTACCTCTCGCCGATTTTGAGGAATTGTTGGAACGGTTGGGCACGTTCGTCGCTCGTAGTCATCCCCTCCCTGCACTCGTCCTGGGGGACTTCAATGCCAAGTCAACGGCTTGGGGTTCCCCCGCTACGGACGCGAGGGGAGAGTTGCTCGAGGAGTGGGCCCTCTCTACAGGCCTACTCGTTCTCAACCGAGGTTCTGTCCACACGTGCGTGCGTCTGTGGGGCGGGTCAATCGTTGACCTATCGTTTGCGAGCCCCGCAATAGCGCGCCGTGTCCGGGAATGGCGCGTCGTCGAGGAGGTGGAGACGCTGTCGGATCACCGATATATCCGATTTGACGTCTCCGCCCAGACCTCCGACGCCCCGATTCGTCCCGGCTCGGTTGAGACCGGTCCACGCTGGTCGTTGAAGCAGCTCGATAGGGAGCTGCTCCTGGAAGCCGCCTTAGTCCAGGCCTGGGTCTCAGCACCGGACAGGCCTGTTGACGTTGAAAGTGAGGCGGCTTGGTTCCAAGAATGTGGGTCGCGTATAAGCGATGCTTCTATGCCGCGGGCCCGGTCTGCGGCGGCAAAGCGCCAGGTTTATTGGTGGTCGCCGCAGATCGCGCAGTTGCGCGATGCCTGTCAGGCTGCCAAGCGGCACCTGACAAGGCACAACCGGAGGCACCGCGGCGCCGCATACGCGGCCCCGAGAGGGGCGGAACTGCACGAGGCGTACCGAGGGGCGAAGAAGGCCCTCCAGTGCGCCATCGAGGGAGCGAAGGTCGAGAGCTACAAGACCTTTCTAGAGACTCTGGATCAAGATCCGTGGGGGCGCCCATATCGTCTTGTGAGGGGCAAACTACGCCCCTGGGCTCCCCCACTTACCCAGAGTCTCCGACCTGAGCTCCTCGAGGAGGTGGTGAGCGCATTGTTTCCCATGGGAAGGGAGCACGCGCCACCACCTATGGTTCCGCCCAGCCAGGAACCCAGCGTGGACCGAGACGACGACGTGCCCGAAGTGACCCGGGCAGAGCTGAGAGCGGCGGTGAATCGCATGTCGGCGAAGAACACCGCCCCAGGGCCAGACGGCATTCATGGCCGAGTGTGGGCCCTGGCCGTGAGGGCTCTCGGGCCCCGACTATTGGGCCTCTACAGCGCGTGTATGGAGCGGGGCCAGTTTCCACGCCGGTGGAAAACTGGTAAGCTGGTCCTGCTTAAGAAAGAGGGGCGCCCGGCGGACAGTCCGTCCGCCTACCGGCCCATCGTGTTGCTGGACGAGGTGGCAAAGCTCTTCGAGCGAATAATCGCCGAGCGCCTCGTCCAGCACCTGAGTGGTGTGGGGCCGGACTTGGCGGAGAACCAGTTTGGTTTCCGCCGAGGGCGCTCTACCATACACGCGGTAAAGAGTGTAAGAGCCCAAGCGGAGGTAGCTGTGTCCCGGGGCGAGGTGATGTTGGCGGTGTCGCTCGACATCGCCAACGCGTTTAACACCTTGCCCTGGAGCTGCATCAAAGAGGCACTAATTTTCCACCGAGTGCCCAGCTACCTTCGCCGTATTGTCGGGGCCTACCTGTCGGAGAGAGAGATTATCTGCCCGGGTCGGGAACAAGTTCTACGGCGAGAGATGGTGTGCGGTGTTCCACAGGGGTCGGTTCTAGGCCCTCTCCTGTGGAACATCGGATATGACTGGGTGCTGCGCGGCGCCCTCCTCCCCTGCGTCAGCGTCGTTTGTTACGCTGACGACACGCTGGTTTTGGCGCGGGGGAGGACGCACGCGCAGGCGACGTCACGTGCGACCGCTGGGGTTGCGCAAGTCATCGGAAGGATCCGGCGGCTGGGACTGCAGGTGGCCTTGCAAAAGTCCGAGGTCATTTGTTTTCATGGGCCTCGGAACAGGCCACCGCCAAGGTCCCAGCTCGTGGTGGGGGACGTGCGCATCGACGTAGGGTCGTCGATGCGCTATCTCGGCCTAGTAATCGACGGCCGTTGGGACTTCGGGGCCCACTTTAAGATCTTGGCCCCGAAATTGGTGGCAGCCGCTAGAGCTTTGGCGCGGCTGCTGCCCAATCTGGGAGGTCCCAACTCCCCCACCAGAAGGCTTTACCAGGGGATCGTGCGATCCATGGCCCTATACGGGGCCCCAATATGGGCGGAGGCCCTGGGGCCCAAACATGGCGCGCTGCTTCGAGCACCGCAGCGCGCCATGAATATAAGAGCGGTAAGGGGATATCGCACGATCTCTTTTGAGGCGGCAAGCCTTCTAGCCGGATCCCCGCCCTGGGACTTGGAGGCGAAGCTCCTCGCGTCACTCTTTACATGGCGTGAGGAGCGAATCGCGCGGAGCTTGCGGCCGTCGCCGCGAGAGACCGAAATAGAGCGGTCTCGGCTCCGCGACGTCCTGGTGGCGGAATGGAGCGTTCGACTTGCGCAACCCGACGCAGGGCACGCCACGATCGTGGCGGTAAGACCCGTCCTCACGGAGTGGCTGCAGAGGCGTCACGGCGCCCTCGGCTTCCGTACGACACAGGTGCTGACAGGCCATGGATGTTTCGGCAAGTACCTGTGTCGTATAGGGAGGGAGCCGACACCCGGGTGCCATCATTGTGGGGCCCCGGAAGACACGGCGCTGCATACGCTGGCAGAATGCCCGGCGTGGACATCGCAGCGCCGTAGTCTGGTCTCGGCGACTGGTGCGGACCCCTCCTCGCTCGAGTCCGTGGTCACGGCGATGACCCGGAGCGAGGAGGCGTGGTCGGCCGTCACCTCATTTTGTGAGGAGGTGATGGCCACGAAGGAAGCGGCGGAGCGTGAGAGGGAGGCGAACACCGTCCTCCCCTGCCGCTCCCGACGCACCAGGCGCCGGAGGGCGCCAAGGAGAGACGACCTGCAGCCTCCGTAGAGGTGGCCTGCGGGCGGCGGGTGGGGCAACCCGCCGCCCTAGCAGCAGCAGGCCCGAGAAGGTGGCGCGACGTGTTCCGCGCGCGCCTGTCTCAAAGGAGGGGGAGCAAAATACAGACGCTCCCCCGAAACACGGACGGGGACCAGTCTTGCCCCCGTCCCGGACGGGGCCCGCCACAGTGCCGAGGGCAGGCGGGCTGACCCGCCGGGCTGTACGGTGAATGCGTCAGCGAATCCCGCAGCCCGGCAGCAAAGGGTGTCCGACGGAACACCGGGGGGTTTTAGTGGGTACACCGGGCCCGGCCGCTTGAAGCTGGAGACCCTGCGGGGTCTCGCTCGCCCGGGCCGAAAACGGGAGTCCCACATACCCCTCGCCCTGTGCCCATCCGGGGCGAGGGCATGCGTAACGCATTTCCCCCCGTAAAAAAAAAAAAAAAAAAAAAAAAAAAAAAAAAAAAAAAAAAAAAAAAAAAAAAAAAAAAAAAAAAAAAAAGGTTAGGTTAGGTTAGGTTGCCCGGGCGGACCGCTTATTTCCCCCACACTCGTGGGATAAGTATTATGTGTGATAAATCTAAAAAACATAAAAACTATTTTGGAGGAGTAAAGAAAGACGGAGATATGAAGAAAGGGGACGAAAGACAGGAGGTAGTGGTGGAGGCTGGGGTCAGCAAATCAGACCCGGTCTTGGACCCGGCGGCGAAGCGGCCTAGAACGCGGGCAGAGTCGTCCGATAGTTCAAGGATGTACTCCTCAATGGACTCATTGTCCAGCCTTGGGGAGTCTGATGCGACGGCGAGTGCGTTCTGGCGCGAGTTCAAGACGATGGAGGCTTTCCTGCATAAACTGGTGGACCGAAGTAAGGGGCGTGACCAGGATATGTTGGGACGTGTGGTGCGTTCATTCGCTTACCACCACAAAATGGTGGCTATCGAGAATGATAGGGCGGCTTATAATGCTGCCAAATGCGAACGGCTAGAGGAGGAGTTGAAGGCTATGAGATCTATGCCTCCTCCTCCTCCACCTCCAGCAAAAGCCAGCGCGACGGAAATCCAGGATCGCCTCTCGGCACTGGAACTGAAAATCGAGAGGCTCCTGGATTTGGAGGAGTCTCGAAGGTCGGCTCAGCTCAAGCCACCTTCAAATCCAGTGGAGGAGCGCCTCGCCTCTCTTGAGGCCAAAATTGAGCGCCTTTTGGCGACGGAGGAGTCGCGTCGGCCGGTGTCGAGCGGACCACCTCCGACATATGCGGAGAAAACTGGCGCTGTCCGCGCTCGTGTTGAAGCGGTGGCTCGGGGGCCAAAAAAGGTCCCGCCTAAGAACAAGGTGGAGACGGTCACTGTCGCTCCTACTCCTTCCCAGACTGGGAATGAAGCTATGAGTGGTGGAATCGGGAAAAAGAGGAAGAAGCGAAGAAAGAGGCAGCGAGTGCGTGCCCCGACCTCTGCAGCGGTGATTGTCACCCTCTCACCCGCTGCGCTTGAGAAGGGCGGCACCTATAAGGAGGTTTTGTCCAGTGCGAGGGAGAAAGTTAAGCTGGGGGACCTCGATATCCCGAGTATCCGGTTGAGAACCACACTCACTGGAGCTCGGATGATTGAGGTCCCAGGTGCCGAAAGTGGCTCAAAAGCGGACGCGCTGGCTAAACAGTTGGCTGGGCTGTTCAAGCCCGAGTTTGTAAAGGTGTCGAGGCCCGTAAAGCGAGCAAGTCTGCGTATTACGGGGCTCGACATCACAGTGAAAGGTGAGGAATTGGTGTCTGCCCTGGCGGATAAGGGGCAATGTCCGAAGGAGGATATCAGACTGGGAACGGTCCGATTTAATAAGCGGGGCTTAGGTTCAGTCGTCATTAGCTGTCCTGCGGTGGCGGCTGCAAAATTGGTGGACAGAGGTCGTGTCCTCGTTGGCTGGGTCTCTGCGCGAGTGGAGGCCCTCAAAGAGAGGGAGTTGAGGTGCTACCGCTGCCTGGAGACTGGGCATGTCGGTAGCACCTGCAAGGTGGAGGTGGACCGCAGTGGACTCTGCTTCCGCTGCGGTCTGCCCGGCCATAAGGCCGCGTCGTGCGAGGCCCCGCCGCGCTGCGTTTTGTGCGTGGCGAGTGGTAGGCCCGCCGACCATTGGGTGGGGCGAGGCAAGTGTCAGCCGACCCCCCGCCCACGAAGGAGCGCCGCAGAAGGGGTGCCAAAGGGTGCCTCCAAAGTGTCGGTCCCCGCCGCTAGTGCGGTGGCGGTGGACCCTGTCGCAGTTTCTGCAGTGCGCCAGGATGGTACCGGGGAGATGGAGTGCCAGTGATGGCGCTTTGTCCCCCGGTCCATCCACGAACACCTTGGCCTGTGGGGCAGCGGGCGGGGCGGCCCGTTGCCCAACCACCACCTTCACAGGCCACACGATGAGGCGCGCGCTGGTGTCCAAGCGCGCGCCCACATACTCTGTGCCAAAGGGGGAGCACCAAATCTCCCCCATCCAACTTGACGGCGCTCGCCTTTCTGGGGGCGAGCCAAGGCCGCCGGGCTGTTCGGTGCATGCTAACGCGATTCCCGCAGCCCGGCACCATGGCCAGTGGACGGACACCGTGGGGTTTTAGTGAGTAGACCGGGCCCGGCCGCTAGAAGCTTGAGACCCTGCGGGGTCTCGCTCGCCCGGGCCGAAAACGGGAGTCTCACATACCCCTCGTCCTGCGCCCACTCGGGACGAGGGGATGCGTAACGCATTTCCCCACGTAAAAAAAAAAAAAAAAAAAAAAAAAAAAAAAAAAAAAAAAAAAAAAAAAAAAGGTTAGGTTAGGTTAGGGCACGCCACAATCGTGGCGGTAAGACCCGTCCTCACGGAGTGGCTGCAGAGGCGTCACGGCGCCCTCGGCTTCCGCACGACACAGGTGCTGACAGGCCATGGATGTTTCGGCAAGTACCTGTGTCGTATAGGGAGGGAGCCGACACCCGGGTGCCATCATTGTGGGGCCCCGGAAGACACGGCGCTGCATACGCTGGCAGAATGCCCGGCGTGGACATCGCAGCGCCGTAGTCTGGTCTCGGCGACTGGTGCGGACCCCTCCTCGCTCGAGTCCGTGGTCACGGCGATGACCCGGAGCGAGGAGGCGTGGTCGGCCGTCACCTCATTTTGTGAGGAGGTGATGGCCACGAAGGAAGCGGCGGAGCGTGAGAGGGAGGCGAACACCGTCCTCCCCTGCCGCTCCCGACGCACCAGGCGCCGGAGAGCGCCAAGGAGAGACGACCTGCAGCCTCCGTAGAGGTGGCCTGCGGGCGGCGGGTGGGGCAACCCGCCGCCCTAGCAGCAGCAGGCCCGAGAAGGTGGCGCGACGTGTTCCGCGCGCGCCTGTCTCAGAGGAGGGGGAGCAAAATACAGACGCTCCCCCGAAACACGGACGGGGACCAGTCTAGTTCCCGTCCCGGACGGGGCCCGTCACAGTGCCGAGGGCAGGCGGGCCGACCCGCCGGGCTGTACGGTGAATGCGTCAGCGAATCCCGCAGCCCGGCAGCAAAGGGTGTCCGACGGAACACCGGGGGGTTTTAGTGGGTACACCGGGCCCGGCCGCTTGAAGCTGGAGACCCTGCGGGGTCTCGCTCGCCCGGGCCGAAAACGGGAGTCCCACATACCCCTCGCCCTGTGCCCATCCGGGGCGAGGGCATGCGTAACGCATTTCCCCCCGTAAAAAAAAAAAAAAAAAAAAAAAAAAAAAAAAAAAAAAAAAAAAAAAAAAAAAGGTTAGGTTAGGTTAGGTTAGGTTAGGTTAGGTTAGGTGGGGTGTCAGGTCGGACTACCTCCTCGTGTGCCGCGCGGTTGCAGTTTCCCTCTGATACTTGTATCCGGGGGAAAGGGCAACCGTTAGCGGCCGGTGCATCCTGGGTACTAGAGATGAACTCCCTGCAAGGGGTCTCCATCTCTAGTTGCCAAAGGTCCGACACCAACGGCCCTTTTCAGGGCCACCGTGGTTCTCTCCGCCGCCGCCCCTGCCTTTTAGGGGTGGCTTTTAGGCAGATGGGGAGGCTTTGGTTGTGGGCTCGGCGTGCACTCACCCTGCCGTCGGGCACGCTGTGGGGGATTCAATCCCCCATGGCACCGCACCACAACTCGTAAACCCTTCGGGGAACGAGGGCCTTGGCTTAACCGCCCGGGCCGCGAGGAAGACAACCTCTATAAAAAATTACCTTAACTCAAGCTGCCGAGGCGCACGGCGAGGAGTGCGTGGCTGGCAGGAAGGCCAGTCGCTAGTGCGCCTCACCTCGGGGTACCGGCCGACACCCCGTTGTATTAGGCTTACCCGGGTACAGGGGGCACTGCCCGGGCGGACCGTTTATTTCCCCCATACTCGTGGGACTACTATGTTGTGTTCAATTTCAAACTCTAAAAATATCGATAAATGCGAAGGCGTCGAAAAGGGCGTCGGGAGGATAGGGAGAAATACTAAAGAAGTGACGAGTGGGGAGACGGAGCGTCATGAGTTGATGCTTGGTGGTGGTGCTGTATCCTCGGAGTGTGTTGGTACTAGTGTTGCCAACATGCCCGAGGAATACAGCATGGATATTCAAGAAGACGGAGGTAGGGTCAGTGTCCAGTTCATGGGCTTTGTTGATAGCGACTCTGACCCTGACCAAATTTCGGAGCCGGTGAAGCCGGCCAAAAGAAGAATGGACGAGGAGGAGGAAAACGACGACGAGAAAAGGAGAAGGGCAGGAGGTTCTCCTGATCTCGTCGAGTCGCAGGAAAAAGAGCCTATAACAGCTACTCCTCTTCCCCCAGAAATGTCCCTACTTGGCAATAAAGTCCTGCGCGTGAACCTCGGCCCCAGGGTGGAGACCAGGGGCCGGAAACCAATTCACGGCAGGTTTATAGGAGTTGGCCGAGCTAGGGACCTGCAAAGAGCGGCAAGGGCTGCCGCTAAACTAAAGGAGGAAAAGAAGGAGTTGGTCAAGGAGCTCCAGCGGGCCAGAAAACCTCCAGTTGACCGCACCCCCTTGGACCCACAGATGATGGTGGCGGCCGACATCAGCGCGCAATTTGAGAGCGTCGTGCAAAGTATCAGGTCGGTCGTCCTCCAGTCAAAAGGCCTAAAGGGGGTAAATCAGAAGGTCCTGAATGACTCAATTGTTCTCATTCGCGAGCTAGCAGGCGCACTACTTGCGCGAACCTCAAATGAGGAAACAAAAAAGCTAGCTCGCGAATTGAAAGTCATTCGGGAGGAAAACGAGGAGCTCCGTAAGGAGGTAGCAGAGCTCCGTCGCCAGTCCCGTCAGGTGGTATCCGTGGAACCAACAGAAAAGGCAGTGCCCCTGGCGGCTCTTAGGAAAGAGTTCCAAAAACTGGCGAAGGAGCAGGAGTCGAGCATGGATGCTCGACTCCAAAGAATGGAAAATGTCCTGGAGGGCCAGCGGCTGCGACCGCGGCTCTCCAGCCAAAAGAATGTGCCCTCCTACAGTGAGGTAGCAGCGGGACTGCAATCACAGGCAGCCGGGGGCCCCTCTTCATCTAGGGGTCCACCCAACGTGCCTGCCAAGAAGCAGGCAACGCCGGCAGTAAAGCCCGCTGCTCCCACTGCGCAACAAGACGGGGGAACTTCTTCAAAAAAGAAAAGGAAGAAGAGAAGGAAAAACCGAGGTGGTGGTGGGAGAGCTGAAGGGGTAAAAGCCCCAGAACCCGCTACCACAACCAACCCAAGTAGAGACCGCAACGGCACGAGAGTTGCGCCGCCCCCCCCACAGAAAAAGGGGGGACAAGGATGGGAAAAAGTCGGCCAGAAAAAGGCCGACAAAAAAGCCGCCCGAAACCAACGCAGGGCGGCCAAAAAGGAGGCGGCGCGACTCACCGTGCCAAGATCCGCTGCGGTGGTTATAACACTGCAGCCGGCAGCCGAAGGCAGGGGCGTCAAGTACTCGGACGTCCTGATGAGGGCCAAGGAGGCCGTTAAATTGGACGAGCTAAACATCAGTGGCGTCCGATTTAAGACCACTCGCACTGGGGCGAGGATGTTGGAAATCCCCGGTGCCACGAGTGGTCCCAAGGCCGACGCCCTTGCCGAAAGGCTAAAAGCCAGCCTGCCGGATGATATGGTCCGAGTTTCCAGGCCGTTGAAGACCGTTGAGCTACGCGTCTCCGGCCTGGACGACTCCGTCACGCAGGCTGAGCTGTCGGCTGCAGTGGCCAAAGTAGGTGGCTGTCCCGCGGAGCAGGTGCGGTCGGGCGCTATCCGACCGGCACCCTCCGGGCTGGGGACAGCCATAGTCAGCTGCCCAGTGGCGGCAGCTAAGAAGTTGGCGGAATGTAGGCGCCTGCTTGTCGGATGGGTCTCGGCGCAGGTCAAGCTCCTGCAACCGCGCCCCGTTCGGTGCTACCGCTGCATGGCCAACGGTCATGTTGGCGCGCGGTGCACCGCGGAAGTCACTTGCGTGGGCAGGTGCTTCCGCTGTGGTCAGTCGGGACATAAAGCTGCCGAATGCAGCGCCGCGCCGCACTGTAATGCGTGCGCCGCGGCCGGCAAGCCCGCTGACCACAGAATGGGGAGCAAGGCCTGCGCCCCGCCCAAATCTAAGGGCAAAAAGAAGTTGACTGCGGCCCCTTTACAGCCCAGTCAACCTAGTGCGCCCTTAGAAGCGCCAGTGGCCATGGAGGTAGTGGAGACGGCCCAACAATGACCGTCTTCCGCTACCTCCAAACGAATTTGAACCACTGCGCCAGAGCTCAGGACCTTTTACATCAGAGTCTGGCGCAGTGGCAAATAAATGTGTGTGTCGCCGCCGAGCCGTACTTCGTCCCGCCCAGAGATGACTGGGCGGGCGACGTGAGTGGCTCGGTGGCTATCATTGTGAGTTCAGCGGTCGGTACCCCTCCCCTCGAAAATATTTCGCGAGGGCAGGGGTACGTCACAGCCTGCATAGGAAGGTCTGTGGTCGCGGGCGTTTACGCCCCACCCAGTTTATCTCTCGCCGACTTCGAGGTCTTGCTGGAAAGGCTGGGCACGTTCGTCGCTCGTAGCCACCCCCTCCCTGCAATCGTCCTGGGGGACTTCAATGCCAAGTCAACGGCTTGGGGTTCCCCCGCAACGGACGCGAGGGGAGAGTTGCTCGAGGAGTGGGCCCTCTCTACAGGCCTACTCGTTCTCAACCGAGGTTCTGTCCACACGTGCGTGCGTCTGTGGGGCGGGTCAATCGTTGACCTGACATTTGCGAGCCCCGCAATAGCGCGCCGTGTCCGGGAATGGCGCGTCGTCGAGGAGGTGGAGACGCTATCGGATCACAAATATATCCGATTTGACGTCTCCGCCCAGACCTCCGACGCCCCGATTCGTCCCGGCTCGGTTGAGACCGGTCCACGCTGGTCGTTGAAGCAGCTCGACAGGGAGCTGCTCCTGGAAGCCGCCTTAGTCCAGGCCTGGGTGTCAGCACCGGACAGGCCTGTTGACGTGGAAAGTGAGGCGGCTTGGTTTCAGGAATGTGGGTCGCGTATGTGTGATACATCTATGCCGCGGGTTCGTTCTGCGGCGACAAAGCGCCAAGTTTACTGGTGGTCGCCGCAGATCGCGCAGTTGCGCGAAGCCTGTCAGGTTGCAAGAAGGCACCTGGCAAGGCACAACAGGAGGCACCGCGGCGCCGCATACGCGGCCCCGAGAGGGGCGGAACTACACGAGGCGTACCGGGGGGCGAAGAGGGCCCTCCAGTGCGCCATCGAGGGAGCGAAGGTCGAGAGTTATAAGACCTTCATAGAGACTCTGGATCAAGATCCGTGGGGGCGCCCATATCGTCTTGTGAGGGGCAAACTACGCCCCTGGGCTCCCCCACTTACCCAGAGTCTCCGACCTGAGCTCCTCGAGGAGGTGGTGAGCGCATTGTTTCCCATGGGAAGGGAGCACGCGCCACCACCTATGGTTCCGCCCAGCCAGGAACCCAGCGTGGACCGAGACGACGACGTGCCCGAAGTGACCCGGGCAGAGCTGAGAGCGGCGGTGAATCGCATGTCGGCGAAGAACACCGCCCCAGGGCCAGACGGCATTCATGGCCGAGTGTGGGCCCTGGCCGTGAGGGCTCTCGGGCCCCGACTATTGGGACTCTACAGCGCGTGTATGGAGCGGGGCCAGTTTCCACGCCGGTGGAAAACTGGTAAGCTGGTCCTGCTTAAAAAAGAGGGGCGCCCTGCGGACAGTCCGTCCGCATACCGGCCCATCGTGTTGCTGGACGAGGTGGCAAAGCTCTTCGAGCGAATAATCGCCGAGCGCCTCGTCCAGCACCTGAGTGGAGTGGGGCCGGACCTGGCGGAGAACCAGTTTGGTTTCCGCCGAGGGCGCTCTACCATACACGCGGTAAAGAGTGTAAGAGCCCAAGCGGAGGTAGCTGTGTCCCGGGGCGAGGTGATGTTGGCGGTGTCGCTCGACATCGCCAACGCCTTCAACACCTTGCCCTGGAGTTGTATCAATGCGGCACTAATTTATCATCGTGTGCCCAGCTACCTCCGCCGTATTGTCGGGGCCTACCTGTCGGAGAGGGAAATAATTTGCCCGGGTCGTGATCAATTGTTACGGCGAGAGATGGTATGCGGTGTTCCACAGGGGTCGGTTCTAGGCCCCCTCCTGTGGAACATCGGCTACGACTGGGTGCTGCGTGGTGCCCTCCTCCCTTGCGTCAGCGTCGTTTGTTACGCTGACGATACGCTGGTTTTGGCGCGGGGGAGGACGCACGCGCAGGCGACGTCACGTGCGACCGCTGGGGTTGCGCAAGTCATCGGAAGGATCCGGCGGCTGGGACTGCAGGTGGCCTTGCAAAAGTCCGAGGTCATTTGTTTTCATGGGCCTCGGAACAGGCCACCGCCAAGGTCCCAGCTCGTGGTGGGGGACGTGCGCATCGACGTAGGGTCGTCGATGCGCTATCTCGGCCTAATCATCGACGGCCGTTGGGACTTCGGGGCCCATTTTAAGATCTTGGCCCCGAAACTGGTGGCAGCCGCTAGAGCTCTGGCGCGGCTGCTGCCCAATCTGGGAGGTCCCAACTCCCCCACCAGAAGGTTGTATCAAGGGATTGTGCGATCCATGGCCCTATATGGGGCCCCAATATGGGCGGATTCTCTGGGGCCCAAACATGGCGCGCTGCTTCGTGCACCGCAGCGCGCCATGAACATAAGAGCGATAAGGGGATATCGCACAATCTCTTTCGAGGCAGCAAGCCTATTAGCCGGATCCCCGCCCTGGGACTTGGAGGCGAAGCTCCTCGCGTCACTCTTTACATGGCGCGAGGAGCGAATCGCGCGGAGCTTGCGGCCGTCGCCGCGAGAGACCGAGATAGAGCGGTCTCGGCTCCGCGACGTCCTGGTGGCGGAATGGAGCGTTCGACTTGCGCAACCCGACGCAGGGCACGCCACAATCGTGGCGGTAAGACCCGTCCTCACGGAGTGGCTGCAGAGGCGTCACGGCGCCCTCGGCTTCCGTACGACACAGGTGCTGACAGGCCATGGATGTTTCGGCAAGTACCTGTGTCGTATAGGGAGGGAGCCGACACCCGGGTGCCATCATTGTGGGGCCCCGGAAGACACGGCGCTGCATACGCTGGCAGAATGCCCGGCGTGGACATCGCAGCGCCGTAGTCTGGTCTCGGCGACTGGTGCGGACCCCTCCTCGCTCGAGTCCGTGGTCACGGCGATGACCCGGAGCGAGGAGGCGTGGTCGGCCGTCACCTCATTTTGTGAGGAGGTGATGGCCACGAAGGAAGCGGCGGAGCGTGAGAGGGAGGCGACCACCGTCCTCCCCTGCCGCTCCCGACGCACCAGGCGCCGGAGGGCGCCCAGGAGAGACGACCTGCAGCCTCCGTAGAGGTGGCCTGCGGGCGGCGGGTGGGGCAACCCGTCGCCCTAGCAGCAGCAGGCCCGAGAAGGTGGCGCGACGTGTTCCGCGCGCGCCTGTCTCAGAGGAGGGGGAGCACTCTTGACGCTCCCCCGAAACACGGACGGGGGCCAGTCTAGTCCCCCGTCCCGGACGGGGCCCGCCACAGTGCCAAGGGCAGGCGGGCCGACCCGCCGGGCTGTACGGTGAATGCGTCAGCGAATCCCGCAGCCCGGCAGCAAAGGGTGTCCGACGGAACACCGGGGGGTTTTAGTGGGTACACCGGGCCCGGCCGCTTGAAGCTGGAGACCCTGCGGGGTCTCGCTCGCCCGGGCCGAAAACGGGAGTCCCACATACCCCTCGCCCTGTGCCCATCCGGGGCGAGGGCATGCGTAACGCATTTCCCCCCGTAAAAAAAAAAAAAAAAAAAAAAAAAAAAAGGTTAGGTTAGGTTTTTTTTTTTTTTTTTTTTTTTTTTTTTTTTTTTTTTTTTTTTTTTTTTTTTCTTCTATCTCCTCCAACATTGTCGGAGCCATTTTCTTACTATTCACATTCATTCCAATTTCTCTTACTTTCCTCTCTTACTTTCATTCGTCATATTTCTCTTTCGTTTTTCATCTTTTACAATTTATGTTCTAACTTTCTTTAGTCATATCTAGATGTCTTGTTTTATAGTTTCCAATATTTTTTACCAACACGATACCAATTACAATTACTTTCACAATTTAAATCTTTTTGTTATATTTTAGCATTTCTCTTAACTTTATATCTACTACTCCTATTCCATGGGTGTGGGTGACGCAGGCGCTATTTACATATTATTCATTTAATTTATATTCTACCCATTCTAAATTTGTTTAACAGTCTTCCTTATTCTAATATCTCTTACTTACAAATTTGTCTTATTTTATCTTACTTTATATAGTTGTATGTGCTTATTTGTTTTATCTGTTTTTGTATTTATTATTTCACATCTTATTAGTATATGATAAATTTTGGCATCTATTTTTACATTCTCATCTTCCTTTCTTTTAACAGTCTTCCTTATCCTATCTTCATCATTATATTCTAATTAGGTACTGCTTATTCTAGTGTTTTTATTAGTCCTATATCTATTTTATGTTGACATTTATATATATCAATATATATTGTAAACATAACTTTCTTAGTCTGTTTTATTTCTTTTTATTACCTTTTTTGTTATGTTTGTGCAGTAATCAATTAATATTTGTCTATCTTTCCCTGCTATTATTCCTGCTATACTTCCTATTTCCAGTCTCCTGTCCAGCTTCTGCTCTACTTCCCATCTCTCCCTTGCGAACACAGGGCAGTCCAGAAGTATATGCTGTACGGTCTCATTTTTGTTGGGATCACACACGCACGATGGGTTTTCCTTACACTTGAATCTGTTCAAGTATTCGGAAAACCCACCGTGCCCTGTCATTAATTGGGTAACTGTGGCGTCTATTTTAATCTTCGTAATTGTCCTGTATGCTGCCGTCGCGTCTGGGAAGAATAATTTGGTGACACCTGCCGTTTCGCCGTTGACATACCTCCGATTCCATTCGTCAAGCGTTCCCGAGCGGATTTGGCGCTTGACGAATGAAACCGGACACCGGTCATAGTCTGGGGCGCGTCCGGAGCCCTGAGCGGCCTCCTTGGCTAGCTCATCGGCTCTTTCGTTGCCTACCAACCCCGCGTGGGCTTTTATCCAGAACAAGCTAATTTGCTTGTTCTGGTGAGAGATGGTTCTCAAATTCTCTCTGGCTTCCACAGCCAGGGGGTGGAGGCAACTGTAATTTTTAACTGTTTGGAGAGCTGCCATGGAGTCGCTAAAGACTCCAAACGACGAAGCGGTATTCACCTTAATCTCCCTTGTTGCCCTGCACAAGGCCAGGAGCTCCGCCTGGTAAACCGTGCAATAGTTTGATAGCGACAGTTTACGAGTCCTAACTTCTGTGTCTCCATTCCATACAGACAGCGCAGCTCCCACTCTCCCTCCTATCTTGCTGCCGTCTGTATAGATTTTGACGTTTAGGTGCTCGTACTCGTTTACTTGCTCTAGGTTTACCAGGCTGCCAAACTCCAGGTCCAGACGTTCTGCGGGGTGCGGGGAATCGATTGCACGCGCAATTTGCTCCACCTCTCTGTCTCCCAATATTAACTGGGGCACTCCTTTCTTGGCCTCGTAGAGGGATGCCACCTCTTGGATACGCAGGTCCAAGGGTAGCATCCCTGCCAACAGGAGTGCTGAGTTAAGGGAGACAGTACGGTAGGCCTTGCAGATTTTTTGGGCAATCCCCCGCTGTACCCGCGCGAGTTGTCTGGCCACTCCTTTCTTTTTGGCGGCAGGAGCCCATGCGCTCGCAGCATACAGGACGATTGGCTCTATTGTGGCCACATATATAGTTTTAACCACTTCCGGGTTGAGACCCCAGCTTACCTTGGCCGCCCTGCATAACTGTTTATAGACGCCTATGGCTTTTTTGCAGACATTCGCGATATGTGTATTGAAGGTTAACTTGTCGTCGATGGTGACGCCTAGCAGTTTGATTTCCTTCGCCATGGCAATGTTTACACCCCCCATGCTCAGACGTGGCGTATCGAATTTCAGCTTCCTTGTTATGACCATCGCATTTGTCTTTTGTGGTGCAAACTTTAACTTATTTTCGATACCCCACGCCCGAACATGTTCGAGGGCGTCATTTGCTCGTGCCTCGATTTCCATTGCCGTGTCACCATCGAAGACAAGCACCACGTCATCCGCGAATGCCTGCACATAGTCGCCTCTACTCTCCAAGCTTTTCAATAGAGGGTCCAAAAGCAGATTCCACAGAGTGGGGCCCCCTATGGATCCCTGAACGCAGCCCTTACTCGTGCCTCTGGAGCATTCCTGTCCCGCGTATCTGACCCTGACTTTGCGATCGCTTAGGTAGCTGTCAATGACCCTCCTCAGGTTTAAGGGGCACTCCTCCTCGGCCAGACGAACTCTGATCATTGGCCACCACGCGCTGTCGAAGGCTCCCTCTATATCCAAGGAAATCAGCACCACTATCTTCTTCCGTGCTAATTTTCCATTGATGCGTTGCATCAAGGTATAGAGGGAGTCTTCGGTGCTCCTCTGGGGCATGAAGCCGTATTGCCGAGTGCTCATCCTTGGTAGTATGTAGAACCTGAGGCGGGCCATGACCATTTTTTCGTAAATCTTCCCCAGCACCGGAAGGAGGCCAATCGGTCTGTGAGCTTTAGGTGTATTGTAGCTATCTTTGCCTGGTTTCCGCAGTATTATAACCGTGGCCTCCTTCCAGGCCGTCGGGAAGCAGCCAAGTATAAGACACTTATTCAGTAGGGACAGGAATACTTCCGGTTCACTGCTAATGGCCATTCTGCAGATGTCCGCAGTCAGGGCGTCCGGTCCAGGAGCTTTTTTGGGATTGAAGGACTCGCTTGCAACTTTAAGTTCCGACATCGTAAACAATGGATCGCAATACCCACTTTGGTCCCCATTGTTTACTCTGTCGGCCCGTTTTCTTGTTTCCCGATGGTAATCGGTGTCCTCCTCAGCGTTGTCGTCTGGGTAGAATGTCTCCGCGATTAGCTGTACAGAGTCTTTCGCGTCCAGCATTACTCCGTCTATTACCATCGGTGAATCCTCTTCTCTCCGCGTTGTCCTTCCAATCACCCTATAGATACCCTCCCAGACCCCCTCCTTATCCTGTTTACAGCAGAACTCCTTCCAACTGTCTGTCTGGGCTTTTGCTGCCTTCAACTCATATTCTTCTTTCTTTTCCAGGTATGCTTGGACCACCCTCGGCCTTCGGATGGGAGCAGCGCAACGTATCCTGCGTCTTCTGGTGGCGACTTCCCTCTTGAGCTTCGCGAGTTCCTCCGACCACCACGGCAAGGTGAGTATATCTTTATTAACTTTTTTAGGTATGGATAGATCACACGCTTCATTAATTGTATTAGTATACATATTAATAACATTATTTAATGTTTGTGTGTCCCCAATATTTTCGACCTCCTGTTTGTTAATGTTTTGTTCACTCAGCAATTGGGTGATTTTCGTACGAAACTCATCCCAATTAGCTTTTTTAGTGTTGTATACTCTGGTGGTTCGTTCTATTTGCAGGCTTTTGGATTTCTGCAATCCTACATTGAACGTTATGCCGTTGTGGTCGGAGCTCGCGAGCTCCTCGTCCACCCTCCAGTTATTCACCTTATCCAGAATTTCCGTAGAGCAGGCTGTAACGTCTACGTAACTGCTGAAGCGCTGCCCCCCTCGGATGGTATCGAAGGTGGGTATGTTGCCTGTGTTAAGTATGCTCAAGCCCAGCTCTCCGAGACAGCCAAACACATCATCACCCCTTTGATCCGTGATCGGACTACCCCACCAGGCACTCTTCGCGTTTGCGTCTCCTCCAACTATAAGCGCTTTCGTCTCGCTGGCTGCTTGAATCGCTTTGAGCTGCTCCAAGTAGCGCTCTATCGGTTGATCAGGCTCAAAGTAGAAGGACACGAGCGTGAGTTCCCATGCGACCGTCCGAATCCCCACCACCACGATGTTGTTTGTGGTGAGTTTCGGGTATTGTTTAACCTCGAGGGCTCTGTCAAGGACAACTATTGCTGCCTTGACGGTCCCTTCTCCTACTGTCGCATTTTGGAAAACCCTCACGCCCTTGTAGTCCCTCATCACCCTGGCACTCCCTACGTATGGCTCTTGGAGCAGCGCCACAGCAACTCTGCGCTTATCGCATTCAATGAACAGTTCATTTGTGGCGAGTTTTTTCCTTTGGAGGTTGGCCTGGACGAACCGGTAGTTGTTAGCAGACTGATTTACACCCTGGGTGCCCTTAGCAGTACGCGACTGTTGACCGGGCTAGTTGATCCCACCTGCGCCTAGTTGGACATTCTGCACTAAAGGCATTATGTTGTACACTGCCTTGTCCCAACTTCTTGCAGTTTCGGCATGCAGGGGGCACCTCGGCCAGCCAGTCCGCGCACTCTGCCCTAAGGTGTGGGCCACCGCAGTGACTGCACAAATCAGCAGGCTCCGTGCAAAACTTTCTACCGTGCCCGTATCCTAGACAACGCGTGCACTGCACAAGGGGGGACTGGTCGAAAGCCCTGATTCTTTGGAGATCAATGTGGACATATCCTTTTTCGGTCACCCTACGCCAGACACTGGGTGACGTACTGATCACCACGTGTCCGGCGTGAGGGTTCCGAGCCCGTCTTCTGAATTTGATCTCAAACCTGTCCTCCTCCGCCTTGAGTCCGTGAAAGACATCCCTATTCTGGTTCCTCAAAGCTCTTGTGATGTCTTCGTCGGTGTTTACCAACAAGACGTCTTTGAGGACCAGAAGCGGGTCCTTGTTTTTCACGTTCTCGACCGTCAGGGCCACTCCCTCCTTCTCCAGTCTGTCCTTCACCCTATCCCTCTCTTCCTGCGTCTCAAATCCCATGATTACCTTTCTGTTCTTGGCTTTCCGTACCCTTTCTACCTTTACCCACCCATCCTTCGCATCCACCGCTTTCCTTACCCTGTCCAACACCTCATCTCCTGTTGCATTCTCGTCACTAGAAGCAACCACTACCGAATGGAGTGTGCTGTGTTCTGCCCAGGTTTTCCCTGAAAAGGAGTTCGTGACAGCGGCGTAAGTTGGTACTACGGTTCTTTCTGTGGCTTCCTTTTGGTTTTCCATAGTCACCTTTAGCTCCTCCATCTTTTGGCTGCTTTCCTGCAACAACTTCGTATGCTCTCTGAGGTGGGACACAAGTAGGCTTGCCTCCGAGCTTACTGTGAACGTGGTATCTCCGATTTCTTTTTCAGTTCCTGCCTCTACGGGTGCTGCCTCCTGTTTTTTCCTGCTCTTACCCTCACTCTCTGCCTCCTTAACTAACTGGTAGAGCCTATCTACCTCCTTCTCGACACCTTCTTTTATTTCCGTTTTTAAGTTCCTGGAGTTTTTCAGGTGGATCTTGGCTCTAGTTAGGCATGCCTTTGCTTCTGCTGTTTTTGTTGCAAAGGTTTTCTTGGGCGGAGTTATGGTCTCCACTGATGTTCTTCGCAGTGGGGCTGGAGCTGGTTTTCCTCGAGGAGAGGTTCGTTTTGGTGCCGAGCTTGGTTGGTCGTTGATATTCGTTGCAGGGCCTGCCTGCGTCGTCACTGAACCTGCTGGCGAAACGGAGTCAGAATCAACTTTTGTCGCCTCCCACTGGTCAATGCTCCGTCTTACAGACGTTGGTACAGGGGCTAGTTTTACGGGCGACTTTTCACCCTCAGTCTTATTTTTGGGCGTGCGGAACATGTTGGCGATTCGATAGAAAAGAAAAAACGTCAAGTCAGGTAAAATAAAATAGAATATTTGTAGAGTGTAACTCTACTTGTTCGTTGTTTAGGGTATAATGTATATGGTTATACCCGTTAAACTAATCTAATTTGTCTGTTTCAGATTCCCCGACGGATCGAGTTGTCCGAGTCAATCTACGCGTATGGATCCTGGTAAGTATATGTGAGTGTATTAGTGTGCGTGTGTGTGTGTTCCAGGTACCGCGTCGTCGGTTGCTGCACCGGGAGCAGGTGGCTGCTTCAAGGACCGGTAAGTCAATTTCCAGAATAAATGTGGAAAGTAAAACAATATATACCAGTAAAATACAAATTTTTGTTTTTCCGTTTCAGGGACCTCAGCGCTGGGAATGGACTGCGGCCCAGGACTCTGGTAAGTAAAATAATTATATAATACGTAGTACTAACTTAAATCTAAGGTAGAACAAAAAATATTTTCTCCCAAGTGTCCGAGGTGATATACCAAATCACGCTATTGGGCGGGTGGGAGGGGGATTTTTCGCGCGTATGGGCCCTAGGACGGTGATTTTGGTGTCTATAGATCCGTCTCGACGAGGGCTATAAACTACAATCAAAAACAGAAATAGTTTGGTACAAAATTTTAAAATTCTAGAACAAAAAACCGAAAAAAATGCGCGGTGTTGGTGTACTAAATTGCTAATAACTCTTTTGTTTTCAGGTTTCAGCGGACGACCGGGTGTCCGAAGACGCAGGAGGAGGTTAGGTTAGGTTAGGTTAGGTTAGGTTAGGTTAGGTTAGGTTAGGTTAGGTTAGGTTAGGTTAGGTTAGGTTAGGTTAGGTTAGGTTAGGTTAGGTTAGGTTAGGTTAGGTTAGGTTAGGTTAGGTTAGGTTAGGTTAGGTTAGGTTAGGTTAGGTTAGGTTTTTTTTTTATTTTTCCAGTCTAAAAATTTATGTAGTTTACGGTTTTATTTATGGAGGCTCTTGAGTCTTTATGAAAATGAATGTTCGGTCGGCTATGATCCTGCTATTTGATACAGGGTCAGAGCCGCCGTGAGATTAATACAAATTTGAGTTTTTATGTGCCGTTAATTCTTTTTAGGTTTGTTACTATTGCTTCAATGTGTTGTACAAGTTTTTCTGTCACGCTGTCGCTTTTGGTGGCCTGTATTAGATCGTATGGCTCCAATTTTTTAAGTTTGCAATAATTTTCATAGGTAATTCTAGTTTTGTTGAAAATGGGGCACTTTTTCAGGATGTGGTCTATGTCCTGAGTACTTTGGCTGTCGCAGGGACAGAAGGGGTCTGCAGTGATTTTAAATTTATGTAAGTAGTCTTTGTGGTATCCGTGGCCGGTGAGGATTTGGGTTATTGAAAAGGTAGGTCTTACGTGCTGTCTAAATTTTGCAATATCAGAAATTTTGGGGAAGAAAGATTTGGTGGTTGCCCCTTGTGGGGCCGATTCATAGTCCTCCTGCCACGCTGCCAACGTTGCCTGTTTCAGCTCTCGCTTCACGTAGGACAGTGGGAACACATTTAATTCTGTAGCTGTTTTCTTGGCAGCCGCCTCTTTAGCTGCAAGATCTGCCAACTCATTTCCCACTATGCCCACGTGGGCTCGCGTCCAGACAAAGCTCACAGCTACACTCCTGCTGTATAGGTTGTTTAAGGTGTGATGTATGCAGTTGATGAGTGGGTCTGTATTACTGCGGTCCTGAATTGCTTTAAGAGAAGAGAGTGAGTCGGAGAATATGATGGCCTCAGAGTGATTGCTGTTGCGCAGCCACTCCAAGGCTTTGGCTATTGCAAAGAGTTCGGAGATGAATACAGTTGCGGTCCGGCAAAGTTTGAATTTTCGCACTATGGAAGAATTGTTGGGGAGCATTATCACATATGCAGCTCCTGTGTCGCCTGAGTCCTGCTTACTGCCATCGGTAAAAATGTTCGGACAGTCAGGGTTGATGATCGCGCTCGTCTCCTCTTGTGTGGTCGCTTCTCTGTAGGTGATACTAATGCGATTGGCTGGGTGTAAAAGCTTTTTGATCCCTACTCTCTTGTGGAGTCTGATGTCCTCTGGTAAATCAGGAGCCAAGCCAGACTGTTTTGCCCTATGGACTGCGCAGACCTCGCTTACCACCAGATGGAGTGGTGGGAACTGTGCAAGTGCTTCGGCCGCAACAGCAGACACGGTGTGGAAACCTCTGATGGCCCTGATGGCGAAGCCTCTCTGAAAAGATCTAAGAGCCCGACGCACAGAGTAGAACCTGGTTGCCGAGCCCCAGATGCCCGCCGCGTAAGTAATTATAGGAATGATCACCTGCCGGTAGATGCATTCCACATTCTCAGAGTGTACCCCCCACGTTGGTCTGACAAATCTGCACAGACTGTTAAAGATTTTTGTCGCCTTTTTTATTACGTGGTTGGCATGCGGGATGAAGTTTAATTTCTTATCTATGATCACGCCGAGGAGTTTAATTTCGTCTGCCAGGGGTATGATAACGCCATTCATCA